>CM055317.2:13967500-15401666 GCA_029255685.2 Silene conica
AGGAATCGAAAAACAAGATCGAAAGCTCACAAAGGAAACTGTTTTAAAAAAAAAAACAGAAAACTCACACAGGGGCGGTCGACCGACCGCTAAAACTGGTCGACCGACCGACGTAGCGGCAGAAACGAGATTTTCAAAATCTTTTAAATAAACTTATGAAAAACACAAAAGTAAAATTTTCATGGCCTATGGCTCTGATACCACTTGTGGGGAATAAAACATGTATTCGCCCTAAACTTGCAGGATTATAATGAAAAATACAGTTGTGTTTATAGTCATAAGATTAAAAGGATAAGAAAAGAAGTACAACCTTTAGTCCTTGTGCGAAAGGCCTAAGAACAGGAATTAACACAAATTCCCTCCTATAACTTGCACCCAAGACTTAGAATGAGACGAAGCCGCGTGTGCTAGAAATCCTCTCCAACTGCATGCCTTGCAATATTGGGAGAGCTATTTAGGTTTTAGATGTGAGATCTGAGGTTTTGGGAGAAGAATGCTCTCAAAACCCTAATTTATCTTGAGATAATTTAAACAGTGCAACAAGAGTGTTTTACATAAGGAGAAGTCTCCTCCTTATATACTACACTTGGCCGAAATATTTGAATAGGGTAAGGGTGGGCTTTCCACTCTTACCTTATTCTAATTCATGATTCGACCCATTTAGCTATAAGTTATTCGCGCGATTTTAATTATAAATCGTAACATGTTATCAGATATCAATACAGTCGATATATTAATAATGGTCTGACAAAATACGATATTGTATAATTACCCAAATTAATATAACTGTTTATATTAATTTGCGAATACAATATTTAATTAAATATATAACCGTTTATATTTAATTTACGAATTAAACACGTAATCTGTATTAGCTAAAATTATTTAATCCGTATTAAATAATAATCTCAACATCTTATTGACTAATTTAATAGTCAATACCTCTGACTAACTGTTTAGTCTTATCCGGCAAAATGTGACTGTATTTTCATACCTTCACATCTCTCAAACGTGTCCTATAGGTGTGACGTATAGGGACCAGTTGATCACCGCCATCTGTATGACAATAACGTCAAACTTATCTAGCAAGCCAACCGTTATTGATAAACGTGGATCAACTGGTAATAATACAAAAGTATGCCCTTGTGATCCTTAAAGAGATTTAAAAAATCATTGTACTTAATTGTCAAGGACACCAGCCCCAACAATCTCCCACTTGTCCGTACAAGGGTATGTGCAATGACGTTATCACACTACATGTGGAGGACACAAGCTCCAACAAACTCCCACTTGTCCGTACAAGTGTAGGTGCGATAACCGAATCTCATATCCTTTTAAAATTTCTCCCACTCAATGTAAGACAATTTGCAAATCCGCATTCGCAAAGGTCGTATCTCACAAGCGATCTGTATCAAGAGTGGTTTCCCCGACTAGAGAGTAACTTAACTGATAAAACGAATCTGTATTCGAGCATGGCCATGCATTTCAGTTACTACTCCTCGAGTGGCCCTGAGAAATGATAAAATCCTGATAAGGGTTTGGATATTTCCCTCAACTCGAATCCTGCCGATATCGCCCAGCATGAAATAACCCAGAAAAAATCCTCTTGGCCCCTGTTACGGTGACCGTGGGACAGAAACCAAAGTTATCCAAAATCTGTCTTAATCTCAAGAGACAGTTGAAGGTCAAAAGACTCGACTCTAAGGAACACTATGGAGGTCCTATCCACGACCAGGCACCCAATGTTATAAAACATTTAGGACTCCATAACGTTGTCACGGGGTGTCCTACGAGATATCCGTATAACTCGCCTTTGTGATTGGTCAGTCAACCGCGTGACTTATGGTTCGTTGAACCCACCATCAACCAACGTCACAAAATGATTACCTGAGTTATCAGCTCAAGTGGGTAATCAAGGACCAAAACGATGTAATGTTAATCAGTTCACTTTGTGGTGTTCAAAATTGGCGTACAATTCCACATGAAAAACAAAACATTTTATATCATAACAATAAGGTTGAATAGAGTACACGAGAAAATGAATTATTACATGAATTCATAAAAGAGTACTACAACTTAGGAACACATCCAATTCCCATGGAATGAATGTGCCCTTCATGCTTATCACGTGGTAATACTTTTGTGAGAGGATCAGCTATGTTGTCATCCGTAGCGATCTTATCAATTAAAATCTCCTTTTGCTCCACGTAATCTCTGATTAGATGAGCTTTCCGTTGTACATGCCTAGCCTTGTTGCTAGACTTATGCTCCTTAGCTTGGAAGATGGCACCGCTATTGTCACAATAAACGGTGATTGGGTCATTCGAACTAGGCACTACCGAGAGTCCTTGTAAGAATTGACGCATCCATATTGCTTCCTTAGCTGCTTCCGAGGCGGCATAGTACTCGGACTCAGTCGTAGAATCTGCTGTAACACTCTGTTTAGAACTTTTCCAGCTGACAGCAGCGCCATTAAGAGTAAAAACGAATCCAGACTGAGATTTCGAGTCATCTCGATCCGTTTGGAAGCTAGCATCTGCGTAACCCGTGGCGCAGAGCGTCGAGTCGCCTCCGTAAGTCAATCCCCAATCTTTAGTCCTCCGTAGGTACTTAAGAATGTTTTTCACGGCCATCCAGTGTTGTTCACTTGGATGAGCTTGGAATCGACTTGTCATACTCAATGCATATGCAACGTCAGGACGTGTGCATATCATGGCATACATGATCGATCCTATTGCCGAAGCATAAGGAATCCGACTCATGCGCTCTTTCTCTTCCAGTGACTTAGCTTCTTGAGTCTTGCTCAAGTGAAGCCCAGGAGTCATAGGGAGGAACCCCTTCTTGGAGTTCGTCATGCTGAATCTCTCCAGAATCTTATCTATATAAGACTCCTGACTGAGAGACAACATCCGTCGTGATCTATCCCTGTAGATACGGATGCCCAAAATTCTTTGTGCCTCTCCCAGATCTTTCATCTGGAAATGGTTTTTCAACCATGCTTTAACCGAAGATAAGAGAGGTATGTCATTCCCAATCAAGAGTATGTCATCGACATACAGTACTAGGAATACAATCTTGCTCCCACTCGACTTGATATAGAGACATGGTTCCTCGACTGATCGAATGAACCCATTCTCTTTTATCACTTGGTCGAAGCGATGATTCCAACTCCGCGATGCTTGCTTAAGTCCATAGATGGAACGCTTAAGCTTGCAAACTTTCTTAGGATGTGCTGGATCGATAAAACCCTCGGGTTGTACCATGTACAACTCTTCCTCCAAATAACCGTTTAAGAAGGCGGTTTTAACGTCCATTTGCCATATTTCATAATCATGAAATGCGGCGATCGCTAAGATAATCCGAATGGAACGTAGCATGACTACGGGTGCAAAGATCTCATCATAGTGCAAGCCTGGCACTTGAGTGAAACCTTTAGCAACTAGTCTAGCCTTGTGGATATCTTGTTGTCCTTCCACGGCATGCTTTATCTTGTAAAGCCATTTGCATTGAAGGGGACGTACCTTTGCAGGTAGGTCCACAAGATCCTACACGTTGTTCTCATACATGGAGTCCATCTCGGATTGCATGGCTTCTAGCCATAGCTTTGAGTCAGAACTAGTCATGGCACCTTTATAGGTTGTGGGTTCATTACCCTCTAGGAGTAAGACGTCATCTGTATCATGTTCCTCGACCATACCAATGTATCTGTCCGGAGGAATAGAGACTCTTCCCGACCTCCTAGGTTCCTCAGGAATATCTACCGCAGCCTCGGTTGAAGGAACTGTTTCCTCCAATGGTTGCTCGGCAGTTGGTTCTTGAACCTCCGATAACTCGAAGGTTCTATTACTCGACTTGTTCTCGAGAAATTCTTTCTCTAAGAACGTCGCACTAGCCGCAACAAAAACACGTTGTTCGGTTGGCGAGTAGAAGTAATGACCAAAAGTTCCCTTTGGATAACCTATAAAGTATGTCTTGACCGATCGCGGGCCGAGCTTATCCTCGTGTCTCCACTTGACATAAGCCTCGCAGCCCCAAACCCGTATAAAGGACAAGTTAGGGACCGTTCCCTTCCATAATTCGTATGGAGTCTTGTCAACAGCTTTAGACGGACTTCGGTTAAGTAATAGAGCGGCCGACAAAAGAGCATAGCCCCACAATGAATCAGGCACGACGGTGTGACTCATCATGGATCGAACCTTATCAAGTAAAGTCCGATTTCTCCGTTCGGACACACCATTTAATTGTGGTGTTCCAGGTGGAGTTAACTGTAGCACGATGCCACAGTCTTTAAGGTGTTGATCAAACTCGTGTGAAAGATACTCACCACCACGATCAGAACGTAGTGCTTTAATCTTTCTACCCAGCTGGTTCTGTACCCGATTCTGGTATTCTTTGAACTTGTCAAAGGATTCACTTTTGTGCTTCATTAAGTAGACATAGCCATATCTACTCAAATCATCCGTGAAAGTGATGAAATACCTATAGCCTTCTCGTGCGTTGATCGACATAGGGCCACATACGTCCGTATGTATGAGTCCTAATAGGTCGGCAGCGCGCATTCCAACACCTTTGAAGGAAATACGAGTCATCTTGCCGATGAGACATGATTCACACGTGCCATATGATTCGAAATCAAAGGGCGAGATAGCTCCGTTCTGTATGAGCTGTTTTACGCGTTTCTCATTTATGTGTCCCATACGACAATGCCATAAGTAAGTTTGATCTTTGTCACCTACCTTTAACCTTTTATTATTCACATGTAATATCTCGGTGGTTTGATCTTAAACATAAATTTCATTCATGGAAACTGTCTTGCCATAAATCATATTGTGTAAGGAGAAAATACAGCTATTATTCTCTATTACAAATGAAAAGCCGAGTTTGTCAAGCGCAGAAACTGAAATAATGTTTTTGGACAAACTAGGAACATAATAACAGTTATATAAAAATAACTCGAATCCACTTGGAAGCTGGATCACGTATGTTCCCTTCGAGACTGCAGCAACACGTGCTCCATTCCCGACACGCAGGTCCACCTCACCCTTGATTAGGGGTTCTTGGTTTCGGAGGCCCTGCACATGATTACATAGATGAGAACCACAACCAGTATCAAGTACCCAAGTTCCGCAACTTGCATGGTTAATCTCAATCATGTGAATAAAAGAAGAAGAAGATATACCAACAGGAGTAACGCGGCCTGCTTTAATGTCCTCCCGATACACGGGGCAGGAGCGCCTCCAATGCCCAGTCTTGTGGCAATGGTGACATTCCATGCTAGTATCCTTGCTCTTTGTCTTGCCCTGTGAGTTGCTTGACTCACCTGGCCCACTCTTAGTAAATCCTGGTTTCTTGAACCTGGGCTTACCTACTGCTAGGTCGCCCTGAGCTTTAGCCTTACCCTTACCCTTACCCTTACTGGAGATCATGAGAACATCCTGCTTCATGCTCCCACTTAATTTCAGATCCTTCTCAGTCTGTACGAGAAGGGAGTGGAGCTCATGAGGAGTCTTCTTCATGTCATTCATGTAATAGTTGGCCCTAAAGAGGGCGAACCCATCATGAAGTGAATGAAGCATTCGATCAACGATTATGTTCTCACTGATCTTGCAGTTTAGGGCCTCCAGTTTCTCGATATTCTCAATCATGTGAAGAATATGTGGGCTAACAGCTTGGCCCTTCTGGAGTTTCGCCTCAAAGAAGCGACAGGTATGCTCATAAGAAACGATTCTCGGAGCTTTGGAGAATTCGTTAGAGAGCGTGGCGAAAATCTTGTTTGCACCATGGGTTATGAAGCGTCTTTGCAAATTTGATTCCATTGCATAGATGAGTACGTTCTTTATCGCACCCGCTTCCATGACGAAGTCGCTATGAGCGCGAACCTCGTTAGCTCTAGCTCCAGTTCCTGGGTGTGGCGGAATGGGCTCAGTTAAGTACTTGAGCTTTCCGTCAGCAATGGCAGCATTCCGTAGTGCTGCCTCCCAGTCAGAGAAGTTTGACCCATCATTCCTCAGTCTAGTTGACTGATTCATGGAGTCCATGAAGGCCTTTAGCCAGGATTCACGTGCTAGCTTGGCACTTGGCATTGGGTATTCACCAGCCATTTTAGTTATACAGGAGTTTTAATGAACGTGTTCTACACTGAAAAAGAAGATAAAACAAAACCTATATAAGCAACTTATTGTTGTGATTTAAGTCTATATTAAATTAAATTTAAACTCGTAGACTTATGCATTTATATAATTGATCTCCCTCAAGAATTATATAAACGATCCCAAGACTCAATTTCCGTATATTGATAAGCCCACAGTTTGGCTAATTCCAATCGTTGGAACTCTTGGTCGATAGATTTCCGTATATCCTATCTATTAGTCCATCTCAGTCACTAGATATTATCGAGTGACCATGATGTTGAGATAAAATAAATCATCTGTTCCCACTTACCCGACGTAGAATGGGTCATATTATGTCTACCGACGAAGAAGGGATTCATGGGAGGCTGATTTATAAAGACTAGTCTCAATTTTTGGTTATACGAGGAAGACCCCATCAACTTTTATTTATCCATATTTAAGTGAACTAAAAACTAGCATTTTCGTGAATGAATTTAAATAAAGTGATGGCTTTGCAATTGACATGTGACATCTGTATTGTCACAGAAAACTAACGCGCAACCTCTACATGAGTCAGTTTTCAGGCATGATATAGGTGGTTTGGTTTTTAGGCGGAATATGATGCAAGCTATTATCGATGAAAGCATAAAGATAAATGTAATAAACGTAAATAAAAGTCCTAGTGTGGCCTATCCTACCAAAATAAACATAAAACAACTTGGAATCCACCGTTGGACCCTAGAAGCTTGTCTTGATGTTCCATCTTGGTCCTTGCAGCGGGAGAGAGCATCCGGTCTCCGTCTTGTCTTTGGTCTTCACAAAATTACTAATTTAAATTACAAAAGTAGTCCTAGATACATTCTAATTTAAATACAAAAGTAATTACATGGCAAAAACCCAAAACGGAGATTCAAGATCTCAAAATTACAAGCAAGATCGTGTCCCATCATTACGGTGACACAATCTTCTAAGGCCACACTAAGTTACAACCGTTTGCAAAAATTAAATACGTTATTGAAAACATTCAAGGCATTCACAAGACGATAAAAAATGCATCAACTAAATAAAATTTATACATGACATAATACGGTTATTATGATTAATAAATTTTTACCAAACCACCTTACGGGATTAAAATTATGTGATTATACCGTTTTAATCACCCAATTTTAATAAATTTATAATCCTATTATCTTAAACCGTTTTAAAATAATATGTATCAAACGAGGGTGAACCGTTTCACAAAATAATATACTATTTCCGTATACAGTATATTATTTTAAGCCATGTGAAAGTAAAACATGTTATTTTCGAAAATAAAAAAAATACGAGTCTGTTACAGGGGGGAGGTCGACCGACCTAAACTTGTGGTCGACCGACCTCCAGCCGAAAAACGAAAATTTCTGCAACAGTAAAATCGGTCGACCGACCTATTAATTAGGTCGACCGACCAACAAGCAGTAAAAACGAATTTCAGAAAACGCAAAACGCTGCACCTTTTGAAATTAAAACAAGTTTTTACCTTTTAAATTTTGATTAAAACAAGTAAATCAAAATTAACATCAACAAGGGTTCACATATTGTCAAGAATATCGATTAATTAACAATATGTAAACAGGAATCGAAAAACAAGATCGAAAGCTCACAAAGGAAACTGTTTTAAAAAAAAAAACAGAAAACTCACACAGGGGCGGTCGACCGACCGCTAAAACTGGTCGACCGACCGACGTAGCGGCAGAAACGAGATTTTCAAAATCTTTTAAATAAACTTATGAAAAACACAAAAGTAAAATTTTCATGGCCTATGGCTCTGATACCACTTGTGGGGAATAAAACATGTATTCGCCCTAAACTTGCAGGATTATAATGAAAAATACAGTTGTGTTTATAGTCATAAGATTAAAAGGATAAGAAAAGAAGTACAACCTTTAGTCCTTGTGCGAAAGGCCTAAGAACAGGAATTAACACAAATTCCCTCCTATAACTTGCACCCAAGACTTAGAATGAGACGAAGCCGCGTGTGCTAGAAATCCTCTCCAACTGCATGCCTTGCAATATTGGGAGAGCTATTTAGGTTTTAGATGTGAGATCTGAGGTTTTGGGAGAAGAATGCTCTCAAAACCCTAATTTATCTTGAGATAATTTAAACAGTGCAACAAGAGTGTTTTACATAAGGAGAAGTCTCCTCCTTATATACTACACTTGGCCGAAATATTTGAATAGGGTAAGGGTGGGCTTTCCACTCTTACCTTATTCTAATTCATGATTCGACCCATTTAGCTATAAGTTATTCGCGCGATTTTAATTATAAATCGTAACATGTTATCAGATATCAATACAGTCGATATATTAATAATGGTCTGACAAAATACGATATTGTATAATTACCCAAATTAATATAACTGTTTATATTAATTTGCGAATACAATATTTAATTAAATATATAACCGTTTATATTTAATTTACGAATTAAACACGTAATCTGTATTAGCTAAAATTATTTAATCCGTATTAAATAATAATCTCAACATCTTATTGACTAATTTAATAGTCAATACCTCTGACTAACTGTTTAGTCTTATCCGGCAAAATGTGACTGTATTTTCATACCTTCACATCTCTCAAACGTGTCCTATAGGTGTGACGTATAGGGACCAGTTGATCACCGCCATCTGTATGACAATAACGTCAAACTTATCTAGCAAGCCAACCGTTATTGATAAACGTGGATCAACTGGTAATAATACAAAAGTATGCCCTTGTGATCCTTAAAGAGATTTAAAAAATCATTGTACTTAATTGTCAAGGACACCAGCCCCAACAATCTCCCACTTGTCCGTACAAGGGTATGTGCAATGACGTTATCACACTACATGTGGAGGACACAAGCTCCAACAAACTCCCACTTGTCCGTACAAGTGTAGGTGCGATAACCGAATCTCATATCCTTTTAAAATTTCTCCCACTCAATGTAAGACAATTTGCAAATCCGCATTCGCAAAGGTCGTATCTCACAAGCGATCTGTATCAAGAGTGGTTTCCCCGACTAGAGAGTAACTTAACTGATAAAACGAATCTGTATTCGAGCATGGCCATGCATTTCAGTTACTACTCCTCGAGTGGCCCTGAGAAATGATAAAATCCTGATAAGGGTTTGGATATTTCCCTCAACTCGAATCCTGCCGATATCGCCCAGCATGAAATAACCCAGAAAAAATCCTCTTGGCCCCTGTTACGGTGACCGTGGGACAGAAACCAAAGTTATCCAAAATCTGTCTTAATCTCAAGAGACAGTTGAAGGTCAAAAGACTCGACTCTAAGGAACACTATGGAGGTCCTATCCACGACCAGGCACCCAATGTTATAAAACATTTAGGACTCCATAACGTTGTCACGGGGTGTCCTACGAGATATCCGTATAACTCGCCTTTGTGATTGGTCAGTCAACCGCGTGACTTATGGTTCGTTGAACCCACCATCAACCAACGTCACAAAATGATTACCTGAGTTATCAGCTCAAGTGGGTAATCAAGGACCAAAACGATGTAATGTTAATCAGTTCACTTTGTGGTGTTCAAAATTGGCGTACAATTCCACATGAAAAACAAAACATTTTATATCATAACAATAAGGTTGAATAGAGTACACGAGAAAATGAATTATTACATGAATTCATAAAAGAGTACTACAACTTAGGAACACATCCAATTCCCATGGAATGAATGTGCCCTTCATGCTTATCACGTGGTAATACTTTTGTGAGAGGATCAGCTATGTTGTCATCCGTAGCGATCTTATCAATTAAAATCTCCTTTTGCTCCACGTAATCTCTGATTAGATGAGCTTTCCGTTGTACATGCCTAGCCTTGTTGCTAGACTTATGCTCCTTAGCTTGGAAGATGGCACCGCTATTGTCACAATAAACGGTGATTGGGTCATTCGAACTAGGCACTACCGAGAGTCCTTGTAAGAATTGACGCATCCATATTGCTTCCTTAGCTGCTTCCGAGGCGGCATAGTACTCGGACTCAGTCGTAGAATCTGCTGTAACACTCTGTTTAGAACTTTTCCAGCTGACAGCAGCGCCATTAAGAGTAAAAACGAATCCAGACTGAGATTTCGAGTCATCTCGATCCGTTTGGAAGCTAGCATCTGCGTAACCCGTGGCGCAGAGCGTCGAGTCGCCTCCGTAAGTCAATCCCCAATCTTTAGTCCTCCGTAGGTACTTAAGAATGTTTTTCACGGCCATCCAGTGTTGTTCACTTGGATGAGCTTGGAATCGACTTGTCATACTCAATGCATATGCAACGTCAGGACGTGTGCATATCATGGCATACATGATCGATCCTATTGCCGAAGCATAAGGAATCCGACTCATGCGCTCTTTCTCTTCCAGTGACTTAGCTTCTTGAGTCTTGCTCAAGTGAAGCCCAGGAGTCATAGGGAGGAACCCCTTCTTGGAGTTCGTCATGCTGAATCTCTCCAGAATCTTATCTATATAAGACTCCTGACTGAGAGACAACATCCGTCGTGATCTATCCCTGTAGATACGGATGCCCAAAATTCTTTGTGCCTCTCCCAGATCTTTCATCTGGAAATGGTTTTTCAACCATGCTTTAACCGAAGATAAGAGAGGTATGTCATTCCCAATCAAGAGTATGTCATCGACATACAGTACTAGGAATACAATCTTGCTCCCACTCGACTTGATATAGAGACATGGTTCCTCGACTGATCGAATGAACCCATTCTCTTTTATCACTTGGTCGAAGCGATGATTCCAACTCCGCGATGCTTGCTTAAGTCCATAGATGGAACGCTTAAGCTTGCAAACTTTCTTAGGATGTGCTGGATCGATAAAACCCTCGGGTTGTACCATGTACAACTCTTCCTCCAAATAACCGTTTAAGAAGGCGGTTTTAACGTCCATTTGCCATATTTCATAATCATGAAATGCGGCGATCGCTAAGATAATCCGAATGGAACGTAGCATGACTACGGGTGCAAAGATCTCATCATAGTGCAAGCCTGGCACTTGAGTGAAACCTTTAGCAACTAGTCTAGCCTTGTGGATATCTTGTTGTCCTTCCACGGCATGCTTTATCTTGTAAAGCCATTTGCATTGAAGGGGACGTACCTTTGCAGGTAGGTCCACAAGATCCTACACGTTGTTCTCATACATGGAGTCCATCTCGGATTGCATGGCTTCTAGCCATAGCTTTGAGTCAGAACTAGTCATGGCACCTTTATAGGTTGTGGGTTCATTACCCTCTAGGAGTAAGACGTCATCTGTATCATGTTCCTCGACCATACCAATGTATCTGTCCGGAGGAATAGAGACTCTTCCCGACCTCCTAGGTTCCTCAGGAATATCTACCGCAGCCTCGGTTGAAGGAACTGTTTCCTCCAATGGTTGCTCGGCAGTTGGTTCTTGAACCTCCGATAACTCGAAGGTTCTATTACTCGACTTGTTCTCGAGAAATTCTTTCTCTAAGAACGTCGCACTAGCCGCAACAAAAACACGTTGTTCGGTTGGCGAGTAGAAGTAATGACCAAAAGTTCCCTTTGGATAACCTATAAAGTATGTCTTGACCGATCGCGGGCCGAGCTTATCCTCGTGTCTCCACTTGACATAAGCCTCGCAGCCCCAAACCCGTATAAAGGACAAGTTAGGGACCGTTCCCTTCCATAATTCGTATGGAGTCTTGTCAACAGCTTTAGACGGACTTCGGTTAAGTAATAGAGCGGCCGACAAAAGAGCATAGCCCCACAATGAATCAGGCACGACGGTGTGACTCATCATGGATCGAACCTTATCAAGTAAAGTCCGATTTCTCCGTTCGGACACACCATTTAATTGTGGTGTTCCAGGTGGAGTTAACTGTAGCACGATGCCACAGTCTTTAAGGTGTTGATCAAACTCGTGTGAAAGATACTCACCACCACGATCAGAACGTAGTGCTTTAATCTTTCTACCCAGCTGGTTCTGTACCCGATTCTGGTATTCTTTGAACTTGTCAAAGGATTCACTTTTGTGCTTCATTAAGTAGACATAGCCATATCTACTCAAATCATCCGTGAAAGTGATGAAATACCTATAGCCTTCTCGTGCGTTGATCGACATAGGGCCACATACGTCCGTATGTATGAGTCCTAATAGGTCGGCAGCGCGCATTCCAACACCTTTGAAGGAAATACGAGTCATCTTGCCGATGAGACATGATTCACACGTGCCATATGATTCGAAATCAAAGGGCGAGATAGCTCCGTTCTGTATGAGCTGTTTTACGCGTTTCTCATTTATGTGTCCCATACGACAATGCCATAAGTAAGTTTGATCTTTGTCACCTACCTTTAACCTTTTATTATTCACATGTAATATCTCGGTGGTTTGATCTTAAACATAAATTTCATTCATGGAAACTGTCTTGCCATAAATCATATTGTGTAAGGAGAAAATACAGCTATTATTCTCTATTACAAATGAAAAGCCGAGTTTGTCAAGCGCAGAAACTGAAATAATGTTTTTGGACAAACTAGGAACATAATAACAGTTATATAAAAATAACTCGAATCCACTTGGAAGCTGGATCACGTATGTTCCCTTCGAGACTGCAGCAACACGTGCTCCATTCCCGACACGCAGGTCCACCTCACCCTTGATTAGGGGTTCTTGGTTTCGGAGGCCCTGCACATGATTACATAGATGAGAACCACAACCAGTATCAAGTACCCAAGTTCCGCAACTTGCATGGTTAATCTCAATCATGTGAATAAAAGAAGAAGAAGATATACCAACAGGAGTAACGCGGCCTGCTTTAATGTCCTCCCGATACACGGGGCAGGAGCGCCTCCAATGCCCAGTCTTGTGGCAATGGTGACATTCCATGCTAGTATCCTTGCTCTTTGTCTTGCCCTGTGAGTTGCTTGACTCACCTGGCCCACTCTTAGTAAATCCTGGTTTCTTGAACCTGGGCTTACCTACTGCTAGGTCGCCCTGAGCTTTAGCCTTACCCTTACCCTTACCCTTACTGGAGATCATGAGAACATCCTGCTTCATGCTCCCACTTAATTTCAGATCCTTCTCAGTCTGTACGAGAAGGGAGTGGAGCTCATGAGGAGTCTTCTTCATGTCATTCATGTAATAGTTGGCCCTAAAGAGGGCGAACCCATCATGAAGTGAATGAAGCATTCGATCAACGATTATGTTCTCACTGATCTTGCAGTTTAGGGCCTCCAGTTTCTCGATATTCTCAATCATGTGAAGAATATGTGGGCTAACAGCTTGGCCCTTCTGGAGTTTCGCCTCAAAGAAGCGACAGGTATGCTCATAAGAAACGATTCTCGGAGCTTTGGAGAATTCGTTAGAGAGCGTGGTGAAAATCTTGTTTGCACCATGGGTTATGAAGCGTCTTTGCAAATTTGATTCCATTGCATAGATGAGTACGTTCTTTATCGCACCCGCTTCCATGACGAAGTCGCTATGAGCGCGAACCTCGTTAGCTCTAGCTCCAGTTCCTGGGTGTGGCGGAATGGGCTCAGTTAAGTACTTGAGCTTTCCGTCAGCAATGGCAGCATTCCGTAGTGCTGCCTCCCAGTCAGAGAAGTTTGACCCATCATTCCTCAGTCTAGTTGACTGATTCATGGAGTCCATGAAGGCCTTTAGCCAGGATTCACGTGCTAGCTTGGCACTTGGCATTGGGTATTCACCAGCCATTTTAGTTATACATCAGTTTTAATGAACGTGTTCTACACTGAAAAAGAAGATAAAACAAAACCTATATAAGCAACTTATTGTTGTGATTTAAGTCTATATTAAATTAAATTTAAACTCGTAGACTTATGCATTTATATAATTGATCTCCCTCAAGAATTATATAAACGATCCCAAGACTCAATTTCCGTATATTGATAAGCCCACAGTTTGGCTAATTCCAATCGTTGGAACTCTTGGTCGATAGATTTCCGTATATCCTATCTATTAGTCCCTCTCAGTCACTAGATATTATCGAGTGACCATGATGTTGAGATAAAATAAATCATCTGTTCCCACTTACCCGACGTAGAAGGGGTCATATTATGCCTACCGACGAAGAAGGGATTCATGGGAGGCTGATTTATAAAGACTAGTCTCAATTTTTGGTTATACGAGGAAGACCCCATCAACTTTTATTTATCCATATTTAAGTGAACTAAAAACTAGCATTTTCGTGAATGAATTTAAATAAAGTGATGGCTTTGCAATTGACATGTGACATCTGTATTGTCACAGAAAACTAACGCGCAACCTCTACATGAGTCAGTTTTCAGGCATGATATAGGTGGTTTGGTTTTTAGGCGGAATATGATGCAAGCTATTATCGATGAAAGCATAAAGATAAATGCAATAAACGTAAATAAAAGTCCTAGTGTGGCCTATCCTACCAAAATAAACATAAAACAACTTGGAATCCACCGTTGGACCCTAGAAGCTTGTCTTGATGTTCCATCTTGGTCCTTGCAGCGGGAGAGAGCATCCGGTTTCCGTCTTGTCTTTGGTCTTCACAAAATTACTAATTTAAATTACAAAAGTAGTCCTAGATACATTCTAATTTAAATACAAAAGTAATTACATGGCAAAAACCCAAAACGGAGATTCAAGATCTCAAAATTACAAGCAAGATCGTGTCCCATCATTACGGTGACACAATCTTCTAAGGCCACACTAAGTTACAACCGTTTGCAAAAATTAAATACGTTATTGAAAGCATTCAAGGCATTCACAAGACGATAAAAAATGCATCAACTAAATAAAATTTATACATGACATAATACGGTTATTATGATTAATAAATTTTTACCAAACCACCTTACGGGATTAAAATTATGTGATTATACCGTTTTAATCACCCAATTTTAATAAATTTATAATCCTATTATCTTAAACCGTTTTAAAATAATATGTATCAAACGAGGGTGAACCGTTTCACAAAATAATATACTATTTCCGTATACAGTATATTATTTTAAGCCATGTGAAAGTAAAACATGTTATTTTCGAAAATAAAAAAAATACGAGTCTGTTACAGGGGGGAGGTCGACCGACCTAAACTTGTGGTCGACCGACCTCCAGCCGAAAAACGAAAATTTCTGCAACAGTAAAATCGGTCGACCGACCTATTAATTAGGTCGACCGACCAACAAGCAGTAAATACGAATTTCAGAAAACGCAAAACGCTGCACCTTTTGAAATTAAAACAAGTTTTTACCTTTTAAATTTTGATTAAAACAAGTAAATCAAAATTAACATCAACAAGGGTTCACATATTGTCAAGAATATCGATTAATTAACAATATGTAAACAGGAATCGAAAAACAAGATCGAAAGCTCACAAAGGAAACTGTTTTAAAAAAAAAAACAGAAAACTCACACAGGGGCGGTCGACCGACCGCTAAAACTGGTCGACCGACCGACGTAGCGGCAGAAACGAGATTTTCAAAATCCTTTAAATAAACTTATGAAAAACACAAAAGTAAAATTTTCATGGCCTATGGCTCTGATACCACTTGTGGGGAATAAAACATGTATTCGCCCTAAACTTGCAGGATTATAATGAAAAATACAGTTGTGTTTATAGTCATAAGATTAAAAGGATAAGAAAAGAAGTACAACCTTTAGTCCTTGTGCGAAAGGCCTAAGAACAGGAATTAACACAAATTCCCTCCTATAACTTGCACCCAAGACTTAGAATGAGACGAAGCCGCGTGTGCTAGAAATCCTCTCCAACTGCCTTGCAATATTGGGAGAGCTATTTAGGTTTTAGATGTGAGATCTGAGGTTTTGGGAGAAGAATGCTCTCAAAACCCTAATTTATCTTGAGATAATTTAAACAGTGCAACAAGAGTGTTTTACATAAGGAGAAGTCTCCTCCTTATATACTACACTTGGCCGAAATATTTGAATAGGGTAAGGGTGGGCTTTCCACTCTTACCTTATTCTAATTCATGATTCGACCCATTTAGCTATAAGTTATTCGCGCGATTTTAATTATAAATCGTAACATGTTATCAGATATCAATACAGTCGATATATTAATAATGGTCTGACAAAATACGATATTGTATAATTACCCAAATTAATATAACTGTTTATATTAATTTGCGAATACAATATTTAATTAAATATATAACCGTTTATATTTAATTTACGAATTAAACACGTAATCCGTATTAGCTAAAATTATTTAATCCGTATTAAATAATAATCTCAACATCTTATTGACTAATTTAATAGTCAATACCTCTGACTAACTGTTTAGTCTTATCCGGCAAAATGTGACTGTATTTTCATACCTTCACATCTCTCAAACGTGTCCTATAGGTGTGACGTATAGGGACCAGTTGATCACCGCCATCTGTATGACAATAACGTCAAACTTATCTAGCAAGCCAACCGTTATTGATAAACGTGGATCAACTGGTAATAATACAAAAGTATGCCCTTGTGATCCTTAAAGAGATTTAAAAATCATTGTACTTAATTGTCAAGGACACCAGCCCCAACAATCTCCCACTTGTCTGTACAAGGGTATGTGCAATGACGTTATCACACTACATGTGGAGGACACAAGCTCCAACATCACCATCTCCTCTATTCCTATTATTCCAAATTAGGTATGTCAATTGATTTTTAGGGTTAAATATTTTCGATTAATTGGAGTTTGAACTAGTGAAATACATTACGATTAATTCAATTCATGTTTATGGTCTCTCAACCTTACTTTCCTTTTTAAATTTTTCGATATTTTATGATTTTTATGATTTGTTTTATTTCTAGGGTTAGCTTCTGGATCTGAGATTGCTTTTTAAATGTCGATGTTAATGGTCTTGTTCGTCCCAATTAATTGGTTTTGGAATGTTCACGAGTTGTTATATTAGTCTTTATGGATTCAATTATCGATTATTATTTCAGTTTGTTGGTTTGTTTCTCTACGAGATTACTTGTTTTGCTCTATTTTCGTATCTAGAACAAGAATGAATAACAAGGAAAGAATGTAACATGGTTTGTATGCATAATCTGATTTGTTGATGAGCTTGTTTGTATTTGTAGTTTGTGATATTGGAGTTTGTGAGATTGTTAAAATGGTAAGTGTTTTGCATTCCTGTGATCGATTTCAATTTCAAATAATAACTAATAAGCACTCGTTGTGGGTTACTACGGACATTACTTGATCTGGGTTGGTTTCATACGTTATTAATATGAGACTATCTCTCATGAGACGAATAGTTTAGGTAAATTTTGCAAAGTTATAATTACTTATGATTCTTCGAGTTTTCCATGTAATGTTTGAGGCTTATAATCTTTGGTGCTGGTATTGTTTATAGGGAGGAGGTTGGTGTAACAACATTACATCTTGTCTTGCGCGAAAGTACATGCACTTGGGCTCATCCCGGAAAATGGTTAACCCACTTGCATTTTCCGGTATAATGAGCAACAATCCAATGTATAATCCAGGTTTGAGTCAATACCCATCTAGAAGATCTCGCGTTATACTCATAGCTTACAGTTTGGACTCGCTTAACAATTGATTCTTCAGACTTTCATAATTGGAACAGGGTGAAAATTCGATACTGTGATGGGGCGTCATTCACTGGAGATGTGGAAGCTGTTGATCCTGTAAGTACTCCTCCCTGTATCTAGCATTCTTCCAAAAAAAACTCATCTTTTTCAGAATTTGTGTTGATACATGCCCTTTTGACAGGTAACTAAGCTTCATTTCCGAGGAGCTAGAGTCTGGCGCGCTGTCATGGAAGATCTAATGTTAAAAGGAATGAGGAGAGCCAAAAATGTACTGATATCATATATCCATGGCTTATTATGTCCATATTTTGTACTGTATATGATTATTACTGAAGGGTTGCTGCATTAGGCTCTTCTTTCTGGGTGTTCAGCTGGTGGATTGACTTCCATTTTGCATTGTGATAGCTTCCGAGCTCACTTCCCTGCCAGTACTAAAGTAAAGTGTCTCTCCGATGCTGGCTATTTCATCAATGTGTAAGTTTCTTACAGTTCTTACAGTCGCCAGTAATAAACTTCACCTTCAATTAGATTATTGAGGAGTGGTTCTAAGTAACCATTGTCTGCCATGATTTTGATGTTGTCAGAAAATTGCTCCAGGTTCTTTAGAACTTGATTTGCAGCTTTTGAAGCAAACGTGTCGCTAGATCTGTTATACTTTGTTCGGATCAAGATCAAAATTCCTCCAGTGATACAACCAATTTTCTCCGAGAGTGATTTAGATTTGGAAAGTTCAATCAGGAGTAACAATACACCATGCTTCATTGGTTGGTAGCTGCTTGACAGCAATCGTAAAGTTAAAGGTATTGCCGATGTCTTTCCAATTATTTCCTGCACATATGTATGACTGTATTATCAACGTACAAAGCTTCGTGTATGACTCTAAGCCGAGAGGTTTCATCTCTGTCTTTCCACTCATTTATTGTGTTTCGTAAAGCAATATTAGGGTTCATATTTTTGCCTTCTACCTTCTCCATAGTAACTGGGCACAACAAGACCTCTTCACTACCAAAACTTTCAAAATACTCGGTGATTGCCTTTCTTTCATAGGTCACTCCACTTTGTATTGTTACGGGATCATCCATGATTACCTTCGTCAGTGGACAAATGAAACTGTTGTACAAAGGCTCGGCATGTTGGGATTTTCTTGATGAATTAGCCGATGATCTTCTAATTCTATTTCCAGTACTAATATGGCTTCCCTGGCTTGTACTTCTTAGGGCATCCAACAGATGAGGCATGTCTGATATATGAGAATATCCTGCGCGAACTTCTGTACTTACAGAACAGTCATCTGCGTCTGTTTGTGTAGAGTCTATATCTGATGCATCCTTTAAATTTGATTCCCATCTCTGATAACTCGCCTTTATTTCAGGAATGGGCTTTGATTCAGGAACTGGGCTGATACGAAACGGGGATCCTCTCATGTACCTTTCAAATTACTTAATTTGTTTCAAACCATTACCCACGAATTACCTGTATCCGTTTTTTAAAATTTTTTTCCAGCTTTTTTGTCTCGTTTTGTTATTTGAGATATATTGTTTTGTTATCTTGTCCTCAGGAACTTGGATGAAAAAACCTAAAGATTGTATATCGGCCACAACGAGCAATAGAGGTACAACCACGATCATAAGGGTTAGCAGAACCACCAGGAACGCAATTATAGTAGGAGTTGCCTTTTTTGGAACACGGTACTCTGTTAGCCTGCATTGCTCCATAGCTTATGTACTGAGTTGTAATGAGTATACGTCGATTAATTTCTGAACTCATCTCAAACTCATCAGACTCCATGCATTCAATCATGGAGCCGCTCCATTGATCACTGCTCGACATTATGATGTTCTTATTAGTCGGGTTTTCATCATTCACATCAACAACTGACTGTGAGATAAACATTGACAGAAGAAATGAGCTGTCTTTTTCCAGCTGTCTTTTAACATTGTATATTTATGTATGTGTTATTTCTATTGAAATTTTTAAGCATTGTATATTTTTAGAATAATCATGTAAGATTCTCTTGTGGCAAAATACATATGGGAGTTATTATATTTAAATAATTTGTTTCCATCATTTAATTTATTAAAAATAAATTTTTTTTTTTTTTTTTTTTTTTTATTACCTATTTGCGGCGTTTTCCTCAAAAAACGCCTCAAATAGAGGTACTATTTGCGGCGTTTTTTTAAAAAAACGCCGCAAATAGTACCTCTATTTGAGGCGTTTTTTGAGGAAAACGCCGCAAATAGCTTCTTAATTGCGGCGTTTTTTTCCGCCGCAAATAGATTTTCTATTTGCGGCCCCTTTATTTGCTGCTACATCAAAAACGCCTCAAATGACCCCTTTTTTGGCGCCGCAAATAGCTCTTTTTCTACTAGTGACACCATGTAATTGTATTAATTTTTATTAGTCATCATGTAATTATATTATTCCGCTACGTTTCATTCTTATAGGCAATAGCTACTTAATCTAGACTTTTTATGTTATTATATAGAGTACGTCATGTAATTATATTATTCTGTCACGTGTCATTCGAAAAGGCAATAGCAACTCAATCTAGCCTTTTATGTTATTATATAAAATACATGTAATTGTATTAACTTTTATTAATACATCATGTACTTGTATTAATTTTTAATCCATCATGTAAGTACATTATTCCGTCACGTGTCATTCTAATAGGCAATAATTACTCAATCTAACCTTTAAAAATATAAAAAGTATGAAAAGTTTGGTATTAAAGAAAATATAAATATCGTGATTATGAGATGAAATAATGTTAGGGAAATGAATGTTAAATAAGATGGGTGATTAACTCACTACTACTTTGTCTTTTCGTGTTCTATTTTTTTTAATTTACAATTTTTTTAGTACACAATGTAATTGTATTAATTTTTGGTCCATCATGTAATTGTATTATTTCTCCACGTGTCATTCTAATAGGCAATAACTACTCAATCTAGCCTTTTTATATTATTATATAGAAATGCATATTACAAAAACGATTTATTACCAACTGTCTACCTATTACCTGCATAATCTACTCGCAAACCACCACCTATTTCCCCTCACCTAACGTATATTTCAATATCATCAAAAAAATTATTTTAACTTCTTTATTTATTATAACAATATATTATTAGTTGATTCGTTGAACGGAAATACACGTATTTAATTGTGAAACCTAGTTAGGTTAATAAATAAGGTTAAAGATTATTAATTAATTAATTAATAGTAGTTTGCCGAGTTACGATTTTATTTGAAAAATAAATTCTAACTCAAAGAGATATTATGACATTATAAGAGACATAATTGACTCAATTTTGAACAAGATTAATATGATCAATTGAAAATTATAATAAGTTATAATAGATTTGTTAATTTCTAATAGCAAATCGAGTATTAATAAAAGAAATCGAATTTTAATAAAAACAAATGTGTATAGACTTAAAAATAAAACAAAATCTATGAACATTTATAATTTGATACAAATGATACATTTATTAGTTTTTATTTACTTAATCCATTATTCCATGATCGAACGCAAATATGAAGTTCTAACTCCTTACCTCTATGGTATCACAGTCCATTCCAATACTTTAAACTAAGGGGGCGTTTGGTTAGAGAAAAAGAAAGGAAAATGAAATTAGAAAGGGTAAGAGGGAGAAAGATAAAAGATTACCTGAAATTAAATAGTTGTTTGGTTACATCAAGAAATGGAACTAATGACCCACTCATACTTACTCCTATCACTTACACATACCACCACAAACAACCACTTATCTACTAAAAAATTGTTGCAACGCCCGTCTCCTTATACCACTGCTGAGACCCCACGACATAGCCCCACCGAACACTATCATCCACTTGCCGTCGTCGCCTCAACCCACTCCAAAATCACAACCGTCACTCTTTACCCCAAAAAATCATGCCCTGCCCTCGAAGTCCTGCGAGAACGGTGGGGGTGGACAGTGGTCTGTCGATAGTTAGAGGTATTTGGGGAGAAGATTGGTGGGTTGTGGTTTTTTTGTGTGCGGATGATTTAGGTGGGGTGGTTGTGGTGGCAGTGATGGTGGTGGGGGGTCATGGTGGTGGCTAGTGAAGTGGTAGTCGCAAGTGCGGTGGTAGGTGAATAATGTGGTTTAGGGTAACAAGGGTAATGAATCTCATACCTTGGGGATGAGGGTAAGAGATTAGATGGATTGAGAGGTAAGACTTAACACTACAAGAATACGGAAAACAGGCGACAGATTTTGGCGACTGCTCTATTAGTCGCCAAATTGGCGACTGAAAAAAAAACTTTGACGACTGATTTCAATCGCCAATTTGGCGACTACCTATTTTCCCCAACTTTTTTTCCACAGAAAAAATTGGCGACTGAAACTGATATTTGGGGACTGATTTCAGTCATCAAATTTGGCGCCAATTTTAGTGACTAAAACAGCAGTCACCAAATGTAGTACCTGCAGTCGCCAAATTTGGCGACTACCATAAGGCAGCCGCCAAAGATAATTTATTCAGTCGCCAAAAACACGAATAATAATCAGAAGCTTTTTCCCTTCCCTTCACAATTCGCAAATTCATTTCATTAAAAATCCAAAATCGAAAAACAACCCCCTTTTCCATCACCACCACCTACTCGCACCTCCACCACCACCGGCCACCACCACGCTCGCCGGATTCCGTTCCTTGATTGCTCTCTTGTTTTTCTCCTTTATTCAATTAAAGGTTTGTGTGCTTTTTAGTTTAATTTCAGTTTTTAGTTTGATTTTTGTTTTGTTTTGTAGATTTAGTGATGTAGTAGCCAATTAGGATGTTAATTAGATAAATTGGGGGTTAGGGTTTATATGAAATTGGGGGTTAGGGTTTATATGTTGACTAAGACGATGTTGTTTGCCTTATTAATATTGTTATATATGCTTGTAATTGTTACTTAATTATCGCAAATTATGGGGTTAGGGTTTATAAAAATTGGGGATTTTTGGTAAGTTATTATTATATGATTAAGCTTGTTGTTTAAGTTAGTGTGTAATTTTAGATGTAATTTTATTGTTGAAAATTGTTTTATTTATGGATTTTTGTTTAGATTAAAATGAAGAGATTGAAACGTTCATGGATGTATGATGGAGGGGTTGATATTAAGAAGAGACGTCCTCATGCTAGGTTTATAGAGGGTGTTGCCGAGTTTATTGAACTTGCTGAGCAACAAGATGAATATGACTTGGTAGAAAATAAACTTAGTTGTCCTTGTAACAAATGTAAAAACATGATATAAATACTTGTCATTGAGGTACAAGAATATCTATATACTAATGGGTTTTGTCCAAATTATTATAATTGGATTTCTCATGGAAAAACATTTTCTTCAATTCACAAACAACCTCACATCGCACAACTTGATGAGAACCCATATAGAGATATGATTGTTGATGCCTTGGAGTTTAATAATCTCAATAATAATGACCGTCTAGCTATGAATGAAGAAGAACCTCCAAATCCACAAGCAAAGACTTTTATTGACATGTTAAAAGTTTCGGAACAACCTTTATATGAAGGGAGCAGAATGTCATTATTACAAGCTGCCTCTAGCTAGGATAGTAACCTTGAAGTGTGAGTATAATATGCCATTTAATGCCGTTGATGGTCAGATCTATCCTGAATGTGACGGGGAAGATGTGTCATCCAAGTGACGGGGAATAATGGAAACAATTTGATAAGATCGATCCTGAATTTGTCGAGGAACCCCGAAATGTGCGACTTGACTTGTGTACGGATGGATTTAGTCCTTTTACCCAATTTGGTAAGAATTACTCTGGTTGGCCTGTAATGGTAACATAGTAGAAATTACCACCTTGATTATGTATGAAAGGAGAATTTATTTTCTTGTCTCTCATTATTCCCGGGACTAAAAATCAGAAAAGCCATTTGGATGTATATTTACAACCATTAGTGGAACAATTGAGACATTTGTGGGAAGTTGGGGTGGAAACATATGACGTTTCAAAGAAGCAAAATTTTCAACTTAAAGCTTCACTCTTATGGACAATAAACGATTTTCTCGCATATGGAATGCTATTTGGTTGGTCTACTGCAGGACAAAAAACATGTCATCATTGCATGGGTGAAAGTAAAGCTTTTTGGATTCTAAATTGCAAGAAAATGAGTTGGTTTGATTGTAATAGATGCTTCTTACCAGAAAGTAATCTTCTTAGGAGCAACAAGAAAGCTTTCAAAAAAGGTAAATAGGTACTTGATGATGCTCCGAATCATCTTCCAGATGATGAGGTATGGGAGTTGGTATGTGATTTGCCATCTTCTGTTGATGGTGCCGAAGAAGAGTTTAAAGAGCTGAAAAAGAAGAATGGTTGGTATAAAAGAAGCATTTTTTGGGACCTTTCATATTGGAAAACTATGTTAATCAGACACAATTTGGATGTAATGCACATAGAAAAGAACTTCTTTGAACAACTAATTGACATGATCATGGATGTTGAAGGCGAAACATGTGATACTATTGCTTCTAGAAAAGACATGAAGATATTTTATGATCGTCCCAAATTACACATTCGTAAAGATGGGTCCAAGCCAAAAGCCATTTACACTCTTCACAAAGCTCAAAAAAAGGTATTATGTGAGTGGTTAAGAAATTTGAAGTTTCCTGATGGATATGTGATGAGCTCCATTTTGGTCGTCATTTTCTTTTCGTTTTCTTTATTTTCGGTCGCGATTCGACCTCGATTTGCGTGTCTTTGGGTGTTTTTACGTCTGTTGCCTCGTATATTCCTATTCTATCCACTTTTTGTAGGTATTACGGCGGGGGGCGAAGAAACGAGAGAAATCGAGGCGGATTTAGAGCGATTTATGAAGAATTATGAAGAAATTAGCAAGGCAAGAGCCCAGGCCTTCCCAGCCGGCGGCCGGTTGGCCGGCTGGGGAACCTGGTCTTGATTTTGAAGAAAATGTTACAGCCCCTTAAGAATAGGCTCCCAGCCGGTGGCCAACCGGCAGCCGGCATGCCGGCTGGGGAGCATATCCCATACTTAGCCAAAATCTGAAGAATGAAAGAATTGCATTGTTGGGCAGATTACTCATAAAGGGTCCCCAGCCGGTGGCCAACCGGCAGCCGGTCCACCGGCTGAGGGTACCTGTAGCCAAGTGAAGAAAGGAAAAAAATCAGAATTGAGTTTTTGGCCTCCCAGCCGGTGCCCGACCGGCAGCCGGCCGGTCGGCTGGGGATGCATGTACATTGGAGAAAAATCGAAGAAAAAGTCAGAAGTCGGATTTTGGGCTCTCAGCCGGTCCACCACCGGCAGCCGGTCCACCACCGGCAGCCGGTCCACCGGCTGAGAGGCCTTTTTCGTATTTCCGCACTCTATATAAACCCGCACTTGTGTAGACTTATTATCACGCATTCTTAAGCTTATTTTAGGGTTTTTGCACTGTTCCATTGTTCTATACTTAGACTCAAAAAACTCTCTTAATATTTTAATCCTCTTTAGATCTTAGTTTAATCTTTCAATATTAGTTAATCCTTTCTTAGTAATTCTCTTAGCTTTGTTCTTGGGCAATTTTAGAAGATTCTTATTGGGTTGTAATTTGAGGGTTTGAGAGAATCCTCCAAGTTGTAATCCAAGTTTCTTGCTTTTTCCTTATTATTGGTATAATCTTCCTAATCTCTACTTTGTCTTTGCATTTTGTTTTAGTTTTGCTTGTTCTATTATTTACTCTCATTAATTTCCACCATGTTTAGCATTAATACTTTATTTGTTCAAGTTTATTCCTTAGCCATGTGTGAGTAGTCTTATTCTAGGGTTAGGGGGTTTGCTTGGGTAGTTAGTAGCCATGAAAAATGCCTAGAGTTAGTCTTGTTTGCTTCTTTGGTTAAGTTTTCGCATCTTGCATGTTATGTGTTTGATGAAATGCCTCAACGACGGTTGGGTGTTAGTCTTCACTTTGTTTGCTTTAGACGAAAGTCTTGGGGTTTCATGAGCATGCTTGTGTGTTAGGTTAGCTTGGCTTGTAGCGAAAGCTAGGACTAGACTCGACCTAAGGGTTTGTCAACTCGAGAGAAGAGACAACCCTAGACCTACCATAGAAGTGATACAAGACCGTTATCTTACGTTTGGCTACCGACTTACCTAGGTGACCCCCGACACCCTAGTCCTCTTTATCATCAACTTCATCTAGATTTACTTGCTTTAGTAGTTAATTAGTTTTTCCAAACCAAAACCTTTTACTCCGACTCATACTAAAATTAAAGCATAAATATACAACTTCCCCACCGTCTTTTGGGTTCGACCCTAAATTATACTACTTAATTTGGGAGTTTATAAATTGTTTTTGATGCCGGAATCGACGACAAAATCCGGCCATCAAAATGGCGCCTTGATTTGGATCGCCTTTCTGTTCTTCCCGACATGGTTAATTGAAGGATAAGGTGATGAGGGAACAAAGGGGGTTTTTATTTGAGAGAGTTTGGTGAAGTTTGAGGGAGTATTTGAGGGTAAAGGATGAATGGAGAGGAGGAAATAAGGAAGGATGAAGAAGAAATGAAGGGAAATGGTTAAGAAATGAGGTAGAAATGAGAAAGAAAAGAGGGGTATCGAGTGTTTTAAATCGCGGCAGAGGACTCTCAGCCGGTCTGGGACCGGCCGCCGGCAAGCCGGCTGAGAGTGAGGGTTTGCTTTTTCGAATGTTTTTCAAAGGGCTTTGATTCTGAGCCGGTGGACCGGCTGCCGGCCGACCGGCTCAAAATCAGGTCTTCAGTTTCCACTTCTGCTCTTCTTCTTCTTTTCCCACTCACAAAAACACTCCCAGCCGGCGGGCCGGCTGCCGGCCGACCGGCTTAGAGTCCAACTCCTTCTTCTTTTCTTCGAATTCTTCACTTACAAAAACACTCCCAGCCGGCGGACCGGCTGCCGGCCGACCGGCTGGGGTTCCTTCTTCTTCCTTTTTCTCCACTTTTGGTTCACACAACAAGATTCTCAGCCGGTGGAACGGCTGCCGGCCTACCGGCTCGGAATCACTTCCTCTTGAGTTTCGATTTTTGAATAAGTACTCGTCTTCTCAGCCGGTGGACCGGCTGCCGGTTAGGTACAGGCTGGGGATGCAAAATCTGAAATCTGCCCAAATAAACTATCAAAAACAGAAATGTGTCCAGGCCTTCCCAGCCGGTACCCAGCCGGCGGCCGGTTCATTTTGATGGCCGGATTTTGTCGTCGATTCCGGCATCAAAAACAATTTATAAACTCCCAAATTAAGTAGTATAATTTAGGGTCGAACCCAAAAGACGGTGGGGAAGTTGTATATTTATGCTTTAATTTTAGTATGAGTCGGAGTAAAAGGTTTTGGTTTGGAAAAACTAATTAACTACTAAAGCAAGTAAATCTAGATGAAGTTGATGATAAAGAGGACTAGGGTGTCGGGGGTCACCTAGGTAAGTCGGTAGCCAAACGTAAGATAACGGTCTTGTATCACTTCTATGGTAGGTCTAGGGTTGTCTCTTCTCTCGAGTTGACAAACCCTTAGGTCGAGTCTAGTCCTAGCTTTCGCTACAAGCCAAGCTAACCTAACACACAAGCATGCTCATGAAACCCCAAGACTTTCGTCTAAAGCAAACAAAGTGAAGACTAACACCCAACCGTCGTTGAGGCATTTCATCAAACACATAACATGCAAGATGCGAAAACTTAACCAAAGAAGCAAACAAGACTAACTCTAGGCATTTTTCATGGCTACTAACTACCCAAGCAAACCCCCTAACCCTAGAATAAGACTACTCACACATGGCTAAGGAATAAACTTGAACAAATAAAGTATTAATGCTAAACATGGTGGAAATTAATGAGAGTAAATAATTGAACAAGCAAAACTAAAAAAATGCAAAGACAAAGTAGTGATTAGGAAGATTATACCAATAATAAGGAAAAAGCAAGGAACTTGGATTACAACTTGGAGGATTCTCTCAAACCCTCAAATTACAACCCAATAAGAATCTTCTAAAATTGCCCAAGAACAAAGCTAAGAGAATTACTAAGAAAGGATTAACTAATATTGAAAGATTAAACTAAGATCTAAAGAGGATTAAAATATTAAGAGAGTTTTTTGAGTCTAAGTATAGAACAATGGAACAGTGCAAAAACCCTAAAATAAGCTTAAGAATGCGTGATAATAAGTCTACACAAGTGCGGGTTTATATAGAGTGCGGAAATACGAAAAAGGCCTCTCAGCCGGTGGACCGGCTGCCGGTGGTGGACCGGCTGAGAGCCCAAAATCCGACTTCTGACTTTTTCTTCGATTTTTCTCCAATGTACATGCATCCCCAGCCGACCGGCCGGCTGCCGGTCGGGCACCGGCTGGGAGGCCAAAAACTCAATTCTGATTTTTTTCCTTTCTTCACTTGGCTACAGGTACCCTCAGCCGGTGGACCGGCTGCCGGTTGGCCACCGGCTGGGGACCCTTTATGAGTAATCTGCCCAACAATGCAATTCTTTCATTCTTCAGATTTTGGCTAAGTATGGGATATGCTCCCCAGCCGGCATGCCGGCTGGGAGCCTATTCTTAAGGGGCTGTAACATTTTCTTCAAAATCAAGACCAGGTTCCCCAGCCGGCCAACCGGCCGCCGGCTGGGTACCGGCTGGGAAGGCCTGGGCTCTTGCCTTGCTAATTTCTTCATAATTCTTCATAAATCGCTCTAAATCCGCCTCGATTTCTCTCGTTTCTTCGCCCCCCGCCGTAATACCTACAAAAAGTGGATAGAATAGGAATATACGAGGCAACAGACGTAAAAACACCCAAAGACACGCAAATCGAGGTCGAATCGCGACCGAAAATAAAGAAAACGAAAAGAAAATGACGACCAAAATGGAGCTCATCAGAATTCCCCACACTTAAACCTTACTCGTCCTCGAGTAAGAGATCAAAGAACTATATAACCCTTATTAAAAACAAAGAAACAACTAACTAAGCTACTTATAAGCCGAATCGGGTTTAGCTACACCCGTAGCCCTTTCAACTCACAATTTGACATTCATGAGGGAGAATGCCCTATTGCAAGGCAAGTAAGGTCTTGCTACAAAACTTTTGATGCCAACCAGTAAAAACAAAACACGTATAGACAAGCAACATGCATCGGAAAAGAAAGAAAACCGCTTGCCTCATTCAAGCGGCGGAAAACAACTAAAAGGGAACAAATTCAAAATCGTAAACTCCCTCACAAATATTAATTCTACAAGTCACTAAGGCAAGAAGGATGACAACAAAACACCGCCAAATCATGCTAAACTAGGCTACTTTCATAACCGTTATCCAAATACTTTTGTCAAAGGCGATCGGATGGAATGGAATGATGATCCCCGCAATGCTAAAGGCAAAAGATACAACAAGTCTAGATTCTTCACAAAGTAAAGGTCATGGGTCGTCCCGAGATCGACAAAACGGCCAGGCAGAATTGATTTTTTGGAATGAAATGCTCAAATCAATACAAAATGGTGGATTACAATCAAAATTTGACCTCATTCAATTTTTTTCATTTCTTTTTCATGCCATGAGTTAGGATGGGGTTTGTCCCACGCGTGCTAATGTCCTTTGCTTTCGCCAATCGCTTATTAGGCAACCGGTTAACCTCTAGACAATAGCTTATCGGGGTGACAATCACTCTGTCTTTGGGCGGTCGAATTCACAACCAAGTGGGAAGCCAACTCAATGACTACCCTCCAAAGCACATCGAAGTGGTACGCCTCCACCAAAACAACATGTTCTTATTCCTTTTTCATTAACCATTTTTTTTTTCTTTTCTTTTTCACTTGAGGCTTCTTTTTTTCTTCTTTCAAAACATTTCCACTTCTTATGATCATTGACAAGAGCATTCCAAATTTATTCATGAAAGTTATTTTTGGGTTGCCAAACCGTCAAGTCGAACAAGGTCACCAAGACAAGATAATCAAAACCACTTCACATCACGGGGGTGGACAAGGTGACTCACATGCAAACCCTTGACTTGGTATTGGACCATGGTCAGAAAGATACTAGAAAAGCATGACCTAGGGTGTTTTAAAAATCATTCTAAAAGACAAAGTCCCAAGTAGAAGAATTATTTGTAAATGCTTAAACGATTTTGTCAAAGTTCTCAATTAGGCATTTTCAAAACATTATCCTAAATGCAACTATATGTCATGAATGCAACTAATATAGACATGTTATAATGCAAATGAGACTATCAAACTAAATGCCAAACAAAGCTAATGCAACTCCTAACAGCACAAAAGCACACAAGCCACACACAATTCTCCACAATGTACTCCACATCCTCCAAATACAAGCCCATCCTCCTCGATTGTAACAAAAGAATGAAAATGAGAGTGAAATAGAGGTTGGAACGATCATACCGTGGTATCTTCAAGATCCAAAGCGGTGCTCAAGCGAGTGTTACCTATGCGAAAGGAGGGGAAGCAAACACAAGTATATACAATTCTACACTAATAAGGTAAAAACATGTTTTTGAATTTTTCAAATTTTTCGATTTTTTTGGTATTTTTGAGGTTTTTCATACTTACAAAAGCAATCAAATATTCACAAGGTGGATATTTTCCCTCCCCACACTTAAGATTTACATTGTCCTCAATGTAATAAAGTGCAAAGGGGGAAATGAAGTAAAAAAAAACGAAAACAACATATTTTTGGCTTTTTTTTTGAAATTTTTGAGAAAATAAAAAACTTGTTTTTGTATTTTTTTGAAATAAACGGTTCTTCCTCCCCACACTTATTTATATGCATAATGTGAGGAGGAAAACCGGAAAATAAAGGACATATTTTTGAAAGTTTTTGGTTTTTCAATTTTTTTGGTTTTTTGGTTTTTAAGAAGGCATTAAAAACAAAGATAAACAAAAGAAGAGAAAAACTAAAAACTAGACTAAATGCAAACTAAATGCTCTAAACTACATGTATGCAATCTATATGTGACAATATGATACAAAAATATAAATCTGATGCATCTAAATGAATGCAACTATATGCATCTAAACTAATGATGTGAAAACATGAAAAGGAAACTAAAACTAACGGAGTAAACTAAACTAACTACTCTAAATGCATGCTAGAAAGTAAAATGCAAACTAAAAGAGAAATTTGGATTAAGGGAGTTACTTGACTTGTTTTGGATTTTGCAAGGGGAGCATAATCATCACCAACTACCACCTCCAAAGGTGGTCACTCATCAAAGCTATCATCAAAATGATCCTCGGACTCATATCCTTCATCACCGCCACCATCATCATCATTCCCATTGCCTCCATCAACGACCATGAAGTCGTTCGGGTTGCTCACGAAATCGCGGAAGGGGGAGGCTTGCGATCCACTAGCTCCCGCATCACCATAACCGCCATGGAAGGATGAATGCCTCGGAGGGCCCGAATCCTCATTACCCCGAAAGTTGGGGGGAAAGATCGGGTTTGAAAAATAACCCGGGGTGACGTTAATCTCCCCGTAAAAACGACCCTCAGGAGGCACATAACCCCTATCCGGAGGCATGTAGTAAGACGGGTGACCACCATCCGGATGATGATAACCCTCGCGGACGGACCGATCATAATCCGGAAATGACCCATAAGCTTGATCGTGGTAAAGGTAATCCATCCTATAGGTCAAATCCCTATGCCGCTCATCGGCTATGGCTTGGCGCTGGTCCGCTAAATCCGCTGCATTCTTCATGCCCAAGTCAACTCGGGCCATGAAATCAATAAGCTCTGGGGGGCATGAATAAGAAGATGGACCGGAGGTGGAGGCGGATCCCTGGAAGTATGAGGGACCACTCTGAAACTGGGACATGGAAATGGAGGGCTACTGAAACTGCTCAAAAGGAAGGTCAGAAGGAGTGGCACCGACTCTGTCTCTGGTGTAGACTCTAGGGGCACGCTGGTCTGGAGGGAGGTCCTCGGGGTCCGCCTCAATATCAAGGAGGTAAGAGGTCTTTCCCGGCACAACTCTCATCAACTCGGTGTTTGGCAAAGGAACTGAATTCTTGAACTTGTTGTCAACCCGAATCTGCCAATACTCCTTGCGATCACTGGGGTTATACCGTACCCACCCCAAAGCATCCTGCAAGTATCGGCTAGATAGCACATTCTCGCCCTGAATGAAGTCAACCGTGAAGTGCCTCTGACAACGGTTGTTGGCAATCAAGGTGACCATCCCCCCAACACAAATGGGGGTAGTAAGCTGAGGTTGGGATGCCAACCTACTCAAGTGAAGGGCCATATGGTGAGCAATGTTCAATTTCGGGCCACCAACCAAGTAAGAACCAATTATTTCAAGCTCAGTAGTAGTGAAGTTGTGAGGCTCATCCCTAGAGAAAACGGTCCACCCCATGAACCTATGCCAAATTCTAATCGGTGCCAAATGCACCCTATTAGCCGGTTTCTTTCGGCTTCTATCACTTACAAGACCGGTTATGGCTGTCCAAATAAGCTCGGTATCAAAGCCCTCCGGAGGCTTAATGGCTAATTTTCCGTCTAGCCCAAAAATCAAAGCAAATTCATCTAAGGTGAGACGATGTTCCCTATTCATCAATCGGAACTCAAGAAATGCAACTTTCCCCAAAGTTCGGTTCTTAGTCACAACCAAAGAACTCAAAAATTCCCAAGTTAACCGGGGAGATGTGTGAACCGGCTTTGTCTCATACAAGGTTTTCATTCCTAAACCCTCAAAAAGAGCCGCCGTTATTTTCTCAATCCCTAATTCTCTCAATCCGGCTCTATCAATGAACCTAGATGGGTGAAGGGGGCGATTCTTAAAGTAAGTGAAATTACCTTTTTGTTGGATTGAGGCAAATGTGAGACCGGGGAAGCAAGGATCCGGGCCAATGTTGCCACTTCCCATTACATTTTCATATTCTTGCTCCACCCTTGGGTCGTGCCTTGATTTGGATCGCCTTTCTGTTCTTCCCGACATGGTTAATTGAAGGATAAGGTGATGAGGGAACAAAGGGGGTTTTGATTTGAGAGAGTTTGGTGAAGTTTGAGGGAGTATTTGAGGGTAAAGGATGAATGGAGAGGAGGAAATAAGGAAGGATGAAGAAGAAATGAAGGGAAATGGTTAAGAAATGAGGTAGAAATGAGAAAGAAAAGAGGGGTATCGAGTGTTTTAAATCGCGGCAGAGGACTCTCAGCCGGTCTGGGACCGGCCGCCGGCAAGCCGGCTGAGAGTGAGGGTTTGCTTTTTCGAATGTTTTTCAAAGGGCTTTGATTCTGAGCCGGTGGACCGGCTGCCGGCCGACCGGCTCAAAATCAGGTCTTCAGTTTCCACTTCTCCTCTTCTTCTTCTTTTCCCACTCACAAAAACACTCCCAGCCGGCGGGCCGGCTGCCGGCCGACCGGCTTAGAGTCCAACTCCTTCTTCTTTTCTTCGAATTCTTCACTTACAAAAACACTCCCAGCCGGCGGACCGGCTGCCGGCCGACCGGCTGGGGTTCCTTCTCCTTCCTTTTTCTTCACTTTTGGTTCACACAACAAGATTCTCAGCCGGTGGAACGGCTGCCGGCCTACCGGCTCGGAATCACTTCCTCTTGAGTTTCGATTTTTGAATAAGTACTCGTCTTCTCAGCCGGTGGACCGGCTGCCGGTTAGGTACAGGCTGGGGATGCAAAATCTGAAATCTGCCCAAATAAACTATCAAAAACAGAAATGTGTCCAGGGCTTCCCAGCCGGTATGGTACCGTCGGCCGGTGGGCCGGCTGGGAGTACCTGTACACAATTTCGAGAAATAATTTAATTTGAACATAAAAATTAACTTTGCCTACAACGGTTTTGCCAATAATCCTCCGACTATACCCATGAATCTTTCACAAACAAGCAACAAACATATCCAAATACCTCATGCAACCTAAAAATTAAACTAAAACCGAACTAACAAAGAAACTAACATGAAAACTAGATGAACTAAAGAGAACTAATACTTACAACCGGTGGTTGTTGAGTGACTCCACCAAACCTTTCATGATCAAACTTCCTTGAAATTAATCCTCCTCGGGGAGTGGGTCCCCGAGGTCAACAACTTCGACGGTGCCTTTGGAGTCTCCTTCATAATAGCGCTTAATCCGATGCCCGTTGACTTTGAAGGTGCCACCGCCTTCACTCCAAAGCTCAAAGGCCCCATGAGGAGAAATATCCATCACTTTGAAGGGCCCGGACCACCGTGATCTAAGCTTCCCGGGAAAGTTCTTGACTCTAGAATTGAAGAGGAGAACAAGGTCTCCTACGCTCACATTTTTCTTCACTAGCTTGGCATCATGCCACTTCTTCGTTTGCTCCTTATAGAGTTTTGAACTCTCATAAGCTTCATATCTAAGCTCCTCGAGCTCACTCATTTGAAAGAACCTTTTCTCCCCGGCCATGTCTAAATTGAAGTTCATCTCCTTCAAGGCCCTCCAAGCCTTGTGCTCAAGCTCCACCGGGAGGTGGCATGCTTTCCCGTACACAAGCTTGTAGGGAGTCATTCCTATAGGAGTTTTGTAGGCCGTCCTCAAAGCCCATAGCACATCGTTCAATTTTTGGGACCAATCTTTCCGGTTCTTTTGCACCACCTTCTCTAGAATAGCTTTGACTTGGCGAATTGAAACCTCCACTTGCCCACTAGTTTGAGGATGGTAGGCAAGTGCTACCTTGTGGGTCACTCCATAGGAGGCTAGGAGGGCTTTGAATGTATGTTTCCGGAAGTGAGAACCTCCGTCACTTATCACTATTCGGGGTACACCAAAACGGGGAAAGATGATGGTCTTGAAGAGCTTTACCACTACCTTGGAGTCATTGGTGGGGGAGGCAACCGCCTCAATCCATTTCAAGACATAATCCACGGCTACTAAGATGTATTCATTCCCGCATGAATTGGGGAAAGGTCCCATGAAGTCAATCCCCCAACAATCGAACAACTCAATCTCCAAGATGGTTTTTAGGGGCATCTCATTCCTTTTACCGATGTTGCCCGATCTTTGACAAGCATCACAAGATCTAACAACATCGTGAATGTCTTTGAACATTGAAGGCCAAAAGAACCCTCCTTGAAGAACCTTGGCTATAGTCCGTGAAGCCGCCAAGTGCCCTCCATAGGCGGAGTTGTGAAGCCTATCAACAATTTCGAGCCCCTCTTCCTTTGATACACATCTCCTCAAGAGCCCATCCCCACACTTCTTGAAAAGGTAGGGATCATCCCAAAAATATCTCTTAGCATCAACCGTCAACTTTCTCCTTTCTCTTGCTTCCAACTCCTCCGGGATAAAGCCATTAACAAGATAATTGGCAATATCCGCAAACCAAGGCAACTTATTGCCTATTGCCATCAAACTATCCTCACGCAACCATTCATTGATTGGGCCATCTCTATCATGCAAACCATGATCCTCAAAAGTCAATCTAGACAAGTGGTCCGCAACCACATTCTCCGACCCCGACTTGTCTCTTATCTCTAGATCAAATTCTTGGAGTAAAAGAACCCATCTCAAGAGTCTTGGCTTGGCATCTTTCTTCAACATTAATTGCCTCAAAGCGGTGTGATCGGAGTACACCACCACTTTAGATCCCATGAGATATTGCCGAAACTTCTCAATGGCATGCACGATTGCTAACATCTCCTTTTCGGTCGTGGAATACTTTGCTTGAGTTGAATCAAGAGTCTTGCTTGAATAGTATATCACGTGGTGTTTCCTATCCACAACTTGACCTAGGACCGCTCCTACCGCGTAGTCGGATGCGTCACACATAATCTCAAAAGGCAATCCCCAATCCGGAGCACGAATAATAGGAGCCGTCACAAGTGCTTCTTTGATCCTAGCAAAGGCTTCAAGACAATCATTAGTAAACAAAAAGGGAGCATCCTTGAGAAGAAGAGAAGTCAATGGCTTGGCAATTTTGGAAAAATCTTTGATAAAACGCCGGTAAAAGCCGGCATGTCCAAGAAAACTCCTCACCCCTTTCACATTTGTGGGGGGTGACAAGTTCTCAATGACCGCCACTTTTGCACCATCAACTTCTATGCCCCTCTTGGACACTATGTGACCGAGCACAATCCCCTCCTCTACCATGAAATGGCATTTCTCCCAATTTAGGACAAGATTGTGCTCCTCACATCTTTTCAATACATTCACAAGATTAGAAAGCCCTAGGTCAAATGAATCACCATGAACACTAAAATCGTCCATAAAAACCTCCATAGATTTCTCAAGGAAATCGGCAAAGATGGCCATCATGCACCTTTGAAAGGTGCCGGGTGCATTACACAACCCGAATGGCATCCGCCGATAAGCATACACACCTTGGGGGCATGTAAAAGTTGTTTTCTCTTGGTCTTCCGGGTGAATAGGTATTTGAAAAAACCCGGAATAACCGTCAAGAAAACAATAGTACGAATGCCCCGCAAGCCTCTCTAGCATTTGATCAATGAAGGGGATTGGGAAATGGTCTTTGAGAGTTGCCGCATTCAACTTACGGTAATCGATGCACATCCTCCAACCGGTCACCGGACGAGTCGGTAAGAGGGTCCCATCCTCTTGTGTAACCAATGTTACACCCCCCTTCTTGGGGACAACATGGACGGGGCTCACCCACCGACTATCCGTGATCTCATATATGATTCCGGCCTCAAGCAATTTAAGGACTTCACTCTTCACTACATCCGCCATTTTCGGATTCAATCTCCTTTGACCCTCCACTCTAGGTCGACTCCCTTCCTCTAGAATTATTCTATGCATGCAAAGGTTCGGGCTTAGCCCCTTGATGTCATCAAGGCTATACCCCAATGGGCTCCTATGATCCTTTAAAGTTGAAATGAGTTTGGATTCTTGTTGCTCATTGAGGTTGGCATTGATGATCACCGGGTAAGCCTCTCCCTCCCCAAGAAAGGCATACTTGAGGGAGGGAGGAAGGGTTTTGAGTTGTACCTTTGGAGGGAGCATTCCCTCCACCTTCTCAACTTCTTCATCTTCAAGCTCAATGTCCTCATCCATTTCCTTGTCTTCACTAGTTGTGATGCCACATAATTGTTCCATGTGGCCTTCCTCCTCTTCTTCCATCTCTACCATCTCCCTTACCACTTGCTCCACAATGTCCAATGTAAATGCCTCATCATGCTTTGGACCTTTCATCATAGTAGGTAGATTAAACTCAATTTTGTCATCCCCAACTCTAAAGGTGAGCCGCCCATTCTTAACGTCTATCAAGACGCCTCCGGTAGCCAAGAAAGGCCTACCAAGGATGATGGGAGTGTGGCTATCCTCCGGAATATCAAGGACAACAAAATCGGCGGGAATCAAATGCTTACCCACTTTGACGGGTACATCCTCAAGCACTCCCAAAGGGCGCTTGACGGACCTATCCGCCAATTGGAGGGTGATACTTGTAGGAACTAAATCATTCAAACCAATTCTTTTTGCAACTTTTAAAGGAAGTACACTTACACTAGCTCCTAAATCACAAAGGGCACGAGAGATTGGAATGCCACCAACTATGCAAGGGATAGAGAAACTCCCCGGATCACCAAGTTTCTTTGGCTCCTTTTGGAGGAGAAGTGCACTACACTCCTCCCTCATAGCCATTACTTCTTAGTCACCCAAGGTTCTCTTGCCCGACAAAATTTCTTTTAAGAATTTGGAATAAGTTGGCATATTCAATATCACCTCCGTAAAGGGAAGAGTCACTTCAAGTTTTTCAATCATTTTACAAAAATTTATGAACTTGAGGTTTTCCTTTCCCTTCAAAGCCCTTGAAGGATAAGGCAAGCTAGTTGGTTGAGGGTTAGATAGTACCTTGGTGGGCGTTGGTTTGCTTGTTACCTTAGTAGTTGGTTGTGAAACCAACTCCTCTTGTCTAGCATCCACCTCCTCCAAGATAACTTCATCTTCTTTCTCCTCATAAGGGAGGTCCTCCACATAAAAGTCATCATCCCTTGAATTGCCACCATCAACTTCTTTTCCTTTGTCTTTCACAAGCTCCAAGATAGGCTCCTCTTCACCATAGTTGTAGTCTTTGTACGGGTCTTCTAGCTCCGTTCCACTTCTCAAAATCACCGCATGTGCTTGGTGATTGTGTGATGCATCTTTGGAACTTTGACCTTGGGCAAGGAAGCCGCCCGGTGGCCTTTGTGGATTGGCTAGAGCTTGAGAGGCAACTCGAGCCTCCATTTCCCGTATCTCCCTTTGGTTGGCACTCTTCAAATTAGCCATCTCTTGGGTATGGGTTGCTTGCATGTTCTTGACAAGCTTCAATAACTCACCCACTTGGGAATCACTAGTATCTTGGTGAGGTGCATTGGTGAGGGGCAAGGGGAATCCATAATCATTCCTTGCACCCCCACCTTGAGAGTTGCCCTTCGGAACTTGATTGTTGAAGTTTTGGCCTTGATTGTTTGGTGGAAAGTTTTGGTTGAAATTTTGATTGTAATTTGGGTTGTTGAGATTTTGTGGGTTGTGGTTGTAGTTGATTTGATTTTGATTGGGGTTGTTTTGAAATGGTGGTGGATTGAAGCTTTGGTTTTGGTGTTGGTTGTAGTTTGGGTTGTTGTTGAAATTTGGATTGAAATTTTGTGGATTTTGGTTGTTTTGGAAATTGGGGTTGAAGTTTGGATCATTGAAACCTTGTTGAAAGCCTTGATTGGCTTGATTGGATTGATTGCCTTGGTAGAAATTGTTGTTGTTGAAATTGTTCCTTGGATTGAAGTTTCCACCCCTTGGTTCAAAACCGGGGGGGTTTTGCACTTGAGGTTGTTGAATTTGATGAGGATTCAACACATTGGTGCTCTTGTAACTCATATAAGGACTACCTCTAATCCCTTGGTGATAGTAGTTTGAATTGGGGTTGAAAGTATTTTGGTTTCTAGGATTGTTGAATGCTTGAAAAGCATACAATTCTTCCTCACTTCCACTTCCCTCAATTGAGTTGTTTGCACAAACTTCAAATGTGTGCCCACTTCCTCCGCATAAATCACATGTGGCAACACTATTTACTTGGTACATCCCCGGGACATTGGTCTTGGTTTCTTTGCTAGTGGAGCCCTTTGTCAATTCCTCCAATTTCTTGGTTAACATGTCCAACTTGGCATTGGTTTCTTCGTTTGCCTTAGCATTGGAAAGGTGCTCACTAGGGTACTTGCTACTCTTCCTCAAGACATTCCCCCTAGTACCATAGTTTTCCTCCGAATCAACAATCTTCTTAATGAGTTCCGTTCCTTCCTCATGTGGCAAGTGGTCAAAGCTACCACCCGCCGATGCATTAACCATTTCCTTAGTCCGGGAGAGAAGGGTTTGGAAAAAAGTTTGAGTTGTGTACCAAGGTGGTATCCCGTGGTGTGGGCACTTGGCTAGCAAATCTTGGTATCTATCCCAAGCTTCTCCCAAAGATTCTCCCTCGTCTTGTTGAAACTGAGTTATCTCATTCCGGAGCATCGCGGTCTTGGATGATGGGTAGTACTTGGCAAGGAAAGCCGTTGCCAAGTCGTCCCATGTGGTGAATGTATTTGGAGCATGGACATTTAGCCACCTATCGGCCTTGTCGGTTAAGGAATAGGGGAAAAGCATAAGCCTTAGTGTCTCCTCGGGTACTCCGGTTTTCTTTATCATCGCGACTTTACCCTTGAACTTTCTCAAGTGCCCATGAGCATCTTCGTGGGAAGCCCCGCTAAAGGCATTCTTTTCGATTGAACTCATTTGCGAAGGGTGTATTTCGAAATTTTGAGGAACAAGGACCCCGAAGTTGATTGGATTGGTGGTGTCATTGTGATTGGGCCGGTTATGATCACGAAGAGCGGCCATTATATGAATTGGATGGTTGTTTGGAAAGTGTGGTGATTGTGGTGGTGATTGATAAAACGGATTGTCAAAACTTTCGGATGTTGGGCTAGGATTGCTTTGATTGGGACTTGGTGGTTCGGATGAAGAGGGGTTGTTTTGGCTAGTAGATGCTTGGGACGCAATTCTTACTCTTGCAATGGTCTTCCTCCTTAAAGCCCGAAAGAGCCTCTCCGGTTCGGAAGATGACAACAAAGAGTTAGAGTCACCCCTAGGCATAAAACTTAGCAAACCAATTAGTCGTCCTAGTGTTTATTAAACACTAGGGTGAGCAATAAAACAAGCACTCTACAAATAACTACCAAATCTTTTATCAAAACAAAAGCAAGCTCAACTAACTCAAGACTAAAACTAAAACTAAACTACACAACTTCTAAACACCGTCCCCGGCAACGGCGCCATTTTGATGGCCGGAATCGACGACAAAATCCGGCCATCAATATGCTTCAAATTTTCGTCGATGTGTTGATCTCAAGAAGCTCATGTTACAAGGCTTGAAAAGTCAAGATTGTCATGTGGAATGCAATTGTTGAGATTAGTCAATTTTTCCGAGATTTATGTTCCTCCTCAATATGTGTTGATGACATAATTCATCTCGAAGATCAAATAACACAAATATTATGTAAGCTTGAGATGATCTTTCCCCCTTCATTTTTCAACTCCATGGAGCATCTACCGATCCATTTGCCCTACGAACCCAAAGTTGGAGGACCTGTTCAATATAGATGGATGTATCCATTTGAAAGGTAATAATATTAAGAGTCCTAACTATTTTTAGAATATTAAATTAACTAATCTGTATTATTAAAATTATTAAACATTAACCTAATGAATGTGTAGGTTTCTTAATCATGTGAAGAAAAAGATTGTCAACAAAGCTAAGGTAGAAGGTTCTTTATGCAATGCCTATTTAACGGAAGAAATTGTAAATTTTTGTTCTCTCTACTTTGAAAAACATATAGAAACCAAAGCAAGAAACTTGAATGTTGATAAAGCAGATAAAGTTGATACAAATTTACCCGAATTTTTTCAAACTCAAGATGATGAAGGTTGTTCATCAAAAGGTGGACCGCGATATTTGGATGACAAGGAATACAATCGTGCTCACTTATACGTTTTATCAAATTGAGAGATCTTAGAGTCATATTAAGCAAAATTTGTGACTGAATTCATTAAAGAACATCCTAATGTGAGTAAGGATGATGTTTGAGACAAACATGAAGAGAAATTTCCAAAATGGTTTCAGAACCATGTCGTTAACTCCAATATCCAAGATGATTTGATAAGGAGTGTAGCCTTTTGTCCTTCACGATTGGTTAAAACGTGGAACCGATATTCAGTTAATGGATTTAATTTCCACACATTCGACCACGGTAAAGGTAAAGCTAGATGCAATTATGGTGTTACTATTTGTTTTGTTGATGACCATGAATATTATGGTATTATAGAGGACATCTTTGAGATCTCTTATAATGGTCGTGACCGTGCTTATAAAACTACCATATTTATGATTGAATGGAAGGGTAATTCCCCGGCTGGAATGAGAGTACATGAATAATGTTACAAGCTTGTGGAAGTGAATCGTACCCGAACATACTCTAAGTATGATCCATTTATACTTGCACATCAGGCTCATCAAGTGTATTTCGCTTCTTATCCAAGCATGGCAAATGATAGAAATAGTAAGGCATGGTGGACAGTCTTTAAGACAAAGGCACGATCACAAATTGATACCACCTTTTTTTAAGAAGAAAATAGTAGCAAATAGGACATTTTTGTCTCCAACAGACGAAATCATTCACTAGAATGAGAATGAACAGTTTGACGAGTTGGAAGAGGAGGAGGATGTTGAGACTAATATTGAGTTGGAAGAAGTATGGGAGGAAATAAATGAAATGAGAGTTGTTGATGTTGATGTTGATGTTGATGTTGTGGATGAGGTTGAGGATGAGGATGATGTTGATCAAGAAGATGATGAGGATGATGATTAATTTGGTATAGTTGTGCAATTTTGTCATGTTATTGTTCATATTTGTATTAAACATTTATTTTATGTTTGATTTTTACGTACTAATAACTTCATTTATGTGATTGTAGATTGTAGGAGGCGAGCTGGTAGAGGTTGGCAGCGAGGCGGTTTTAGTGGTCAGCATAGTATGTCGTCCCTGCAGGAGGAGGAGGATCCGATACTGAGCGAGTCTGACGAGGGGGGGGAGCAGATACCACAGGACTCGCGTGTACAGATTCAGTACACACAGGACGGCAGGAAGATACTTAATCCGGCAGGATTTTGGTAAGTGTTATTATATTTTTTATTATATTGTAATTATTCATTTTATTAGTAATAAATGCTTAGTTTTAATTAACAATTTATGTTTCAGGTTTACACATCAAACTGTTGTTCGAGGAATAACTAATAGTATGAAGCAGAATTTGTTAGGTCATGTGCCTAATAATTGGACTGAAGCTAGTGTAGGTAATAAAGAAGCATTGTTTAATAACTTTCGGGTAATCACATTCCTTTTATTAACTAATTACTTAATTTAGTATAATACTTATTGTTGTTTTTAACTAATACTTAATGTTATTTTTTTTGTAGCAAAATTTTTCTTGGGCGCCTGAATTATAGACCAGTGTCCGTCTGAGGTACAACGATGTTGGTACCGCTAGATATTATTGTGACATTATCTACAAGATCGCTAAAAGGGGAAAGGCCGTACATCTTCAAGGTATATCTATAGAATTAGCTTTGTCACTTGTATTGAATAAATGATGAACATCTTACTAATAACATAATTTATCATTGTAGGTGAGGCGTTGGAGGGTCTCATGAGGCGTCGTGAAACCCCTGAGTTTCAAGGCTAAATCGGCGCAGAAATCGAAGAACAAAAAGGGAGGGAAGAAGGATGGATTGGCCGAGCCTACCCATAACGCGGGTTCACGATTTTTTTTGTAACTATTTTTTTGTGTAAGTTTTCATATATAGTAATACTTATTTATTTAGTTTATTTGAATATTGGAAGAAGATGATAATAAAGTTTTTTATATTCATTAATTATTGTTCGTTTAGAAGAAGAAGAAGAAGAAGAAGAAGAAGAAGAACCCAATTGATACGTTTTTGACGGCCCCAGAACTATTCCGTGACACACATTCCAGGGTCAACAACAAAAATGAAAGAATATGGATTAAGGCGAAGACCAAGCCTTATATGTAAGATGATTTTTTGTTAACTTATGATAGTTTGGTTAACTAATATTCGTTTTGTTAACTAATGATGATTGTTTTTGTTAACTAATAATAGTTTTATGTTAACAAATGTAGGATGCATATGAGGCTGAGAAAGAGGCTCATCCCGAGAAACCTAATAATGAGATTTGGTTTGACTTGGTGGAAGGATACAAGAAGGGGATGGTCTATGACACCGGAAGGCTCATGGTGTCTTTTTCAAAGAACCGACTAGAAGATCTTCGTATGAGTCGTGTCAAACTTATGAGCACGTTCTTGTAAGTTAACTACAGACGCAACTTGATGAAGAAAGAAGGGCAAATGCGGAACGAGAGGAAGATTTTCGGTTGATGAGAGAGCGAGTCAAAGCCATGGAAACCTACTTCGCCAATTGCAACCCCGGGCCACATCCACGTCAAGACCCTAACGATCCACATGGAAAGAGTGGTAGTAGTGGAGCCAGTATGAGATTTGTAGTTTAGTCGCCATGTATTAGTATTGAACATGAGACTTGTTTTAGTTTAGTTTAGTTCTTTTAGTTGGATAATGTTTCTCATTTTTGAGTAAATGAGAAATGGGTGTTTCAAATGGTGTTATTCGCCAAATTGCTGGTTATTTTCTGTTTGCAGGGTGTTCGGTGTTGAATTACAGTTGCAATGAGAATTGACACGATTAAAATGGAAATTTATGAGAAATGGCCAGCTGAATTGGAGACTGAAATGGAGTAAATGACGACTGATTTCAGTCGCCAAAACAGAGTTACCAGACCAGAACCTAGTGGAATGACAACCAATTTGGCGACTGGACATCAATCGCCAATTTGGCGACTACAACCAGTTCAGTCGCCAAATTGGCGACTACTACAGCATTAGCCAAATCTTATATTTGGTGACGGATTGGTCAGTCGCCAAACTGAAATTAGTCGCCCATTTTTTTGGCGACTAAGCTCTGCCACGACATTTTGGCGACTGATTTCAGTCGCCAATTTGTATTTGGCGATTGAAATCAGTCGTCAAATCATTCGTCTGTTTTCCGTATTCTTGTAGTGTAGGAGAGTTAGATTCCATTTGTTTGTTGCAAGCAAACACCAACAAAGAAAATTAGTAAGTTTGTTTTTCTTTTCCTTGCTTATATACCTTCAACCAAACGTCACCTAAATAACCATAAGTATATTATGTAGTAATTTGAAAATTCATGGCTACAATAGGTAGAAATTTAAAAATTCCTAATTGTGATAGATAGTAATTTACCATTTTTCCTTATAAAGTGTATTGCTAGTGACCGGCATTATCGTTTCAAGCTGAAAACGGATAATGTCTTTCTCAATACGATAAGTGATGGGAAATAGAACACCCCATGAATAGTCTCACTTGTAAATGGTTTGTGTCTATCTACGCAACTTGCAAATGTACTGTCGAAAGAGAGATATACCGTGAATAGTTGAATACTGAATAGTTAGTTTCCAAGAAGAAAGCAAATGGGCACAGAAGGGCACAAGCCACGGGTCCAAAACATGACTAAATAACACCCCACAGCCCCACCACAGGCCACAGCACTAAAACGACAGCCTCACTGTTAAAGAGTGGGCAAAAATCAAAATGTGGCTGCTATGATATTTTATGATTTTTCTAATAATTTTTTTCACTTTGAACTTATCTAAATTGAATTATTACGATATACACGTAAATTTAAAGTCGATGCGGTGGGTACGTTGGTGACTATAAATTCCAATCACATTTGTAGCAGTGATTGCACTTCATCTCACACACACTCTCTCTGTCTCTCTCTCTACATTTTGCATTTTCTCCCTCTAATCATGGATCCCTACAAGGTTTGTCAAATTTAATTTTGCAAATCATCTTATTGTCGGTTTTGTATAAGATCGTTGGATACTTATAACGAGGTCATTAGATCATCAAAACGAGTTCATTATTATCTTATTTGAGTCTTAAAACATTTTTTTTTCTTTTACTCGTAATTCGTAAAAATTGTGAGACCTTGTAAATAAGTTGTATTGCGACAACTACGTTTATATAATGACCTATTTGCACTTAGATTTTATTTTTAGAGTATGGGTTTAGAATTGTCCTTGATCAACTCTAAGGGTTTGTTTGGATTGAGAGAATTGGAGGGAAAGGGAGGGGAGGGAAAGGGAGAGATTTGTTTTCCTTTATTTGGATAAAATTTATGGAGGGAAGAAAATGAGAGGGGAAGGAAATGAGGGGATTGAATTTCCTTCCTTTAGCACAAACTAAAATCTTTCCATGGGAGGCAAGATTTGGAAGAAAAACTCTAATTGAACCATCATTTAATTATCAAAGCCATATTTTTTTGAATAATCTCCATCCATTAGTCCATCTCCCTTCTTCCTCCCCTTCCATTTTCATCTCATCAATTTTGTTATCCAAACAACCCTAATTCATTTTCCCTCACCTCCCCTCCCCTCGCTTCCCCTCCCCTCACTCTCCTTCCCCTCCCTTTCCCTCCTAAAATTGTATCCAAACGGAGCCTAAATGATACTTTTAACCTTTTTAAAGAAAGAACCGTAATGTGACAAATATATAGTTCAATTGTCGAGTTGTAAAGAGTAAATTATCAGTTACCCCTTTTAAACCCTAGTACTCAACTCGAGTCGGATCACGTACTCATGTATTTCATCTACCAGATGTCCAGGGTTTTTGTCTTTTTGAACACAGAAATGTCTAGTATACATAATAAACTTGATCAGCTGAATATAAGCCAAGTTTGATAATTCCAAATAAAATAATATGACATGTAATACCGAACTATATTAAACATACAGAAAATTAAATAAAAAGTTACTCACTCCGTCTCGGCAGCCGTTTATTTACCTTTTCTTTGGGCATCTCGATCAATTATTTATTTATCTTTCTATTTTGTAAATACTTTTGATGAAAAAATTAATCATTTACACTCAATTTAGTTCACTTATCGTCAAATAATAATTAAAATTATGTTTTTTCTCTCTTGATCTTTGTACTAAAATTAAAGTTGAATAAATGACAAATGATCAGAATAAGGAATATCATGTTACTACATGTCTACATGTATAATTTACGTACCAAAATTAAATTCTATAGCAGGCAATAAATAGTCCTAATAACTTTAGCCAAACGGTACTAGACAACTACGAGTACTATGCACTAGCGTATCTCATAAACCAAATTCCCGACAAACTGATTTGGATAGTTTTATATGTAGGTTTTGACCCGTTTTGTTTAAGTAACAAATAAGGCTGAGGTGGTCATTTGGGCGGGTCTTGTTCGGTCAGACTCGGGCTAACCCCAACCCATCTCAGAGCTTTTTATCAAATTATTTCGAATTATTTTCTGGTGATGGATCTATCTAAGATTGAGATATTTTGTTGGTAGATTTGATGGGAAATCTGCTACTTAAAGTATTAGCTCAGCTAAAACATGCAAGCCAAAACATAAGCAAAAAATGAAAACAAATTTGATCTAAAGTGTCCGGCCCGGCCCAATCATGGGTCGATTCAAAGCCATGCAATATGAGATGACTTGGAACATTCCTTTTAACGGGTCGACCTATGCAGTTACTGAATTTACAAACTTATCGATAAAATTCAATACAAATCTTAAAATATATTGCAGGTGCGCTATTTATTTTAAGATGTCGATAGTTTATCCGATACGGTCACCTAAAGTCATAAAAGCAACTCACAAAGGGAGTACTGATTTTGTGGTTTGCGTAATGGTAATAAGGAATAGGATGTCCTTAACCCCCTAGGAAAAAAATACATACGTCCAAATCTCCTCTACCCTAAGTGAACTTCCCATGTGATTATATGAATGGTTTATTCCTTAAAAATTAACAAACGTGTCTTATTAATTAACAATCGTTTTTCAGCTTAAGAGGTATGGTATGAGCAATTGAGCATCACTTTGAGATTAGACGGATTACCGCTAAAAATGACACCATAACTATTTATTCCTACATTATTTTCAGACGCGGTATACTATAAAGTATAAACTAAGTTTAAGGACATCTTACGATTTACCGTTTTACAAACGTGAGTGATATTAGTAATTTGGGAGTTATGCCAAATTAATAGTGATTGTAGTAACATTACACCTAACTTTGCAACTTATTATGTCAAAAATCATGTAATAAAATGATTATGTTTCGGACCTGTAAATAAAAATACAAGAGCATTATTGAACGATGGAAAAATTAAATTATTGTTGAATGAAGGGAAAATATTAATATCTGTGAATAACGAGAAAAATTTCGAGGATATGTTTGTTTGCACGTTCTCGTGTGATTAACATTTGGAGATTATATTTGGTGCAGTATCGACCATCAAGTGCTTACAACTCGCCTTACTTGACAACCAACACCGGCGGACCGGTTTATAATGATAACTCTGCTTTGACTGTCGGTGCTCGAGGTAATTATCAATTTCTAATTGTAATATTAAAAACAATAACAATATTATTATCCGGCTATGTCCATTTCACATGAATCGGACCTGAACCAATATTCACGACTTTTAGTTTTGTTGAATTTTTGGAATTTCACCTTGTAACAAAAAATAACATTTTAATGAGTCAAAATAGTTTTTGGATCGGTAAATAACGTCTGTATTTATTTTTCCAAGGTCCATTTCTATATTAGATCTAATGAAAGTGTTTTTACAAAACAGGGCCAATTCTGTTGGAAGATTACCATCTGATAGAAAAGATAACAACATGGACTCATGAGCGTATTCCGGAGCGTGTGGTACACGCAAGGGGAGCCAGTGCAAAGGGCTTCTTTGAAGTCACTCATGACATTACTAATATTACCTGTGCTGATTTCCTTCGTGCTCCCGGTGTTCAGACTCCTGTCATTGTTCGTTTCTCGACTGTCATTCATGAGCGCGGTAGCCCTGAAACCATCCGTGACCCTCGTGGTTTTGCCACCAAGTTCTACACCCGCGAGGTACCGTCTTTTCTTTTCACTGCCTCTTGTATTCGCTGTATTTCATCATTGCATTCCTGTCTGCAGTCTGCTGCTATATCATGTTGCTGTCATTTATTTTACAGTAACTGTACATTTCATTCGACTTCTCTTACGTTGGTTGCAGGGTAATTTTGATTTGGTGGGAAACAATTTCCCGGTATTCTTCACCCGTGATGCAATGCAGTTCTTTGATCTCATTCGAGCCTTCAAGCCAAACCCGAAATCCCACATCCAGGAGGACTGGAGGTTCTTGGACCACTGCTCTCACCTCCCTGAGAGCCTCAACACCTTCACCTTCTTCTACGATGACATGGGTATCCCGATCAACTACCGACACATGATTGGATCAGGTGTCCACACCTTCACTATGCTGAACAAAGCAGGCAAGGTCACCTATGTCAAGTTCCACTGGAGACCCACCTGTGGTGTCAAGAACATGCTCGAGGACGAAGCTGCTAAAGTCGTTGCAGAAAACCACAGTCACGCGACAAAAGATCTTTATGACTCAATTGCCGCAGGAAACTACCCCGAATGGAAGCTCTTCATCCAAACCATGGATCCAGCTGATGAGGATAAGTTTGATTTCGACCCGTTGGACACCACCAAGACTTGGCCTGAGGATATTTTACCGTTGCAACCCGTGGGAAGGATGGTGTTGAACAAGAACATTGACAACTTTTTCAATGAAAATGAGATGCTTGCGTTTAACCCGGCTGCTATCGTTCCAGGGATCCACTTCTCTGATGATAAGATGCTTCAGGCTCGAACATTTGCCTATGCTGATACTCAGAGATATCGGCTTGGTCCTAATTTCATGCAGCTTCCGGTTAATGCTCCCAAGTGCCCTCATCATAACAATCATAGAGACGGGCCTATGAACATGGTTTTCAGGGATGAAGAGGTACGGAGCAATTTGTTACTACTCTTTCTTTGATTTATCGTCCAGGGGACGTTTAGGCTCTTAATTAAATCAGTGTGTATGTAATTTTTGCTAAGCGCGGATGTTTGTTTCACAGGTGGATTACTTCCCATCAAGATTCGATCCTGTTCGTGAGGCTGAGAAATTCCCCATCCCTCACTTTGTAGTTCATGGAAGGCGCGAAAGGGTTAGTCATTCATTCTCTTCCACTTTCTCTTCGACTCATCAATGATCATCGACTAACTTACATATTCATCCTATATTACAGCAAATCATTCCAAAGGAGAACAACTTCAAGGAGCCTGGTGACCGATACAGATCCTGGGACCCAGCCAGGTCGGCGAAACACCCATTTTTATTTCCTTTTTTCTTCATATTTCTTGTCAACTAGGCTCTTATACAAGTTCCATGTGTTGGTGATTGTAGGCAAGAGAGGTTTATTGGGAGATTCGTCAAGGCTTTGTCCGATCCTCGCCTAACTTATGAGATTCGCAGCATTTGGGTTAATTGGTTCACTCAGGTAACCTTATAATAAAATCGCCTCACATAAGAATTTGTGTTTACTAACTCATTCTACTTCGCATATGAGTCAGTCTCATGATAATATTGTTACGACACCATCTCAAGTCTAAAATTCTGGTATGCAGGCTGATAAATCTCTAGGCATGAAAGTGGCAAGCAGACTTAATGTGAGACCAACCATGTAAAGATGACCCCAGGACCGGGTGGTGTTAACGGTGGATCATGAAGACGAACGAGTAATATGGCAAATTAAGCAATGTATCAATTGCCGCGTATAGTTTTATATGTTTCAGTTTCACGTTCTCGTTAATACTCGAGTAATAATTAGTTGAGCTCAATATGCTTGTATTTCTTTGAGCTCGACATAGCAACAATGTACGTCTGTACTGTTATGTAACTTATGGTATTACCAGTTATGTTTGTTGTTGATTATTACTCGTATTGTGTGAAATCGAATAGAACAAGTGACAATTCATCAATGTTTAGTCAGGCAGATGGACGTATCGACTATTCGACACTATCATCGGTACCAAACAGGTCCTTGATCAGTTGATTGTAGCGTAGGCCGCTTTGAGCTCCATCACTTTTGTAATCCTTACCCACCCCTGTAGGAGTCGATCAGAATGTGCTATAAATTAAATACATAATTATGAGTTATTTTCCGAAATAGGCGATTTTCAACAATTAATTAACGAAATAGGTTATTTTTCAAATTTATTACTGAAAATGGGTCCACGTAGGACTGGATTTCCCGAAGCTGTGGTCAGAGTCAAGTCGTCTACCCCCATAGCGACTTGACCTTTAACAACACAAACCCAAATTGAACGAAAATAAAAAAAAAACAAATAAGAGGAAAGTCGCTCAGCCGGAGAGCGGATTGACCTTTAACAAATCAAGCCCAAACTTTAAAAAAAAAAAAAAACTAAAGAGGCAAGTCGCCTTGCCAGACAACGACTTGACCAAGTTTCCAAAATTGAAAGTGTACTCCAGGCCAAACCGCCCCCCTCCCCAGCGACTTGACCATGGACTTTAAGTCAAGTCGCTCTCCCCCAAAGCGACTTTACCCTGCACTGAACTTCAGGTTCGGATTTTCACAACTATACACTCTGCATTTGGTCGTCGTCCGGATAAGCGACTTGAATACAATCCTAGTTTCGGTGATGACGTGGACCCATTTTCGATAATAAATTTGAAAAATAACCTATTTCGTTAATTAATTGTTGAAAATCGCCTATTTTAAAAAATAACTCCATAATCATGCTATCGTTTTCTACTACTACAATTCTATAATTCTTAACCTTACTATTTCCAATTCTAGCAATGAAACTGACCAAGTCTTTGAGACGTCTTTCGTTGGGAACATGAATAGATGATGGTGCTGAAATTGTAAAGCGGGTACGATCAAGTTTTAAATGGAAAGCCGGACAGGTTACGATTATGATACCGTCAAGTATGACTTTCTCATTAGAATAAGCTCGAATATATATAGTACAAGAGTTCGGGATATTATCATATTTTTAAAAGATAAAGATTACGATATTATATCTAATACCCCTCAAGCTGAGCATCGAGATCAAGAATGCCCATCTTGTGCAGAAGATAACTAAATTAAGAAATTCCCAAGGCCTTAGTAAAGATACCAGCAAGTTGCTCAGTCGTGGAAACATAATTAATTTCAATATGTTTAGTCCGCTCATGAAAGACAGAGTTCCGGGCAAAATGAATAGCGAATTGACTATCGCAAAGCAAATGCATGGGGGCAGCCAAAGTCACGTCCAAACACACAAGAAGGCTACGTAGCCATTTGAGCTCGCAAACTATACAGCCAAGAAGCGATATTCGGTCTCAGCTGAAGAAAGAGAGACGGTATGCTATTTTTTCGTCTTGCAAGACATGAGAGAACCACGCAAGAAAACAATCCAACCAGTGACTTAACGACGAGACCAACCAGTACCCCAATCAGAATCGCACCAACCAGTCGTAGTGAGATCACTGTTACATTTTAACAAAATACCTTCTTCGGGACTTCCCTTAAGATACCGAATCACCTGTAATGCAGCATCCATATGAGCTTACGTGGCTGAGTGAGAAATTGCGATAGAATGTGAACGACGCAAGACAATTCGGGACGAGTAACAACAAGATATATTAGGGCCCAGCCGACCAACACGACGCCGATAGCGTTCCGGATCAGAGAGTATTGAGCTGGTATCATCACCAAGACGATGATTCTGCTCAATAGGGGTCATAGCTAGGGTTGCCAATGGGTAGGGTCTGGGTAGGGTCCGGGTTAGAGCTGTACAATGGGCTGGGCCGGGCCGGGCCGGGCCAAGAAAAGTCAGCCGCCCGGCCCTAGAGGGCTTCTAGTTGTGTTTGTGGGCTGTATTTGTGCTAGTTGTGTTAGTTTTATTAGTGGGCTGGGCCGGGCTGGGCTGGGCTGCATTTCACACAGGGCTGGGCTGACAAAATCCGGCCCTGGCCCTGGCCCTATTCGCTACCGGGCTGGGCCAGCCCTGTTTGGGCTAGAAAAAATGGCCCACGTAACAGGGTTGGGCCGGACCGGGTCGGGCTGGCCCGCTACGTTGTCCAGCTCTAGTCCGGGTAGGGTCCAGCAAGATCCGAACCCGACCCTGAGTCACATACCTTGGACCCATACCCGACCCATACCCGAAAGGGTCTGAAATTAATGGACACATACCCGAAAGGGTCTGAAATTAATGGACCCATACCCGACCTAGAGGGTCCGGGTCTGGGTAGGGTCTACTTTTTTCTTTGACAAAATTTTTTTTCCCTAAATTATATCATTTACCTAGTACCCAAACTTATCATTTTCATCAATTTTCCGTTATTCTTATTGGTTATTTAGATATGCGTATAGTATATTAATGATAACTAATAACTGTCGTATGTATGTGTGTATTATTTGAGTTATTGACGTTCGTATGTGTGTTTTTTTTATATAAATATAAGGGTCTATGGGCCGGGTAAGGTCCCAACACCAAGACCCGGACCCGGACCCGGACCCGATGTATGTTTTTTATATACGACTAATACACGACCCATATCCGAGTGAGTCTCAAAATTTCAGACCCATACTCGACCCATTAGGGTCCGGCCCTAAGGGTCTGGGTTGGGTACCCGACCCAATGACATCCCTAGTCATAGCTGGCTTGGCACCCAACAACTCGGTTTCAGTAATGATATCGATCGCAAACTAAAATAAATGCCCTCAATACTACGCGCAACTTCGAGACCTAAGAAATATTTCAATGGATCTAAATCTTTCATGTCAAAGCAACGACTGAAATGATCCTTAAATACAACAATAGGTGCAAATTATTACCCGCAATGACAAGATCATCAACGCAAATAAGAATATGTAGACGTACCTCATCACACGAGTAAGTAAAAAGAGTATAATCGAGTAAAATTATTTGAACCCATAATCGCACTACAAGAAAACCAAATTTGAGCGACAAAAATTTGGCGATTGTTGTCGGTAGTCGCCAATTTGGCGATTGAAAGAAAAGGGCGACTGTTCTCAGTCGCCAATTTAACGACTACCAAATATCCTCAAAATTTCCACCTACGGACACATTTGGCCACTGAATACAAAAACGGGCGACTGAATTCAGTCACCTAAATTGGCAACTACTCTCTTCGGTCGCCAAATACTCGTATATAGTCACCAAAAGCGGTGATGCAAATAGAAGACGGATCTTCACTTTCCCTTCCCTTCACTTTACCAAAACTCATAACACAAAACACGGTATTACCACCACCATCAATTACTTTCACCATCACCACCACCCCCACCCCCATCCATCACCAGATTCCGTCTGTCACCAAGACTCCGTTCATTGCTCTTCTTTTTCCTTTCATTTAGTTAAATCAAAGTTTGTATGTTCTTTAAATTCAATTTCAATTTTTAGTTTGGTTTTTGTTTTGTTTTGTTTTGTATATTTAGTGATTGTAGTAGCTTATTAAGATCGTAGTAGATTATTAGGTTGTAGTAACTTATTAGGTTGTTAATTAGATAAATTGGGGGTTACGATTTATATAAAATTAGTTAAGACAATGTTGTTAGCCTTATTAATGCTAGTTAATTAGATTGTAATAGCTTATTAGGATGTTAATTAGGGTGTAATAGCTTATTAGGATGTTAGTTAGTGTGTCAAAAGATAATTATAGCGAACGACTACACATGATTAGGGATGTCATTGGGGCGGGGCGGGGCTGGATATAGGCTCCCCCGTATCCGTACCCATCAAGAAAACCCCGTACCCATCCCCGCCCCACCACCCATGGCGGGTCCAAGTTTCCAAAACCATCCGCGCCCCACCACCCTTGGCGGGTATAAATTTCTAAAACCATCCCCGCCTTACCTACCTATTAACCCGCTATACCATAATTTTTTTCTGATTTTTTATTTCGTACAAGTTGGTTTAATCACTATTAATTTATATTTTCAGAAATTTGTTTATATAATTTTAGTTATTTACCAAAGAAGTTGTAAAATATTTTAAAATAGCTATTTTTAACATTACGTCTTAATTATAAAAAAATAATATTCGTAAAACTATCAAAATAATGGTATTAATTTTTGTAATAATTGGCGGGTAGGCGGGTATGAAGTGGGTAACACGCAAAAACCATCCCCGCCCCACTACCCATGGCGGGTACAATTTTCGTACCCATCCCCGCCCCACCACCCGCCAAAGCTCTACCCATCCCCGCTCCAACTGGGGCGGATGCGGGGCGGTATCCACTTGTACCCGCCCCAATGACATCCCTACACATGATATTAACCCGAACATGAATATAAACATGTCATTTGCTACAAATATTTTGCAGCATATATATAGTCTACATATTTGCACATAAGGGAGAAGATAGAATTCATTTTAATACAAACACAAGTGATCATCCTTCCTTACAAGAGTACCAAGAATTTAAAAATTTAGTGGAACTTAAGACTGGTCAACACATTGTTGTTGACTGGGTCAGCCAAATGGTCAAGCAAGTTTTGGTATGGGCCCACACCAGTTACAAGGCCTTGTATAAAGTAACCCAATATTGCCAACATAGCCAACCTTCCATTTTTCACTTCCTTCAGTTTAAGCTCCTTCATGGATTTCTCATCTTTACCAAAGCCCAATGGGTTGAAAAACGGTCCGCCGGGGTATGCCGGATCACCCGACCCGCTGAATCCCTTTTCCAAGCCTAGGAAGTATTGTTTTCCCATGGATCCTGGATTGTACCAATCCTGGAGTCTTCTGTGCTCGGCAAAGCCCATTAAGGCCATTTCTAGGACAAATAGGGTGTAATTGTCAGCCCAATAGTTGTATGTGCCTGCTGGTGGGATGACCCCTGTTTGGAACCACGGGATGGCGGTTTCCGCTGGGATGAGGCCGAGTTTTCCAAGGATTTCCGGGGCTATGGCGCCTGCTGCACCCAGCATTGCAAAACGCCCGTTGATAATTTCACCGTACGCTAACCATTTTGGCTCAATGAAGCCTCCTGTGCCTTCTGGGTCTGATAGGCCTAGTGGGTCGAATCCAAAGTCACCTGGTAGACTGCAATTATGGAAGCAAATTTTACGAGTGAACGACTTTTTAAACTACTCCCTCCGCCCCAATCACTGACTTAATACCGAGTCTAGGACGCGTTTACTCAAAGCTTTTGTAGTGGCTTCTTGCGTTTTGTTAAGACTTGTAATAGTGGCTTAGTTTGTGATATGTTTCCTGAACAACAGTTAGCTTATTAGACCTTGAATATAATACTAGTCATTTGGACCATGTAGGCATGTACATATTAGGTCAATTAGGGTCCGATTCTATCAAGCCAGCAATTGAGTAGAATCAGGCCGAGTCATTTTAGGGTGGGCGATGTGTTATCAAGTCACTAGAGTCAAGCGATAACTTGAAATTACGAAAATTCTAGGGAAGGTTTAGTTGAGTCTCGTGTCATATTCAAGATCCTGGTTACACTAGCAATGACAGTCATGCCATTTAGTTAGGAATAACCTCTTCTATATCATTACTAATTAGTAACCATTTGTCGACATTAAGAACGTTTTTGGTTATAATCGCGATGTTGTTAGCCAATAATTAGTTATCGAAGAACCAATACAAAAGACTCGCTCACTGGACTGATACAACTACACGACTACTTGTTCGTTAGGTCACGTACATCTCATATATTACTCGAGTTGAATCACTTCTCGATCAGATTTATTAAGGTTTTTTATTTAAATTAGGCACCATAGATTAACTTTTTTAATTTGTATGCGAGTCAAGCCAACTTAAATCGCAAAGAAATCGTAAGAATCAAGCAAACAACCACAAATGAATAATAATACCTGCCATCCAAGTAAGATAGACTTTGTTTGGATGCAAACCACAAGGGCCTGTTTGCTCCTTGCTGCAATCAATTCCCCAAAAAACACCGTAATTAGATCGAGTCAAATAAATACCACTCCCTCTATTACGATTTTTCCATTTATTTTTTGAAGGTCAAAGTTTAGAAACTAATTTGGCCAACAATATAGCAAAAATTTACTAAATTTTGTAACATGTTTGCATAATTATACTTGTCATAAGAAAATCTAATAAAAAATTATATATTCAACTAAAAATAGTCGAAAAACAAAAATAAATAAATTAGAAAATCATTGTGGAGGAGAGGGTGTACCGAATTTCAGACTCAGGTCATGACCATCACAATTCAAATCAATATATACGAGCTAAGCTAAGTTAAGCGTCGACATTATCGATCTTAATAACACGCATGTTAAAAATAATCTAGTAATGTTACCTTAACCCAAAAAAATATATATATATTATTTAACTCGTTTTAATCTTAAAACTCAAGTCATATTATACAATTCAATTACTTTACCAACTAAACTTACTAACACATGGATAATTTCATAATAACATGCATATCATCATTATATATATAAAAGCAAAATGTAAAACTGCTGATGTGGCGCAACCAGGTTTCAGAATAAGCCTAATGGAGCTCTCTCATTCAACCTCATAATTTCAGTTTTTTTCGGCCAATAACGTGAATAATAACAGTCATGTCAGCTTTCATTAAATATCAACTTATTAATTAATATTTCAACCATATAATTACTTAGATTCTCTTTTTTACCTTATTTATCTTTTATTCTCTCTCTTTCCTAAATCTTATTTTATCTCAATTAATTTTTTTCAACTCTTATATCTTTTTCTATTCTATTACTAAAACCTCCTTTTATTGGAAAGTTATAAGTTTACATTTTTTAATTATATTTTACGCTTTTCAAGTTATACGTCAAACTTTTAATGTCAACATGTTATTATATATATATCTTATATATATTATGTTATAGATATACTTTTTTATTTTTCTTTAAAGTATTTAAATATACACTACATATATTATTAGTATATCTAACAACTTTAATTGTTCATTTTCCGTCAAAATTAAAATTGAACAACCCGTGAAATTCACGGGTGTTACGCTAGTTAATTGGTAAAGTAACACAAATTCTCTAGCAAAAATCTTGTCATATTCCTATAGTGGTATGTTGCTATATAACCTGTTTTATTCATAAAACTATAAGACGAATTATATGCGGTGTTAAGAGAGATGGAGGAACTGATAAAGTAATGTTACCTTAACAGGAGGGGTAGCAGAAGCCCTAACAACAAAGGAAGACCTCCGAGATGAAGAAGTAGAAACAGCAGACTTAACACCAAGAATTTGTCTACCACTTTCAACAGACGAACTCAAAGAAGATGAGAGCAATGCTTGTGCTGCCATTTCTGTAAGTGTTAAGTAAAACTTGTACACTTTAGTAAATGTGTTTTTAGTGTTAAGATTGCACTAGGCACAATTAATGGTAAAATGAATAGAATTGAAATGAAATATTAATAAGTGGTGGACGTAAAAATCTGAGAATTTCTGGTGGATATTGGATCTTGGATCTGAGGTGGACTTTAGTTTAGTTAACGTCGCATATCTACGAACTCCAATTATGGGATGGCATTTGGCAGCTCTAATTTTATGTTGGATAATGGATTTCCTGATTTTTTTAGGGCCCATTGGTGACACGTATCGATCGGGTTTTATGAGGTAAGAGATGAGTTTAAAATATTTGAGATCAGTTTATCCGTTTATTGAGTTGAATATTTCATTGCATTTATGTCGTGATGAATTTAGAAGCGGATAATCGGGTCACTTCGGTTTTATTAGCTTTGGTTGCTTCAAGTTAATACTTCCACATATCACATTCAGATTATATTAATGTATACTTCTGAATTTCATGTATATAGTACTCCCTCTTAGAGTCTTAGTCAGGGTGTTAATTCTCTTTCCGTTTCAATGCTAGTTGAGTGTTGGTTCCTAATTATTTTTTTGGTAAGTTTTTTATAGTCCAAAATTAATATCATGTGAGATAGAGTATGTTGCGTGTTCAAAAACATTCCCCCGTAATTACTTTTTCACATACAATTTTTCATAAAATTTCATCTTCTACCCTTTTCCTAAACCTAAACTCTCCTTCTAAACCTAAACTCTCTTCCTAAACCCAAACAAAACAACTCATATATGGATTTTTATATACAATTTAATCAATTACTCTAAAAACTTAAATATTGGATTACAATTTTCCAAATATTGAGGTAATATTGTTTATAAATACGTTTTATTAAAATTATTAAGTTTATATTTTACTAAAATAAATTCGTGTGTTTATTGTTGATTATTTATTCGCCGGCGTAATTATTAATTGTTTATTACGTTCGTCGTACGTATGTCTTCAATTGTCATCGAAACGCTGGTTTGCATCATTGGTTTGCTGCAATTCTTCATATTCAAATTCTTTTGTCGTAAATTCTTTTTTTTTTTTCTTTTTTTTTTGGTGTTTCTTTCTTTTAGCTTTTCTTTCCTTTTTTTGAAGTTTTATTTCTTCTTTTTCTAATTTTGTTTTTTAATTTAATTAATTAATTAATTATTACTTAAATTTCGGCGCAGGGAAGGGGCGGCGGTTTAGACGATTGTGATATAACGGTGGTGAACGGAGTTGATGACAGAGGGACGGTGAACGGAGTTGATGACAGAGGGACGATGAACGGAGTAGTTGGTTTAATGGAATGAATGAAGAGAGAAAATTAAAATTAATGGAGTGAATGTTTAAACAATGACAAGTGTAGGGTGGTAAAAATCATATGTGAAAAAGAAAAATCCGTATGTAAAAAAGCACGTCCCTTTCTTAATTATGCTTCTCAAAATAAAGGAAACCAACACGCTGACTAAGAGAAAGTATAATATTAATATGACTTGATACTCGTAATTTTGGGTTAATTTAGGTCACTTTAAATTATTTCATTCCCGGTTAGATCTTGTCACCTCAGAATCCAAATTGGGTCAACATTGGTCAATTAAAGTTCGGAATGGGTCTAGGTTGGGTGGGTCAATTCAAATTTTTGGTCATGATCAAGCCAGACAATTTCAGGTTAATGTTGGCTTTATCAGGTCTAAATCAGCTTTGTGAGAGGAAACGGTATCCGTCACAAACTTGTGACGGATACCGCCGTCACAAATGAGAATTTGTGGGTCTCGGGAGGTCTTGCTTGTGACAGGTTAATCCCGTTTTTCCCGTCACAAGCTTGTGACCTCTCACAAAAAGGAAGAGGGGACAAAGTGGAGCACCTTCCATGTGTTTTTCCACTCCCCTCTCAATCTCTCATGGGTATTTTGTGAGCGAAAACGGTATCCGTCACAAGCTTGTGACGGATACCGCCGTCACAAATGAGAATTTGTGGATCTAAATTGTGGAGTACAAGTTTTTATCCTTCCGTAAACCTTAAAATTACACATCTTCGAACTAGAAAATCTAGCTGCAATAAAGATCAATAATACTCTAGTTCTGTATTTACACAAGTTTACCTAACATCAAGCACACATTTTATTGGCCTACAATCACAATTCACAAAAGCTTATATTTCCAAAATACACAGGTTTGCGAGAACTAAACGCAAGAGAAACATCAACCTTCTTGATTTGTCACCTTCGCCTCTAAGACCAAACTACCGGGATATTCACTCAAACTAAAATACAGGTTACAGATCGGAAATGGTTGATGCCACTAAGACCAAATACAGCTCATTCATTTTACAGTGGGAGACTATGCAAAATTTCCCTCCAAACCTTTCTAAATACTCGAGGAATTCGCTTCTTCACAAGAAGAATCCCTCCCTCATTCTCCAACCAAATTCCATCATCCCTGAAAATGTGTATAACTTAGTATCTCTTTACAACGATATAATGTGTATAACTTGGTCCTCCATTTATGAAACTAATGTACACTGTACAAGAAGCTTCTTTGAGGCTTTCTCAAGTATAATCTAACAAAGTGTTTGTGATCTCAAACCTAATTTTTTTCATCCAGCTAAAATAATGTAAGAAAAAAGGGTCAGTTGTAATTAAATCCGGTTTAGAACTGTGAAGATGTGGATGGCCGAGGATCTCTGTTCTCCAAGATGACCCTTGAAGGCGGTCCAAATAAGCTTAATACCACCTGCAAGTATATGGTTGCCACAGTTATTCAAGAGCCAATGGGGCCACTAACTCTGCCGCGAATTGAAAGCCTAGCTTAATGAACTTTGCTTAGAGAGTTTTCCTTTTAGAAGGGGCGGGCCTTCATATCATTTACAAGCAAATATACTGGTTTCATCCGAGTCTTAACGATTATGAAGGAGTAATGCATCATTTTAGCAGTATGCAAATGTACTAAGGACAGACGTATAACAGTGAACCCGTCGAAGAAAGAATGGATGCACAGCAATGAAACGACCTGAAGCTGATCTAGTGTGCAAATAATTTTTAAATGCATTATCATATTGCCTGACTGACTTGACTGACTGGAGTCACTGGACAATGGTTACCTATATCCAACTCCCTAAACTCACCATTAGTGGGAGTCTTTGAGACACTACCGTAATGTTTTATTACTTTTTCAAGAGTTAACAGCAGATATACACCATAAAACAAGGAGGATACGACATGGAAAGATCTACTGGTGGCACAAGTTTTGCAAAATTGAGTCACTCACCGGTAAAAATATAAGACCATGCAAAAATCCTAGGAGGACTAGAGCCAGGTACATTTGGAAGTAATAGACCTGCAGAAGCATAAATTGTTTCCATCAATGAAGTACACAGCCTAAAGTCTATTTCTCTATTATGAAGGAATACCAATTCAGAATTAAATACCACAAAGACTTGAGATCTGGAGAAGGCCAGAACAATAACACCCACTAACTTTGTTAGCGTAATTCCACTGCAAAACACAGGGGAACAAGATCAACAAATTTGTTTAGCTAAAATTAATACAGCTTATGTCAGTTTTTAAACACTACATAATGAATTGTGTAGCCCAGATATTATTTGATGAATACTGTTCTCTCCATCCCACAAAAAGATTGATAATGTTTCATAGTGGTTTGTCCAAATAGTGTTTTCAGTACATGTAGATTAAATCTATGTTATTCCATCACTTCACCTTGATCGTGTGTCCGACACAACAAGATTACACTTCGACACTTTATTTTAGACCAAAAAATTGAAACTTCACAGAAAATACTGTATTCGACATTCCGACATCATGTCATGTCCAACGCTTGCAGCCGAGTCAAAGTAAAATAGGAGTAAATATGGCAATGCTCTCATTTACCCTCAATCAAAGTAGGTTGGATAAAGAGGTCAATGTCTAAAAATGATCACTATTCCCTCCGTTACACAAATACCACCCCATTTGACTTTTAAGTCAAAGCTGTGTTGTGCAACTTTGACCACAAATATAATAAAAATACAAAAAAATTATATATGAAATATACTGATATTTGTTAAAAAAAATCTTTCGAAAAAGCATAAATAAGTAAGGTACATATAGAAAAGTACAGCCAAATTGTCATCTCGAAGTACCATAAAGTCAAATGGGAGGGTAGTTGTGAGTTGTGAGTTGTGACACACAGGGAGTATATCTTTTTAAGGGATGGAGGGGGTCTTCTAATATACTTAAGCTAACATCATCCTTCATTGGTGTATGGTGAATTGGTGATCACTCCGAATTTCAATACCCTGAATGCAAGTACTAAAGGTAGTACATCCAATGTCCACGAGGGAAACTGCATAAGTCTACTGCTGAACCAAGTGAACTACCTACGGCTCACTGGCTCTACCACTCAGTGTAATTTTCACTCTCATGGTGCTGAGGTTTGCCACTTTTCACAAGCGCATGGTAGTTCTTCATCTTGCTCTATGTCTAATATATTCATGGTGTCAATCGCCAATTACCTGAAATCTAAAATTTCAAGAATATTTTTTGTACAATTGTAACCCCATTATTCAATCATTCACTACGCAAATTATCAATAACTGTTGACTGATCTGAAAAAATATTCCTGAAAGATTTCTAGTTCCAAACAACTGCCTCTTGCCAAAATACCAGATCATCAAAAAGAAAAACACAAAAGAGAGCAATGCTAATGAAGGGCACACTATTCAGACCTGAATACAGAAGCCCCCATAGTACCCAAAGCCTCTTTCATGCGTTGATCTCTACTCCCAGCACTCACCTGGACAGAGAAATATTGAATAAGATTAATAGAAAGTTTACAGTACGGATGAAGAAACCACCATATGAACTGAAATGAAAACGATACCAACCATGAAAGCATGAGTAATATGTACACAGAATTCAACAGCAATTCCAACAGACATAACAAGGTTAACGACAGACACTGCATTTAGCTGGATACCAAGAATTGCCATGACCCCCTGCAATTAATCATCATGTAACAATTTGAAAACAGTGAGCACACATATTAATCTTAGTCATGAGCAAGTACTCGTGAGGTTCAAATACGGCCACAACAAAAGGAATGGATATGCTGACAGAAAATTTACCAACAAATCCAGCACTATCATAGTTATCACAAGTAAGATAATCAATGAGCTCCATATGCTGTAGTCATCAGAAAATGAGAGAAAAAATTAGCATCAATTCATTGCAAGTCGGTCAAGATTTTAGTAGGATGCTACGACATAACGAAAATTTGATAAATTTCACTAGAGATCCAAACCTCCACGTAATAATAAGGCACACGATGAACACGGCCCCTGAGAAAAAAGCAGAGGTCAGCTGAGAACTTAAATAAATTAGATATAATTAATTCTCGCATATTTAATCGAGACTAATGATTTGAGAACCCCCTAGTCATTCTCGCATATTTAATCGAGACTGATGATTTGAGAATCCCCTAGTCTCTCAGAGATGTATCACGAATAATCAGACATAAACAAGAATAATCACGCAATGTTCCTAAGTAATTAAGCTATAAACTATAGCATCATTCGGACCTACTTAAGTAATAGCCATTTCTACAAACACAGTGCCACAATGGCACCTTGAACGGCTGAAAGAGCTGACTCTACGACCTGATTACCTATTAAGTAAAAATATTTTAAAAAAGAAAAATCGTATTGCTGGCCTGGGTTTTGGACTCATTCCACATTAATTGCCTCAATTGGCACATAGTCTACTAGGTTGGACTTCTACCCATTGATGACCTCAAATTAACAATGATGACTTAGTTCCTTCACAACTTTGACCTTTCAACTTCTTTTGCGCATCTTTCAAAAAGGTTCAAAAACCTACAGGATATCTTTAAAACCACTCAAAAGACGCTTCGGAAGTGCCACCCACGTAAGGACAGATACCATATTGAATGCCCATACAGTAGATAATTATTTTCTTAGACTACTGTGAGTAAAGGACATGGCTCCAACTATTTAATAGCTTTCAGAGGCATCATTATAAAAAAATACGAAACTCTTTTTCAATTCAAGTAGTAAAAAAAACATCTTCCAAACATCGCCAGTGGCCAAGCAAGTAAGCAACATATTCCAAACATTGCCAATGACCATGTCACCATTTGAGTCACTACTTTTAGCAAGGGGTCTCCAAAACCACAAAGACAATCGAAATTCAAAACTAGACTTACACGAATGATCTAAGGGACAAAAAACAAGTTGTGACGTGTGAGCCTGTGATAAAAAGAGCAATTTTAGAGTCACTGTGTCAGTTATACTACTACGGTCGGGAATTATCGCCTCAATCAAGGCTAATACCGCAAGTCAATGCCACGGCCATGTACCATTTGGTTCACTTCAGAATTTTGGCCTACGATCACTGAAACGAGGTGCAATAAAGCTTCAGACTTTTTTTATCTAAAGAATCAGATGACCAAGAGATTGATATCAGTTCAATCATTTCAAGGATAGGAGTGTAGGACATATTACTATTGTTGCTCATGTAAACAAATATTTGCGAGCAAAAACAACACAATACTAACCGATAGCAATAGCAAGATTGATCAATGCTGTTTTCCAAATATCCAGGTATTGCTCAAAAAACATGTAAAAAACTGAATAGGGAAACACTTCCATCTGCATAGAGAAAAAAAAAAGTTGAAGAAAAACCCCAATGTTCATGCGAGATCGATGCACTTGTAACACAGTTGATTTGTGACTACAAGCAATCAAAGAACTGAAGTATTGAATCCAGTTACACAGTACATTAAGGCTTTGGTTGAGGTCCAATGGATATTTTAATATCCTTTGGCTTAAAGAGTGGTTAATGAACAGGCTCCTACATACCATGTTATGAAACTCACTTGTGAGATCTTGGGGGTTCTCAAGATTTGAAGCTGTGACCTCTTTGTCACCTAGCTTAGATGCCATGTTAAGAAACCATCTCAACCACAGGCTTAAGCTTAAGCTAGTGGTAGGACTCTCAAGATCGGTTTTATACTCTAACAAATACATCTCCAGTCCCAAGCTTATTACCCATTTCTGAAAGAAGAAGTATCAGCTCGAGTGGTGTAAGAGGGTATGTAAGTAATTTACCCCCTATAACAGCAAATTAGTACCAAAGCAATCCAAATTATTTACTTTGGCTCCATCATAAATGAACAGAGTATCAATTAGTAAAAATTAAAAGCAGGAAGTATAGTTGACTGAGCTGGTAAACACTAAAGCGCAAAATATGTTACCTGTAAAGACTTGGAAACCCTGGACGTAAATTCTCGAGCAGCTTTCAATGAATTGATAAAGTCAGACTGCCAAGTTTTTCAATACAGTGAGACTTTATGAGATTCTCATTAAGCACTGAAGGTCAAACATACTTATCACATGAGAGAATTTTCATACTTGCTTGTTGAGAGGAGTGTGGTAAGTTCGGAACTCTGATGCTCGAATTACTCCATCTTCATAACCTGGCATAGATAGCGTTAGACAACGCTGAAAATGTAAAACTGTCGGACGTCGATCAACAATTGATAATTTTCTTTCCTTTTTCAAAATTTTCGTCTTAAGACAAAGAACTCAAGACAAATTTAACTGATGGATAGTTCTGCTGGTTGTTGATACCATTTTTGAAGAAATTTTACTTTAGGAAATAGATAAGTTCAAGAAAAAATGCACACGGGATTGAATAATTCAACTACCAGGGATGAATGGCTTTCCAAAATCATTTTACTGAATAAAAATCTCCAACCGTCAAGCAAGACCTTAATATGTTCTATAATTACGAGCAAAGATAAAATATTTACAGTCACCCAACCTTTCAGATCCACACTATTTGTATAAGCACCATGTCCTCCTTTTGCACAATCAGCAGAAGGTAGAGCATCGAGGAACCAAGGAAGCTTAACTTTGAATTGCGCAGTAGTAGGACGATCATTAATTAATTCTGAGTGGAGAAAGCACTGCATATCACCAGAATTTGAAGTGTCAACAAGCAAGAAATTTTTCACATTGAACTATCGAGAAAAAAACTGAAGAAAGGATTACAAGGAAGTACCGTGGTACAGTCTTTGCACAATTCACTAACACCACATGTAACTTGATCCGGTGCACAGCAAGGAGGCTGCATAAGATTTCAATAGCTTGAGGAAGTCATTTTCCACAACCATTACACACGGGTATACGAGAAAAGAATATATCCTAATAAACTTTTGCATTATATTGCTTATATGATGCACATGTTGCTTGACTACTGATCTCTGTAGCAGTATTAGCTATGGACCTGGTCATCAGGTGGGCAGTAACTTCCATTTGCAAACTTCCTGCAGCAGCCAAAAGCTTCAGGAGAAACCCACACTAGATAATCATCAATCCAGGAAGCAGCTGGTTTAGCTATGTAGCTTGATTCTGGAACAAGAGATGCTTTAATTATCTGCACAAAAGATAAACTCCATTCATCAGCAATTAATTAGGTTAAAGAAGTATTTCGAAATGTGTGAAACTACGGAATATAGTTAAGTCTAGTCTTAACCGACAAACACTCAAACAGCACAATGGGAAAACTGATACATGAATGAACAGGGTATGGCAAGTGAAGGCAATAAAACACTTTGGCAAGGTAATGGAGATTTACCTCATTAACAAGAGAATTTTCATCACAATGGCTGATAGAGCATAATTGATTTGCTTGCCTCGACTCTGAGCTGAAGGAAGATGAAAATTCTGAATGAAAAGAACTTAAATGCTCTAGAGTGTTTTGTGATTGGATTTTCCGGTTATTAAGCATCTTGTGGTGAATGAAGCAGTATTACAAGTAGCCAAAACACTATACAAAACCAGAAGAATCAGAGACCAGAATAGATGATACCTATAATTAAAATCCTTTACTACAAAATACACTGGTGGCCCAATCCTGAGAAAGTCTGAGAGGTTTTGAAAATACCCCTGATATATAATAAGGATATGCATCAGACACTTGAAAACTGACAGACCTTATAGCAAGTTCCACAAGAAAAGAATTTTAAAATTAGACCTGGAGATAGGAATTCTTTGGAAGAACAATTTGCTGCTCCAGTCCAGGTTCAATTCTGGTGGACAATGTCTGGCAACATCAAAATTCCAGCTAATTAGATGTATATCAAACTATTAGATTGATTGTTCATATAGCATACAAATAGTGCAAATACAAAACACAAGATACGCAGGAATGACTTACGACACTGGCCAATGCGAGACCAATGAAAACAGAAACAACTAGTACTTTTACTGCCCATAAACTAAGAATGCGTGCATGGACCTCCTGCAAATTAAAATACCAAAAAAGTTGTGACTGCTATGATTTAATATTTCAGTTGCCATATATTAAAAAACCATCACAATGTAGTGTTGCAGCCATTACTAGTCTCATTATTAGAAATATTCATCCTAATGGAAGTTGAAAATACCTTCATATAATGAGCTAATAGACCGCGTTTTCTATTACCAATACCTGCAGCCACACAAACTTGAATTAATATAAAGAGATTTAGCTGCTAGCATAATGCCCTTGGCTTAAAATCCAATTACACAGCATTGAGAAAACTAAGATTTGGGTTTTATTTTCGTTTACCAGAATTTGTGTCATCTAAGGAGGCGGTCTTCACGCAAGGAATACAATCAATCCTGTGATCTTCAGCCCTCCGAAAGTCAAATACTATGAGTGCAACAAAAGCAGTGACTTGTAAAAGAAAATCCAGTAGAACTGCTAGGGCTGCCAGGAAACAAAACAGGGAAAAAAGCCAAGTTAAAGAAGCTAACTACTTCGTAAATATAATTTAAAGGGACGCCCTTGTATGATTTTGAAAACTAGAAAGACAGAAATAAGAACCTGCAAACATAGAGAACACGCGAACAGCTGGCATAGGGATAAATGTTCCAACTGTGAACGCTAATACCTCAGATATACTGGCAAGAGTAATAGATGGTCCAACTTCCACTAGTGCGTTACTTATGCGATCGTCCAAGGATAAATCCTGTGGTTGCCTCTTAACAGCATGAACCAAGATACACATATTATCAACGCCAACCTGGAGCAGAGTTCAGAAATGACTTCAACGGTGGAAACATAAAATTATAGAGAAAATAAAGTATGGCAGATCTCTTTTCAAGTGAAACTGAACAAATTACTAGAGCAACCAACACCTGTGCCGACATAATAGAGAAATTCTAAATATTCATTGAACTTCAATTTGATATCCCAATTCCAAACTGATAAAAACTAAACTTGCAAACATACTCAAACATTAATTTACAAGTAAGCCAGTACACAATTTTCCAATTAAAAACTAGCTCAAATCTCTTCCTGGAATACAGGACTAATTGAATTTCATCAGGCAAGTCACCATAAGCATCACCAAACATTTGCCTCTCATAAACGTGTACTCTGCTTATGCACGAGATTGATAGTGTCGTGTGCAGTTACTTAACATGGACACATGTCTTAAATAATTGTGCATAATTTAGAAGATCCAAGAAACTTTGTTGAGTATGTGTCAGCCAGCATCTTTGAAAATAAAGAACCTACATAATCTGAAAGTTGTTACCTTTATGACAGTTATAGATAAGTTTGCCTAGGGTAAACGACTAGTTGTGCAATACTGCAATATGCTCAAACCATGATGATAGGTACATATGTGGTTAGAGAGGCCCACATCGGAATATTAAGGTGGATCATGGATGGTTCCAACTAAACAGCCACGACACCTAATAGGCTACTGAATAATACTGTAACACCCTAGCCCAAACCTCTAGTACCGGAAATGTAAGCCACGGTAGCTCGCTGTGTACATGGCCCACAGAAGACCAGCACATTTTGTCCTCGCTCATGCGAATCCTGGGAACCTTCCCAGGAGGTCATCTATCCTAAGACTACCCTAAGTTAAGGTGTAGTTCTTTCACATGGATAACCAGAAAAGAAAGTGCACTTTATTGATATGAGCAGTACTTTCAATCTCTTAAGCACTAGTCAGATTTTAAGACTATCAATGGACCTCTTCAAGGAGTTACCCCACCCAATAACGTATTCGGTTTAGTGGAGTATTACATATACTTGCTTTTAGGATAGAGCCTCACTTTGTTGTGTGTCAGGCATACTCCTTGCCGTCATATCTAACATGTTGTCTCATAGGCCACAGCCAATGGTTTGACCTTATGGTTGAGGGCGCTATGCACTGAAGATCGGTGGTATGACAGTTTGGGCGGTTGGTGGTACCTTAGAATGCACAATGGACAATTTGGATAAAGCGCACTGCATAGCACAAGCAAGGTGCTCATCAGGAAAAAAAAGTCCAGCATTGACACCTTTGTAAGGGGGTAGGCAAACATTTCGCATTATTGTTTAAAGAGTGGCTAATCACCCCTTGATGATGATGAACAAGTAGTGCGATAAATTTTTACTAACGAATGTGGTGGGTTGTTAGGTTTTAAAGTCTATAGGGGTATTCCTCAACAACCAATTGCAATTAGGATATAACCTCGCCAAACCTGTACAATGGGTCACCATCTAAGATTTTAAGGTACATAAACCCTTATACGAACTTACTCGAATGTCCTAAAACTAAATATATTTTTGCCTAGTCATCACGATACAGTCTTAACCAAGGCTTTGTAATACAGGGAATCATGATTTTTAAGAGATGCGAACATCTGTACTATAAACACATTGTCCACATAAAGGTCACATATCCAAAATTTCAGTATATATTTTAGAGAGAAGAAATGGAACTTACAGCCAAAACAAGAAACGGGATGACTTCCATTATGATTAGTGTAGACTTCACTCCAAGAGCACTAAAAAATCCAACAGATCCAAGAACAGAGAGCATGACCAACACAACTCCAGAAAGTCCAAGAAGAACCTGATGTTTAACCAGGTATCCCATTTCATTAAAGCAGGAAAACAATGCTGAAGCTCAGTTTTCAGCCTAAGAGCAGCTAAGTTTCAGACTGATATTTGGTTCATCAGATAAACTTAAATACACTATATGGTGTACCAATAAAGCATATAGATAAGAGACACACGCCTAGAATCTTGTATGGTAAATATGCTATAGAAAAAGCAGCTCCTTGAAATAATTCAAATTTGTATTTTAGATACAGCTAAAGATGAAATGCATGATGTATTTGCAATTAGCAACTAGAGTTAAGCTTCGGATAACTCAACATGGCAATTTTTTATCTGTTTTAGGGTATCTTATGTAGAGCATGTCAGTTAGTTGCATGATATTTGTGTGGAGAACTAAGAGATGGGTCTATAAAACCTGATCAGCTTACAGAATACAGTAGTAAAAGAACCTTCACAGTCTCAGACACATTGGAGAAAACATTAAAATTTCATGGACAGATCAGCTAGGAGAGAACAGTAGTAATAAAGGAAAATCCAGATTATCAATTGATATGTGGTGTTAGTACACACATGCACCTATGAAGATAACATAAATCAACTAAGTAGCAAATAATTTAAATGAAACATACCTTTGATGAAATGAAGAGGGATGACAGCTGGGGCATGTCACCCAGGGTAAGTGATATATAAGCAAACATCACAAGGTAACTTACCTAGGATACAAGAAAAAACAAATAAGTGGGATCAATAAGAAGTTGCCATATCAGGTTACCTTCTTAACAAAACTGTGGCCCTTGTCATAGGACCTAAACCTAATCCCAGGGTTAAATCACTTACCACTATAGTCATAACATCTGCCGTACTCTCTCTTTTAAGTTCCTCTTCAATTGAGCTTTCCGCTGAAAATGAAATCGTCAAGTTTTTTGTTTGAACCATTGCCACCAGCTCATCCTGAAACAGAGAAATCACCAACTAAAAAGAAGAAAAAATATAAAAATAAAATACATGGAAGAAGCGGAAATATGTTAACTATTCAAAGTTTGTAGTCCGTACAGCACTACAACAACCAGCCACAAGTAACTTACAGCCAGCTACAAGGACATTTACTAATTGTAACATAAAAGGAAGTATCAAGGGAGGAAAAAATATGTTTTTCATCTAGCCTACTAAGTACTCAAGGAAACCTCAGATTCCACAAGTCACAGAGATTGGGGGAAAAACAACTCATCTACTACACAAGAGAGCCACTTGACTCCACAAAGTAAATAAAAAAGAGAAGCATAAAGAATCATATAGCACACTAATGCTAACACGGCATACACATGAATTCTTTCCTCGAACCCAGCCTATCCAATACCATATTCCCCTACATCTCACCCTCACGGTGCATCACTTGGTCTCTGTCTCACATGGCCAAACCATCTTAAATAGTTCTTTCTTGCCTTGAATAATTATGACTCATACTTCTCCCCATATCACCTCACTCCGTCAACAAAACCGGTCATTTCTTGTATGACCACGCAACCACCATAGCTTGCACATCATTCAACAACACTGTCAGATAGCAGTTAATGCCTAATTGGGTGTAGTGCTGTCAATAATCCAAAAAAAAATATCTGAGCGATCCCATAGTGGGGCGCCAAGAGCACAAGTCCATAAACCCCAATGACTAGTGGGTGTACACTAAAATATGTTTATTCTTCTGGCAATACTGGAGAGATATGCATAAAGATCCAAATTCTAACTAGAGACATTTAATCCATATTCTTCCCATAGCTCAACGCCTCAACCTCTCGCCCTCATAAGATGATCGTTCCAACTTAGTGTTGATTGAAAAAGAAACTGTTTACATAATGATTCCAATTTTTTTTGTATGTTTGTTGTTGGCAGTATTTATAAGCTGCATGGTTAAATCCATCAAGCTGAAATGTTATAGATGACAAGGTCTAATTATCAAAACTCTCAAAATATTGTTTTTTTCTTAGGATGTACTCAGTTGATTATTCATACCATCCAAGGCTCTCACCTCTAAACATGCATGTCCATTTTCACTTATCACCACATAGTCCCATCAGCCTCTAAGCCGACTATCAGTTCTCAATGACAAACAGCAGCATCTCGAATTCTCATTTGCTATGCTACATTTTTCATATGTATCATCCATCTCTGATAAAGATTTAAAAACTAGACGAAAGATGAACACTGCCAACCTTTGCTAGTTGAATGAATGCCTTCTCCCAGGAGACTGCTCTCTTTGTTTCATTGCTTTCTTTATCAATTGCATTGGTCACTGGATAGGTTATTATAAAAGCGGTAGCCTGAAAATAATATAGATACCATTACCACTTACCAGCCATTTGACATGCAACCAAATCGACAAGCGCAGTGAAAGACATACCTCAGAGTAATTGTTTCCTGAATAACCACCCAGGGCAGTGCTGGGATCAAGTGGGGCTTTGAATGCACTTAAACATGACTCTGTAGAAGTATAATGCTAATAAAGCAAAAAATACCCAAACAAATTGTGTCAGCTAACACATACTGTTCAAATTATAAATGTGCATGAGGCTGTCATATAAGAATGAGCAATATCATATATCTCCTCAAGCTGTTAAGAAATGGCAATCATAATCCTTTATTAAGTTATCAGCTATGTATCTCTAGTTTAAACGACCAAATGGTAACACAGAACCGATATTATTATTATTATTGATCGCCGCACAAGAATCAGAGAAAATTTATTAGTAGACAATGACCCCAACCAAGATTCAAATCCTAAATCAACCAAATGTCACCCCCTCGAGTTACTACAAAACTAAAGGCTCCTAAGAGACACTGGGACAATAATGATGAAAGGTGATCATCGATACATAGTAGTACAGCTAGTACTACATTTAGGCCAATTTAATAGGTAGAGTACACTGAGACACTGAATAAGGCTCCAAACTAAAAGGGGCCAAACATGAAAAAAGTCAGATTAGTAATCCAGTCACTAATCCAGAATTTTTTTACGCTTTTAAAACATTATATTATTACTATTAATATAGATATTTAACGAAAAAAATAAGTTGGGGAGTTCAAGAAAATGAAAAGGGCAGGATTTTTTTTTTAATTCCTGACCCCTTATACTAAAAGCATGCAACAAAACCATTGTGGCAATTACTATAATTTTGATTGTAGATGTTCTACACCATGCCAAGCTGCCAACTCATGATGCTGTAACTGATTTGTTACAGAGTAACATATATCAAATTTGTTGAGCGCTGGGGTTACAAATATGTTCGATTGGGCCCCAAAAACACACATGTTAAAATGCACGAATATATAATGGTGTTTAAACATAAGCCGCAGATTACCATTGTTCCAGCAGTCCATCTGAGATTAAGCCTGTGGCGCTCCGCATGTTTGAATCTTTAGCATAGCACTTTTGATTCTCTTTTTTTCATTTTTCTGTCAAGTTAATTTGTTGTTTGTGTGTAGCTTAGAGCATCCACATTGAAGAGGATTGTTCATCCTCTTAGATGAGAGACGGTGCTAAGAGGATGCCCTCTTCAATGTGGACCAACATTGAACATCCTCTTTGCAGGAGGAAGAGGAAGACTTCTTCTATTTTTAGAGGACTACCTAGGCCCTTGTGCCCACTCACCAATGAAAATATTACATATATGCTTTATTTTATAAAAATAATTAAAATATGAAAGAGGAGGTAGAGAGGATCCTCTTTGATGTAGGAAAAAAAATAGAAGAAGAGAAGGAGGAGGATGAAGATAGTGGAAAATGAGTTGGATGAAAGAGGAAATGATGTATCAAAAAGAGATAGGGAAAGGAAAGAAATAAGAGGATCTTAATATCCTCCTCAATGTACATGCTCTTAAGGGGTGACGCACAAAAAGATATCATAAAGGTTTGAATTGTTGGAGGCCTCCTAATGGTTTATTTGAACCTTTCAAATCCATAACTCTAAAAATGCTTTTGTTTGTTATTTATTCATTATTTGGGTAGCCCCTTCCATACTCCTGGCCCAAATTACGAAGAGACTTAAAACACTATTTCCCTTTCCTTTTTCTGTGTTCTTTCTAAGCTTCTGTTGCTAGTTGTACTCTTTTCTTACGTAATCTTTTTGTTGGCAATTAACAAATTATTAGTTTGTATGACTAATTTTTTTTCCCGTAACAAGTTGGCATATAATTGATAGTATACTCTTCAGAAACGTTGTTATGCGAACTGCATTATTAGTGTCATATAATACCACAAACTTTCTTGTGGAACGGGCTTCCATAACAGAAGAAATAGCACGAAGAAACGGCACTGACTAGATCCAACACAACCCATAGGTTCAAGTGTGCAACATAAGTCTTCCATAAAGAATATATCTCAACTATAAGAGATAAATCTAAGCAAGTAGAAACCTTATTAATGGGCATTATAGTAAATGGGCATTATAGTAAGGATCTACAAGTTTAAGAAGGATGACAGACCTGAAAACAGTAATCCACGTGCTCTAATCCACCAAAGTTGTCGAAATTGGCAGGGTCCATCTTGAAGTACTGGCGAAAAAAGGAAATGGAGCAAAGAGGAATTACTACATAAAAAATTTAAAATGCTAATAATGATGATGATGAGTATAGACATCAAACATAAATGAATTGTAGTTGTAATATTACTAAGTGGCAAAGTACAACTAGCTTATATATCCCTGACACACCAGACCCCAACGTCATAATTTAACAGAAGAGGGAACCAATGAAGAACCGGCTATCAATGACATCGGAAAACATGGCATATTGAAACTATACGAGACAACTTGAAGTTTTTAAAATAAATCAAACTCAACGTATAATCCAACAGACTAACCATTATAGAGCTTGAATCACCTTATGCGCCCATAGGCAGTGAAAGAACGTGTTCTTATGAGAAAAAGGTAGTATATATTATTAATTCAGTAAAAGAGAAACAGAGAATACAGAACAATCACTTCGACACATGCAGTTAAAATAATTCAGATTTCGTTGTATAAACTTGTCGGGATTCTTTTAGAAGCACAGAATGTTTTGTCCCAGAAAGAAGCTAAAACTATTCCCCAAATAGTCTCTGAAGGAATGTCTACTCCCTGAAAATATAAGGGTACTCCCTGAAAATATAAGGGTATTATTACACTCCAGCCAAATATAAGCTAACACAGCACATATCAATAATTGTTCCCACTTTTTAAATACAAGACTCAAAAATTTATACTAAGAAAATCCATGATTGAACAAGAACACACCGATTTCTTTTCACAAATACAATCAACCTCAACCACAAAATATCAGTGACATCATAACAGAGGAAAAACCAGTCCCTGTCTAACAACCATTCCAGCATGACGCACAGTGGGACTAAGAGCAGTACCAAGGGTCCAAGTCTGCGACCCTGAAGATTCTTACACGTGTTTTATTCTATATAGAACAATACCATGTCCCAGCAAAAGCCCGTTACTTTCAATGGAACTTTAAGAATTTAGTGTTAATACTGAAAAGGTAACATCATACTTACCTGTAGAATACTCTGGGTGGCACAATCTTGGCCAAGTGGCTTATAGCAAATGTCGGTTAATGATACCATCGAGCCAGAAAAGTTTGACCGAATCCCATCAACCTATCATGAGGACATTATAAGAGAATGACCAACAGTGGCAAGCAGTAAAACAGAACAGCCATAAAGTGTCGCACAAATGAACTCCTACGTGTCAGAGAATGGCAGTAATGCTTACCTTCTTCTGTATTTCAAAGAGTAATTTTATGTTATCCTCTGTCAAGATAGTTGGTGATTTCACTTCGCCTTTGTTAGGAACGGTTGCTATCATAAGCTGCAAGAGAAACAATTGAATCTCGCTTCATTTAGGAACGGCAAGTTGAATTTGGATTTGGCTAAAACATGGGATATCACGTTAAGGAATGTAAGAACAGGAAAAAGTTAAGGAAAAAATAGGAGGAAAGAACAAGGAAATTAAAGAAGAGATTATGTAACAGATGAAGAATACACTGAGCCACACAATTTACATCAGGCCTATACCCCTAGAAAACCACAGTAAAGCAGAAAAGAAATAAATCAAGCTATATAGATCCACAGGGCCTCCTGATTAATATCTCCATACAAAATGCAGAAACCGCAATATAAAATTATCACCTGACACAGTTAACTCCATTATTCACATAGAAATCCTCACTGCCTTACTACAGTACTACTAATCTAAAATGATTGGTTTAAATATTAAATAACCAGTAGGACAACAAAGCCTTCAAAATACCATGACGCTAAGCACCTATTCTGAAAAGAAATGTAACCTGTTCAACTCTGTAGAATGGTGCAAGATGGCTATCGAAGAACTCTTTCTCCTTCGCAGCCCTGCTCCCAGGCCCAACCCAAAGCTGAAATGAACATAAGATTTCAACATCAAAAAGTGACAAGAACTTTGACCAACGAATCTAAACAAGAACACTCACATTTAAATAATTTACTGATTTGATTACAGAAATCAGATTATATGAAGTAGACGGTAGGCTTCTAAAAATGCCAAGGATTCCTTGTACCATATCTGGATACCACTTTCTCTTCCTTATACTACTTTTTACAATAAAATTTCTCTTCCTAAATCTACTACTAAATCATGCTACTACTGATTTCACTTGTGACTGGATATGAATATCTTAGGTAGCTGAAGCCTGAAGGGTTTCTGCTATTTACACAAAAGCAGCTTCAGACAAAATAGGAATCAAGGGGGGAAAAGGAGGAGAAGATCTTAAGAATCAAGACAGCACAAAGGAGGTACCTTTTCAGGCCGGGTCTCAACTTTGAAACGGATCAAACCTATACATAGAAGAAGTACAACAGCCAAGGACGAAAAGAGAACAAGAGCAGGTCTCCGGGCTGCCCACACCCCATATTTCCTGAAACATATATCAAGAAATTAAGCAACTCTATACATCATCCACCCATAAAAACAAAGAGAATTCCAAAATGGCAAAGAATCAGCCCACAGCCGGAAGGGCTTAACCAAGTGAGAGTAAAATTTACCAACCTATAGAAGTTTGACATGTACCCTTGAACAACTGAAAGTTTTGCCTCGCCGGATAGGCGTGCTTGATCAAAAAGAATCTGACAAGTGAGCATATAAAATTGATACATGCTCAATGAAATAATAGATGCAAGCTGTTCTTACATATAGATTAACTCGCTTGCATGAGAACAGAGGAAAAGCATAAGCATTATGCAATGTCTGTGGTTGAAATGAAGATAAATGAGAATAGACTATGTTTCATGAATACAATATAAAATCTTGATTAAGAAATTTGTATGAATGAGCTAACTTAGTCACTAGAGGAATAGCACTAATAGGCAACTAAAGGATTTCACTCAAACTGATGATGCGGAGGGAAATAAACAAGGATATATGAAGGGAAGAGTTACTCCATACCCAAATTAGAGCACAGCCACGCAAAGAAACTGGGTTTACAAAGAAGATCATCATCTAAAATCACTTTGTCTACCGTATAGTTAATGCAACACGGATAGCGTAACATTCTAGAAAAGCTTGGGGTCGAAACATACCGGCAAGGGAAGGTCCCCATCTTTTGGATCACTTGAATGCATTTTATCACTGCCAGTGGTATTTGTCAGCGGCTTTGTTCTTGAGTCAGGACTGGTTTTGCTCTTCTGATGGAAAAAACCCCATCCACAAATCACCGAAACCATAACAACAAACACAACCGCTACAGCAATATCACTGCATCTTGCCTGAGGTCATCACAAGCAACACTATTTTAACAGAACTGCATTTGAATAAGGTCAGAATCAAGGGAAAAGTACTTTCTTGTACAGTTAATAGATGGAACAAGCAGAAAGAAGCCAAAGAGTGTTTTGAGCTATAATAACCTTTACAGAGCCCAATTTCACTAAACAAATATCGCTCTTAGTAATAGGAGGAGGAGCAGAACTGGAACAAGCAGGAGATGAAGGGCAGTCACCACAAGAACAACCCAGAGAAGTATCACTGCATGAATAAGCGGATACATTCATGGGCCTCATCCCTGACGACGCAGGAACAATAGAGGTGAAATTTATTAAATATGGTGACCCGGGTAAGTTTGGGCCCACTTGTCTTCCTATGAAAGTAAACCACCCTACAGAGAATCAAAGAACAAGAAAGCAGTCAAGTAATTAGAAGTGAAATTACAAAGTGCAAAAAATTTGTCCTAAACATATCTAAAAGAGGGCAGAATCGCTACCACAAAAACAGTTTTCCTCCCAACAATCAAAATAGTAATATGACTGGATGGGCATTGAATCCCCTTGTGATGAGATTATTTACATGATATGTTCAGATACAAGAAAGGCACTGATAAAGCACCTTCTACCATTGTATAAATGTGCCTCATCAGAAATACGACTCTCCCCCTCAAAAAAAAAGAAATATGACTCTCATCTTTCTCATTATGTGGCACATAAGACCTTGCCTGATTTAATGGGATGGTAAAAAAACTAAAAATTATGAATTATACAAACATGCACATTGGGGGGTAATTTTATTTTTTATTCTTTTTCTACTTAAGAGATAGTGGTATTCATTAACGAAGCGAAAGGGGTGGCGCCCATATACAAAAAGACATCGATGTAGATGACACGGATTTGAGGATAATGATATATGAAAGGATAAAGTGTCCTTAAATGAGGGTCGTTGATGAACTTAGTCTCAACAAGCATCACTATACCCAGCTTCTCTCTCCCTACACCATCTCCCTCTCTTACTTACATCTCTATACCATTCCGAACTTAAATGCATGAATGCATTTCGAGGATAAGACTTGCATACCAACATACCTTTAAAATCCTGAGCACCACCAGCGACAAACTCTATGGCTCGAGTATTCATAGTACCAAACTTCACTTCCTTGCAAGAGTCGAACAACCCTTCACCAAAAGCGTCAGTTACATAAAAGTCAATTCCATCCACGGTCAAACTGTTATTAACCTGAAACAGCAAAAGGATAAGGCCTTCTACTTTAAAACTACAAGCCACTAATTACAGGTGCGGCTCGCAACATAGGCTACAATCTACAAAGCTCATGTATTTTTTACGTAAGATGATAGAACTAACTGAACTTAAAAGAGACTCGTGAATTCTACAGAGCCGAGAGCCTGAAACATCAACTTTCATATTTTCAACTGCCTTTTTCATTCCCCGACGCCCATTTCTTATGCAGATCAATCTTCTTGACCTCAATAAGATAATATATGAGTTGAAATTTGGTGGTGACACAATTAAGAACAAATTTCTTTCAACAATAGCCTAGTCAAAACCTTAATCATTTTCTTGTTCTTTTAAGTAGGGAAGATACACCATAAAATGTACCTTTGTCAATGAACAAAAGGACTTTCGATGTGCTACTATCTTTGACTGAGTTTAAGCAATATTTTAGAGAATTAACAGAAATTTCCATCCTATCAGCACATTACCTTTTGCATGAAACGAGTTTTGATGATGAATCTTTAGACACTCCCATAACACTAGTGAGAGACTGAGAGTAATGCCTTCATGGAGATATATGTAACTGGATTTAATTTTTTGTTTCAGAGATCATGTCCTGACCTTTTCTAATTACATGATTTCATTTTTCTTTTATGGTTAAAAAATAAATCGTAATTCCAGTGGCGCACAGAATTCTGCATGTTAATATGGAGGACTGGTAGACTGGTAAATTCGGAATTGTGCATACAGACCTGGTAAAATAACTCATGCTCACACACAAAAGAAGTAAAGCCATGACTGAGAGAGAAGAAGAGCATATTCTTCACCTTTTTAGTAGCCTTCACATCGATGAACAAACTCTGATCGGGAGAACAGGTCATTTCACAAAAGATGTTTAGGAAATTCCTTAAGCAAGCTGGGCAGCCCACAAGAAAGGGAATCACCTGAATACAGAAAGGCACTATAAGTATTATAATCCCTCCAATAGTGTAAAGATGACAGATTAATGGGAAATGTTCAAGATTGCTAAGGGCATATCCACTCGATCATCAATCTACTTCATGCTCGCAAAGACAAATTTCTGGTAATTCAAGACTTCTGAAGGATCAGTTTATTGCTATAAGAAAATTGCAACTTCATTATGTCTAGTTTCAATAACACTAGACTTTGTACTACAGTGTAGCAACAGATTGCCAAGCATATACAATTGTAACCCCCATCATGATATACCAAAGACTCCTAAAAGCATTCATCGCAGTAATCAGACTACGAAAATTATTTTGTATAGATATAAATTCCCAGAGCCACTTCCAGAAACGCCAATATCTGAACTGCAGCTACTTGGAAGGAGCGCAACAAAGATGAGAAGATTCAGAGAGTAGTCGAAATCTTACTTGCTGGACTTGTGCACGCAATGTGTCAAACTGCTTCTCTGTACAACAAACATCTCCGGTAATTGTGGGGCATAGACTTTGAATCTTTGATGAAAACAGAGCACCAGGCTGTGAAGTTTGCAGGTCAAATACACTTGTTAGAATCAGAACATGTTAGAAGAAAATAGATTATATGTCGGAACATGTTTGGGGCCTAGGAATTGCATAGATACAAGTCATATGACTGAAGCTCATGAGGCTCGTGCGGGCTAAAGGGGGATCGCTGATATTAGGTTGCAAGGGAATCAACAAAGCAAGCAATACAATAAGCGTGATTAGGCTATGAGTTAGCACAAAACGCCTCTAATACCTTCACAGCAGGGATGTTCAAAGGGCAATTCAAAACCTTCCCGTCACTTCTTGCACCACATATGTCATACATTGCACAAACACCTGGTGCATGTCTCACCCTAATCACACAAAGATTTGTAGAAAGTCCCATTTGTCAGTTCATACTAACAGGAGCAGAAAGCAGAAAGCAGAAAGCATGTATTTAATTGTGTATTGCGAGAGCTAAATGCCTTCAACAATAATATTCCTCACACTTTAAGATGAATCCTAAGACCGGCACACCAATGTACAAGTTCTAGTACTATTTTCAGGAAAAAATTAGTTAAGGAGTCATCATCACCTTGCACAGGCCAGTTAATAAAATGGTTATTTGGAGATGAATTATAGGGTTCCTGCTAAAGGCACCTTCGCCGTAAAACCCAACACTAAGCAATGGGGGAGGAGAAAAAGTCAAAAAACAATGAATTCCACATTGATCATATTAATAGACTTCAGCCCGATGGAGAAGTAACCTCCAATAAACCACTGTCACTAAAAGACGAGTTGCACATCTCAAAAGGTGCAACTCGGGTAGAGTGGAAGACAAGAGTAATTAGACGGATTCTCCTTTGGTGTACAGACAGCAAATATCTGGGTCCTAACTTAGAGACAAAAGATTATAAAAATAAGACCAAGACCCTGGGTTGATAACTTGCAATCCCACAGTCATCAGTTCGGCTATTGATCTCTATTCGATGCACACTAATAAATAGTACGTAGTAATATATACATGCTAAAGACCAAATAGAGTATTAAACTAAACTATCCAAATAAAATTTACCTGGTTGTGTTATTGGAAGCAGGTGCATCTTGCGCGATTGTAAATCCTATGAGTACCGCCTGCACAATCTAAATTAAAAGCGTTGAGTTTGATCATTTACATTTCTTTTTAGGGTACCCTTCTTTTTATTAGCCAATTGTACATTACGATTATCACTTAATTACACCAACCTACATGCCACGTTTTCTCCTAAAAGTCTCTGAACAAAAAGTCAACTACGCTTAATCACATACTCCATATTTGTGAAAACTCCTCATCATCTTTAAGACTAAGGCTTTCACTATTTCTTCAGCAATGACTATTACCCAGCCAAAAATGGCTTCCAAAACACCCACTACCATGATTGTTTGGTTAACAATGTCGATGGTAGTGTCGAAAGCCAATTTTGGTGTGTTAATAGTATGTATATACTCCATTTTCTAAAGATAGTTGCATCAACTATTCCTTCCACAGCAAAATTCACCTCTAATCTTCTCAACATCAAATTCACTCAACAAAAGCCATAGTCCATAGTCCATAGTGCATAGAAAATTGTTATGACACCTCATTTGTGTTTCTTATTTTACCTACAAGCCGCAATTTTTTTTTACAACTGTAAATTATTAGTCTACACATGCATCGCCTCCTTAGCTAAGCTATGAGCTGCTTCGTGCTTTATTTAAGCTACGAGGAATAAAACTTAACAAAAGTGGATGAAAACGCTTTGAAAGACCAATAGTGTTCAAAAAATCGAAAGTACCGGAAAACAGCTTAAATTATTTACTCCAAGAAGCAAAAAAAAAAAAAAACTGAAATTGAATTGAATGATTTGAATAAACAGTACATGATGATGATGATGATGATGAATAATGATTAATCCTATCAGCCCACGCCAAAAAATAATTACTCCATATTATCATCATGACAACCGAACTTATTCACCTTTTTACTTTTTTGAAATTGTAAAAAATTAGAAAAAGCATCTACTTTCTCCAATGAAAAGTGTATACACCCTAAAACAATATTTTAAAGTTATCAAATTCGCAATAATTTCCATTAAACAACTGCTACAGCATGTTCACAATCAAACTAACTATACAGCTCGTGACATTAGACCATCCCCAAGCAGTGGTCGCGATAATTAGGTCGCGACCCGGTTTTACCCTTAATCCCAATTTATTTATGTTGACCTACTTTCACCCTCCCAAGCAAAAGGTCACGACCTAGGTCATTAACCCAATCATTTTCCACCTTAATCACCCTACCTTCTATACACATTTATTCTTTTTTTATTTATCAACCAATAAAACTTGTACACCTACGTGGTCACAAATGTGGTCAAGCATGATCAACAAAGGTCACAAATTGACCTTGGTTGAGCATATGGTCACCAATTAGCAAAGTGGTCACAAATTAATGATCTAAATTAACTCACTAATCATGACCAAACAAGGTCGCGACCATCCTCGTGACCTTGCTTGGGGGTGGTCTTAATACATAATATGTAACGATAAGGACCTTCTCTTTCGGATTTTCTCTCCAACCTTCTCGTGTCTCCGGTACAAACAAAACATCTTATATTCTGCTTCTATCGATTTGTAAGATTAAAACTCCGGAAAATACCGAAAGAAACTGTCCGTAGCATTGCTCGTTTCGTGATTAAAAAATACAACAGTACTACACAACTATGATCAATTATTCAATTACAATCAAATTACGCCTAAAATACCAAAAAACGGAGGAAAAGGCAATAATTCGTACAAAAATGTTCAGGAATCCAGCATAATTGGAACAAACTCCGTAGTTACAATTCTCACAGAATCAAAAATTGATGGGAGAAAAAACAGCAGTAGAGCATAATTAAGGTCAACTAAAATCAAATTACGCGTAAACTAGATAAAAATCAGCATATGAAATCATAATGTTGTGGAGTCCAACCTAACTGGAACGAGAGTAAGTCTCTTGTAAAACCGTCTATAAAACAGGATAATAACTGCTCGTAACAAGTAAAACAAAAATGAAATAGAGTAAAACAAGAAGGAAAAATACCAGGAGAAAAGAGAGAGAAAGCGGCAAACAGTAGGACGACTCCATTATCGATGGAAGATAGAATGACAGGATGAAGGAATTAATACTACAGCATACAATTTATATTATATTATACTATATTTATATTATATTATTAATATTAAAATAGTTTAGGATTATCTCATGCAAATGTAAGAAAGAGAAATTAATAATAATATTAATAATATTAAATTGTAGTAGAAAACATCTCTGTTAAAGTAGTTTAATGTTGGGTGAAGTTATTGTTGAAGAAAGGGAGTGAAGAAGGAAAATGGCGAGACGAAACAAAGACGGCGTCAATACGACATTACTCTATTTTACTGCACTATCCCTCTCGATATATATACTTATATATTATGTCACCTCTGCGGTATATCATACTGTTTTTAGAACTAACACTAAAATCTAGAAAGATGATATTTTAATACAAAAATTTTTTATTTGCAACGGCACTACCCGTCGCAAGCTTGTGACGGATATCGTTTTTTTCACAAAATATCCATTTTTTTCTCTCTCCAACCCTATTCATGGGGTCCCCTTTCTCCACTAACTCATTTTGTATCCATTTAATCTCACAAAATAACCGTCACAAATGGTGACCCGTCCCAAGCAAGACTTAGGCCCTGTTCTTTCTGGCTTTTTAGAGCTGAACTGAACTGGATGGGGCTGAGCTGAACTGAACTGAACTGAACTGAGCTGAGCTGAACTGAATCGAGTTGAGCTGAACTGAACTGAACTGAACTGAGCTGAGCTGAACTGAATCGAGCTGAGCTTAACTGAATTTCATCGAGCCGAACTGAATTGAGCTGAATGAAGCTGAAATTAATAGAAATAACTTAAGTTTAATTAAAGTATACTAAATAATAATAATAGTATAAAAAAAATATTTGATTAATACAAATTTGTGAGTTTTTAAAAAACAATTATATTAAAAAAAATATTAACTTTGAATTATTTTTTTTTTAGTAAACTCTAATGGACTTTGCTTTTTTCTTATCTTGTGTTTTAAAATTAACAAAAGCAACATTTAAATATTTTACGTCTAATTAACATAAATTATTTTTTTTATTATCTAAACATTTTACGTCTAAATGTGGTAAATGTGGCATGTATTTCATTTTTTTTATTATCTAAACATTAATTATTTTTATATATAAACATTTATAGGTAATTATTATCTGGTGGATTCGGGATACCCGAATACACTTGGGTATTTGTCTCCTATTAGCATCCAAACGTAAGAAACCATGTGCCTGAATATAAGCATGCACCTTCGAGCGGAATATTTGAACATTTTAATTATCGACATTCATCTTTGAGGTTGACGGTTGAAATGACGTTTGGTCAGCTGAAGAGAAGGTGAAAGGTGTTAAAAAAACATGCCACAAATGACAACGAAATATCAAATGTCAATTGTCGTATCCGCTTTTACACTTCATAATTTCATTCGGATGCATAAATCTGGTATTCCAGTTATACAACATCAAAGTATTCAAGGAAGAACAGATTCAAACATGGATGATAAAGAACGGAAGAAATTCATGGACAAAGTTCGAAAAGAAATTGAAAAAAAAGGGTGCGATATCGATGTCCATAATGACCTCAAAGATGAAGCGCATCAAGATGATAACAATAATAATCACAATAAACATTATTAATTAATAATAATAATAAATAGAATAATAAATAAATAAAATAATAATAATAATAATAATAATAATAATAATAATAATAATAACAAATAATAATAATAATAATAATAATAATAATAATAATAATAATAATAATGTGGTATGTACTTAATAAAGTCGAGCTGAACTGAATTGAAATGAATTAAATGAAGTTGAACTGAACTGAACTGAACTGAATGAAGCTGAGCTGAACTGAATTGAGCTGAACTGAACTGAATAGAGCTGAGCTGAACTGAACTGAGCTGAACTGAACTGAACTGAACTGAATAGAACTGAGCTGAAAATAAGCCAGAAAGAACAGGGCCTTACTAATTTTAATAAGTTATTGAGGGCTATTTTTTCGGAACCTTCTATTTATATTTTGTAACCTTTTTATCGTGATAAATGTACCTATTTTATGTTTAATCCTGGTGTGTAACTATTTTATTGGGTTTAGTAGCAGTTTTTCTTATATTTGTACAATAATCCCACAATAAGTCTATTGAGAGGCCGTCTTTTAACGGACTACTCACTTATATGTATTTTCCCCAATATTTTAAAGTTTATGAGTTATATTTTAACTTTCCTTATGTCAAAAGTCAAAATTAACTTAATTTATATGAGTAGTAGTAACAAATGTTTAATTGAACAAACTCAAAAGTTTTATGATAAACTCATAATTTGTACTCCCTTCTATTCGGTGTTTTGGTTTATATTTCCCTTTCGAGACTAGTTTAGTGTGGATTCCTCATTCTTTTTTCGGTAATTTTTTTGTGCTCCAAAATCAATTCAATGTATGATAGAGTGTTTTGTGTAGGGTAAAATTCCTTTTTAAAATTTTGGTGTTTAAAACAAATGCAATGAACACACTAAGGAAGTACTCCCTCTGAGTTTCCATGATTGTTCCTTTTGCTTTATACCCAAAAAATAAGAAAATCATTCTAAACCACACAAAACACCCTACCCCACACCCAATTCATTTTGGACCACAAAAAAAGTTACTATAAAAGGAAATAGGAATAATCACTAAACTCGCACCAAAAGGGAAATAGGAACAATCATGGAAACTCAGAGAGAGTATAACAAAATTTGAAAACTTAAAGAAAAAGCGGTTGTATTGATGTTGATCTATAAACGGGTGTAAGTGTGGGTGGAATTTGATGAAGAAAGGAGAATAGATGGGGGAATGTTGTGGTTTGACAAAACTGCCCTTACTTTCAGGTTGGATTTTTGGAAGAGGTTTTTAGGCTCCGTTTGGCAGCGTACTTCAGGTACCTAATTTGCCTGAAATAGTTTTTTTGCCAAAAAAAACAGGTAGCTTATTTCAGTGTTTGGCAAGTAGCTTATTTGATCAAATAAGCTACCTGAAATGAAATGCTACATAAGGTAGCATTTTAGATTTCAGGTACCTGATTCTAGGTTATATTACATTTTTACCCTTCAATCTATAATATAGTAAATAATTATTATATATTTTTTCTGTCATTTCATTAAAATAAGCTACCTTTTCAGTTAGTTTGTCAAACAGTTTTTTATATACTCAGTCAACTTATCTGCTCCTAATTTTAAGCTACCTTATCAGCTATCTTTTCAGGTTTCAGCTATATTTTTCATTTTTCAGGTACCTTTTTAGGTTTCAGGTGGTTTTTCATCTCGTTTTGCCAAACACAGCCTTGGTGAGGAGTGAGGACTGAGGAGAGTGAAGTGGAGGGTAGTTTTGTCTTTTTCAGTGAAGAGTGATTTGGGTTTGTGAAATTTATGTTTGGTTATGGACTTATGGTTGAAGAGTTACCATTTGTGTGGGAAGTCTTTTTCTTGTTACGTGTGTTTTGTTGAATTGTTGGGAGTTTGTTTTTCCTGTATGATCTTAACTCTTAATTGTAGAACATTTTGAGTAGTATACGTATGTGTGACAAATAGTTATTTTAGACGGTTTTACAATAAATTAGGCATTGTTTATAGAGCTTAATTTCAATTCTCATTTAATTCATTTTAGCTTGCAGTTTTATTCATGAGGCAATGTTAATTATAGTTTAATTTCAACTTATTTTTGTTAAACTCAGCTTATTTTTGATAAATTAACTCTTACTTTAGTTCTATTCAATTCAACTTCGTTGACTTCACTTCACTTCTTTTCAGCCGAAAAGAACATGGCAGTGAACTTTAATTCAGTTCAGCTCAAATCACTTAAATTTAATTCAGTTCAACACAGTTCCATTCAGCCCAAACAAATAGGACCTTATAACTTATAAGTGAAATTAATTTGTAATAATTTGAAACAAATTCATATTTATGGGTATATAGAGTAAAATAAATTGCTAATAAAAATGGTTATTCATTAAAATCGGTACGCTCTTTACAAAAGCACATACTAATTGAGATAGTCAATGTGTGACACGGTCAATAATATGGAAGAAATACCGTAAACGTGGTTTCCCATTAACTCAGTAAGATCTTGTTTTTTACAAGTCTCTGTAAGGGGTGTTTGGTTGACTACTTTGGAATGGAATGGAATGGATTGAGTTGATTCAAGTGTTTGGTTGGGTGATTTTGGACTGGGGTTCTAACTCCAATGGATTCTAACTCCACCCCAACCCCCTCGGAATCCCATATACACCTCTCCCCCTTGGATTCCAACTTCATTCCTTCATGTTTATTATTAAAATGAATCAAACAAGTTTCTAATGGAATGGAATTAGAAGGCCATACCATTATGGTTTCTCATTTCATTTTATTCCATTTCTATGTACAAAACCAAACGACCCCTAAAAGTTATCATATATACAAATATATAAGGTTAATCTAATAAAATTTATACTTATATAGCGTTTTTCATTTTTTTAGACTATTGTTACCAAATTTTAAAATCATTGGTACCTAGCTCACGTACTCACATAACGTTTTGAAATATGAAAATACCAATAGGACTATATTATATACATTCCCACAAAGTTGCCAACTCAAAACAAACACATAGATGAAAAATATGACGAATTATAAAATTATATGATGCATACTTTATAGTTTATACTACATTATCGAATGTTTGTGACTCATACACAAGATTTAAAACTAGCACTTCCAAAGTCTTTTATACGGAATTGATGATAGGGATATATATAACTGAATGCGCAAATTATTCGTCCTAAATTTAAATCAAGTTAAATAATTATTCGCTTGTAGTCTATAAAAATAGAACAAACATCTTTTATTGTATAGTTGGACAATCTTTAGACTTTCTTTCACGAGACAATGAGTCAGTCTTTTGTAAAACAAAATTATATCAAAAACATTGCATTGTGAAATCGTTTATAAAATATTTTATTGTCATTCTCACCCAAACATTTAGTTGATGAAGTCACACGTGGCTTTAAATAGCAATTTGTAACATCGTTCTAGACAAGAATTCTTGTACTCATTACGTGTCAATCACTTTTTTACATTTTGTGTCAAATTTTTGAATTTATTCACTTAAATATTAAGTTCAAAAAATTACAACATAACTCAAAAACATTTCATATAAATTCATAAACATTCATATAAACTTCATAAAACTCGAAAAAATCATAAAAACTAAGTTATATATTAAATTTAATATAATACATTCACTGTATAATTTTTTTCTCCAAATTACATACATGCTCCCTTTACAACTACTCTGAATTAATAAAACTCAAAAATATGTAAAGTAGCTCAACCAATTTTCTTAGTTTATAGTATAGAGTAAATTAATAATAACTCCCTTTTAAAATTCAGTTTTCTAAAATTACTCCCTTATATAATTTTTTTCTAAAATTACTCCCTTAAAATGTATTTTTATCAAAAATTGCTTCAAAACTCTAATTCAAGTGACTTATTCGACAAATTTATAGATTGATTTCGTTTGTAACATAGCCTATTTATACTTTGAAAGGTATAACAATGGAGAATAAGTTCAAAAACATACGGAATAGGTAACCTAAATTGGAATTTTGAAGCAATTTTTGATAAAAGTATATTTTAAGGGAGTAATTTTAGAAAAAAATTATATAAGGGAGTAATTTTAAAAAATCATTGTTTAGAAGAGAGTTATTTTTAATTTACTCTATAGTATATGATATTACGATATTTTTCACTAACTTGTATGAACATCTAAAGTTCTAAACGTCACTCCGTAGTAGAGCTGTCCAAATGCGGGTTTGAGCCGGATATAGATAGGTTGAGCCAAAAGGGAGACATATGCCCTATAAGACTATAGCGGGCGGGATGAGCCGAAGTAATGGGCCACTTCTCCTTACCCTTACCCGCCCAACTGCTAAATTCGGGCACCCCGTGGACTGTCGGACTCATATTTTTCTGTTAACTTCTGAGAAAATTTTAATTAAGTAATTAAAAACGCGATAAACTTGCAATGTCGATATTGAATTAGGTTCTTAGTCTTAACATCAATAAATAACGCTTTCAATCGTTCACTTTTCAAGATATTCATTTACCGGTTCTAATTTCTAAACCCATTATTAATTATATGCTAATTGCTCATATTACTTTAGCGGGCCGAGCGGGTCAGCCCATTTTACATTTCTCTTGTCCGTGCCCGACCCATTTAATAAAATGGGTTGACCGGGTTAACCCCTAACCCATCTATTACTTTAAAAAATGATACCCATCCGGTAAAAATTTGAACCGGATGGATCGGATTTTCAGACAATACCGCCTATAAACAGCTCTACCCCGTAGGTACACAAGTTTTGGATTGTTATCGTTTTCACTTTGGTGTATCAACTATCAAGTTATTAAATTAAATTGCATTTTGTTGTCCGGTGTTTTAAATCGTTACATATTTACGTGACTTGAGGTTTGATGTGTGGTCATACTCCAATAACTCGACTAAATCAAAGTGGAATATTGATAGCTTGAACGCTCAATCCACCAAGTAAAATTAAATGAACTGAACTTGATGGATTAAACTCAAATAATTTGATGGTCCATCCACATGATACCAAAGTGAAAATAATCTTAATCTTTCTCGAATTTATTTGATAAATAATGCATGCAAAGTATATATGCAAGTAGATTAAGCTTTGGTTAATACTCCGTATTTGTTACGGAGTATGGAGTAGAGTATGATGAAAGCAAATACCCGTATTTTTGTACACAAATCTAGACTTTTGACGTATTTTCTTTCAGGTCCACAAAAGTAATCGCATAAGTCAAGATTTGTGAGGGTTGCCCGTCACAGTGTTTAACTTCTGTTGATTTTATGTTGGTTTTAAATTTGACCTCAAAAACATGGTCTAACGGATTATCCGTAACATAAATACACTTTTATAACCATTTATAGTGACAAAATATTTTGACTAGTGATCCGTCATGACTCCTCCTTTGTGACTGAAAAAGCTCCATTATTTTTATGGATTCATCCGTCAAAAAACCCTTATTTTTTCGGTAGTGAATGATAGGACACCACTAACTAATACCCAATTTCGATACCACTCTTTCGTACACTTTTATGTAGATCCATCTTATGCGTGACCTTCGACACATATTATATTCAGTGGTGGAGTTAGGAGACTAGCAGGGGTCATCGCTCCCCTAAGGGGTAAGTTTTTAGTATTTTTTAGTTAATTTTACCGAAATTCTTGAAGTTTTTGCTAAAATGGTGCTCAAAACGGAACTAATTAACAAAATAGTGCTCTTTTGAAACTATTTACCAAAAATGGTTCCACGTCACCATTTTTGGTTTTTCCTTTTTATTAAGTTCTTAAACATGTCGTTGTTTGACAGCGACCAGTTGTTGAGCAGAATAAGCAATTTGAGGCAGAAGTTCTGGAATTATAGAAGTGCATCAACAGGAACTGCTGGAATGGGATGCTTCATCTGGTCGCTGTCTGGGACAACAACCAGTTACGTTTTCCTTTGTAAAACCCGGTTTCCGCCCTTCCCCTACTTCATTTCACCTAAAACACAAAAAAAAAAAAAAAAAAAAAATCCCCAAATCACACCAAAACCCTAAAAATCGCCACTTTAATTTCTACCCTATTTTAGCCCAAATCATTCCATTTTTTCTTTAATTCACACTCTAAGGTAACAATCTACATTTTCTTTTATATAAATAGTTATTATTTCAATTGGAAATTCATTAATTAGTGAAATTTTTATTTATCTCATTTTGCATTTTAGAATTAAATTTGGTTTTAGTTGTTGAATTTGTAGGTTGTTGTATTTAGTTATTTAGTTGATTAATTTGTTGTCAATGGTGATAATGGAGAAAAATAATTATCCTTTGTGTTGTTATTCTAATGGTGAGATATTGGTTGATGGAGAAAACATAAGCTATAAGGATGGAGATCAATTTTTTGTATTTGTTGGTAGCAATGACACATTTGATGAGCTTACTTCTTTAATTTGTGATGAGTTAGAGGTTGATTGTAGTCAATTTGTTTTGAAAATTAAGATGAATTATCCTAGTGTGAAAGAGTATAAGTTGTTATCTTTAGCTAATAATCGTGCTTTGAGGGCGTTGTGGTCTAGTGTTTATCATTCAAATGCGGCTTCTATGGATTTATACATTGAGTTGATACTCATCCAACAACCTAGTCTAATACCTTCCTCCATTGAAAATAACCTTAGTTTTTCGAACATTTTGAGTCAAGTGATGAGAGGAGAGGATCCCATGTTAACTCCAATACCTTCCTCCGTTGAGAACAATATCAATATGAATTTGATGAAAATGTGGATGGGGATGAGTTTGAAGAGAATGAGGATGATATCTTAAGAAATGAGGTGGATGAGTAAGATGATGGTGAAGATCTTGTTACACCTTCTGCTCCAATAAGTGGGGAGTTTACTATCGTGCATGCTATTAATGAACAATTTGTTAATAGTTGGTGTGATGAGAGTGAAGTTAATTATGTTAATTAGTGGTGGGGAATTTGGTGTTGGACAAAGATTTTATTCTAAATTTGTCTTAACACAAGTTATTCGTCAGTATCATATTGAAAGAAATCAAATGTTTAGAACAACGGAATCAAAACATTACACCGTGACATTCAAATGTTCTAGAAAACCACATCCTTGCCATTGGACCTTAAGAGCCTCTCAAAAAGATGTGGCGGGCTAAGGATGCTTTTATTATAGTCACATACAAAGGTCCTCACCACATTTCATGTGTAGTTGATATTCCTCCCATTGACCATCCTAACTTGAACAAGTCTTTTATTGCAAAACACATACAAACACTTGTTAAGGCGGATTGGGGAGCCAAAATTTCTATACTTAGAGCTTCAATGACCACCCAATTCAATTTCACACCTTCTTATATGAAAACATGGCATGCAAAACAACGAGCTATGACGGACTTGTATGGTGATTGGGAGAAGTCATATGGATACCTTCCTCGTTATTTTGAAGCTTTGAAAGAAACCCATATCTTTCACTTGCCGTTCGGGGAAACAACCATTACCCTTCAAGATGTCCAAGTACTATTTGGACTAAAGGTGACCGGGAGATCTGTGACGGGTAGTAGTGAACACCCTTGGGCTTACATGTGCGCAACTACGTGGTGCTAGGCCATCAAACGTAGCATTGAAGGGTTCTAAGCTTAAATTAGTGTGGTTACATGACAACTTCCAAAACTTACCACAAGATGCGACTGAGGCCACATTGCATCATTATGTCAGAGCATATTTACTATATTTGATTGGTGCGGTATTGTTTCCGGACAAAACCGAAAACCGAGTGAGTTGTCTTTACCTTCCCTTGTTGGCGGATTTAGGAAGATCAGATGAAATTAGTTGGGGAAGCGGAGCTCTTGCATGCCTATACCGCCACATGTGTAGGGCAAGTAAAAAATCAGTTTGGCAAATTGCCGGTCCTCTACTTTTATTGCAACTTTGGAGTTTGGAGAGGATTTCGATAGCCCGTCCGGTTATTCGGAGGTCAACCATCCCAATGGAAGAGGGAGTGGACTATCCACTAGGATCACAAATGTGTGTTGGTGTTGATCCTTTAGGCTGTAAATGGCTTAGGGTAGCCCGATACTATAAGGATCATAGACTTGGTATAAATGTGTTAAGGGATTTGTTTGATAATATGGTTGAGTTGCAGTTTGTTTGGGTACCCCACACCCTAAGAACACTCCAATATTTACCACAAAGATGCACGAAGAATAAAGAGGAGTGATATGTTATCACTCCTCTAATTTGTTTCGAGATGGCGGAGTGACACTATCCTAATCGATGTATGATATGCCCCAATTTGGGTGAGACCAACCAATTCCCGAAGTGTGCAACACTAGTCCGAGTTGCATGAATCTAATCAACAAGGAGATACTACGGCGAATTATGCAATCGACTATGCTCAATATATCACCAATGAGAAAATCAAATACGTAAAACAGTTCAACCGGGTACTCCATACTCGGGGATTATGAGCCGTGACGACGGATATTACGAGTGGTACAATGACATCACACGTCTCCGTATTAGCCCACCATGTATAAATACCGCTATCGATTATCAAACTCTTGTAAGTTTTCTTCGAATTTATTAGATTATTATTTATTTATAATACACCTTTTAGTTTTCTAACAATGTTTATTTCCATAATGTAGACGGAAATGGGAGTACATAACTACAACGCCACGAATGGCATCATCAACAACTACCCTGACAACGCTCCTTTGGGTATGTTTCAAGTCCTCAAGCGGGTTCGCAACATGTCACTTGAAGCTTTGCGAAATATAAACCAAGGTCATCTCGTCCAATATCAAGAACCGGAAGCTCCATCACCACCAAGATATGACTTTCGCCATCTCGATCAGCGTATACAAAGTCAAGAAAGTGAAGCCGGTGCATCCACTTCAAGAGGATGAAAGAAGGGAAAGACTCGACGTCAAGAGTAGTGGGTTGTAGCTTTTAAAATTTAAAACATTTGGTTAATTTGTTTATCTATTAAGACTCCTTGTTGTTATAACAATCGCCTTGTACTTCAATGAAATGACCATGGTTCGTTTTTCAGACTCGAGTTGTTGTTCTTTTTGCTGCGGATGTTGATTTCAGATGCAGGTAAGGAAAAAAATGAAGGAATGAAGGAATGAATGAATGAGAAAAATGAATGGAATGAATGGAATGAATGAAAAATGAAGGAATGTTGGGGGTGTACATGGTCGCTGTCCCAGACAGCGACTAGATGAAGGATTCAATTCCAGAAATTCTTATTTTGGCCAAAATATATAACAGCAGACAGCGACCAGAAATACTTCCAAAAATTCAGAACTTCTGCCTAAATCTGCTAATTTTGCTCCTCAATTGGTCGCTGTCTGGGACAGCGACATGTTAACGAAATAAAAAAAAAGGAAAAATAAAAAATGGTGACGTGAAGCCATTTTTGATAAATAGTTTGAAAAGAGCACCATTTTGTTAATTACTTCCGTGTTGAGCACCATTTTGGCAAAAACTTCAAAATTCTTTCAGTTGTTCCTTATAATCTTATATAATTACTCGTTGATCACCCTCATTCAGTGATCTCTCCCCTCCCCAAAAATATAAGCTCTCCTAAATTTAAATCTTGATTCCGTCACTTTATCATATTAGTAACTAACTATTACCTTATTCACACGTTAACAAATTAAATTTGTCGTGAAAGTTTGTCAAAGGAAATGATAAATTTGTTTTGGTATGCATGATGAATGATGAATGAATAATGAAGCAATCACATCCAAATGTAAGATGAACAATGCATGACAATAAAATTATAGTTTACAAATTTACCGAAGTTTGGTGAAGGAACATAAGGAACATAGATGACAAGTTTCACACATTGACATAGAATTAAACAAATGTAAGTTACAGTATTAATAATCTACTTATTTCGAGGAGCATAAAAGTAAAGCAAGCCCATTTATTTCGAACAACACAAATCCACAAGTGTCACTAATCTACGTTTATTTGGTAGGTGAGACAACATGACTATGCAAATAGCACTTAATTCAGCAAGAATTCAATGATCATGCATACACAAACCTCGTTTCTATGACGGAAAGTTGCTAACAAATCACTAGTTAAAGACCTAAAAGTAGAGTGCGTATTTTTATCTCTATCAAAATGTATGAGGTAATGTTGGTTAATAGACACCATCATCTACTACCAAGTTTAAATGTTTCTTTGACGAATATATCCGCAAAAATTTGCGACGGGTCAAATACTAAACAAATTGATAAATAAGACAAAATATAATGCTACTTCAATGCACAAAGCTTTTGTTTTAACTCCTTATGTGGGTATTGTTTGACCCATCGCAACTTGCGACGGATATGCCGTCACAAATAAAAATTTGTGTTTCTGGAGTAGTATTTTCCGTCTCAATTGCTTGTGACCTCAAATTAACTTTTCAAAGCGGGTTTCTTAAATTCATTCTACAGTCCGGGAGATAGAATACCACATGGAGTTATAAGGCATGGTTGCCTGATAAGATTAGAAAGTATTACGATAAAATATAGTATTAAATAAAATTACTGCAAGAGGCAGAATTTTACTTGGTATCTCGTAAGAATTTTAGATTTAATCGACCTGGGATTAAATAGAATTGAATGAGAACTAGTGTTAAACCCGTGCAAAATTGCACGGGTATATTTTTAGGAAAAATATGGTGGATAATTAATATTACCGAATTGTGTCAATAATACGTGAACATTGTGCATTCAATTTCTATTATATTGATAATACCTTAAGATGCACATGATAATAATACTGGTATTTATATATCCATTTTTTTATCTTTTCTTTAAATCGATATATATAGATGTTATTTCAAGGTTTACTTTGTACCGTTATGTTTATGATTTGATTTCGCAAATATATAAATTTGTACACTATTATTGGTCGTTATATTAATATTATGTTATTTTTATTGTTTTTTAATTTAGTATTGTCGCTTTTTTTTCGATTGCAAAACTGCACGTGTATATTTAACCGGTATACTTTTAAGAACATCGATATAATATATCGATATATTGTGTAATTGTCATTATTTATTGGAATGTTTTAACTTTACTCAATTTTGTTTTTAAATTTAGTATTGTCGCTTTTTTTCGATTGCAAAAATGCACCGGTATATTTAACGGGTATACTCTTGCCAGAAATTAAAATTTCATGTTTATGAATTTTTATAAAAAATGTTACGTAATATTTCTTAAACTACGTTATCAGGTATTTATTTAGAATTTCAGACGGTTATTTCTCAGGAAATTCATAAATGAAATTGCGGTTTATTCTAAAATTTTAATAGCATAAACCGTTTTAATTTTAAAACAGTTGTGCAAATTATTAATTATTCACAAGTATATTCAATCTCGCTATTAATCATTACGTAAAATTTACGGTTTATTTTTGTAAAATAAAAATAGTTGTGCAGATGAATTACGCAATTTTACACGAGTTTTTCGTAAAATTTCATGTTTACGAATTTATATAAAAAATGTTACGTAATATTTCTTAAACTACGATATTAGGTATATATTTAGAATTTTAGGCGGTTATTTCATAGGAAATTCATAGAAGAAATAGCGGGACCCACCTGAGAGAATTTAAAAAAAAAAAAAAAAAAAAAATCACAATTGCATTGATGACGTGGCGCGTCGAGGGCTTCTGAAATGATTCACTAATTATATAGATATAAGATACGATTCTTATGAGAGCTTGTGATAGTGGGATCCAGAAATTTAATGTTAAGGGCACAATTTTTTTTAAATTGTTATCTAAGCCCATCTTAGATAATATTTTTATAGTAGTATTTTGGATTTCTTTTCCTAAACGGGTCGTATATAAGTAAAAGAATAAAAATATAATTGGTCATAAACATATTTTTTTTAAAAAAATAATTTATTTTCTAAAATAACTTAAATTTTAAGTACATGTAAAAATAATTTAAATTCTAAGTATATGTAAAAATGATATCTTATTTACAAAATATAATACTCCCTCCGATCCAGACAAAAGGTAACAGTTGCTTTATCACACTTGTCGAGACACATTTTACAACGTGAATATCTTTAGTTACATATTATTAAAAATTATAAAAATTTGATATTATTGTAGCATTCAAAATGATAAATCAAATAAGATCTCACATGACTATATTTTGTCTTATAGATTAACGGCAATTTCAAAGATTCCCTAAGACCATGAATAGTGCCAAAAAGCAACTGTTACCTTTTGTCTGGATCGGAGGGAGTACATTTTAGTACTCAAATTAATAATAAATGAAAGTGACTCAATAATTTTGAACTTGAAGTTACATGAAGGTTAGAGGCTTAAATCTCATTCCAAGAAATTTTTTAATAAAAAAAACTAAGAAACTACTTATGTGTTATCAAGAATCGAGCCTTGTAACTCATAGATTACACTATACACTTCTATCAACTATACTATCATAAATTTCATGAGGGGCACATACCCACCCGGAGCCCCTTGAACCTACTATCATAAATTTCATGAAGGGTACCCGCCCAAACTTAATTATATTTGCTGGGTGAGGGAAATTTTGTGGATTGAATTTAAATGCTACGTGGTGGTTATCATGGTATTATTGCGTGTTCAGGAAAATCAAACCTACCCGTTATAAGGAAAAAAAAAGTCAAGTTAAATTAAGTTAACAAAAATAAGTCCAAAAAAGAGTGGCTTAGTGCTTTGGTGATCGGGGTGAGTAGTGTAACAATGATAGACACGTGCAAGACACATGAATGATCCAACGAACAAAAAAGAGGTACCCGTCCTTGGTTTGAAATTGGCAAGGAACAAACGGAATACAAATACGTAAAAACTAACGGGAAAGTACAACTTTTGTACAACCGACGAAAAAAGAAAATAGTTATTAATTTGGGGTAGAATACCCAATTTAGTTGGATTCAAGTCCGGTAAAATAATTATAGTGGTAGAGTTTTCCATCATAAATTTTGGTACTGTGGCATTTTTAAGGCCTAAATCCAAAACGCTTAATTAAGGTAGAACAATTACTTATTAGTATTAGTTAATTTTAGTGCCTATGACCAATGGGGAGTACGCCGTACGGCATGCAATTTGTCTTGTTTGTTATGGTTTTTAGCTTGTGACAAATGACCCCTCTTCTACTTATTCTCCTACTAGTTGTTTATGAAAAATCTCCTTAAAAGATGGACTTTATTCGTCTTAAACTAAAATTTGTGACAAGGGTGGGAAAACAAAATAGTCGGAGACGAAAAGTGGGAAGAAAGCATCTTAAGCTGCTAACTAACTAACATATGGACACATAATAGGCAGTACGCCAGTACTATTGATCTAGTGGATAAATAACAGTATGAGGAAGTGATGAAGGTGGAAATGTGGGATTAATGATGTTTGTGATGAGTAAAGATGGTGGGATTGTGTTAGGTGGGACACTTCTTGTTGTGCTTAAGATTCTAGATGAGTGTTACCTTTCAACCTTTTTATAGCCTCACTTATACTTATTGCATCATCATTTCTCAGGGGTTTCATCATCAACACTTCCTACTTCCTACTTCCTACTTCCTATGCGTCCCCTTTTGGTATATCACTACTAAATCTTCATCACTGGGTTATTATTACAGTATATAGAATATTATAAACGGTATTGGAGTGTTATCGACCCAAATAAGGCGGCATATATACAATACGATAGCCGATACTTTGATGTCAATGATAATATGAAGGAAGCTAAAATGTTAGTAACTTAGTAGTTAGTACCCCATGGTAAAGCAACCTATTACTTCATTTTCTCGTATGCAACATGAAGTGTGGATGTAACTGCAGGTCTCCATATCTAGCTTTGATATCACGTTAAGAAATCATTTCAACCAAAAGTTTAAACCGATGGTTGAATTCCCATGATCGATTTTATATTTTAACAAGATAAGATCAGAAGAGTTGAAGGTCCGTTTATGTTGGCACGATCTTAGAATCGGAATTGGCGATAAGTCATTGCTTCCTTAAGTTGGATACAATTCGCAAAGGTGCGTGGCAAGAGTGAAAGGAGAGAACGAAGCAACGAAATTAACAAGTTGAAGTTGATTGAAAGGACGACTTGATAAACAATTGATCGAGAGAAGAAATAGTAACTCAATATACGTGTATATGTGTATGTGATTCGAGAATAGAGGGGTATTTTGTTGTTGATAGTGAGGATTATATATTGAAAATGCGTGATATCATGGAATAATGAAACGATTGCATTTGTGATTGATAAAAGGGTACATTTATACAAAGAAAGGTGTTAGTAATTAGCAACCTAAGAATCTAAGATTAAGCTAACACCCTTGTCATATGCTAACTAATGACTACAAAGTAGGTTACAAACTTACAATTGACTAACTAATATTAACAACTTAGACAAAATAGGAGAAGACTAAGGAGGGAAATAAAGAGTCAATGCTTGACTCAGTTTGTGCGCTCGCCGGTTTATAATTTGGCAGTGAAACAGTTTTGAGCTTGAGACAATTTTACTCCATATATCCTTAATAATTAATATACGGTCGATTTAAATAATGTTAAAATAATAGAAGTTACATCTGTCTTAATTTAAAATCGTAATAAGCATGATGAAGGGAGTAAAGAATAAACGTGCAAAAAGGCTAAAGAAGTAAAGATGCAGGCTTCAAGCCTTCAAATTCCACATGCATGTAGAAATGATCATGGAACTGAAAACTAACATAAGAACCCTACTTCTACAGTGCTGCCAAGTGCCAACGGCTAGGTACCCAAGTCAAAAAGAGGAAATGGACTTTGCCAATTTGATTCAGATCTCAACCTTTTTCAAAGTTTTTACTTTTTTCATTAAACAAATACTCTCTACTTAATTTTATAATTAATATATCCCCTCCGTTTTCCTATAATGATCCATTTATCATTTAATAACATTAGTTATAAATCACCTCTCATTTTTATAATACAGAGTAATTGTTTCAAAATCAAAGATCAACAAATGATCGGGAGAAATAATAAATGATATCCCATTCCTAATAGTGGGTAAGTGGGATAGTCAAAAAATATAATGAGTATGTATATAGCGATGGAGCGATGGCCGACTGTAGCGACGGACTAGTAAGCGTCATTACTTTCACTAACTAATGAACATTTGTAAATTTTAATTAAAATGTTCAAATTTATTATGAGTATCATTATTAATAATTCGTCCCCAAAGAAATTTTGCCCTTTAAAAAATGACTGAAAAAAATGTATGTCAGATACTGTCCCCAATTTTGTTTAAAATGATAATCATTTGGTTTATAAAATAAGCAACTCATTAAACTCTATTTATGGTATTTTTTTCATAATAACTTAAAGTTATAATGATCATTAAATGTAGATGAGTTTCAAACGACAAATTATGAGTATATGGAGTAGTAATCAAGCAAAGTGTGAAATAATGGCAGAGTCTAGAGTTGAACCGTGGCCGTGGCTTGCGGGGCACAAAATATTAGTAAGGATAAACGGGTAATATATAGTATAAAAAAACGCGAAAAAAGTTAGAAAATTGTAACTAAAATCTTTGAAAATTTCACCCATCAATAGAAACGAGCGTATCTACTAGCCCCTAATATAGCTAAATCCATTGCTGAAGTAAAAAGAGCGTAGAGTAAGTAGTGTGTTGTGTATACCAGGCAATGTAGCATGGATACTAACTAAAAATGAGGGTCAAACCCAATAAAATGATGCATGTTGATAATTTGATATGTTCATGAAATCATGAGTAGAGATTAGAGAAGCGTGCGTTTGAATCTCATGCGCTATTTTCACGAGGACACCCTCATCCAGTCATCCCTCATGCATTTTATTTGCCGCCACCACATTTGGCAATTGCTAAAATTGTTTACTTTCTACAAATTAAATCAATTTCACGATCGCAGAGACAGGATTGTAATCTAGTATTCAATCACGTACAAAGCTATAGTAAGGTTTCGTTTGCCGGAAAGATTAAATTCATATAAACTTGAATATAATGTGAATTAGGTAAATGTTATTTAGTTGGACGTGAGAACATCAATTCATATGAGAACTCAAGTGAGGGTAGGTAGGTGACTGGCGTAATATAAAATTGACTTGACTCCTTTGGTAAAATGAACTTTTAAGTTATAATACGTAAACTAAGACAACAAAGTAGCTGCATTGGGTAGTTAAAAGTGTATTAGTGCCATACGGTCAGCTGAACGCGAAACTCAATTTCAACATCCACTACATTTTTGAAGAGACGATTAGAGATTCGTTAAACGTAGATTATTTGTAAAAATCAAACAACTTGAATCCATTGACATAGTTCACGCGAGCAAATATTTTCATTGCTTTCAATCATTTTATAGACATAGGTGTACATGATTTTGGCGTATAAAATTGCAAATCACACAAATATGCATTTTTTTTATGTCAGATTACAGAATATACAAGGCATGATCCGTATACCGTATGCCGTATGCCTGTGCCGTATGCCGGACGGCTAACCCCTAAGGCACACACCCTCGGTGCAGCCCTGTAGTAGGCCTTTTACCTTGCTCATTCGACTTACGCAAGCATTTTAGAGTTTTGGGATTGGGGCTGACCTGAACCGAACCAATCTGCTCGAGAATTAACAAAACCTCACACATATCTGGCCTCTCTTTGTAGTTAGTTTGGATGCATCTCCAAATGAGTCGAACCATCTTATTCATAGCGTTTGGAGGGTATCCCTCAACCTAACGTCAATAATCTTCTTCAATTTGGACGGTTGAGTATGCATGGGCCTGCACCAATCTGCAAGGTTCACCAGTTCTCTGGACCGGTTCAAATTGAAGGCCCATTGGCCTGTTATCAACTCAAGCAACACCACTCCGAAACTGTATACATCACTTCTTACATGCAAATGACCTGCATGTTAGACAAATGACAATGAAATAATCTAGCTACGTTTTACAATAAATTATCGTAAAATAAAAAATTTTAATAACTAGTTTTTACTTTTTCCCACTGAGTTGTGTATGGATGTATTTTTTATAACTATATTAGTGTAAAATTGCCTTATACAAAAATCACGTTTATAAGTTTATGATTCATTTCTTGACCCGTTAGATTTTGAAAAAAAGGTATGAAGCCTCTTCTTAGTGTTGTTGTGGGTGGCTGACAAGTCCATTACAGCTTCTTGTAGTCCTCTTGTAGTTCCTTCTGTAGTTCAACCAATGATCAGTGAAGTAAGTTTTGGCCCAAACTTCACAATTTTCATGATTGTTTTGTATTCACGTTGACAAATTCAGCCCATCAATGAAGAAAAAAGTTGCAAAATTGACAATGAACTAATTATCGGAATTACTTTTTCACATACGAACTTTACTCTTTCACATACATTTTTTCACAATATTTCCAAAGGATACCTTTTCTAAACCTAGACAAATTAAAACTTATGTTAACTTTTTTTTCTCTAAAATTGAATTTAATTGTTTCAAAGACTAACAATAATTATAATTAACAATTATTAATATATTTTTTGAAATTATAAAAGAATTATCAAGGGGGAGCAATCCTAATTCATGTCAAAAACAACTTTTATTCTTCGACTTCTTCCTCTCGTGCATTCGAGAATCACCACACCAAAACCATCTTTAAATTACTTAATCATCAATCAAATTAAACAAATCTTCATTAATACCTTAACTAACAAGTATCCTTTTTCACACAATTAATATTTTTGTTAACTGATTTTTTCACAAAATCATGATTCGCAAAAATTAGTTTGTGATCGCGGTGGTTCGGGGAGTGACGTCGGTCGGAAATCGAAGCGAAGGTTGAACGGAAATTTTCAGAGCAGGTGGTCAATCGGCGACTGGAGCAAAGGTTGCGCGGAAATTTTCCGATCAGAGCAAGTTGTATGGTGGTGAAGGGAGATGAGGGAACAGAGAAAAAAAATGAGTTAGGGGAAAGAATGAAAAAATGAGAAGGGTAAATTCGTAAAAGGCGTATGTGAAAGACTAAAATTCGTATGTGAAAACGCACGACCCTTTATTATGGAGTATGCTAAAGGTCGTCGACAAATTACTAATTATCGTCGACACTTTTACATAAACTATCAACTTTGCCCCTTATTCAACCATTTATAATATTTGACAATTTAGCAATATTTGACTAAAATTCATTAAAAAAATGTTGGTTTTCTCACTAAAATAAAATACGGTTTAGTAGTGATTCGATCAACGGTTTTCAACGAGCGATTCAGACAACGGTTTTCAATGATGAATGACAATAACGAGGTTAGTTTACGATTTAAATTTGATTCAAATATACTATGATTTTTAGTTCGTAGTATAGTAGAACGGATAGTTTTAGATTCCCGAAGCCAATTTGAAATTTTGAAAAAAATAAATAGAAATGTGACGGAAAATGCTGGACGAAAATGTTTTCTGTCCAGCAATGGTGCCAGACGAAATTTTTTTCCGTCCAACACGTGGACTAGACGAAATTTTTTTTCGTCCAGCACTGGTGCCCGACGAAATTTTTTTTCGGCTGGCACCAGTGCTGGCCGAAAAAATTCTTTGTCCCATATTTTTTTTGTTTATATTAATATCAACCGTGCGCAGGTGTATGATGATGGAGACGGTGTTGACTACTCTAGTCATTTTATCACCGATAGAATTTTCAATTCGACTACGGAAGCCGGAAGGGTTTACATGGGCATACTCACTTAAACTCGGGTTTGGAATAAAGAGAGCAAAGCAACAAGAAAGTCGATCGTCACACGAGTTTGAGGCAGAATTATTTTGTTTATCTGATGGGTGGACGACGGCCCGTAAATACCGATGTTGATGCTTTAATAAAGGGGTAACACGGGTAGCTCGTGGTGCAATTACAGATTCAAAATGAAACTTGTTGAAGTACAAGAAGGTCAATGGATGATGATCATGCTATTCGGGCTTCATAATCATGAGTTAACGATGTATTGTGACGGCGATAAATATTACGCACGGTTTGATGAAGATGAGTTGGCTTACATCGATGCCCAAGTTAGAGCTCACGTTACACTGGCGATTATTAGTGCGGGTTTGCATCAGAGGAATCCTGAAAAGTCTAGACCTAATCGGCGACAAATCTACAATCGTTTTTAGAAAGTAAGGGCCGAGGAAAGAGATGGGAGAAATCCGGCACAACAAATGTTAGCACTTGCGGTTCAGCATAAGTACGTTCATTTTTGCGTTACTGATTGGGAGAACGAGGAGCTCACCCACGTGTTCATGGCTCATCCAGAATCAGTTAAGATGTTTCGATCATACTATTATGTTGTGATGAATGATTCCACGTACAAGACAAACTTATACGGTCTTCCTCTTGTTGAGATGGTCGGTGTCACACCCGCTGGGAAGACCTTTGTGATCGCGTATGCGATTATTACGCATGAGTCTGATGGTGGATATATTTTGCTATTAGAGCGACTGAAGTCTCTTCTCAACGACGCAGTTCAACCTAATGTTATATTGTCACAGATTTCGAACGTGGGTTGTTGAATGCGATTCCAACGGTTTTTCCTGATTCGGATCACTTGTTATGTCTTTGACATATATATTCGAACGTGGAGACGAAAGCACTTAATATCACGGGTAAGGATAGTTGGGCTAATCACATAACTTGCAGAGCGTTTAAAGCGGTTGTCGAGGCGGAGACCCGAGATTAGTTCGATGCGGCGTGGACCGAGTTTGCAAGGTCGTTTGCGGCAGTGGCGGCTTATGTTGAGGGTCAATGGATCCCGCACGTGGAAAAATGGGCCAAGTACAGAGCGAACAAAATTACTCATTTTGATAACACTACTAGATCTCGGGTTGAGTCGGCTCATGCAAATTTAAAGAAGTGGTTGAATAGCGCGAAACTGGCTATTGATAGCATCTGTATACGTTTTCATTCCTTGTTTGAAACGCAACATGTTCAGATCCGACACCTGTTGCAGTTATCTAGATCGAGACGGCTAACGGGTCTTCATAGATTATTTTCCAGAATCTCTTGTAAAATATCAAAGAATGCCATTATTGAATTGCGAGAAGAATTTGAAAGAGGTGCCAAGATGACGGAAGATGCCTTGTCGACCAATTGCGGATGTGTGAAGACTACTACACTTGGTTTGCTATGTGCTTGTTCACTTCATCGCATAGCTAATAATGGATGTCGAGTCCCTCTTGAGGTCTTACATGAATTTTGGAGGAAATTGGAGTACGATGGTTCTGAAGCAATGCCGACTTGTGACGACCCTCAAGTTGAGGAGTTATTTGATGAAATTCGGAATGCAGACCCGAGTATGAGATCTTCCATGTTCGGTTCCCTTTACTCTCAGTTGCATCCGGACGAGGAGGATATACACGAGCCTAGAGTGAACGAGAACCCGAGAGGACGTCCGAAGAAAGCCACTCGTAGAAACGTCCGCCGTTGAGCATACACGATTTCGGGTGAGGTGAGGTTAGGTAGAGGTAGAGGTAAAGGCAGATCAAGTACGCCCGAAAGTTCGCAACGTACCGGTGCTACATTCACTACACTCCCTCGTTCCACTCCGAAGGGTGTCGATACTCCGTCGACAACCCCCCGTTCCACTCTGAAGGGTGTCGGTACTCCGTCGACAAGTGTTAGTACTCCATTATCTGTTACCGCTACCACGAGTACAGGGAGTTTCAATACATCGCATTGCGCACCTTTAGAGGTAAATTACACCGTTGGTCATCCGAGGCACTTTCCTTATCTTGAGTTTTTGCCTTCCTGGTTTTCACAGTATCTAGAAGCGTGGTATGATCCTTCCCCAGATGGTCACTGTAGTTATCGAGTTATGTCACATGCTTTACGGGGTGACGAAGGTCATTTCACGCACTACAAAAAAAACACGGAGTACTGACCGAATTTCTGACGGATTATACAGTTCGTCAGAAATCTCGGTCTACTGACCAATTTCTGACGGATTTTCGGTCAGAAATTTTTTTTGACGGATTATTCGTCAAAAATCCGTCAACATAAAAGCCCGCGAAAAAAATTAGGGAAGCCGCGAAATTTTGGTTGCATTTTCTGACGGAAATTCGGTCAAAAAACTTTACTGACCGAAATTCGGTCAGAAATGGGACTGACAAAAAGCTGCAAATTCTGAAAAAGTTAAAAGACGTACTGACGGATTTTCGGTCAGGAAAAAAATTCTGACGGATTTTCGGTCAGAAAATGCCACGTACCTCCGTTACTGACGGAAATTCGGTCAGAAACAGATTTTTTACCGATTCCTGACGGATTTTCGGTCAGGACTTTTTTTTTATTCTTTCAGAAACTATTTCCACCTTCATTATTCCGTTCGTTTTTTTCCCCAAATTAAATCGCCCCTTCTATTTCTCCTCCCAAAATCCGTTTTTCACTCTAACAATGCTACCACCGTGACAACCACAACCACACTACCAACTCCACCTTGCATAATAGGTAAGGTATGTATGTTTTTTGCTTTAATTTACAGATTTCTTTTCATTTTATTTCATTTAATAATTGATTTTTTTTGTTTATTGCAGTGTGACAACCACCACCACCGTCACAACCACCACCGTCACAACCATCACCACTACGGCCGTGCGTCACCTCCCCCTTGCAAAATTCATTAGGTAATTGTTTATGTTTACTACTTAATTAGTTTATTGAAAAATTGGTTAGTTTGGTAAAGTTAGTGTAATTGATTTAGGTTTAATTAGTTAGCAAATTTGATCTAGGATAGTGCCAATTAGATAGAAAAAATGACCTAGGATAGTAGCCGGTTAGATAGAAAAATTGACCTAGGATATATAGTTGCTAATAATTTGTTGTTGGTGTTGTTTATTGTAAATAATTGTTAGTATAGTTACTTGAATTTTTAATTATTATTGTTGTTGTTTTTGATAGTTGTTACTTGTTAATTTTGAATAGTTATTTGATAATTGTTAATTTTTAGTTGTTAATTGTAGATAATTGTTAATAGTTGTTAATTGTTAGTTATTGATAATTCTTAATTGTTAAATATTGACCTAGTACCCGTTCAAAAATTACTTATTAGGAGTAATTTTTGAATAGTCCCCATTTTGGGACTGTCTTTGTACGTTTCAAGTCATTTAGGTAGCAAACAGATACTTGTTGTTTTTTTTAATGAGGGTAAAAATTCGGTGACAATTCCTTTAATATTCTCTGAATACATATATGGACTAATAATATAATCCATATTTTGTATTTGGAGAATAAAGGGGAATTGCTGCCGAATTTTTTCCCCATTAATAAATAACAAGTGCGTGTTTGCTAATGACTTGAAATGTACATTGATGGGTTTAGGTTGGAGTGATAAGGACCTAATTCAAAGACTATTTGATTTCTTGACAATAATTATATATTCATTGATGATATTGTTTTTTTGTGTATTATATGTGATAGTTAATTGATAATTGTCAATTGATTGATGATTTGAATGTAGATACATAATAAGATGAAAAGATTAGAACGACAGTGGATGTATGAAAGATTAGATGAGAAAAAGAAACCTAAGCTTGAATTTGCAAATGGGGTAAAAGAGTTTCTTGAATTCGCGGCACAAAGTATTGTTAGCTTTGAAGCAGGTAAATGTCAAGATTTATACGAAAGATTTTGGGGAGTGGATCTGGTTCAGGTAGGCGTTCACAGAATGAGAACGAAGAAATGGAGGAGAATGATGATGACCTTCATTTGACCGGTAACAATGTCCCCCACCGAAATCCACCGATTATACTCACTTCTGATCCTTCGGTAGTTAACGGTCGTTGGTAAGTATTTTTTTATTCTCAATTAATCAAAAATATATCATTCAAATTTATAATATTCATATTTATATATATATGTGTGTTTGTTTTTAATCAGGTGGAATGACAAGATTGTAAAGAAATACGTGGCTGCCTCGTTCACTCAAAATCTTACCGATGAGTACTTCACCAGCTGGAAGGAAGCGAGTTATGCACAACGGGAAAAGATGTGGATTTACTTTAGGGTAATGTAAAAGTAAACAAGCTACATTAGTTTTTTATATTAAACTAATATTTTCTATTTCTAATAACATTTTTTTATGACAGACTCATGTGAGATCTATGGAACCTGACTATAATCCTTATCCTGAGTGGCGGAGGAGGGTCACGAGATTGATTACTCACATGGTAAATGGTGTCAACTACGGAAAGAAGAAGCCTGAGTGGGTGCCCGATAGTTGGAAGGAGAAGTTGGATGCAAGGTACGAGAACGATCCTGAATTTAAAAAAAAATCAAAAATAAACAAGGCAAATAGAAGATCTGGTGGTAAAGACGGGAAAGCGTTGGGCACCCACACTCTAGGCCGCAAGAGTTGCTCTGATGTTTTCAAAGAAATGGTAAGTATTTCATAAATTTTTAAAATATGAAATTTGGTTAATTAATATTTTTTATTGTCGGATATAATTAACATATATGTTTTCTTTGCTTCTTAAAGGGCGAGTCGGCCACGCCTTACAAGGTGTTTGAGAAGACGAAGAAAAACAAGAAGGGAGAGTGGATTAACCCTAGAGCTGCTCGGACAGACGTAAGTATTTTATTTATCTTAAAGGGCGAGTTGGCCACACCTTACAATATATTTTATTTATTCTTTATTTAATAATTTGTTGTTTTTTCAGGCTACCTACAATGAACTCTTGAGTCAACCAACGCCAACCGGAGAGCCTCGGGACGAGATTCAGACCTACCATGAAGCCGTTGGAGGATTTGACAAAAAAGGAGGTTTTTTTGGGATCGGTTCATTGGGTGAAGATGTATGGTATGAGCATCCTGGGAACAAAGGAGGAAGTCGTCGATCCTGTTCTTATCAACCAAGCATGTTTACTCAGTTGCAAACTGAGAATATGCGTCTCAAAGAAAAAGTTCAAAGCACTCAAGATACTCAAAAACAAATACAAGAGGAACTGGCGGAAATGAAAAAAGTTTGGAGTGATTGGCAGACCCACTTTTCCACTCAGTCGTGCTCAGGTATGCCAAATGCTCACCGACGCGACGACTTCTCAGACGACCCTCATGGCTTTGGATGTAACATGCCGATTGATCCTCCTACCACTTAGGATAGTTTATCATATGTAGTAATTTTAGATTATGACTTATTAACTTTCGAACATATTTTATGTTGGTGTATGAATTACGAAGACTCTTTTATGTAATTCAAGTTCTTTCTCATGTTTTTTCTTTGTTGTTGGTTAATTGTTGTTGATTCCCGCTTAGCGGTCGACTTGGGAATAAATCTCCGTTTGGCGGATGATGAATGTTTTGCAGGATTTAGTGATTTTGAGATTGTAAATATGAACAATGCTGTGGCATTGGGCTGGACAGCAGGCTGCTGTTTCCAGCTTACACTGTTACAAATTCTGACGGAAAATCCGTCAGAAAAAGTCAAATTTTGACTTCATTTCTGACGGAAAATCGGTCAGAAATTCAAATTTTCTGACGGAATTTCCGTCACAAATTTGACCTTTTCTGACGGATTTTCCGTCAGAATAGTAAGTTTCTGACGAAAAATCGGTCAGAAAAAGTCAAAAAAAGACTTCTATTTTTTTTTCCCACCGTTAAACCGTCAGAAATCCGTCACAAATGAATTTCTGACGGAAAATCGGTCAGGAACTTGATTTTCGTGACGAAATTTTGGGACGGAAATTTCTAACGGAAAATCCGTCAGAAATGCGAATTTCCTGACGGATTTTAGCTTTTCTGACGGATTTTTTTCCGTCAGAACACCGTGTTTTTTTTGTAGTGACGATGGCTAGAACAGATTTGATCAGAGAAATACGTAGTTCCGCCACGTATCGTGATGCTATCTATGGACATAACAGATTTGAGTCCGATGTTGGCAGAGTTGCATTTATGGATCAGGTACCGTGCGGCAGGGGTCATTGGATTGACACTTTTGTATTTATTTAACTTTATATGTGGCGCAGTTTCGAACCACGCCGGTAGATTGTCGTTTTTATTTAACTTGTCACTTTTGTATGGTTTTAATTAAGTATTATTATGTCGTTTTTAATTAACTTGTAACTTTTTTATGGTTTCAATCAAGTAGTATTATGTCGTTGCTATTTAAGTTGTAAATTTTTTATGTGCTACCATAAACTAGATATGTTACAAAAAAAAAAAAAACTAGATGTCATAAAAAAAAAAATTGTAGTGTACATAAAAAATTCGCGCCCCACATAAGAAAATTCTACATCATACCATCACTATCTGAACTACTATAATCACCATCGAATCTACGCTGAATACGATCACTCATAGTTTGCCGGGGGCCTTTACTCCTGTCAATGCGGTTCTTAGTATTCTACATTAGTGGTTTAATTTTCCTCATCATGTTACGGAAGTACGCGAACTGCTCTTTCTCATCTTCGATCTTTTCCGCTTCGAGGAACTGAGCAATCAACGCATGTGCACTCTAAAAATTCATAAATTTAAGTTAGACAGACATTATAAACATTATTTAGAATAAAATACGAAATTTAAACAAATATTACCTCAATAGTGACATCAATATCGTCACGTATCTCGGGGGCATCTTTGTGATTGTGATCAATGATGAACGGGTGAGAACACCTCTTATAACATTCATCGTACTCTACAGTCGCCTCGCCTGGGAAAGTAACTGGTTTGGACCTACTACAAAGGTGAACAACGTGATTTTCCCAATAGTCCCATAAAGAGCCGCCCAACGAATCGCTACGTACATCGTAGTCTCGTCCCGAAGCAGGACGATGTGCTTCCGGTCTCATAATAGGATTAGGTATCAGTTGCACAAACCCAAACTGACATAAACACCTATCGGGCTGGTACGACTCGACTATATCCATGAAACGAAGGATACCGGAGAATAGAGTACGCGGATAACACTCAGCCTGACGCGGCCCAAAAGGCTCCCACGCACCTAATTGATGCATAAGTAAGACCATCTAAAACCCTCCGATACTTCATCAATTTGTCCGCAGTTTGGGCGAAAGCACCAACAGATCTCCAACAACAGGCCCGAGGCTGGGTGGCGTCAATATCCGAAGGTGGACCTGGTCTAAACATAGGGAAGTACTCATAGATACATGACTGTAGCAAAGTCGAGCAACCACCAATAATCTTCACACCAGAACGTGAAGCTATACCCAACTGCCGGTACATAAAGGATAGTGCACCGGCTCCCCATGCAAACTCGTATACATCAGTAGGATCACGCACTAACGGAAACAGCTGAGGTCGTATCCTATCTGATTTGTCGACGAAAAGTGTCGATGCCAAGACAACAACCAAGAACCCCTGAGCGTGGACAAAATCACAGCTCCTCCTCGCCATCTCACAAGCTGAATCCACCAAAATACCCTGACTCTTGTAAATTATATAAATAGGGACCTTTTTATGAGGATCCAATGTCCCCCTAAAATCATCTAATGACCTCCCAAAGAAGCCACAAGCATACAAAATAGAATCCGCCAACATCCCGTCCTCACCCTGAACCTCACAACTGTCACCATCTACCTGAACACCTAAGATCTGCGCAACATCGTGAAGGAGTATGTAGATCTCCCCAAAAGGCATATGAAAACTATTGGTGTCGGGTTGCCGTCTCTCAACGAAAGCAAAAATAAGTGGCATGTTATAATGCTCGGCCATGGAAACTACTAGGTGAGAAAGACCACTTTCGTCATATATAGATTGAACGGTCGGAGGTAGTCGCCATTTACTCAACACCCTCGTCTTACCAAATCGGTGGTAACCCGTCAAAACTGGTCGACCAACATCATTTGGAGTCGTCCATAAGGTGTTGGCTATGTGTCCCGCAAAGCTGGGAATCACGTGACAAACCAACGGACCACCAGGAACAGGACTACTGGTAGTCAACCAAGAAGTATCCTTAGCTGACTTCTTCTTCTTCGGAGTCGCGACACTACTAGAACCCTCATCCGACATCCGCCCCCAACGCCCGTCGTCCCGTCTACGGGGAACCCTCCTCACCCGCTCCTCCACTACATCATCAGCAGCCCCCGACACCTTTGGCTGAAACTGTAGCTCTTTTCGAGCTCGTACTAATGCTGTCACCTTTCGAACTCGAACATTTCGGTCATTTCCTCCTCCAGTCATCTATTCACAAAATTATGATTTTCTACTTCAATATTTTTTAACGAAAACAAAATAATTTAAAAACGACTAATAAATAAATTATTAATCAAAATTATAATTGAAAAGAATAAATATTTGAAAATAAAAACTAATTGTTTTTACGGGAACAAAGGAAGACGGAATTTTGGAAAAGAAAATAAAAAGAAATTTACCTTGGACGAATTTTTTTTCGTCTGGACTTAGGGCTGGACGGAAATTTATTTCGTCCCATGTCTATTTCGTTTTTTTTTCCCACAATTTTTCGAAAACCGTTGTGAATCCGGGCAACAAACATACATAATACGCATTCCAAGAAGAAAAATCCGACATTCAAACAACGACTCTATCCTAATTCCGTCAAAAATTAAGGCATTTATCCTAATTCCGTTTCTAATCTATCAAAATAAGAACAAAAAAAAATTAAAATCAAACAAGTAAAGAATACATACCGACAGACCGTGTTGAACTTTTGAATTTGAGACGGAAAATTTGTTGTTGTAGAAGAGATTTTGAAACTTTTTTTTTTTAAATTTTGTGAGATGAAGAATGAAAATTTATGTTAGTTTGATTTGAATATAAAGGGAAGTGATGTGAGGGGTAGTTTAGGAAATTCATTAAAAAATGTCGACGGTAATTAGTAATTTGTCGACGACGTATAGTAGGTTGGTTTATTATTTGCAGAATTCTTCCCTTAGAAAGACCAATCTCATACATATATTATATTGAAACTATTAAAATAGGATCTAGATATATAGTGACGAATCTGATGATAAAGTGACGAAGATAGAGAATAGTTTGTTATGATATGTAAGTCCGTATATAGATTAATTTTAATTAGTATATTTGATTAATTAATATAATATGAACTTTTAAATTACGGTCTTACCCTACAAAGTTAACTCAAAAACGAAAGCGGCCTTATATTTTTTCTGTTTTATAAATAGAGTGTTACTGAAATACGGTAACATTTCGTGTCGCCCTAACAATCCCCAAATTCTTTTAGATTTAGCAATACTATTTCTCCAAAAGTTGGTGATGATGCTACTCCTCGTCCTCCTCCAATTCCTTGCCCTTTCGTTGTTGACGTGTTGCATATCGTTGTCCCTAAAACAACAATAACAATATTATCGATCTCAATACGGCCTTGTAGACGATGTACAAAGTGATAGAACTATATAATTTTTTTTGTTTAGATAAGATATCAGTTGAACTCTTTTTGTATAATTTGATATACGTAATTTGCAAGTTATCACATATACTTGAGGATTTACTTGGGAGCTGAGTTAGGACGTACAAAACATAGGGACTCCAGATATGAGTATTATATGCAAATATATGAATACATTCCTTTTTTTCAACTTATAATAATGCAATTAACTATCTAATAATCAATTTCCCCCTTATAGTGGCCTTATTACTATTGCTACATGTTAGGCCTTAAAAATACTATGTTTACTAAGTGCCACGTGGCGGTCTATCATTGGTTCATCTAAGAAAGCACGGATTGCTGAGGTGGCGAGATCTGAGCCACATACTTATTGTCAAGAGAAGCACAAAAAAGGGAAGTGTGATGAAGAAGCTGATGAAAGCCCCACCAATTCCTATTTACACAATGCCAACTATATTTGCAGAGAGGGGAAAAAGCTAACGAGAAGAGTCCCAACGGATGGGCCCAATTCGTTGGGTATTGTCCAATGCTTGGTTATTCCCCATTTTTGTATATTATAAATAGGGAGAATGCTTTATTGAGGAGGGATTCATTCATTCACTCATAGATTATGTTACTAAAAAACACTTAGTCTCACAAAACTTGTAATAAATATTGACATTTATAAGTCGACTTTCATAATTATTTTGGCGGAATATCGATTCCCCCGCGGTTTTTCCCATACGGGTTTCCCGCGTCAACAAAAATCGCTCCTCATTTCATCTCCTTTTAGCTTGTCAGACCCGAAATTAACACTAAAATACACGAAATCGTAACCAAAGATCACTATAACCTGACTTAATAACTTTGGTAATTTTCGACCAACTTTGGTAATTTTTGACCAAAACACTACAACAATAAAAGATTCCAGTATATAATCTACCTGTGAAACATGACTCCATTATAACAAATAGCTTTTCAATAATTAATAGGATTTCGTACAAGTAATTTTTTAATAATATATTTAATCTAAATTTTATAAATATGAAAATTCATATATTCTCCGCTAAATATTTTACGTAATATTAATTAACATTGTTTATAAAAGATATTTACATAGAGCTTTAACTTTCTAATACTATAAACTTACAAATAAATATACTCCATATTCTTACATTTTACCTTAATATCTATCATTCATAGTGTGTAAATATTTGATCTTTTCATTTTTTTGATTTTAATTAAACTAATTAAATACTATTTTCTCTAAAAACAACACAAGCTCCCACATCTCTCTAAAAACACAAAAACAAAAACCCTTTCTTTGCCGCGCCGCCGCATCCCACCCATTCACTCCCTCCCTCCCGTTACTCCTCCTTCCTCTCGCCGGAGATGGGTTCCTCTTTAACCCGTGTCTGGCGATTGTTCCTTGCTTAATCCGAGATGCGACCGTCTTTTGATTGATCTCACCCCGCTCTGTTGGTTTCTGGCCTCGTTCTGTTCACGCGGTGGGCTGCCGGTCTGTGGGAAGGACCTGAGGTCGTTCCGTTCCTCCGTTCCTCTGTTCCCACTACAAAAAACACGCGTTTTACTGACGGAAGAAATCCGTCACAAACAGCTAAAATCCGTCAGGAAACAGCATTCCTGACGGAATATCCGTCAATAAATTCCGTCACTAAAATTCGTCACTAAAAATCAATTACTGACGGAATTTCCGTCAGTAATCTATATTACTGACGGACTTTCCGTCAACAAGAATATTGACCATAGTGACGGAATTTCCGTCAATAATATAAATACTGACGGAAAATCCGTCAGTAAAGTCAACAAGAAGTTTGACCATACTGACGGAAATTCCGTCACAAATATATATTACTGACGGAATTTCCGTCAGTATGGTCAAACTCTTTGTTGACTTTACTGACGGATTTTCCGTCAGTATTTATATTATTGACGGAAATTCCGTCAGTAATTTGTGCGAGTATGGCCGGGAACAGCAGCCTGCTGTCCAGCCACAATGTTATTGAAACATTGTTTTACATATTCACGCGTTCATTATCAAAACCTGCAACGAACAAACACACTCGTCGACCGCAAAGCGGGAATCCAATTTCCACATCAGCCGCGTATCAGGATCCAAAGGTACTTAATAAATAAAGTCAAATATCATACAATGGTCCATAATTTGTTTAAACTACCACACAAAAGCTCAACATGATCAATTCTTTAGCTACATATTAACTAACTTAAGTCATAAACTAACACCAACTAGCTAACTAGCATGAAACCTAAAGCATAATCTAACCTATGGGGGCTATACTACCGTCACCTCCAAAACCAAATCCATCGTCTGGAGGGGGATCTCTACTGTTAGGAGGGGGAAAACTTGAACAGGTGTTCGGGGGCAAATGTGCTTGCATTTGTGCCCACATCTCAGCCATGCGCTGTTCCATTTCCTTCTTGTTGTTGTTGACTTGTTGCTGAAGATCCTCTCTCGCGGCGCGCTCCTTACCCAACTCCTGTTGAATGCGAGTGTACTCAGTGGGTGCGTAGGAGCAGGATCGACGGCCTTTGTTTCCTGGAGGCTCGTACCAAACTGTTGGCCCTATCGAACCGGTGCCGAACATTCTGGACTTCTTGTCAAACCCGTCAACAGCCTTGTAGAAGTCCCCATACTCGTCTCGAGGCTCTCCATTTGGAGTGGGCTGAGAAATGATTTCCTTATAAGCAGCCTGGAAAACAAAAAAATTAAGAAAAAAATGTTATACTTATCATCAAAATTCAAACGAAAAAATTAACTAGTTTATTTGTAAATTAATTAGTAGATAGATTGACTTACATCGATCTTCGCAGCTCGAGGGTTGACCCACTGTTGAAACTTATTCTTCTTAGTATACTCAAACAGCTTATACGGCGTTGTCTCGTCACCCTGAAATAAGTTTGAATACAAAAGTTGATGAAAATATAATCGGATTGGTTAACCAAATTGTGAAAAATATATAAATATAAATATTACTTACCAATTCTTTGAAAGCATCCGAGCAACTCTTCCGGCCAAGAGTATGGGTGCCCAACGCTTTCCCGTCTACACCACCGGATCTCCTATTTGCCTTATTAATTGCAGATTTTTTGGCATAGTCAGGATCATCTTCAGCCCTCTTTTGAAGCTTCACCCACCACCTCTCGGGGCACCAATTTGGCCTTTTCCGGTTATAATTGGTGCCATTGACGAGACTTGTAATCCTCCGCGAAACACGAGTCTTCCACTCGGTCTTGGGATCATAGCCAACTTCCACAACTTTGACACGATTCTGTTAAAAAAAAATGGAATATTATAAAAACTGTGTTATGATTGAATTAAACAAGCTTAGTTAAAAAATGATAATTTGGAAATTTATATACCTGGAAGTAAGTGTACATCTTCTTACGTTGTCCATGGCTAGCTTGACTCCAATTGGTGAAAAACTCTTTCCCCAAATTACGGGTGAATGACCAAGTGACATAGTCCTTGATTGGCTGGTCATCCCACCTGAAAATAAAACATATACATAAGCATTATATTGTGAATTATGGTAAAGTCAAAATAAAAAATAAAATAAATGAAACACTTACCAAAAGATACTTTGTTTCCACCACCCTTCATCATTGTCTTTCAATCTTTTCAATTCTTGATCAGAAGCATCAACAATTTTTGGTAAATCTTTGACAGATTCCCAGACTTCATCACCAGTCAATCTAACTGAAGCTATCCGATCATTGGTTTTCTTATTCTTTAAAAAATGCTTGCAATTGTCACGGAAGGGATGATCAGGTCTCAAGAACTCACGGTGACAATCAAACCAAGAAATTTTTCTGCTATTTCTAAGCCAAAACGTTTTATGTTCTTTTTTATGACAATAAGGACAAGCACGATATCCACTTGTGGCCCAACCGGAAAGCATGCCATATGCTGGGAAATCATTGATCGTCCACATTAATGCAGCCCTTAACTGAAAATTCTGTTTCTTGGATACATCGTAGGTGTAAACGCCATTTTCCCAAAGTTCTTTCAACTCTTTAATCAACGGTTGAAGGTAGACATCCAAATTTGACTTGGGGTTCTTAGGACCTGGAACGATCATGCTTAGAAACATAAACTGTCTCTTCATGCATAACCAAGGAGGTAAGTTATACGGAGTGACAATTACTGGCCAACATGAGTATTTCTTCCCAAATTGTCCATATGGTTGAAAGCCATCAGTACACAAACCCAACCGAACATTGCGAGGCTCACTTGCAAACTCTGGATGCTCTCTATCGAAATGTTTCCACGCTTCTCCATCACTTGGGTGTGCCATAGTCCCCCTTTTTCTTAATCGGGAGTTTTTATGGTGCCAAGTCATCTCACCTGCTAGGTGTTTGGTTGCATATAGACGTTGCAACCTTGGCGCAAGCGGAAAATAAATTAATGGTTTACATGGAATTCGCCTACGTCTTGAATTCTTATCACTTTTATACCGAGATGCATGGCACTTTCTACATTGTTCAAGATTAGCATCTTCCTCCCAAAAGAGCATGCATCCAGTAGGACAAGCATCAATCTTCTGATGGGGTAGTTGTAGTCCCTTTAAAAGATTTTTTACCTCATTAAAATTACGCGCCATTTGATTGTCCTTTGGAATAATGTCACCAACGAAGGACACAAAACCATTGGCGCATCTAAGAGATATGTTGTTCTCACATTTGAGTGTTACCAACCTAGCAGCCGCTTCCAACAAACTCATACTACCTCCCTCATACACTGGTTTTTCTGCTTTTTCTAACATTTTAAAGAAACAAGAAACCTGAGGGTTTGGGGTTTCATGACGCACTTCTTCATCACTAACGCCATCGGGATTGAGTTGATCCTCCATTATTTGATCAACGGTATCACGTAATGCATTTTCCACAAACTCACGATACGGATTTTCATTAACTACTGTACTGCTTGTACTTCCTTTCGTAGAACGTTTTTCACCGTGATATGTCCATACATAGTAATTCTCGGTAAAACCATTTGACCATAAATGATTTTGAACATCCCTTAACTTTTTAAAAGCGCCGTTATTGCATTTTTTACACGGACACGTCGTTTCACCTAAATCCTTGTACACACTACTTTGTTCCACAAATTTAAGAAACTCCTTCACCCCATTTGCAAATTCACGCTTAGGTTTCTTTTTATCGTCTAATCTTTCATACATCCACTGTCGCTCTATTCTTTTCATGTTATTATGAATCTACATATATATTGGCCAGATTTATATATATGTTAAAAGATTAAAAAACAAAGTTATAAGCAAAATAAATACATATTAATTAAACATATTAGCATAGCAATTCAGTTAACAAATAATAATATTTCTTTATTTGTTTTTCATGGGTCCTTATCACTCCAACCTAAACCCATCAATGTACGTTTCAAGTCACTAGCAAACATGCACTTGTGATTTATTAATGACAAAAAAATTCGGCAGCAATTCCCATCCGTTCTTCAAATACACAATATAGAAAAAATAATTTTTCCACATATGTACTCAAAGAACATTAAAGGAATTGTAACCGAATTCTTTTCTCATTAATAAATCACAATAACATGTTTACTACCTAAGTGACTTGAAACGTACAAAGACAGTCCCAAAACGGGGACTATTCAAAAATTACTCCTAATGAGTAATTTTTGAACGGGTACTAGGTCAATATAAATAATAAAGGCACTTCTAGCATATAAGTAAAACATTTGTATTTTTAACTCATTCATAAGAAATTAGCTATACTATTACCTTTTTATATTTTTAACTTTGATTAGCATAATTAAACCAAAATTAGCATAATTAAATAAAAATTAGCATAATTAATCAAAACTTAAAATAATTAATCAAATATTTACATAACTCATCAAACATTATGGCATCTATCCTAAATCAAGCAAGGCTTCTATCCTAAGTCAATTAACATATATAATAACAATAAAAAACTAACTAATTGATTCAAAAATTAAGAAAAGAGCATAAAATCAGAAATTAAAGAAAGAGAAGGATGAATGTTTACCTTAAGATGACGGTGACGGTGGTGGAAGTGAAATAGGGTGGCAAGAGTAGTGGTGGAGGGTGTGGTGGAGGGTTTCGTCGGGTGCGATTTAGGGTTAGGGAAATAATTGGGGGTTTTTATGAATTGGGGAAAATAACGCGACTGAATCAGGGGGGTATTAAAAAATATTTCTGACGGAAAACTGACGGAATTTCCGTCAGTATTTAACTTAACTGACGGATTTTCCGTCAGATAAATACTTACACGTGGCTTTTCAAATGTTCAAAATTCAAAATTTAAACGAATACATCTGACGGAATTTCCGTCAGTAAAGTAGATATCTGACGGAATGTCCGTCAGTTGTTTTTCCGTCAATAAAGCAATGTTCTGACGGAATTTCCGTCAGGAATCCAGTTTTCTGACGGAATGTCCGTCAGATGCCTTTACCGCCATTGACTTTGTCAACGCGCCAATATAATCTGACCGATTCTGACGGAATTTCCGTCAGTAATTTTTACCGCCATTGACTTTGGTCAACGCGCCGGATTTAACTGACGGCTTGTGACGGAATTTCCGTCAGGAATATTTTCCGTCAGTATTCCGTCCGATATCCGTCAGTCCTTTGAAAAAAACTGACGGAATTAAAATTCCGTCAGAAATTCCGTCAGTATGTCGCGCTTTTTTTGTAGTGTCCTCTGTCCTGTCATTGAATGTTGTGCATGTAACTCAGGGATGTTCTCTTTTCCCTCGCCCCTTCCCCATCTCTGGTAAGATCATTTTTTTTGTGAGGGTGACGGTCTGTTTGATGAGTATAACTCATCTTTTATTATGTGGTTGTGATTTGGGACGACTTGGAGGTTTCCCTTCCCCTCGCCCCCTTTCCCCCTCTGGTCGGGCCCAACTACTTGTTTGTGTCAGTCTTTGTCATCCTCTAGTAGTGATCTGTTGCATGTACACCGATGATTCTGGGGAGATTCGTCTGGAATTTGGAGTCTCAGTGGTTTGTTGGTGTGTGTTGGGGTGTCCGTTGGTGTTTGTGGGACCGCGGATTGTGTCGGGGTTGTCGGGGTGAGGCTGATCCTGAGTTGGTGTGGTCATCTTTGGTGGTGGCGTGGTGGGTAGGAGGGAGTCGGGTTTGTTGGGAGTGTACTTGGTTGGATTGATGGGGTGGTTGTTTTCTTATCTTTAATGGTTGTTATTTATGTTCTAGTTTGTTTATTCGGAAAAAAATAATGACATTGGTAGCCTTTTATTGGGTTTGTGTTGAGTCCATCTTTACGTGGCCTCCTGGGATGGTCAGGGAGTTGTTCTCGTGGGTTGTCTTTGTGCCAGGTCTCTCCTTGCTCGTTGTTTTGAAATACGGTTTACTTGCCCTTTCTAAGTGGCTCCCAAAGTGTAGGAGTTTTTGCTCCGCTTGGCATAAATCTTCATGGTCTTTGTCTCTCTTTTTCTTTCTACGTCCTTGCGGCGTAAGTGCACTTTGCTTCGTCTACTTGGATCATGGGGTTTATTGGTTCCCGTGGTCTAGGTAGCATGGACACTTCTCCTAATGAGCCGTACCGTGTCCGACACCGACACTCCATGGACACATGCCGAAACGCGTCCAACCCCTAAACAGCCGTGTCTAACTTTCTACATTTATTTGGGTACGTGTCCGATGCGTGTCCATGGTATTTGAGCCATGTCCGTCGCGTGTCCACGATATTTGGTTATCATTTGCGGTGAATGATGTTCTTGAGATGAGAAATGCGTTATCGAAAGAGATCAACTAGAATATTGATTCGGATGAGGAATGAAAAAAAAATTATTATCAAGGTCAAGTTTTACATTCACTTATTTAAAATTAATATAAAATACTTTTATAAAAATAAAATCAAAACTTTATAACTATAAAATGTATATTTTATAAAATTTAAATGTCGTGTCCCGTGTGCTAAATTACATGGCATGCCGTGTCCCGTGTCCGTGTCGTGTCCGTGTCCGTGTCCGTGTCCGTGTCCGTGTCCGTGTCCGTGTCCGTGTCCGTGTCCGTGTCCGTGTCCGTGTCCGTGTCCGTGTCCGTGTCCGTGTCCGTGTCCGTTTTGGTGCTACCTAGCCCGTGGTTTCTGATGAGTGATTGATAACTTCGTTATCTACGCGCTTTCCATACCTCAAAACTCTTTCTCGTGGCCCGTTTTCTTGCTTTTTATGTGTTCTTCCGCGTTTAATTTGCATATAACGCTCAACTTGTCTTTTGGGGAGCTTGTTTCGGGTTTTGGTTGTGTTTGTCGATTTTTGTAGGGATAACGGACCCATTTGATAACCTAAGGCCCAACACAAACCTATGGATAGCCCAAAACAGAGAAATAAGGAAGCTAACTGAAGGCACCGTAAGAACCGTGCCATTCCTCTCCAGGGAAGAAGGAGCCGTGCTCTCCTAGCCGTGCCGTGCGGTTCTCTGCCGTGCCGTTCCTCTACAGGGAAGAAGGAGTCGTGCCCTCCGTGCCGTGCCGTGCCGTGCCGTTCTTGCCGTGCCCAGCTCAATTTTTGCGCGGATCTTTGTTTACTTGAACGACAATGTTTTGGGTCGTTTTGCCTTTTTGTAACCTAGTATATAAGCACTTTTCCTTCTCTTTTTACTGTACACCCTACCTCTAGTTCAAGTTTTTAGTAAGAGAAACTCATTTTGCTTTGTAATTTGCAACCAACCCTTAATCAATTTCAATAGTTAACAAGCTTCCTTTGTTCTTTTTTGGCTTCATTGTTCTTCCTTGTTCTTCCTAGTTGGTATATTTCTTATCTCTTTCTTTATTTTGTCATTTGTTTACATTTTAGTTGATTTAGTAGTTTGAATTTTGCACTTAGCTTGTTCACAAAGTTTCTTCCTTTGGGCTTGATTATTGTTTGTTTTGATTTATTTTGCCTTAGATCATTGTTGTAGTTGGTTTTTGCATGTTTGATAGTAAGAATTTATCCTTCATCATGTTTAATCACAAAGTGTCATCTTTTGTTATGAATTTGACTTCCTTAGTTATGACTAGTGAGTAGTCTCATACTAGGACTCGATTAGCTCCATCATGGGTGTTTCATTTTATTGATTTCTCACTAGATTAGTCCTTGGGTTTGGCTTGTGAGGGTATATTAAGGGATTTGGCATGTTTATGGGTTTTTGCGGGTTTCATTGACTCTAGACCCTTGTCCATCGGCGAGAGTCGGTTAGGTTGGGAGTCGGGGTGTGGCTTGTTTGACCTTATTGTCTACCTAGGTTGAGACCGAAAGGGAGAACCGAGGGAGGACCCCCTAGTCTAGCGTTTGAAATTGACCTTCGAGAGGAGGGGATGGATGACCCAGAAACCAACGTGGGTATTTAACTTAGGACATCGACTTTCGAACCCGAGAGGGGGGTTAGTCGGGATTGCTAGTGTCTTTTAGTGAGCCCGAGAGGGAGTCTATGAGCGAATTAGAGGCGTTTTCCCCCTTATAACCCATACCCGTTGACTAGTAAAGAGAGATCATAATCATGAACACTTATGGTGGAGTGAAATCGGGTCCTAGGCCTTTTCTCTATTGAATTACATCCATTTCTTTCACTTGTTATTGTTAGTTTATTTAATTTACCTTGCTATTTCATACTTAGCTTATTTGTAGTTATTAATCCCAACCATCTCATTGTCGACTTAGCTAAACTCATAACTTGAATAGATAGTATTGCGATTTTAGCTCCCTGTGAATCGACCCTCGAGTGCTACTTCGTCAACCGTGCACTTGCGGTATTAAAACATCCACATCAAGTTTTTGGCGCCGTTGCCGGGGAAGCCAATAATTGCATATTAGCCAATTTTAGTTTAGTCTAGACTAAGTTATAGTTAACCTTGCACACTCCGGTGTGCCATCTTTGTTATTGATCTTTTTCTTCAAGTGTGTAGGTTTATTGCATGAGTAGAAGAAATCGCAAGGTCCAACCACAATATCCTATAGACCTTGAGATAGAAGCTACCGCAAGACGCCTCAACGCTTTGAGAAGAAGGGGATTGATCGAAATTCCAATTGAGGAAGTAACTTCATTCGGAGAGAGTTCTCAACCACTACAACAGATACGTCAGATTGCGACTGAAATTAGCGACCACAAGCGGTCGCCCTTCTAATTTTAGCGACCAATTTCAGTCGCACGCCTGTAGTCGCAGGCTGTAGTCGCTTTTAGCGACCGATATTGGTCGCCAATTTTAGCGACCGCAAAAAAAAAACGGGTGACCGATGAAAAAAAAGTTACAGGGGGTTAGCGACCGACAGTGGTCGCTAATTTAACATGTTCGGTCACTAATTCTACATGTATTTGCCCATAAAATTCGGTTTTGTCCTAGCCAAATCCGTAGCTACTACTGTAAACCTGCAAGCAAAACCAAGAGTCACCAGCGCACAACCCAATTGATGCGAAACATCTGATTGCATAAATAAAAAAAAGTCATCTGGATTACAAAGTACGAAATTCGGGTACTAAAGTAACAAATATCCAACACTAAACAAGAGTCACTAAAAAAACAGGAGCAACTAGCTACGACACTCGAAAAGATGCTCCCGCCCCACTGCCACCTCCATAATCGGGATCTCTTGGATCCCGATCCTGTGGACGCCAACCGCTGTTACAATTAGCAAAGTAGGAAGACATCTTTTCCATCTCTTCTTTCATTCTCCTCAGCTCTTTATCTCGTTCGGCGTCTCTTCTATCCTTCTCAGCTAGTTGCATCTGAAGGTGACTGACCAAACCAGGAACATAGGGTTGATGCTGGGACGAGGACCCTCTTCTTGCCGGCGGTTCATAAAAGAGCTCTTTAGCTGAACCGGCCTCATAGACTCCTCCTTTATGAAAACCGTCTACCAATTCATACCATAGCTAATTGTCGGAGATGTCAGGGTTCGCCTTCTTTCGTTTAAGAAATGTTTCCTACAAAAAAATGAAACATTATTAATAATATATAGAATAACACTTACATATAAATAAATCATTGATTATAAATCATTTTTTAAATACTTTATACAATAACACTTACATATAATTCGCGATCTCTTGCATTTACGAAGACGAACCCTTTCCTTCCCTTTTTGGCATGTGTCTCAAGGAAGAGATCTACAACCGATTGTAGCTGGCCCTTATTTTTCCTTGCCTATAAAAAAATAATAAATTCATGAAGTGCTAGTCAGTTAATTAAAATTTAAAGCTAAATATATACTTCAAGATAAAAGTGATAAATTAAATCACAAGAGTAAATACTTACACTTATCGTCACGCGATCATGGAATGACTGAGACCCACCATAATGAGTAGCGCCAACCTCCGCTTCGGGATCATCTCCACCCCTCTTGTTCGCCTTGTTCCGCGCCGACTTTTGCTTGAACTCAGGACTTTCTCTGTACTTAATGAATTCTTCATATGACTGACCTACAATCCAATAAAATAGAAACGATTACTATAAATTAAAAAAATGTTAAACTTTTTATTTTAATACGATTATTAATAAATTAATACCTTTCATGAACGTTGGCGGAGTCTTTCTCCTCGACACCTTATACATAATGTCCTTTAGCCTCCTTTGACCAACATCATTGAATCGATCCCAAGCCAGTCGATCAAGCGCACTTGGCCAATAGAAGACACGCTACCAAAAAAAGAAGGGTTATTAGAGAAACAAATCAACCATGAATTTATAAAAAATAAATAATTAAAGTAAAGACTTATATACGTACCCGAAAGGCGTTGTACCACATCTCCTTGTCCTCGTCACTAGCGTTCGTCCAACAAGTGACGCCGTGAACCATGTCCTCTTGAATGCTATTGGTGACGCCACGAACCGTTGTTTGATGTTTAAACCTGAAACCAAACATGAATGTTAATTAATAAGACTAGTTTGAATAAAATTAATAAATAAATAAACAACTAGTGAATAAAAAATTACCAAAGACCCGCCGGATCAAGGATGATCCTGCCGTCAGTATGGCGGGGTACACGGACCTCCTCCTCCTCCTCACTGTCAGTCGACACACGGACCTCCTCCTCCCCCTGTGATCGGGCCGAGCTACTGTCCCCGCCACTACCACTAAAACCCCCCCGTTGCCTGCCTCCTCCACGAGCCATGTGAACCTATAATTGCAGGAAAAATGTTAACATACATATATATAACATAATAAATAATGTTGGTAAAAAACAGGACCTAAATAAATATATAGGATGAAAACCTCATACTACTTTTACTCATCATCATCATCATCGTCATCCTCTTCTTCTTCTACCTCCTCCTCCTCGTCATCATCCTCTTCCTCCTCTTCTAACTCTTCATCATTATTATCTTGTAACTGATCTTGCCCCTCCATTTCATCATCTTCTAGCTCCTCTCCCGATTCTATCTCATTTCCATAAATGACTTCTTGATCTATTGGGGACAGAATGGACTCTGATACAACTTCTTCTTGGAAAAAGGATGTGTCGACTTCTGATCGCGCCTTTGTTTTAATTACCGCACACCAATTCTTTTGTTGTCTATCTTTACTTGTGCTAGGCGACGATGCATAATAAATTTGCTGAGCTTTTTGTGCAAGTATAAATGGATCATATTTAGAATAGGTTCGAGTGTGATTCACTTCTACAAGCTTGTAGCGATCATGGACTCTCGTTCCAGCTACAGAATTATCTCTCCATTGAATCTTGAATAAGACAGCTTTGTAACCCCGTTCACGCCCATTATAGCACAACTCAAAGATATCCTCTAATATCCCATAATAGTCGTTGCCATCAAGAGAAGAAATAGTAACGCCATAGTTGCATTTAGCCTTACTTTTCCCGTAGTCGAATGTGTGAAACTTAAACCCATTAACTAAATAATGCTTCCACGTGACAACCTTTCGAGAAGGACCCAAAGCCAAGCATCTAACCACATCATCTTGGATATTTAGCTTAACTACATGCTTTCGAAACCAACCTGGAAACTGATCCTCGTGTTTACTCCAAACATCCTCTCTTTTAACATTAGGGTGATCAGTCATGAAATCTGTCACAAATTTTGCTTCATATGGCTCCAAAACCTCACAATTAGATAGGACATAAAGGTGAGCACGATTATACTCCTTGTCATCCAGAAATCTTGTTCCCCCAGCAGAAGAACACCCTTCATCATCTTGCACATGAAAACACTTGGGTATACTTGTATCTAACTCATCCGCTTCTTCAATGTTCAAGTCTTTTGCTTTGGTGTCAATATGTTTTTCAAAGTAAAAAGAGCAAAAATTGGCAATTTCTTCCGTTAGATATGCATTGCAAATAGAACCTTCCACACGAGCTTTATTACCAATTTTCTTTTTCACATGATTAAGAAACCTTTCGAAAGGATACATCCACCTATACTGAACGGGTCCACCAACTTTAGCTTCATATGGCAAATGAATGGGTAGATGCTCCATCGAATTGAAAAAAGAAGGCGGAAATATCATCTCAAGTTTACACAAAATTTCTGGAATTTGGTCTTCCAAACGAATCATGTCATCAACTGATATCGTGGAAGAACACAAGTCTCTGGAAAATTGACTAATTTCTGTAACTGCATTCCAAACGGTGGTCGGGAGTAAATTTTTCAAAGCCACTGGTAACAAGCGCTCCATGAAAACATGACAGTCATGACTTTTCAACCCTCTTAACTTCAATTCTTTTAAATCAACACAACGGCTGAAATCTGAGGCATAGCCATCGGGAAACTTCAAGTCTTTTACCCAATCGCACAATACCTTTCTTTGAGCTTTGTCAAGGGTAAATGGTGCTTTTGGCATTGACCCATCCCTACGAATGTGAAGTTTAGGACGATCACAAAATTTTTTCAATTCTATTCTTGAGCCAATATTGTCACGTGTCTTTCCTTTAACATCCATAATCGTATGAATAAGTAGCTCAAAGAAATTCTTCTCTATGTGCATCACATCCAAATTGTGTCTGATCAACTTTGTTTTCCAATAGGGTAGGTCCCAAAAAATACTTCTTTTAAACCAACCACTCTTTTTCTTTTTTAGCTCTCTAAATTCTTCTTCAGTCCCATCGTTGGTAGATGGCAATTCACGTATAGCCTCCCAAACTGCATCACCTGGGAGTCTATCCGGAGCATCCTCAAGCACCTCCTTTCCTTTTAAGAAGGCTTTTTTGTTCTTTCTATGGACATGCCCATCCGGTAAGAAGCATCTATGACAATCAAACCAACTAATCTTTTTAGAATTAGGGAGGTAAAATGCTTTGCTATTATCCATGCAATAAGGGCATGCCATTCGCCCCGCTGTTGCCCAGCCTGATAGCATACCGTACGCGGGGAAATCACTTACAGTCCACAGCAATGAAGCTCTTAGTTGGAAGTTTTGCTTCTTGGACACAATAAATGTTTCGACACCGACTTCCCACAGATACTTCAGTTCTTCCACCAACGGTTGTAAATAGACATCCAAGTTATTTTTTGGGTTGTGAGGACCGGGAATTAGTAGTGAGAGGAAAATAAATTGTCTTTTGGAACATAGCCAAGGAGGTAAGTTGTACGGTGTAAGCATTACAGGCCAACACGAGTACGGTCTACCAAATTGACCAAAAGGGTCAAACCCATCCGTACACAAGCGAAGTCTCACATTGCGAGGTTCCTCGACAAAATCAGGATACAAACTATCAAAACGCTTCCACTCCTCTCCGTCACTCGGGTGACACATCTTTCCTGGTGTACGGGGGTTTTCTTTGTGCCATCTCATTTGGTTGGCAATATTTTTCGTGGCATATAACCTTTGAAGTCTTGGAGCTAGGGGAAGATAAATTAATGGGTGTAATGATATTGGTTTCTTTGTTTTTCCACTCTTCTTACCCTTTTTTCCCTTCAAGATAATATTTCCCTCACTTGTCTCATATCTATCCCTTTGACATTTCTTACATTTGGTTAGCAACGCATCATCTTTCCAAAAAAGCATACATCCTCCAGGACATGCGTCAATCTTTTCATGTGGAAGCTGAAGACCTTTGACCACTTTTTTGGTATTGTAAAAATTACGGGTCATAATGTTATTATCGGGTATAACATCTTCAATTAAAGTAGCAATACTGTCAACCGCTTTAAACGGCATATTGTACTCACATTTTAACGTTACTATCCTCGATGCATCTTGCAACAATGACATTCTGCTCCCCTCATATAAAGTTTTCTCGGAGTCCCTTAGCATATCAAAAAAGGCTTTGGCTTTTGGGTTTGGATCTTCTTCCTCGGTTTATAGGTACACGATCGGGATTAGTGAAAACATTCGACTCAAAGGCATCAAGTATCATTTCTCTATATGGGTTCTCGGGTTCAGAAGAGTGTTCGGGATCAGAAGAGTATTTTTCCCCATGTGATATCCAGTTGTAATAGTTTGGAAAAAACCCATTCGTAATAAGATGTTCTTCTACTTCTACCTCAAGTAAATATTTTAAGTTTTTACATTTAGTATAAGGACACCTAAGTTTGCGTTGTTCGAAATCATATGATTCTGAACATCTAGCAAATTCAATAAACCCACGAACTCCCTTTACAAATCTAGCATTAGGACGTTTCTTCTTATCTACTCTTTCTTCGTACATCCAGCTACGTTCAAATCTCTTCATTTTAATCTAGATAATATATAATAATTAAACCAAACACACAATAACAATTTCAATTCAATAAGAATTCAACAAATAATAAGTTCAAGCTAAGAATTCAAGTCAATATATGTACTTAAAGATTTCAATTGGGTCCTTATCACTCCAACCTAAACCCATCAATGTATATTTCAAGTCACTAGCAAATACATAATTGTGAATTTATTAGTGGGGAAAAAAAAATTGGCAGCAATTCCCCTCAGTTCTTCAAATACACAATGTGAGATAAATTTGTATTTATTTCACATATGTATTCGAAGAACATAAAGAAATTGTTACCAAACTCTTTCCCCACTAATAAATTCACAAGTATGTATTTACTACCTAAGTGACTTGAAATATACAAAGACAGTCCCAAAATGGGGACTATTCATGAATTTCTCCTAACGAGTAATTCATGAACGGGTACTAGGTCAATAGTCATTCAATTCTTCCACGGAAAATATTCACAATAACTTACAATAACATACAAACATAATAATTAACATCACAAAATCATCCTAGAAATTTAATTACTAACTATACTCATCATCCAATTTTCCCCATTTTCTAACCCAAATCACAATAACACCCAATTTTTTTCCAATTAACTAACTAAAAACATCCTAAAAACATCTTAATAATCTAATTACTAACTAAAATCATCATCCAATTTTCCCCAATTTCTAACCCTAATCACAATAACACCCAATTTTTTTTCAATTCACTAACTAAAAACATCCTAAAAACATCCTAATAATCTAATTACTAACTAAAATCATAATCCAATTTTCCCCAATTTCTAACCCTAATCACAATACACCCAATTTTTTTCAATTAACTAACTCAAAACATCCTAAAAAGCATCCTAATAATCTAATTACTAACTACAAGCATCCTAATAATCTAATTATTAACTAAAAGCATCCTAATAATCTAATTACTAACTAAAAGCATCCTAATAATCTAATTACTTGTTTGAATTACAATAATACTATAAAGAGATTTAATACATAAATAAAGTTAGTAAATCGACACAAACCTGAAAAAAGGAGTAAAATGTAGGTGAACGGCGGTGGTGGGTGGTCCGGTGGCGTTGCGGTGGTCCGGTATAAGCACTATCGGTCGACGGGTTAGGAGGGGGTTTGGGGTTTTTTTTCTTTTCAAACTTACGCAATGGGAATGACGGGTTGAAGAGGCGAGAAAAAAAAATATAACAGGGGGTTAGCGACCGAATTCGGTCGCTAAATTCGGTCGCTAATTTTAGCGACTGAATTCGGTCGCTAAATTCGGTCGCTAAATTAAGCGACTGAATTCGGTCGCTAAATTCGGTCGCTAAATTAAGCGACTGAATTCGGTCGCCAATTTAGCGACTGATATCGGTCGCTAAACTGGCGCAATGGTACTTTTTGGATTCCCGCGGATTTTTTCGGATAACATTGGGATAGGATTTTGGTCGCTAAATTTAGCGACCGAAATCGGTCGCCCGCTTTTTTTTTTTTCAGTCGCTAATTAGCGACTACCATTGCGGTGGCAGGTTTGGTCGCTATCTGGGGTAATTCTTGTAGTGAACCTTTACCTTTTGAGAATCCTTTCCACATTCCGGAGGAAGATACAATGGTGGAACCCGAACCCGTCGCCATGAGAGACCGGTTAGCCCCAAAGCCGGTTGTAAACCCGATCATAGTTAAGCCTCCAATTCAAGCTAACAACTTTGAGTTGAAAGCAACTTTGTTACAACTAGTACAAGGAAACCAATTTGGTGGAGGAGCCACCGAAAACCCTAACGAGCACATAAACGACTTTCTTGATAGTTGTGAGATGTATAAAGCCAATGGTGTGAGTGATGATGCTCTCCGCTTAAGGCTCTTTCCGCACTCTTTGAGGGGAAGTGCTAAAGAGTGGCTTAAGAGTTGTGAACCGGAGTCGTTAAGGACTTGGGATGATGTCTCTAAAGCCTTTCTCAACAAGTATTTTCCACCACAAAGAACCGCAAGGATTAAGAGTGAGCTCCAAGGATTTACACAACTAGAAGATAAGACACTTTATGAGGCTTGGGAGAGGTACAAAGCATTGCAAAGATTGTGCCCACACCACGGAATCGGAGAGGACGAACTCATAAATAATTTCTATGAAGGACTCAACAATGAAATGAAGATGAACTTTGATTCCGGTTCCGGGAAAGGAGCATTAGAAAAGATAGACCACAAAACGGCTAAGGGATTGATTGAAGAAATGGCTTCAAGGACTTTCCATTGGAGTCATGATAGACATAAGAGGAAAGGGAAGTTAAGTGTTGAGACGGATAGTAATCTAGAGGTTAAGGGATTGATCGATGAATTGAGGCAACAAGTTGCTCTACTAGGTGTCAACAAGAGCCAAAGCCACACTTCAAACAATTCGTGTTCGAGCCGTCAACAAGTGTATTAATGTGATTTTTGTGGAGATAACAAAGGCCGTAATCTATCACCTCATTTACTTGAGAGACTCCACACCAGGCACCATTGTGGGTGGGGGGTTAGTGACTTTGCTTGCAAAGAATCTAGGGATGAGGGAAGAGGAGCCCGATTTTCCGGAACCTAGGGCTCCCGGGATTACTAGAATTGACCCTAGCTACCTTACAAGTTGTCTTTTCGAGTGAGAGGTGAACGGGGAGGATAGGCTTTGTTATGCCATTACCGAGGTTAGAGCCCTAGCTCTTCCGGCTACGGAATTTACCACAATCCGTGACCGGAAGAATTGGGGCATGCCCTATAGGTCGGGGGAATTGATTAGAAGGGATAATGAGTCCAATTGGGAGGTAGCCTCATATGGTTACAACCCCGACCGTTTGCATTATGAGTATCCCTTAGACATTGATGAGAACCTTCGGTGGCTTGCTAGCTCCGTTTTTGGTGATGAGTCCCCGTCCGATGATGAGCATGATTCCCCTCGTCGTGACACCCAACCAACCCCCCCTTTTAACCAAAACCAACCTTGCCCCTCCCAATTTGAGATGGGGGAACCTCTTCGGGAGCCGGGTTCCAACCCGGCTACTAAGGCTTTGGGTATAACCCATACCCCAACCAACCGTTCATGCCCCCTCCATTTACTCCTCAACCTCCACCCATGGCCTACGGCCGTGGTAATTGGGACTTTGGCCCCATTTTCCAACAAGTGAACACCTTGGCCAACAACTATGACTCCCTCTCTAGCAACTACACTACCTTGTCTACCAATTTCGATAGTCAAGGTAGGGCTTTTGAGGAATTCCGAGTTGAGACAAGGCGTTCCTTCGAGGAGTTGCGGGTGGAGACTATGAAGTCCTTTGAGGAGTTGAGGGGGTAAACCAAGCGACCTCGGATGCCGTCGGCCGGATTGAGTCCTCTTGTGACTCTTTCTTTACCGACTTTAGCTCGCGCTATCCCCCGAACCCGCCTCAGTAGACTTTTGGGTTCACCTTGGGTGAGGGTAGTAGTGTGGGGAGGACCTTGGTTTATCCTTGGGGTGGTTGGACTGTTTTTGTGCTTTACATGTTATTGGGTCTTGGTTAGTTTTTGGTTAATTGAATGCCGTGATGTTGTTTCTCGTTTCATTCTACCATTCCTTGCTATGTCCGTTTTTGGCTCTTGACTTGGTTCTTTTGATTGCTCCCCTCTTGCAATATCCAAATGACAACTTAGTTACTTTTTCTTTCATTTTGTTTTATTTTCTCAATTTCTTCCACACATTTATTTCCATTTGGAAATCATGTAAATAAATAAGTGTGGGGAGGAAATTGCTTCTCAAAAATCCAAAAACATGTATTTTCCTTTTCAAAAAAAAAAAAAAAAGAAATCAAAAATCCAAAAATATGTTCTTTTTATTTTTTTCAAAAATCAAAAACACCAAAAATATTTTCCTTTTTATTTTGTATTTCTCTTCCTTGCACTTGTCTCATCGAGGACGATGAGAATTTAAGTGTGGGGAGGGGAAATATCTACCTTGTATATACTCCCTCCGTTCGATTCCACATGACAGGTTTGCTTTTTGTACACTATTCACAAGTGGATATTTAATCTCAATTTTCTCCTAATACGTAAGAGAAAACATATTCATGTGGGGTCTTGTTTGATTCGTCTTTTCGAGTACATTAAAAATATCTAACTTTTACAATTTTTGCAACTACGTAGCTAAATATATTTAACATGTAAAACGTGCGTTGGCAAACGTGAAAAAGCAAACATGTCAAGTGGAATCGAACGGAGGGAGTATTTCATTTCATGTCTTTTATTTTGTTTTTCTTTTTACTTGAGTATCCTTTTAGAAAATACAAAAAAAAAAAAAAATCAAAATTGTTTGAAAATCCAAAAACATTGCATTGTATATATTTTGTTTTTTGTATTCGTCCTAACCATGTTTATAGGTAATAGTGTAATACGCACAATGCATCGGAGAAAAGTTTGGTAAAATTCCTCCTACTCTTTATCCTTATTCCTTCCTTTTTCATTTCGCATATATTTGTATGAAGGAGGATGGGATTATGTGATGTGGGTGTTCCTTTGGGGAACCGTTTCGGAGATTGTTGGTGTGTGCCTATATTTTGGTAGGATGAAGTGCTTTAACTTGTTTGACATATAGTTTGTAGACTCATTTGCATTTATAACATGTTTATATTAGTTGCATTCATGGCATATAGTTGCATTTAAGAAATCTTTTCGAAATTGGCTAATTGTGATCATTGACAAAATCGTTTAGGCCATCACAAATAATTCTTCTACTAGTTACTTTGCCTTTTAGAATGGTTTTGAAACACTCTAAGTTATGCTTTGCTAGTATCTTTCGAACCATGATCCACTACCAAGTCGAGGGTTTGCATTTTGAATCACCTTGTCCAACCTCGTGATGCGAATAGGTATTGATTGACTAGTCTTGGTGACCTTGTCGGTCTGGGTGGGATGGTAACTTGAGATCTTTAATGGTTCTTTAAATGCTCATTTCTTTAAATTTTGGTGTGAAATGTTGAAAAAAAAAAGTGAAAAAGAAACCTCTTGTGGAATATGATCGTGTAGTTTAGGTGGAGGCGTACCACTTCGATGTGCTTTTGAGGGGGGGCCAAGGATTTGGCTTCCCACTTGGTCGTGAATTCGACCGCCCAAAGACAGAGTGATTGTCACCCCGATAAGCTATTGCCTAGAGGTTAACCGGTCGCCTAATAAGCGATTGGCGAAAGCAAAGGGTATTAGCACGCATGGGACAAACCCCATCTTAACTCATGATAGAAAAAAAAGAGAAAAAAATGAAGAAAACATGAAGAAAAAAAAAGAGACAATAATAAAAAAATTTGAGGTCATTTGTTGTGTTTTCACCTTTATGAAATGACTTGAGCATTTAAACCCGAAAATCGAATTTTGCTGTCCTTCCTTGACAAACTTGGGAAGATCCATGACCCTTCCTTGTGAAGAGTCTAGACCGGTTAATTCCTTACCTCTAGCATCATGGGGACCTTCCTCCATTCCATCCGATCGCCCTCGGCAAAGTTTTCTGGATCATGGTCATGAAAGTAACCTAGGTTAGCATTATTTGGTAGTGTTTCGTCGCCACTCTTTGGGTTTTAGTGACATGTTGAATTAGTATTTGTGCGGGAGTGTATGATCTTGAATTTGATCCCTCTTAGTTGATCTCAGTCGCTTAGATGAGGAAAGCGGTTTTTCTCCTTTTATTTGTCGATGCGTCCTATTGTTTGTTTATATGTTTCATGTTAGGATGTGTCAAAAATTTTGAGCAAGACCTCACTTGCCTTGCAATAGGGCACCTTTCCCTCATAAGGTGTCAAATTGTGAGTTGAAAGGGCGTTGAGTGCGCTAATACTCAATCGGTTATTATAATAGAATAGCTATGTGTTTTTTGTGTTGGTTTTTTCACCTTAGGTTGGTAGACTTGTTTTGCGTTGCATGTAATATTGCTTGAGCTTACTCGGGACGAGTAAGGGTTTAGTGTGGGGAGATTTGATAACTTCGTTATCTACGCGCTTTCCATACCTCAAAACTCTTTCTCGTGGCCCGTTTTCTTGCTTTTTATGTGTTCTTCCGCGTTTAATTTGCATATAACGCTCAACTTGTCTTTTGGGGAGCTTGTTTCGGGTTTTGGTTGTGTTTGTCGATTTTTGTAGGGATAACGGACCCATTTGACAACCTAAGGCCCAACACAAACCTATGGATAGCCCAAAACAGAGAAATAAGGAAGCTAACTGAAGGCACCGTTAGAACCGTGCCATTCCTCTCCAGGGAAGAAGGAGCCGTGCTCTCCTAGCCGTGCCGTGCGGTTCTCTGCCGTGCCGTTCCTCTACAGGGAAGAAGGAATCGTGCCCTCCGTGCCGTGCTGTGCCGTTCTTGCCGTGCCCGCTCAATTTTTGCGCGGATCTTTGTTTATTTGAACGACAATGTTTTGGGTCGTTTTGCCTTTTTGTAACCTAGTATATAAGCACTTTTCCTTCTCTTTTTACTGTACACCGTACCTCTAGTTCAAGTTTTTAGTAAGAGAAACCCATTTTGCTTTGTAATTTGCAACAAACCCTTAATCAATTTCAATAGTTAACAAGCTTCCTTTGTTCTTTTTTGGCTTCATTGTTCTTCCTTGTTCTTCCTAGTTGGTATATTTCTTATCTCTTTCTTTATTTTGTCATTTGTTTACATTTTAGTTGATTTAGTAGTTTGAATTTTGCACTTAGCTTGTTCACAAAGTTTCTTCCTTTGGGCTTGATTATTGTTTGTTTTGATTTATTTTGCCTTAGATCATTGTTGTAGTTGGTTTTTGCATGTTTGATAGTAAGAATTTATCCTTCATCATGTTTAATCACAAAGTGTCATCTTTTGTTATGAATTTGACTTCCTTAGTTATGACTAGTGAGTAGTCTCATACTAGGACTCGATTAGCTCCATCATGGGTGTTTCATTTTATTGATTTCTCACTAGATTAGTCCTTTGGTTTGGCTTGTGAGGGTATATTAGGGGATTTGGCATGTTTATGGGTTTTTGCGGGTTTCATTGACTCTAGACCCTTGTCCATCGGCGAGAGTCGGTTAGGTTGGGAGTCGGGGTGTGACTTGTTTGACCTTATTGTCTACCTAGGTTGAGACCGAAAGGGAGAACCGAGGGAGGACCCCCTAGTCTAGCGTTTGAAATCGACCTTCGAGAGGAGGGGATGGATGACCCGGAAACCAACGTGGGTATTTAACTTAGGACATCGACTTTCGAACCCGAGAGGGGGGTTAGTCGGGATTGCTAGTGTCTTTTAGTGAGCCCGAGAGGGAGTCTATGAGCGAATTAGAGGCGTTTTCCCCCTTATAACCCATACCCGTTGACTAGTAAAGAGAGATCATAATCATGAACACTTATGGTGGAGTGAAATCGGGTCCTAGGCCTTTTCTCTATTGAATTACATCCATTTCTTTCACTTGTTATTGTTAGTTAATTTAATTTACCTTGCTATTTCATACTTAGCTTATTTGTAGTTATTAATCCCAACCATCTCATTGTCGACTTAGCTAAACTCATAACTTGAATAGCTAGTATTGCGATTTTAGCTCCCTGTGAATCGACCCTCGAGTGCTACTTCGTCAACCGTGCACTTGCGGTATTAAAACATCCACATCAGTGATGTTAGTATCTGTCATTTGTCAAGCTATGTTCGCCCCCTCAAGGAAGTAATGGTTAAAGGTGGTGGTTCCATGACTATGTCAGTTGTTAGTCATCAACACGCGGTTATTATCCGATATATAGTTACTTTTATGTCTTTATTTATCGTTTAATAATTTAAAGTGTATTTGACCATATGAGTCAAATACCAATTGTATAAACAAACCTTGGATTTACTCTTGCCAAAAAAAAGCATAGTGTGTAAATATTTACATTTGCTGTATAATTTTATCATCTTTATTTACTAAGCTCTCTAACTTCTCGATATAAAAAACCGTGCATTTAAATTATAACGGGAGTTACACAAGTTTGCATCGGAGATAAAACAAAAAAAAGGAAGATAAAGTTGAAATATAAAATAAAGTAGCAAATGAATGAGTGGTATTTTTGGTGATTGGTGCAATAATTGAAGATCCCAAGCAATTTCCTATGTTAATGTCTCAATGATGGAGATGGACGGTATCTTTGTTGAAAGAAATTATAAGAAAATAAGTGCAAGTTGAAATATAGGGTATTATTTAAACAAAATTAAGTCAAAAGGATTCACATTACAGATTAATATTCTACTCTAATTAATTTTATTTTTTTTAGTCTTAATAAACGAGGAAATGTCGTGTATTAGGTAAATTTCACGCATCTTTCCTTGATTAGGACAAATCTTGCTTACATTGAGTTTGACAAACGTATATAATTTATAAAATGGGTGTTTCATTGAAGCCGTGAATGGTTGACGTTGTCTTAGCTTCCTTACGAAATAACGTGATATGCAACAACGAATTTAGGTGGGTTACTTGAGCCGGAAATTAGTATGGTTTAACATTGAATGAGTGTCAAAAGTTGCCTTTTTTGTAGAAAGAACTAGTATGTAGTAGTGGATTTAAGGGATTAGTAGAGGTGTTCGTTCTCAACTAATTTCTTTTACCTTTTATCCGTTTAATTTATATTTTTTTTGGCTTGGTATAGTTTAAGAAATAATTTCTTTTATCTTTTATCCGTTTGATTTATATCTTTTCGCTTGGTTTTACAAAACAAAATCCCGTAGTTTCAATAAATAAAAACATACGGTGTAAATCATTAAGGCTCCGTCTTCATGGCAAATAAGTAATGCTTAATTAATTGATCATGTTAGTTTATTTGGTTGAAATGGAAATCTACCTAGGTTAGCATGTGATGCTATCTATATGTAGTTTATTTTTCATTTTGATTCCCATATTGAAAATTATTATAATGTCCGATCATCTTTTTTATCAAAAGTCAGCTACATTTTTAGTTACTTTCGATTTGGCAGACATTTTTTTTATATACTCCATGATTTTATCAGTTTTTAATTTTTAGTTATTTTCAAAGATTATTCTAGTTAATTTTTATCTTATTAACTAAAATTTCAACTACTTTTACTAAACAGGATTAAATTTAGAGTAAATTAACAAAAACTCCCTTCAATATACCACTTTTCAAAATTAACTCCCGTATGAAAACTTTTAAATTTTTTACCCAAAAAGATATACTTTGATTAAAATTTACACCCAACGTGACGGACAGGGAGCATATTCCGTCAATTCTTAAATTAATTGTATTTTTGGACGAATTTGCCCTTCTACTCTCTTATTTTTACCTTATTTTCATCTTCTTTGTTTTTGCAAAAATGTTAGTCTCGATTTTATTCATCCATATAGGGAATAGAAAAGAGATGGTTTCTTACAAAGCAAAAGCCACCAAAAACGAAAGAAAAGGACCAATAACAAAAAGCTCTAATTTTTCAGAGCATTACATCAAGCCATCTACGAATATACAAGTCAGAACTAGAGCTAAGCCGATTTTTAATGTCGAATTTGATATCCTTAACAACCTGCTCTGCTGGAGAAAAGTCGGCTCCGAAAATGTACCTGTTTCTCGCCCCCCAAATCCCATACACTAAGCTCGCAATGCAGCAAACTACAATCTTAGTTCTCCATCGCTTTCTCGTCTTGTATTCCGCAATTGTGTAGAGCCAATTTTTCAGATCAATGGCCGGCTCCAGCCCAGTCTTGACAGCCCAATTAACAATGCTCCTCCAGATTTCTTATTCATTCACCAACAACTTCATCTTCATCTTCATACACTCCCTTCTTCAAATTTCCCCAACTTTCCCCAAATTAAAGTATGTTCATCTTTTCCATCTTCATTTCTGATTCTAATTTGCATTAGTATAGTGTTCATCTTTTTCCCCAATTCGATTTTAATTAGGGTTTTGAACCTATAAATTAGGGTTTGAAACCCAGAAATTACCAATCCAAACACACGAAATTAGGGTTAAAACCAGAAAATAGGGATTCAAAGTCAGAAATTTGAGATTAAAACCCATAAATTAGGTTTTCATACCCAAATTTTAGGGTCTAAAAATCGAAAATTAGGATTTTAACCCAGAAAATAGGGTTTCAAGCAACGATTTTTTGGATTTCAAACCCACAAATTATACTATAACACACATAAATTTAGTACTATAAACCCATAAATTCAACCCAGAAATTTAAAACTACAAACACGAGCAATTAAAAAAAAATTGAAGACTACAAACATGAGGACGAGAGAGGAAACTTACATATATGAATCTGGCCTGAAATCATACAAATTGAACCCAGAATGATTTTTGAATTTTGATAAAACAATGAAATTTTGATAGAACAGTGAAATTCGTTTTTTGATAGGACAGTGAAGAGTAGGAGGACCGTACATCCGATGTACTACCACCAACTTTATATTTTTGAGCATTTATAATTATGTTTTTGAGTTTTGTTTTAAAAATTATGAGTATTGTTATAAAGTTTTTGAGTTAAGTTATTAAAACATTAAGCTCAAAAACATAAAATAAAACTCAAAAACATTACATATAAATTAGCTATATTTTAGTTTTAACGAAAAAAAATTAAAATCTGACTTATAAATTTTTTTAAGCTCCGAAAAAATACACATATGCTCAAAAACAAATAAAGTTTGATGTAATATGCTCAAAAAAATATTCATAACCTCAAAAAAATATTCATATGCTCAGAAAAAATATAAAAACTAAGAAAAGTGTGAGGTAGTACCTCCGATGTATGTTCCTATTTCTCGACAGTGAAAGGGATTGAGAGATAAGTGAAAATGAAGAGTAGGGTAATTGTTAGGTTAATAATAAAACAAGGGCAAATCGGTCAGGAATTAGTATTTTCCACAAGAAACTTACACTGGGTGCAAATTTTGATCAGAGTACATCTTTTGGGATAAAAAATTAAAAAGTTTTCATAAGGAGTAAATTTTGAAAAGTGCTATATTGAAGAGAGTTTTTGTTAATTTACTTTAAATTTATAACATTGGGGTTTGAGAATTATATTATTGACATTCACTCTCTAGGTAAAATAGATAGTAAACTATAATCCGTCGTTAAGAAAAAAAAATATGGCATATTCATGAAATTTTTTGTTTCTGAACATTATTTTCAAAAATTTCACTTGCAATTTTAAATTCAAAGTTGTAACTTAACACAGAATACATTTTTGTACAATCTACGTACTATATGGAGTATTAACGACTGTGACGATTTATTAAGCCGTACAATCAGCTATTACCAATACGTGTGTTGTTATGTTACAAATGAAACTAGCCATGAGTATTACGGTAAGCTTGCTTGCCTTGGGCTCACACCACCGACACCTCCTCGTCTAGCGGCCCTGATGTCTTTGCCATCGGAGTTCGACTTAACAATCCCTTTGCTGCCTTTCGGGGTTACCTGAATCGACTTAATCTGTTCGAGAATTGAGAGTACCTCACGCATATAGGGTCTCTTTTTGTAGTCAATTTGAATGCATCTCCATATTAGTTCCGCCATCTCAGTCATTGCTTTTGAAGGGTACTCCTGCAATCTAACGTCGATATGCTTCTTTAATTTGGACATTTGAGTAAGCATGGGCCTACACCAATCAGCAAGATTGGCCTGTCCACCGGCCCGGTTTGAATCGAAGGCCCGTTGGCCTGTTATCAACTCCAGCAACACCACTCCGAAACTATATACGTCACTTCGTATGTTTAAGCGACCTGCCCAAAGAACGTAATCTCATTAAGTATCTTAATTGAGAATAATAACCGCAAGTCCGCAAATACTTGAGTAAAACTAATTTCTTTTTCAAAAAAAAGATTACGGGTGAAAATAAGGGCTTCCACGATCGGGTGTAAATGAGAACAAGAGTTAGCTCAAGTGATAAAAGCTTTCTTATCCCAACCTCGAAGTTGGGGGTTCGATTCTCACCCGCGACATAGTGCGCTCATTTGAAAAAAAAAAAACGATCGGGTGTAAATAAGGGCTTCCACGATCAAGTAAACGACATTAAAAGTGGTATTTGGACGTCCAATAGGCTGCCCAATGTCCACTTAGGCCACTGTATAATATTCAAGCCTACGCTTAGTAATATTAACTGAAACAGACCTAAACTATTATTGTATTGGACTTTATCGGTCTTATTCAATCCGTTTTACAAGTGTCAAAACCCGATTAATGAAATTCTAAATTCCAAAATGTGATTGTAGTTAAATTTCTAACATGAAAACAACCTAATGTATTATTTTTTGCCTATACGTTTATATGTCTATATGCCTCACATTTTTTTTTTCAAAGACGTGTAGTGGTTAGTCAAGTGTACATACGTAAATAGAGAGTATGTTAATATGTTATACACGTATATACCATTACTAGTCTACTACTACATATTTACGTAATTAATTAACTTAATTACGAAATTGAGATATATAGAACTTAAAAAATAATCAGTAGTGTGCATGTTATGTCTTATTTGATTTTTTATCCAACACTATAGCCTATAGATGATCATATTAACTTAATATGTTATTTGATATTTAATATGGATGATCATTGAGTTATTATATGACGTAAAACCATTTATTTTTAAATCATTTATGGAATTATGGGCATATAATCCAGGTTTTAACCGTTAGACTAGTTTTATACCCGTGCAAAAAATGCACGGGTCATAATAACAGACGTTATCATTAAATACAAAACGTATAAAATGAGTGTGATTAAATGTTCAATGTTGTAATAATACAAATATAAATAAATCAATAACTGAAGATTCGACGTATATATAATTTAACTTATTAATCATTATCATTCGATGCAGAGTATGTTAAAGTTTATAAATAATCAGAAAGGTAACAGATACTCGAAAATGCAGAGCCTGTTTTTTAAATTATTTCGTACGATATTTAAAATACTCACAAATTTCATTAGTTTTCAACTTTATTTAACTCAGATATGACTTATGACAGATCTTAAGTAAGACGGTCTTAAATGAGAACGCGCGAGAACTTAAAGCCCAATTCGGAATAATTTTTGTTTTTAAAAAGAGGGCTTTCAAGTTAATTTATGTAAATTTCTAGTTAATTTATTCGCTAGCAATATTTTTCAAGGTCTAAATGAGTATGAAGAAAATTGACTCTTAATAATTCATCGATCGGTTAGTCTCCATTAATACCAACGTATTTCGTTTTAACATTAAAGCGTGTCAAATATTATATCACTTGACCATATAACACAAACATTTGCATTTTTACATGTCTTGACCATATATATATATTTTCAAATCTACCTCAATATTTTTTTAATATGAGTAACAACTAAGGAATGAGGCTTTTATTGATTTTTATAATTATATTCAATTTGTAATTTTTTTTATTTCTTTGTAATTGTTTAATTTGTAATTTTTTTGTATGTTTATATTGTGTTGATAATATTAGGAAATGTATATTATATGATTATAGGGGTTATGATATCTCTTATGGGAAGAATGAAATAAAAAAAAAATCAAAGAATTAAATCACATAGTAGTAGAACGTGGGTTTTAAGGAGAAAAATTATTTTTTCATACCTAAAAATAAGGAACCAATCAAGAGTTTTTAAATTCTATCCCTTTTATAGTAAAGGGATTTCACCATTATATAGACAAAGAAAGTTTTAAAAATGTGAAGATGTGGTGCATAACATACTGGTATTAATGTATTCAGGAGCAACGTATCCATATGTACCCACGGCTTGAGTAGTCACATGTGATCTATCAACCGGACCCAACCTAGCAATTCCGAAATCCGAGAGTTTCGCATTGTAATTCTGTGTCAAAACATATAAACAAAACAATGTCAAATTAGTTTAACACATATTTAATAACTTGGTTTACATTTTCAATAGTCATCTTAATGATAAAACAGATCTAATTTACATCATATACGATATGATAATAAGACGAGTTTCTTGCTATAGTCAAGATGCAGACTATTCTTATGTGATACCTATTTAAAACGGATATGGACATTATAAAGAATTAGAAAATTAGGGCATGTAATCTCTTATGTCTAATTCAATGTGATGTTAGGTTGCAAGTTGCAAGTTGCAGTATCCATGCCTAGATTTTGTTATGTAAACGACAGTCCAGCCGAAATTATAGAACATAATTATGTCTTCTTCAATTAAACATGACTCAATGTAAATACGTAAAAGCGTGTGAAATAAATTAATCAATTATTCTAACAAAACAACTACTCCGTATTATTGCCTTAATCATCATCATCATCATCATTATATTATTATATTATTATATGTTAATTAATTAAGTACCTTATCTAATAAAATATTAGCAGCTTTGAAGTCTCGATAGATGACGACTTCTTCAGTTGTATGCAAGAAACCAAGCCCACGAGCTGCATCTATTGCTATATCAATTCTTGTATACCATGATGGCGCTTCTCTATTCTCTGCATTTTATCAACGTCACATATTCTTATTTATGATCGTTATATTTACTTAACTGAAAATTGGTTAAATAGATAGATAATACAAAACGCAAACATCTTAAGACATATTTTGTCATCCTAGGGAATTGTATCAACATTGTTCTTTAGGTTTTACTACATGCATGATACATGTTTCTTTTTTTGGTTGACATTATTAACTGACTGATAATCTGACGTTTTTATATGGACAATTTATTTTAGACCGAAACAATAAACAATTTATTTTAGACTTAATTATTAGAGATATATTAGAAATATTAGGAGATATTGTTAGATATAATTTTAGGATAACATATTAGGAGAGTATTATGATTATCATAATATCTCAGGATATTTTAGAAAATATTACGACTCATTGTATTATAACTATGGCGACGTATTTCACTAATAATATCTTAGATATATTAAAAATATTATATGATAATGTTAGGATAATATTACCAATGTTTACTAATACATCTCGCTTAATTGGGGTCGAAATCTAAACTATTTAACAAAATGAGGCGAGTTTCAAATTAATTATCAAAAATGAGTCCATGTCATCAATTCCGATTAGGGTTTTCTGAAAAAACTAAGTTCACTAACAATATAACTAACTTTTTGGTAGGAAGATAAAGCTATAATTTTTTATTTTTGTTTTTTTTTTTTAAAATTTAAAAAGCCATAAATTAAGGGCAAAGAAAGTGAGCAAGTAATAACTTTATAAGAGTTGGTAAGGTGGGAAATAATATACGTTGGAAAAGATGGGTTTCAAGGCTTCCTTTTTGCATGAATTCATACACAAGAAGAAGCTCCGTTTCTTCGCAGCAATATCCAATCAACTTAACAACGTTTGGATGTGATAACTTCCCCAAAAATTCGATCTCCATCTGCACGCATGCATCAATTCACAAAATCATTGCTTTATCATTTTACTTTCTAAAGCATATAATTTCAAATCAGATATATTTAACACACGTATAACTACTTTAATAAGTTAAAAATGGTAGGTTCTCAAATTCTTAAGTCCACACTAGTAAAAAAGTAATACCGAAATTAAACATCGCGATAATATGACGTGTATTATCCCAAGTTTATTGACAGAAAGGAAACTAAAGACAAATAGATACTAATCGAAAATCAATGGTGTAATAATAGAAAAGGAGAAGACGTACATTCCATTCTTTAAAACCTTGGGCACTATCAGCTTTACTTCTTTTGACAGCAATAGGGAGACCACCAAGAGTAGGTTTAGAAGGTGCCAATGTTGTCTCATCGATCCATCCTTTGTAAACTCTTCCAAAACCACCTTCTCCTAACATTGTGTCTTGCTTAAAATTATTTGTTGCTTTTAGTAGTTCTTGGTATGTGAATTCTTTTAGGTTTGGCACTACTACTTTTCCAAAGCTTCTTGATGATTTTATCGTTTCCTCTCCATTTATTTCTTTCCCTTTCGTAGTTGTTGACGAGTTGCCACTCTTCGACCCTAAAACAACAATAATAACAACAACAACAACATTATCTCAAATTCTCAATTGTTCTAGTAGACAATCTACAACGATGTTTGGCTGAAAGGGAATCGAATATCATACAAAAGTTTAGGGGTTGGTTTAGGGGTTGCTGGTTTCTCGTCACTGAAAAAAAAAATGTAACTAAGGTTTCGGGGCAGAGCCAGGATTTCATTTTATATAGGGCTAAATTTTTTTCCGATTATACTCATATTTGTAACTTAAAAAGCGAGAATACAACATAGTGAGCTTAAAAAGGTCTAATTAAGACAGTTATATTAAAATACAGTAAGTACTTTTATACTTAGAAAGTCTTAAATACTTTCCTTTAACCAATTATGCTACAAAGACCACACTGTTCGTTTATAAACTTAAACCTATTTATCAAAAAATTGTATTAGACTATAGCCTATATAGCCACTATAGTGGCTCCGCCCCAGCTAAGGTTCACTAGAGGGTGATATGAGTATTATATACATGCAAATATAATCAACTAAATAACCTATCAAAATGGATTACGTGATATGAAGTTGAAATAATAATAAGTATAAAAGTGTATAAAAGTACCCAATGAAGTAGTACTATTCTTGGTGACTGGTGCAATAATGGAAGAACCCAAGCAATTACCCATGTTAATGATGGAGGATATCTTTGTTGAAAGTTGAAACTATTATTATGAGAAAAAAACGGGCACTTGAATTAGGGTATTTAAACAAAATTAAGTCAAAAGGATGCACTAATAATCTACGTACTCTTAATAATTTTAAACTGTTAATGGTGTAGCCCACTTGACGGCTACAATATTGTGTCTCCACGGTTCTTTGTTTTCTTCCTCTAATTATTTAGACGAATGTCGTGTATTAGGTAGATTTCAAGCATCTTTTCTTGATTAGGACGAATCTTAGCTTGCTTAACTATAGTTTGACAAACTTAATTATTAATGGATGTAACATTGAATGAGTGAATGAGTGACAGATGTTGGTTTCAACCTATATTAAAAAAAAACATGATAGATTTAGTCATTTAGCTAGTATGATAATATATATTGAGAAAACATTTTGAGAAATCGTCTTATATTAAAGTATTGTAGTTATGTAAAATCAGATATAATATATAGGTTATACTCTTTCAGATTGTATGAAACTTAATATAACTGAATTGAGTTGTAGTGAGTTGAACTAAACTTTATTTAGTTAGTTGAAGTAAACTGAATGAAGTTAAACTAAATTGAAGTTAGCTAAGACTACACCTGACAAAATTGAGCCGCCCGTCGTCAACCCGACTCGATACCTGAACTAAACCCGAATCTGAATTGACCTGACCAGTATAACTCGACATGAAGATTTCTTGTTGCAAACTGATTATTATTCATATATAACTTAATAATAGTTAGCTCGAAAATGATCTAATCCAAAGTCTATGGATCCAAAATAACCTAACTTGACATTGACCCGACCCAAACCTGAGGCGTTTGCCACTTCTAGCTATAATACCCCTAATTTTATATAATTTATTTACACTTTATGCGTAATTTTATATCATATGTAACGTAATAATTAAACATGTAATGAGCCAGGGAGGAGTATTTGGGGGGTGTGGACTGAGACTAAGGAGGGAGTCGGGTTTACTTAAGTTGTTAATTAAGATTCGGAGTATATAAGTTGGAAATTTTTACATACAAATCTCTTTTATCACTTTTCATTCAAAAAAAGAGAAATCCTAGCTTTAAAAAAAAAGAGAAATCCTAAAAAATGGGGAAGGAGGGGGTGGGATGGTTTTTGCGCAATTTTTGAGACGGTTTCACTGTTTTTTTTATCTTTTTTTGTTGTAAGTAGTTTATTTAGATTGTTCTAAAAAATAATAATGGTAGTTTATAGCAATTTTACGATTTTGTCTCAAACCCTAACTTACAATTATCATTAATGTGTTACGGGGAGAATTTTGTTCGTTAGTTTAAAGACAGTCATATACGGACGAATTAGCGATAAATTATCGGTATGAGAAGGATCAAAGGAATTTGGGAGTCGGTCTGACCGTGGTGGTGTCGTGGTGATCACGTTCTAGGGCTACCCTTAGTGGCCACGAGTGCTGGTGGTCTGCCGTGGTGGCACGGCTAGGTTGTCGCAGCCTAGGGCCGTGTGGTATAGTTGTGTTACGTAATTAAATTGCGAAATATTTATTGTGTATTATTATAATTTTATTATGAGGGGGGGTTTTGTAGAAGAGCCCTTCTAATCTTTTCGAGATGTTATTGCAACGATCTTTTATCGAGGTAGAATTTTCCAACTAAACTTGTGTTAATAATTATTTACCTCGTATTGGCATGAATATTATGATGAGATGATAATTTACTGAGTTATATTGATGAAATAGTTGAATCATGACGGTATTAGTTGAGTTTCTGAGTAATATTTCGCATTGTGACAATTTTGTGCTGAGTTAGGTTGAGCTTATTTTTGTGAATGATATTTATTATGATTATTAATGATTGAAATATTATGAGTTGAGCTTTATTGAATTATAAATTATGACGGTGGCATGTAGGGCAATTTTGTTATGAGTTTAGTAGGAGGTCATGCACAATTGCGGTTGTAAACCTAAAGTGATGTTGGTAGGCCAGGCACGGAAAAGTAGCAGCATCCTGGACCTGATGATCATATGCGCGAAACTGAGATGAAATTGACAGAGTGGTGTTACATGAATAAGGTCGTGTATATGCCACGGTTGCAATGAAGGTTGCAAGCCTAAATTGTGATTATATTATGAAACCGTCTAATTATTGTTATTGCGGGCAAACTAATTTAATTATTGTGACGAGTTGTTTGTATGCTGGGAATTTATATTTAGTACGTCGTTGACTTTTCTTTGTCTTGTATAAATTGTCGCCTATTTCCGGGGCGGCATGTATCGATCCATTCAATGATTTCCAATTGAATGAGGAGCATGTGATCAAACAAGTTTAGATGCTTAGAGGTTGGTTGATGTTGTTGTTGTATGTTGAGCTGGGCTGGGACGCGAAGTGGCCAAATGGAGTCTTATGAATCTCACCTAGTCTATCATGCTCACCTAGTCTATCATGTTGTCAAACAGTTTAGTTGAGATACAATGTTGTCTTTCCTTTAGATATTTTTATTTAATAAGGACTTATGTTTTTCTGGACAAGTAATGTAATAACGTTTATAAAGTTATTTAAAATATTTGGTTTGTTTCTATTTGATATAAGTTGTCTCGGGAAACCGAGATGATAACAACCTTGTTTAGTCGGGAATGTTTTGCTAAATATTACCGTTTGGTTCGGCATGGGAAGATAAAATTGTCGGGAACTTAAATTCATATGAACTTGAAAATCACGTGAATTAAATAAATGTTGTTTGGTTGAATGTAGGAACTTCAATTCATGCGTGAATTTCCAATTACCTAGAGGGAGCTACATAAGTGAGTTCCTACATTATGTAGGAACTAGAGTTCTATAGGAAGTTCAAATTCCATGAATTGAACAACCAAACAAGACTTAATTTTCCCACTTCCCATGATTTTCCAATTTCCGTTATTTTAAAAGGCAACCAAACAACCCCTAAGTTAAATTGAATTAAAGTAAATTGATATAAACTGAAATAAGCTATATAATTAATAAAATGTGTAATTATGCCAAAAAAAACAAAACTTTAATTATACACTATATGAAATGATACAATTGGAAAATAAAATACAACAAAGTAATAGTAAGTTTTGCTTGCGACGGTCACCATTTGTGACGGATATTTTGTGAGGTAAAATGGATAGAAAATGAGTTACTGGAGAAAGGGGACCACATAAATAGTGTTGGAAAGAGAGAAAAAGTGGGTATTTTGTGAGAGTAAATGGTATCCGTCGCAAGCTTGCGACGGATAGTGCCGTTGCAAATGAGAATTTGTGACAAAGTAACTACTTATCACATGAGAGATACCTGAAACTAGAATCTAGTGGTAGGAGAAGGTTGCATCAAGTCAAAGCCTAAGAGATTAGGTAGTAGCCTTCTACGGTTATACAGTAGTATAATTGTTATTACTAAATTGATATATGGAGTATAAAAATACTAAAAATGAGGAATAAAATGTGAAAAGAGCGCGTTGTGTGTGTATTTTAGTATTTACATACAACTAATACAAGTATACAATAATTTCGTCAGTTAAGTTTTGTAATGATTCGTGTTTAGCAGGAGAGAGCCAGACAAGGATGCCAAAGGGCAATTTGGCAACAATTGACTTGATCATTTGAAGGAAAAACTTTACTATAAACGGCAAAGTAATTGGAAAAGCTATCCCGGTTGTTACGCTTTACCAACCTTTTATTCTAGTGATTATCAAGCTTTATAATTCATTTAGTTCAAAATGTCCCCTTATCAAAAAAAAAAAAAATTTGTTGAAATTTTGGTCAAATAACTTATAAATATTTATGTCAAAAGAAGGTTGTCCAATTCACTTATCAAGCTTTAATCGTTTTCCATTAAGATATTTTATTTCATACAATTTTAATTTTACGATTGTTTTTTTTAGTGTGTATCAATAAGGTATTAAATATACTCTACTTTGTTATAGCTAACAAGGTTAAAACTTCAAACAAATTCAAGTGTGGTTATCGACTATTCCTTTCAGGCGACTTTATAAAGTACGGAGTAGTAAGTTATAATTATTCGTGGCCAATGATGCGCGCAGTTTATCCATAGTTTTTCCTTTCTCGCGGCGCGCATTTTCATGTGTTATCACATCTTTTCTGCTGTTTTTCCCTCCAAATTCTCGTTACTGGTGAATTGTGTGGCTTTTCAGGTTCTACGGATTTTTGAGCATAGTTGGACATGTTATGCTATGTCGATCGACGCAGTCAGTTATGTCGATCGACAGTGAAAGTTATGCCGATCGTCATGCAGCAGTCGTCACAGGGAATCAGTTCTTTGAAGCTATAATGTTGTGTCGATCGACTCAAATTCAATGTCGATCGACATATGAGGTCTATGCCGATCGACGGAAGGCCATCGTCACAGGAAGAACAAGATTTGGAGATTTTGGGTGTGTCGATTGACACAATTCCATGTCGATCGACAAGCCTGATATGCGGGACATATTTCGTTCTTTGGTTTTTGAGTTAATTAGGTTTCCTTTTATTTTCTTTTGTTGGGCTTTTAGTATAAAAACATTGTACTTTGTACTCATTAGGTTATGCTATTTTCTATTCTTTTCTTTTACTTTGGAGATTCGATCAAAAATTGTCTCTGAATTTTTGGGAAACCTAGCTTTTTGGAATTTCTCTCTGCCGCACTTTTGATACTTGGTAATTCAATTTCTCACGGTTGTTTTATTCTTATTTCTCTTTTCTCCTCGCTTCATTTTTCTGTTTCTTTAATTCCAGTTTTTCTTGCGAACATGTTATATTCCGTATGTATTTTGATTTCCCTTATTGTCAATCCCATTATGAATAGCTAATTCCCTTGACTAGGATATAGGGGATCCAATGAAATTGTGACGATACTTGACTAGGCTAGATCGGTTATTAGTCTTTGTCTTTGTTGCTATTTATGACATTTTATTGCTTTTAATTGGTTAAGTCGACGTAGCTAATTATTTGTTTGGTAAACCCCGACCTAAGATCGAGAGCCTGGTGAGGGTTAGACCTGTCATAAACATTAGAGTGCCCTAGTAAGTTGCGAGAGCCCGCTAGAAGCATTTTAGGGCGAATAGCGATCTGAGAGGACCTTTTCACTGCTCCTTAGACTTTTATCTGTGACCGATCTGCAACCTAGTCCTTAACCGTTATACTTTCATTGGTGAACCGACTGTCCTAGTGTCTCTTTCTCTTATTTTATTCTCATATATTTTACGCTCTTCATTTCTCTCTTCATTTCTCTCTTTCCTTCACTACTTTTAGTTTAGTCAAAACAACAAACAAAACCCCCATATTCGGTTACTTCGACAGACTTTAGTTTAACATTTAGATTTTATATCTGTCTCCCTGTGGATACGATCCCGACTTCCTTGCTACATTAGTTAGGCCAGTTGGTTATTTTTGATGGGGTTGCGACAGCCGTGTCAAATTTTGGCGCCGTTGCCGGGGATCGAACCCGGGTCACCCGCGTGACAGGCGGGAATACTTACCACTATACTACAACGACTTTTCTACTCGTGTATAAAACATCTTCACGTTAGGGTTTTGCGGTTTTTTTCGTTTCAATCCCCTTTTGCTCTCTGGTTTCTTTCATTCGTTTAACTACAAATTAAGAACAAGGAAACAACTACGTAAACCCTATGGTGCTTGTGCGTGACTTTACCGTTTTCCCCATTTCAATTCGATAATTGCGAATTTGGGTGCTGGAATTTCGGATTTTTAATTCGAAAAATTGTAATTTGCAGGTATTGAAGATGGATAGTAGGGGAAAGCGACGAAGAACCATGAATATTGGGGATAGTGGTGAGCAGTCCGAGCCAACAAGCGACCCTAGCAGCGGGATTGGGACAGGCGAACAACCCGAAGCGACGATAGTACCTCGAGCACAAATCAGTAGCATTGACGGCTTTCCAAATGTGGTTTTCGTTTCACAAGAGCAGCAAGACAGGTTTGATGAACTTCGTACTCGTACCATCGATCATTCCTACCCGTTTCTTTGACGTCGTGTCACTAAAAGTTTTAGGAGCAGAAGTCCATGACTCAGTTGTCAGTCTGCTTAGGGGAACCGGAACTAGTGGCCTTATTAAAATGCTTGAGTACACATATGCATCTTTGACTTACGAATTTTTCAGCAGTTATGTGTATGAACCCGAAGATGAGGATGAAGGTATTGAGGAGGGCCATGTCTCTTTCCGCCTTCTTAACTGCAGTTATAAACTGACCTTGACCGAGTTAGGGGTTTACCTCGGGTTGGCTAACGTGGGTAGTAGAAGTGCCCCAAGAGATGGGCTCCCTTTACTTCTTAGAAAATCAATGTCTACTAACCTTCGTGGCCGCCCGAAGGGCAATGATATAGACCACCCCCCCCCTTCGTTATTGGTTTCGTCTTGTGGGGAGCACTATTTTCGGTCGAATGGAACCAAACAATTTGACCGTTCAGGAGGTAGAGATGGTGGCAGGGTATCTGAACATCGACCAAAAGGACCCTTTTGTTTTAAATGTGGCTGAATTAGTCGCTGAACATCTTGAGAGCGCCACTAACTTGAAGTTTATTCATTGTGGTGGCGTGATCAGTCACCTTGCCCGTCGTCTCGTGCCTGGTTTTCCACCCTCCCATTTAGTCCCCTTGGGTCCGACTAACCCAACCAGTTTAGCTGCTAGTCGTCTGCTTAACACGAAGTACATGATAAACGCTCATTGGTTGGAAACTAAGCCGTTCTTACAGTGGAAAGTCGAGGGCGCTTCACCGGTCCGAGTGCCTTTCGCTAGTCTGCCTCCTCTTTCACCTATGCCGAAGTTTGACTCATCTGTCCACCCTAGGCAACCTAAGCCTCCGACCCCTTCTTATAAACTGTCATCTGGGCAGTTTTCGTCGGGGTCCACCACGGAGCTAGGCCAACCTTCAGGTAGTGTGCCCCCTCCCGTGGTTCCTCCCGTGACTTTGACACTCGAACCTTCTACCTTTGAGACTCGACCGCGTATTAAGTACCCGGCTAATTATGTCCCTATCCCACCTTTTGTGCCTCCTCCGGTAATGAACCAGGAGGCACGTGACCATTTGCTTCTTGAGATGTGCAGGGACATTAGACAGGCACGGATCGACCAGTCACTTTTCGCCTACCACAGTTACAACGCCAATGTCAAGGAAGGCAACATTGTTCCCGATGTGGTACACCCTTCTTGGTTCCGATACCCCGCTGGAGGGTACCCACCTAGTCCTACCCAGCATAGGCGTGTCCCTAACGAGGATAGAACGAGTGAGGCTGAGGCAGATGATGAGGCGGAGGACCATGATGATACGGATGATGACGACCCAGAATACACGGGGTCAGACTAGCGGCCGCTCCCCTAGTTTGTGCTGGTTTGGGGAGGCTTTGTATATAGGTTGTAAGTTTTCCTTTTCTTACTTTATGCATTTCGTTGTTATTTTGCTTTTTCCACTTACATATCTGCTGCTGTTGCTTGTATGTTGAATACAATGAGGGCATTGTATGATTTGGTTTGGGGAGGGTATACATATGTCTGTTTACATTTCCTTTTTTTTTCCTTTTTTTATTTTTTTTTAGGTTAGCTTTTAGGTTGAGTCGGAATGGTTATGTAACAATGATGATTTCTGCCTTTATACTCTTGCTATCTCGTCCAAGTCGTGCTTTTGTGACACCTATCTTTCAAACAGAAATCATTTGCATAGTCTACGAGTTTTTGACAAATATTACCGAACGAGTGGATTTGACTTATGTTGGCAACCTACTTAAACATTCTAAGGTATAGAGCTTCCATAGACCAATGACATTCACGATTGGTTTCATCTAGGATGTGAGTAGTACTCCTTGCAAGGCATGTAACATCAAACTGCATAAGCATGAAATCTATCTCTTTTGCCTATATACACTCGGGTTTGTGGTGGTGACGCATGTGGAGAGGCGACCCTTCCTTTACATTTATCCTTTTAGCCTCACATTAGCCAAAATTGCCTTGTTTTGACCTTTTAAACGACTAAATGCCTAATTAGCCTACCTTTGTCAAGCTAGTCTACATGGTAAGTTCAGAAGTCGTGATGTGGTGAACTCATGAAGATAAAGGAAAGAAATGCTTCTGTGTTGGAAGGAAGGAGTAAAAAAAATAAATTCTGAAATAATAAAAAAAAAATGCAGAAGAAAAAAAAAATAAAGGAAGAGCAGTTCTGAAAAAAAAAAAGAGAAAAAAAAAGGGAGAATATGAAAGATGTAAAGAGGAAAAATGATAAGTGAGTCGACTCCTATGCTGATTTTTATATTATATAAGGAGTTTTTCATAGTTGGGAAGGAGCTTATGCCATAATCGGCATTGTGTTTAATGTTTGAAGACGGTTAGAAGTGGAACCTTGCGACTTTTGGACATTTTCTGTACTAGCTTGACTTCTATCTCCACATATCCAAATTGTTTTGCCCCTTCTTACCCGTTTACCTCACCTCGCAGTTTTGTGTAAGTCCTCGGCATGTGTTATGGACCTCGTTTGGTTGGAGTGTATGTGTACGGTTACTAGAGATATTTATCATGTTACATTGCATGCATGTTCTTGCAAGTCGAGTTAGGTGAGCGTCTAAATTTCTTGTCTCTCTTACAAAAATTTTTACTCACCATGTGCTTTGAATGAGTGATGAGCGGCCCGAGAGAGTCCGACATAGATAAGTCTTTCAAGGTCAACAGTTCGGTAATTTTTTTGATCATTAGTCACACTCGTTTGCAGGTGATTTTGTGTTCATAGGTTTGGTTGTCACTAATTGCGCTGAAATTTATTTGGACGAGTCATCTGTATAGCTAGCTCTGAGTCGCATGCCATTCCATAGTCCTTTCCTCTGTTGTTCTTAATGCTTGCTTGGGGACAAGCAAGAGTTTGGTTTGGGGAGGTTTGATGCGCGCAGTTTATGCATAGTTTTTCCTTTCTCGCGGCGCGCATTTTCATGTGTTATCACATCCTTTCTGCTGTTTTTCCCTCCAAATTCTCGCTACTGGTGAATTGTGTGGCTTTTCAGGTTCTACGGATTTTTGAGCATAGTTGGACATGTTATGCTATGTCGATCGACGCAGTCAGTTATGTCGATCGACAGTGAAAGTTATGCCGATCGTCATGCAGCAGTCGTCACAGGGAATCAGTTCTTTGAAGCTATAATGTTGTGTCGATCGACACAAATTCAATGTCGATCGACATATGAGGTCTATGCCGATCGACGGAAGGCCATCGTCACAGGAAGAACTAGATTTGGAGATTTTGGGTGTGTCGATCGACACAATTCCATGTCGATCGACATGCCTGATATGCGGGACATATTTCGTTCTTTGGTTTTTGAGTTAATTAGGTTTCCTTTTATTTTCTTTTGTTGGGCTTTTAGTATAAAAACACTGTACTTTGTACTCATTAGGTTATGCTATTTTCTATTCTTTTCTTTTACTTTGGAGATTCGATCAAAAATTGTCTCTGAATTTTTGGGAAACCTAGCTTTTTGGAATTTCTCTCTGCCGCACTTTTGATACTTAGTAATTCAATTTCTCACGGTTGTTTTATTCTTATTTCTCTTTTCTCCTCGCTTCATTTTTCTGTTTCTTTAATTCCAGTTTTTCTTGCGAACATGTTATATTCCGTATGTATTTTGATTTCCCTTATTGTCAATCCCATTATGAATAGCTAATTCCCTTGACTAGGATATAGGGGATCCAATGAAATTGTGACGATACTTGACTAGGCTAGATCGGTTATTAGTCTTTGCCTTTATTGCTATTTATGACATTTTATTGCTTTTAATTGGTTAAGTCGACGTAGCTAATTATTTGTTTGGTAAACCCCGACCTAAGATCGAGAGCCTGGTGAGGGTTAGACCTGTCATAAACATTAGAGTGCCCTAGTAAGTTGCGAGAGCCCGCTAGAAGCATTTTAGGGCGAATAGCGATCTGAGAGGACCTTTTCACTGCCCCTTAGACTTTTATCTGTGACCGATCTGCAACCTAGTCCTTAACCGTTATACTTTCATTGGTGAACCGACTGTCCTAGTTTCTCTTTCTCTTATTTTAATCTCATATATTTTACGCTCTTCATTTCTCTCTTGCCTTCACTACTTTTAGTTTAGTCAAAACAAGAAACAAAACCCCCATATTCGGTTACTTCGACAGACTTTAGTTTAACATTTAGATTTTATATCTGTCTCCCTGTGGATACGATCCCGACTTCCTTGCTACATTAGTTAGGCCAGTTGGTTATTTTTGATGGGGTTGCGACAGCCGTGTCAGCCAACATGTTTAAAGAATTATCTACAACTTCCTCTATTCATTTCTTTTTCATTAAAACACTACTCATATATATTAAACAAATGTTTGAAAATAAAATAAATGGAAAGAGTACGTATATTCCGGCGGAAGGTCGATACCTCTCATTGATATCGGGGTTTGTCGCCCTCCCCCACATCAATCAATATTTATAAAACTCAACTACTAAACTAATGTAGTAGGGTAGTCGAGGTCGATCCACAAGGAGGTCAAGTTGGAGTACTAGTCCTGTCTTAGATTATAGATAGGTTAGTTACGCGAATCAATAAGATGGATCTAACATTAAACTAATTATTAACTAAACAAAAAATAAATTAAACTAAGACTACTAAATTAAGTAAACAAGTAAGGTAAATAACACTTAAACAATAAAGAAAGGCATAGGATCCGATCTAACCTCCGACATGTTCATTTACTATCATAATCCCGTTAATTAGTGATTAAAGTGATGTGTAAAGTGGAAAACGCTTCTAATTCGCTAAACACCTCCCTTTCGGGTTCGCAGTTGGACACTAGCTATCCCGACTAACCCCCCTCCCGGGTTCGAAAGTCGATATCCCAAGTTTAATATCCAACTACCCGAAAACACATGTAATTCTCAAGGTAGCCTAGTATTAACTAAGGTCAATTAGCCCACGATAATTTCCGGGTCATTCCTCCCCTTCTCCCGAAGGTTGATTTCAAACACAAGACTAGGGGTGCCCTCCCTTGGTTCTCCCTCTCGGTCTCAACCTAGGTTGACAATTAACCATAGATATGGTAACCCGATTCTCAACCTAATCGGCTCCCGCCAACGGACAATGGTCAAGAGTAAAAAATTACCACAATTAAGCCCATAAGACAAAAAAAATCCCCTAATCAACCTTTACTACACCCCAACAACTAATTAAGATGAGATTAATTAAGTAACTTACACATGTTAGGGTTAAATCGAGTCCTAGAGAGAATATTACTCACTAATCATATTTAATACAACACAACACAAGTACACAACACATACATAAGTAACTAATTTAAACATGGTACTAAACAAATTAAAGATGTAAAGATTGAAACTTTAATGACTAAACATGGATAAATTAACACTAAACATACTAAGAGTAATAAAAATCAAAACTTTGATTAAATTAAAGTGACTAAACTAATAAACACAATAATAATAGAAATGACAATAAAAAAGAGAAAGGGAAAATCATTCATACCAAACTTTAATTAAACGGAGATAATCGTCACACAAAGTTTATAAATTGAAAATCGATATCTATCTATCTATATTATTAAAGGAAACTTTTTTCGAGCGATTTAATTGATTGAAGTATATAATAAAAGGTTTTAAAATAAGGATAGGAAAAACTCAAATTTGCAATTGTATTAAGAAATTAAAATGAAAAAGATAAAATTTGCAATTGTATTAAATTAAGATGATAAAATTTGCAGTTATCTATCTATAAAATTTCCAATTGTATTAAGAAATTAAACTGATAAGATTGCAATTATCTATCTATCTATCCTAATAAAGAAAGCTTTTTTCGAGTAATTATAGAGAACCCAACTATTTTGAACTACCTTCGAGTCTCCAACTTTCAGAAAACAACATCGAATAAATCTATTTTTCAAAAGATTAGCATTATGAGTTTTAAAACAAGGTTAGTTGTGGTTTAAATAAATCAGACTTAAAGAGAAATAAGATTTTCATTGGACTTGAGACAACTACAATTACTTATAAATATGGTTTATAGAATCGGCTTATTAATTGATATTATTATTCACTTTTGTTTTTTTGGTTTTTTTTTTACATGTTAGGATGAAACCTATATTTTGTAAATAGAATTATACATACATGTGTTATGCGTTATTTATTTTGCTTTGTTGATATTATTGCTATAAAATAATTGTGAATTGCCTTTTTAATTATCATTCGTTAATGGTTCGCTAATTGTCTTTATTTGCTTATTTGTAGGTCCTCTCACACCACGATGGCGGCAATGAAGAATACACAAATCCAGATTCATTTTTAAATAATTTTTATTGCAAAAATTTATGATACTTCATCTGCTCGATTGCATTGCTTGGGACGAGAGAAGTATCGTTATTTACGTATTTTAATTATATAGAATTAGTCTCCCTACTTGCATTGTTGTGAGAGAGACACTATCTGTTTTCAACTTGTGACGGATAATATCCGTCTTCAGCAAGCTTCTTTGCTGAAAATAAATTGTCAGGAGTCATTCCAAAACGTCTAGGTAACTGCACGGACCCTTGATACTTAGATTTACATAATTAGAACATTAAATTTACAATATTTTTAATAGATTTAGAAAACAATTAATTATTTATAATTTTCCAATTAAAATTTAAAAATTGAATTTACAATATTTATGTTAGAATTAGAAAATAATAAGTTTTAATATATTTGTCCTTAATTATCTAATATTATTAATTTTTTCTGACTTTTCTATTGAAACTGAAGATTGTTACTTAATATTCATATTTATATACATATGAAAACTTTGATATCTCAAGAATTTTTTTAACAATTTTTGATTAAAAAAATAGAGGTATTAAAATTGATTATAATACAATTAGCCTTTGAGGGTTTTGTAGCACTTCATTAATTTATTTCTCTTCTCATATTTAATGATGATTAATATTTATATACTTACTACTCGCAATTAGTTGATCAGAACTTTAATCTTATACATACTTAGAACACCACACACTCACAAACGAAAATACAAAATAGCGTATAGTTGCGACCATGAAAGCGGTTTTTGCTCACTAATTATACATATCGGAACATTACAAATAGACCCGTGCATTGCACGGGCATTAAATCTAGTATATAATTAAAGGAGACTTTTTTCAAGCGATGTGGTAGATAGTCTCCAACTATTACAAAATACTATATTATAAATAATAATTTATTTATAATTTTTCTATTAGATAGAAAATAATAAAATAATAAATTATTTATAATTTTTCTATTAGAATTAGAAAATAATAAAATAATAAATTATTTATAATTTTTCTATTAAAATTAGAAAATAGTTGATTAAATAATTATTTATTTATAATTTTCCTATTAGAATTAGAAAATAAGAAAATAATAAATTAATTACAATATTTTTCTATTAAAATTAGAAAATTAGAAAATAATTGATTAAATAATAATTTGTTTATAAGTTTCCTATTAGAATTAGAAAATAATAAATTAATTACAATTTTTATATTAGAAATAGAAAATGGTTCATTATTTATAAATTTTCTATTAGATTTGGAACAATATTATTATTTAAGATTTGTATACTTAATTACTATATAAGGTTATTAACTTTATTCAATATTTCTATTAAATATGAAAATGAGAAATGAGTTAGAAAGTAATTGTTTATTTATACTTACTATATAAGTTTATTAAATTTATTAAATATTTATACTCCGTATTAAATATGAAAATGGGAAATGAGCTAGAAAATAATTGCTTATTTACATATTTTCTATTAGACTTAGAAAATTATTCTTTAATATTTATATACTTACTATTTAAGGTTATTAACTTTATTCAACTTTTTACTCAGTTTGTCTTCATCTTGACATTAAAATGGGTCCAAAATAGTCCCACATGGAGATATAAGACGTATTTGTTACTTTTCTTTATGCATTATGTTTTTATCTTTTCCATATTACTTGACCTTCTTAAATTTAAAATGAATGCCCCGTCTTAATAAAAAAAATTGGAACTAATAAATGAAAGTAATTATGTATTTAAAATTATACACTTTCATACTTAACAATGCGAAAAAAATGAGATAATTTCTTTAATTAAGTAAAACCGAAAATAAGATAAATATCAAATATACAATACTTTAGGAGTATATATAAATATAAGTATTAAAGACCATAATGATGATTTAGATAGATCAAGTGTAATCACTGTGTGGATGACATTTATTTTAAATGAGTATTGAAAGGTATTTCATAAAAAACAAAATATTGTTTCCTGCAGATTTTCACTTTATTCTTTATAAATGAGATATTATTTTATAGAGTGACGTATTTTTTACGAGGGTGGGGGTAGATAAGTTTTGAGGAAGGAGGTAATTGTCTTAAGAGGTAAGGTTAGGCTCCGTTTGGCAGTGTACTTCAGGTACCTAATTTGTCTGAAGTAGCTTTTTTGCCAAAAGAATCAGCTAACTTATTTTTTTGGGAGTGTTTGGCAAGTAGCTTATTTGGTCAAATAAGCTACCTGAAATGAAATGCTACATAAGGTAGCATTTTAGATTTCAGGTACCTGAGTTTAGGTTATATTACATTTTTATCCTTAAATCTATAATATAGTAAATAATTATTATGTCTTTTTCTGTCATTTCACTAAAATAAGCTACTTTTTCAATTGGTTTGCCAAACATTTTCTTATATAATCGGTCATCTTATCAGCTCCTAATTTTTAGCTACCTTATCAGCTACCTTTTTAGGTTTCAGCTACCTTTTCAGTTTTTAGGTACCTTTTCAGGTTTCAGGTAGCTTTTCAGGTCGTTTTGCCAAACAGAGTCTTAGACTCCGAGGTTTAAGAATGTAATTTGAGTAGAACAATAAAATCTCGATAGGCCAGGGTAGTTCATGGATACTATTGATGATTTTGATGATCAAATTAGTTAGTTTAGCTGGGTTGAGTTTCGATTTAATGAGTATAAATATATAAAAATATAAATAGTAAAGAACACAATGACGTACGTGAGTCAAGCGGAATAAATGTGTTGGTGAGATGAAATTTAATTGTGTATTAGAAGGTATTTCATAAACAACAAAATAATGACAAATAAAAAGTGTTTGGATAGAGTCAGTAGTAAAAAGATCGAAATTATTTTTAATCATAGTATTAGATTATAGTTTATTATAGTCCGTATTCCTTTTGCTCCTCCATATTTTCAACTTATTTTTTTACAATAAGATACTGTCTTATAAGATAGTGGTTGATTTTACATTAGATATGTTGATTTTTGTTTTCAGGAATGGGCGTAGATAGGTCTCAAGGGTTGACGTAAGTGTCTTGGGAGTAGGGTTACTCTCCAACGTTTAAGTGTGATTTGAGTTCTACAAAAAAATGTCTATAGGTTATGGTTGCTTAGGGATACAATTGATTATGTTGGTCAAGTTGGTTAGTTAGGTAAGAAGGGTACGGAAAATACCTGGATGGTATGGGAAAATTGTACGTGTGTACTAAGGTTATGATTCAAACAACTGAGAAAGTAAGTACATAAATTTTATTTCAAAGTTCTATTTCGTGAAAGTGACAAAGGCATAAATGCTGTAAAAATAGGTTAAAAATATTTGAAGTAACGTGTATATATTACTCAATTTTAATTGTTATAGAGTGGGGGTTGATTTTACACTAGATGCGTCTATTTTTTTGGGGGTGGGGGTAGATAGGTCTTGAGGGAGGAGATATGTGTCTTAGGGGGTAGTGTTACTTTTCGACATTGAATAATGTGATTTGAGTAGTACAAGTAAATGTCGGTAGGGCAAGGTTTCCAAGGATACATTTTACAATTGAATTTGATGGTTAAGTTGGTTAGGTGGGTGAGAAGGGTACTCGACGGGTAGGATTGAGTGTGATTTAAGAGATAGAAAAATATATTCATTTGTGGGGTTGGGTTGAGGTTGTTCACAGATAAGGATATGGTTATGGTCGATTCTGATGAGTTTGGTTGGTTAGTCGGGTGGAAAGGGTTGAATATGAAAAATGATGGATAACGTGAGATATTGATTAGAGAAGGTAAATAGATAATTTTATTTGAAAATTGTATTATACTCCCTCCTATTCCATATTTTCTTCCCTATTTCCTAAAACGGATTATTCAGGTTTTCTTCCCCTTTCCTATTTTGGAAACTTTTATTCTTATTTTATTCATTTCTCTCTCCTATTATCAAACCCCACCCAACCTTTTTACTCCTATTTTATTCTTTTTTAATGCTTTTGGCCCCACAATTTCTTATTTAATTCCCAATTATTCATCCATCTCTCATATCACCAAACCCCACCCAATTTTTTACACTTATTTTATTCTCCACCTTAATATTTGTGCCAAATACAAAAGGGAAGAAAATATGGAATAGGAGGGAGTATAAAAATAAGAACTGACAAATAATATAAATATTGGCTTAAAACCTTTAAAGTATCATGTGTATAAACTCAATTATATTTCTTTATTAAAAACAAAACTAACAATCAAATGTTATACTCATCTAATGGAATGCTCTCAATTTTAGTATTTTTAGGATAGGGTTACTTTCCGTCATTTAAGAGTGTGATTTGAGTAGTAAAGGTAAATATAGGTACGATGAGGTTGTTCAGTGACGCATATGGTTGATTCTGATGGTCAAGTTGATTAATTGGGTGAAAAGGGCACGATAATTGCATGAATGGTGTGGAAAATTAGGGGTATGTAGAAAGAAACCTTAGGAAGTAGATACATTTTATTTCAAGGTTGTATTATGTGTAAATGACATAGGCATATATGCAATTAAAATAGGTTTAAAATCTCTATAACATCATGTTTATTTGTAAACTCAATTTTGTTTTTCTTTGTGAAAGATAAAAATAGTATTAGTTCGTTTTATAAATGTGATATTTTGTTAATTATGATTTCTTTTCTATTTACATGGTGACAAGTTTTATGAATATTACAAATAATTTAGTATCCGTGCATCGCACGGGCAAAAATACTAGAATTGGTATTGTATCTATTTCTCTTAGATATAGAAAATTTATAAATTTACAATTTTTCACTTAAAATTAGAAAATTTAAAAATACTCCCTCCGATCCAGACAAAAGGTAACAGTTGCTTTTTGGCACTATTCATGGTCTTAGGGAATCTTTGAAATTGCCGTTAATCTAAAAGACAAAATATAGTCATGTGAGATCTTATTTGATTTATCATTTTGAATGCTACAATAATATCAAATTTTTATAATTTTTAATAATATGTAACTAAAGATATTCACGTTGCAAAATGTGTCTCGACATGATAAAGCAACTGTTACCTTTTGTCTGGATCGGAGGGAGTAGTTGATTAAATAATAATTTCTTTATTTCCTATTAGAATTAGAAAATAAGAAAATAATAAATTAATTACAATTTTTCTATTAGAATTAGAAAATGGTTGATTATTTATAAATTTCCTATTAGATTTAGAACAACATTACTGTATTATTTAACATTTTTATACTTACTATATTAGGTTATTAACTTTATTCAATATTTCTATTAAATATGAAAATGGGAAATGAGTTAGAAAATAATTGCTTATTTACAGATTTTCTATTAGACTTTTAACGTTATTCTTTAATATTTATAAATTTACTATTTAAGGTTATTACCTTTATTCAACCTTTAACTCAGTTTGTCTTCGTCTAACATTAAAATGGGTAAAAAAAAGTCCCACTTGGAAATACAAAACAAATTTGTTACTTTTCCTTATGCATTATGTTTTTATCTTTTTCATATTACTTGACCCTTCTTAAATTTAAAATGAATACCCGGTCTTAATTAAAAATTTGTGGAACTAATAAATTAAAGTACTTAAGTATTAAACATTATAAACTTTCGTACTTAACAATGCGAAAGAAATGAGATAATTTCTTTCATTAAGTAAAAACGGAAATAAGCTAAATGTCAAATATACTATACTTGTAAAACCCCTCGCGAAAGCGTAAAAGTAAACATACAAAACATGCCAAAAATGCAGCGGAATTAAAACTTTTGACATGAAAAGAAATAAATAAAACATGCGAGGTGTCTTAGCAATACTAAACATGCGGAAGAAAAGAAACATAAGTAAGTATATAAGTACGATACAAAACAGCCCGGGATAGCATATCCCAACAGGCACAAATACTGAAACGTAAGTCTAAGGTCTAGCTAACGAATAAGTGAAAATCAACGATAAAGGATCATCGCTCGCTAGCCTCAACGTAACCCCTGCAAAACAGCCTCATGTACCTACACACATACAACATGTGCGCCACAGTCAGTGGGGAGTGACTAGAGTGCTCCTAGCCACCTATTGTCAATAACACATAACACATAAGCATACAATATATTCCAACATATATAAAACATGTGAAGCATACAAATCTCAATATCCGAATCTCAAGTGAACATGCAAATACTTATGCAAGGCTCTCAACCAACTTCGGAAACTATTTGGAAGGAGAGCCGGTTTCCCTTCCGGTTGCCCGGCCGGGGGGTCTTTCAATCCAAACCATTTACGAAACCAGACTAAGAGTCGTCCAATGCCTTGGACGAACAATACTAAGATAACCAAGTATCATACATTCACAAATACAACTAAGGCAAACTCAACATCCAATTATATCAACAAGAGATAGGTCACCTAGTGACTCGACTCCAACAACTATAGGTCAGCCAAGTGACTCTACAAACAAGAGATAGGTCATCCAAGTGACTCGACTCTAACAACAATAGGTCAGCCAAGTGACTCTACAAACAAGAGATAGGTCATCCAAGTGACTCGACTCTTACTACTATGAGCAGGCCGACAATCGACTCGTCTATATACTACGACATCCCCAATCTCAGACTATACAACCCCATGGTAGGACGACATCAAATGACTGTCCTAGTCTAAACCTGGCACGACTCTCGGAGCGCAAACGAATCACGATCCCCGATTCGACAAGTGCACGAGGCACCCCCAAGACCCGAACTAGCTAGGAACGAGATATGCCCGAAGGCGGGCAGACAATCTAAGACCTGACCGTGAGACCAAGTCACTACGGCCAACCAGCTACACAATGCAATCAGGTGAGAACTCGAGTACTATAGCAGCGCACAGCAGGTTTAAGCAAATCACATCATGTCATCTCAAAGATGTACAATAACTCAAACTCGAATGACAATCATTTCTTATATATCTCATCTCTAAACATCCATGTAACACTTAGCCGACTTCGGGAACTAATTTGAGGCGAGAGCCGGTTTCCCTTCCGGTTGCCCGGCCGGGGGGGTCTTTCTCCTCAAATCCATTTCCGAACCCAATATAAGTGCCGCCCAATCTTGGGACTTCAAACAAGCATATAATTCACATTATATAACATATATTCTTTACGAAAATCATTACATATATAAAATAACAAAAGAATCGTAAATTAAATATATAGTTCATTCGGAAAAGAGTAACAAAACTAATTTAACATTTCATATTATATCCTCATATTTTTTATATAAAATTAACACGTGAGAAATTAATATAACAAGTCGTATTTTAATTATTCGGGAGACCGATTAACTAATTAATCATTTAGACATGCTTCTTAAAATAAAACCGTAACCCATTACTAATTCGTAACGATTTCTAACGTATTATATTTAAACGTAAACAAGCTAGCAAGAACGTACGTAAATTAATTAATTCAAGGAGGCAGGCTAGCACGTACGTAAAATAATAATATAATAAAAACATAATTATACTATGCACTATGTTGACATTATACATACGTAGTAATAATGATTAATAATAGTAGTATTGTAGTAGCCAATAGTAGCGTAGGTATTAATATTAGTAGAATTAGTTGTAGCACAACAGCAACACTAAACGTGAACCAGTATAACGAAACGCAGGAAAAATGATAGAAGACAGCAGCTATCACGTTAAAAACCGAATGCCACAATAACATAATGCAATACATACAGCAGTAGCAATTGGCGATAAAAGCAACATAAAATCATAGTGCAGGCAACAGCAATGTGCAGCACGACATAGCAGAGACTACAGCGACAGTAGCTATGACACAACCACACTAACAATAACGAACAACAGCCGCGATAACAACAGTAGCAGAAAAGCAATGAACAACAGTATTCTGCGCGGCCAGTAGCAGTAGTGCAATCGTCACAGAGAACAACGCAAAATTACAGAATAGAAGCAAGTACAGTAACATGTAATAGTAGTAAGGGCAGTAGTAAGCAACGATAGCAACAACATCAGAAAGCAAGGAAAACAGAACCCAAAAGGCAGGAATGAACAGAGTACGACAGCTAGTAGCAACAACGATACGACGATAGAACCACAAGCTAACAGCAGTAGAAATGTAGTCAAACAACTAGGACAGAAACTCATTAGGAATGGCCGGAAAAAATAGCAACAAACAACAAAAACAATAGCAATATTAGTTGCGTGGATATAACAGCAGTATTACTAGCAACAATAGTATAAAAAGACGCAGGAAAATGAAATGTCCATCAGCATAAGGAACACATATGGGATGAATAATACTAATATGTGACGGATACTAATTACTCACTAACTATTAAACATAAAACCCATAATCAATTCACATAAACAATAAGAAAATCATATGTCCAATTAATTTAAGACAAAGGCCGAGTATTCTCATTATTGTCACCTTAAAGAGCGATTTCTTCACTTCTAATCTTGAACAATGTATGAGTCTTTGTCCGGGTCGTCCGAATCAACACCTACGAACAACAAAAACGGATTATAAAAGGGTAATTTCGAGTTAACCTCAAAACAGCCCAGAAATTGATTTTGACGCAACGGAAAAAGAAAGAGATAGAAAGAACGGAAATGAGGAGAGGAATGCGATGGTGAAAACCTTGTGTCAAACGGAGTTGATATGAGTAAATGGATGATGATTTTGTGAAGATGAAAAAGAGTAAAAATGGAAGAACAATGTATTATATTTTGGTGAAGGAGGGTTTAACGTGAAAAGAGGAAGGAGGGTGTACTTTATATTTGACTTGAGTCGGGTTTCTAAAATGTAAGGAGCGGAAAACTTAAAACGTAAATTACCAAGTAAACGTGACCTCTTTAAATTAAACAACTCAAGACGGACTTAACGACATTTCTTAAAATAAAACTTACGAATTATAATTAAAATATTATTAAATTCCATAAACTACTTTTAGATTATTAAATTTACTTTTATAAAAATACGGGATGTTACAATACTTTAGGAATATAGATATAAATATAAATATTAAAGATAACAATGATGATTTAGATAGATGAAGTTGAATAATTGTGTGGATGACATTTATATATTTTAAATGAATATTGAAAGGCATTTCATAAAGAACAATATACTTTTTTCCTGCATATTTTAACTTTATTCTTTATAGATGGGACATTGTGTTATAGAGTGACGTAGTTTTTACGAGAGTGGGGGTAGATAGGTTTTGAGGGAGGAGATTTGTGTCTTAAGGGGTATGGTTATGCTCCAACTTTTAAGAGTAAAATTTGAGTAGTACAATAAAATCTCGATAGACATGGGTAGTTCAGGGATACAATTGATGATTTTGATGATCAAGTTGGTTAGTTAGGTCGTCAAGTTTCGATTTAATGAATATAAATATATAAATATAAATATAAATAATAAAGAAATACAACGACGTACGTGAGTCAAGCGGAATAACTGTGTTGATTGTGTATTAGAAGGTATTTCATAAACAACAAAGTAATGACAAATAAAAGATGTTCCCAGACGAATAGAGTAAGGAGTACAACAATCGAAATTATTTTTAATCATGGTATTAGATTAATGATAGCTTGTTACAGTCCGTATTCTTTTTGTTCCTTCATACTTTCAACTTATTTTTTACAATAAGATATTTTCTTATGGGGTAGTGGTTGATTTTACATTAGATCTATCGATTTTTGTTTTTAGGAATGGGGGTAGATATATAAGGTCTCAAGGGATGAATTTTAAGTGTCTTGGGAATAGGATTACTCTCTGACGTTTAAGTATGATTTGAGTTGTACAAAAAAATGTCTATAGGTTATGGTTTTTCAGGAATACAGTTGATTCTGTTGGTCAAGTAGGCAAGTTAGGTGAGAAAGGTACGAAGAATACCTAAATGGTATGGGAAAATGGTACATGTGTACTAAGCTTATGATTAGAACAACTGAGAAAGTAAGTAAAATATATTATGCTTTAGATAATTCCCAAAAAATGCCAAATTTCAATTAAGGAATATAAATATAACAACAAGTCTCTCTTGTGACGAACATATCCGTCAGAAGTTTGCGACAGGGCAAGTACTACCCATGTGGAAGTATAAAACAAAATAGTTTATTACTCCTTAGGGCCTTCGCTTTGGGTATTAGAGATGATTCCAATTTTGTTAATGAGATGAAATGTAATTGTGTATTATTAGAAGGTATTTAATAAACAACAAAGTATTGAAAAATTAAAAAATTTCCGAAACGAAGACGTCGTAAGAAAAAATCAAAGTTATTTGTTAGTCGTAGTTATAAGATTGGAGTTTATAGTTTGTACTTTATTTTCCCCATACATATTTTCATTTTTTTTTTACAGTTGGACATTGTCTTATATGGTGTGAGTTGATTTTACATTGGATGTGTTATTTTGTTGATCAGGGGTACGGTGGCCCGGGGATATATAGGTCTTGAAGGTAGATGCGTCTTGGGGGTAGGGTTACTCTATTAGTTTTAATAGTGTGTTTGAGTACTAGTGCAATCAAATGTCGATAAGCTAGAATAGTTCAGGCATACAATTAATTGATTTAAGTTGGTTATACTAGTATAAACTAAAACTAAGCTAAAAATAAGGAAGAAAATGAGATTTTTGTTTAATACTACTCCTACTTCTCCCTACTTTCTCGCAAAGTGTTGCTTTTTTTTTGACAAATGTAAACTTATATAAATTAAAACAGACAATCAGAAAGCCACTAGACTAGCCCGTGGCAAGGCTTACAGATCAGTGACGATTAGAACGCAGACAAGAACGAATCCCTATAATGGAATTCCTTACAACAACTGGTACTGGCAAGTCATTTACCAGAACTGAAGATATTTTTTTTGATGGAACTACAAAGAAACAAAAGTCAGAGGTACGCTGACGTAGAGTACCCATTGTCTTGAAAAGCGCGAAAGAATATTCAGCAAATAACGACGGACCCCTGATCCGGTAGGTTGAAGACATACCACTTTCAGAATCCGAGAGAGAAAAGACGAAAATCGACGAGCGTTCAATTCTGCAAACCGATAAAAAAAACAGATTCGGGAACAGGAACAACAACAGTACGAAAAGCAGGGGGAATAGTTCGACAGAATTACCCGTAAGACAACTGTTGATGCCGATAAAATGTTGTCCCTAAAAGCCTGACAATCTGTAAAGGGTTAACTGTTGCAGAATCAAAAACAATAGAATTCCTCGAGCGCTAGATCGCATGAACAATGCAAAAGAAAGCAAGCTGGTTATCAGTTTCAGAAGACGGATACAAATGAAACATCTTGAAAAGGTCAGCTATCCAACGAACAAGAGGGACATCAGGATTAGCAACCGAATTAAGACCAAGGATAGAGGCATGTCAAACATGCTGGGTAATGCTACATGATCTGAAAAGATGCTCAGATGTTTCCGGGCAAAGTGTTGCTACCCAGAACGAAAAAATGGGAGTTGCTTGCTTGGTTGCTTGGTGCCCCTACGTGACTCATGAGAAACAATTCCCACTGGCTCCTCTTCATTTGTCTGGGCCATTCTCACACATTGCAGCTCAAATAATTGGGTCACGTCAGTTAACCCAAGTGGGCATCAAATACAAATCAAACGTGGGACGAGATTGCACGAGTTTATGCGGGTTCGAGTCTTGATAGCAGTCCAACTGAAAATTATAATTAATCATCTAGCCAACTACTCTTCTGGTCTTTCTTTTTCACACATTATATCCAAACCGGTACCTACAAAATAAAACAAACAAAAAAACAGTATCGAAATCCGACGGAATATATAGATTGACATTGGCTAACTTAAATTAACAAATATTCTATTTTATTCACAAAATTGGTAAATAAGGCTAACTCTGATAATAAATTAAACTAAATAAGAGACGAAATGTGGGTTAAAAATCGGTAAATTACGATGTTATCACTCATTTCACAACATTCAGTATTACTCCCTCTAATTCATTTATCTTTATTTTAGCACAAAGACCAACAAGAGACGAGCATGTCATTTGTGGGTGGTGTTATTGAGTGTGTTATGTGGAGGCACCAATATATACCTTATGAACCGTGGACACTGACGCATCCGAGACCAAACAAGAGGTATCGCCGTATTAATGCTTCCGTACAACAGAGTGACAGTTGGAGTAAGTGTCGTCCTCGACAATAGTGCGATCATATGATTTAACTATCATTCATAAATCTCATATAAAGAATACACAATGGATGATTCTTATATATAGTCAACTGATCAACATATACGGCCGGTAACGATTGGCTGGCTAGAGTTTTGATGTTGCTCTCGTATGACGGTGGTGTTCAGTTGATCCCTTTAGGTCACACCTATAGACCAGATCCCAAAATAGAAAAGTTTATTAGTTGTATATCGATACGGATTACTTAAATCCTTAATTTGAACGAGATGAGAAAAGTGGAATCTTATTTTAATATGATTAAATTAATAAGATTTGAAATTAGTAAATAAAATGTTATATTACTAATTATTAATCGATATTTAGGAAACATGTGAAATTAGAATAAACGATTAAGGGGTCGTTTGGTTGCCCCATAAAAACACAGGAATTCCAAATCTCATGATTTGAGATTTGAGACTCTTATTTGGTTACCCATTTTTTTAAATAATGGAGGAATTTAGAGTTCCATAGGAACTTGATTCCTACATCATGTGGGAAGTCGCTTACCAACCCTTTCATGGTCATTCCAAGTTCATGTGTTTTTTTATAATTGATATTTAATATTCTACCCTTATTAAAAACACACTTTTTTATTTTCTACTTCCCCTGCCGTCATCTCTACACAACTTTTTTTCCTCTACAATTTTCATCTTCACTTTCTTAGGTACTGTCTCCATTTCCCTCTTCCTCTTGTTATCTCGTTAATTTATTTTTACTTATATCTAAATTGAGGAAATAATCGGGCTTGTGTGATAAACTTAGTTGAGCATCAGCCTAATGCTAACATAGAATAAAACATCGTGAATTCTCATTAATGTGATAAACACAGGAATTGAGTTATCGTGTACTATTTTAGCTGACCTTGTATGTTGTATACAAGGGTAAAATAGTATTTACAACAAAAAAACACAGGAATTGAGTTATCCAATCAAACAACTTGTAGGAATTTATTTCATGGGAATAGTCAATTCCTATATGGCAACCAAACACCTTTTTTGCATTTCCCATGAATTACACGTGATAACTTAATTCATGTGATTTTCTGCTTACCACATGAAATTAATTCCCACATGAAATTAATTCCCACATGAACCAAACAACCCCTAATTATAAGAACAAATGTTGTAAGTTATAATTAAATTGACTTTTACGTATGTGTAATTATGAATTACCTACATGTATAAGTCGTCAATTGTTATTATTTATGAATTATAGTATTTAATTTGTTAAGTACACATAATAATACCTAGTGACATGTTATACGTCACATGTCACATGAACAATTGACAATTGATAAAATATAAAATAAAAGCACATTTTATCTTATAAGAGGGGCCGGCCACTTGTGTAAGAAAGAGAGAAAAATATAATTTCATTATATGTGATAAATCACATCACATGGAAAAGAGAAATGACTTTCGCATTAGAGTAATGAAGTAAAAGAGATTTATAGCACAAGAAGAATAAAAAATACTTGATTAATATATGATAGAACTCGCTAGAAATTTAGGGGTTGTTTAGTTCATGTGGAAATTAATTTTATGTGGGAAATATAAATTCACATGAATTAACTTCCTACATGTAATTCATGGGAAATACGCAAAACTTACTTGGTTGCGATTTAGAAATTGACTCTTCCCATGAAATAAATTCCTCCATGCTGTCAGGGCCGTCTCTGAGATTTAAGGGGCCCTGTGCGAAATATTATAACGAGGCCCCAACTAAGCATTGTACAACTCGTTTAAAAAGTTTATTTCGATGTTTGTATCTCAAATAAAAAATACTCTTCTTAAAGGGCCTAAGAAACAAAATTGTGGGGTCGAATATTTTATTTCTGAATTTTCCACTAAATTATAAATAAATAAAATATCTCATTTTTTAACTACTAAGTATCAAATGAGAAAACTAATTTTATAGTTTTTTTTTTTTTGCAGAAAAGCAAAGGATCTTTTATATCATAATTAAATTGAAGTACAAAGACCCTAAACAAAATCTACAAAGGAGACCAGAGTAGCCCCCTAAAAAAAACCTTTAAAAAAAGGAAAAAAAACCCCAGAAAAACATTATAGACGAGCTATAATGTTGAAAAACTGGAGAGATGCATAAATGATAACAACCATAGTAGTAGTTATCAATAAATGCACCCATGAATGTCATAAGACATCCTAACATTCAAATTACAAACAATCTGACTCACTATGGAATGCACAGGCCTATGAACACCACTAAAAATTCTATTGTTTCGTTCTTGCCAAATATAGTAAACAGTAGCTAACAGAGCGCATCTCCGTCTTCTTTTGATCCAACTTTTCCCACGCGTATGCTCAGAGAACCAAAGCATCACCCGAGATAAATCAATAGCCTGAGTGTGAAAAGAGAATGAGCCTTGAACAGACTGCCAAACAGCCCTGGAATACTTGCATTTGAAAAAAAATATGGGAATGTGTTTCTTCATCAGCCTCACAAAGGGAACACCGATTGACCCAATGCAAGCCTCTTCTCAAGTACATATCAACGGTAGATAACTTTCCTTGAATAGCCAACGCCCCAATGAAAGCATGCTTAGGAAGAATAGCCACATCAAAGACAGTAGAATACCACAAGTTCTTAGGCAAAGCACACCTGAACACATTATACATACTGACATGATCAAAAACAGAAGTGGAGAGAAGTTGCTGAGCAGTAGAGAAGCCTATGGCAGCCACCAACTCATGCCTAACCAAGAGGATATTGCTCCAAAACCACGAAGAGGCAGTGTTCTTACGGACTGTCCAGATAGAAGCACCCTTCAGATTGTATGCTTTTATCCATCTAGCCCATATTGAGTCAGAATTGGTGTGAAGCTTCCAAATCCATATTTATCAACTAATTTTATAGTTATTAATAAATTTATCAACTTTTATCCATATTTTTTCCCAATATGAATTAGATATCGTTGTATAAGGGTCTGTTTGGCAAAACTAGCTGAAAAGTTTGCTGAAACCTGAAAAGGTACCTGAAACCTGAAAAGGTAGCTGAAAAGCTACCTGAAAACCAAGACCTGATAAGGTAGCTGATTTTTGTTAAAACTGTTTGGAAACTAGCTGAAAAGGTAGCTGATATTTGACAACATGACGTAAAAGGACATGCTTTATTATTGATATCTTTTACGTTTTTACTATTATTTTTGTGTTATTGTAGACAAATGACCGAAACAAATAGAGTAGTAACTTTTGAAGAGAATAGTGCACTTAAAATGGTACTGGAAAATGCCTACATTGCTACTTCTAGGATTTCTTCATGTACCCTATTTCGAATGAATTGACCATTAAAAACAAGTTATAGGGATAGCTTCAACTACTAACTTTTATATACAACGAATTTCACATATTAATATATAACGATTAGGTGAAAAAAAATTTAAACAATATATCCTCAAAAATATTGTTGGAGATAATATTGCGTAAATATTCTCGATATTGCAAGATTATCACATTCACACATCTTTCGGAAAGTATCACGCGTAAATATTGTATACCATATCTTTTCAGTTAGGAAAAGATTAGTTTTATTTGATTCCATCTTCTTGTATAAATTGTAGCCTACGTTGTGCATTCCTCCTCATTCAATAACATTGAAACATTCATAAAAACTTCCTGTGTTATTTTTCTATATGGTCTTTCCGTCACTCTTCGCAAACGGCGGGAAACCCGTCAAAGTCGTCAATTTTTGATGGGTCTCGTACCTTTCTATGCCACTGCTCGCTCTAATATTCTTGGTAGTGATCCTCTCCCTTCCTTGCATTCTATTTATTCTCGTATGGTGCAGGAAGAGGAGGTGCGTACACTCACCGCGCAGCGCACTACGGCTATGGCCTTCGCTGTGCAGGGGGGAAAAGGAGGATCGGTATCCAAGACGGGCAAGCCACGACCTTGGTGTCCGCATTGCAATAAATCTGGCCACAGTGAAGACAATTGTTGGGATTTGCACGGGTACCCGGAGGGTCGTGGTCCGCGTTCCAAGTCCAAACCAGAAACTTCTTCTTCACATCAGACGAATGCAGTCTTGGGTGAGGCAGCATTGGATGTTAATCATATCCGACTTAACGGTAAGCGTACTGTCATTTGGCTCGTTGATACAGGAGCTTCGATCCATGTTTGTAACGACTTACAGTTACTTGATCATGTTGTGTCCATCAAACCTCTTGAGGTGGGTCTTCCTAATGGTGTTCGTTTAAAGGCTACACATCAAGGGAGGGTGAAACTAAGTGATAATCTCATTCTGCATGACGTGCTCCATATTCCATATTTCACGTGCAATTTATTGTCCGTCTCACAATTATTATTAGCTCAAAATTGTAATATCCATTTTACTAATACTAAGTGTGTTATACAGGACCCTATCTCGAAGATGAGGATTGGTGAGGGTGGACTCGTCAACGGACTTTATCAACTGTCTATGGATGTCACAAATCGTGTTAATGTGGTCGACAACAATGGAAGCATTGATCTTTGGCACAAACGGTTAGGACATCCCTCTTTGCAAGCAATGAAGTTCGTTCCTCATCTTAGTCGTTTTAAGAGTGTTTTAGACAATAAACATTGTGATGTGTGTTTTCGCTCTAAACAAACTCGTTCTGTTTTTCCTTTGAGCAATAATAAGGCGGATAATTTATTTGACTTAATACATTGTGATGTTTGGGGCCCTTACGATCCTAATCGTGCTTGTGGGTCACGTTATTTCTTATCTATTGTCGATGACTATTCACGTTGTGTGTGGGTATTTTTGATGAAAACAAAGGACGAAGTGAGTAGGCTGTTGAGGGAATATTTCGCGCTAGTTAAAAGGCAATTTAATCGAGATATTAAACGATTAAGGAGCGATAATGGGACGGAATTTAAGCCTCTAATTACTTACTTTCGTGACAATGGAATCATCTTTGAGACCTCTATGGTCAAAACTCCACAACAAAATGCTAGAGTAGAACGGAAACATCGACACATACTCAATGTGGCTCGTGCCTTACGGTTTCAAAGCTCCTTACCCACGGATTTTTGGGGCGAATGTGTTTTAACCGCAGCTCATCTGATAAATAGAACTCCAACTCGTATTCTCCATGGTAAGACTCCTTTCGAATTGTTATTTGGGAAGGAGGCTAATTTAGATTTACTTCGTATTTTTGGGTGCTTAGCATATGCTAAAAACATGAATCCGAGTGATAAATTTGATAGTCGAAGTAGACGTTGTGTTTTTCTTGGATATCCATTCGGAAAGAAAGGTTGGAGTCTTTTTGATCTTGAGACTGGGCAGTATTTTCAGTCTCGAGATGTGAGTTTCGTTGAAACCGAGTTTCCTTTCGCTAATACACCGGAGCAGGTTAATGAGCATTCTATGGGCTCGACTTTTGATGATAATTGTACTCCTGATATCCCTGTCAACTCTCACACCGAACAGAGGACAGAACAGGAGACTGAAGCTGACCTGGGTTCTGATGCGCATCGAACAGAGCCACAATCTACTGTTCACGATACATCACCAGAATCAAATGATGGTGGGGAGGGTAGTACACATACAAATGAAGTTGCAGGAGATAATATTGCTCATGGGGAGGACATGGGGACTGAAATGGACACAGAATTGGGTCGTGGCAAGCGGGAGAAAATTCCTAACAAAAATCATAGGGATTATGTTCGCTGGGATCACGTTAACACGATTTTGGCCGAGTCACCCACACCAATTCCCGTCTCAGGTAGCTCTTATCCTATAACTCATTTTGTACATTATGATACTTTCTCAAAACCACATCGTCACTTCCTTGCAGCTTTAAGTCGCGATGTTGAAACAAAGTCTTTTAAGGAGGCTATGAATGATCCTCGTTGGCGAAAAGCCATGAGCGAGGAAATCGCAGCACTTGAAACAAATAATACTTGGACGGTCAGTGACTTACCAGCCGACAAGAGTGTTATTGGGTGCATGTGGGTTTTTAAAATAAAACACAAATCTGATGGTACAGTCGAGCGGTTCAAAGCTCGACTCGTTGTCCTTGGAAATCACCAAAAAGCTGGGGTCGATTTCACAGAAACATTTGCTCCAACTGTAAAAATGGTGACGGTACGTACTTTCTTGGCCGTTGCAACAATTAAGCAGTGGGAATTACATCAAATGGATGTCCATAATGCATTTCTTCACGGCGATTTGTCGGGGGAAGTGTATATGCGTATGCCGCCTGGTTTCAGTCATGGAATGGAGGGTAAAGTTTGTCGTCTTCGCAAGTCTCTATACGGTCTTCGTCAAGCCCCGAGATGTTGGTATGCGAAATTAGCTAATGCTTTATCCTCTTATGGTTTTCTTATGAGCGCTTCCGATAATTCACTCTTTACATTTCGTAAAAATGGAGTTGAAATGCACATTCTCGTTTACGTTGATGATTTAGTCATTGCCGGGAACAATTCTACAGCTATTTCTACCTTTAAATCCTATCTCAGCAAATGCTTTAAAATGAAGGATTTGGGTAAGTTAAAGTATTTCCTCGGTCTTGAAGTGGCACGGAGTTCCAAGGGGTTATTTCTTTGTCAAAGAAAATATACTCTTGACTTGTTGACGGAAACTGGTCTCCTTGGATGCAAACCAACCGCGGTTCCGATGGATGAAAAACATAAGCTGGCTCTTGCTACGGACACAGCTTTAGAAGATGCCACCAAATATCGACGGCTGGTCGGTAAACTAATTTATTTGACTCTTACACGTCCCGAAATTTGCTACTCGGTACACATTCTATCTCAATTTATGCAACGACCGACTCAGTCTCAATGGGAGGCGGCCTTGCGAGTTGTTCGATACTTGAAGAAAAGTCCGGGTCAAGGGATTGTGTTTCGCATTAATTCGCCCTTGCTACTTGAGGCGTATTGTGATGCCTCTTATGGGAGTTGCCCGATTACTCGTCACTCTATTACTGCTTATTTCGTGTGTCTTGGTGGGTCACCCATTTCTTGGAAAACGAAAAAGCAAGCCACGGTTTCTCTATCCTCCACAGAGGCTGAGTATCGAGCCATGGTGTCCGCAATTTGTGAGGTAATTTGGTTAAAAGGCTTACTCGAAGGGCTTGGAATTGGTATTTCTAGTTCCGTTCGGCTACATTGTGATAATCAAAGTGCTATGCACATATCCAATAATCCGGTGTATCATGAACGTACCAAACATATCGAGATCGACTGCCATTTTATTCGTCATCACATCCGTAACGGCGTCATTACTCCCTGCTACGTTCATACTCAATCTCAAGTCGCCGACATTCTGACCAAAGCCTTGGGACGGACGCGTTTTGAAGATTTACTTGGCAAGTTAGGCATATCCGACGGATACGCTCCAACTTGAGGGAGGGTGTTGGAGATAATATTGCGTAAATATTCTCGATATTGCAAGATTATCACATTCACACATCTTTCGGAAAGTATCACGCGTAAATATTGTATACCATATCTTTTCAGTTAGGAAAAGATTAGTTTTATTTGATTCCATCTTCTTGTATAAATTGTAGCCTACGTTGTGCATTCCTCCTCATTCAATAACATTGAAACATTCATAAAAACTTCCTGTGTTATTTTTCTATAAATATACTATTGATATAAAATTAGTTTTCTATTAAAATGAGAATTTGTGTTTATTTTGATGGACAAAATGGAACAAAAAATAAAAATGGAGCAGCATGCTCAAGGGAAGGCTCGAACTCAGGCCACTGTCACAAAACACTAATGGCTCTACCACCTCTGCTACTAAATTATCTTGTCATTAACTATGTTAATATTTACATATGATGAAGTCTCTAACAGAATTGGGCCCCCAAATTTTTGGGGCCCTGTGCGCCCGCACCGGCTGCGCTCCCTAAAAGCCGGGCCTGCATGCTGTTGGTTGGATAAATCAATTCCTGTGATTTTTTTGTTGTAAATACTATTATATCCTTTGCTAAAATTTATTAGTTTACCCTTAAATTCATATATAGGGCGTACAACATACAAGTTTTAATAACATGAAAACTATGATTTTTTTTTTTCCAAATTATTATCGTAAAATAAAATAACATAAATTAAATTAGCTTAAATTAAGCCACAAAAATTAAACGGCTAAAAAAACATATTCTGGATTAGAGCTTAATTGTAACACAACATAATAATCCAAAATTTTATAATCTAATGTTTGGAGGAGAAGTAGTTATCACTTATTTGCATCATCGGGAATCAATAAGCCTTGCACATAAGCAAATTTAAAATCGTCTGAAACCTGGAAAAAAATCAACATCAAGGGGATTTGTAGTGATTTGTTTTGGCGCTGATATAACTTGAGCGGCATATAGGGGAAGTAGAAAATAAAAAGGGTGTGTTTTAAATAAGGGTAAAATAGTAAATATCAGTCATAAAAAACACAGGAAGTTGGAATGACCAACGGGGTTTGGTCATCAACTTCCCACATGATGTAGAAATTCAAGTTCCTAAAAAATTCTAAATTCCTCCATTTAAAAAAAAATGGTTAACCAAACAAGAGGCTTAAATCTCAATTCATGATATTTTCGAATTCCTGTCTTTTTATTGGGCAACCAAAAAACCTCTTATTATATAACTGCTTCTTGTAACAATTAGTGATTGGGTTGAACTTACTAAGACAATATATTTAATCATCAATATTAACCGATTAAACATACTCAAATATTTAAGAAAACTTCGAAATCAGACGCCCATTATTATGATTCACCTGGCACTGGCTCCTGAGCTTGAATTGCGATCACAATTGGACTTTTATTGGGATCACTCTCTGCTTTATTTACGCAATCCAGATGCTGGAATGGATTTGGGCATCAAAGACGGCTTGGAGGGTTGTAGCATCGTCCTAGGAGATATGCCGGAGGCTGCCATCTGGCTTGAGGCTACAAGTGCATCACTGACTAGTCCTACAGATGCTGGTTGTCTGGTCCAAAAGTCTCGGCTGACATGCTTTGAGCGCTGGAGGGACTGGGGTTGGTTCCAGACATGGTGATGAACAAATTTTTAGGAAATTACGGCACTGAAATAATCACTTTACCCCACGGTGGATGCCAGATTGTTTTGGTAAAATAATAACAGATCTTAGTTTAGGTGTGGGTTAAAGTAACTATTCGTTAACCAAACAACAAGTAAATTACGATGATACTAATGGACGAAATGAATGACAGAAAACAGGTTGACACAATGAATTTTGGTGAGCGAAAAAATCGATTTTGGAAACAATCACGGGGGAGACGGAATCCCACCAACTTTGCTCTATAATCGAAGAAATATGGTGGACAAGAGTACAAGGGAGAAATTCCAGACATATGAAATAAATGTAACTGCTTGATATGATTTTCTCTATGTTTTGGGAAGGATCGATTGAATGCCCCAGTCTTGAGGTTTCCGACTGCTTTTATAGCGCTCAAGAGCAGAGTCCACGGTCCTCCCTAGTCTTGCGCATGCTCCTGTAATCTTGCTTGTTGTTGAGAAAAATACGAGCGAGGTTATTTCTCATCCTTTTGACGGATCCCAACTGTCTTTAAAGTATCGTTCATGCACGGGGTTTTACTTCAGTGGCCCAATTTGCTTCTGTCGTTATCTCCTTACATCCCCTTGCTGGCTATTCTTCATTCATGGGCCTTGTGATTGTAGATTTTTCCCATAACACCCATTATATTTTGGTCGTGCTTTTTCACATACGGATTTTACTCTTTCACATACGATTTTTACCATCCTACAGTGTATGTGAAAAAGTAAAGTCCGTATGTGAAAAAGTAATTCCGTGGGTCGTGCTTTTTCACATACGGATTTTACTCTTTCACATACGATTTTTACCATCCTACCCTTGTCATTTTTTTAACATTCCCTACATTAATTTTAGTTTTCTCTCTTCCTTCAACCTCTTAAACCAACTACTCCGTTCACCGTCGACTACTCCGTTCACCGTCCCTCCGTCATCAACTCCATTCACCGCCGTCCTATCACGACCGTCCAAATCGCCACCTCCTCCCCTGCACAACCTCTGTAGACTGTATCCCTTGTACGCATCAATTGCAAAAAACTAAAAGAAATAAAAAAAAAAAAAAACTAAACCTAAAAATAATTAGAAAATTGAATACGAATCAATTGAAGAATTACTTAGAAATTAAATTCCCCAAATTCATGTGCTTTCTACTCTTTTTCTCTTCGAAACTCCCTAAATTCATACTCCAGAGATTGCTAACTCAGACTTTGCTACTATAAAAGCAAGCGGCAGCAGAAGGAGAAAATTTCGGAACTCGCCGACTCCGTAGGATAGAAAGGGGGAATTAAGCAGGGTGATGGAAGTGCTTCCCCCCAGTGATGCAAGAACCGGAAGATATCTATATAAGCCAGCTGTGCACAATTAGAGGCTATTGTACTTTTAGGGGTGTGAGATGTTCAATTAGAGCGACTGGAATTCCGTAGAACGATCGGAACAGACGTGATCCGATCCAATCTGAAGGGGTGCCGCGGCAAAATTGATTATTTGCAGACAAAATAATTGCAGAATTGCAGACAAACAAATAATATTATCTCACTATTTGGAGAATTGTAATCCATTATTTAAGTTTTTAGAGTAATTGATTAGATTTTAAGGTATGTTTAAGTTTTTAGAGTAATTGATTAAATTTTAAGGTAAAAATTCATATGTATGGGTTGTTTTGTTTAGATTTAGGAAGGAGAGTTTAGGTTTAGAAAGGGGAGTTTAGGTTTAGAAAAAAAGGGTAGAAGAAGGAAATTTTATGAAAAAGTGTATGTGAAAAAGTAAAGTCCGTATGTGAAAAAGTAATTCCGTATATTTAGGGGTTGCTATATTCCGCCCTTAATTTTACTCATTCCGCCCCTATAAATTACCAAATTGTCCTTTATTTTTTTAATAATGACTTTTTCAATAAAAGTTACTTTTATTAATTCATTTCACATTTACGTATATTTGGAAACCGTTTTAAAACCCACAAATCAAACTGTATTAACAAAAAAAAAAAAAATTAACAAACTTGTGCATCCTTCACTAACAACATTTTTTTTTCAAAAACAAAATTTATACTCATATTCATCCTTTCCCAACAATATTCGCATTCATCTTCACCAACAGTCACATTCATCTTCTCCAACAACATCAACACCTATTCACAGTTATTCTTCTTGTTTCACCATTATTCTTTTTTCGGATTTTTGGGTAAATTTTTGGATCTGAAAAATAGTGTCCAAGAACAAAAAAATAACTTTGTAAATTTTATTTTTTTAAAAGATGGTTCATTCATGTAATTCAGATGAACAGGCCTGGGCATGTTCATGTGATTTACATGAATATGCATGGGCTTGTTCATGTGAATTATATGAACATGCCTAGGCTTGTTCATGTAATTCACATGAATGGGGCATTTTACAGCTATTCTACTTATTCAATAATGTGACGAAATAATAAAAATATGTGACGAAATTTAATTAGATCTGAAAATTAATTGTGTCCAAGAACAAAAAAATTAACGTCGTAATTTTTTTTAAAAAAATGGTTCATTCATGTAACTCAGGTAAACAGGCCTGGACGTGTTCCTGTGATTACATGAATAGACCTGGTCGTGTTCCTGTGATTTACATGAACATCCATGGTCTTGTTCATGTGAATTACATGAACATGCCTGGGCGTGTTAGTTCATGTGAGTTACATGAACAAGCCTGGACATGTTCATGTAATTCACATGAACGAGTCATTTTAAAGCTATTCTACTTATTAAATAATGTGACGAAATAATAAAAATAAGTGACGAAATTTAAATAAATTGATTAATAACTCATTTTCAGTTTTTTCGGTATAATTATATGAACCCGTATTGTTTTCAGCTTATACAAAACCACTTGCTTCTCCTAATTGGTGACTACTATACTCATCATAATATCGATAATGTTGTTCGACATTCCAATCATTGTTAAATTGATTTCCGTCATTGTTGTAAGAATTATTATTATTGTACGATTTAAAAATATAAATGAAAAATGAGTTATCGTCAACCATTAATTGATTAATATATGTGTTGAGTAATTTTTTAGAAAGAGAAAATGTTACAAAGTGATGATGTGGGGTAATTAGATTTCATCCTAACCGATATACTATTAATGTGTCAAATATTTTTCTACAATGACAAGGGTAATCTTGGAATATTTAAAAGAAATTAGGGACGGAATGAGTAATAAAGTAGAGGCGGAATATAGCAATTTTGTATATTTATCATTCACCTTTTAAGAAGTCGTATTTCTTTTAATTAGGGTTCTAGGCTTCTAGCTCTCCCCTTGGTTTGGTCCAACCCAGATACATGTACGCAAGAAAGATCAAAACGACTCCCTTAACCAAATAGTATGCGTGTGTATATATATATATATATATATATATATATATATATATATATATATATATATATATATATATATATATATATATATATATTAATTCATGTACAATACATATTAACAAAACATTATAAAGATTTCGATTGGAGATGAAAACAATCTATGTTATTTACATTTGCTAATAAATTAAATAAATTAAAACATCAAAACTATAATCTCTTAATAAGAAGGAATTAATAACCAAGCTCTTACTTGTGTTGGATTTTTATGATTAATTAATTAAATATTATTATTAATAATATTAATAGTCTTATACAAATCCTAATTATATGTCCCATTAAAGAGACAGTCATACTATGGACTCTAAACTGTCTCTTAATTCTCTCCCATCTAGGAAACTACTCCCTTATTTGAGTTGTGTTCAAACACTGCTCTTTGATGGAAAAAGCAGTATATAAGAGAATACATATTCTGATTAATAGGTCACAAAATCTACTCTCCTTTAAGAAAACTACACCATCTAAATAAGTGAGCAGTGAGGGTTTGGAACCGAAATCAGAAATCCAGATTAATACTTTGGGGTTGATAAAGCTGTTCAGGAATCCGATTAGCAATGGCTGGAGGTTTTATTTTCGATCCTATTTATCGCTTCCGCTTTATTTAATCAGTTGTATGTTATTCAGTAATATTAAACATACTAATTAAGAATAAAATAACTTACATTTAGTATCAGAGCCTTAATGGCCTCTGTCTTGTTTTTCGGTTTCCGTCGTTTGTTTTGAATTCTGGTTTACAAGTTAATTGCTTGACTCGTGGAGTCGTGGATGTTTAGCTTATGTTCGTATAGCGTTGGACTAAAGTTGAGACATCAATTGCCGAATTGTTTTTTATAATTTATACTTTGCTCGACCGCAAGATCTGTTTCTTGTGAAGGCTTTGACTTCGTAAATCGATGTATAAATTGTACTGCCAAGAGATTAAGCAACATCAAGTCACGATGAATTTGGCAATTTTAATATTGTGGTTATTGCTTATTAGATCTGATTATCCTTGTCGATAATTTATTTGTGTAATCAGTTTCTGGGATTTTTTTTTTCTGGATTTTATTTTGAAGTTTGTCGGGGTTGAAGATGAACTTTTTTTTTTTTCTTTTTGGGGAGTTGTTGCTGGCTCATTTGTTTGATTTGTGTTGTCTTTTGAAAGCCTTTTAGTTTTGCTTGTCCTTTCACGAAGGTAATATTTTATTTAATAATGGCCTACTTTGTACTTATACGTGGACATTGGTTTATTATTGTTTTCCTATTTCTTTTACCTTCTAATGCTAGCATGTGACTACTTTGTACTTATATTCTTTTTTTTTTTATAGTAAAATACTACTAGTATATGGTAAGATAGTAGTCTTTAAGATGAGTTAAATCTCGTTATTCACATGCTGAGTTTTTTATATTATTGTTTTCGTATATACATAAAGTCAATTGTATATATTAATGTTAATAATATTTTTAAATGTCGAGTGATTTTAAATTTATTAATTAGAGAGTAGCCACAGCATCTTTAATTGTTTAAATTTTATTCGAAATCACATGTGGAAATTAGACATTTAATTGTAATTAATTATACGTTATATGATTAGACTTACCCACAGGAATCTTATTGTATTTGTAATTAATTGGGGTGTTATATTAAATTATGTTTCTTAATCTACCCACAGGAGTTAAGAAATGAATATGATTTAATAGTTTCATCATAAAGTTTAATTTTTATGCATCTAATTTGAGTAGACTTTAGCCCACAGGCAAGTTTATGTCACTAGGTTCATATGAGCATAATTTACATTGGTAAGTTGTGATAAAATTAAGTCTCAAATTTTGTTACTAAGTATGTATATTTAAATTTGCAGCAAGTTTACCTGGAGGTTCCTTTGATGTCAAAATTGACGTTCCTGAATTAACTGGTGACAATTTTAAGGTGTGGAAAGAAAGAGTTCTGCTACATTTAGGGTTCTTGCGTTTTGATTACGCTATTCAGAATGATGAACCGGCTGAAATAACTGAAAAAAGCACACCAGATCAAGTAGAACTTCGTGAAAAGTGGGTGAAATCCAACTATCTTTGCACGTTGTTCATTAAGACTAAACTGTGTGCTAGTATCAGAGGTTCAGTCGACAAGCATACTAAAGTCCAGGACCTACTTAAGGCTATAGATGAGCAGTTCGAAACTTCTGATAAGGCTTTGGCAAGCACCTTAATAATGAAGTTCACATCTTTGAAACTTAATGCCACTAAAGGAGTGCGTGATTTTATCATGCGCATGAGGGATACTGCAGCCCAACTTAAGGAATTGGAAGTTACTATGTCTGACACTTTCTTAGTGCATTTCATCTTATGTTCTCTTCCAACTCAATATGCCCCATTTAAGATCTCTTACAATACACATAAGGATAAATGGTCTCTCAATGAATTATTGACCATGTGTGTTCAAGAGGAGGGGAGGTTATTATTGGAAGAAGGTGAAAAGGTGAATTTAACTACTTCTACTGATAAAGCATCATCCAGTACGAAGTATAAGGCTCACCATAAAGATAAAGGAAAGGGAAAGATTCCAGCTGAGCAAGTAATTAAGAAGGAGTCGTCGTGTTTTTTCTGTAAAAAGAAAGGACACATGAAGAAAGACTGCGTAAAGTTTAAGGCTTGACTCAAAAAGAAAGGTAATTTTCATGCGTTTGTTTGTTATGAATCTAATATGGTCAATGTTAATCATAATACTTGGTGGATTGACTCTGGTACTACAATCCATGTTTCAAATACCTTGCAGGGTATGACAAACCTTCGGAAACCAGTGGCAAGTGAGAGCGCCATCTATTCAGGAAACAAGATAGGCTCGCACGTTGAGGCCGTGGGGACATGCAATTTAATTTTAAGTACTGGTTTTATTTTGATTTTGGAAAAGACTTTTTACGTTCCGAATTTTGCTCGGAATTTGATTTCAGTTTCTAGACTTGTACCTTTCGGATATTCTTTTAACTTTATGGACTCTGGTTTTAGTGTTTGCAGAAATTCTAAAGTTATTGGTAATGGTATTTTGTCTGATAATTTATATCGTCTTTGTTTACAAAATGATACCACTCAAAACACTATGCATGTTAGTACTGGTTTAAAAACAAGTATTATAAATGAGGAGTCCTCTATGTTATGGCACAGGAGATTGGGACACATCTCCATTGAGAGGGTCAAGAGATTGGTAAAGGAAGGGGTACTTAGTACTTTAGACTTTACCGATTTTGAGACTTGTGTTAGTTGCATTAAGGGAAAGCAAACTAACAAATCTAAGAAAGGTGCTAAGAGGAGTTCTGACCTACTAGAGATCATACACACGGATATATGTTGTCCGGATATGAACGCTAACGATCCGAAATACTTTATTACCTTTATTGATGATTATTCACGATATATGCGTCTTTACTTACTTCGTTCCAAAGACGAAGCTTTAGATGCCTTTAAAATTTTTAAGGCTGAAGTAGAGAAACAGTGTGATAAACACATTAAGATTGTGAGATCAGATAGAGGTGGTGAGTACTACGGTAGATATACTGAGGATGGACAAGCATCTGGTCCTTTTGCTAAATTTCTTCAAGAGCATGGGATTGTTGCCCAATACACTATGCCTGGTTCTCCGGATCAGAATGGTGTAGCAGAAAGAAGGAATAGGACATTAATTGAAATGGTGCGTAGTATGAGAAGTAATATCAAACTTCCTTCATTTTTGTGGGTTGATGCGCTAAAGACGGCTGCGTATATATTAAATCGGGTTCCTTCCAAGGCCGTCTCTAAGACGCCTTTTGAGTTATTCAAAGGTTGGAAACCGAGTTTGCAACATATACGCGTTTGGGGATGTCCGTCTGAGGTGAGAATTTACAACCCACAAGAAAAGAAACTAGACCCAAGGACTCTTAGTGGACATTTCATTGGATATGCCGAAAAGTCCAAAGGTTATAGGTTCTATTGTCCGTCTCATAGTACCAGGATTGTGGAATCTAGAAATGCAAAATTTCTAGAGAATGACTTGATCAGTGGGAGTACTATAGGAGTTGAACCTGAAAAGGATCAACATGAAGCTTCACCCTCTGTTTTGAATAACAGGTTGGTTATTGATCACGGTCCTGAAGTACGACCGGAGGTTCAACAACCAAATACAGAAATTCCACAAAATGTCGATCAAAATATAGTAGATCATAATGAGGAAGAAATTCCATTAAGAAAATCTACTCGAGAGAGGAGATCGGCGATTCCTGACGACTATGAAGTATATCTACAAGAGTCGGATTGCAATGTTGGAGCTGATAATGATCCTATGTCATTTTCACAAGCCATAAGTTCTACATTTTCAAACTTATGGATGGATGCTATGAAAGATGAGATGAACTCTATGGCATCTAATCGAGTTTGGGATCTCGTCGAGTTGCCCAATGGTGTAAAAACCATTGGATGTAAGTGGGTTTTTAAGACTAAAAAGGACTCACTTGGCAACATCGAGAGACATAAGGCAAGACTCGTTGCTAAAGGGTTCACTCAAAGAGAAGGGATTGACTACACAGAGACATTCTCTCCTGTGTCTAAGAAAGATTCTCTTCGAGTTGTCATGGCATTAGTAGCTCATTTTGACTTCGAGCTACATCAGATGGATGTGAAAACGGCATTTCTTAATGGCAATTTAGAGGAAGAGGTTTACATGAAACAACCTGAAGGATTCTCCTCTAAAGACGGTGACCATTTGGTTTGTAAGCTAAATAAATCCATATACGGTTTGAAACAAGCCTCCCGACAATGGTATAAGAAGTTCCATGAAGTAATTTCTTCATTCGGTTTTGAAGAAAATATCATGGATCAATGTATATACCTTAAGGTCAGTGGGAGTAAGATTTGTTTCCTTGTGTTATATGTGGATGATATTCTGCTAGCAACCAATGATAAAGGGTTGCTATATGAGGTGAAACAATTTCTTTCAAATAACTTTGATATGAAAGATATGGGTGAGGCATCTTATGTCATTGGCATTAAGATCCATAGAGATAGATCCCGAGGCATTTTAGGCTTGTCTCAGGAGGCCTACATCAACAAAGTGCTTGAAAGATTTAGAATGAAAGATTGTTCACCAAGTGTAGCACCTATTGTGAAAGGTGACCGATTCAGTTTAGACCAGTGCCCAAGGAATGATTTGGAAAGAGAACAAATGAAAAATGTTCCTTATGCTTCAGCTGTTGGTAGCATTATGTATGCTCAAGTCTGTACCAGACCTGACATTGCATATGTTGTTGGAGTATTAGGCAGATATCAGAGTAACCCAGGCATCGATCACTGGAAGGCTGCAAAGAAAGTGTTGAGATACCTTCAGGGTACTAAAGATTACATGCTTATGTATAGACGGACTGATAGTCTTGAAGTGGTGGGGTATTCCGACTCAGACTTTGCTGGTTGCATTGATTCACGAAAATCCACATCTGGATATGTGTTTATGCTAGCTAACGGAGCTGTATCATGGAGGAGTACTAAGCAGACATTGACAGCCACCTCTACTATGGAGGCCGAGTTCGTTTCTTGTTTTGAGGCTACCTCACATGGTGTTTGGCTGAAAGGTTTCATATCTGGGCTAAGAGTTGTTGACTCTATTAGCAGGCCGATTCGAATGTATTGTGATAATTCAGCTGCGGTATTTATGGCTAAGAATAACAGAAGTGGAAGTCGAAGTAAACACATCGACATTAAGTATTTGGCCATAAAAGAGCGTGTTCAGGAAAAGAAAGTGATCATAGAACACATTAGCACTGATTTGATGATTGCAGATCCCTTGACTAAAGGCATGCCACCTAAGGGTTTCCAGGGTCATGTAGTGAATATGGGACTTGGTCCCATAATGTGATACATTCATTTATATTATGTTTTTCGAAACTTTCATTTAGTTGGATATTTTCTCTTTTAATTATATACGTACGTTCTTTGGTTATTTATTTTATTGAGAAATATCATTATGTTTTGACCTAGAGTAAACATATGGTTTATTCATTAAGTTAAGTATGAGTGGTGAGAGACTAAGTATATCGTAATACATGGAAGATTAATTCTCGTCCCAGAGAATTCGTCGCTATGATTCGTATATGAAGTTCCTCTCTGTTAAATGGGCCAAGTGGGAGAATGTTGGATTTTTATGATTAATTAATTAAATATTATTATTAATAATATTAATAGTCTTATACAAATCCTAATTATATGTCCCATTAAAGAGACAGTCATACTATGGACTCTAAACTGTCTCTTAATTCTCTCCCATCTAGGAAACTACTCCCTTATTTGAGTTGTGTTCAAACACTGCTCTTTGATAGAAAGAGCAGTATATAAGAGAATACATATTCTGATTAATAGGTCACAAAATCTACTCTCCTTTAAGAAAACTACACCATCTAAATAAGTGAGCAGTGAGGGTTTGGAACCGAAATCAGAAATCCAGATTAATACTTTGGGGTTGATAAAGCTGTTCAGGAATCCGATTACCAATGACTGGAGGTTTTATTTTCGATCCTATTTATCGCTTCCGCTTTATTTAATCAGTTGTATGTTATTCAGTAATATTAAACATACTAATTAAGAATAAAATAACTTACAACTTGTTCATACAATAATAATTAGTTATAACAAAAGAAAATAATTGGTCATTAATTAATCAAGTCTAGGTAATTCAAAACGACATAGAGGACAGAAATAACTCGTAGAAAGCCACTTAAAAACACATTCTTCATGAAACACATGCTCGCATGGCATCCTCCTTAATCCTCCATCAGCACCCTTGAGCTCATCCAAACACACGCCGCAGTTCCCACAGTCACCACTCACGTCCGCCGCATCGACGACATCCAACTCCGCAACCGCCTTAGCATCGGCTACAATAGGACACACCTCCTCAGCCGCTGTCTCAAAAGAAACGCTCTGCACCCACGAGACGTACTCCTCTTCATCCATGCAAGGTCTATCAATCAACTTCACCATGCTCAATACCAACGTCAATTCTTTTCTTTCTTGGTTACTATACCCTTCCAACTTGTCTATTAACCAGGAAACACACTCTCGGAGCTTCGATAGTGATTCTTTCGCGAACCTCTGCCCGACTCCAAGTGATATCAAGTACCGCTTCTTACGAGAGTAGCATTCTTCACATAGTGGATTAAATGGTTGTGATTCCGTAACGGGTTCAACTTCTCGGTATGGTGTTGTAGATGTTTCGTAGACTAATCGCTCCAATTCTTGGTATTCCGTTGTCACCCGGATTTCAACTCGGCTCGATTGCGAGTCGGGTTGTCGAGTTATGTGAGGACATAGAGTTAGAACTTTGGAAGTTATAACAGGTACTTCAGGTGGTGCAATAATTATTTCTGGACGTGGGATACGAATTGTTAAAGTAGAAGCCATGGATATGATAATAAGCTGAATAATGTTTTGTGTATGAAGGATTATATTAGTAAATTAGGGTTTTGTTTTTTGTAGAAATTTTTTGTAGGGAGATGATTAGAGCTGAAAATTGTGAAATTAAACTAGGTTTGAATATCATTCTACTATTTATAATGGGATTTAATGTATTAGGGTAGGAGAAGGAGTTGACAAAATAATTCCTGGACACAACTTAATAATTTCTAGACACATCTTAACAAATATTTGTTGCGTTTAATTTCTGGTTAAAACTTTAATGTATGCCAAAGTTACTAACAATCCTATTAGCGTTATGATTGTTTTGTTGGGGGAAAACATGATTGGAAATAAGGAAATCTATTAGTTTTAACCCCGTGAAAAAAAATACACCGGTTGTATATGAATATTATGGTATTATTCGAAGAGATGTAAATAATTAATGTTAAATATGACAATATAAATAATCTACAGCTCGAAATTTAACGTACAAATAATTTAATTTATTAATAACTACCCTTCGATGATAATGCTACAAATAATTGAATTTTTTTTTTGAAACTACGTTTGATATCATATTTGTTGTAAACTTTTATTGTTGCAAATCAATTTTCTAACTAACGTTAGTGGCCGGGAGTCGCTTATGAGTCCTATAAACCTATGAAAATACATTTTACACCCCATTATAAATAGAAGGTAAACATATGGAATATATGAACCAAAATTTACTTATACATGTTTAAAAAAATCATTTTACAAGATCGAGTGAAAGAAATGTGAGGCAAGTTAGTGGTAGACCAATTTTAGAAAATTACTTTGTTTTCTATTAAATTACTCAACCAATCAGAACTCTTTAAATTCTATCGCTTTTATTGTAAAGAAATTCAACTAAAAAATTTAAATTCAACAAAAAGACTATTTTTTGTGCTGATATACATAATTTTTGTTTTTTCTGTATATTTCCAGTTTTTTAGTTGAATTTAAATAAAATTCAACTAAAAGATTTAAATTCAACACAAAGACTATTTTTTGTGATGATATACATGATTTTTGTTTTTTCCAATATACGGGATTTTTATGACGACATTTGCAAAATACGATCATTTTGATATCACAAATTCTCATTGTAGACGGAGGGTATCCGTCACAAAGAGAAGACGGATACCATTTTATCTCACAAAATGTTCATTTAGAGGAGAGAGAGAAAAGCACATGGGATGCCCCACCTTGTCCCCTATTCGTTTTGTGAGTGTCATTATCCGTCTCTCCACCCGACCCGTCACAAGCAAGACTAACTGTTTTGATATATATCGGACCGTTGTATATCGTATTTTAATTTAACTAAAAGATTTAAATTCAACAAAAAGACTATTTTTTGTGCTGATATAAAGGATTTTTGTTTTTTATGTATATTTCCAGAATTTTAAGCTGAATTTAAATAAAATTCAACTAAAAGATTTAAATTCAACAAAAAGACTATTTTTTGTGCTGATATACAGAATTTTTGTTTTTTCCAATATACAAGTTTTTTATGACAACATTGGCGAAATATGATCATTTTGATATATATTGGACCGTTGTATGTCGTATTTTACCGTAATTTATCTTTTTGGTATCTTAATTTGTATTTGATTTGATGTAATTTAATTTTTAGACTAATTATTTTTGCTATTTGTAATTTTTTGCTTTTCGGATTTAATTTTTGGACCGTTAAATATTGTACTTTATTGGACCGTTGTATATTTTTATTTAAATATTCGATTAAAAATAATTTGATCATATCGTATTTTATTATGACAATGACGAAATATAATACTGCAATCGATTACGTAATTTGGAATGAAGAAAGATGAGAATACGTAATTAGAGATGAGTAAAGATAATAATTAATTCTGAATATAAGAAAGAGGGAAATTAAATGAGTGTAAAAGTTAGTGGGCTCATACAATCCTTATTTTAAGGAACCAATGAGAGACACCTAAAATCTATTCCTTTTATAGAGTTAGATTGGTGATAGAGGAGTAATCCCTTGCCTTATAAGGTGATAACTAGTTTTATACCCGTACAACAAATGTACGGTTATGTTTTTTAAATATTTGGTTACTCAAATATGTGACTAATTAATACAAATATAATTCAAAATAAAAGTCAAATAGAAAATATATAAATTATTATAAATCATCGGTCACTAACATAGACCAATTTTTTCTGTTATAAAATCTAACCTAAACGGCAAATTTTATTTGTTATGATTTCAGAATTAACGGATTTTTTTATTAAAATATTTATCCTATGTTTTTTATTACATACTTGTGTGTTCTTTTTAACTGTCAATTATTTGATTATTATCAATATCGTCTCAATCTCTTAGAAGTAGATCTACATGAATAGGATTAATTTGCAGTTCTTTTAGCATAATAAAATTATAATTTTCAGTTTATTTCCAGTATTTTATTCCAGTATTTTATTAGTATTAGTATTATCATTAATATTATCATTAATCATTAATACTGCATGCAATCGATTACGTAATTAGGAATGAGAATTCTGAATTTAGAGGTAATGAAAATAATTAAATCAAACTAAAAGTTAGTGGGTGGTTTTTTTTTCTTATTTCAATTAATAACCAATCAAAATGAGTTAATTCTATTCCTTTTATAGGGATAGATTCTTCGATGTGGGATAATCATACGTGGTTCTTTCGGGTTTCTTCACAAATTCAAAGAGTCTTACTTTGTGAAACCGAAAATGGGTAGTTTTCCTTTCACAACAAACCAAGTGAGAGGATAAGGGGAGGAAATGAAGCATTTTATAGATCGTATTACTTGCATTTTGTAAAAGGGATACTATCCGTCTCTCTATGAGAATTAGTGTAACCAATTATAGTTATCACTAAATGAACTGCATAATATACAGTACCTCTGACTGTAATAAAGTCGTTTTATGTTTTACAATAACTTCTTAATTGAGTTTTCCTGATTAATCTTGATAGTGGATGCATGTATTATTGGACGATTTTAATAAGGCAGCTAGGTGACAATACACAAATTCTCATTTGCGACGGGTATATCCGTCGCAAACTTACGATGGATACTATTTTATCTCACAAAATATTCACTTTTTTTTTCTCTCATGTGGTTCCCTTTCTCCACTAACTCATTTTCTATCAATTTTATCTCACAAAATATCCGTCATAAATGGTAACCCGTAGCAAGACTTACTATAATAATGTTGAAATGAGAAAAGAACGACTTACAAAGCATAAACAGAGCAGGATTAAGAAGGACCTCCCCATTAGAAACTTAAAACTTATAGAAAACACAATGTGTAATATAAGATTTAGAAGAAGATAAATAGATATGGTAGAACTTGCTGTATGAGAGCAACATGCACTTGGTATTTATAGACTCTTTCCTTACTTTAATTAGTATAATTATTATATTATAGATTTAATGACCGTGCAACGCACGGGCCGATTGGTAATGATTTTTTATTATTTTTATTTATAGTAATAAAAAATATTGTTATTTAGCTCAACACTAAGAACGACTTATTTTCAATAATAATGTGATTTTATTTGAAATCTGTGAATATGATTGAGACTGATTTACTAAGAAGTGTTCGATAGATAATTCTTTTCAATGAATCTAAATTTGAAAGCAACATGGCTTTTACAACAAAAAAAAAAATATAAACAAATTTTCATATCTCATTAATCATGGACGATTAAGAGTTATGCCATATCTGTGGTAGCCTTTAGCCACACATCAATTCCTCCACTTACCGCAGCAAGCAGGTATCTAGACCATTAATGTACACATTCTCTCCATGGCGGGTTCGACGAAGAGCGATCATAGGAGTGAGATCCGTTCCCCACAACAGTCCCACACATTACCATTTCAATCTCAAACATCATACTCTTTCTGATTTCTTGTACTGTGTTGTTCCCTTTTGATTTTAACACAAGAAATAAGGGAAATAATTTGGACCACACAATACACATGACCCCACATGAAATTGATTTTGGACCACACAAAGTTGCCCAAAAGAGGAAAGAGAAACATCAATGTTATTAGACCAAAACGGAAAGGGGAACATCGTAGGAAATCGGAGGTAGTACATTATACAGTGATACAACAATAATACAGTATCGCCACAATCATCATCATACAGAAACTGAGTAGGGAAACCGTAACTCAATACAATACAACGGAAATGACAAGCACCACCTTCCTATATATCAACGTTCTTCTATGAATCATCCTCCTAAGGATTACACAAATACAGATTACTCAGTACACAACCATAATCTATGATATACAAACGATAGGATGACACATACTTGGGTAGTATACGGATTAGATAGATGATCGACGCTCTTATATTCTTGCAACGGACTCTTGACGGGAACTGGGAGGAAGGGGGTGATAGGGATCTAGGGTTTTTTTGTTTTCTGATCTGGGTAAAATGAGGTTTTTACCCTCGGTTCACTTTATATAACGTAACAACTGCGGTCCGACGCCTAGAAAAGACTCACTTGGCCGAGTACGACATAGTCGACCGAGTACGACATACTCGGCCGAGTGCAGCCAACTCGGCCGAGTGCAGCCAACTCGGCCGAGTGCAGCCTACTCGGCCGAGTATCACCTACTCGGTCGACTTGGCTCGCAACTCAGCTTCAGCCTAAAGGAGCTCGGCCGAGTACCATATACTCGGCCGAGTGCGACTTACTCTGCCGAGTATCACCTACTCGACCGAGTTGATCTACAACTCAGCTTCTAACTAAAGAGTGTTACACTCGTATTCTTTTAACGTTAGTTCATATACTTTTTATGTTAGCTCGTATTTTTATCTTAATAGCTCGTATACTTTTTACATTAGCTCGTATTCTTATCTTAATAGTTCGTATTCTTATGTTAATAATTCATATTCTTATGTTAATAACTGGTATTTTTTTAATATTAATTAATTAGCTTGTATTCATATCTTAATAGCTCGTATTTTTATATATACCAATATTTTTAGGTTCGCGATCCTCTTATTTGCTCGTATTTGTTTTATATTAACTCGTATTCTTATCTTAATAACTCGTAATCTTATATGCTCATATGATTTAAATTATTAATGATAATTAATGGGAATATCCAATTTTCCCTTTTCTCTAAATCCAAGAGAACTTTAATTTGTAGATTAGTAATTTGCTTTAATGAGTACCGATAAATACGGGGATAACTCTAATAAAACTTGAGAGAGATGGTCTCTCAATATATTATTGAGAGACCATTTTTTAGTACCCTTTTATTCGTATTTCGAGATCTTTGTCACTGATCGTACCATAGTAGTTTCATACTTATTTACATAATAAATGTACTCATTTTATCTTAAATCTTGATTTTGTACCCATTTTATTACTTTTCATACCATTTTTTTTAAAATTTGTACAATAATCTTCCAATAAATTTATTGAGAACGGTCTCTTAATAAATTTATTAGGGTAACTCAGTGAGTTAGAGATGAGGGCAGATAATAGATTGCGTGTCCAGTCAATGAGGAAATACTTCATGAATTGTGTCCCCTAATCGCAAGAAATTAGGTATTACAAACTCAATAATTGAGTAATTATCCATGTGAAAGATTCTGTAGTCATTGTTGCGATACAATAACTAAGAACATCACTCACTTAAACAATGACTTGGATGACTATCTATCTATACAAAGTCATTTACTTAATTACATATACTCGTAACTCATACGTCTATCATCGTGGATTTAGCTATACAATTTAACACAAAATCTTATTTGTAACGGCACTATCCGTCGCAAGCTTGCGACGGATATCGTTTTCTCTCACAAAATACCCACTTTTTCTCTCTCTCCAACACTATTCCTGTGGTCCCCTTTCTCCACTAACCCTTTTGTATCCATTTTATCTCACAAAATATCCATCACAAATGGTGACCCGTCGCAAGCAAGACTTACTAACAATTTAAAAGGCTGCTTTTCGATCACGTCTAAGTGTTCAGATTCCGACATTTCGATCATGTGAGGTTAAAGTTGACACCTTTATTGAGTTTTTGTGTTGTTTACTCTGGGTGAAACTCGATTTGGAATTTTTTAATTAATTAGCGTTACTTAGTAATATAAGTAGGTAATTAGCGTTTATTAGAAATTATTTGAGTTTATGGTGTCTATGGTATCATCTTTTATTTTTGTCCGACTTTACATAAAACCGCTAAGGAACCTAGCGGCCTCACTTTGATTTTTGTTATAAACCGTTAAGAATCTCAGCGGCTTACTATATTAGTACTGTCATATTGTAGTGTACAATGCAAATTTGTTAGAAAATTTTGGAAATTGTTGAATAAGTTGCCGAGAACTTCAGCGGTTTTTTTTTTTTTTTTTTTTTAATTTAAAACAAATACAAATAATTGGACGATGACATTTTGATAAAGCCGCTAAGTTTCTTAGTGGTTTCATGTAAAAAACAGACGAAAATAAAAAGTGATGATGTAGACACCTAAGTAGCACCAAAACGGACACGGACATGGACACGGACACGGGACACGGCATTCCATGAAATTTAGGACACGGGACACAACATTTAAATAAAATAAAATATATGTTTTATGTTTATAAATAACGTATAATTTTATTTTATAATGTATTTGAAGTTATATCTAAACAAGTAAAGGTACAATTCGACCTTTACTATAACTAATTCTCATTTTCACCCAAACTCATTTTCTAATCGATCTTTTATAAAATTTTATTCCTCGTCTAAACGACACAACGAGTGTCGGGTGTCCGAGTGTCGGATACGGTGTCGGACACGAGACTGCTATTTAAGAGAAGTGTCCGTGCTACCTGGGTGGACACCATATATCCAAATAGTTTCAAATAAACGCTAATAGTCTAATTATTTTGCTATTTAACGCTAATTAACAAAAAAAATTCTCAATTTGCTATAATAAAAATTTGACTCTTAAAAATGGGCAGCCATGGTGCATGACTTATTATTGTAGATCAATCAACTGGAAAAGAATACAACGTTGCTGAACCAGCAATTAATATGGAAACGAATAACTCGCAACAAATTTAAGGAACAACAAATTAGAGAAAGTTATTATTATTGGGGAAATTTCATATAGGTATCATCATTTACTAATTGCGAACCGCGACTCCAAGTACTTGATCACCCCACCATCTAACTGAAATGCCTTGCTTAGAACATCGACAGAGATGGATGGTTCAGACCCAAAAACCGCGTTAGCAATAGTATTCAAACCCGGGTTTTGGCTGCTTAATGCGCTCATAGCCATGGCTGGAGTGTTGCCAATATTGAACTGAAAGTGAATAAGACCCTGAGGAAATGCAAAAACATCGCCTTTGTTAAGAACCTTAGTAAAAAACTTATTTCCACCATTTGGCAGGTTGGAGGTCACGAATCCAACATAAAGGGTTCCTTCCATGACTGTGAAGAGCTCAGTTGCGCGAGGGTGCGTGTGTGGCGGGTTTAGACCGAAAGGTGCATAGTCCACCCTAGCTATTGCTACCCCGAGGGTGTTGAGTCCTGGTAATTGAGTTGGTGTGATGAGCGTGACATTGGAACCTAATCTGCTGTTGGTGCTTCTTGGTTTGTCTAATCCCGTTAATAAGAAATCATCTGCCGTTACGTCCTCTGGATTCTTACAGAACATACCATTTACAAACACTGCAAAGAGACAGGAAACCTACACCAAGTTAGATTAATTTCAAGTGCATACAAACATTCACTACAAGGTGAAAACCAATTAGCTACAGATATTTCAGTAGCAAATCACTTGATTTCGGTAGCTAATTACAAATAGATACGTAATTTTCGACGGAACTTAATTTGTAGCTAATAGCCTTGTCGCTAAATTTGCTACAGAATTGGCTACTGATTTTAGCTACCAAATATAGAGTGGCTACTTTTGCGACAATAATAGAGACCAAAATATAAATAGCTAAATTAGAGACCACAAATTATATTAGAGACCACAAATTATATTGTAGCTAAATTGGTGACCGACTTAGAGACCGATTTAGCCGGTTTAAATTAGCGACCAACGTGTTAGTATCTAAATTTTTTAGGACATAATAAGTGAGAGCTCTATATGCCACGACAACCTAGCTAGGCACCCGCACTTAGATCAGTGTGCTACCTAACACGTAGGACCGCCGCTCACCGAGCATGTATATTTGTCGATGCACCACCTCTTCTAGATAGACCCATGACCTCCAAGTCTGTAACTAACCTTCTAACCATTGAATCACTTGAAGATTAATGACTATTTGGTTAATAAATATTTACTTAAAGTCATTGTTACGTATGTGTGTTATAAGTTATTTTTTTAATAATAGCTATAATAGTATAAATAAATTATATAATAATAATTCAAAACTATATTTTAAATTGACATACATTTTATATAAAATATTAAATTATATATTTAGCGACTGATTTTTAATCAGTTGCTAAACTAGTAGCTAAATCATCATTATCTTGCAGTGATTGAGGTCAGACACTAGGGTAATTTTGTTGCCTTGCCTAAATACGTACCCTAAAAAAACCCTTTTTATTCGGAAGCTATACAAGAGCTAAAGAGATGACTTACAAGCATTGCTAGGGTCAGTAACCCCAACACAGAAATCTTGCAGCTGGGTTGGATCAGCAGCATGAACTGAAAGCGAGGCGATAGCTAGAACAGCGAGGTAAGCAAACAAGTGTTTTAGCCCTGCCATCTTGTATGTATTAAGTTGTAAGTAATTTAGCTCTGGGTTTACTATAATGTTTAACAATATTGAAGTATGTAATTTGTGATAATCATGGGATGATGAAAATGATATATTTATGGAGGGAAATGTTGAAGTTTTCTGGCATTGAAACGGTCTTAACGAGTGCGATATTCAACTAAAACCAATAATTAATAGGATTAATTGATAGAAATACTCCAAATAGTGCACTGCTCAAAATACTCTAAACTTTATTTTAGCTACCAATATAACCAACTAATATTCTTATCAATTAATCCTAATTAATATATCAATTAACATCCAGTTAGTAGTAAACAAATATTTTGTTGAAATTTTAATCACTGAATTTCAAGTTTAAGAAAAGTCATTGGGTGTGAATGATAATAATTGGATATAAGAGCTTAACCTGGTCTTGTTTTCACTGAATCCGATCTTTAAGAACAGGTAATTTGGTGTTGTAGTAGGTATTGTATTTCTGTGACTTGGTCTTACTGAGAACTTTCTATTTTCCCAGAAATATTATCACGTCGACTTATAAAACTATATAATCTATGCTACAAAGACGATATTTTAGAGAGAATTTCTGGGGATTGATATCATTAAGCGCTACCAAAACATGAAATCTCGTCGCATGATTATAAATTAATTTTTAGATTTTAAGTTTTTGTTGAGGATATTTTGATATATAATGTAGACGGAATTTAATCGTATTTTATTTTCTCTATATGTATATATTTTTTTAGTATAATTTTTTTTCATTATGCCCACCAAGTCAATAATTCCTGCGTCCGCCACCGGTCACAAAAACATTTGTTAATATGATAGCATAAAGCTAACAATTGCAATACCATTGTTAACCCACATCAGCATACATTTAATCAATTAATAAATACTAGTTTTCAACCTGTACAAAATTGCACGAGTATATTTTAAAAAAAATTGTCGTGGATAATTAACATTTACCAAATTGTGATAATAATACGTGAATATTTTACACTCAATTTATATTATATTTTTTTTTTTGAAGAAACCCCAAGGGTTAAATTATATTAAAAAACCATTCTCCGCTTCTACAATCGCCTCAATGTGTCTTGGTAGGTCGTCAATCCACAATCGACGCCCCTCAATCCACGGGTAAGCACGAGCAAGTTCATGTGCTACTTGATTGCATCCACGTCTAGTAAAAAAAAAACTCAACATTGCTAAAAAAAGAACATAAGGAAAAGATATCGTCGTACACCAGCCCAATATCGCTAAGCTCTCGTTTCCGCCTCTGAAGATCGTGGACTACCGTGAGACAATCACTCTCTATTGTAACACGCTGCAGCCCTGTCCTTCTAGCCTCCTTCAGCCCCATCAACACCGCCTCCGCCTCCAACATCGAGACATCTCTCCGCCCACGCTCTTGGGCGGTCACACGCCAGGCCACCTGTCCCCTCTCATCACAGCATACAGCGCCCAAACTCAGTCCCACTCCTTCTTTCCATCTGGCACCGACATTGATCTTATGTCAGTGTTGTCGCGGTTTTTGCCATTTCTGCTCCTCACCTTCACTCGCAGTACTCTGTTCTGCACTCTGGTTCCTAGGTTCACTGTCAACCTCCGCCATTTCCTTCATAATCTCCTTTACTCGCATCACCACGTTATCCTCTCCCGCCACAATTTCCCTTCAAACAACATCTTATTTCTGGCCTCCCAAACCGCCCAACACCCACACATCAACCTAATCCACTCTTTCTCAGTCGCATTCTGCATAGCTCCTTCAACCCAGTCCCTCACACGCTCTATCCCTGCCACCGGCTGAGTGTCGATGTCCAAGTTGTCCCAAACCCCCTCCACCCATCCGCACCCTCTAACCACATGGAAAGCGCTCTCGATATGGCTAGAAGACAACGGACAGGAGTCGTCAGTCCCTCGAATTCGCTTGGATAGGTTGTATCTCGTCGCCACTGCATCCCTACAAAGTTGCCAGAAGACCTTAATGCGCGGAAGGATCGGAATCTTCCATATTTTATTCCATAACCATTTTTCTCGCGCGTAATCAGATTGTTCCCCATTTACCTCAGTCTACTCCGCCAGCCTCCCGTAAGCCGTTTTCACCGAGTACATACCGTCTTTAGTCATGTCCCAACACCATGTATCCGCAGGCCTAGCATCGCTGAGACGAATGCTAAGGATCCTATCAGCCTCGAAAGGAAGAAACAGATCACTGATAAGCTGTTTGTTCCATTTGTCCCCGTTATCTTCCATGAGTTCCTCTACCAGCATGTCGGTACTCCTTTCGCCTCGTGGTGATAGAACACGCCGTGTTTCAGTTCTCGGTATCCAAGGATCCAGACATACCCGCGTCTGCTTCCCATCCCCGATTCGCATACGAGCTCCTAATTTGATGACAGGTTTAGACTCCCAAATACTTCGCCATGTAAAGCTTGGTTGCGCTCCCAACTCCGCTTCCATAAACGAGCTCCCTGGATAATATTTAGCTTTCATCACACGAACCATAAGAGCATCCTCATCCTTTAACAGCCGCCATCCTTGTTTGCCTAAAAGAGCTGCGTTGAACTTATTAAAGTCACGGAATCCCAGACCGCCTTTATCTTTTGGTAAGCACAACTTATCCCACGCCACCCATGAAATTTTTCGTTTCCCTTCCTTAGAACCCCTCCAGAAATTTGACACAAGAGACCGTAATTCATCGCAGAAGTTATTTGGTAGCTTGAAAACGCTCATAGCATACGTCGGAATAGATTGGGCCACGGCCTTTATCAACACTTCTCGACCCGCCTTACTAAGAAGCATCCCTCGCCATCCTTGTAACTTTTTGCTCAGCTTATCTCTCACGATTCGAGTAACAACCTGTTTCGAGTGTCCTACCACCGTTGGTAATCCCAAATACCTCTCTTGGACCTCCACTACCCGCACACCCATAATGGCTGTAACCGTATCCCTTCTCCTCCGACACGTTCCTTTGCTAAATGATGCCGTCGTCTTATCAAAATTGACAACTTGTCCCGACGCTTGTTCGTAAGACCGAATGATATCTTTCACAACTAGAGCTTCAGATTCCTTTGCTTTGACGAATAAAATGCTATCGTCGGCGAAGAACAAGTGCGTTATAGTCGGTGCCGTCGGAGCAATTTGAATGCCATGTATGTTATTGGACTCACTAGCTCTTCGGAACAGGCTGGAAAACACCTCGGCACAAAGGAGGAATAAATATGAAGATAGCGGATCCCCTTGTCGGAGCCCCCTCTCCGGAACAAAGCCTTCGCCAAGCGACCCATTTACCACAACTTCATAGGAAACCGTCCAAACACACATCATCACACGATCAATCCACCTCCCATCAAATCACATACTGCCCAAAACACGCTCTAAGAAACCCCATTCCACCCTATCGTAAGCCTTCGACATGTCAAGTTTTAGAGCCATGTGATCACCCGCACCCCTCGCATTCTTCATGTGATGGAACATCTCAAATGCTAGCAAAATATTATCCGTTATAAGCCTCCCCTGTGTAAAAGCACTTTGATTCTCCGACACAATATCATTAAGAAATATTTTTAACTGGTTAGCTAGTACTTTTGCGACGATCTTATATACCACATTACATAAACTTATGGGTCTGAAGTCAACCATCTTATCAGGCGCTTTCCGTTTCGGTATTAAGACGATATGTGTGCGATTAAAATTAGGGGGAAAAGGCGCCCCATTTAAAATATTCAGAGATTGACGAATAATCGACGCACCAACTATATGCCAGTAAGTTTGAAAAAATAAACTGTTCATACTGTCGGGACCCGGAGCTTTGAGGGAATGCATCTGATTGAGAGCTTCAATAACCTCCTCCGCGACATATGGCGCACGAAGCCCTTCATTTATACTGTTCGACACTCTGTTTTCCACGCCAGTAATAATATCAGGCTGTATAAAGGGATTGGTAGTGGTGAACAATTTCTTAAAGTACTGTGTGGCAAGCAAGGCAACTGCTTCGGTACCCTCGTGTTTTCGACCTTCATCGTCTACCAAGCTCTGTATATGATTTTTCTCCTTTCTTTGACTTGCTTTACGATGGAAGAACTTCGTATTTTTATCACCTTCTTTGAGCCACAATGTCCGGGATCGTTGGCGCCAAAACATCTCTTCTTGTCGTAGAAGTTTTGCAATATCCTCCACTAGCCTCCTTCTTTCCTTCACCGCACTCACAGAGCGCTCGCCCTCATTTAGCGCATTAAGTCGTCTTCTTTTTTTCTGGATATCTTTCGTTATTTTTCCTATGCTCACTCCCTTCCATTCTTGGGGATCCTTGGCACACTGAGATATAGTATCCAGTAGGTCCCCATCACCCTTATCCCATGCTCTCTTAATAGTTTCCTCGCACCCTTCCTCTCCAACCCAAACCTGCTCAAAACGGAACCGTTTGCGTTGACCTTCCTGCACGAAGCGTTTATCTAGCACAACTTGTATCGGCGCGTGGTCCGACCATTCCCTAGCAAGATGTATCAGTTTGGAGTAGGGGAATAAATCACCAACTTTCCGTACCCATAGCTCTGTCAATCCTACACTGCCTTTTATCTTCTCCTGCTTGCCCGTTATCAAAAGTGAATTCGTAACCCATCAGTGGAAGGTCTCTCAACCCACAATCATCAACTGCTTCACGAAAATTGTCCATCTGCCACTGTGCTCTTGTCCCACCTTTCATTTCATTGGAAAACAATATTTCATTATAATCACCAAAGCATAGCCACGGCTCATTCGATTCCGCCGCCAGCATTCGTAATTGTAGCCGTGAAAGATGTCGATCCTGTATCGCTGGCCAGCCATAGAAACTCGTAACCCTCATTCGTCGATCTCCAACTTCAACCTTGAAGTCCATATAATGAACAGATGTTGACCGAAACTTGCATTTAACATCATCTCGCCATAAAAACGCTAAACCCCATGACCTCCCTATACTATCAACACCCATTTCTTCGTATCCATCAAAGCTTTCCCATACCTTACACATCTCCAAGCAACTAAGTTTAGTTTCACATAAAAACACCATACTAGGTCCTTCTTTACGGAGCAAATTCCGTAACCCACCTACTGAATCGGGGTTGCCCATCCCCCTGCAGTTGAGGCTCAAGAAATTCATAATGCCTGGCGGGGTTGAGAGCCCTCAACCTCCGCCTCAGGTGACATTACACCCATATGAGTCCGTCGCCATTTCACCTCATCGTTTTCCTCCCCCATCGCATCTCCACCCCTCTTAGATGACTGCCCCGCTCTCTCCTGCACATCTTCTCCATTAACATCGTTGTCATCCCCAATACTTCGTCCCCCTGCTCTTTTGAGCCTTTTCCACTTCTGTTGGCCCCCTCAAGGCCTACAACATGACACCCCTCCTGATTCATCTCACCGGTTTGCGTGTACTGCCCTGTCTCTGTATCCATCTCTTTACCCCCTTTAGACACATTAACTGTCTCCTCTTCCTCCATAAACACCTCATCCCCATAAGAGGCAGGGTTTTCGACCTCCTTCACATGTAACCCCAATTTCTATTATATTGATAATACGTTAAAATGCATATATTGTCGCCACAATTGTAATTGTTTTTTCGATTGTTGTAAATTGTTATGTATTGTTCACTATAATTATGTATTGGGCATAAATTGTTATGTAATAATTCTGCACAGACCGATATTCAAAATTATTATAATTTCTTATATAATATTTAAGTTCATGCTATGCATATCGACGTTTACATAGAAATTAATGTTTACGAAATTAAATCAAAAGTTTTACGTAATAATTGTAAAGCATTTATTTCAAAATAAATTCAATATACATTAGAGCGGGTCCCACCATAATAAATTAAAGAAAAAAGAAATTAAACTTGGATGGATGACGTGGCTCAACCAAGGCTCTCGAAATGATTTTGTATTAATATAGATAAAGTTCTAGATAATTTGCATACGGTGTACTTTTATAAACGGCTTTATTTCGCAGCGCAAGACGGTTATTTTTTATAAAAAAAAAAGTTGTTTATTTAATTATTAACTAGTTTTAATATGTATAATTAGCACGTACATACGGTTTTAATGTTAAAAACATTGTTATAATAAATAATATTTAAGAATGTTAGACCAAAGATACGCATATTTTATACTCATATTTCTTTTATAACGATAATAGTTTAAAAGACGTGCAAAAATTGCGAGGGTTTGAAGTTTACACATGTTTTAAATCCGTGAAAAAATACATGAATTCAGTATTAAAACATTATAACATTTTTTTTAAATCTACTCATTTTAGTGGATAAGCTCAATACCTATAACGAATTCATTTAGAATATTATTTTAACGCAATGTTCTAAAATCTACTTAGTTACCAGAGTTTTATAGTTCATTTATGTTGTTAAATTTTTGTAGATCTCATTTTTAAAATTGAACATTAAAGCAGTATTATTTATTAACATTTTTTTGTTGAAAACTATTTCTTATTCAAAAAAATTACTCAAATTTAGTAATATGTCAAAAATTTGCTACTATGATCGTCAAAATGTTAGAGTTAAAAGCTTGTAAAATAATGTAATAACGTTATTTCTTTTACTATTTTTTTATCATTTATATTTTTATTGTCTAATAATAATGTTATTTGTTCATTGGGAAAATTCTGCTTTTATTTTTATTATTAGTAGACTATGTGGACCATTGGGAAAATACTGCAATTTTATATTTTACGTATTATTTATGCAATATAAATGGAATTGAGAATGATAGTTCATTGAAGTTTTATATTGATTATTCGATAAAATTCTATTAACAAAGTTGGTTTCTCATAAATTAATTTCATATACTCCCTCCTATTCATAATAACCTTCCCTCTTTTCTTTTTCGTCAATTCACAGTATTTTCCCTATTTCCTTTTTTGCTAAAGTTTTATATATATTTTAATCACCTCACCCCACCACAATACCCCACAATACTCATACTTTATACTTATTTTAATTATTTTACTCACAACAATACCCCAAAATACTCATCCTCTCTCCAATCACTTCACCCCACAACAATATTTTATGCTTATTTTAATCAAATCCTTCAACTTTGTGCCAATGTCGAATAGGGAGTGTTATCGCGAATAGGAGGTAGTATTTTTTTTGAGGGTCCAACATTTATTTAAAAAAAAAATTACACGAAATGTTCTTGTATTAACTTAGATAAGATATACAATTTTTTTTAATAAGACCGTCTTGTAATGTAAAACCATTTTACAGAATAAGTACTGCATTTTAGGGTGTTATATTATGGGGCATGCTAAAAGTCGTCGACACGTTTACTAATTATCGTCGACATTTTATACAAACTTCCAACTTTGCCCTCCTCTTCAACTCAATTGATATTGTAATTCAAAATCTCAAAAAGAAAAATGTCGGTTTTCTCCAAAAAAATCGATTTTGAATCGGTTCAAACAACGATTTTTACAACTGCTTTGCAACATGAATCACAACAACGAGTTTGGTTTACGATTTTTCGTTTTCGTCAAACACTCGTGATGGACGAAAAAGTTATTTGTCCATTTTTTTTTAATATCAACCGTGTAATTTATTGAACATGGACGAAAAAAAATTTTGTCAAAATTGGGTAGTTGACGGAAAAAAATTGTCCATGGTAGGTCGGTGTCAGACGGAAAAAATCTTCATCCGATTTTTTGTTTCTGAAAAATTCAACTAAATAATCGTAAATTCGGGCAACAAACATACATAAAACACAATCCAAGAAGAAAAATCCGACATTCAAACAACGAATAATAATTAAAATTAAGGAAGTAAATAATACATACCGTGTTGAATTTTTGAATTTGATACGGAAATAAAGTTTTTGTTGAAGACGAATTTGTAATTTTTGTTGAAGACGAACAAGTAATTTTTTTTTGTTTACTTTGAATAGAGAGGAAAGGTGAGGGAGGGACTTGAACAAAGACACAAAGAATATTTACACATTATAACTATACTAAACGGGCAGGTCAAAACAATAAGCCAATTATCCTTGCCCTAACTTGTCCTATTGTTAGGATGTCGGGTTCGTACATATAAGATAATTTGTGAAACTATCTAACTCTATAAAAGCAATAATTTTTAAATGATTTTGATTGGCTCCTTGGATTAAGAAAATAAAGGGGCCCACTTTTTTTTTACAATGAATTAATTTATCTCTCACCTAAATTTAGAATTAATTTTCTTATTCCTTATTTATATTATGTAATATTGTTATATGTTTTACATATAAAATACGATATATGATCAAATTATTGTTAATTGAAAATATGAATGACGGTCCAATATACACCCAAATGATTCAATTAAAAGTCTTATATTCTATAATGAATTCGGCTTACATTTCGCCATTGTCGTAATAATATTTAAATTTCAAACTAAAAAAAATCATATTCCAATAATGTTACATTTAATAATATTCCGTTTATTAATAAAGACCGGGTTGCATATTAATAATTAATAATAATACTAACAAAATAAACTCGAAAGCTTTATACTATCAAATCTAAAGATTTGAAGAGATTATGATGGACTGCTTAAAATTAGCAATCTAAAAGAATTTTCTTATCCGTCTACCCCCACGGCTAAAAAAATTTCTATCATTTTACTTTCATTTAAAGCGTAAGTTGTCTAAGGGGTAAGTTATATAAGTACAATATAATTTATTATCTATTTTATATGGTTCAGATTTATTTCTTAAAGTTTGATTATTTCCGTTAATAACATTATAATTGAAAATTAATTTCAATTTATAATAATCTTTAAAAAAAAAATTAATTAATTCAATATCAATAAATCAATTATTTGGAGTCAAAGTCATCGCCGGATTGATAATTTATATATTTCTCATTTAATTTCATATTGAATTATATTTGCACTAATATTTACGAAGTTTTTAGAAACAGGCCCGTACATTTTTTTTACAGGCGTAAAACTAGTAAATTAATTAAAGCGATAAGATTACAAATTCAATATTAAAATAAGTTTTTTGGAAAACTCGTGCGGTATTCTTGAAATTTGACACTTGCATGAAATACCCAATTTTGTTAACCATAAAACTTCAAGAGACTATAACACTTGTTTACGAGTTGAAAAATGACGATTTTTTTTGTTTCAAATCGATTATTTTTCAAGAACCACGATTTGAATAAAAATTATCGGATTTGGATTCCCTAACTAGGAGTTTTTGTATGTCAAATTTTACTGAACAAATTTTGAGTGATCATATCTCCTGGTCACGAGTTCCAATCACTTCACCCCACAACAATATTTTATGCTTATTTTTATCAAATCCTTAAACTTTGTGCCAATGTCGAATAGGGAGTGTTATCGCGAATAGGAGGTAGTATTTTTTTTTTTAGGGTCCTACATTTATTGAAAAAAAAAATTGCACGAAATGTTGTTGTATTAACTTAGATAAGATATACAGTTTTTTTTAATAAGACCGTCTTGTAATGTAAAACCATTTTACATAATAAGTACTGCATTTTAGGGTGTTACATTATGGGGCATGCTAAAGGTCGTCAACATTTTTACTAATTATCGTCGACATTTTATATAAACTTCCAACTTTGCCCTCCTCTTCAACTCAATTGATATTGTAATTCAAAATCTCAAAAAGAAAAATGTCGGTTTTCTCCAAAAAAAATCGATTTTGAAGCGGTTCAAACAACGATTTTTACAACTGTTTTGCAACATGAATGACAACAACGAGTTTAGTTTACGATTTTTCGTTTTCGTCAAACACTTGTGATGGACGAAAAAGTTATTTGTCCAATTTTTTTAAAAAATATCAACAGTGTAATTTATTGAACATGAACGAAAAAAATTTGTCAAAATTGGGTAGTGGACGAAAAAAAAATTGTCCATGGTAGGTCGGTGTCAGACGGAAAAAATCTTCATCCGATTTTTTTTTCTGAAAAATTCAACTAAATAATCGTAAATCCGGGCAACAAACATACATAAAACACAATCCAAGAAGAAAAATCCGACATTCAAACAACGAATAATAATTAAAATTAAGGAAGTATATAATACATACCTTGTTGAATTTTTAAATATGAGACGGAAATAAAGTTTTTGCTGAAGACGAGTTTGTAGTTTGTTGGAACGGTGTTTTATAACAATTTAAGATGAACAAGTAATTTTTTTTGTTTACTTTGAATAGAGAGGAAAGGTGAGGGAGGGATAGTTTAGAAAGTTCATTTATATTTGTCGACGACCAATCGTAGGTTATTACATTATACGGAGTACAATGGGCCGAATTACCCCGTCTGAATTAAATGTAGATGTAGTGCAATTCAAGAGACACGGTGTCCGGCCCAACTAATGTAGATTGCGGCCAATGATTCAGCAATTAATTAACGCTAACTAGTAAAAATGTACCATCCCAACCCCCAACCATCAACCTCTAATTACATGTGTATTTTATGCTTTATTTCTTTTATAATGATAATAGTTTAAAACACATGCAAAAATTGCGAGGGTTTGAAGTTTACACAGGTTTTAAATCCGTGAAAAAATACACGAATTCAGTGTTAAAACATGATAATAATTTTTTAGATCTACTCATTTTAGTGGATAAGCTCAATACCTATAACGAATTCATTTAGAATATTATTTTAACTCAATGTTCTAAAATCTACTTAGTTACCAGAGTTTTATAGTTCATTTATTTTGTTAAATTTTTGTAGATCTCATTTTTAAAATTGAACATTAAAGCAGTATTATTTATTAACATTTTTTGTTGAAAACTATTTCTTATTCAAAACAATTACTCAAATTTAGTGATATGTCGAAAATTTGCTACTATGATCGTCAAAATGCTAGAGTTAAAAGCTTGTAAAATAATGTAATAGCGTTATTTCTTTTACCATTTTTTTATCATTTATATTTTTATTGTCTAATAATAATGTTATTTGTTCATTGGGAAAATTCTGCTTTTATTTTTATTATTAGTAGACTATGTGGACCATTGGGAAAATACTACATTTTTATATTGTACGTATTATTTATGCAATATAAATGGAATTGAGAATGATAGTTCATTGAAGTTTTATATTGATTATTCGATAAAATTCTATTAACAAAGTTGGTTTCTCACAAAGTTGGTTTCTCATAAATTAATTTTCCGTCAATAAACCGCGTTAATTTTTTAGTGTAGTAAAAATGGACCGTTTAAGACTATGCTAGACGGGCCAGGTGAGAATAACAAGCCAATAATCCTTGCCCTAACTCGTCCTATTGTTAGGATGTCGGGCTCGTACATATAAGATAAACCCTTTGTGAAACTATAAATTAATTAAACTGATAAGATTGCAAATGCAATATTAAAATAAGTTTTTTTGAAAATTCATGCGATACTCTTGAAATCTGACACTTGCATGAAATACCCAATTTTGTTAACCAAAAAACTTCAAGAGACTATAACTCCTGTTTAGGAGTTCAAAAAATGACGATGTTTTTTTCAAATCGATTATTTTTCAAGAACCACGAACTGAATAAAAATTATCGGGTTTGGATTCCCTAGCTAGGAATTTTTGTATGTCAAATTTGATTGAACAACTTTTGAGTGATCATATTTCCTGGTCACGAGTTCCAATTTCGACAAACTTTTCTTTCAATTTGTAGTTCTTGGAAAGATTTCGATTTGAAACAAAAAAAAATAGTCACTTTTTGAGCGTAAACACGTGTTATAGCCTCATAAAAAATTTTGGTTAAAAAAATTGGTTATTTCGTGTAAAGTATCAATACTCAAAAATGTGAATTTTCCGTAAATTCTTTGCCATCCAAGAGTTATCATTCTCATCTAGAATTAGAACTAACTATTGTCTACTATCTCAATAGGAAATGAAAATAAAGTCAAACAAAATAGCATTTGAGTAACTTGTTTGATCTCTAATGAACTCTTGGAATCTTTGACGCCTATATCCGCCCCTCCACGACCACCTAACTAGAAGCGATAACCCCAACACTCCCTCTGCATACAAGGAATTGTTCTTCCCCTCCTCTTTCCGAGTAACAAGTCTTTTTTTTACAACCATAAAAAATTACATCAACAGGATAGCCTCCCTAACCCAATCCTGAGCGTTTCTATTTAAAGCTCTCGGGAGATAGCTAATACTAAGGCAATGAAAATAAGTCGCCACTCCAAAAAAGTCTTCAGTGATGTCCTCCAAATGAAAGTGATGTTGCTTCATCCCTGTTAATTGAAGAACATAAGACATACAGTCAGAGACTAACGCGACATGAGTCAAACCTCCGCCTGAATAGGTGATTCCGCTTTGGTCTTCATACCCCGTTCCATACCAATCTTCCCCTCCTCATCACACATCACCCATCCTAAACACGCCTCTAAGTTGTTATTCCAACTAGCATCGACTTTTATCCTAATCATCGGGAACCCTCCATCTTTCCCAATAATAAAGCATGGAAGAGAGTCTTTATTCGCTCTTTTCTCTATAAAAACATCATCCTTGCCTTCCTTCAGACTCTCATCCCTCAAACCCGCGCTTCCATTCTCCCATAACTCATTAAAATTATTCACCATCATATCATAGTTCAAAAAGAAGATCGGGGATGTAAAACTTCACCTCTAAAAATAGCATTGTTGCGTACTTTCCAAATACTCCAGGTCATGGAGATAAAGAGGACAATCCTATGATCAGAGTCTTCCAAGTTATGCAAGTAATGTATCCAATTTATATTCCACCCTCCCCAAATCAACTGCCCCACAGTGTAAACATTTATACCTAGGGAGGACCTACAAAGCGGACAACTTACTTCACTTTGTATCTCTCTTTTGAGAACACGGCTCCAACGAGAGGGTATTCGTAAGGAGTTTCCATAACAGCAATTTCCAAGATTGCGGACTCGGACGTTTCCAAAGTTTTCTCCTACAAAAACTGCGAACATATAATCATTGACACGATTTAAATCCTTGTATGAGCCTGTTTTAGCAGGATTTTACAGGGATGATCCAACGAAATGAATAACAAGACAGGGTATCTAGTATGATTTGTGATTGATGAGATAAGACAATTGAGAGGGAGGAACAGAATAAGAAATGAAGACTAAAATATTGGAGAAGTTTCTGAACAGAATGCCAATTACGAGTAAAATAATGTTTATATTAATCTTATAGAAAAAGTGAAGTAATGTTGATATCTTATATCGTGTGTCTTGCAAATGATCCATGTCACTCTTATATAGCTCTCAATTCGAACGTTGGATGCTCCAACGTTCCCTTTGCTTGTTAACATAAGCTCCGGATTAATAGGACCTGTTTCGTATTAATCCGGCTTGACTCTTTGAAACTTAACGTTTTACTTTGCATCCCACTACCACACGACTTCAGATGATGTTTAGGGTTTCTGACTTAGTCTTCCTTAAAAGTAGGAGCTAAGACTTTCTCTTTGCTTGATTATTGCCTTGTTGATCAGAGCAGGTGAGTTAGGGAAAGTTCTTCTTCATTCTGCTCAGCTTTATCTTCTTATCTGATCAGGACTGTACTCTCCCTTGGGAGGATTGTACCCTAGTATGCCCAGTATGCATGAGTGTAACAGCCCGTATTTTCGTAAATTATATTTTAAAGGTTTTTAATTATTTTTACGGGATAAAATAATATTTTAATGTTTAATGTTAATTTGCTTTAAAATAATTCATAAGATCCGTCTTAAGAACCTTAAGTCCTTAAGACGAATGCGAACTTGGCGACTTAAGTTCGTATCTTAAAAACCCGTTCATTTCTCCAAACCCGTTTTCCTTGAAACGGGAAAGGACTATTAAAGCTCCCTTAAACCCTCTTGTTTGTCGACATCTTCAACCTCAAGAACAATAATACAGTAAATCACATTTCTTACAAAACCTCCTAAATAATCATCTTCTTTTCCTTATTGCTTCATCATCCGTTCATCAAATCAAGGTAATAATAACATTTTCGGAATCCTCATCGAATTTGCAACCATCCGTCACTTTCGTTTCTCGTTTCCTTCAACTCGAAATTTGGGCTGTTTTGAGTATACTTCGAATTTAGCCTCTTAACACCGTTTTGCTTGTTCTAGGGGAAGGCTTAGAGGATCCTAAGGAAGTTAGTAGCAATATTGAAGAAGAGATTGGAGCTTAAATGCTTAAAAGGTGACGATAATGAGAAACTCGGCCTTTTTGTTAAAATAGCAAGTTTGTTTGTGTTCTTGTTGTTATTTCTGATTTTTGTTTAAGATTGATGATTTATGGACTTAGTAATATGTTAGGAATAACCTTACGTGAAGATTATATGCTGGCTTGATGTTTCATATGAGTAATGGCTTAATTTCTGAATTTTATGTTTTGCGACGGATATAAAGTATAATCATTTTGAGGATTGTTATGGGTTTAATTGCTGATAGATAATGTTATTGGTTGGTTTGTGATAATGGGGAAACATTGTTGTTGTAAATTTAGAAGTTTGATATCGATTCATTGAAGTATTGAGTTTACTGGAAAATGCGTTTTTGCGAAACAGGCTCTCTGAGCCGGTCGACCGACCGGCCGCCGATCGACCGGCTGGGAGTGTCTTTGGTGGGTTTTTGCGGGTTTTGAGTTTATAGATTTTGAGCTGCCAGCCGGTGAGCCGGCTGCCTGTCGACCGGCTGGTAGCCTCTTTTGGGATGTCTCTTGCGTAGAGTTGTATGTAGGAGTAGGTTCCCCAGCCGGTGGACCGGCCGCCTGCCGACCGGCTGGGAACTCTTTGACCTTTGTTTCGTGGGTTTTGGGAAAGAAATAGAGAAGGAGTGCCCAGCCGGTAGGCCGGCTGCCTGCCGACCGGCTGGGGACCCCTGATGATTATTTTACTTTGAATTCGTAATTCGTTCATAACTTTGAAACGGTTGATCGGTTTTGATTGAAACTCGTTCCTTGTATCTTTGATATGTATTTGAGGTCCCCGGAGGATGGGCGACACTATATTGGGTTCGGGAATGGAGTGAGGATAGAGACCCCCCGGTCGGGTAACCGAAAGGGAAACCGGCTCTCCCTCAACTTAGTTCCCGGGGTCAATTAAGTGTTGTTTAGTGGTTTAAGAAGTTAGAGCTATATGTTAGTTTCTATCTTTGGATGTTAATGTTTGAGTTGGATGTCGCGTGATGGGATATGTGTTAAGTTCACCTCTGGACCCATTACGTGTTTTGTATGTCGCGTGATGGGATATGTGTTAAGCTCACCTCTGGACCCATTACGTGTTTTGCTTGTGGCGTGTCAGGATATGTGTTAAGCTCACCTCTGGACCTGACACGTGATCGGTTGTCGTACACGGGATATGTGTTAAGCTCACCTCTGGACCCGTTGTGCGATAGCTGTGTATTGGGATATGTGTTAAGTTCACCTCTGGACCCAATACTTGTTTGTAGCATTGGGATATGTGCTAAGCTCACTTCTGGACCCTTTGCTTTTGGATGTATGTTGGGATATGTGTTAAGTTCACCTCTGGACCCGACATTTGTTTGTAGTGGGATATGTGTTAAGCTCACCTCTGGACCCATTACTGAATTGTGATTAGGGATATGTGTTAAGTTCACCTCTGGACCCTTTTCTTGAATTGTATGTATAGGGATATGTGTTAAGTTCACCTCTGGACCCTTTACTTGATTTGCATGTTGGGATATGTGTTAAGCTCACCTCTGGACCCGACATTGTTTGGTAGTGGGATATGTGTTAAGTTCACCTCTGGACCCATTGCTAGTGTTTATTGATGATACGTGCCTATTTTATGCATTTTATTTACTCTTTTGGCACGTATTTTCTTACACTTTCGTGACTTTTAGTTGCTTTTTCTCCCGAAACGGTTTACTTTGGCATTTCTATGTTTTATATGTAAGGATACGCGGAAGTGAGCAAAACCAAGCCTTATTTGCCTTTAGGAAGCTGTTTTGAGTACTAGTATGGAGCAAGGAATCAGATGGTGCACTCAAGTATTATTTTCGGGCCAGATCAAAGCTGAAAAAAGACGAGAAGCGGTCGACCGACCTGCAATAGTGGTCGACCGACCGATGTCCAGTTCGCAAAAGAGGCCCAGTTCACAGAAGCCCAAATTTGCATGAAATAAACCCGTATCGCCAGAATCGGTCGACCGACCGAAAATCTCGGTCGACCGACCACCAGCTGTTTCGGGACTTCTGTTTTTATTTATTTTCTATTTTTCCTAATCTTGTAACAATTCTTATTTAAGGAGACCTAAACTCTAAAATTAGGTTATGCAGCCCCAATTAGAGAAAAAACTCCATTGTTAGATTTTGGTACCAAACTTTCATCTTTATTCTTAGATTTTCCATTCAAGTTGTAAGTTTGTCACAATTCAATCTTTCCTTTTTATTCAATCTTGTTATTCATCTTGTTGTTATTTCTTATTTCATGTTTACTCTTTTATTGTCATCTTTAATTATGTTCATCTCTTCAATTTTCTTAGTAATTGTTAGTTCCATAATTAAAAGTATGCATATCTAATTCTTGTGATTGGGAATTAGGGGAACCATGATAAAGACTTGACTTTGATAGGTTTGATGATTAAATTACCAATCCCCCATTGTTGTTGGTGAACTAATCCTTAGGATTGAAAGATTATTGGGATTAGTTTAACAACAACTTTGGGATTGCCCTTGAACGAAAGTTTAGTGCTTTTGTAGGAACCCTAAGACCGTAAGGATTGGGTAGAATATTGATCTAAAGGTTTATTCTTTGTTCCTTGGGATTGTGTTATTTGATTATTCTTACCCTTCATTGACTTGTTTTGACCATGGGGAACCAAAGTTCCTAATCTCCTTTTATCTTATTATAATTTTCTTGTTAGTTTGCTACCTTAGTGTTAGTTTAAATCTCAAATCAAAACCCCCCTTTTTTGGTTACTTGCAATAGACTTTAAATTTACAAACATAATTTACCCTGTCTCTCTGTGGTTCGACCCTTGACTTATCCTATCTGAGTTTAAGCTGAGGTTTTATAAATCTTATCTTTGGCACCCCTCAACGACGGGTGTCAAATTTTGGCGCCGTTGCCGGGGAGACGGTATAATTTTGTTTGCTAATTTTTAGTTTATTTTTCTTGTCTTAAGGAACTTAGGTTCCTTAAGACCGTTCTTACCTTTTTTTCTAGTTTTGTTTTAGAAGACAGGTTTTCGAGAGGAAGGCTTGAGTACTCTCTTTATGAATTCTATTTATAGCTACCTACAGCCGAAGCCTAAGGATGTACCGAAGGGATTCACCTTGCCTACACCCACCACTGGCTCCTTTGAAATCCGCTCAACTCATATCTCTTTGGTGGAGAAGAGTCAATTTTCTGGTCTACCCGACGAAGATCCAATAAAGCATGTTACAACCTTCACAGATTATTGTTGCTCCATATCCCTACCTGAAGGGGTAACTAGAGACGAGGTGCTGGCAACTATGTTCTTGTTCTCATTAAAAGATGACGCGCAAGAATGGTACCGATACCTTGACAAAACAAGTGAGGAAATTACGGATTGGACTTCCTTGGCATTGGCCTTTTACAAGAAATACTTCCCTCTTGCAAAAGCCGAGGACTTGAGAAACCAAATCCGTAACTTTCAACAGGGACCTGATGAAGGATTTTGTGAAGCATGGGATCGATTCAAGAAATTTGTCCGTTCTATCCCTCACCATAACCTTCAACAATGGGACCTGTGTAACCTGTTTTACAACGCTCTTTACGATGACTATAAGATGATTCTTGATGTGGCCGCCAATGGAAGATTCCAGAATAACACCGACCATATGAAGGTTTGGAAAACCATTGAAGACAAGGCGGTGCATAGGGCTACTTTTAAGGGTTCACGTGGGAATTCAAGAAGGCTGAATGTAGAGATGAATAGAGTGATGGCTCTTGAGACAACAGTTGAAGCCCGTTTTGAAAAGCTTGAGGCAACCCAGCTAAAGCTTGAAAGTGCGAACCTAGTTACTACGGTTGACAACACGGGTAAGATGGAGAACTTAAGAGCCCTTGTAGATGTTTTAACCACGGCAGTTTTGAAGATAAGTGAGGCTCACTTTACCTCCTCAAAAGTTTTTGAGGAGCGCTTGATAGACATAGCCAACCAAAGGACTAGCTCTCCAGCTAGTTGTGAGGGACCCATGGAGACGCTGAACGCCATAAATCTAAGGAGTGGCCGTGTTTGTGAAGAATCAATTCAAGAGGATGATCCAGCCGAAATTCCGACCAAAGAATCTGATCCCGTCAAAAGAGCAGGAGGTCGACCGACCGCTACTGTAGGTCGATCGACCGCAGTTCCTGACGTGAGATCAGATTCTGAAAAGGAGAAAAATTCGGATGTTGCAGACTCTGGTCGACCGACCACTTCTACCGGTCGACCGACCGACGTTCCTGAGCAGAGTGCTGTTTTGACTCCGGAATCGCTGGATTCGTCCTTCATTCAAGGCCTTACCGAAATTTTACAGCTGAAAAAGCCAAAGGTTGCTGATCCTATGGCTAAAGTCACCGTTCCTTATCCTGAAAGACTGAAAAATTCAAAAGAGGATCGGAAGTTTGGTAAGTTTTTAGAGATGGTAAAGAATCTTGAGGTAACCATTCCTTTCACTGACTTAATTACCCAGGTACCTTCTTATGCTAAATTCATGAAAGATATTTTAAGTCGTAAGAAGAACTTTCAAGACGACGGTGCTGTTGCTTTTGTGGAAGAATGTTATGTTCTTTCACAAGATAATATGGCACCCAAGTTAAAAGACCCAGGTAGTTTTTCCATCCCTTGTACCATAGGTAATCATGTAATAGGGAAAGCCCTTTGTGATCTAGGGGCTAGTGTCAGTGTCATACCTTATTCTGTATGTGAAAGACTTGGTTTAGGTAGACTTAAAGTCACCAATATTACCGTACAGATGGCTGATAGATCAACCCAAAGACCACTAGGGGTCTTGGACGATGTCCCAGTAAAAGTGGGAAAGTTCTTTATTCCTGTGGATTTCATTGTTTTAGACATTGCTGAGGATAGTCAAATACCTATTATTTTAGGTAGACCATTTTTACACACAGCTGGGGCTGTAATAGATGTCAAACGCGGGACCATTACTTTAGAGATTGGGGATGACACTATCGAGTTTAGTCTTGCCCATAAGGCAACTATTCCTACTGATGATACTTGTTGTTCCATCGATATTGTAGACAGGAATGTTATCCTTAATTGGAGGGAATCCTTGACCAAGGATCCCTTAGATGATCTGACGATTTTGGATAAGTGTGCAGGTATTCCAGCTGAGGATGCTGAAGAGCTGGATTTGATAGAAGAAGAGGACGAGGAATATGAGCTCACTGAAGAAGAGAATGAGAAGCTCATAAGCCTAGCTAATGCAAGTCTGGTAAACATGTGCTATTCTATAGATACTAATTTTGTTCAGGCAGTTGAGGTAAAAGCACCAGAGCGTAAGCCACTTCCTCCTAATCTTAAATATGTTTTCTTAGATGATACTGAACAGTACCCTGCGATTGTTAGCTCTAAACTTAGTCCTGACCAACTTTCTGCCTTAATGACTGTTCTTAAAAAGAATAGAAAAGCTCTAGGTTATTCTTTGGATGATATTAAGGGTATAAGCCCTGATGTTTGTATGCACAGAATAGATTTAGAGGAGGGGCATAAGCCTTATAGACAGGGACAGCGTAAGTTAAATCCTAAGATGCAGGATGTAGTTATGGCTGAGGTTATGAAGCTTCTTGATGCAGGTATTATCTATCCGGTTGGAAACTCTAAGTGGGTTAGCCCAGTTCAGGTGGTTGCTAAGAAAGGAGGGACCACAGTGGTTAAGAATGATAAAAATGAGTTAATACCAACTAGAGTTGTAACAGGGTGGCGGATGTGCATTGATTATAGACAGTTAAATGCCGCCACCAAGAAAGACCATTTCCCCCTTCCTTTTGTTGACCAAATGACTGAAAGACTGACTTCTAATAAATTCTTCTGTTTTCTAGACGGTTATTCAGGTTTCTTCCAGATTCCCATCCATCCTGATGATCAGAGTAAGACTACTTTTACATGTCCACAGGGTGTTTTTGCTTATCGCAGGATGCCTTTTGGGTTATGCAATGTTCCTGCTACTTTTCAAAGGTGTATGATGGGTATTTTTTCAGACTTTATAGAAAACATTATGGAAGTATTTATGGATGATTTCTCTGTTTACGGTAATGCTTTTGATCAATGCTTAGCTAATCTTGATAAAGTCTTGCAGCGATGTATTGATGTAAACCTTGTCTTAAACTGGGAGAAGTGTCATTTTATGGTTACTGAAGGGGTAGTGTTAGGGCATCTAATTTCAGATAAAGGTATACATGTAGATAAAGCAAAGGTACAGGTGATTGAGCAATTACCCCCTCCCGTTAACGTCAAAGGGGTGAGAAGTTTCTTAGGATACGCAGGTTTTTACAGGCGTTTCATTAAGGACTTCTCTAAAATTGCTAAACCACTTACACAATTGCTTCTTAAAGATGCCATCTTTGAATTTTCTGATGAGTGCCTTTCAGCTTTTAACAGGTTGAAGGAAGCTTTGGTCTCAGCACCAATCATCCAGCCACCAGATTGGGATCTCCCCTTTGAGATCATGTGCGATGCTAGTGATTATGCTCTGGGTGCTGTGCTTGGTCAAAGAAAGAACAAGGCTCTTAATGCTATATACTATGCGAGCCGCACCCTGGATGAGACTCAAGTCAACTATTTCACCACCGAGAAGGAGATGCTAGCTGTCATATTTGCCTTAGAAAAATTCAGGTCATATCTAGTGGGTAATAAGGTAATTGTTTATACTGACCATGCAGCCTTAAAAGGTCTTTTTCAAAAGAAGGATTCAAAGCCAAGACTTTTAAGGTGGATCCTCCTTCTCCAAGAATTTGACATTGAGATCAGGGACAAGAAAGGCGCGGAAAACGTGGTAGCTGACCACCTATCTCGCCTGCAGCTGACTGATGGGGAAGATTCTTTACCTATTGATGATTCGTTTCCTGATGAGAGTTTATTTATCATTAATAGTTCAGGTTCTTATCCCCCTCCTTGGTATGCTGATTATGCTAATTTTGCTGTTACAGGTAAAATCCCTCCTGAGTTGTCTTGGCAACAAAAGAAGAGATTTATGTTCGATGCAAAACAGTATTTTTGGGATGACCCTTATGTTTTTAAAGAATGCGGAGATGGACTTATCCGGAGATGCGTTCCCCAATGGGAGGTGAAGGACATTCTGGAAGCATGTCACTCTTCTGCATATGGTGGTCACCACGGTCCATCTAGGACCGTGGCCAAGGTATTGCAGTCTGGTTTTTATTGGCCTACTTTACATGCTGACTGTAGAAATTTTGTAGGTAACTGTGATGCCTGTCAAAGAACTGGGAATGTCTCAAAAAGACATGAGATGCCACAAGTTGGTATTTTAGAGGTAGAAATTTTTGATGTCTGGGGCATTGATTATCAAGGACCTTTTCCTAGTAGTCAAGGTAACAGGTATATACTTGTAGCTGTTGATTATGTGTCTAAGTGGGTAGAAGCTATTGCTACCCCCCATTGTGATGCAAAAGCTGTTATTAAGATGTTTAAAAAAATCATATTTCCTCGTTTTGGTGTCCCTAGGGTTGTTATAAGTGATGGAGGTATGCATTTTAAGGAGAAACGCTTAGGTGACTTGTTAAATAAATTCGGTGTCCAACACCGTAGGGGTTTAGCTTATCACCCTCAGACTAGTGGTCAAGTTGAGATCTCTAATAGAGAACTCAAGGAGACCCTAGCCAAGGTAGTTTCTAAGTCTAGGAAAGATTGGAGCCTAAAACTTGATGATGTTTTATGGGCCTATAGAACCGCGTTCAAAACTCCAATAGGAATGTCACCATTCAGATTGATTTATGGTAAAACTTGTCATTTACCGGTTGAGTTAGAACGTAAGTCTTGGTGGGCTATTTGTGATCTTAATTTAGACCCTAATCTTTCCCGTGAGAGACGTTTATTGCAGCTCAATGAGTTAGAAGAATTCAGGTTGTTAGCCTATGACAATGCCAGGATTTACAAGGAGAAAACAAAGCGCTGGCATGACAAGAGAATCATTAGACGTGATTTTCAGGTAGGTGATAGGGTATTGCTTTTTAATGCTCGTATTCGTCTTTTTCCTGGTAAGCTGAAATCCAGGTGGAGCGGACCCTACACCATCACAGCTGTCTCTAAATTCGGATCAATCGAATTAGAAACCTCATCGGGTGAGAGGTTCAAAGTCAATGGCCAATATGTGAAGCACTTTCGAGGAGAAAATGAGTTTGTCGGAAAAGTCGAAGTTTCTTACTTCGACCCTTTTTAGGATGCTCCTTAGAAGGTAAAAGGTCGTGCGGGACCTCTTAAACCAGCGCTACACGGGAGGCAACCCGTGCTTTAGTTTAAATTTACGTTTTTTCTAAATTTTTTTTTCGTTTTATCCTCTGGTGGAAATTGAAATCTCTGCAGAAAAGTGAAAGAAAAAGCGAATCCGTCAGTACAAGTGGTCGACCGACCGAGTTATTAGGTCGACCGACCAAACTGACAACTTTATGCACTTTTTCTGACAGAGTAAGTGAAATTGCAGAGCAGGTAAAAGGACGATGGTCGACCGACCGACTTTTCTGGTCGACCGACCATGATTTTTTTTACGGTTTTATTTTTCAGAGTCAAATGTCACGGGTCTGTTATGTTTTGAAAATACAATAATTGCTTTTACTCCTTCAACTTCCCAGCATTCCCTTTCTCTCTTAAAACCCTAAAAACTATTCACCCAGCTTCCTCCTTCACCAATTTACTTACTTTCTTTCATTTTCCATCTTCAAGGTATGTTTTTCTTCATTTTCTTTCTCTCTTTTTAGTTTTATATCTTCTTAATTCCGTTTTAGGTAGTATTAGTTTATCCTTTTAAGTTCAATTTTGCTCTTAATTCCGTTTCCATGCTTGTTTGTGTGTTTTTTATCTTAGTTTTCTTCTTCCTTTTGATTTTATATGCTTAGATCTGTAAATTTTGGGTGATTTTGTGCTGATTAGGATAGTTTAATTCTTCCTTATAATTTTTATGCCTATTTTCGCGCGAAATTCAACCACGAAAAACCGACGCCGACACTGTTTACGGTCGACCGACCGGAAACTTAGGTCGGCCGACTGAAATTTGAATTTCCTGGGTTTCGAATTTACAGATCTGCACTTTTCTGATGAAAGTCGGTCGACCGACCTGAAACAGTGGTCGGCCGACCAGCACCGTATTTTTCCTGAGTTTATTTTCTATGCAGTTTCTGATTTTCTTTCGTATAGCGGTCGACCGACCTGGTTTTACCGTCGACCGACCATAACTGCATCTTTCCTGAGTTTTTGTTTTTTTTCAGTTTCTGATTTCTTGTTGCAGCAGAAATTACAGACCATCTCGAAAAAAATGGTCGACCGACTTGCCCCTGTAGTCGGCCGACCAGCGCTGTGATAAAGTTTCTGTTTTGCAATTTTTCGTACCTATTTTTGTTAAAGCTATGTTTTCATATGCTCCTAAGACTTATATTTTTATTTGAACTTTTCAGCTTTACGATGTCTAGCCGTGATCAAGGTGGGAAGCGCGCACGCACTTCGGGTACAAGCACTTCTAGAGGACGTGTCTCTAGGACGCGAGGTTTGGCGGTGCAGGACACGGATAGTTTACCAAACTATCCGCAAATCACTTTCAGCTCTCCAGCCCAGAAGGCCCGATTCCTCCATCTTACTGCCTATTGTGTGGTTGTGGCGACCCGTTTCCTGTGCGTTCCAGCTTTGCATGCCTTGGGATGCCATGACGAGGTGGTATCCCTGCTCATTGGGACCGGGTTTGCAGGACTCGTCACCATGGACGAGATCACCTACCGCCTTCTCACTCTTGAGTTCTTTTCCTCCTTCACCTTTGATTCAGGAGCACTTCACTCCGGCTATGATAATTTTTGTATCTCTTTTCGCATGTTCAATGAAACCTATGCTTTAACTTTAACCCAATTTGCTCAAATTTTGGGTCTGTCTTCTGAGGGTCTTACTGATGACCCCACGGGGTCGTTTTCTGATATGTGGTCCTGTATTTCTGATTCCAGCGATGTGAAGAAGAAAAACAGTACCATCCACCTTCCCACCCCCCGTTATTATTTGCGTCTATTGGCCAACACTGTTTTCGGCCGCAAAGAGTCTCAAAATGTTAACAACATTGAGCTCTCCATTTTGTCTGGTTATCTTAACATCAGACGTACGGGTCAGCAGTCTTACAACACTGCTTGTTTGGTCGCCTCTCACTTCGTGTCGGTGGGCGAGGGAACTTCACTGACTACTATCGTTTGTGGTGGGCTAGTCACTCGATTAGCCCGCTCTTTTGTACCCCAGTTCCCTCGCTATGAGAATGCGGTCGACCCTCTCTCCCGGTACATGGACATGGCTTATGTCAGGTCCGTGCGTTGGGTAAACAGGAGAAATTACTGGAAGATAGACACCTATCTCAGTGATCGCATCCCCATCACCATGGCTCCCCCTATGCTTCCCCTTTCTACTGTTGTAGGGGAGCCCCGACCACTACTCCCGTCTTACCGCCTCCCGCTTAGGGGAGGCACTTCTAGAGGTTTCAGGGCCCCTGCTCCCGGTGGCCACCATACCACATCTGGGACGGGGTACCCACCTGATTTTACTGCTCCTCCTAATGTTTATGTTCCTCCTTTTGTTGATGACAGATCTATGCCACAAATGATGGCGAGTCTTTGCAGGCAGTTCAGCCAAAAACAGCTGAACGATAGTCTCTTCCAATACCCGGTTTACAGGGAGTATGCCACACAAGGTAGGCTCCCAACCGGCCCATGGACTCACCCCACCTGGTACACACCTCTCGCAGGCGGTCGTGACCACGGTGAAGCTTCAGGCTCTGCCTCAGGAACAGGAGTAGGGTCTGAGGAGGATGGCGATGAGGGGGAAGGAGAAGAGGACCCTGAGCCGTTTTACGACTCAGAGGGCTAGGGACATGCTTAACCTTACCCTCTTTGGGGTTCGGTTTGGGGAGGTCCCCCTTGATTGGTTCGATTTGGAGAGGTCCACATTTATTTTGTAAGTGTTTTCCTCCCTTAGATTTCCAATTTTTCCCTCTAGATTTCCAGTTTTCCCCTCCTTCCTCCTTAGACTCTTTTTGTAGTTTCTAGTCTTTTTCCTTTTCCTTTCTTTGTTTGCTTCTTTTTCGCCTACCCCCATCCCTTTGTTGTGGTTGTATGCTGATGAGCACAATGAGGGCATTGTGCGTTTTGGTTTGGGGAGGGTGTTTGCATACTCCTTTGTGAGTATGCAATTGTTTTTGTGTCTTTTGTTTTTCATACCTTTAGGTATTTTTCTTGTTTTCATCCTCTCTTGTCGCGTGTTCTTCCCTGTCGCGCATTCTTCTCTGTCTTAAGTTTTTAGGTCGAGTCGGAACGGATAAATACAATTTATGCCTCACATGCATATCACATATTGCTTTGCCTTGCATTTTTCAAAAAAATTTCAAGCTAGTCTTTTGCATTATCTACGAGTTTTTGTTGATCTCATGCTAGATTATTAGACTTGACTCTCTTCTTGGCAAGCTACTACATATTCTAAGGATTAGAGCTTAATAAATCGGTGACATCCATGACCGATTTCATATAGGTTTGTGAGTAGTTTCTCCTCTTGAGGCATGTTACATCAATATGCATAAACATGAATTTTGTCTTCTTAATACCTGTATGCATTCGGGTTTGTGGTTTGTTGACACATGTGGTAGAGGTACCTCCTTCTCATTATTCCCATTATCCTCACATAGCCAAATTGAACTCTTTTACCCATTTGCTACATTCTAAAAATTGCCTACCCTAGCCGAGCTAGTAAATTAGTGATGGGACTGTTTTTCTTGCCATCCTTTGGTTTATGCTTCATTGATAAATTTTGATTTTGGGAGTATGATAAAAAAAAAGAAAAAAGAAAAAAAAAACAAAAGAGACACGAAAAAAAAAAAAAAACGAAACAGCCTGTTTTCAAGGCTGGTCGGTCGACCAGTTTTCCTGGTCGGTCGACCAGGACCGTTGGGTAGGTTAGTTTTTCTGAAAAAAAAAAGACAAAAAAAAGAAGGAAAGAGAAAAAAAAAGGGGGGGAAATAAAAAAGGGAGAGAAAAGTTGGAAGATTTGTGATTTTTGCTCCAAAACTTTGAGCATTGGCATGTATGAAAGAAAAAGAAAATAATAAGAAGTGATCTTATAGTATGGTTAGACGGTTGTTAGCTCGGTTTAACCCCTCTTCCCATAACTTATCTTAAGCCTCTTCTTACCTTTAGCCTCACAATCCCAAATTTGCCTCGGCATGTGTCATGGTTATTTAGTGTGGGAATGCATATGTACGGTTGTAGAGATTCTATTCATGTTAGATTGCAGGCATGTTCTTACGGGTCGTAGATAAGTGAGAGTCTTTACTTTTATTTATCTTCTTATCTTTCACATATACATTTGACCCTTTGCTTTCATGAGTGTCTCGAGCGTACCGCGAGAGTCCAATTAGAATGAGTCTTGCAAGGTTGAAATTTTGGCATGCTTTTCCAACATGTTTAATTCGTTTTGCTCTTGACATTGTGTTTGATTATAGTTGAAGAATGCATTAAATTGGTTAAGCATAGTGTTGTGTTTGGTTGTGAAAAGTATGAGATCCGTTCCATTAGAAGTTTTATTTTCTTTTGAGTCTTAGTGCTTGCTTGAGGACAAGCAAGGTTTGGTTTGGGGAGTTTGATACGTGCCTATTTTATGCATTTTATTTACTCTTTTGGCACGTATTTTCTTACACTTTCGTGACTTTTAGTTGCTTTTTCTCCCGAAACGGTTTACTTTGGCATTTCTATGTTTTATATGTAGGGATACGCGGAAGTGAGCAAAACCAAGCCTTATTTGCCTTTAGGAAGCTGTTTTGAGTACTAGTATGGAGCAAGGAATCAGATGGCGCACTCAAGTATTATTTTCGGGCTAGATCAAAGCTGAAAAAAGAAGAGAAGCGGTCGACCGACCTGCAATAGTGGTCGACTGACCGATGTCCAGTTCGCAAAAGAGGCCCAGTTCACAGAAGCCCAAATTTGCATGAAATAAACCCGTATCGCCAGAATCGGTCGACCGACCGAAAATCTCGGTCGACCGACCACCAGCTGTTTCGGGACTTCTGTTTTTATTTATTTTCTATTTTTTCTAATCTTGTAACAATTCTTATTTAAGGAGACCTAAACTCTAAAATTAGGTTATGCAGCCCCAATTAGAGAAAAAACTCCATTGTTAGATTTTGGTACCAAGCTTTCATCTTTATTCTTAGATTTTCCATTCAAGTTGTAAGTTTGTCACAATTCAATCTTTCCTTTTTATTCAATCTTGTTATTCATCTTGTTGTTATTTCTTATTTCATGTTTACTCTTTTATTGTCATCTTTAATTATGTTCATCTCTTCAATTTTCTTAGTAATTGTTAGTTCCATAATTAAAAGTATGCATATCTAATTCTTGTGATTGGGAATTAGGGGAACCATGATAAAGACTTGACTTTGATAGGTTTGATGATTAAATTACCAATCCCCCATTGTTGTTGGTGAACTAATCCTTAGGATTGAAAGATTATTGGGATTAGTTTAACAACAACTTTGGGATTGCCCTTGAACGAAAGTTTAGTGCTTTTGTAGGAACCCTAAGACCGTAAGGATTGGGTAGAATATTGACCTAAAGGTTTATTCTTTGTTCCTTGGGATTGTGTTATTTGATTATTCTTACCCTTCATTGACTTGTTTTGACCATGGGGAACCAAAGTTCCTAATCTCCTTTTATCTTATTATAATTTTCTTGTTAGTTTGCTACCTTAGTGTTAGTTTAAATCTCAAATCAAAACCCCCCTTTTTTGGTTACTTGCAATAGACTTTAAATTTACAAACATAATTTACCATGTCTCTCTGTGGTTCGACCCTTGACTTATCCTATCTGAGTTTAAGCTGAGGTTTATAAATCTTATCTTTGGCACCCCTCAACGACGGGTGTCAATTGATGTTATATCTGCTTGCCTTGAGATTGGTACAGTGTCAGATATGCATGATGAAGTTGATGGTTATATTGCTTGAGTTATAGTTTGTTCATCCAAGGCATTGGATGACTCTTTGATCGGTTTCATAAATAGTTGGATTGAAAGACCCCCCGACTGGGTAACCAGTAGGGAAACCGGCTCTCCTTCCTAACAGTTTATGAAGTTGGTTGAGAGTCGTGCAATGGTATTGCATGATAGTATGAGAACAGTTGATGAGATGTTTATGCTTCACATGTTTATATATGTTGGAGTATTCTGTATTGCTTTACTTGTTACGTGTCGTTACAAAAGGTGGCTAGGAGAACTCTAGTCACTCCCCACTGATTGTGGCGTACATGTTTTCATGTATGTAGGTACATGCAGGTTGGATCGGGGTTCACTTGAGAGCTAGCGAGTGATGATCCTTTCATCATAAGACTTACACGTTTATCGATTAGCTAGACTCTTAGTTTTGATACAGTTATCTTTTGGTGCCTGTAGGGATGTTCCATCCATCTCAGGCTATTGCACATTTTTGGTTTTCGTACTTAGAACTGTTATACTTATCTATTTTGTTTATATCAGTTTCAGTTTCCAGTTTCAGTTTTAATTCACCTCGCGTGATGTTTATGTTTAAAAAGTTTTAATTCCGCTGCATTTTTAGTACTTTGTATGTTTTAATTTTCCGCTTTCGCGAGGGGTTTTACAATGAGCTTGTCCGGAAATTCTCCTACATAGATTTTAAGAAATGGTCGGACCAGGAAGATTCTGACCAGGCTAATTTAGGCTCAACAATTGCTCCTTGACATTTTATTCATGTCTCACCAGGCCAGGAATAATGTGTCAACCTGTTCAGGAATTAATACAAAAAAAATCCATTGCAGTAACTCCAAACGCCAGATGCTGTCAATTGTGGAAATAACGGCTAGTTTGTGTGATGTCATGCTTGAGTCTGCGCTTAGGGTTTATTTCCCTAGGATTTATCCGCTTATTCTTCATTGTCCCTTATAAATAAGGGGTTTGTTGAGCATTTGTTGTTCATTCAAACTCTTCCAACCTAGATTCCTTCTTATAATCCCTCTCTCTAGAAATCATGCAATTCAAGTATTTTCCAAAAAAACATTCTCTTTTCTGCGAGTTAGTTTTACATAATTAAGCCAAAAATTGCTAAATAAAATTACACTCCAAGTATTTTATTCAAATTTTTAGGGAAGATGGCACCAAAAGCGCAGTTCTGTTCAGAAAATTTTCACAGGCGAGGAATTCATGATTGCAAGAGTAGCAAGAAATAAAGTAGTACAAAGAAGGAAAAAAAATGAGGTAAAAAAGATAAGAGTAAAGAACAAAGGAATAAATTACCAATAAATCAAAGAGTAGCAAAGAAGAATTCTAAAAAGCTAGATCTAGAAAGTTTTCTCCGTTCAAAAGAAAAGGAACTGCTAATATATGTTATCGAGATAGAAAAATATAAGAAAAATGTAAGATTACAAGGTTGCTCAGGCTACTCTTAAATCACGCTCAATCCAAAAACATTTGTTAACCTAATTGGCTTAAATCAGAATGGGCCTCGGAAATAACAAACAGGTCGATCGACCAGATTCTGGTCGATAAATAATCAGTCGAACATATTTGGTCGATTGACCAACAGAGCAGTCGATAGAATTACCGGTCGACCAAATTTGGTCGATCGAATTATCTGTCGAACAGATTACTACAATGTGCACTGAACTTCAAACAGCCGCCATTTCTTCGTTACTCGTGCAAATCAAGCGTTTTTGGTGGTGTTGGAAAGCTAACTAGATAATCTTTCACCTCCAATCACTACAAGAAAAATGAAAATGGGCGACAGTATTTGGCGACTGCACACAGTAGTCGCCAATTTGGCGACTGCACACAGTAGTCGCCAATTTGGCGACTACCAATTCGCGTATTAGAAACAGCGGCTGCTCTTCCTCCTTACATTATTCGCAAACTTAATTCCTAAAAACACCAAAACCCCCAAATCCGTCGACACCTACTTGCACCATCACCACCTACGTGTACCACCACCACCCCGAACACCACCGTCACCGGATTCCGGCCAACATCAAGGTTCTCCCACTTGTTCTTCCCTTCATTCAATTCAATTAAGGTTTGTATACTCTTGTGTAATTCAATTTCAATTTCAATTTTTAGTTTGATTGTTGTTTTGTTTTGTGCATTTAGTGATTGTAGTAGGTTATTAAGACCGTCTTAGTTTATTAGGTTGTGATTAATTAGGTATTAGTAGCCAATTAGGATATTAAGACCGTCTTAGTTTATATGAAGTTTGTATAAGACGATGTTGTTAGCCTTATTGATGTTAGTTAATTAGGATGTTAGTTAGATTATAGTAGCTTATTAAGACCGTCTTAGCTTATTAGGTTGTGCTTAATTGTATACATTGGAAATTGTTGTTAATAAATTGTTATTATTATGTGATTGAGGTTGTTGTTTAATTAAGTGAGTGTTATTTTAATTTAGATGTATGTATTTTTATTGTTGAAAATTGTTTTATGGGTTTTTGTTTAGATTAAAATGAAGAGATTGGAACGTTCATAGATGTATGATGAAGGGTTAGATATTAAGAAGATACGTTCTAATGCTAGGTTTATAGAGGGTGTTGCCGAGTTTATTGAATTTGCTAAGCAACAAGATGAATATGACTCGGTAGAAAAGAAACTTAGGTGTCCTTGTAGCAAATGTCGAAATATGAATAACCTATATGTCATTGAGGTACAAGAACATCTCTATTGGGTTTTGTCCAAATTATTATAATTGGATTTCTCATGAGGAAGTACATTCTCCAATTCACGAACAACCTCACATCCAACAACTTAATGAGAACCCATATAGAGATCTGATTGTTGATGCCTTGGAGTATAATGTTCTCAATAATGACGACCGTCGAGCTATGAATGAAGAACAACCTCCGAATTCCCAAACAAAGGCTTTTTTTGACATGTTAAAAGCTGCGGAACAACATTTATACGAAGGGAGCAGAATGTCATTATTACAAGTCGCCTCTAGGATAGTAACCTTGAAGTGTGAGCATAATATGTCATTTACAGCCGTTGATGGTATTGCTTCTTTCCTTGAGGACGCTATCCCCGAAGATAAAGTCATGACTCGAAATTTCTACAGCACCAAAAAAGTAGTTAAAGGTCTTCAGTTACCGCATCAAAAGATTGATGCATGTCCCGAAAAATGTATGTTGTTTTGGAAAGATGATGCGTTACTTGACAAGTGCAAAAAATGTGGAAGGGATAGATTTCAGACAAGTGATGGAGATGTTGTTTTCAAAGCGAAAAAAGGCAACAAGAGTAGTAGAAGGGGTCAAAAGTGTAAGAAACCAATAGCAGAAAACCAATTAATTTACCTTCCTCTTTCCCCAAGACTTCAAAGAATTTATTCTACCAAGAAAATTGCCGAACAAATGATATGGCACAAAGAAAATCCGCGTACTCCGGGGAAGATGTGTCATCCAAGTGACGAGGAAGAATGGAAACGATTTGATCAAATCTATCCTGAATTTGCCGAGGAACCCCGGAATGTGCGACTTGGCTTGCGTACGGATGGATTTAGTCCTTTACCCAATTTGGTAAGAATTACTCTTGTTGGTCCGTAATGGTCACACCATAGAACTTACCGCCTTGGTTATGTATGAAAAGAGAATTTATTTTCTTGTCTCTCATTATTCCCGGTCCTAAAAATCCGAAAGGCCATTTGGATGTTTATTTACAACCATTAGTGGAAGAATTGAGACAATTGTGGGAAGTTGGGGTGAAACATATGATGTTTTCAGAAAGCAAAATTTTCAACTTAGAGCTTCACTTTTATGGACAATAAACGATTTTCCCGCATATGGTATGCTATCTGGCTGGGCTACTGCGGGACAAAAAGCATGTCCTCGTTGCATGGGTGAAAGTAAAGTCTTTTGGCTTCCGAATTGCAAGAAAATTAGTTGGTTTGATTGTCATAGATGCTTCTTACCACTAAATCATTCTCTTAGAAGAAACAAGAAAGCTTTCAAAAAAGGGAAAGAGGTACATGATGATGCTCCGGATCATCTTGCAGGTGATGAGGTATGGGAGTTGGTATGTGATTTCCCATCTTCTATTGATGGTACTGAAGAAGAGTTTAAAGAACTCAAAAAGAAGAAAAATGTAATGATATTATTTTATAGGAGGCATATGAGACAGAGAAAGAGGCCCACCCCGACCGGTCGGAAAATAAAATTTGGTTAAAATTGGTGGATGGTTACAAGAAGGGGATGGTATCTGGAACCGGACAAGCTCATGGGGTGTTTTTCAAGGAACCGGCTAGAAGGTCCTCATATGAGCCGCGACAAACCTACGAGTCGGCTCTTATAAGTCAATTGCAATCGCAACTTGACGAAGAAAGAGCGGCAAATGCGGAAAGAGATGAGGAGATGTGGTTGATGAGAGAACGTGTTAAAGCCATGGAAACATATTTCTACTCTTGCAACCCCGGTTCACGGCCATTTAATGAAGACCCTAACGATCCAAGTGGAAAGGGCGGTGGCGGTAGTGGAGCTAGCATGGGATTTCAAGTAGTTAATTAGTTTAGTAATTTACGAAAAATTGTCGAACATGGAGAGTTATTAGTTTAGTTAACGAGTTCTTGTAATTTGATAATGGTTCTTTTTTTTCTATAAATGAGATTTGCTTGTTGTTTCAAAAGGTGTTAGTCACCAAATTGCTGGTTACTTTCTGTTTGCAGGGAATTGTGTATTGAATTGAAGTCGCATTGGATTTGGCAGGAACAAAATGAATTTTCATGAAAAACGCCCAGGTATTTTAGCGACTGAAACGATCTAAATGGCGAGTGATTTCAGTCGCCAAAATAGAGCAGCTCAAACCAAAAAATCCCTGGAAAGTCAGGGGTTTTGGCGACGGAAAGGAGGATTTGGCGACGGAATTCAATCGCCAAATTGGCGACTACCCCAATTCAGTCGCCAATTTAGCGACTACTCATTCAGTCGCCAATTTCTTCTTATGGCGACTACGCCCATTCAGTCGCCAAATTTGGCGACTGACATTAGTCGCCCGATTTTTTTTTGGCGACTAAAATCTGCGACTACTGTTTGGCGACTGATTTCAGTCGCCAATTTGTATTTGGCGACTGATTTCAGTCGCCAACTTCTGTCGCCCGTTTCAGAAATCGTTGTAGTGAATTTGAGTCACATGATTATTATTTCTAGAACTCGAGTTATGGCTCTTCAAAGTAGACATTAGCAATGAGAACCTCATAATATCACTCCAAAATATCACCGATAACCAAGTAAGGGTTTAATTCAACCCATAGCCTCTTCAAATGTTCAGTAAGCTTCCTTAGTAGTAGGAAATCCGATCTATAGCTCTTCAAGTCTCCATGTGCTCAAGAATCGGCTCAAAATGCGCAAGAAAGTGTCATTTCCTACAAAACTAATTAAATACGAATACACCAAAGTAGCAAATGCGGGGAATATAGCAATGAAATAGCATGTAAAAGCACAAAAATGCGCGCTAAAATAAATGAATAATTACATATAAAAGGCGCGAAGCAACTACTCATGATACATCTCGTTGTTCTACCTTGGAACCTACCAAGTAAATATTCTTCAACAAAAAAATTCTCACAAAAAGCTACGTCTTTCGTCTCAAAACTATAATAATTTTCCTCCTCTTCTCCTTTACCTAAGGAGTAATTTAGGATGCAACATATATACCGAGAGCAATACGGTGGTTGAGGAGGAAGTTATCTTCCAAATTGATAAAAAGAAGCGTCTGTCTTCAGATTCCTCTCTAGTTAGCAAAGTTTCGACGTTCAGTTCCAGTTTGTTGCAGTGAGTCATAATTTGAGCAAGGAGTGTAGACGTAAGGTGGATTATTCCCATCGTCGAAGCCGGGTGGTTCAAGCTAAACCTAATGTTAATTTGAGGAAAAGATTGTTATTTTCTGTCGAGCGTTCATCTTTTCTTTACAGGTTCACCGAGACTGATGGAGCGTCTTACAAGGGCTAAAAGAAAGGACGTTGACATGTTCCATTTTGATTGCCATTATCATCCCCTCTTAAAAAATGTCGTCATTTTATTTCGGTTAAATACTCTTGTATTTTTAGTTCGAGTAGTTGGCTTTCTAGTAGTTTAAAAAACTCGAGTACTCCCATGTTTATATTGTACCCAGTTTTCTTTTAACTAAAGTTTATGTTGTCGAAAAAAAGTATAGTCTGGTTGATACATAAAAACGGTGGTGGAAAAAGTTCCTTTGGCGATGCCGTCTTGGTACGTTGGAGTATTTCATTATTGGAATGCAATAAGTAATGCACACTTCCTGGGTTGTAAAGCCATAGTGGACGGACTGGTTGCTTTCGTATTCGTATACTTAACCATCAGTTGTCTAATTACTACTCCATCGACGATGGTAAACCTTCAATTTTATACCCGTGAAAAATTTGAACGATCATACCTTTAGGTTTCAGGTTTGCAAATTATAAAACAACAAAAGCCGTATTATTTCAATTAGTCTCCTGGAATAGCAAACATAAATAAGCGTTGGATTAATTGGAAGAAAAAGTATTATACATCAAGATATACTAGTAATACTACCTCATATTTACTGAGTTTCTGTGTATTTTTTTGAGTTTTATAATGTTTCTAAACTACATTTTAGTTTTCTTACTTCAAAATTCATGTTTTTGAGTTCTGTGTATAATTTTTGAAGTTGTAATGTAATATTTTGAGTTTAATCTTCATGAAAATGAAGTTAAAATCTTTATAATAAAACTCATAATTTTTAAAATAAAATTCGAAAATTTTAACTGAATGCTATATCAAATGTATAGTGCACTTACTAATTTATAGTCATTTCATAATACGGAGTATTTATTAATTATCATTTTGTTATTAATGTTGACCATTTTATTTAATACGAGTAGATCGCTTTTATTTTATAATATTGTACGATATGACCTTATGTGCTATGAAATTATTCACAAATCACTGATTTCCTTGAGTGACAATTATGGATACAAATTTCTTTGTTCCATGCACCATATGTGTGTGTTTCCTTGATTACTTTCTCACCATCAAGGCAACAATCGCTTTCCTCCCTTAATCAAGTCAAATACCTTGTGAGTATCCATCAATTTCCTAAGAATAATTTATCATAAACATCTTCCAAGAATTACCAAATACTACTAATTGTGTTCAACTATGACAATAATAGTCCGTAAAGAAGAAGTTCGGTTTCAAACTATTTACCAAAAATGGTTCCACGTCATCGTCTTTGGAATTTTCTTCTTTTTTTAGTAAATTTAAAACTAGTTATGTATCCCAAATTTTATAAAATTTTGTTCACCTTCTCGCTGTGTGGGACAGCGAGAGGTTACTTGCCCCATCAAGCTACTTACTCTTGCCAGATTAATCTAGTTGAGCTACTTTCGTCTTCTCCGTTCTCCTTACCCCGACCACCAAATAACAAAATACCGCTATTATTCTCTTCTTCTCACTTCCCTTATTATATTTAAGTCTTTGTTTGAGTTATTAATTCCATGGATTGCGCAAACAACGACCCGTAATATTGCCGTTTACTAACGATTTCGGTTTCGCTAACTATCCGTTTATAAGTTATGCGAATGATGATTTTTTGTATCGTATCAACCCATAATAAGGAGACTGTAGGTAGCGTCATTCCTGTTTCTAATAACAGGACAAGGGAAAAAAAGAAAGAGTTGTGCGCTTAACAACAGGGAATAGAACCACTTACAGAAGGGTTGTAGCTGTTGCCAGAGCCAAAACCGAAGGTATGAACAGGAATGTTACCAAGAGGAATGGTCTCAGCTTTGGGGCCCTCATTCTGCACGCCATCAGACATAAGCATGATAGCCATGGCTCGACCCTCTTTAAGGCTTCGATCATTAGACAAATAATCATCATTAACATAACTTATAAACGGATAGTTAACGAAACCGAAATCGTTAGTAAACGGCAATATTAAGGGTCGTTGTTTGCGCAATCCATGGAATTAATAACTCAAACAAAGACTTAAATATAATAAGGGAAGTGAGAAGAAGAGAATAATAGTGGTATTTTGTTATTTGGTGGTCGGGGTAAGGAGAACGGAGAAGACGAAAGTAGCTCGACTAGATTAATCTGGCAAGAGTAAGTAGCTTGATGGGGCAAGTAACCTCTCGCTGTCCGACACAGCGAGAAGGTGAACAAAATTTTATAAAATTTGGGATACATAACTGGTCGCTGTCCCGGACAGCGACTAGTTTTAAATTTACTAAAAAAAAAAAAGAAAATTCCAAAGACGATGACGTGGAACCATTTTTGGTAAATAATTTGAAACCGATGCTATTTTGTTAATTAGTTTGGATTTGGACCCTATTTATGCAAAAACTTCCGTAAAAAATATATTATAAACCATCTAATACAAAAAAAATTCTTTAATGAGAGACGACAATCAATAATAAACAAAATCTAATTAAAAACAAAAGGATAAAATTTAAATAAAAATGATACACACCTGTTATGATGGAGATAAAATTATAATAAAAAAATTATTTTATTTTTGAGCGTAAAATAAAGTTAGTGTAAAACATCACGGTAACGGAGAGAATTAACATTAATGAAATACCATCTTTGGTAAATAATTTGAAACCGATGCTATTTTGTTAATTAGTTTGGATTTGGACCCTATTTATGCAAAAACTTCCGTAAAAAATATATTATAAACCATCTAATACAAAAAAAATTCTTTAATGAGAGACGACAATCAATAATAAACAAAATCTAATTAAAAACAAAAGGATAAAATTTAAATAAAAATGATACACACCTGTTATGATGGAGATAAAATTATAATAAAAAAATTATTTTATTTTTGAGCGTAAAATAAAGTTAGTGTAAAACATCACGGTAACGGAGAGAATTAACATTAATGCGAAATACCATCTTTTAAGAGTTTGTGAACTTTTTAGATGATGCTTCCCACGAATGTTTATATGAGCAATTTAAGATCTCATATTCCCATACCATTAGATCAATAATAAGTTTTAAATTTTAAAATCGGTCAAATATTATCACATAGAAATTTGTGGTAACAAAAACTTGTGATGTTTTCTAAACAATTTGACAAATAATTTCGTATATATTTAACCTGTCTACGGCTATGTTTGGTAAAACGAGCTAAAAAACTACTTGAAAACTGAAAAACTAGCTGAAACCTAGAAAAGGTAGTTGAAAATTATGAGTTGATAAGCTGATGATTATATAAAAAAACTGTTTGCCAAACTAACTGAAAATATAGTTGAAATGACATAGAAGAATATAATAATTATTTACTATATTATAGATGGAAGGATAAAAATATAATATAACTTAAAATCAGATACATGAAATCTAAAATATTACTAGGGATGTCATTGGGGCGGGTATAAGTGGATACCGCCCCACACCCGCCCCAGATGGGGCGGGGATGGGTAGAGTTTTGGCGGGTGGTGGGGCGGGGACGGGTACGAAAATTATACCCGCCATGGGTAATGGGGCGGGGATGGTTTTTGCGTGACACCCGCTTTATACCCGCCTACCCGTCAATTATTACAAAAATTAATACCGTTAATTACGATAATTTTACAAATATTATTTGTAATAATTAAGACGTAATGTTAAAAATAGCTATTTTATAAAATATTTTATCAACCTCTTTGGTAAATAACTAAAATTATATAAACAAATTTCTAAAAATAGAAATTAATAGTGATTAAACCAACTTGTACAAAAAATATCAGAAAAATTTATGGTATAGCGGGTTAATGAGTAGGTGGGGCGGGGATGGTTTTGGAAACTTGTACCCGCCATGGGTGGTGGGGCGGGGATGGTTTTGGAAACTTGTACCCGCCATGGGTGGTGGGGCGGGGATATGTACGAGGTTTTCTTGATGGGTACGGGAGCCTATATCCAGCACCGCCCGCCCCAATAACATCCCTAAATATTACCTCACATAACATTTCATTTCAGGTAGGTACTTAACCAAATAAATTACTTCACAAACACTCCCAAAAAAACTAAGTTGCCTAATTCTTTTTTAAAAAAAGTTACTATCAAACGGAGCCTTAAGCTCATTTAAAGATTATATAAAGCAAACAAAAGATCGTATTTACTAATCTCATAAATAAAAATCATAATCTTAACTAGAACTTTTAGATATTTATATTCCTTTCTCTTGCCACCCTCCAAAGTATCAACAAAATTTTCCAAATCCCATGAATATAAATATTTCCATTTCCTGATCACATACAATTTCCCAAATCTAAATTATATCATAAATAAATAAAAACATTCCAAAAATTAAAAACAAAATTAATAAAATTAAGAATCATAATTATAATTTATAACCCCTCATCTTCCCTCCTACAATTCAAATTCCCCCACCTTCTCCCCCATTACCCTCACCATAATCACCATTATCTTCATAATCATCTTCTTCAATTCTTAATCTTCATATTAATTTCATCATTATTTTAAATTATGCATATGAGATAAGTTTGTATTTCAAACAATCATGAGTTTCAATAATTTAGAAAAAGTAACACCAAAAAAACACAATAAAACAATTATGTATAGAAAATACACATCAATTAGAATATCATTGATCATACTATTAGCCATTGTTTTATTCGGAACTCTTTCTTATCATTTCCACCGTACGGCAATCCAACCCACTACTCTCTCCACCGCCGTACATTCTCTTTCCACCGCACCGCCGCCACCTTCACCACCACCACCATCACCTCCGCCATTAATTACGTCTCCTCCGCCGTCCCTATCGTTATTGCCATCGGTATCGTTATCGTTGTCGACATCATCGCCAAAAACAAGTTCAATATTGATACCGGATTGGGAGGTTTTAGTAATAGCGGCGTCAGAAAATCCAACCCTAATTATCGGAAATTACACATGCGTTTTTCCGAATAAGGCGACATCGCCGGCGAGACTCGCCGGGGAATTACCTTTCCGACGAGAAACAGCGTTTAAGTGCGAGTTTCCGGTGAGGAATCGTCGGAGATTACCGTTTCTACAGCCGCAGCTTGTATTAATGGAGGGGAGAAATTTAGGTGAGGTTAATCCGCCATTGATAGAGCTTTTAAGGTGGAATTTTATAGTGTATGATTCTTTTACGATGGAAGACGACGTCGTTTTTTTTGTTAAAGGAATTAATAATCGTCAAGGTATTAATCGTCCGCCTTCGGATTTTAACTGCGTATTTGGGGATGATGCTTTAACCGTGGTTAAAGTCCCGGTTACGTCGTCAGTACAGGAAATTTTTCGGTGTCCGCGTCCAGTGCTAACGGTGGACGGTCCGGTTTCCGCCACGTTGGAGATTCTGGAGAATAACCGGTCCGTCGCGATGATCCCCTCGTTGGTTAAGTATGTACCTGCTAGACGACGCACTGTAGAATTTAACGAGAGCAAGTCGTTAATTTGTGCATGTACCATGGTTTATAACGTGGCCAAGTTTTTAAGGGAGTGGGTTATGTACCATAACAATATCGGGGTGGATCGGTTTATATTGTACGATAATGATAGTAATGATAATTTACGGTTTGTCGTGGATGAATTGAATCGAGAAGGGTACGATGTGAGGACGGTTTATTGGGCTTGGCCGAAGACTCAGGAGGCCGGGTTTTCACATTGTGCTTTGTACTCGAACCAACTTTGTGATTGGGTCGCATTTTTGGATGTGGACGAGTTTATATTTTCTCCAATGTGGCTTGACTCGCCTCGGCCTAAGGGTGACATGTTAAAGTCGATGTTGCCTAAGGACCCTCATAATCCAATTGATCGAGTTGGCCAAGTGACTATTAGGTGTAACGAGTTTGGACCATCCAATCTAACTGCTCATCCACTCGACGGGGTAACACAAGGGTACACATGTAGAAGACGGGTTGATCAAAGGCACAAGTCTATTGTATTACTAGAAGCGTTAGATCACTCGCTTTTAAATGTCGTCCACCATTTTAAAACTAAGGATGGTTACAGGTCGAGTCAAGTTGACCCGAACGAAGCCATAGTGAATCACTACAAGTATCAAGCTTGGCCCGAGTTTCAAGCCAAGTTTCGTAGAAGGGTGTCTGCCTATGTTATTGATTGGAGGCAAAAACTTAACCTAATGTCAAACGACCGAGCCCCTGGACTTGGTTCAGAAGCGGTCGAACCCCCTGGTTGGGCTCAAAGGTTTTGTGAGGTACATGATGATCGGATGAAGGTCCTGACACGGAGATGGTTCGTTCTTAATGACACCGGCGTCATGGCTTGGCAAAGTGCGTGATAATTTTGTCTCTTTTTTTTTTTTACATTATGTACAGTATTATTACTTCAGGGTAGGAAAATAATAGTTTCATAGATAGATTTGTAGGGGAAAAGAATTACATTACATTTTGCACCTTATTGTTGTGAAATTTTTAGTTTTGACAACAATAAGTTGGTTCGTTAATTAGCGATTTGATTGAAAGTTTTCGAAAGGATGATTCTTATCTATGCTTATTGTTTCCAATTTCTCCATCTTAACCTTTAAGCTACGACATTGTCAAATTTTGATAAATGATGAGCTAGTGTTATTCTATTCTTTGCTTCACAATCAAATTCATCAGTTCATTAGTACAATACTACAAAAGTACGCCATTTACTTGATTTTCACTTTTTAATATGTGCTTAACGTGTTGTGGGAGTATGGGAGATTGCTTACAAACCCGGCCCAATTAACTCGAACCCGATTAAGCTGATAGCTCCCACAGGTCAAGGCTAAGCAAGTTGCTGCAAGTTTTCTGTAATGTAAAAGTGAAATTGAGAACGCACGAAACTTTAGCTATCTATTATCGTAAACCAAAACATGTGTGAAGCATATTTTTAAGGAGAAAAATTAGTTTTAAAGATTCACTCCACAAATTACTCCATCAAATCCCGAAAGTTTATATGTTCTCTTAATTTGGGAGATGCGTGTGAAATTAAAAAGGAACCCGTTAACAACTTGTATTGTTTTTTTATTTTAATCAAAAATAAATTAAAAGTTTGTAGAAGTGAAAATTGTTGATATTCCTATATATAAAAGTAACACATGGTTGAAAGTTTATTTTTTATTTTATTTTTAAAAGGTGGCACACCATATTCTTCACCCTCTTTTATTTCTTATTAGTTTTTTGCCCGTACGTTGCACGGATACTAAAATAAGTTGTAATTATAGTGTATTGTACTACTTATGTTAGTTGTAAAACATTCATCGTACATTTAAGATTTGATATATTATCCTTTTGGATTTCAGTCATTTACTAATTTAATGTGATGTCTATAGTGAGAGATAGTCGGGAACAAATATATCTTTTGATCACCAAAATCTTTTTAGGTTAGGAAATGATTAGAATATCTTTTAAACCACACTCGTAAACTTTGTAGAGTAATATCCTTTTCGTCAACTAGTCTTCTCATCCACTTAACCGTCAAGATCAATTGTAAAATGATCCCTAGAAGCCTCAGCCTCAGCCTACTGACATTTACTTGTAAGTACTCAAATCACACTCTTCAATGTCGGAGAGTAACCCTAGCCCTCAAGACACTTATTTCCTCCCTCAAGACATATCTACCCTCACCCCTAAAAAAATAGGTATATCCAATGTAAAATCAACCTCATCCTATAACAATCAAAATTAACTATACATACATGTTACTTCAGATATTTTAACCTATTTTTACAACATCCGTGCCTATGTCATTTTTACAAAATAGAAACTTAAAATAAAACTTATATACATACTTTCTCAGTTATCTTAATCATTGCCTTAATGTAAATGTACTATATATTTACCCACACCATTTAGCTCGACATTGTACCCTTCTCATCCAACTAATCAACTTGATCAACTTAACCAACGAAATCAACCGTATTTCTAAACAACGCTAACCTATAGAGATTTTCTTGTACAACCCAAATCATACTCTTAAAGGTCGGAGAGTAATAACTATATTTCTCAAAACACTTACCTCCTGCCTGAAGACCTGTTTACCCCCATCCCTAAAAAAATGACACATCCAATGTAAAATCAACCCCCACATATATACAATGTCCCACTATAAAGAATAAATGTAAAATATGGAGGAACGAAAATAAATACGGAATATAATAAACTATAATCTAATAATCTGATTAAAAATTTGATCTTTTTATGACATACTCTATCCGTCTTGGAAACACCTTTCATTTGTCGTTTTTTTCTTATTTATGAAATACCTTCTAATACCCACTTAAATTTCATCTCACTAACATAATTATTCCGCTTGACTCATCTTAGTCATCTATATCATTTTGTTCTTTATTATTTATATTCCTTAAATCGTAATTGACAACCCAACTTGATCATCAGAATCACTAATTGTATCCCTAAACAACGCTGGCCTATTTGATTGTACTACTCAATCACACTGTTAAATGTCGAAGAATAACCCTGCTCCTGAAGATACTTACCTCCTCCCTCAAAACTTATCTACCCCCACCCCCGTAAAAAATACGCCACTTTATAACACAATGTCTCATCGTTAAGAATAAGGTGGAAATATGCAGGAACAAATATTTTGTTGTTTATGAAATACCTTTTAATGCCCATTTAAAATGCATGTCATTCACACAATTATTATTCCATTTGACCTATCTAGACACCGTTGTGGTCTTTATTAACTCAACATAATACACAATTGAGAAAAATACCCCTTTCATCACATCACATTTTCTCCCATCTTTATCCCCGCACAAGAAAAAAAAGAAAAAGAAAAAGAGAAGAAAGAACAAATGTGGGATTGAAATTACCCACAATTAACACCCATCCATCCCACCACCAAGCCTCCAACAAAAATTCATATAATTTCCCGCCGACGACCTGCTTGCTAGTGTCGGTAATAACCATCCCCAACGAATCCACACACCCCACTATCAGTTTTGAGTAGAATTGAAAATTGAGGGTTTACTTAATTAAAAGAGGTAATTAGTTCAATTAATTCAATCAAGGCCGACGTGTTGTTATATTTCGTGAGGATAATTAAGATGTTGGTATTCGACCTTATAGTTGTGTGATTTATGGAATTTAGGGATATACGGAGTAGATAAAATCTAGGGTTTATCAAAAGTTGTGAATTGGTGAAATTAGTTTGAATAATTGTGTTTTAATTTTGGAAAAACACAAATTAACTTAATTCATAACTTACAATTAAAATTCAATTAGCTATCTACAAATTATTATTCATAATATAAGAAATAAGAAATTAGTTTAATCGGGAGAATTGTATTGTTAGAAATTTAGAGAATTTGGATTACAACTTTCTTTCAATAAAAGGGTATTAAATGGAAAATATTAAGCAAAAAGTACTCTGGTGAGTAAAAAATGTACTGCGAAAATAAATTACGTTTATTATTTTCTTATTTCCTAATTTTAATAAGAAAATTATAAATAAATTATTATTTAATCAACTATTTTCTACTTTTCTAATTCTAATAGAAAAATTGTAACTAATTTATTATTTTTATATTTTCTAATTTTAGTAGGAAAATTATAAATAAATTATTAATTATAAATATAATGTTTTGTAAAAGTTGGACATTATCATGTGCTTAGAAAAAAAATATTTTTTAGTTATATATTGACTGATTGATTTAGTCATTAAATAGTTACATTCTATTATAAAAATGGTGATTTTTAATATTTCTTATTCCAGACCGTCTGGAGCAAAACTTATTGTTAATTGTTTGATTTTCGTAGTGTATTTTAAATTTTTTATCTAATTTATGCTATTATTTTTATTGATTTCGCTTAAAATTTTGACAATGTTCTTACGGTTATCTTGAGTATATGTCAATATTTTAGTTCTTATCATAAGAGTTTACTTATCACTTAGGAAAAGAGTCTCAAATGTTATTTGTTTTTGTAAATGGATGCTCTTTGGGAATCATTGGTGACTCAAAATAGCGTAAATTAGTGACACAATTATTAAGAAAATTTTGAAAAAACACTATTGTAAAATTGCATGTTTCCACAGTGAAATAGTGTTTCATAAAGTGATTAAACTCTAATAGGTAGTGTTTCATAAAATACGTCTAATTCACATAATTATACCAATTGAGTTGTCTACATCATTGTGGTCTTTAATATTTATATTTATAGTTCTTAAATCGAAATTTGAAATTTCTTGGATTTCGTATAATATATTTGATATTTTTCTTATTTCTTTTTACTTAATTAAAGAAATTATCTTATTTCTTTCGCATAATTGAGTACGAAAGTGTATAGTTATTCACTTCAATAGTAGTGCTACTCTTGTAGGCTGTAACAAAAAATAGTGTTGCTTTTAATTTGGTTGAATGTGTGATTCGCAAACGTTTCTTTTAGTTAGAAATTTGTATATAATTAAATATATAACTATTTTTTAATTTTCTAATTATAATAGAAACATTGTAAATAATTTATTATTTTCTTATTTTCTAATTCTAATAGGAAAATCATAAATAAATTTCTATTTTCCAAATTTCTAAGTCTAATAGAAAAATTGTAAATAATTTTTTATTTTTTATTTTCTAATTTTAATAAATAAATTATAAATAAATTATTTTTTTGCAAGAAAAGGTTTTCCATATATTTTCCAAAAGAGAATACATGGGTTAGATCTTACAAAGAATATCCCTTAGAGAATCAACCAACTAAGGAATACACTAAGACTCCAGTACACAACTTAACTCAAGAGGGAGAATAGCACCTACTCTATGTAGCAAAAGAATTTTAACAACCGACTTAACTTCAGTTACAATAGCAGAAAATGGCCGCTCCTGGTTTCGAAATACTCCGGAATTTCGTTCTCCCCAAAGACAATAAACCATAGCTGCAATAGATGAGCATGTCCAGTGATGATGTCAAATAGATCTTTTTTTCCTCCTGAGCACAAAGGCAAGCACCCCATGAAGTTGAGTTCATACAACCGGGAGCCCAATCCAACTAATAATAGCTTGAAAGAGGGCCTGAGAATAGGAACATTGAAAGAATAGGTGACGAGAGCTTTCAGCAACATTTTTGCAAAGATAGCAACGGTTGGGCAAGTATTGATAGATGAACCATCTCAACCAAAACCTTAAGGTGATGGTTGAGGCCCAACTATTATTAATATTCCTAATACGCTCCCTCACTCGAATGCCCATTGGGCTTAAAGAGTGGTTAGTTTGCACAGGCCCCCCATACCGTGTGCTGGGTTTCCACTTCGTGAGTTTTCGAGGGGTTTTGAGGTCGCCAGGATTCGAACCCGTGACCTTCGGTCACACTGGCTCTGATACCATGAGGGATGAACCATCTCAACCAAAACCTTAAGGTTTTGGTTGAGGCCCAAATAGAGGAAATGATTTTATTATTGAAAGGGATAATTAACTAAGTGAGCTAGCAATACAATTTATATGTACAAGCTAAGGTATGAAACGTATGAAAATCAATCTACATTAAAGAGGGAATCATTTTTGAATATGTACATTAAGGCCATTTATGGGTGATTGATATCGAATAATTAGTTGCCTAATTATTTGATTTCCTTATCTCAACATCCCCCCGCAAGATCGACGGCCGTGGTAGTAGTCCGATCTTGGACATGAGCATATTGAAGCGAGGACGATGTAGTGGCTTTGTGAGTGCATCAGCTAATTGATCATCGTTGGCTATTGGAACGACCCGAAGGGTTCCAGCTTGACATTTCTCACGCACAAAGTGATAGTCAAGAGCTAGGTGCTTCATTCGACTGTGAAACACGGGATTGGCACTTAAGCTAGTTGCACCTAGATTGTCGCAGTAAACCGTTGGAGGAGTGGCAGGCGGTATTTTGAGCTCGGTAAAAAGATTTGAAAGCCAGACTAGTTCGGCCGTGGCGTTTGCTATAGACCGATATTCGGCCTCTGTTGAAGATCGAGCCACCGTGCGTTGTTTTTTTGAACTCCACGATATAATATTACGGCCGAGGTAGACAACATACGCCGCCGTAGAGGTAAAATCGTTTGGATTTCCGCCCCAGTCAGAATCCGAATAGGCATGTAATGTCAGGGGCGATTTTTTGAATATCATTATACCATGTGAGGAGGTACCAGCTAAGTATCTTAACAATCTCTTTAGAGCAGTCCAATGTGGGACAGTCGGAGCATGCATATATTGAGATAGTTTGTTGACGGCATAAGCAATGTCGGGCCGCGTGAGAGATAAATATTGTAACCCACCAACAAGAGCACGATACTGAGTTGGATCATCATAAGATGGGCCATCGTTTAGTGCTAGCGTTGTGGAGGCATCCATGGGAGTGGTAGCAGGTTTTGCTTCGAGCATGGAGGCACGGGTTAGAAGATCGATCGTGTATTTTTGTTGATTTAAAAACAGGCCTTGATGACACATTTGCACCTCAACACCAAGAAAGTAATTAAGATTACCGAGATCTTTTAGTGAAAATTTAACGGCGAGAGCATTGATGAAAGCGGCAACATGAGTCGGAGATGAACCTGTGACAATTATATCATCAACATACACAAGGATAAAGAGAGGGTTAGCACCGTGACAAATAAATAGAGAGGTGTCAGAGACGGAATTGGTGAAACCACTCGCAAGCAAATAATTTCGAAGTTCCGTGTACCAAGCCCGCGGGGCTTGTTTTAACCCGTATAGTGCTTTCCGTAGCTTGCAGACATGATTTGGTTTCGTAGGATCAACGAAACCTTGTGGCTGAGCCATATAAACAGTGTCCGTGAGTGTCCCTTGAAGGAAGGCATCGTTAATGTCTAGCTGACGCAGTGACCAACCATTAGTAACGGCAAGACTAAGAAGTACTCGGACTGTTACTGGTTTAATGACCGGACTGAACGTTTCTGAGTAATCAAGGCCGGGTCGTTGGTGAAAACCTTTTGCAACAAGACGGGCTTTGTGTTTATTGAGTGAACCATCGGGGTTGTATTTGGTCCGGAAAACCCATTTACAACCCACAATGTTGTGTGACGGAGAGTGTGGCACTAGTTCCCATGTTTGGTTTTTAATGAGTGCTTGATATTGGGTTTCCATGGCTGCACGCCAGGTGGGGATAAGGAGTGCTTGTTTAGCGGTTGTGGGTTCGGTTGTACGTAATTCGGTATTGAGGTTGAGTTTATTAATTGGTTTATAAATGTTGTGGGAGGCTCTTGTGCTATGAGAGTGTCGTGGGGATGGAGGAGGGGTAGGCGGGGAGGGAGAATCAGGCTGGGAGTCAGGGGAGGGAGATGACGAAGGGGTGGTGGGAGGTGTATCAGAGGAGGAGGCAGCAGGGGTGGATGGCGGGGAAGTGGTTGGGCTGTCGGGTTCCTGTGTGGCAGAGACAGGCGAGTGAGGTAAGGGGGAGGGAGGGGCTGGTTCAGGGGCTGGTTCAGGGGCTGGTTCAGGGGGCTGGGGTTCTTGGCCTGGTATGGGAGGGGGGGGTGGCAACGGGTGGTTGGGGAAGGTGTACCGAGCACCACTCCTGGGTGGTTGGTGGTGACTCGGGCAGGGGTTGTAGGGAGGCAAAGGGATAGGTCGTTTCGATGAATCGAACATGACGCGAGCTATAGATGCGGTTGGTGGTTGGATCAAGACATAGAAAAGAGTGTTGCGATGGTGAGTACCCGATGAAAACACAAGCGATGGATCGTGGGTCAAGTTTATGATGGGTGTAGGGTCGGAGCCATGGAAAGCATTGACATCCGAAATTATGAAAGTTTGCATATTTTGGGTGTTGTTTGAATAACCGAAAGTAAGGGGTATCATTTTTTAAGGTTGGAGTTGGCATTCGATTAATCAAATAAGTTGCTATTTGAAAGGCGTAGGACCAATAAGACAAGGGCATGGAAGCATGAGCAAGAAGAGCAAGGCCGGTGTCAACTATGTGCCGGTGTCGCCGTTCCGCAAAGCCATTATGTTCCGGGGTATGGGGTGGGGTGGTAAGATGTTGAATACCGAACGTGGCAAAATCTTGTTTTAATTTTTGAAATTCACCGCCATTGTCGGAGTAAAAAATTTTTATGGAGCGAGAAAATTGTTTCTCTACAAGATTTTTGAAGGAGAGAAAAGTGGCTTGGGTGTCAGATTTATTTTTCAGGGGAAAAAACCATGTGAAGCGAGTGAAATGATCGACGAAGATGACGTAGTACTTGTAATTATTTATTGAGTAAACGGGTGATGACCAAAGGTCACTAAAAATTATTTGTAATGGTGTGTCAGATTTTAGAGATGATTGCGCAAATGGTAATTTATGACTTTTGTATAAATGACAAAAAGTGCAATCTTTATTATTAATGACGGTTTTTGAATCATAACTAGAGACAATACTTTTTAAAACAGAAAAATGTGGATGACCAAAGCGATGATGGAGGTCAGCCGAGGTGAGGGTTGTGGCTTGGACTTGCGGTGACGGTGACGGTGACAGTGGCCAGTAGTAGACGCCATCCTTGGCCGGGCCCACAAACTTCACAGCACCTGTTTCACGGTCCTTCACAGTGAAAGAAGTGGAACAAAAATCAATTAGTACATTATTTTCATGACAGAATTTTGAGACTGAAATAATATTTTTGTGCATAGACGGAACATGTAAAACATTTTTAAGTTGAAAAATTGAAAGAGAGGTTGAACCAGTGTTTAGTATCGGTAGACCAGATCCATCGCCAATGACAATTTCATCGGTGCCATCGTAGGGTTGGTGGAGGGCAAGATTGTCAAGGTCAGTGGTGACATGATGAGAGGCACCACTGTCAAGGAGCCATGGTTTAGGAACGGTTGTGGTGAGGACAGTGGGGTGGGCTTGGGCAGATGGCGTGGGATTTCGATTGTAAGGGGGTACGATGATGGTAGGGTGGAGTTTTTTGAAAACGGTACAATACGCAAGGGTATGTCCTTGGGTATGACACCATTGACATTTTCCTTTGAATGGGTTACGGGGATTTTGATTAGTGGAATCGGTTGGGGCAGCGGAGGTGGGTGAACGGTGGTAGTGACGGGTGTATGTGGGATGTGCTATGGCCGGAAAATCAAGAGCAGGCCGTGTGGTAGTGTGAGAGAGAAGAAGCTCTCGTTGGATTAGTTTTCAAGGAGGGTAGGGAACGGAATTGGATCATCACGAGCATTGACGGCATCAATGACAGGTTGGTAGGTGTCATCGAGTCCGTCAAGTACTCGGTCAGTGATATCCTCCTCCGAAATTATAGTGCCGAGAAGAGCAAGCTCATCAACGGTTGATTTGATACGGGTCATATAGTCAGAAATGGATGTGGTACCTTTGGTTATGTTTTTTAATTTGTGACGGAGTTGTTTTATATGGCCACGGGAGGGACGAGCGTAGGACGACGCAAGCGTTGTCCACGCTTCATGGGTGGTTGAGAGGCGGTTTAGGAGCGGGGATACGGTAGAGGTCAAGGTGCTAGCAACAGCCGAGAACAAGAGCTTATCTTGCCGCTTCCAGGAGGTGTAAGCGGGGTTGGTGGTAGGCGCGGCATCAGCCGTGGTGGAGGCCACGGTGGCAGAGGGTGGCGGAGTGCCATCTATGTGTGACGTGAGGCCATATCCGTCAAAGAGAGATTCAAGTTGAAGGCACCATTGTCGGTAGTTTGTGCCATCGAACTTGACAACGGAATGAACATTTAAAATAATGAAAGGTGTTTTGGGATCATTTGGATTAGGAATGGTAGCACCCGACATAATCGATCAGGGTGAGGAAGAAGATGGAAAAAAATAATTGTTAGAGAGGAAAGAACCTTTCTCTTGATACCATTCCTAATCCAAGCACACGGTATGGGGGGCCTGTGCAAACTAACCACTCTTCAAGCCCAATGGGCATTCGAGTGAGGGAGCGTATTAGGAATATTAATAATAGTTGGGCCTCAACCAAAACCTTAAGGTGATGGTTGAGGCCCAACTATTATTAATATTCCTAATAAGTATAAGCCCCTTGAGATCAGCATTTCAATAGTAGGTAACTTCCTTTGAATAGCAAGCATAAGGATGATCTTATGTTTGGCACAATCAACTTGGATTTGAGGGCCTTGTAACAACCAAGCGAGGAGCCATGAGCCCTGATGACAGAGTAGGTCAGTTTTATGGAAAACTTACCCTTGGCAGTGCATTTGGCCAGGAGATTCTTAACAGCTTGTTGGGAACCAAGGTGAGCAATGCATTTATCTCTCAAGAGTACCCCTAAAAGATTCAGGGAAATGACTCCTATTGTTAATGTCCCAAATATTGGAATTAGAGAGGAAATATGACTGAATCCAAGTGGTCCATATCGTGCCTGTACCATTGTCTAGATGCCAAAGCCATTTTAACATAGCAGCTTGATTCCATGAACAAACATCTTTAATATTGAAACCTCCTTCCTCCCAAGGAACACAAATAGAAGACCAGCTTTTAAAAATCATGGACCGATTAGGACCCCAAAAAAGCTTCCTGCAAGTAGAAGTCATTTCCCTGAATCTTTTAGTAAAAGTTGCTTTTAATAATAAATAAATTATTATTTATAAATATAATGTTTTGTAAAAGTTGAAATCTACCAGTCGCTCGAAAAAAGCTACTTTAATTATATACTAGTGTAACACCCGTGAAAAATCACGGGTTGTGTACTTTTTTTTTTAAAAGCAGACGACAAAGTATAGTTATTATATAACTAAAATTGTTCATAATTACGCCTTGAAGTTTTCGTTGTATCAGGATCGTTTAATATTTTGTGAGTGTCTTAAAGTTGTTAAACTTATTGAAAAAATAATGGTGAGTTAATGCGTGTCACTGTTGATATTTCAAATTCTGTAAAATGTCGGACATTAAAATACATTTTTACACCAACACATTCTTGGCAAATAAATGAAGGTCTCTCATTCATAGTGAAGGTATGTCTTCACCATTTTATTTCTAGTGTAACACCATGAAAAAATCACGGGGTTGTGTACTTTTATTTTAAAAGATAACGACAAATTATATTTATTATATAACCAAAAAAATTATTTATTGCAGATGCATCATTAAAATAAAAACGAAAAAAAATTATATATATATATATATATATATATATATATATATATATATATATATATATATATATATATATATATATATATATATATATATATATATATAGAATCAGATCCCGTGTGAACTTTCTTACGGTGTGAACCGTTGACATAAATTAAGACTTATCCATATTTAAGATTCTATTATTATTTATTTTAAGTATCTTTTATTCTTCTCTCTCTGAGATTTCATATTGTTTTTTCTACAGAACTTTATCATGAATAAATCTACGTATTTATAAATCAATTTCTCATTTATCGCAAATTAATTTTCAGTTTCTATAAAACATGTTGCCATCTTTACACACTTGTTAATATTTTGTTAATGGCTCCAATTTTGATCAAAATTGTTGTGTTTTGTTTTGAATACAAAAAACAATTGTCTGGAGCCATAATAAATTGTCGAATGTAAATTAGGATAATGTTATTATCTAATAACCATAGATAAATTATCAACTAAGTGAAATAATAAATTGTTGCGTTCAATATTTTTTGTTGGTCATGTCAAGTTGTTTTTTCATATTATTTGGCTACTTGTTTAAGTAGTTTAGTATACACTTCATTGTTAATTCTCTCGTTTTAAAAACATAAGATCGTCCAAAAATTGTGAATTTGTACTTTTTGTCTAAAGGACTATAGAAAATTTAGAAATTATATCATATTCGACTAATTTTAAATTTTTTGTATCTTAGTAATTTAACTTTAACATTTATTTTGAAATTGTTCAAAGTGGTTAAAATTTTATTAGTACGTCAAATTGTGCAAGGCAGCAAGGCAATGGAAATGTGTGAAATTGTAAATAAAAAAAAAAGTCAAACTCCAAGGTTGCTGAAATCATATATAAGGGGTGAAAAACATTAAGTGAGATAAAAATAAGATTTAGGAAAGAGAAAGAATAAAAGATAAATAAGGTAAAAAAGAGAAATTTAAGTAATTATATGGTTGGAACATTAATTAATAAGCTGATATTTAATGGGAGCTGACATGGCTGTTATTATTCACGTTATTGGCCGAAAAAAACTGAAATTCTGAGGTTGAATGAGAGAGCTCCGTTAGCCTCATTCTGAAACCACATTGCGTCACATAAGCGATTTTACAAGATTTTTTTATATATATAATGATATTTGTCATATCTCAATGAAAGCAATTTAAGTTAACCATGAACTTAGGATGGGTCTCGTTGCCCACAGAAAAACAAAAGTCTATAGTACTAACCAAATACAACATACTCTTATGAAAAGAGCATTAATCAAACACTGATCTCTCAATAAATAAATTTTGATGTATATGAATCCTTATCGTATTAGTCTATTAGATTATGGCATGATACACGAAACACTCTTAATAAAATTATTTACGGAGTAGTATAAGGGGTCGTTTGGTTCGGCATGGGAAGATAAAATTCCCGGGAAGATAAAATTCGTATGAACTTAAAAATCACGTGAATTAGATAAATGTTGTTTGGTTGAATGTAGGAATTTCAATTCATGCGGGAACTTCCAATTACCTAGAGGGGGCTAGGTAATTGACTTCCTACATAATGTAGGAATTAGAACTTCCTGTGGAAGTTATAATTCCCATGAATTGGGCAACCAAACAAGAATAAATTTCCCCATTTCCCATGATTTTCCAATTCACGTGATTTTAAAAGCCAACCAAACAACCCCTAAGTCTTGATTTCCAAGCGGTTGTGAGACCGGCCATAGCCAAACACAAAGCAACTATCATGTCACTTAATTAGTTTGTTAGCAACAAATCAAACGAAATCATATCATTAAAATTAATAAAAAGAATAAAAAAAAAATAATAATAATTTAGAGGAAGGAAGTATTAAATGAAAAATAAAAAGGAGTACGGAGAATTAAGTTTTCAGTTTCATTCATGAATTAGAAAGTCACGAATCAATAGTATAAATTACCTTAAAATATTTTATTGAAGCTTGTAATTCGCTTTCAATCGGGCAATCCACTTCTCTGCACGAATATAAGATAAGTCGTTCATCAATCTTTTTGGAAAATAAAGTTGTTAACGAAAGACAAATTTATACATAAAATGCATTAATACTATGTTATTATACAAATGTGATACTGCAATAAACATATTTAACATGCTAAAATATATAGTATACTCTAATATTTAAATTTCATGAAGATTGAAGAACATATTGTACCTCATGCAAACAACAAACTTAATTGCTAACTAACCGAGTAGGGATGTGAACAAAGCAAAGAAAACTCAATATATATATTTATAGGTCATTCAGCTTGTAGAGTTTTAGTTAGGTTAAGATAGTACATCGTATACATTATCTTCTATATTTTTATTTTATTTTAACAAACTTATATTACCAGGTATTAATATATTTACGTAGGTCTTTTAGAAAACTTGGAGACTACCATGTACTTAGAAAAAAACCTCTTTTAATTATATACTAGATTTAATGCTCGTGCATGCACGGGCCACTGGTTAGAATCATTTGTAATTATTTTAACTATGTTTTGAACGTTATTGTTTATCTAATCTCGGAGAGTAATTTATATTTGCGAAGAGTCATTTCATGAGATCGTTCGTACTAATGATAATTATACGTAGGTCTTGCTTCACCGCAAGTATATTCGATAGATAAAACTGGAGTATAAGACCGTTGAGAAATGAAATTAGTGAGAATTTATACGTTAATCATACACTTTGTATATTTAAGCCATATATTAGCGTGATTAGCAGTGAATAATATTTTTGTGTTTTGCTCTACAAAACTACTTATACATTTTTATCGGTGAAAGTTAAATGACAAATTCATATCCTTAATGCTTAACCCTCAACCTAACCCAAACATCCTCAGCACTCCACTTCTCCCACATTAACACTCAGTTTTATAACACTCAAAATCATGCCATTTTATAACGGCTATTGGACACTTAAACTTCTTATACTGTATTTGGTTAGCTAAGACAATTGAGGCGTTGATAGCTTGTTTAGGTACTGACATTATACTTTTTTTTTCCGATATCATATTCACTTGTTTACTTTTGATTAAATTAATAATCGCACTTTAAATGCTTTTCACAATATTCTATTGATCGTTGACAAAAACTATTCTTGGATATTGTGACGATGATTCATGAAAAAATTTGGGAAATACGGTCTCTTATTAAATTACCAAGAGATCACTCAACGATACTAATTCGTGTAGAAACTAAAAAAAAACAAAAGAAAAAAATAGAAAGCATTATATGCATGTAGTCGTCACAATGGTTGTCATATTAATTAATTCTTTCTAGTAAAATGAATAATCAACTATTTTATAATTTTCTAATGTTAATAGAAACATTGTAAATAATTTATTATTTTATTATTTTTTAATTCTAATAAGAATATTATATATTATATATAAATAATTATTTAATCAACTATTTTCTAATTTTCTAATTCTAATAGAAATTTTTTAAATAATTTTATAAATCATTATTTATAAATATAGTATTTTTTAAAAGTTGGAAACTACCACACGCTTAGAAAAAAACCTCCTTTAATTATATATAGATAGATTCAATGCTCGGGTCCCTAAGAGCTTAACTTTATTGAACTCGGCATATAAATGCTAAACATAACTTACCGGAGATTAATTTATAAGAACTGGAATTATAGAAAACTAAATTGGATCTATAGGAGCTTAACTTATTGAAAAATGTGTATAATTTAAGCTTAACTTTTATGAAGTAAACTTATAAGACCTAAACTCAAATACTCATTACTTGCAGTAATACCCTGTTTAATGGCAGTAAAAAAAACATAGCTAAAAAAAGTGTGTGTTAACAAATCAATGAACCATAAATTACTCATGAATTGAAATAATACTCTCTTTAACCAAATACTTCGTATTTTGTAAGCTTATATCAATTACTTTAATAACTGATCAAATTATACTATAAAACTGTCGTATGATGTAATTATTTAAAAAATGATGATTTTATTGTAAAATATGATCATTTTATATCTTTTTAAAAGTTGATTAAACCCGTGAGATTATTTTATTCACGTAGTTTAGAACACAAGTCCACATGAATGTACGATGGTTGCACAATATTCCATCTCACGTTGATGATTTGTTGGTCAATGGCTATATAAGCACCCAACACGAGCGCACAAGCACAACTTTCTTAACAAAAAATTATGTATTTTCTCCTATAAACACAAACTCATTAACGAATCACAATCATAATAGGCATATAACTTTTTTAATATTATACATTTTCAGTGTCATACTGTCATTTATTTATTTATCGTCTTTTATTATTTAAAATAAAAGGAATATTTTAATTTATATGTGTTATACGGCCATCATAGTTCATAGGTATAGCTAAGACCGAGGTTTGTGAGCGGCGATAATATAGGTCACGTATTTAAATTTCTCTTATCTTTATATTGTAGACGGTAGAGTTCTAAGTTCATAGATATTCGCATATCTATAAAATTGCTTTGAAATGTTAATAAGAAGACGAATTTGTAAACCACCTTCGCATAGGTGGATTCTCAACAATAATAAAGAGAATTTGTATATATATAGTACCGATGATAATATATAGAGATAAAAATTTATATAAATTTACATGCGGATGATACTTTACCATACACTTAAATTCTATGATACTTAAATTTATTAAATAACAAACTTAAATTACAGTACTTACATTCATCTAACTAAATTATATTAGACATATTTATTAGATTCAAACAATAAGACATACCTCCATATTCACATCCATAATTACTAACGTCCAAACCGTTCTACTTTTACGAACATCCATGACCAAAGCATCAATGAAGACCTCTTCGAACAATTATGAATTTTCTCTGGCAACATAATAGTTTTGCCTTCTTAATCTTCTGAGATCCGCACTAACCATATACCTACCAAAAGAACAAACTTATAATTATAATAATACTAATAATAATAATAAAATTTAATAATGCAAACATAACCATGCAACATTAAATTACACTTTATGGAGAACAAAACCACAAACTAATAAATAGGAAAAAAAACTAATTATTTGAATATATCTCATAAATTGTTTAAAGATGCCAAATTGTATTTATATCTAAATGTTATGTAGTAGTGTTTGTATTAGTTTAGGAGTTTACATATATAAATATAATTAGAAGTTCGTAGAATTATGATAGAGTTTAACTTTAAGTAATGATAGAGTTTGACTTTAAGTAATTGGCAAAGTATATGAAAAGTGGAGATCAATAAACAATTATTTAGTAAAATAGATTTGATGTACCGTTAAGAATTATATTATTTTTATAATTTTTATATTTTCGGCCAATGAAATAGCTCGGAAAAAGCTTCCTTTAATAATATAGATAGAATATAGATAGATAGATATTGATTGATTGATTCAAGCACTTTTATTTACATCTACAACAATAAATCTGACAAATTACTCATATCCGTGGATTACATATTAAATAACTAGATTTAAAAAATCATTAATAACTTTTATATTCACCTTTTGACCTTTTGATTAGTGCACCAGCAAATTCACCTTTTGACCGAACATATCTTATATTCAAACATCCCCGTTAAAAATCAATTTGTTCGAATAAATATAATTGCTATATAATGAAATGAATTTACCTTTGTCGTCTTTAAAAATAAGTGTACACAACTCCGTGATTTTTCACGGGTGTTACACTAGTTATGGTATAAATAGAAAATTATTCAACAATATTTTTAAAACACCTATTATTATAGAAAAAAATATAGAAAGATAAGTTAAATAAAGAGAAAACATAAATTGTTATTAAAAAAAAATAGATAGGGTGAGCATTAACATGAAAAATATTCACATATGACATTAAAATTAAATAAGTCAATATATCTATGGTGTTAATTTCAAATGGTTTTACGGGTTAGGGTTTTATATATTTTCTTATCTCATTCATTTATTTACTTCAATTAAATATGTTAAGAAAAAAATTCAAGATATGCGACAAATAAGTCTATATTTATTAAAAATTAAAAGTACGTTCTTCCAAATTCACAGGTCTGTGTAAATTGGAACAATCATATAAAAAATTTGCACGAGATTGTCTCCCATTGAAACAACCGAAAAAATCACACGCGGTAATTTAAGCATTCCGGTGCGATTTGCAAGGTTTTGTTTTACACATGCTTACGTATTATAGTTCTAATACACGGGCTCGTATTTAAAATTCACTCATACACGTATAATATGTGTGAATTCCGTATTTCAAATTTCACAATGTGAGTGTTTAAACGGGTTCAGATTACAAATTCTTGATCAAGCACGCGCTTTACGCAATAAGTTGAATGCATAGGTCTTAATTAACAGGCAACATGATATGTGAAAACAATCATGTGCAATTTATAGGACACTATTAATACACGTGCGCTAATTAACATTCAGTACATGTAAAACAATTACACGGGTTTATATTGTTTTATGTTGACATTTTTGTAATTCACATAGAATAGTGTCTTTCATTTGAATTTTCTTAATATCTTCATAAGTCAGTGTTTACACACGGTCAGCTCTATGTGGCCATTTCGAAAGTCACAAGCAAAAAGGGACTAAAGATTCTTATTTGCGATGATGAAAAACTCACGTCCAATTTCGAGAAGTTATACTACAATTGTAATTATGATTGTACAGCATTACTGTTCATTGTGTTGTTTTTCTTCTTTTTAAATTGTTTTACCATGCTATAATATATGACTAAAAGCAATTGTTTTTTTCTTACTATATTTTAAAAATCATCTCCATATATTGAACCACACTAACTAGGTAAAATATGACCTTATTAAAAAACAACTTATATTAACGACATTTTTTTACAATATTTTAAAGTGCAAGCCCGTGCAATTTGCGCGGGCATAAGACTACTATTGTTAAATGTAACAACGAGTATGTACGACACCCAAACGAAGGAGAAATAATCCACAATACAAGTTTGAGGGGTTTTATTCTAAAATCAATTTTGATAATAGAGTAGCAATGTAGCATCTTACTTATCCTTCACTCCTTAAATGTATAAACTTCACCTACTGTAGCTTATGAATAGTATTTCACTCCATTCTTCGCTCTATTCTAGCCCTTCATTTGAGATCCTCCTTCAGATCTAAACCGTCCATTTTTTTTCCTTGTTGAATAAGTTTCCAACAATTCCCCTCACTGTCATTACTTCTTCTTTCTATCTCACTCCATACTTCTTTCTACCTCACGTTTATTTTGCAAAAACACGGTTTTCCATGCTCGGTGCACACTTTGTCATCTGCTCTTTCCTCCGGTTTTCTTCTCCTGCGTGTACTGTGTTCCTTTGCAACCCAATACAACGCTCTAGTCATTTGCGTACTATGTTTTTGATGAGTTTTTGTTTCGTTTTATTTCGTTTAATGGAACCGGTTTGCCATACCTTTATTTGCTCCAGTTTTATGCTCTAGTTTACGCTTTGTGTCCTTCTCCTTCCTCCGCGGCTTGATACAACACTTCAGTCGTATGGTACCATTTTTTGTTGGGTTGTTGTTTCGTTTGATTTGGCTTAGTGGCGCCGGTTTATACATTTTATTTTTGTTCCGTTTTTATGCTCTGGTTTACACATTCTGTTGTTTTCCGTTCTTTGACTTTTTCCCTTGCGTATTTTTTGTGCCTCCGCTTCTCGATACAGCGCTCCAGTCGTCTACGTACCATTTTGTTGAGTTGTTGTTTCGTTTCACTTGATTTAGTGGCGCCGGTTTATACGGTTTTTATTTGTTCCGATTTTGTGTCCTGGTATACACATTATGTTCTTTTCCGTTCTCTGATTTTTACCTTTGCGTATTTTGTGTTCCTCCGCTTTCCGATACAACGCTCCAGTCGTTTGTGTAACTTTTTATGCAACGTCTTGGTTTCGTTTGTTTGCGTTTAATGATTCCGGTTTTATGATATCTGATTTTCCTATCTGGCGCTAATTGACCCTGTCTACTAAACCGGATTGGGCATGATGCGTGTCTATTTTATGATGTTTTACATCTATTTTTACACGCATTTGGTCGCTCATTTACTATGTTTTAGCCCTTATTTCCCAACAATTGTGCACTTTCGTATTTTTATGCACTTTTGCAGATTTGTGCGGAAAAAGGACAATTTTACACCAAACTTATGCCCTCGAGATTTTTGCATAACTAAGAACGAAGAAAGTAAACTGGAATCATTAATCAAGTACCAAAAGTCAAACCGAGACGAATCAAAGCAATCTAACGCGGAAACGGGTCGACCGACCTATTACTTGGGTCGGCCGACCAGATCTCTGTTTTGGAAAGCCCAGAATTTTCCTGAAGCCCGTAAAGAGGTCGACCGACCCACATAGTAGGTCGACCGACCTCAGCGCAGCCCAGAAGCTTTCCGGAAGTCCATAAGAAGTGTTGGAGTCTTTAGGAAACTCCTAATTGTCGCCCTATATAAACTAATCTTTCGTTTAGGGTTAAGGAGAGCTTTATTTAGTTTTATTCAGTCTTTAGTTGAGAATCAAGTTCATAATTTAGTTTTCTTCCGTCTTTTAGTTTAATTACAATCTTTCAATATTCTCAAGCACTTTAGTTGTTCTTCAATCATTCAAGCATTCAATAAAGTTTGTTCATTTCCATCTTAATTCCAATTTCTGGTAATTCTTCCTTAATTTAGTTCTATTATTGTTCTTGTTATTATCGCATTCGGTTTAAGATAGAATCCCAAAGCTTTATCGTAAATTGCATGTTTAGATTGATAATTGTTATGATTGCCATGTTTATCCCTGTTTTTATTGTTGTTTCAATAATCATGCGTAGCTAAATACTTATGTTAGGATGTAGGGGGATGAATATGCGTAGGTAATATAAAGTTTCGAGACCGACCTGTAGCAGGGCCGTGGTCGGCCGACTCACATAATGGGTCGGTCGACCAAGGCGGTGGTCGGCCGACTGGGCTACCGGTCGGTCGACCCACTCGCGTATGTTTTCTGTTCCGTTTTAATTCGTAGACTATAATAACCTACAATGAGACTGAAAGGAGACTTGTAGGATGTTAGTAATGACCTACCCAAGATTGAGAGATATGGGAAGGGTATTGGTTTACACCTTAAGACGGCTAGGTTACTCAAGACTGAAAGGTATGTGACCTAGAATTTAGGAATCACCCTTATTGTTGACACCCAATAATTGTGAGACCTAGGAACTAATAGCGTAGGCCGAAAGGAGCTATTAGGTACCATAGACCGAAAGAATATGTTACACCCCTTACGCGACTGCAATACATGTTGACCTTAGGATTTATATCACCTTAGCTATTTGTTACCCAAACATCCTAGCATCCCTTTTATTATTGTTTTATTATCATCTTTATTTACTTGTTTTATTTTTAATCCTTGCTTTAGACTTAGTAAATAACCAATCATTCAAACCCCCAAAATTGTTACTTTAAACACTAACATCAAACAATAAACATTCCCCACCTCTCTGTGGTTCGACCCTGACTTTCACTATCTATTGTTAAAGTTAGGAATTATAAATTTTATCTTTGGTACCCTCAACGACGGGCATCAAATTTTGGCGCCGTTGCCGGGGAGGTGACGCCAATGTTTATTGTTTATTGTTTTTGTTTCTTTTTGTTTAAGGAACTTTTGTTCCTTAAACCTTCTCACTTTTTTCTTGTAGTTTCCGTCTTATGCGCAGGTCAGTCCAAGGAGAACTCCTACCACTTGACCACGAGCTTGAGAGGACTTTAAGAGAAAAGAGGAAGCAGCTTTTAGCGAGTAAGGAAGGAGGTTCACCATCTTCCTTATTCCAAGAGGACATTTTCGAACAACAACCATTACCATCTTCACCAAAAACACCAACTTCACAACCAAACTCACCTCAAAATCCGCCTTCACCAAAAACACCATCTTATACCTACTTGCAAGTTTTCCCAAAAAGAAGAAGAAAACATGACAGAGGAAGCTACTATTGCCAGTCACTCCATGCCTCAGGTAAATGACCTATACAAAGGGTTCACTTTACCTGCAGGTACTGGGAAGTCATTCGAGGCCAAGCCTGCCTATATTACTATGGTTGAGAAAAACCAATTTGGAGGCTCGGCCAATGAGGATGCTGCAAAGCATATTGAAATCTTCACAGATTACATATGCTCTATTGCACCCCCAGAAGGAGTGACACAGGACCAGATTAAACAAACCATGTTTATCTTCTCTTTTAGGGATTCTGCAAGGGAATGGTACAGAGACCTAGACCGCACTGCTGCGGGAATCACGGATTGGAATACCCTAGCCTTAGCATTCTACAAAAAATACTACTCTGCATCCAAGACAAATGCTTTAAGGGCGCAGATTACAAATTTCAAGCAGGGGCCTAATGAGGATTTTAGTGAGGCTTGGGACAGGTTCAAGAGACTTGTTCGATCCATACCACACCATGGATTCGAACAATGGTTTCTTTGTAACCAGTTCTATAATGGCCTCTATGATGACAACAGGGCCTACTTAGATGCTGCGGCCAATGGAAGATTCCAAGACAATTCCGGAGAGACTAAGGGTCTCAAATTAATAGAGGATGTTGTTGTGCACCGTGCTGAACATGGAACTTCTCGCGGTAACCAAAGGAAAGTCGATTCTAACGTAGCTGCTATATATTGACTCCTTGATGGCCAAGTTAGAGAAGCTAGAGAGTGGTGGGAAGTTCGACATAGGGAGTGGGAGCAAAGGAGGCATGTATCAGGTAAATACCGTTCAAGACGGACCCTTTGCTTGTGAGAGGTGTGGTGGAGAGGGGCATGTGTCAAAATTTTGTACCTCATCTAATGAGACATGTGCCGCCTTTCAGCATTATAGAGGGAACAACTTTTATGACCCGAATAATAATAATGTCCATCCCAACATGAGGTGGACAAGCCAGAATGTTCTCAACCCACAACACCTACAACCTCAGCAAAATCCCACATACACCCCTCCACATAAGCAAGGTTACCAAAAACCACCCTTCAACCCTCAACCACCTTCAAACCCACCACCCAACACAGATGCTCTTATCCAGAATCTCATTGGGTTGGTCCAGAAGGAATCTCAGGCTAGGGAAGCAGGGATGAAGATGTTAGAATCTCAGATTGCTCAAATCGCGAGCAAGAACGATACCAGGGCTCCAGGTCAACTTCCGACCAAGACGGACCAGAAAAAAGAGACTCTAAACATCATATCCTTAAGGAGTGGAGCTAAGGTGGGAGACGAGAAGGAAAAAGGGAAACAGCCGAAGCCGATTAACAGCGAGGAAGGTCGACCGACCCAGGAGCCAGGTCGATCGACCTCTGAGCAGAGTCTGGAAAATCCCGCTGTACAGGAAACAGGTCGATCGACCGAGGAAGAGGGTCGACCGACCCCCGATGCGGAACAGGAGGCTGCCTTTCGACCCGAATTGCCAAACAACTTAAGGGATTTCCTTTTTCGGGGTGATAAGACCCCTAGATTTCTGAGAAGGGCTGCAAATACCGACTCCTCCACCCCTCCTTTTCCGGAGAGACTCATACCTACAAAGGAACAGGTATCTTTTGACAAATTTAAAGACGTAATTCGTTCATTGAATGTTCAAGTTCCGTTTTTAGAATTAGTTCAGCAGGTTCCTGCCTATCTTAAATTTATGAGACAACTTTTGTCAAGAAAGCGGTCTTTAGATAAAGTTGAGTCAGTTGCCCTAACTGAGGAGTCCTCCAGCTTCCTATCACATGTCATTGCCCCTCATAAGCTGGAGTAGAGCTGATCAAATGGCCCAAGCCCGATGGCCCGACCCGGCCCAGCCCGATTTTTTCTCGGGTTTGGGCCTAATAGTTTGGCCCAAAAAGCCCGTGGCCCGGCCCAAAATAAGCCCGATATAAATATAGGGCCGGGTTTGGGCCAACCTAAAGGCCCGCTTTTTGGCCCGGCCCGACCCGAAATTATTTTTTTAAATAGAAAAAAATTCAAAAGTTGGAATCATATATCACAACATACTAATAATCTAATATCACTAAGCTAATGCATCGAATTATCAATTTTGCGGATATCTTTATATTTTTATCGTACACCTTTAGTTAATACTATTCATTTTTTGTCAACTCATAATTTATGTATGGTACTATGGATGGTTCTCCTACCAAAAGAGTCGAAGTCAAATACCTAAGACTTGAAAATTTTATTTCGTTGCTAATAGTTTGTTCACATATCGATTTTGTTGATTGTTTCGTATTATATTATTTTGGCCCGTTGTGGCCCATTTTGGCCCGAGGCCCGTTATAGCCCGAACAATTGTGGGCTTGGGCCAAGAAAATTGGCCCATCGTTTTGGCCCGGCCCGGCCCGGCCCGTGTATTTGGGCCGTTTATTTAGCACGAGCCCGGCCCAAACGCGGCCCGGCCCATGATCAGGTCTAAGCTGGAGGATCCTGGCAGTTTTTCTGTCCCCTGCAATATAGGAACTTTCCCTGTGAAAAAGGCCCTATGTGACTTAGGAGCTAGTATCAGTGTTATGCCCCTTAGTGTAGCCTTAAAACTTGGGATGACCAATTTTGCGGTAACTAGTATGACTGTCCAGATGGCGGACCATACGTCTATGGAACCCGTAGGGGTGTTGGAAAACATCCCTGTGCGTATAGACAGGTTTTTCTTCCCTGTAGACTTCGTAGTTTTGGACATCCCCGAGGATGCCCATATACCTATAATACTAGGAAGACCCTTCCTCCACACCGCGGGAGCCATCATAGACGTGGGCACTGGGACTTTAACGTTCAAAGTAGGAAAGCCTTCCATTATTTATGGCCTATCTTATAGGAAAAAGGATGCTATGACCCCTATTACTTGTAATGCTATTGCTTCTGAAAAGAAGTACAAGGTCATCACTACTTCTCCTATTTTATTGCCTACTCCTATACCTGTTTTTACACCTCCGCCCCAGATTGGGAGCAATATGGAGGATATTTCTATTGTAACTAATGCAGGAGTTGGTTTGGGGAAACCCAAAATAAAGGAGGCTACCGTGCAAAGAGGAGGAATGGGATTCTTATGCTACAAGGAAGATGAAGACCCAGATATGAAGGATAAAGAGGACAAAGAAAAGAGAGGACAAGCTCAAGAGAAGAGTCCGTCGCATATGCTTTGCGGCGGAGATGAGACGTGTTTTGCTATTCAAGCAAACACTGTGGAGACTACGGCATGTCGTCAAAAGCCGTGGTCGGAGATATTCCGCATCTTTAGCGGATAGTTGTTTCAATTTTCAGTTTTTAAGACAATTTACTTTTGTTGTTGAGACTTTTTAAGTTTGCTTGCTTTTAGTTTTAGAACTTTTTCCGTTATGCTTGCGTAGTTAAGACTTTAGAACTTGTTTCTGGCATCTCGCGCATTTGCTGGGCATATATATAAATACTTTTTCAGGTTTAACGAAGAAACGAAGACCGCTGTGCAGCAGAGGGGTCGACCGACCGGAAATATGGGTCGGTCGACCTGGTCCCTGAATTACTGGAGTTCCTGCAGTCTGCAAGAAGGTCGATCGACCCAAAATATAGGTCGGTCGACCTACCCGTCCGTCACAGCCTGTTCGTTTCTTCCTCGGGAATCGTGCAACCATCTTGGTTACTTGAGTGGCACTGCTGGCCACCAAAACCTCCCAGCTTACGCTGGTTTAGGGAGGTTTTTCATGCGCTTCAAAACCCAGTGAGTTCTTTCCAGTTTTTCCTTGGTTTTTACTTTTTGTTTTTAATTTTATGAAACCTTTACTTAGGCTAATGCACAATGGGGACATTGTGCGGGTTGGTTTGGGGAATGGTTTCGTGTCACATGCATTGCATTCCGTCACACGTTTATTGCATTTCCGTATTGCATTGTTTTTCTTTATTTCTCTTGCATATACATATACAAAAGCAAAATAGAAAAAAATAGAAAAATTTCAAAAATTCAAAAAATTGCACGTTTATTTTAGCATATAGGTTGAGTCGGAACGAGAGTATTTCAAGGATGATTTATGCTATTTCACATGTTTATGCCTTTACCCTGCCTTGTCAACTTGTTTTAGTATGAGAGTCTTTTGCATATCTACGAGTTTTTGTTAACTTGCATATCTTGAGACTCGACTTATACCTTGGCAACCTACTATACATTCTAAGTTTTAGAGCTTATTTCCTGGTTTCATTCATAAAACCAGTTGTCTAGGATGTGAGTAGTACTCCCCTTGGAACATGTTACATCAATATGCGTAAACATGAACTTGAATTGCTATATACTTGTTTTACTATCTCGTTTTGTGAGTCTTGGTACGTGCATTTGGGATCCCTTTTCTCATATTTACCCATAAGCTTCACATAGCCAAAATTGCCTTTTTATTCCCCCAAAACTACATCCCATACTTAGCCTACCCTTCCAAGCTAGTATTTGTGGTCTTTGATTTATTTTGAGGCATCTTGGTTTGTATGCTATCATGAGCAAAAAGAGAAAAGAAAGAAGGAAAGCAAGAAAAGAAAGAAAAAGAACAGAAAAATTCAGAAAAAGAAAAACGAAAGAAACGAAAAAAAAACAAAAAGCACAGAAAGTCAGTCGACCGACCCCCTTAATAGGTCGGTCGACCAACTGACAGCATCAGAATGAAAAAAAAAAAATCGTTCCAAGTTCCCTTTTTCTTTTATGTGTTATCACTCCCGTACTTCATTCGAAAATATTTGGGAGTCCTTTCTTATATATAATGTGAGAGTTGTGCTAGAAAACAGCACTTCCTTAATATCCAAAGTTGTGAAATATGTTGTTGGAAATCGGTTCTACTAGCTTGGCTACTAACCCCACAAATCCAAAAACATCTTAACCACTTTTTACCTTTTACCTCACATATCTTTCATTACCTCAATTGCATGTATCTGGGTCACTTAATGAGTTTGTTATACATAGTTGTAGAATTCTTGTTCATGTTAGATTGCAGGCATGTTTTCATGGGTCGCAGTTAGGTGAGTGTCATGACAATATACTTCTTTCTATCTTTTACATATACTCACCCTTTGCTTCATGAGTGTCTCGAGCGTACCGCGAGAGTCCAATGGTAATAAGTCTCTATAGTCTTTAGTTTGCAAGTTTGACGACACCATAACTCGTTTGCCTGATTTAAATGCTTTCTCATTTTGTTCTTGGCATTGGTTTTGGCCAACATGTAAATTTCGCTCTGAGATTGAAATCGTTCCACTAGTTAAGATCGAGTCTATTTCTTGCTTGGGGGCAAGCAAGGTTTGGTTTGGGAAATTTGATGCGTGTCTATTTTATGATGTTTTACATCTATTTTTACACACATTTGGTCGCTCATTTACTATGTTTTAGCCCTTATTTCCCAACAATTGCGCACTTTCGTATTTTTATGCACTTTTGCAGATTTGTGCGGAAAAAGGACAATTTTACACCAAACTTATGCCCTCGAGATTTTTGCATAACTAAGAACGAAGAAAGTCAACTGGAATCATTAATCAAGTACCAAAAGTCAAACCGAGACGAATCAAAGTAATCTAACGCGGAAACGGGTCGACCGACCTATTACTTGGGTCGGCCGACCAGATCTCTGTTTTGGAAAGCCCAGAATTTTCCTGAAGCCCGTAAAGAGGTCGACCGACCCACATAGTAGGTCGATCGACCTCAGCGCAGCCCAGAAGCTTTCCGGAAGTCCATAAGAAGTGTTGGAGTCTTTAGGAAACTCCTAATTGCCGCCCTATATAAACTAATCTTTCGTTTAGGGTTAAGGAGAGCTTTATTTAGTTTTATTCAGTCTTTAGTTGAGAATCAAGTTCATAATTTAGTTTTATTCCGTCTTTTAGTTTAATTACAATCTTTCAATATTCTCAAGCACTTTAGTTGTTCTTCAATCATTCAAGCATTCAATAAAGTTTGTTCCTTTCCATCTTAATTCCAATTTCTGGTAATTCTTCCTTAATTTAGTTCTATTATTGTTCTTATTATTATCGCATTCGGTTTAAGATAGAATCCCAAAGCTTTATCGTAAATTGCATGTTTAGATTGATAATTGTTATGATTGCCATGTTTATCCCTGTTTTTATTGTTGTTTCAATAATCATGCGTAGCTAAATACTTATGTTAGGATGTAGGGGGATGAATATGCGTAGGTAATATAAAGTTTCGAGACCGACCTGTAGCAGGGCCGTGGTCGGCCGACTCACATAATGGGTCGGTCGACCAAGGCGGTGGTCGGCCGACTGGGCTAGCCGGTCGGTCGACCCACTCGCGTATGTTTTCTGTTCCGTTTTAATTCGTAGACTATAATAACCTACAATGAGACTGAAAGGAGACTTGTAGGATGTTAGTAATGACCTACCCAAGATTGAGAGATATGGGAAGGGCATTGGTTTACACCTTAAGACGGCTAGGTTACTCAAGACTGAAAGGTATGTGACCTAGAATTTAGGAATCACCCTTATTGTTGACACCCAATAATTGTGAGACCTAGGAACTAATAGCATAGGCCGAAAGGAGGTATTAGGTACCATAGACCGAAAGGATATGTTACACCCCTTACGCGACTGCAATACATGTTGACCTTAGGATTTATATCACCTTAGTTATTTGTTACCCAAACATCCTAGCATCCCTTTTATTATTGTTTTATTATCATCTTTATTTACTTGTTTTATTTTTAATCCTTGCTTTAGACTTAGTAAATAACCAATCATTCAAACCCCCAAAATTGTTACTTTAAACACTAACATCAAACAATAAACATTCCCCACCTCTCTGTGGTTCGACCCTGACTTTCACTATCTATTGTTAAAGTTAGGAATTATAAATTTTATCTTTGGTACCCTCAACGACGGGCATCAGGGCACTCTGCTATTCTCATTCTTTCTTATTTTTTTTAGTACGCGTCCTGTGTAGTTTCGATTCTTTATACAGCGCTCCAGTGGTTTGCGTGTCATTTCTTTCCTGGTTATTTGTTTTGTTTGATGAGGTTTACGGGCTCCGATTTTATGCTTTTTGGTTTCTTCTTCTTGGTTTTTAGGGCTCCGGGTTTCTGCAACGGCTTGGACTATCTGCTCTTCTCTTTCCTCCGTATTTTCCTTCTACGTTTACCGTGGTCTTCTGTTTGTTTATAAAACGCTCCAGTTGTTTGAGTATCGTTTCATTTCTTAAAGGTATTTGTTTCGTTAGAGTGGGTCTAACGGATCCGGTTTAATGTTATTTGCTTCTTCTTCTAGATTCCCCCCCCCCCCCAGATTTATGTTCCGGTTTAGGAATTATGCTGCTCTCCTTCCTGCGTCTTTTTTTACTATGTTAACTGTGTTCCTCCGTTTCCCTATACAATGCTTCAGTCGTTTTCGTACCGTTTTGGGTATATTTGTTGAGGGTACAATTAGGTTTATTGGATTCGGTTTTATGCTACTTGCTTCTTCTTCTCGTTTTTACATGTTCCGGCATTCTGCTTAGGTTTATGATATCGGCTTCTCTCCTTCCTCTTCTGACATTTTGTTGTCTCTTTTAATCGATTTTCCCCTCCCGACCCTGTTCTGGAGCTATTATCAACCCTATTTCCTCTATTGTGCCCCGTCTAATAGACCCTCACGGTGCTCACTATAACGCTCCAGACGTGTGCGTACCCCGTTTGTTGTATCTACTTATTTTGATTGGTTCTTCTGCTCAGGTTTATGGTTCTTTCCCCTTCAGGTTGATGATAACGATATATGATCTGCCAGTTTTTTTACTGCGGATATGCAACATATACCCTTTGAATTTCTAATCTCGTTCGTCCATTTCCATTGCCACTGAATTCGGTTCTCTAAGAAGGCGAACTCTAAGTTATAACCCCTGGATATGGAGGTTAGTGATGACTAATTATGAAATGTCGTTTGCAAATCGGGATAAGCAATTTATTAGTGGCAATGGACGGGACGGACGAGAATAGCAGTCAAAGAATACGATCTTTACGTTATGAACTCTGGATCCGGATGTGGATGATGACAGTTATGATCTGCCAGTTCTCGGATTGGGTTTTGCGAATTAATTAGTCGGTCAGTTGATGCTTGGAATTTGGTGGCTCTCGGAGGAATTTCAGAGTTTTTAGTACTTTGCTTTTACAGATTTGTAACGTTTTTTAATTGTTTTTTTTGTTTTATTACTCACAATCGTTTCTTTGTCTAATCTGTTGGAAATGTTTAGTTTTGTGCGGTCCAAATCGTTCCAAAAGGAAAGTTAGAGCCCTTACGTCCACCAGAAGGTAATACACTTAGGAATTCTATTGAATATGGTAGTAGTGCAGTCAACTCGATCACATGTTGACCGGGACCCACAACAAACACTTGAGGTCTTACGCTTATATACCGGAACATATATCAGTTCTGCGATCTTACATGTCAATAAGTTGTCTTCAGAAATAAGGGATAATGTAACACCCCCATTTATTCAAGAGCTTTTAGCAAGACATTCTCAAATAAATAGAGTTGTTACCATCTCGGAATGACCGAGGTAGTGAATAACAAAGTAAACAAACCAAAGTACTTTATATAAAAATTGCTTAAATTTGAACTTTGATTATTACAACTTACTTAACTCAAACCGAAGTACCAAACTACAAAACTGCTACAGCGGAAACATTAAAATACAAAGCTACATCGTGATAGTCTGACTAAGTGGGCTAATCAACTAAGTAGGAAAGTCAACATCCTCATGCTTCCCCATGAGCTCCCAAACAGCTAACTCAAAACTTGTAAAAATCTGCTCCCCATTACGGATCATCACAGGTGTCACACGAATACACAGTCAACCGCGAGGTTGAGTAGGACATAATTAAACAAATATAATTGATGAATGCAAATACATGAGACCATGGAACCAATGCACCTCCGCATCCAATTCCACATACAACTCCAAACTTCCGTGATCACATCTCGTCACTCCCACCCCGCCATTCCCTAGGCCGAGGTATAACTCGATCGTCATCGAGATCCAGCACAACGGCTGAGGTCACCAGGTCTGATCTGCAGAACCAGCCTGGGCCCAAATCGAACCAATATCCAATCCATATCTCAAATCTGTATCAAATGCATATGTCATGCTCATGGATGCAACAACACTACTATTCACTCATGCCAATAAATATTGTAATACACTAATACCCATGTCATTATGACATAACAATTTCATGCCAGTATAAATAAATCATCCAACCAACCATTACATCACATGTAATACATCAACCAAGTTAATCATATTAAACTGAGATTGAGTAGGTATATCCTACTTGGATAGCAATATAGTCTAAATAGCAATCCAATCACAACCAGAATATTTCACCTCAACTCGTCACCTAAAACAATTAGCAGTAATATACAATCACTAATCATTCCAATAACTAATTGTACTCCACCTCTACTTAACTTATGCATGAGCTTAGTTAAATAAGACAATCATGACGCAACGATTATATTATACATAATTATTAACTAATATAATGACGTAAACAACATATTAATTAACCACTTGATTAATTATAATTATAAACTTCGTCTTACACACGAGTATACGAACATATATAACCTCGATTAATTATTATAACAACAATACTAGCTTATTAACGTAACTAATATAATAAAGTACCGTCACAAAATAAATTAAACCAACTCAACTAATTAAACTAATTGATCACAACAAAATAAACATGAACTAAACCAATTAAATTATTAACTACATCAAAACAATTAATAATAATAATACTAAGAATACTAATAATAATATTACCAATCATAATAACAATAATAATATTATTAATAATAATAATAATAATAATAATAATACATAGGTAGTGGCAAAGACCCAACCAAATATAATAATACATCACCACCAATCAGCCCTTAAAACTCCCGTATACCCATATTCACGACCACACCACCATCATCCAGGCCACCCACGACCACCACCAAGGGTCCCATCTTCCCGCCTGCATCACCAACTACGCATTCTACATCCTAGCCATCACCGACAACCCTCACAACCACCACAATTCCCTGCCCTAACCGCCTGTACTAAATGCCGAAACCGTGCTCTGGATTTTTGCTCCGTCAACCACCACGCGAAACACCACACCCACCACCGAATACATCTACCCATAACCGTCAGTCCCCGACAAACATTCATCATCAACCACCAGCCCCCACCGTGGTTCCCACCACGAGAAACACTCTGTTGGACTCATTGTGTTGATGATGACAAGTCTTCTATATCAAAACCATTCTCCGGCTTAATGGTGTGTCTAGATGTGTGTTGACAGGTTTCGAACAAGGCTAGCATTTGGAAATGAAGATGGCCTAAACTCGTGATCTACATAGACAAATTGTAAGGGTATCGGACTTGTGACTAATCCTTGTTTTCGGTCCAATAAAGTACGGTTTAAAATATCAAAATAATTTTGGAATCAATTGTTTTTGGAAATATATTTCTACACAAACAAGAATTATTTTGTGAATAAAAATCTTTGTCAAATAAAGGAAGTTGATTTCTAATCAACCTCAAATTACTGTCAAAAGATTTTCAAAGATTTTATTCTTTGTCAAAGTCTTCATAAGTTGAACAAGTATATAATACTTGAAGTAGAAAACGGCAAAGGGACCAAAACATACAAACTTGTTTTCATTCTTAAAAAGTCAATCTTTTAAGCAAGTTGTAAGTTTTCAGAAACTGGGTTTTTGCTAAAGAACGTTTTTACCAAAGTCTTCTATCAAAGTAATTCTTGCAAACAGTTTCGCTAAATCGTACTTTCAAGACCGACATTGATTAAAGCAAGTTCGTTTACTCGTAGGATATTTTTGCTCTCCTTTGTTCACATCTATTGAATATTTCAAGGAGACAAAAATTGTAATCAGTGTTTTTTCATTCACTCAGTTGTAAGAAAAATATTTGGAGTACGGGTTGTACTCGAGTTGCACGATCGGGTTGATCGTGGGGATTGTTTTTGTAATCGGGTTTGGTTATAAAAATAATAAGAGAAAGGGGTGGACGTAGACCTTTAGAGAGTAGGTCGAACCACGTTAAAAATCGCGTGTCTCGCTTCTATTCTTTATTTCAGTTTTCGTACTTCGTCGTTTCATTCGTTTTTTTATCTCGTAACTAATTTCACAATCTCAGCACAGGTTACAATAATTTGGATAGTCTTCAATACTGTTTAAATCCGTTTGTGTGCTGTCAACGAAATTAGTAGAGTAAAAGTTATTTTTTTAAAAAGGGAGTACTTAATTCACCCCCTCCCCCTCTTAAGTACCGGATCGATAAACTCATCAATTGGTATCAGAGCCTCGTGCTCTTGATTGCTTTACCGCAAAGAGTTTGATCCTTTCTGAGTTTATTTATCCTATTTTTGCTTTTCCAATGAATTCCAAAATTGTCAAATGTCCTGTCTTTGATGGCGCGGACTATGGCTGGTGGAAAAATCGTATAATGCATTTTATACAAGGAACGGATTACGAATGTTGGGTAATCATTCAAAATGGTCCCCTTGCCATCACCTCCACCGATGCTAATGGTGTTGTGAGTGAAAAGGCACCAAAGGACTACACATCTAATGATTACAAAAAGGCGGAGAAGAATGCTAGAGCCATATCACTCCTGCAATCTGGGATTGGAGAATCCGAAACAAGTCGTATTGCAGGATGTAAAACGGCCAAACAAATATGGGATAGTCTAGAACTAGCCCATGAGGGAACAATGCAAGTAAAGAAACAACGTATTGACATTTTAATGCAACAATACGAGTCCTTTAAAATGCACCAAGATGAATCAATTAAAAGCATGTCTTCACGTTTTTCCAACATAACTAACGAACTTTCAAATCTTGGTAGAACTTTTGAAACCGAAGACATTGTCCGCAAAATTTTAAGAAGTTTAACTAAGAAATGGCAGGCTAAAGTCACCGCCATCGAAGAGGCTAGAGATTTAACAACTCTTACCTATGAAGCTTTAATGGGATCTCTCATGGCACACGAGTTAGTTCTCGATAATGATGCTGAGAAGCCCAAAGCTAAGGGACTAGCCTTAAACGCCTTGTCAAGTGAAAATGAAAATGATCTTGAGGAGGAAGTGGCTCTGTTATCTAAACGAATTGCTAAAATCATTAGAAAACAGAATGAAGGAAAGTTCGATAGTTACAAACCAAAAGATTTTTCATCATCTTCATCACGTTCCACATCTCGAATGGGCTGTTTCCAGTGTGGGGAACGTGATCATCAAATCAGAAATTGTCCTATGTGGGAAGAAGAAAAATCGAAGGACAAACGTGAAAAATCTAAGCAAGAGTACAAACGTGTAATGATGGCTGCAGTTTGGGGTGAGTCTGATTCAGAAGACGATGAACCCTCTAAAGACGGAAAAAATGAGAAGTTGTGTCTGAGATCAGTCTACAAACCAAGATCTCAACGAAAAAGGGATGAGGATACAATCAGATGTCTTATGGCTCACTCAGATGGCTCAGATAGTGAATCAGACAATGAATCCGAAGATGAGGTAAGTCTCTCAAAACTCAAGACTAAAATGCGGTCTTTATCTAAAGAAAGAATTTTAAGATTACTTGATGAGACTTTAGATAACAGTTATGAACAGAACAAACAACTGAGTGCTATGCAATCTGAAATAGAAAGTATAGCGGAGGAGAACATAGACTTAAAACGTGAGTTAAGAAAAGTTGGCAAACAGACAGTTAACCAGACTGTTCAATCTAAACTGACTGAACTTACTGCCAAAAATGAATCTTTTGTCAATCAAATTCACATGCTTACTAAAGAACTGGAGGAACAAAAAACTTTACATGCTACTAGAACTTCTAGGTACTCAGACACATGCTCTAGGCTTGATAGATTAAACGTTGATTATGATGCTCTTTTATACAAACATAAGAAACTGCTTGAAAGAGTAAAAAACCTAGAGACAGACCTGGATAATGCTAGAGATGTTGCATCCAAATGGGAAGGAAGTAATACCGTGCTAAATTTCCTAGTCAATCAATCTAAGAACACTAAGAAACTTGGATTAGGGTACGATTCATGTTCTGACATTAGACAAAACGATCCTCAATATCGTACTGTCTGGGTTCCTGAACAGAAACTAAACACTCCTCCAGACTGTTCAAACGTGCATGATTCTAGTTCTGACGTCAGACAAAACGATCCTCAATATCGTACTGTCCGGTTTTCTGAACACAAATTAAACACTCCTCCAGTCTGTTCAAAACAGCGTGACTTCATTTACGCTAAGAAATCTGAACCCAATGATAGAGACTTTCGCAAGCATAAATACGTTGGATTACCTGAATATATCATTTGTAATTTTTGTGGAAAAACAGGTCACGTATTTAATGCTTGTGCCAAACGACTGAGACATTTGGATAATAACATAAAAGTCGTTAAGAAAATGTGGATTAGAAAAGATATTCTTGATACTGTTCGTCATAAGAAGGGACCTAAACTTGTTTGGGTTCCTAGATCATCTAACTAATTTTATTTCAGGGCCATATGAGAGGAGGCCACCATTGGTATCTTGTTAGTGGATATTCATGACTTATGACAGGAAATAAGAACCAATTCCTCTCGTTAAGGGCTTACAATGGTGGAAAGGTGACATTCAGAGACGACAAAAAGGGTGAGATAGTTGGTATTTGCAAAAATGGTAAGTCTCTCTCACATTTCATGGATGATGTACTGTTGGTAAAAGGTTTTAAACACTTGTTTGTTTTTTTTGTGTGATAATGTGGAAAAAGGGAACATTTGCTTGAAATTTTGTAAAACTGAAGATCAGTTGTCTGTTTTCTTTCAAGGCCATTAGCTAGAGGACTGTTTGAGAAAATCCGTCTAAATTTAGGTCTTCTAAATAGTAGCTCGGAGTAACGTACGACCTAATTAATCCTTCTATGATTGACTAATTTGGAGATGTCTTGATTACTTGTCTGCATTTTCGTCTTTTGTCCTCACAGTCTAGATACAATTCACCTACTCTAGTCGGTTCTGGTTCTCTCATATAAACTAGTAATGCGTCGACTTATTCTTGAGGTGTTATCACTTGTACATACTCATATGAAATTGGTTTTGGCAAAATTCAATCCTATCCATACTCAGCCCAATAATTTACCCACCAAAATTAAGCCCAAACCCATATTACCTCCCTTCATCATCTAGCCTATCCTAAAACCAACATAAACCCAATTCCTTATCACTTTCCCAAACTTAATCCCAAGCATAAAAAAATCTCTCCTTACCCTCAACAATGGCAAAGAGGAAAAACCCCCACCGTTCTTGCTTCTGCCACCTCGTCGCCACTCCAACCCGTCCCACTCGCTCCAAAGCCCAACCCACCAACCAAACTTCCAAAACCGACATCTCATCTCCGTCAGTCACTCAACCGGAAACCACCACAAAATTCAAAATCCAAATCAAGTCCAAAACCCAAACTTGTTTATGCAGAATAAACTCCCGCGCCTCCAATCACAGAAAACGAAGTGTTCGTTCAGTCGGATCGTTCTTCCCTAGTGTCACAAAAGCGCGCCTCTCGAACTCGTCGGGAAATTGTTATAAATGAACCAGTTGCTTCTGGTGTAGATAAGTATTCCAGGGAACCTACATAAAAAAAAGAAAAAAAAAAGTTGGTTCTTGATGTTGTTGATAATTGGGATGAAACATTTACTGAAAATATGCACAATTAAGATACTTTATCCAAGGTCAAACACAAATAAGTCAAGAGAAAGAGAAATGCTATGGATGATGAAGTTGCCGCTGATGATGCGCCCATTATCATATTATGGTGGGTAAGCCAGATAATCTTGCCTCTGTTATTTTTCACTATATAAAAGAGGTTGCAGCTGTTGTTCAGTCGAGTTCGGAATCAAAGAAAAGGGAATTCCCGTATGGTATGTGGTTAACTCATGTGCTATGGCAAAAGCAGATTGTGTCTGATGATGAAGGATATTGTGGGTCCCTTAAAGATTGTATGACAAATGGGTTGATACATGGGTCAAATACATCTTCGGATTGTGGATGGTCACCTAGTTGGGTTACATGAAGAGGGTTACAATCGTGCTTCAAGTGGGACTGAGGTTGCGACTCAATTGGCGGCTCTCTCTGACACTTTGATTGGTGGTTTAGGGAAAATCATTGCTGAACCAGTAGAGCTCAAACATGTCCTTCTTCCTCGACCAGCTTCTTGACTTATTTCTTAAACAGCCCTGACCATCCTTCCCTATCCATATCATACTTTGACTTCCTTTTGCCTGACTATATTTTGGTGGATGTGTATATTCTGATTCTCTCTTGCATGGTCTTATGCGTATTATAATGATGTTTATTGACTGTGTCCGATGATTGTATTGATAGATTTTTGGCCATGGTCGTCGTGCAGACAATGTTTTGATTACTTTCTCCTTTTGATGATGTCAAGAGGGGGAAAATTATGGCTCTTTTGGGTTACTATGTTTAGCTACTAATTATTAGACCCATGTTTAAGATGGTTTTATCTTATGTTATCTCTAGAACTTTGGCCTATGATATTTAAACTGATTTGTTTCATATTTCCACTTTCGTCATCTTTGTCTTGATCTTATTGAAGTTGGGATCTTATGTTAAGGGGGAACTTTTATTATAGGGACTTGCCATCATCAAAGGGGGAATTTGTTGGACTCATTGTGTTGATGATGACAAGTCCTCTATATCAAAACCATTCTCCGGCTTAATGGTGTGTCTAGATGTGTGTTGACAGGTTTCGAACAAGGCTAGCATTTGGAAATGAAGATGGCCTAAACTCGTGATCTACATAGACAAATTGTAAGGGTATCGGACTTGTGACTAATCCTTGTTTTCGGTCCAATAAAGTACGGTTTAAAATATCAAAATAATTTTGGAATCAATTGTTTTTGGAAATATCTTTCTACACAAACAAGAATTATTTTGTGAATAAAAATCTTTGTCAAATAAAGGAAGTTGATTTCTAATCAACCTCAAATTACTGTCAAAAGATTTTCAAAGATTTTATTCTTTGTCAAAGTCTTCATAAGTTGAACAAGTATATAATACTTGAAGTAGAAAACGGCAAAGGGACCAAAACATACAAACTTGTTTTCATTCTTAAAAAGTCAATCTTTTAAGCAAGTTGTAAGTTTTCAGAAACTGGGTTTTTGCTAAAGAACGTTTTTACCAAAGTCTTCTATCAAAGTAATTCTTGCAAACAGTTTCGCTAAATCGTACTTTCAAGACCGACATTGATTAAAGCAAGTTCGTTTACTCGTAGGATATTTTTGCTCTCCTTTGTTCACATCTATTGAATATTTCAAGGAGACAAAAATTGTAATCAGTGTTTTTTCATTCACTCAGTTGTAAGAAAAATATTTGGAGTACGGGTTGTACTCGAGTTGCACGATCGGGTTGATCGTGGGGATTGTTTTTGTAATCGGGTTTGGTTATAAAAATAATAAGAGAAAGGGGTGGACGTAGACCTTTAGAGAGTAGGTCGAACCACGTTAAAAATCGCGTGTCTCGCTTCTATTCTTTATTTCAGTTTTCGTACTTCGTCGTTTCATTCGTTTTTTTATCTCGTAACTAATTTCACAATCTCAGCACAGGTTACAATAATTTGGATAGTCTTCAATACTGTTTAAATCCGTTTGTGTGCTGTCAACGAAATTAGTAGAGTAAAAGTTATTTTTTTAAAAAGGGAGTACTTAATTCACCCCCTCCCCCTCTTAAGTACCGGATCGATAAACTCATCAATTGGTATCAGAGCCTCGTGCTCTTGATTGCTTTACCGCAAAGAGTTTGATCCTTTCTGAGTTTATTTATCCTATTTTTGCTTTTCCAATGAATTCCAAAATTGTCAAATGTCCTGTCTTTGATGGCGCGGACTATGGCTGGTGGAAAAATCGTATAATGCATTTTATACAAGGAACGGATTACGAATGTTGGGTAATCATTCAAAATGGTCCCCTTGCCATCACCTCCACCGATGCTAATGGTGTTGTGAGTGAAAAGGCACCAAAGGACTACACATCTAATGATTACAAAAAGGCGGAGAAGAATGCTAGAGCCATATCACTCCTGCAATCTGGGATTGGAGAATCCGAAACAAGTCGTATTGCAGGATGTAAAACGGCCAAACAAATATGGGATAGTCTAGAACTAGCCCATGAGGGAACAATGCAAGTAAAGAAACAACGTATTGACATTTTAATGCAACAATACGAGTCCTTTAAAATGCACCAAGATGAATCAATTAAAAGCATGTCTTCACGTTTTTCCAACATAACTAACGAACTTTCAAATCTTGGTAGAACTTTTGAAACCGAAGACATTGTCCGCAAAATTTTAAGAAGTTTAACTAAGAAATGGCAGGCTAAAGTCACCGCCATCGAAGAGGCTAGAGATTTAACAACTCTTACCTATGAAGCTTTAATGGGATCTCTCATGGCACACGAGTTAGTTCTCGATAATGATGCTGAGAAGCCCAAAGCTAAGGGACTAGCCTTAAACGCCTTGTCAAGTGAAAATGAAAATGATCTTGAGGAGGAAGTGGCTCTGTTATCTAAACGAATTGCTAAAATCATTAGAAAACAGAATGAAGGAAAGTTCGATAGTTACAAACCAAAAGATTTTTCATCATCTTCATCACGTTCCACATCTCGAATGGGCTGTTTCCAGTGTGGGGAACGTGATCATCAAATCAGAAATTGTCCTATGTGGGAAGAAGAAAAATCGAAGGACAAACGTGAAAAATCTAAGCAAGAGTACAAACGTGTAATGATGGCTGCAGTTTGGGGTGAGTCTGATTCAGAAGACGATGAACCCTCTAAAGACGGAAAAAATGAGAAGTTGTGTCTGAGATCAGTCTACAAACCAAGATCTCAACGAAAAAGGGATGAGGATACAATCAGATGTCTTATGGCTCACTCAGATGGCTCAGATAGTGAATCAGACAATGAATCCGAAGATGAGGTAAGTCTCTCAAAACTCAAGACTAAAATGCGGTCTTTATCTAAAGAAAGAATTTTAAGATTACTTGATGAGACTTTAGATAACAGTTATGAACAGAACAAACAACTGAGTGCTATGCAATCTGAAATAGAAAGTATAGCGGAGGAGAACATAGACTTAAAACGTGAGTTAAGAAAAGTTGGCAAACAGACAGTTAACCAGACTGTTCAATCTAAACTGACTGAACTTACTGCCAAAAATGAATCTTTTGTCAATCAAATTCACATGCTTACTAAAGAACTGGAGGAACAAAAAACTTTACATGCTACTAGAACTTCTAGGTACTCAGACACATGCTCTAGGCTTGATAGATTAAACGTTGATTATGATGCTCTTTTATACAAACATAAGAAACTGCTTGAAAGAGTAAAAAACCTAGAGACAGACCTGGATAATGCTAGAGATGTTGCATCCAAATGGGAAGGAAGTAATACCGTGCTAAATTTCCTAGTCAATCAATCTAAGAACACTAAGAAACTTGGATTAGGGTACGATTCATGTTCTGACATTAGACAAAACGATCCTCAATATCGTACTGTCTGGGTTCCTGAACAGAAACTAAACACTCCTCCAGACTGTTCAAACGTGCATGATTCTAGTTCTGACGTCAGACAAAACGATCCTCAATATCGTACTGTCCGGTTTTCTGAACACAAATTAAACACTCCTCCAGTCTGTTCAAAACAGCGTGACTTCATTTACGCTAAGAAATCTGAACCCAATGATAGAGACTTTCGCAAGCATAAATACGTTGGATTACCTGAATATATCATTTGTAATTTTTGTGGAAAAACAGGTCACGTATTTAATGCTTGTGCCAAACGACTGAGACATTTGGATAATAACATAAAAGTCGTTAAGAAAATGTGGATTAGAAAAGATATTCTTGATACTGTTCGTCATAAGAAGGGACCTAAACTTGTTTGGGTTCCTAGATCATCTAACTAATTTTATTTCAGGGCCATATGAGAGGAGGCCACCATTGGTATCTTGTTAGTGGATATTCATGACTTATGACAGGAAATAAGAACCAATTCCTCTCGTTAAGGGCTTACAATGGTGGAAAGGTGACATTCAGAGACGACAAAAAGGGTGAGATAGTTGGTATTTGCAAAAATGGTAAGTCTCTCTCACATTTCATGGATGATGTACTGTTGGTAAAAGGTTTTAAACACTTGTTTGTTTTTTTTGTGTGATAATGTGGAAAAAGGGAACATTTGCTTGAAATTTTGTAAAACTGAAGATCAGTTGTCTGTTTTCTTTCAAGGCCATTAGCTAGAGGACTGTTTGAGAAAATCCGTCTAAATTTAGGTCTTCTAAATAGTAGCTCGGAGTAACGTACGACCTAATTAATCCTTCTATGATTGACTAATTTGGAGATGTCTTGATTACTTGTCTGCATTTTCGTCTTTTGTCCTCACAGTCTAGATACAATTCACCTACTCTAGTCGGTTCTGGTTCTCTCATATAAACTAGTAATGCGTCGACTTATTCTTGAGGTGTTATCACTTGTACATACTCATATGAAATTGGTTTTGGCAAAATTCAATCCTATCCATACTCAGCCCAATAATTTACCCACCAAAATTAAGCCCAAACCCATATTACCTCCCTTCATCATCTAGCCTATCCTAAAACCAACATAAACCCAATTCCTTATCACTTTCCCAAACTTAATCCCAAGCATAAAAAAATCTCTCCTTACCCTCAACAATGGCAAAGAGGAAAAACCCCCACCGTTCTTGCTTCTGCCACCTCGTCGCCACTCCAACCCGTCCCACTCGCTCCAAAGCCCAACCCACCAACCAAACTTCCAAAACCGACATCTCATCTCCGTCAGTCACTCAACCGGAAACCACCACAAAATTCAAAATCCAAATCAAGTCCAAAACCCAAACTTGTTTATGCAGAATAAACTCCCGCGCCTCCAATCACAGAAAACGAAGTGTTCGTTCAGTCGAATCGTTCTTCCCCAGTGTCACAAAAGCGCGCCTCTCGAACTCGTCGGGGAATTGTTATAAATGAACCAGTTGCTTCTGGTGTAGATAAGTATTCCAGGGAACCTACATAAAAAAAAGAAAAAAAAAAGTTGGTTCTTGATGTTGTTGATAATTGGGATGAAACATTTACTGAAAAAATGCACAATTAAGATACTTTATCCAAGGTCAAACACAAATAAGTCAAGAGAAAGAAAAATGCTATGGATGATGAAGTTGTCGCTGATGATGCGCCCATTATCATATTATGGTGGGTAAGCCAGATAATCTTGCCTCTGTTATTTTTCACTATATAAAAGAGGTTGCAGCTGTTGTTCAGTCGAGTTCGGAATCAAAGAAAAGGGAATTCCCGTATGGTATGTGGTTAACTCATGTGCTATGGCAAAAGCAGATTGTGTCTGATGATGAAGGATATTGTGGGTCCCTTAAAGATTGTATGACAAATGGGTTGATACATGGGTCAAATACATCTTCGGATTGTGGATGGTCACCTAGTTGGGTTACATGAAGAGGGTTACAATCGTGCTTCAAGTGGAACTGAGGTTGCGACTCAATTGGCGGCTCTCTCTGACACTTTGATTGGTGCTTTAGGGAAAATCATTGCTGAACCAGTAGAGCTCAAACATGTCCTTCTTCCTCGACCAGCTTCCTGACTTATTTCTTAAACAGCCCTGACCATCCTTCCCTATCCATATCATACTTTGACTTCCTTTTGCCTGACTATATTTTGGTGGATGTGTATATTCTGATTCTCTCTTGCATGGTCTTATGCGTATTATAATGATGTTTATTGACTGTGTCCGATGATTGTATTGATAGCTTTTTGGCCATGGTCGTCGTGCAGACAATGTTTTGATTACTTTCTCCTTTTGATGATGTCAAGAGGGGGAAAATTATGGCTCTTTTGGGTTACTATGTTTAGCTACTAATTATTAGACCCATGTTTAAGATGGTTTTCTCTTATGTTATCTCTAGAACTTTGGCCTATGATATTTAAACTGATTTGTTTCATATTTCCACTTTCGTCATCTTTGTCTTGATCTTATTGAAGTTGGGATCTTGTGTTAAGGGGGAACTTTTATTATAGGGACTTGCCATCATCAAATGGGGAATTTGTTGGACTCATTGTGTTGATGATGACAAGTCTTCTATATCAAAACCATTCTTCGGCTTAATGGTGTGTCTAGATGTGTGTTGACAGGTTTCGAACAAGGCTAACATTTGGAAATGAAGATGGCCTAAACTCGTGATCTACATAGACAAATTGTAAGGGTATCGGACTTGTGACTAATCCTTGTTTTCGGTCCAATAAAGTACGGTTTAAAATATCAAAATAATTTTGGAATCAATTGTTTTTGGAAATATCTTTCTACACAAACAAGAATTATTTTGTGAATAAAAATCTTTGTCAAATAAAGGAAGTTGATTTCTAATCAACCTCAAATTACTGTCAAAAGATTTTCAAAGATTTTATTCTTTGTCAAAGTCTTCATAAGTTGAACAAGTATATAATACTTGAAGTAGAAAACGGCAAAGGGACCAAAACATACAAACTTGTTTTCATTCTTAAAAAGTCAATCTTTTAAGCAAGTTGTAAGTTTTCAGAAACTGGGTTTTTGCTAAAGAACGTTTTTACCAAAGTCTTCTATCAAAGTAATTCTTGCAAACAGTTTCGCTAAATCGTACTTTCAAGACCGACATTGATTAAAGCAAGTTCGTTTACTCGTAGGATATTTTTGCTCTCCTTTGTTCACATCTATTGAATATTTCAAGGAGACAAAAATTGTAATCAGTGTTTTTTCATTCACTCAGTTGTAAGAAAAATATTTGGAGTACGGGTTGTACTCGAGTTGCACGATCGGGTTGATCGTGGGGATTGTTTTTGTAATCGGGTTTGGTTATAAAAATAATAAGAGAAAGGGGTGGACGTAGACCTTTAGAGAGTAGGTCGAACCACGTTAAAAATCGCGTGTCTCGCTTCTATTCTTTATTTCAGTTTTCGTACTTCGTCGTTTCATTCGTTTTTTTATCTCGTAACTAATTTCACAATCTCAGCACAGGTTACAATATTTTGGACAGTCTTCAATACTGTCTAAATCCGTTTGTGTGCTGTCAACGAAATTAGTAGAGTAAAAGTTATTTTTTAAAAAAGGGAGTACTTAATTCACCCCCTCCCCCTCTTAAGTATCGGATCGATAAACTCATCACACTCCTATCATCCTCACGCAATTCTCTCGTTAAACTCCCTGCCACCACCGCCGTGGTGGTTCCCGGACCTGCTACACTACCCCACGACCCTCATTGTTATCCCTATCCACAGTTTGGGTCATGTCTCAGTCTCATGGGTCAGATATAAGGGGATTACACAAGTGTATAAATAAGACTGTCACAAATAATACAACGTTAAACGAACGCTTACCATGGTGGCCACGGTGGTTGATGATGATGATAGTGATGGCTGCGCTCACTCTCTCTCTCTCTCTCAGTCTTCTCAATCCCATAGTGGTCGCTGAAGTGAAATAGGGTTTTTTTATTTTAGGATGTTGAGTTGTATGGGGAAGATATGGGTATATGGTTATGTCAATGTATGCGGGTAAAGGGTTAGGGTTGGGTTAACGTGTAGTATGGGTCAAACGTGCGAGCCCATTACTCATCCTGAGACATTCTACATCTATATCCCGTTCTCAACTCGTTACCTTAAAATTAACGAGTACATTTAAGTTAATTATACTTGTCCAATTATTCATAAAAACACGGGTATTACATGTAATTTAATATTAGTAAATACTAATTAGATTAATTACAAAATATAAAATTATTGGTATGGTAGCATTTTGGTCCATATAATATGAATTATAGAAATATTAAAATACTAGCAATTACATAAGAATATACAAAAATATAGGATTTAAATACCATTACGACTTAAATAAAAATAGGAGTTAAATATAGATGAGAAATAAATATAAAATAGGAAATATATATAAATATATTATTAAAATTAAAGAAATACAAATGAAATGCTATTTTATGAAATAATCATGAAATATAAATGGTGATTATGAAATACGAAATAATCGTATAGATACGATTTATAAAACAATAACAGTTTACGTAAAATACTTTATAAACATTTCGTTTGAAATATGCGTATAAAACATGGTGTGACTACTGTTGACCGAGACTAACATACGGGGTATTACAAATAGCCTTATGGGTCATGGATTTGATGTTTGATACGTGGTTAGTTAGATGATGTTGGAAGTAAGATTATGCTCTTTAATGCTTTATTGCTCTATCCATCGTCTATTGTTAGGTTGCGTTATCGATGTTAGTGATTGTTGGGAGACATGTCGCAGGAGTCTAGGAGGGAGCGCAGCCCGTCAGTTGTAATTTCTTACTTTTTCCCATTGTTTTTAATGCTAGGGATTGCTATATCACACCCCCTGTTTTACTTATTACGCCCCCTACTTTTTTATTTATTCTACATTTATCCTTATCCCAACTTTAATAAAAACTATATTTTATTTTATCGTAAATTGTTTTGAGACGATCTGTTTTACTTTTATGACGGTTTTTATTTTACGGAAACAATCACCCATATTTTATTTTACGGAAACAAACACTCACAAATTAAAAAAAAAAAAAAAGAAAAAAAAGAGAAAAAGTGATGTGAAGCAATCATCTCCCAACAAAACCCTAAACACTACAATCCAATTTCAATTACAACCCAATTTCAATTACAAGAAGAGACGACAACATCATCTCTAGTACACTACACATCATATCAAGATCTAAAAAGGTATGTCTTTTTTAATTATGTTAACTTTGTTTTTTAATTAGATTAGATTATAGTTTTTGTAGATTGATTTACAAGCAATTAGGGATGAATATTGTTATTAGATCCAATTAGGTTGATGTAGAAGCAATTAGGGATGAAGATTTGTGACAAAAACACGGGAAAAAAAAAAAAAAAAAAAAAAAAAAAAAAAAAAAAAAAACATGTCGTGTGATTTACACGGCTGATCCGTGGTTTGGCCGTGTGATTTACACGGCTGCTCCGTGGTTGGGCCGTGTGATTTACACGGCTGATCCGTGGTTTGGCCGTGTGATTTACACGGCTGCTCTGTGGTTGGGCCGTGTGATTTACACGGCTGCTCCGTGGTTTGGCTTGTAAATTGTTTTTTTATCAATTCTAATTATTAACTTACATTCAAGACTTGTTGATTTACATAGTTTAATGAATCATTTATGTAGATGTCCACGGATGATGATCGTCGGTCTAAATTTCATACTACTTTTCGTCGTAAAAGGTTAATATTAAGGTTGGAAAAACTAGTTCAGGTTCAAATGAAGTGTCCATGCATGTTCAACCCGATTTCTTTGCTGAGGAATATGCCGAGTTCGAGAGAGAGGTTATGGAAAATGAGGACGATGTGGGTAATGAGGAGAGGGTTTCGGGTGATGAGGTGGCGGCTAATGTGGAAGTTACCTCTACATTACGGGTTAAGCGGGGGAAGGGAGGTAGATTCGAGACAATGGGAGAGGGGTCTAGTAGTAGCTCGGGGACTCAGTTTAAGAGAAAAGAAAAAAAATAGAGGGACAGATAATAGTTGGTTGTTGAAAGGCCCAGCACCTGGAGGCCCGTTGGTACACGATGTGATTCCTGGCTTTGCGGGTCACATAGCTTATCATTTTTGGGGAGCAATCCTGAGATGGAACGTAAGGTGTTGACGAAGTACACTAGGGATCAATCACTAAGGGAACTTTGTAAGTGGAAGTTGGGTAAGGATGCATAGAGCATAGTTGATGATTCCGGCCTTGGTCACTTGATACATCTTATGCACAGAAATTTAAGCATGCCCTTGTTATGCGCTTTTATTGAGAGGTGATAGCCGGATACGAACACATTCCACATGCCATGGGATGAGATGACTATCTTGTTGCACGATGTTAAGGAGATTCTTGGCATTTCTATCAATGGGATTTCATGTAATATTTTGCCCTCTGATTTGGCACATCCATTGATTGGCATTGGTGAGTTGTTAGGTATGACTGAGATGGAGCTTACGTGGGAGTTTTTTTATGACAAGGATCAAAAAATTGTAAAGGGAAATTATATATTGCCCAAAGCTTTGAAGGAAATTGTGGAGAATTACGAGTTGGGTTAGAAGTCTGAGTCCCAGGGATTTTTGATGATTTTACTTGGATCTACTTTATTTGTAGATAAATCCAGTGATAGGGTAAGGACAAACACATTCTCTATGCTCAAAGATGTGAGTAATATTAAAAATTATACTTGGGGTGCCGGTACACTTGCTTATCTATATAGGCAGTTGGGTATTGCGACGAGGACTGATTTTAGAGGTATTTGTGGATGTTTGACCTTGTTGCAAAGTTGGATTTATGAGTACTTTCCTCCATTCCGCCCAACCGGTTTTAAACTGGCAACTACGGGTTCACCTAGAGCATCCTTGTAGTCTACTAGCTCATTGGCAAAACAGGATTACGAATTAGCTCTTAAGGGTTATCGACAACAAATAGATAAGATGCCATCGGACTTGGTATCTTGGACCCCGTATCGCTTATTCCCCGAGAACAAGCATCCTCGTAGTCTTTTTACAGGTTTGTTGCAATTCATTGAAATTTTGGAGCCTTATCGGTCGGATCGTTGTCTTCGAAAATTTGGTTACATGCAGATTATCCCTTCTCTTATGGCTATTCCGGATAAGGCGTATCATCCTATGAAATCTACCTGTTATGAGTTAGTTTTTAATGGTGCATATTTGGACCAAACATGGTCAAATTGGCGGGATCACAAAATTATTGCAGATCGGTTGTCACTTCCAGCTCACCCACCTTGTGCTACTGTTGATGGGTACATTGAGTCAAGGGCGGATCTACCCACAGGGCTGGGTGGGCTTCAGCCCAACCTATTTTCAAGAATAACAAAAATATACATCTAAATACATTCAGTGTTGTATTGGGCGATTAGTTGGTAAGGTAGAAGGAAAAGAGTTTGTTTCTACTTGACGATAGGGGTTCGAATCCCGTTAGTAACATTTTTTTTATTTACTACCCTAATAGGTTGTTTAGCATTTTATCATAAATCCTAATAATATTAATCGTAAATTGTTATTATTATTTTACCTATAACTAAAGTATTTTATACCCTATGATGATGATTGAATTTACTAGTATATAGCGAAACTTGTATCCTTGAATAATATTGTAAAATAGATTTATACAAGTATACAGTTTTTAATATTCAATTATATTGTATATTTTTATAAGATATACTTTTGTCTTTATTATTTGTTTGCCTATCAATAAAATAGCATTTATAAATAATAAAAATTTGCTTGAATAATATTGTAAACTAGATTTATACAAGTATACATTTTTTAATATTCAATTATATTGTACTCGTATATTTTTATAAGATATACTTTTGTCTTTATTATTTGTTTGCCTATCAATAAAATAGCATTTATAAATAATAAAAATTTGCCCAAATGACTGTAAGTGACTTACAGTCTAGGTAGCACCAAAACGGACACGGACACGGACACGGACACGACACGGACACGGGACACGGCATGCCATGAAATTTAGGACACGGGACACGGCATTTAAATTTAATAAAATATACATTTTATAGTTATAAATTTTGGATTTTATTTTTGTAAAAGTATTTGATATTAATATTAAAAAAGCGAAGGTAAAATTTGGCCTTAATAATAAATTTATTTTCATTCCTCATCCGAATCAATATTCTAATTGATCTCTTTCGATAATGCATTTCTCATCTCAAGAACATCATTCACCGCAAATGATAACGAAATATCATGGACACGCGACGGACACGGCTCAAATACCATGGACACGCGTCGGACACGTGCCCAAATAAATGTAGAAAGTTAGACACGGCTATTTAGGTTTTGGACACGTTTCGGCGTGTGTCCGTGGAGTGTCGGTGTCGGACACGGTACGGCTCGCTAGGAGAAGTGTCCGTGCTACCTAGCTTACAGTAAGTCTGTGACAAAGGGAGCAACCCCAAATGACTAACGTTTTTCACATATGTGCGACCTCAATTATACGTTTTGATGATTTCGTATGACTAACCATCGCAGACATGAGCCTAGCCCACCCCACTTCTAAATCCTAGATCCGCCCCTGCATTGAGTGGTACCAATTACATTCACATCTTTACTTGATGAATATGGTGGATGAGAGTGCTGACTTGCCTACCGCGAGTTCCTATATTCCGACTACGGTAAATGAACTAAACATAAATTTTACTTTCATATTATATACTTTCATGTGCTATTCCATGTTTTTTGAAATTTAATTTGTGTTAAGAATATTTTACTTGATGAATGTTATTTTATATTTTTTGTTTTTAGGTAGGACAGTCTTTAATCACGCGGTTCTCACAATATGAGAATGTTGACGATCCTGAATACATGCGAGATCTCCAACATTTTACGAGAACCATTCAACCGCAGCTCCGTGCTTACTCTGTTAGAGATCGTGTTGGTGGTAGAGGAGTAGACACTACACGAGAAACAACAGTCGATGATGAAGCACCCTAAATTTGCCGTGTTTGAACATTTTCTTGTCGTCATGTTAGACATCTAGTTTTAGTTGGTTAGATTTGTTTTATGTTGTTTGGACATTTTTATGTCGATTGTTAGAATTGTTTTACGTTGTTTGGACATTTTCTTGTCGATTGTTAGATTTGTTTTATGTTGTTTGGACATTTTTTTGTCGTTTGTTAAAATTGTTTTATGTTGTTTGGACATTTTCTTGTGGCGGTGTTTCGACAGCATAAAAAATGACTAAATTAGTTCCTTAAATAAAATTACGGGGTTTAGGCAAAATATCGTCATGTACATAATGTAACCAATGCATGAACCTTTCCACGTATATTTCTTCATAGTGATCAACACTTGAGTGATGGTAAATTCCCCACATGCGGTGAACGGCAGGCATAGGACAATCGTCATGCATACGTAACCGAAACCAGTGATTACCTGTAAAACCAATCTATAGAACACCAGCAGGTTCCCTAACACCAGGCTCAACCTTTAAAGGTAGGTAAGTTAAACAATTCTCCCAAGTAGCCGAGTCAGGTGTTTCGAGTTTGTCATACGTTATACACACGCAACATATTGCGTAGTTGAAAAGTGTGGCAAACGTATACAAATCCCAATTTTCCATCCAGTTTTCTTTTGGACACCCCGTTGTTTTTGACCACTGCAAACGTTTACAAGTTGCATATACTTCACCAAAGCAAAAAGGTACGAATATTGGGTCCCTTAACGCGTTTACTGCTGCAAGCCGCATTTTACACCAATGTTTTTCAGTGCCTGTTTTTGCATGCGACATAACTCGAAATCCGCAATGACCATCTCCTATTGGGTCGAATACACCTGCAAAAAATCAATACACGTCTCCGGTATATACTTATACAAATATGAAAACTTGATGTCATCTATGCGATCCCAGTTAACGTCAAGCGGTGGTTGATACCCCTACATATGAAACAATTAATTAGAAATATAAGAACGTACTATTAATTTAATTGAAAATATAATTTTGATAATATTAACCTAAACCATCGGTACTTGTAGTGTTACTCAGAATGGGATTCCTACGTTGTGCATGCTTGACACTTGATTTATTACGGGTATTGGACTTCTTAGGTCGACCACGACGTGTTTCTGCAACTTCGGGTTCCTCAACAACTTCATCCTCAGGATGTAGTTTGCTATAAAAAGTCTCATAAATACTCATTTGTGTTGTAGGAGGAGCCCTCCGTATTTCGTCAAACATTTCCTCCAACACATCTTTGCGACTTGTACGACAATGGTTTGAATCGGTATAAACCAAACTAGACCAAAATTTATGAATCACATCTACATGAATTTTGGCTTCGTTTTCTTTAAGGTTATGCAACCTACAAGCACATAAAAGCCCATGACTAGAAACCATAGTGTGTTGACAATCATTCAACAAGTCAATACCCATCTTGGTGCCTTCCACAAACTCAACTTGCATTGCTAAATTTACTTTTGCCGAAACCCTATCATTCAACATTGAGAAGATATTGTCGTGGAACAAGTTTGAGACAATTGACTTACTTATAGAATTTTCCAATGCCTTCCTAATCTCAATGTGCTGACCTTGTATCATTACATCTGCCCGTTTCCACAAACTATCCAGGGTAAGTGAAGCTGAACCAAACCACAGTTTCAAAACGACATGTGCCGACTCAACTCTAGAGGTAGACGTGTTACCAAAATGCATTACGTAATTAGTAAAACATTTTCCAAACTTCTCTATATGTTTCCACCAAGTGCCTTCAATGTATGTAATTAGACGAGGACGTCTTTTGTATTTTTTTTTTTAGTTTTGCCCATTGTTTTTTACATTCGTCCTAGGAATTTGCCTCTACAACCTGTTTCCATGCCCCATGAGCTACGGATTTACCGAAAATGCCACCTACCAAATTAGTTGCATACGCCTCAACTGCATTGTAAATGTGCCATAAACATAGTATATGATACGACTTTTTAAATACCTTTGGAATTGCAATCATTAACCCTTGCTCGTGATCGGTCACAATAACATTTGGTTCAACATCATCTCCCAATATCGACTTTATTCTCCTTCTTGACTAAAGCATAACCTATAAGAAAACTGTTACCAGCTGGTGTGACGCCTACGCACTCAACCAATATAAGACCGTACTTATTTGTCTTATATGTAGAATCAATTAGTAAGACATAAGGCCACGTTTTAAACATTTTGACGGCATCAGGATGAGCCATAAAGATATCTGTAAGAACTTTTGTGTCTTTATGTGTCAAATGTTCACAAAAATAGCCAGCCTGACCCGCTAAATGTAGCATATATATTGTATACTATTCCGACCCTCCCTACTCATAGCACTAAATTGTGCATTTTGATTATATATTTGTTTAATAACTAGGGCTGGTTGATCAGGATACTTACGAGTAAAAGCAAATTTTACCTTCCCCAGTTTCATCTGAGATTCCCATAATCCTTTAAGAAAACTTGTTTGCTCTTCATCAAACTTAGCTCGACGTCTATGACCCTTAAGAAAACTTCCAAATTTGTGATTGTGAGTTCCACACTTCGGTTTTACTTCCCATGAACCTTTACTAACATTAACCATCCTTAACTCAAAAGGGCGGTCAAACCGCTTTGTGGAGGTTTTTCTTTGCGGATGTAAAGGATCCTTAGCCTTACTAGTGAATTTTCCATGACGCTCACACTTGACAACATTAAATGGAGGATAGTGTTTCGGTTTATACTTCACCTTTACCAAGTGGAAGCCTAAGTTATAAGCAACTTCATCTGACCGATCAAATGCATCTTCAAATGAATTAAACGCATTTTCAAAGACAAAATAAGCGCTATAGTCTTCAACGCTTCCAACAAAGGCGTCAAACGGTTCCTAGAAATGACATTTATGAGAATCATGATTATTACTAATATTTTTTTTTAAAAAAACATCAAATAGTGGTGTCGTGTAATTTACACGGCACCACCGTGGTACTGCGGTGTAATTTATACGGCAGTTTTACGGTATTGGTGTGCGACCCTTCTTACATCATACTTTTTACTCTACGACTTCCTTTTTAAGAAATTTCTAAAAATATTTAACGACATTGTAATTAAAAGAAAGCAAGAAATTTACCTCTTCGGGCGCTTTTTTTTTGTGAATGTTCATAGCTGAAATCGGTATCGTTATCATAATTTTCACCATTGATATCGTAATCTTCATCGTCGTAGTTAGTATTATGTACATAACCACTTTCCGTAGAATGAAATCAACGTTCATTATCAAAACGATAATGTTGATTCGCATTAAATTCATTGTTAAACTGCGAACCTTGATCGTTATCGTGAATAAATAAATAATTACAAAATTCATCGGCGGGATCGTCGTCGCGATTCATTTTAAATTAAACGGTAATTATTTTTTACTTGTTTAAGTGAATTGTAGTTAATTTTTAGAGTAGTATTAATAGTGGTAAAAATTAGTTGATAAAATTAGTTGCGAAATTTCATTAAATGCGGTAGTAATTAAATACCGTTACTTAATATTATTAACCGTCTCAATAACATTTGGTTACGATTACGTAATATTAAAAGTTACAAAATATATATTTCAAAGATTAGGGGCAATTTGGAGTTAATTAAAAAAATAGGGGGCGTAACAAGTAAAATAAGGGGCGTGATATAGCAATTCTGTTAATGTTACTTACTGTAACACATATGTAGCCTTTTATACACTATCTGTTATATACGAGTATAGCATCGTATCTATATATAAGTATAAAAGAAGAACCGCTATTCATTGAACTTGACACGTGTCACGCTATGGTTAATTTTTTTCCCGCCTAATCCAAACCCTAAACATGGATACAAATATTTATCTTCAGAATTGCCATTTTAGATTATTATCTTCTTAAAAAAAACTAACTTATTATTCTTGAAGATTATATTTTTCCAAATATAAATTATTCAACTTTTAATGTCATAATCTTAAGTTAGTCATACATCAATTTCCACTATATATTTTTTATTGAATTTTGATGTAATAAATTTTTCGCTTCGCTAAGTTGATTTATACAAATATTAACCATATATCAAGTTATACTTTTTCAGAAGGTGTAAATTTTTTTAAGGAATTTATTCATCAGAACTTTTATCATTAATATTTTTATTTTTGTCGTTTAATTTCAAGATATAAAAAAGATAAATGTCAATTGTTGGTTTTAATTTGATTTTGCCATTCTATTTCGAAAAAAGAAACATAGATAGATATACTACTTCAGGGCTAATTTTTAATTTTACTTTTTAATTTTTAATTGAGTATGTGTATTTTTTTTTTAGTTTTTTTGAAGTTTATAAGTTACTTATATTTTAAAAAAAATCCGTTAAAACGCAAATTTAACTGAGCTTATATGTAATGTTTTTGAGATATATTGTAATTTTTTGAGCATAATGTTTAAATAACACATTTAGATACTTTATAATAAAATTCATAATCTTTAAAACAAAACTCGAAAATCTTATTATAAAATTCAAAAACTGTACAACTGCAACTGATAGTAGTACATCAGATGAATAATCTAATTTATGCTGAGCTTTTAATTAATTTTATACTTTCTAATATAATTTCACATAGTTTACTGTATAAAATTTCTTTTGGTGTTCATTGAATTCATTGACAATAGTATATGTCAATTACGTACCATACTTTTTTTTTAACTGCTACATATTTCTGGCAAATTTTGTGTTTTTTTTTAAATATTTTGTATTAAATTGAATAGACAAATGACATGAAAATGTTACCTTTAATATAAAAAATGGAGATTACTTTTTGATAGAATGTCTTGCTTAATATCGTCTTAACTTAAGACATTTTACAACCCTTTCCCTTTTCCCCTCTTTTATAATTTGTTGTGAGAGTCGACTTAAATTAAGACGGACTTAAATACTAGGATAATGTTAATGTTAAAAAGGGATATACATGTATGATTAAGTTGGTATGGTTTTTTTCATATATGTGTAAAAGCTTGATGACTTAGGCCTGCGAAACAGTTCAGGTAGGCCGAGTCTCGGGTCGAGTAAGAATACAGGTAAGACTTATACGGGTCAGGTCATACGGATATCAGGTCGGGTCGAGATCAGAATACATCTGAAAAAAGTTTATCACGTCTTTTATTTTATCATTTTATATTAATAATATTATTATATTCATTATTTTAATAATTATTTTATGATCTATTGATTTAAAAATTCTACTCCCTCCATTCTTTTTATATCACCCAACTTTTGTTTTGACACTATTCACAATCGACTATTCAACGTCGGTTTTCTCTCAATTCGTTCACGGAAATATATTCATGTGAGATCTTTTTTGGATTGTCTTGATAAGAGGATTAAGAATATCAAACTTTTATAATTTTTAGTCGTATGTAGCTAAAGATATAATCAAAACAAAATGAACATCGGCAAACGTGAATAATGAAATGGGGTAATATAAAAAGAATGGAGGGAGTATAAAATTGATTTTTAAACTAATTTTTTAATTATAAACTTAAGATTATATTTATTATTTCAAATATAATATAAAAATATTAATATTTTAATAATATTCCTAATTTATTTTCAAATCATTGGGTCGAACGCGTCGATTTGAATTTCAAGCATAAAATAACGGGTTATTTTGGATTCGAGTCATTTTGGGTTGCGGGTCAAGATTTACGGGTCTTTGACCATGAAAAATCGGATCAAATCGGCTCGGGCCAGGTTTACGGGTCGAGCCATGTTTTGACAGGTCTAAAACACACATAACCTTTTTTTTTTATTAATTTTCTTAATCTTTCTTTTGTTTTCCATAGTCATGGTTTGACATAGACTATAAATAAATTCTTTTAGTCAGCGGCATTATTGATTCAGTTTATGGTTAACGCAGTTAGGCAATATTTTAATTTTAATCTAAAGTAGATCATTTACATAATGTTATATACTCTTATTACTACATTGATAATATAAAATTGTAAAACTTCATCTATACATACCCGTGCAACTTTGCACGGGTTCTAAACTAGTCTCGTTATAAAAGAGGACTCTTACCTTTTATTGTGGTTGTGCTAACAACTGAAATAAAATAGCCTTCTGTGATGAGATTGGTTTACCCTGTTCTGTATCACTATTACTTCTATTAACTGAAAGCTCCTTTTTTGTCTTCTACAACCTATTGTGTTGTTGCAATTAAACTTGTTGGCAGACAGATTCAAATGGCTTATCCAATGGCCTATTTAGAAAGAGTCAAGGATGACTTTAGTAAGAGATATGGGGGTGTAAAAGGTGCCTCCGCTGTTGCAAAGAGTTTAGACAACGATCTCGAGTTAGTTGGTTGCTCAGTGTTGCAATATTATGTCGTTAACCAGACTCTTTGCAGATATTATGCACTATAGTGCTCTTAGAATTCAATAATTACTAAAATAGCTATAAAAAGTTTTTACTTCTAGTTGCGGCGGTTCTTTTTCACTTATTGCTAGATGGTCGTCATTATTAAAAATATTTGACTCCATAACATCAACTACCATATCTCTATATTGTTCTCATTTGGTTGAATTACACAAAAAGGATTATACAACCAGATGTATAATAGTATCGTACAATCATGGTGTATTGTATTGAGCTTATGTGTATATTTGTTGAGCTTTTAAACTATTTTGAGTTATATTTTAGTTTTTTATATTAAAATTAAAATATAGTCAAGTTTTTGTAAAAAGAGACAAAAACATCACCCACACTGCTTTCTCTCTCTTGTCGGTTAGTGAGATATTTTCTCTCGGCAAAAGATCGTCATTGTTGCTTTCTTGATCCCGCCATGGCTAGAGGGAGAGGTAGGACTGCTAAATCTCGGATTCCTATTCCTAATCCTCACGATTCGGACGATAATGGTACCAATTTTCACTCATCTCCTTCTAATTTCTCTGTGAAACCTCGTTGCTCGCCTACTGTAAATGATGCAATTACTGCTGATTTTTCTCCTGTTTCGCCTTTTGTTGTTGTTCATAGTATGGTTAATCATGTCCTTGATAATAATCCTGATGATTTTCGTGAAATTGCTTCTGGGTTTCATGGTGAAAAAGCAGGGGTCGTTAATGGCGATCCGGTTGTTTCCCCAATTCCCCAAGTAATTCCTTCTGGTCCATCTGAAAAAACTTTTCCTAAACCTAGTTGGGCTACTGTTGCTAAAAGTTCGACTCAGAAGGGTGTCTTTTCTTTCATCCTAAAAGTGCTCTTGGCACTGAAATTAACATTCACATAGATGAAGTGGTTGAGGAAGTCTCTAAATGGCAATTCACATTAATGGGAAATGTTATTGATGTTAAACCCACCTTGAAGATTATTTCTGATTTTGTACATAAACATTGGAATTTTGGACCCTTGCCCACTGTCCAATACTTTAAGAAAGGTTGGTTCAGTTTTAAATTTGATAAAGAAGATGATATGAGTGAAATTCTCAAGCGGGGGCCATAGACATTAGGGTCTAATTCACTCATCTTGAAGCAATAGTCACCTTCTTTCTCTTGTACCATGGAAAGTGTGTCTGTTGTCCCTGTTTGGGTGTTATTTCCTGATCTTGACCCCTATATGTGGACTGACTCTATTCTAAGCAAGATGGCTAGTACCATTGGTAAACCTCTCTTTGCTGATATGCATACTACTTGTAAAGCTCGCCTTTCGTTTGAAAGAGTGATGGTGGAAGTGGATATTGCCAAGGATTTGCCTAAATGCGTCCATGTTAATACCTCTTATACTGGTCATTCCTCTCAAAGAATCATTTATGAATGGCTTCCTTACTTTTGTCATTCTTATAAGAAGCTGGGTCATTCTGACCAGAACTGTAAACGTAACAAAAAAGCTGCTGCTCAGTCTGTTCCAAAGACTTCAGAACAGGCAAAGAGTGATGATCATCCTCTTGATGGTCCTGAAACTATTCAGCTAGGTGGTACCTCAGCCTCAGAAGTGGTGGCACAGGATACTTTCTCTTTGCCATTGGACTCCGAATGCTTTAAGCTAGGTCCTTTCTCTTAGAGTCAGCCTCCTGATGTCCCATTGTTGAGTCCTGAAATGCACTCAGAATGCTGCAATACTGACCCAAATAATCCCAAGTCTGCTACTACAGAAGTGAAAAATATGCTTATAGAAATTCCCTCATGTTTTTCTGTCCTTCCTAAGGAGAGCCAGCTAGGTGGTACCTCAGGTTCTTTAGTGGTAACTCAGGATAATGGCTCTCTGTCTTTGGACTCAGGATGCTCGAGGCTAGGTCCTGTGGCACAGAGTCATTGGACTGATGTTCCAGTGTTGATCCCTGTAATGCACCAAGAATGTTGTGAAGGAGAATGGAGGCAGATGCCTGAGAGGAAAAAAATGGGTATTAATATGCCTATTTCCAGACCAGGAATGGCTACTGGAATTGTTGCTACCCCTAACAGATATACTGTGCTTGGTGAAGATGGGACTGGTAACATGCCTGTTGCTTCAATAGTGGATGTTATTCCCCCTGATATTCCTATAATATGAAGATTACTTCTTGGAATATTCGGGATTTTAATAAACCTGCTAAACACTTAGAGGTTATTTCTTTTCTTAAGGATCACAACCTTGATATTCTCGGCCTTCTTGAGACTAGAGTTTCAGTTGCAAAATCTGCTAGAATCATTCTAAAGTTTTATAAGTATAAGTGTGTTACTAACTATACTGAGCACCATAATGGGCGCATTTGGTTATTTTGGAACCCTATGACTACTAATATCCAAATCATGTCTGTTCATGGTCAAGTTATCCATTGTTCTGTTAAGCATTTTCCTTCTGGTAGATCCTTTTGTCTTTCTCTGGTGTATGGTAGTAACAGTGCTCATACCATGATGCAGCTTTGGACTTCTCTTGCTCATTTTGCTGCAAATGCTGGGCCTTGGGTTGTACTTGGTGATTTCAATATTGTTCGATTTTATCATGAAAAAATTAGCAATATCCCCCCTGATACAAATGATATGAATGACTTTAATAGTTGTCTTTTGGAGTTTGGTTTGAATGATCTGCAGGGCTCAGGTTGTTCATTCATTCGGTATAATAAGCAGGGCCCTTCTTCTAGTGTTTTCTCCAAACTGGACTAAATACTGGTAAATGAGGACTGACTTCATCTTTTTGCTCAAACAACTGATGCTTTCCTCCCTCCTGGTTTATCTAATCATAGTCCTGTTGTCTTATCCTTTTCTGACGCTCCTCTTCCTAAGAAATAATTCAGTTTTTTGAACTGCTGGATTTCCCATCCTAATTACTTGAAAACTGTGTCTAAAGCTTGGGATAAAAGAGTTACTGGAAATGCTATGTTCATTTTGATGAGCAAACTGAAAGAGACAAAGCACTATCTTAAAAAGTTACATGCTGCTCACTATTCTGATATCGCTAGCAGAATTGCAGAAGTCAAGGGTAAACTTGATCAATGCTTCTATGCTATGCAAGCTCAGCCTTATTCTGATGCTCTGCTTGTTTCTGAGAAACTTCTGTCTGCTGATTATGCTACTTTGCGAGAAGCTGGATCTAATATCCTTTGTCAGAGAGCTAAAATCAATGATATTCAGCATGATGATCTGCCTACTTTATATTTCTTTTCTAAAATCAAAGCAAGACAACAGTGTCAATTTATTGGGGAAATTCAAGATATGGATGGCCATCTTCATACTGATTGTCTCAGTGTGGGTGATGCTTTTGTCTCTTTTTACAAAAACTTGCTTGGTTCTTCTGTGGATGTTCAGGATATTGATCCTGCTGTATTTCTCAATGGTCCTGCTGTTACCAGTTCTGATTGGGGGCCCCTTACTGCTCCTATTACTCAGGCTGAGATCAAAAACACTTTGTTAATTGTTCTCTTTTGGTTCAAATAAGAGTCCTGGCTTGGATGGCTTCTCTGCGGGTTTCTTTAAATCCTCCTGGTCTATAGTGGGCAAAGACTTTTGTGCTGCGCTGTCTTGGCTTTCTTCAAAACTGGTTTTCTCCCCAAACAAGCTAATGTTACTCAAATATCCCTTATCCCTAAAAAACTTATCACTCAAACTGTTAAGGATTACAGGCCCATTTCCTGTTGTTGTATTATTTACAAAACCATCACAAAAATCCTCACTAACAGGTTACAGACAGTTATGCCATCCTTAGTTTGTATTGAACAAGCTGCATTCATTAAAGGTCGAAGTCTCTTTGAGAATGTCATGCTCACTCAAGGCTTAATCAAGGGCTACTCAAGGAAATTTATTTCTCTTAGATGTATGCTTAAAGTAGATATTAGTAAAGCCTTTGACTTCCTCCAATGGAGCTTCATTCATGCTATGCTCACTGGTCTTAACTTCCCCCCCTTTCATAAAATGGATTATGGGGTGTGTTTCTGGATCATGGTATACTTTGAAAGTTAATGGGTCTAATACTGGATTCTTCAAAGGGCATAGTGGTGTCAGACAAGGTGATCCCATCTCTCCCTGTCTTTTTGTTTTGAGCATGGAAATATTATCTAGGTGCCTGAGAAGAATCTGCCTGGATCCACAGGTTTCTTTCCACCCTAAATGCACTAAAATGGGCCTTACCCATCTGGTTTTTGCTGACGACCTTATGGTATTTGTTAGAGGTGACCTTCCATTATTAAAAAGGTCACTAATATTTTGCATCTTTTCTCCTCTTGGTCTGGCTTAAGGATTAATATTGACAAATCTGATGTATATTTTGGTGGAGTCAACCCTATTATCCTAGCTTAAAGCAGCTTATCCTCAGTAATATTGGTCTGGAAGAAGGCACCTTGCCCTTCAAGTATTTGGGATTGCCTGTTTTCTCCTCTATACTCACTAGTAGCATGTATGATGCCCTTGCTCAAAAGCTTCTGGCCTTATTGCAGAAGTGCCATTCCAAATTCTTGACTTATGCAGGCAAAGCGCAAATTATTCAATCAGTTGTTTTTGGATTGTGCAATTTCTGGGGTAGTAGTCTGCTTCTCCCCACTAGAGTTTGTAAACTCATCACTACTGCTTGTCGGAAACTGTTTTGGGGTCCTAATAGGTCCATGATATTCAAGAGTTGGTCTTCTATGTGTGTTCCATGGGAGGACGGTGGATTCAATATGAAAAATATCTGCTCATGGAATCAAGCTGCTATGTTGAAATGGCTGTGGCATCTGGATCATGGAACAGGCACGATATGGACTTTGGATCAGAGTTTATTTTTTATGTCACTCGAATATTTGGGATATCTCTTGCAAGGCTCACTTCCCTGAATCTTTCAGGGGGGTTCTAGCTACTCGTGATAAAATTACTGCTCAACTAGGCTCTCAACAGGCTGTACGTGATCTTTTGAAGAAATGCACTCTCAAGGGCAAATTCTCTATACAACATGCTTACTCTGCCATCAAAAGTCGTGGCTCTTCCTTGGCCTATTACAAAATTCTGAAGTCCTCTTCTTTCCTTCCTAAGCACAAATTCATTTTGGTTCTTGCTATGCAAAAGAAGGTACCTACTTTGGATTTGCTGATTATTAGGGGCATGCACTTTCCTAATCGGTGCTACCTTTGCAAAACTGCAGCTGAAAGTTCTAAGCATTTGTTCTTTCAATGTTCCTATATATTCTCAAGCTATTTTGCAGGACATTGTTACATGGATTGGCCTGCCTGTTACTAACTCTCAACTTCATGGCATTATTACTTTTATTCTTAGAAGGACTAAGAAGGCGGATTGGCATAAGAACTGGATTTACTCCTCCCTTGCAGCCATGGTTTATTGTCTATGGGGAGAAAGGAACTACAGAGCTTTCCAAAATCAGGAGCGCTCGTCTGCAGCAGTTGTTACTTAAGTCAAATTGATTGTAAAATTTAATTTATTGCATAGATTGGTTGTCACTTTTCCACAGGGGGTTGTTAATGCTTTTGATTTGTAGGCACCATTAGTTCTGGGTCAGTATAGGGGATATTCTTTGTAAGATCAACCCATGTATTCTCTTTTTGAAAATATATGGAAATAACTTTCTTGCAAAAAAAAAAATTAAAATATAGTTCAACTCATATGTATTGTGTTTTAGTTGTATAATAATTTTCAATTCTCAATATTTTATCAAGGAGTTCATAAATTATACCATATAGTTCATATTCTTTCTAATAAAGCTCGAATTTTCTATTAAAAAGCTCAAAATATGTACAGAAAATTGTATACCTCTGATGCTATAATCCGCTTATTGGGTTGAATTATTTGAGGTTGCTCAGGATTTGGAGAATATGGTTCTCGATGAGAAATCAAAATATAGTAATTTGCACTAAACTGATTTATATAAATATGTTATTCTACGTCATGTCATGTAGATATTTCAATTTTTTGGCATTTAGTACAAGAACATCTTAGTTTATTTTCTACCAAATTATATTCATCTTGTCGTTTAGCAAATTCAATAAATTCGCGAACACCCTTTATAAATCTAGCGGTAGGACGTTCTTTCATGCTCTTTCTTAGTACATTCATCCATGTTCCAATCTCTTCATTTTAATCTAAATAATATATAAACCATATTTTAAACAATAATCCATAAAATCATTTTAACAACAATTCATATGACATTATACTCATTATACTAATCTATTACCTTTAACAATACTCCACATTATAATAATTATAATAATTTAGGGGGCGTTTGGTTGGGGGTCTATAAGAAAGGGAAAGGGAAACAAAATTATTCATTCCCTTTGTTGGTGTTTGTTTGACACAATCAAAGGGAATTGAACTCCCTTCTTTACCCCTCAATCCTTCTAATTCCTTACCCCCACCCCCCAAGGGTTTGAGATTTCATTACCTTTGTTACCCTTCAACCACTATTTTCACCTACCACCACACTTACAACTACCACCACTATAGCCACCACCAAACCACCACTATGACGCCACCGTCGCCGCCACCCCACCCCCACCACTACCACCACCGCCACCGCCATAACACCCCTACCACCACCACCACCACCGTCGTGACACCCCCACCACCATCACTACCATGACACTCCACCACCATCACCTTCGTGACCACCGCCACCACCGTCACCATCACCGCCATGACATCTCTACCACCACCGCCGCCACCACCACCATGACACCCCTACCCCCATCACTGTCGTGACCATCACCGTCGTCACCACCACCGCCACCGCCATAACACCCCACCACCGCCACCACCACCATGACACCTCCACCACCACCATCATTGTCCGCCAGCAGAGAAGTGGTTGTTTGTGGTGGACTGGTGGTGTGTGTTATTGGTGAGAGTGAGTGTGAATGGACAATTAGTTATCTTTCTTAGAGTAACCAAACAACCTATTAAGTTTATACTAACCCAGTGCATTCAACAATACTAACATTATATACTAATTTCTACCTTCAACATTACTAACATTATACTTCCTCCATTTTCCTATTTTTTTCTCATTTCCCTTATTTGGCAAATTATCTATTTTCTTCCCATTTCTTTTCTTTCCTATTTTTGACAATTTGGTCCTTGTCCTATCTTATCTATATTAATACAGAAACATTTAATGAATGCTGGTGAATCCACCTCATTAGTCCATCATTTTATCTTTTTTTTAATTCAATTATAGTGGGACCCGCATTGTTATTTACTGAATTAATTATCGAATAAATGTTTGCGTTTCATTAGTTGTGTTATTATTACGTACTAATTCTGATTTATTTCGTAAATAATAATTTAAACGTAAACGATTATATTTATAACGTCTAACTTATATATTATATATTAAAATATATTGTCGATGTTTTATACATAATTATTAAATAATGAGTTATAACTAACAATCAATATTACAATAAATAATACATAATTATAATAAATACTAACCAAAATTACAGTAATTGATTAAAAAAATGTAACAAAATTCAGAAAATGATAAAAACACGATCGAAATTTCAAGTACAATTTTCATGACAGTATTAAATTAATATAGCAATAAGAATAAATTAAAATAACAATAACGTCAAAAAAAATACTTACAATGTCAATGATATTACGAAAATCTTAATCAATTATAGCATATAACCTAAAATTTCATCATCAAAAATATATTTGAATTATTAATAGAACTATTTAAAATAACAATATTATTAAAACGACCCCGTGCATTTTTGCACGGGGCTAAAACTAGTTCCATTAATTACAAAAAATGTGATCTATCTCTATAAAAGGATTAGAATTTAACTCATTCTGATTGGTTCCTTGAAATAAGAAAAAAAAAACTACCTACTAACTTTTAGTTTGATTTAATTTCCCTCTCTCTTCTTAATTACGTAATCGATTGCAGTATTACATTTCGTCATTGTCATAATAAAATATGATACAATCAAATTATTGTTCATCGAAAATATAAATAACAGTATACAACGTTTCAATAAAATACGATATAGAACGGTCCAAAAATCAAATCCGAAAAACAAAAAATTACAAACACGGAAAATAATTACAGTCCGAAAATTAAATTACATAATATTATCCAATTTTCCAATCAATTCAAATATAAATTAAGATACCAAACAAAATAAAATACGGTAAAATATGATATACAACGGTCCAATATATATCAAAATTATTACATTTTCACCAATGTCGTAATAAAAATCCTGTATATTAGAAAAAAACTGAAAATCAGAACAAAAAATAAACAAAACGGGAATTCCAACCTAAATAACTCAAAGTCAACTAAAAATTATTCAGGTGGGGATATTACGTTTATTAATCAGGTTGCATATTAATGATTAATGATAATACTAATACTAATAAAATACTGGAATAAAATACTTGAAATAAACTAAAAATATGAAAATTATAATTTTATTATGCTAAAAGAACTGCGAATTAATTTTTTTTCATGTAGATGTACTCCTAAGAGATTGAGACGATGTTGATAATAATAAGATAATTGACAGCTAAAAAGAACACACAAGCAGGTAATAAAAAAACGGGATCAATATTTCTAATAAAAAATCCGTAAATTCTGAAACCATACCAAATAAAATTTGCCTTTTACATTAGTAATGAAATAGGTTTGCTTTTATAGCAGAAAAAAAGGGTTTATTTTAGTAATTGATGATTTATAATAATTTATATATTATCTACTTAATTTTTATTTTGAATTGTATTTGTATTAATTAGTCACATATTTATGAGTAACCAAATATTTAAAAACAGGACCGGACATTTGTTGTACGGGTATAAAACTAGTTGCTTTATGTTTCATTAATTACAAAAAATGCCCTCTTTTCATTACTAACCCCATTTGTTGTCTTTCTTTCATTACTTTATCATTTTTTTAATAAATGCCTTAATCCTTGTACAATATGAAATGGGAAGAAATAAAATAAATGGAGGAAGTACTACTTAACTAATCAAAAGTAACAATAATAACAACATTAATACCAATCAACATCAACAACACTAATACTAATCAAAATCAACAATACTAACAACACTAATGCTAATAAAAAAACAATAATACTAACATCACTAATATCATCATTATCATAACTATCAATCTCCAATCCCCCACCAACAAATATCATCATTGATCCCAATTTCACCATATATAAAAGTTAATTAAACAACATTTAAAAACCTAATAATCAACACAAATGTTATCTAAACATATGAAATCATCTTAATACTAGTCACAAAAACAAATTAAACTAAGAAAATGAAATTAAAATTGAAATTGATATTGACAACAAAGAGATTATACCTTCACCAATAAGAACAAAATATATTAAGAGAGAAGGAATAGTCACCGGCGTGGTGGTGGTGGTGGTGGTGGGCTAGAATTGGAGTTGGAGTTGGAGTCGGAAGAGGAATAATCAGGGTTTTTAATTATTATTTTGTGAATTGGTAAAGTAAGAGAGAATAGAGTTGTGTCCGTGTTTTCAATGGGCGACAGATTAATAGTAGTCGTCGCCAATCAGTCGTCGTACTAAAATTAGTTGCACGCCTCAACTATTGTATTAGGGAATGGAAGTCGCCAAAATTGACGACTGATTTCAGTCACCCGATTTTTAGTATAGTCACCATTTTGGCGACTATCTATTCAAGTCATCTTCTATAAGTCGTTGAAACAACAATTCTTGTAGTGCGAGCTCTCGCATCTTATTAGTTATCATATTAATCACATGTATGATTTCATTGAGGTCTATTTTACCAAGGTAAGTCCAACTATCAAGTTATGTCTTTTGACCCACCACTTTGTCTAGGTCTAGACGTGGACAACCACCAAATCTCTAGTATTATTAAGGATGTGAAACTTGATCTTCATCTTTTCGATGAAGTGATAATAAACATTGTTTCCGTGAAACCAACAAGGTTGCTAACTTCATGGCTTCCGTTGGACATTCATGTCCAATTCTTTCGAGGTGGGTTGAAAGCCGGTAGCTTCAACTTACTTTACTCATTCGAAATGATGAGATAGGTTGGTCATATCTAAGAGGATCAACCTAATTTCCTTACCTTATAATAAAAAACAAAAAAAAAAAAAAAAAAAAAAAAAAACCACCTCTTTGCCTAAAATAAGACATTGTGGTTCCACATCAGCGCATAAGGCGAGACATGGAGTAATACAAACTCTGACGGAGTTCTAGTGGTTCCACTTCAGAGTCATTTTCCTTTTCTTTACACTAATTTGTTATTACAATCTTGTATGTTGTTAGTAATTCGATTAGTTTATGTCGACTAGTAATCTGTTGTGCAATTCACTATTTTGGTTAATTTAATTGATGATTTTTTTGTTGATTAAATTGATAGTAATTCAATCTTATTCGTTAAAATACTTTTAAATTATTTTGGAGATTTAGGCTTGTTCTTTATAGCTGAATTGAATTGAACTGAATTGAATAAAATTGAACTGAATTGAACTGAACTAAATTGAACTGAGTTGAACTGAACCGAACTGAGCTGAACTGAACTGAATTTAATCGAGTTAAACTAAACTGAATGAAGCTGAAACTAATAAAAGTAAATGAAGTTTAATTAAACTGAACTACCTAAATAATAATAATAATAATAATAATAATAATAATAATAATAATAATGTGGTATGTATTTAATAAAAGCGAGCTAATTTAATTGAACTGAACTAAACTGAGTGAAGTTGAACTAAAATGAGTTTAAAATAAGCCAAAAATGATAGAATATTAGTCAATATTGTTCATTAAAATTTTCAAATTAGTTTGTCGATGACTAATATCTACTGAGATTTTTTAATGTGGATTAGTTTCACTTGGGTCACTAACATTAGCCATTAGTCATTACCATAGGAGTATTACAGTATAGGTCATCCCAAAGTATTGGGCTGTGTTCCTCTAGCTTCCAAGATTTCTTAGTATAAATCTAATGGGCCTTGTATTAACATAAATTAAATTCAAAAAAGCCCAACTAATAACCCGGTAATGATATTTATTGGTGCGCATAAATGCGTGATATACCTTTCCACGTTGAAAATCCTACTTCCTTATTCCTCCATGGGCAAATAAGTAATTTCATTAGAATCATGGTCATTTTGGAGAATTAGGCACTAAGATGAAGGAAACGCGTATGCCTAGTGTATAGCTCAAGTTGAGGGTATTTTGGCAAATATATTTACAACGCTTATCTCACCCACAACTCATATTCCATAAGCCTACAAATAATATCTTCTTCTTGATCGGATTCTTTGGAGAATTAATTAATTAATTAATTAAAATATCTTTATGACCGATTATTATCGATGTTTCATCCAACCACGTGCACTATAGAAAGTTAAAGTGGGCGATTAAAGACTTAAAGTGAGCATAAATGCATAATTCCTGATTTATTCTTTTTTTTATTTAATTTAAAATATTATTTAAGTTATGGTACGACTTTTTTCTCTAAACGTTTCATCTTTATTCTCTCACTAGCTAAGTAAATTTCATGAGAGACCATCTTAGGCTCGGTTCTTTCTAACTTAACTTCAGTTCGTCCCATTTTTGTTCGATGCTAGTTCAATTTAGTTTTATTTAACTTAGCTCAGTTTCATTCAATTAACCTCAATTAACTTCAATTCAGCTCCGTTCCTTAAAAAATAACAGAGCATTATTAAGCAACCGAAATAGTATAACGGGTACAAACATTGTAAAATTCGGTACCGAAAGTCAAAAAGGTTATGATATCAAAAATAGGTATTCATTCCTCATTTCCTCCTACGCTTATTTTCACCCCATTTGTTTTAGTATTAATTGATAAAAATACCCTGAATTATGTGTGTCCTACTCAAAATGTTTCGAACTTTGTTTTAACTACCAATATAACCAACTAAGACTCTCATTCACTTTTATTATAATATATGACCTGCTACCAGCTAAGTAAGTGAATAAATTTTTAACCCTTCTTTAACCCGTCTTTTTCTTCTTTACTTCTCTGTTAATCTATTCACCTAATCACATCATCATTAAAACGTGCTACAATTAGTTAACAAAACAACAAATTATATTCAAAGCAAATGAGGGCTTTGTGTTAGTTGATTATACTAGTAGTTAAAATAAAGTTTAGAGTATTTTGAGCAGTTCACTCATAGTTCGGAGTATTTCTATCAATTAATCATTTGTTTTATTGTGGACTCCAAAACGACACTTTAACCGTAGTTTTTGACGTCTACATGTTTTTTTTTTTTTCTTGAAATTTTTTGGTGAAAGAAATCATAGGAATAAGTGTAAATATTTTTGTTTTATAATTTAATAATTTATATTCTCCAACTTATTTAGAGTCGCAAGTGTCTGAAATTTGACCTCTCAAAACAAATAGGGTAAAAATAGTAGAGTTGATCGAGGAGGTAAAACATAATAATAGGAATCAAAATAAGGTGTTGCCAGCCTTATTGAAATTTGTTTAAAGGATCAAAATAAAGTCATAAGGATTAATTTGATGCCGATGAGATTTTAACTTGAATTATAAGCGTCACTTATTACCTCTTATAATTTTATCAACTATGAAAAACAATGTCGACAAGTGCAAAGGTTGACAAAAACTTTGTTTCTTTGACCATTTTTCAAAAGAATTTGTAACAATGAATCGGATATTCCTTTAATTAAACTTCTAACTATTTTTTTTTTTGCACATTCAAATTTTGTATAAATATATATAAGAAATAATAACTTTAATGTAAATTTTAAAAAAGTTTGTTGATTTTCATCATCATGCTTTAATATTTTATATATTCACCAAAATAAATAAAATTGACACTTATAAATAGTGAAATTCTCAAACATAGTTTGTCCAAAATGGCATGAAATTCTCAAACGTAGTTTGTCCAAAATGTTAGAGGTTTTATGTTTAATCAATGTTAGGTGCAAACTCATGTATTATATTGACAGTGTAATTTGTAAATATGAAAAATATCTTTGAGGTATTTACTAACTTTAATACTCCTTCTTATTCTATATAATATTTCCTTTTTCTTTTTTCGTCTATTAAAAATACATTTTCTATTTTCTCCACAGTAGTCATACTTTATATACTTATTTCAATAACTTTATTCACAAGTCGCAACAATACCCCCACAATATATTATCTCCCCAATCACCTCACCTAACACCAATACTTTATGTTTATTTTAAACGAACACTTAAATTTTGTATCAATGTCGAGTAGGGAAAGATTATCCGAAATATGAGGGAGTAGTACAAAACCTTTAAGAGATGAACCTAATAGTAAATTTTTGAGGACCCCACGCATCAAAGGCCCAATTAAAGATATCAACGTATCCGCTCAACAATTATTATCAAACCCAAAAGTCGACTTTGGCTAGGCATAAGAAGAAGCATCAAGCACAAGGTTTGAATGTGACATACAATATGTGGCGATGAACTACTAAGCTCGAGGGAGAGCTCATATATTCGTGAAAAGTTACATGAGCCTCATAATGATGACCGATGAGACAAAGCTTTTTCCAAGGAATACCGTTAGCGGCACAATGAGATTGGCTACAGCTTGACGAAAGGTAATAAAAGACATGGTCCACGGTAAAGTCCAAGGGTGATCCGGCATGGTGCACTGAGGACGGTGAAATTGAGATAACGAGTAATAAATAAATTACGAATAAAATAAATAAATTAAAGTGCATTTTAGCCCGGTTATAGATGGTTTAATCTAGGGTATTGGTCAATAGGTTTATAGTATAGTTTTACATTTGGATTTGAGGATATTTAAGATTTCACTCTAAATTATGCAATTATATATCCTTAGTTTTATTATTTAGTCTAGCCATTTTCATCCAAGTGTTCACAAGTCTTCTACAACTCGAAAAAATAAACAATTATTTGAAAATGAAGTAATCTCAAACCAATTACTAGATCACTTACTTCGCAAAAGGTAATTCTTTGTATAACAACTTTAATTTAATATGCGATATTGCAAAAATTTTAATCAATATATATCAATAGGATATTTATTAGAAAGAAACGTCGTAACAATTTCTCACATGCAACAACGCCAACAATCAACTGAGCTTAGGATCAACCAATCAACTAACTGATACAATCTCAATTTACGCATTTTTTAGTCCCCTTCGTCCCCTTTTTCTTTTCAATTTACACTATTCTGAGCGATATTAGGTGACATTTTTTTCTTATTTGCAACTTCGTGCTTTATGGTTAGTTTTATAGGTAAACAACCAAATGAAGCGGTTTGTACCTCAATTTGAGTGCAACATAAGGATTCATGGACATCCAAGTACAATTGGAAGAAGACAAAAAGAAAATCGAGATACGACCATCTAAAGGGCCCACCCTCCCTTAGGAATGGTCGGTTCCTAACTGATAGGAGAGCAGCTCCGATATATAAATGGGAGAATCAGAGCTACCGAACGGTTATAACCCTATCCATTCAGGACTTCAGGATGATTATCGAGAAAGACTTAAATCGATCGAGATGACTCCTACAATCGTACCAGATTGGGTAAAACTGCTAGCGCCCATTTTCTTTACGAATTCATTGCCTTTACTGATAGGCCCTATATAGCCATAACTTGTAATCAGATTATATTTTAGATCATCTTAGCTTATACTATAAATCTACAATTAGTCTTTAATCTTTACTATTTTGTTTATTTTTTTTTTTCATAATTTGCATTAATCTTTCTTTAATATAGATTATTTCCCTAAAATAGGTTTGTCAAAGATTGGTGACAAGTTTTTTTTATTAATACATGATCCTTCTTTATTTTTCAATCTATTATTTTCATTTCCCTAATTAATTGGCATAATCTTTAGTCTCCTTTTACTTATTTGTTATTTTTTGTTTATTTTGTTAAAAGTTGCTTTAGATCATCATGTTTATGTTATACTTCATGTTTTATGCTATTGTTAGCATGTTTCATCAGTCATGAGTGAGTAGTGATTAGGCTATAAGGTTATAAGGGAATTACGAGAAGATGATTATGGATTAATCTATGATTATTAATTTGATGAGCAAAACTTTGATGACATAACACGCAATCATTAGATGCGACATCATAATTCAAAATTGATTTCACATATTTTTGCACAAAACCATCAAAAATCATAACTACGTACCAAATCTTAAAATACATATTGGGTTTGAAATAACTTTCTCACCCACCATTAGCACTATTCTAAAAAATTAAGAAAAGCCTAACCAAAATCGGTCTCTTAGGCCAAACGAATGATAATTATATTGTGTAACATAACTTAACATGTTATATATGATTGTAAAGGACGCATGAATAATGCATAATTTAAGAGTAAAATATGAGGTAATTTATTTGGTAAAATACTTGTTTGGTTTGATTATGTAATGAGTGATGTTTATAAGAAATTTATAATTAAGTGAGCTTTATAAGAAAAGTTATTGGACTTGTTGGATCAAGGAAAAACAATTAACATATACTTATGAGTGATATATGCTAACATAAATATAGATATTAACAATAAATTAAGATCCCGAATTTAAAAAAAAAAACGAGTTTTACTTTTTCACATACGAGTTTTACTCTTTCACATACATTTTTTCATTAATTTCCCCTAATACCCCTCTTATCTAAAACCTAGCAAATTAACTCTTATTCAACTTTTTCCCCTAAAACCTAATTCAATTACTCCAAGTCCAAGCACTTGAAGAAGAATTTTAATCCCCTAATTAATGAAGTAATTACCAGATAGTCCAAATTACATCTTAACGGTAAACTATATGAATATCTGGTTTTATTCTTCATTTAGGAACAATTTGTCTTGCTATACTCCTCTGAATCCTAAGAAGCTTTTAAGCAAGCATTCTCCACCATAGCACAATCCGACTTAGACAACCGCACTATTGTATTTCGATCGGAGGAAATTCCTATATTATAACCATGATAGAAAATCTTCGATTTATAATAAACCACGCATTTATTAAGAATGAAAGGCTTTTTTCTCTTCTCTAATTAGTCACAACTATGGTTTCCAACTGAATAAATAGATAATCAATGCCTTGCTAGTTGGTGATGGTGGCGTTGTATAACAGGGCTGGGTTGGTAGGCTTGTTTTTTGAAGAGGATGGTCAGCTTGGAAGGTTGTCACGGTAATTGATTTTGAGTGAAGAAAAAATGACAAGGATATAATAGTAAAATTCGTATGTAAAAGAGTAAAATTCGTATGTGAAAAAGCACGACAAAAAAAAATCCTGAATTCAAAACATCGGTATGAAAATAACATGACAATGAAATATACTAACACAAATCTTAAGCAATGATGGTCAACCAATTATTTCGCTAGTATGATGAACATTGAGTCTTGACTCTTGAATCGAAGGTTGCATGAGGATGGCGATTAAAATTTTAGAAAAAGAGCCGTTGGGGAGATGATCAAACAAACACACCCCAAAAAACACAAAACCAAACCGGACCAATAGAAAGAAGGAAGCAAAGGCGGGACGGATAGCTAGCGTGGCAAGCGAATAAAAGACGAAAATAAAAACCGAAATTTCAAAAACCCGCCTAAAATTACAAAGGGGTATTAGAAAGAGAAAGAGAAACAAAAACACTGAGACATAATTGAAATACACTCGCTGAAAGAATAACAAAACAAATACCAACAACACCCTTCAACTCTCCTCCTTTTATCCCCCCCTTCCTTCCCAACTCTTCCCTTCAATCCTCTCCCCTCTCTCCTTTCCCCCAATATCTATCCTCCCTCTCAAACCCTAACCCTATCTTTCTGGTATCACATCTCTCTCCTCTTTTTCTTCCTATTTTCGCTTCATTTTTCTCATTTTTTTCGAAATTTCTGCTTATTATTGTCGATTTTTGTTCATTTTTTGCTATGATTTTTTTGTTTTATTGTGTTTTTTTGTTGCAGTTGTAAACATGAAGGGAGGAAAATCGAAGGCGGATACTAAAAAATCCGAAGGAAGGTAGTTATCGACATCTTAATCAATTTTTTTCGTTATTTTGATTTTTGAACGTTTCGCTGTGCTGTTGATCTGTTCTTTTTTCAGTTATTCTTGACGTTAATTGATGTTCGAGAATGAGTATGAATATATTGATCATTTTTTCTTCGTTGTTTTGCTTTTCCGAACGTCTCGCTATGTGCTGATCCGGTTTGATTGAGATATTTTTGTCGTTTATTAATGTTCCAGCATGAGTATGGATTTTGATTGTGTTAATTTTTAATTAGTTTTAGTTTATTTGTGAAATTAGGTTTTCTGTATAATTTCTAAATTTTTGTTCATTTTTTTGTTCATTTTTGTTTGTAAATTTGTCTCTCTTTAGCGTTTTGGTCAAATTGTCGAGGTTTACATGAGCCGTTACTTTGGTCTAGACGTTGTTCAGTTCGTTTGCGTCATCGGATTTTGATCACTAATTATAAAATTGACTTTGACGTTTGCTTAAGTTACAGATCTGTATTGATATTTGTTCAATTTCAACTGGTTCGTTATTACCAAAACATCTAACTGTTGTACCTTTTGATTTGGCTGTAGTTTCTGTACAGATAATTGACATCCAATTATTTATTTTCCTGTTTTTTTTGTTGATTTCTATGTCAAGTTAGTTATGTGAATAAATGAAGTTGAAAACTGTAGTCTAGACTGATTGCTTTTGAGTAATTGTTTGTTATAAGTTGACCTCATAAGAATAGAGTGACAGTTATATTATTTTGATGATTTTATATTCACTTTTGTTGCTAGATCCGTCCATAAGTTGTGTTGTGTTGTGTTGTGTTGAAAGATTATTGATCTTGGAAATTTTGTTCAGGCTTGCTGTGAAAAAAGGTGCCCCTGCTAAGAAGGGGAAGCCCGCCAAGGACCCTAACAAGCCCAAGAGGCCACCAAGTGCCTTCTTTGTTTTCATGTAGTTTTTGTTGGTCGACTATTTCCTTTGCTGGTTAACTTTTGTGTGCTTAGTTTCAGCGCAGTGGTCCTCATGATTGCTGTTTTGTCTATATTAGGGAGGATTTCCGAGTTCAGTATAAGCAGAAACACCCTAACAACAAATCTGTTGCTGCTGTGAGTCCTGTTTCATACTTGAATTTCAGATGATTTGAATTTGATCCAAAATTCATAGATTGTTCACAGCTTTTTGTTAACAAGATCACACTCTTGTGTGTAGGTTGGGAAAGCCGGTGGAGAGAAATGGAAGTCCTTGTCTGATGCTGTAAGCTTAGCAGCTATTGCTAAAATTACGGAATTCGCTGTTGTGCATTTAACTGAAATACTTGTATACTGATTTGTGTTGCGTGTTTTCTTAATTTTAGGAGAAGGCTCCTTACGTTCAGAAGGCCGAGAAAAGGAAGTCTGACTATGAAAAGAACATGAATGCCTACAACAAGAAACTGGTACATTGCCTTTTGAACTTGGTGCTCTTGTACTTTCGGAAGTTGGTAACTCGCAGGTGTTTATGGATTGACTTAACAACGATGTGGAACATGTTGAAAATGTAGGCTGAAGGTCCTGAAGATGAGCCAGAAGATGAGTCAGACAAATCCAGGTCTGAGGTTAATGATGAGGATGATGGTGATGACAGTGGCGAGGTGAATAACTTAACATTGATTGAAAACTGTTATTTTTGTTTGTGCTTTTGTAAAATCTGCTGGTGTTAATTTGTACCTTGCGTCTTGATCTTTAGGAGGACGAGGATGATGACTAGGCTTGTCGATGAAGGTACAGATCAAGGGGGCGGTTGATGGCTATTCAAGTTACTCTGCAGTTTTAGGATATGGGTTTTAAAAAAAAAAGATGAAACTCAGTCACTTTGTATCCTACCCCGACTTGATATAGCCACCGGCCTTGTACTTGTAGAATTAGTAGCGAATTACTAATTACTTGTGTTTAAGCCTAAATATGATGATTAATATCACCTCTTGTTAGTGGAATTGTTTTAGAGTAGTTCCCGTTTATTACCCAGGTTGTGGTTGTGTAATTTTCTGCAGTCTATCTCTACTCAATCACATACGAGTAATCTTAGTGTACTTCCTGTTTATCATTGCTCAGGTAGTGTGATTGTTTCATCCTGCAATTTACCATTTCACAACCCATGTTTTTGTATTTAGGGGAAGCAGTGCAGTTTGTATGACTTGTTTGTTACTGTCGAAGTGTCAAGGAGAACACAGTAACCAATTTCTGTTACGAGCTACTCAGAGTACAAATGTTGTCAGGATCGAGATCTTAGTTTGGATCGAAGAGGGATGGTAGGATTGGATTGCGGGATCGAATCGTAGGATCGTAAAATCCTACAAATAGCTTGGATAAGTAGGTTTATGAGTGAAATTTGGTATAGTTCGTGATGCATAATGTTAAAAGTTAATAAAGTTAAATTTAATGGCGTGAAAATTATAATAATCATATCAACAAATTGTATATACCTTTAATTTAGAGTTGTGAGTATAGAAGAAAAACCAATACACAAATTCGTAACACAAGTAACACAAGTATTTTACGATCCTGACCGATCCTATACCGATACGATCCTACGACGGTTTGAATCGTTTTCCACTTTTTGAATCGTAGGATCGTACGATCCTACGATTTGGATTGCGATTTTGACAACAATGCATAGTACAACCTAGTATTGGATCAAATGTTTTCATTGAAGTTCGGAATTTTGATTATGAGATTTTTGAGTGACGTACGAGTAATATATAACACTAAAGTAGGTCTAATGGGCTTTCACTAATATTTTTTTTTTAATAACGAGGAGTTTTGATCCAGTCGGACACGCAATACTAGGTTAGGGGTGAGCAAAAAATTCCGATACGGTTTTATAATACGGATACGATACGATATACGATTTGAATTATACGAATTTCCGTATATACGATACGGAAATCCGTATATACGATACGGTTTTCACAAAACCATACTGTATCCGGGTCGGGCAAAAACGAAACCGTATATACGGTTTTCGACACGGTTTGAAATTTTTGTATAAAAAAATTAATGAAACGCAAAGTTCAGCTTTCAACTTCCACTCTTAATGGTTTTTTATGACTTATTTTACTAACTTGTCTTAATAAATAAAAAATTAGTCTTTCATTAGATGTAGACAAGTTAGATGTAATTATTAGCACTTGAATAAATACAATATTTAATTGCGCATTTCTCACCAAACCGTATCCGTATATACGGATTCCGTATACACGGTTTTTCCGGGTACCCGAAAACCGTATATACGGTTAAACCGTATCGGATCCGTATAGTGAATTTTGCGATTTTTAAAACCGTATACCCGGTACGGTTTTCAAAACCGTACCGGGTACACGGTTTTGCTCACCCCTATACTAGGCTAATTCCTACGATTTACTTATACTCTATAGCATAGTGTATTAAACTCAAAATTGACTCCTTGAAACACACTATGATAGTAATGTTGACAATTTAAACCAACAAAAACCACTATTCCTCTTCTGGACTGTTGAACAATCAAACAACCTTCCCCCAAGGCCGAACCCTAACTCAAAGTTCCACAACAATGGCGACAACAAGGAGAATTGCCGTAGCTTTAGAATGTCAGCAAACTTGAGAGCATAGGATTAAGCAAAACAATGATCGTTTCCGGAACAGAGAGAACAACTCTCTGAACATGAAAAAACCAAAGAAAGAAAATTATCCTAAACTCAACCATCTTCTTTTCCCTGCTTCTCTCCCTCTGTCTTCTCCTTTGCCCCTAAATCTGAATTCTTGTATCAATAGAAATTATCCTTATCTTTCTCTTTATGACAAGATCATTACTTTGTTTAAGATGTTTACATCTTTCAGATGTCGAAGACTTATCTTTTTTGAGAAATTAGAGATTGAGATTTTGAATCCTTGCTCTTCTAGGTGTAGCTTTGGTAAGCTTTGTTTTGAGACTGCTTTAAAAGCTCATGACTTTCCTAGTTGTGTGAGTTTCTTATCGATTCCGATTATGATTGGCGTTGCTTCTGTCATGGTGGCTTTTGTTAAGAGAACCGCGTCTAGGTGGGTATTATCTTAGAAAGATGAACTGGCTATTACTAGTATTTCTAGTTGGTCAATTTCTTCGGGTGTAAGTCGTCATTCTTCGATCATTTTCTCCATCTTTGAACCCTTGCTATTATTGGATCCAGTCAATTTACCTAGGCGTTTTGCCTCTTTATTTGTAGACATTGAGGTGCTCTCCATTTTAGCTCAGAAGAGCTTCCCTCAGTCTCTTGTCTACATTAAAGAGCTTTCCGACTTAGGTTTGTCCCAAGCAAAAAATTATGCAATCTTTTTTGGTCCTAACAATTTGTTTTTTTGGACTATACAACCGTCTATTCTAGATGGATTGCTTTAACTCAAGAAATTATGATATTAATTAGTACTCGTAAATGCTTCATTTGTGGCTATGGTGTTCTTGTCAAAGATATTATCTGTTTATTCTTTACAGATACTGATTCGTATTTGGCCTTCAATAACCTTTGATGAGCTCCATTTTGGTCATCATTTTCTTTACATTTTCTTTATTTTCGGTTACGATTCGACCTCGATTTGCGTGTCTTTAGTTGCTTTTACGTCCGTTGCCTCGTATATTCCTATTCTATCCACTATTTGTAGGTATTACGGCGGGGGGCGAAGAAACGGGACAAATTGAGGCGGATTTAGAGCGATTTATGAAGAATTATGAAGAAATTGGCAAACTCCCTTCCCAGGCCTTCCCAGCCGGTCCCCAACCGGCGGCCGGTCGGCCGGTTGGGGAGCTTTGACTTGACTTTCGAGAAAATTGGAAGAAGTTTACAGATTCTTAAGAAAAGCGTACCAGCCGGTTCCCAGCCGGCAGCCGGTAGGCCGGCTGGGGATCAATTCCATACTTAGTTTTTTTCGAAGAATTGAAGAAATATCAATATTGGGCAGATTATTGAGAAAAGGCTCCCAGCCGGTGGCCAACCGACAGCCGGTCAGCCGGCTGGGATGACCTGTAGGCTGTAGCCAAGTGAAGAAAAGAAGAAAACAGATTAAGTGAAAAGGCCTCCCAGCCGGTGACCGACCGGCAACCGGTCGGTCGGCTGAGGGTCAAGGGTATTTGAAGAAAAAAGAAGAAAAAGTCAGAAGTCCTCATTTGGACTCTTAGCCGGTCTCAGACCGGCAGCCGGTCGACCGGCTGAGAGCCCCTTTTCGTATTTTCGAGCTCTATATAAACCCGCACTTGTATCATTTTATTTTCACGCATTCCTAAGCACCTTTTTAGGGTTTTTTTACTGTTTCATTGGCTAATACTTAGACACAAAAACACTCTCAAATATTTTAATCTTGTTTAGATCCTAGTTTAATCTTTCAATATTTGTTAATTTCTCTTTAGGATTCTACTTAGCCTTGTTCTTGGGTATTGTAAGAGGATTTTGTTGGGTTGTATTTTGAAGGGTTTGAAAGAATCTTTCAACTTGTTATCCAAGCTACTTCCTTTTCTATAATCATTGGTATAATTCTTCTAATCTCTACTTAGTTTTTACATTTGTTTATGTTTCTTTTGAATCAATTGTTTACTCTTTGCTTGTTCATGATGGTTAGTATGTGTTTATGTCTTATTCACATGGTTTCCCTTACTATGAGTGAGTAGTATCTTGGCTAGGGTAAGGGGTGATCTTGGGTGTTGTTTAGATGATAAATTCGTGCTAGTAAGTTGATTAGTTGTTCTTAAAAGAGTAGTTTTCCATTTGTTGCATGCTAGGTGTTTGATGATTTGCCTCAACGAAAGTTGGGCTTTGATTTTAGCGTGACTTGCCTTTAGCGACGGTTGGGGGTTTGTCTTAGCATGTTTAATGGTTGGTTGTGGTATTTGTAGCGAAAGCTAGGGTATTCCGACCTAGGTTAGTCGACTCGAGAGAAGAGACTACCCGAGACTATTTGTTTGAGACCTTCTAGTTTTCTTTCTCGCATCTTCGTCTAACCACCTTAGTGACCCCCGACACCCTAGTCTTCTCTTCCATCGATTCAATCTTAACTAGTTTGCTTTAATTGTTTGTTTTAGTTGTTCTTTAGTCATTAATCATTCACAAACCTATTACCCCCGACTCTTATTTAAATTAGAACATAATTACACAACTATCCCCACCGTCTTCGCGTTCGACCCCGATTTCGATACTACTTGCTTTCGGGTTTTATAAATGTGTTTGATGCCGGTAGTGACGGCAAAGCCGGCCATCAAAATGGTGACGCTAAAGCCGACCATCAAAATGGCGCCGTTGCCGGGGACGGTGTTTAGAAGTTGTGTAGTTTAGTTTTAGTTTTAGTCTAGAGTTAGTTGAGCTTGTTTTGTTTTGATCAAAGATTTGGTAGTTAATTGTAGAGTGTTTGTTTTATTGCTCACCCTAGTGTTTAACAAGCACTAGGACGACTAATTTGTTTGCTAAGTTTTATGCCTAGGGGTGACTCTAACTCTTTGTTGTCAACTTCCGAACCGGAGAGGCTCTTTCGGGCCTTAAGGAGGAAGACCATTGCAAGGGTAAGAATTGCGTCCCAAGCATCTACTAGCCAAAACAACCCCTCTTCATCCAAACCACCAAGTCCCAATCAAAGCAACCCTAGCCCAATATCTGACAATTTTGACAACCCGTTTTATCAATCACCACCACAATCACCACACTTTCCAAATAACCATCGAATTCATATAATGGCCGCTCTTCGTGATCATAACCGGCCCAATCACAATGACACCACCAATCCAATCAACTTCGGGGCTCTTGTTCCTCATAATTTCGAAATACACCCTTCGCAAATGAGCTCAATCGAGAAGAACGCCTTTAGCGGGGCTTCTCACGAAGATGCTCATGGGAACTTGAGAAAGTTCAAGGGTAAGGTCGCAATGATAAAGAAAACGGGAGTACCCGAGGAGACACTAAGGCTTATGCTTTTCCCCTATTCCTTAACCGACAAGGCGGATAGGTGGTTAAATGTCCATGCTCCAAATACATTCACCACATGGGACGACTTGGCAACGACTTTCCTTGCCAAGTACTACCCATCCTCCAAGACCGCGATGCTCCGAAATGAGATAACTCAGTTTCAACAAGACGAGGGAGAATCTTTGGGAGAAGCTTGGGATAGATACCAAGATTTGCTTGCTAAGTGCCCACACCACGGGATACCACCTTGGTACACAACCCAAACCTTTTTTCAGACTCTTCTCCCCCGGACTAAAGAAATGGTTAATGCATCGGCGGGTGGTAACTTCGACCACTTGCCGCATGAGACGGGAACGAAACTCATCAAAAAGATCGTTGATTCGGAGGAAAATTATGGTACTAGAGGGAATGTCTTGAGGAAGAGTAGCAAGTACTCTAGTGAGCACCTTTCCAATGCAAAGGCGAACGAAGAAACCAATGCCAAGTTGGACATGTTAACCAAGAAATTGGAAGAATTGACAAAGGGCTCCACTAGCAAAGAAACCAAGAGCAATGTCCCGGGGATGTACCAAGTAAATAGTGTTGCCACATGTGATTTATGCGGAGGAAATGGGCACACATTTGAAGTTTGTGCAAACAACTCAATTGAGGGAAGTGGAAGTGAGGAAGAATTGTATGCTTTCCAAGCATTCAACAATCCTAGAAGCCAAAATACTTTCAACCCCAATTCAAACTACTATCACCAAGGGATTAGAGGTAGTCCTTATATGAGTTACAAAAGCACCAATGTGTTGAATCCTCATCAAATTCAACAACCTCAAGTGCAAAACCCCCCCGGTTTTCAACCAAGGGGTGGAAACTTCAACCCGAGGAACAATTTCAACAACAACAATTTCTACCAAGGCAACCAATCTAATCAAGCCAATCAAGGCTTTCAACAAAGTTTCAATGATCCAAACTTCAACCCCAATTTCCAAAACAACCAAAATCCACAAAATTTCAATCCAAATTTCAACAACAACCAAAACTACAACCAACACCAAAACCAAAACTTCAATCCACCACCATTTCAAAACAACCCCAATCAAAATCAAAACAACTACAACCACAACCCACAAAATCCCAACAACCCAAATTACAACCAAAATTTCAACCAAAACTTTCCACCAAACAATCAAGGCCAAAACTTCAAAAATCAAGTTCCGAAAGGCAACTCCCAAGGTGGGGGTGCAAGGAATGATTACGGGTTCCCCTTGCCCCTCACCAATGCACCTCACCAAGATACTACTGATTCCCAAGTGGGTGAGTTATTGAAGCTTGTCAAGAACATGCAAGCAACTCACACCCAAGAGATGGCTAATTTGAAGAGTGCCAACCAAAGGGAGATACGGGAAATGGAGGCTCGAGTTGCCTCTCAAGCTCTAGCAAATCCACAAAGGCCACCGGGCGGCTTCCTTGCCCAAGGTCAAAGTTCCAAAGATGCATCACACAATCACCAAGCACATGCGGTGATTTTGAGGAGTGGAACGGAGCTAGAGGACCCGTACAAAGACTACAATTATGGTGAAGAGGAGCCTATCTTGGAGCTTGTGAAAGACAAAGGGAAAGAAGTTGATGGTGGCAATTCTAGGGATGATGACTTTTATGTGGAGGACCTCCCTTATGAGGAGAAAGAAGATGAAGTTATCTTGGAGGAGGTGGATGCTAGACAAGAGGAGTTGGTTCCACAACCAACTACTAAGGTAACAAGCAAACCAACACCCACCAAGGTACTATCTAACCCTCAACCAACTAGCTTGCTGTAACACCCCCATTTATTTAAGGGCCTGAACTAGGACTCCCCAGATAAATAAGAGTGTTACCATCTCGGTTTCCCGAGGCAGTAGATGCAAAGGAAGGATAAACAGTACTTTAATTATAAATGTTAACTTATAAGTAAGTTTATACAACCAACTCAACTGTCTTGTGAAAGAAAATACAACTCATGACAAACGACTAATATGATCTAGACTCTAGTCCGGTCCAAATCCAAGCTCTTTCTTCCCACAGCTTTCCAAGTCTAAGCCACCTGTCAATCTGCTCCCCAATAAGTTGGTTCATCACAGGTGATCACGAATACACAGGGTCAACCACGAGGTTGAGTAGAGGAAAAAATAAATAAACGAACTTATAATATATATATTGGGACCAATCATCCCTAACTCCGCACCGATCCAACACCAAATAAACTCCGCTCCGATCACAAGACCCAATATCTCCGCACCAATCACAAGACCCATTATCTCCACACCAATCACAAGACCCATTATCTCCGCACCAATCACAAGACCCATTATCTCCGCACCAATCACAAGACCCATTATCTCCGCACCAATCACAAGACCCATTATCTCCGCACCAATCACAAGACCCATCATCTCATCGCCTCATCGTTGTCACAGTATAATATGAATGCACAATATAAAGATCACATGATAATATATAACAACATGTTTGATATCAATTATGAACGGTTTACACATCATCAAACATTAGTAGTTTCCCCTACCTCAAACTGCAGAAGAACAAAATCAACCGAAAAGCTGCTAGAAGTGTTCCCCGCGAAAACGGTCACCTAAACATATAATATGTAACGAATTAATAATCTTCCCGAACCCCACAACTCAAGTTGCTTTACTATAAATAGAAACCTTCTAATGATGGAAAGTTTCCTAAAATAGTAACTTTCCCGAAATAGTAACTTCCTTAAAAAGAAAACTCCCAAAATGAACACTTTCCGACCCATATAATTTTCACCGGTATAACGTAACAACTCGCCAACTTAAATTAAGAGAAACAATACTAACTATAAAAAACTAACAACAAATATTATACCAATAATAATACTAATAATAGTAATAATAATAATAATAATAATAATAATAATAATAATAATAATAATAATAATAATAATAATATAACACCCATAATATCCATAATAAAATAATATGAAAATAATAATATAGTAGTGTACGTAGTAGTCAAGTAATATTAATATAATACGAGTAATATAGTAGTGTATGTAGTAGTCAAGCTAAATCATCGTATACACCAACTAGCAACCACCCGACCCGCGGCAACCAGCGCCACTCCAACCATCACGCTAACCTCCTCTCCCTGCCGACAACCCCAAGTCCAGCAACCCCTCGACTCCAGCCTGGTGAGTTGAACCATGGCCACGACTACGACTCGGCAACACGTACAAAACAAACCCGACACCTATTACACGCTAACACCGCCTGAACCACCACCCCCATTACTCTTGACCTCCGACCCATGCGACTGCCGGGGTACCACCGCGTCGACCTCCCCCGAGTCAGCGGTGGCACCACCCCAAACCCTTACCCGTAACCGACCAAAAGCGCTAGTCTCGCGTCACTCTTTCCTCCGACAACAGCGACCATCGGCGGCGGCTAACCACTACCCCTGCATTCGTCCTCACTACTGTAACCCACCCTAACCACCACGACGACTCGACCCCGAGGATAACACAATAACGACAGCAACAACGTAAAACCGAAGCGGAAGATGAGATCTTACCTTACTCGCCTGAGACGGCTCGCAACGCCCTGAAACCGCTCCTAACCACCGTCTCTCTCTCTCTCTCTCTCTTTTTCGAACTATGCGGCCGTCGCAGGGTTGTGGGTATGGGATTATAAAATCCCCTTTTTGGTTTAGATGGAAAGCTGCGTTTTTTTTGTAGGAAATAGTTAGGGTTTGTAGTAGGTTTTGTAATACGTTTACACGAGTAATAGTTGCATATCATTTGGGTCGGTGTAAACGTCTTACTTGGCCCATTTACACATACCATCCTTCATCTTAATTATTATAACACGTAATATTATTATTAGCTCAGTCGATATACCACGTAAAATTATTATTAGTTCTATACGATAATATAATATAGACTTATAACATTAACTCGAGTCAAAACTCGTGTTTAAAAAGAAATTAAAACGAGGTATTACAGTCTTCCCCCCTTAAAATGAACTTCGTCCCGAAGTTCAACCATACTCACATCACATCGAACTCAACTCAGACATTAACAAAAACGTGATATTACAGTCTACCCCTTTAACTAAGAGTTACTTTCCCGAAGTTCTCATCCAGCGGTCAACAAACCGGTTGCTTGGAACATAACGAATTCCAAGTGTGACACCCCATCCCATCGAAATAAACACGGAATGTTACATTCTACCCTCGTTAAGAAAACTTTGTCCCCAAAGTTTAACGTATAACTAAATAAAAGGGTCTTTTACGAAACACAATAAAATGCATAACATGAGTAATCACGATTATTAGATATATTCAAACAATCACGACATACTAAATTAGCCATGTCATAACAACTAGCCATATTATAAATCAAAAGATTTTACAATCTCATCCTCCTTAAAACATGGTTACGTCCCCGTAACCCATTATAAAAATCCCGCTCATTACCCCGTCTTTCTAACTACTCTATCTCATAAAATTTACTCCAAGAACCAATTTTCGTATTCTCATCGTCGAACCTAAGACCACAAAGAAAAAAAAAGGTGAGTGAACTAGCGGAATAAACCGCAACTCAACACTTCCATCATCAAAATCGATTTCAGAACTCCGAATATAACTCAATAACCAAGATCACACAGGACCGTAAACACAACATGGCACAACGGCCCAATAACTCATAACTCAATGCCAGTAACCAACTCTCATCTCAATTTCAACATCAATTTTGTCACATATTCACTTAAATGATCTGCTCAACACCGAGAGAATAAAACTCTAAGCTACTCACCCACGTGTCAAGGTCAAAGAATACGACAACTCAATAAAACACTGAACTGCAATCTCAATCTCAATACAAAATCAATCATTGTCTTGTTCTAGTCTCACGAGCAACTCAGTCCCCTCAAACTCTATCCCAACAGCTAATTAACATGACCACGTACATATCTTAACCAAATAAGTATACATGCGTGTATGTATACTTATAATTCCACAGTTCATACAACAAGATCTGTACGCTATACCAACCAATCTAATACAAAATCATCATACATAACTCAAATTAATCAATTACCAAAAGCTTACCCATCTCACAACAAAAGAATTATCTTATCAGTAGAAAATTTTAACTATCAAAATAAAAGGACAACTACTAATATTCAACCCAAATAAGTACTCGAAAGAAACTCATAGCAAGTATCATGTAATCATATAACCTCGAGCAATAACAAGAGCACTAGAATCTGTAGAAATCGGGTTACGCAGTAAAACAGAATCAGTGTAGCTAACACTTACACACCCGTGTAATTTTAACGCAAGGTTAGTATTTTACAACAACATAAACAATCAAGAACTCATAGTTCATAATCATATTTTTGAAGCAAAACCATATTTCAGGAAGGTCATAGGGCAAAATTAATTAACATAATTACACATAGCACACCGACATATTACACAAGATACACACCCAACGTAGTCTGACCAGATCGTTTAACATTCCAAGACATCAATAAGTTAAAATCACTTAGGCACACTTTCCGTCCACTTACATTACATCAAATTTTTTTTTTTCATGAAACTATTACTATATCCGACTTGCACAATAAGGGTTTTATGCACTGCGCAGTAATTAAACATCCAAACAGGATTTCATCGACACGTAGCTACAGAATTATCATATTGCAAATAATCACCATAATTATCAAACATCGAGCTTTATCCTGGGTTATCACTTTGAAAAGAAATATTTTGAAATATTTGAAGCATTGAAAAAGGTAGTTGGTAACAATTTATAAACATGGAACATAAACAATTTTACAAGTTATAGATCGAAACAATACTACACGGAGACATTCTGACCTTTCTTTACTAAAAAAAATTGTTCATGTAGTTCATGAAAATAAATAATAATAAATAATAACGATACTAGTAAACGAATTCACCATACTAGTATTTCCATAAATCCTATGTCAAACAATTAATAATTTAACACATCGTGATCAAATTCTAAATATAACAATATGCAATTCATTGTATGGTATAACAATACACTTGAAAAAGTTATAAAGATTATATTCACAGGAAATTAGACAGAGATAACCTTCAATAGACGAAAGAACATCAACAAGATTTCAAACAATTACGTATAACCAGTAGATTGCTATATCATGCTAATAAGCTTACAATTAATTTCATTTTGCCACTTGGTAAGACTCTTCTTAGATAAACATGCATTGACATCACATACGAGCAGCACATAATTAAAATTAGGCATATAATTGAAATGATTCTATATTAAACTTGACGAAATAAACAAGGTTACGCTATCATATAGTGGGTTCATACTCATACCCTATGTTTACTATTCATGTTACTAAAGCCATATCAGGATATCACGTGGTCAACTCACATAATTCACATCTGAATAAACTTTTATACGAAGCTTACATATCTCACAATTTCACCAATTAACGTTATGCATCAACTTTACAGAAATCGTAGTTAAATAACAGCTTAGCTAATGTGCGAGCGATTATAATCTTTTAGAAAAAAAACAGAGAATTAGCTAAACAGAGGAAACGAATCGAATGCATACCTCAAGGAAATTATTTACTACAATTTTTACAACTCAAACGGTCTGATCAATAACTTTACAGCATTCAACAAAATTTAGGCAACTTGCAAAAATCACAATTAAATAATGACTCGATAAGATTTTACATGGTTTATCATTTGAAAGCGTGAACCAATATTCCAAACAGTGGAGTTGGAATTATACCTAAAAAAGAAAATACATTTTAAATGACTTCCTTTACACAAACATGGGTAAAAACGGGACTGTACAGTACAATCTGACCACTGTCAACTAAAAGATTTGTTTCTCTCAAAATATAACTTCTATTAACATGAACCCAAGAACATTGTAGAACCAACTTAGAAGGTTTCATACATAAAATTTTCATACACATATAGAGAACACATTTTTAATGGCGGTCCTCGCAAGCAAGGTAACATTCCGAAAATTTATCAAAAATTTGTATTCCTTAAAATCACCACACTATCGTATTTAAAAAAAAAAAAATAGGCTGGCATACCGTTGAAGCATAGACATCACTTTGTACCATATCAACATGCATTCTTCATTTCAACAATAATTATCATCTAGAACACGGTAAACATCTCGAAATTGAAAGTAGTCTCAACTAAATAACTCGATAGTTATACTTGTGTATATAAATAAATTAATTTCTACCATCACATACTCACAACCTATTCAAATACGGAAATATAAACTAGGAGTTATCACAAAGTCACTTATTGATTACTATCTCGATAACAAATTTTAAATGCGTATAAAAAGGCATAAAATCTTAAGTACGATATATGCAGCACATAACTATATACATTCATGGCTTAGGAAACACATTCCGCATATCACTAGACATGGATTACTATAACATATAATCATAAGATTAACTGAATTACTCATCCTTACACGGAGTTAAACATCAAAATCATATAATAACGACAGTCATTTACATACTAACTAATCGTATGAACATTTCAAAATACCAAAAACATATGATTACATCACTCTTACTATTGCTCAAAAAATACACATCCATCCTCTTGGAATATCAATTAAATCATCCAACTCAATCCACATTTCATATCTCACATATCCTTCTAACGCACGTCATTAATCACAATCACATATTACTTACCTCATCCTTCTCCTGTAAGAACGTTAGTACAAAATAACCAGGTCACTATATAGTCTACCCCACTCTTCAATTACTCTCATAGGGTTCCCGAGACAGAACTGAAAGGGCCCATGGTTTGGTGTGAGGGGGCCCCTAACTCATCCCGTTCCTTTTTGGGGCTCCTATCAGTTTCATCCCGGGGTTCATTTTATTAGACTCTTCCTATATTCATTATTATTCACTTGTTTAGGCCTGAGGATCGTTCGCTCTGATACCACTTTGTAACACCCCCATTTATTTAAGGGCCTGAACTAGGACTCCCCAGATAAATAAGAGTGTTACCATCTCGGTTTCCCGAGGCAGTAGATGCAAAGGAAGGATAAACAGTAATTTAATTATAAATGTTAACTCATAAGTAAGTTTATACAACCAACTCAACTGTCTTGTGAAAGAAAATACAACTCATGACAAACGACTAATATGATCTAGACTCTAGTCCGGTCCAAATCCAAGCTCTTTCTTCCCACAGCTTTCCAAGTCTAAGCCACCTGTCAATCTGCTCCCCAATAAGTTGGTTCATCACAGGTGATCACGAATACACAGGGTCAACCACGAGGTTGAGTAGAGGAAAAAATAAATAAACGAACTTATAATATATATATTGGGACCAATCATCCCTAACTCCGCACCGATCCAACACCAAATAAACTCCGCTCCGATCACAAGACCCAATATCTCCGCACCAATCACAAGACCCATTATCTCCACACCAATCACAAGACCCATTATCTCCGCACCAAACACAAGACCCATTATCTCCGCACCAATCACAAGACCCATTATCTCCGCACCAATCACAAGACCCATCATCTCATCGCCTCATCGTTGTCACAGTATAATATGAATGCACAATATAAAGATCACATGATAATATATAACAACATGTTTGATATCAATTATGAACGGTTTACACATCATCAAACATTAGTAGTTTCCCCTACCTCAAACTGCAGAAGAACAAAATCAACCGAAAAGCTGCTAGAAGTGTTCCCCGCGAAAACGGTCACCTAAACATATAATATGTAACGAATTAATAATCTTCCCGAACCCCACAACTCAAGTTGCTTTACTATAAATAGAAACCTTCTAATGATGGAAAGTTTCCTAAAATAGTAACTTTCCCGAAATAGTAACTTCCTTAAAAAGGAAACTCCCAAAATGAACACTTTCCGACCCATATAATTTTCACCGGTATAACGTAACAACTCGCCAACTTAAATTAAGAGAAACAATACTAACTATAAAAAACTAACAACAAATATTATACCAATAATAATACTAATAATAGTAATAATAATAATAATAATAATAATAATATAACACCCATAATATCCATAATAAAATAATATGAAAATAATAATATAGTAGTGTACGTAGTAGTCAAGTAATATTAATATAATACGAGTAATATAGTAGTGTATGTAGTAGTCAAGCTAAATCATCGTATACACCAACTAGCAACCACCCGACCCGCGGCAACCAGCGCCACTCCAACCATCACGCTAACCTCCTCTCCCTGCCGACAACCCCAAGTCCAGCAACCCCTCGACTCCAGCCTGGTGAGTTGAACCATGGCCACGACTACGACTCGGCAACACGTACAAAACAAACCCGACACCTATTACACGCTAACACCGCCTGAACCACCACCCCCATTACTCCTGACCTCCGACCCATACGACTGCCGGGGTACCACCGCGTCGACCTCCCCCGAGTCAGCGGTGGCACCACCCCAAACCCTTACCCGTAACCGACCAAAAGCGCTAGTCTCGCGTCACTCTTTCCTCCGACAACAGCGACCATCGGCGGCGGCTAACCACTACCCCTGCATTCGTCCTCACTACTGTAACCCACCCTAACCACCACGACGACTCGACCCCGAGGATAACACAATAACGACAGCAACAACGTAAAACCGAAGCGGAAGATGAGATCTTACCTTACTCGCCTGAGACGGCTCGCAACGCCCTGAAACCGCTCCTAACCACCGTCTCTCTCTCTCTCTCTCTCTCTCTCTCTTTTTCGAACTATGCGGCCGTCGCAGGGTTGTGGGTATGGGATTATAAAATCCCCTTTTTGGTTTAGATGGAAAGCTGCGTTTTTTTTGTAGGAAATAGTTAGGGTTTGTAGTAGGTTTTGTAATACGTTTACACGAGTAATAGTTGCATATCATTTGGGTCGGTGTAAACGTCTTACTTGGCCCATTTACACATACCATCCTTCATCTTAATTATTATAACACGTAATATTATTATTAGCTCAGTCGATATACCACGTAAAATTATTATTAGTTCTATACGATAATATAATATAGACTTATAACATTAACTCGAGTCAAAACTCGTGTTTAAAAAGAAATTAAAACGAGGTATTACAGTCTTCCCCCCTTAAAATGAACTTCGTCCCGAAGTTCAACCATACTCACATCACATCGAACTCAACTCAGACATTAACAAAAACGTGATATTACAGTCTACCCCTTTAACTAAGAGTTACTTTCCCGAAGTTCTCATCCAGCGGTCAACAAACCGGTTGCTTGGAACATAACGAATTCCAAGTGTGACACCCCATCCCATCGAAATAAACACGGAATGTTACATTCTACCCTCGTTAAGAAAACTTTGTCCCCAAAGTTTAACGTATAACTAAATAAAAGGGTCTTTTACGAAACACAATAAAATGCATAACATGAGTAATCACGATTATTAGATATATTCAAACAATCACGACATACTAAATTAGCCATGTCATAACAACTAGCCATATTATAAATCAAAAGATTTTACAATCTCATCCTCCTTAAAACATGGTTACGTCCCCGTAACCCATTATAAAAATCCCGCTCATTACCCCGTCTTTCTAACTACTCTATCTCATAAAATTTACTCCAAGAACCAATTTTCGTATTCTCATCGTCGAACCTAAGACCACAAAGAAAAAAAAAGGTGAGTGAACTAGCGGAATAAACCGCAACTCAACACTTCCATCATCAAAATCGATTTCAGAACTCCGAATATAACTCAATAACCAAGATCACACAGGACCGTAAACACAACATGGCACAACGGCCCAATAACTCATAACTCAATGCCAGTAACCAACTCTCATCTCAATTTCAACATCAATTTTGTCACATATTCACTTAAATGATCTGCTCAACACCGAGAGAATAAAACTCTAAGCTACTCACCCACGTGTCAAGGTCAAAGAATACGACAACTCAATAAAACACTGAACTGCAATCTCAATCTCAATACAAAATCAATCATTGTCTTGTTCTAGTCTCACGAGCAACTCAGTCCCCTCAAACTCTATCCCAACAGCTAATTAACATGACCACGTACATATCTTAACCAAATAAGTATACATGCGTGTATGTATACTTATAATTCCACAGTTCATACAACAAGATCTGTACGCTATACCAACCAATCTAATACAAAATCATCATACATAACTCAAATTAATCAATTACCAAAAGCTTACCCATCTCACAACAAAAGAATTATCTTATCAGTAGAAAATTTTAACTATCAAAATAAAAGGACAACTACTAATATTCAACCCAAATAAGTACTCGAAAGAAACTCATAGCAAGTATCATGTAATCATATAACCTCGAGCAATAACAAGAGCACTAGAATCTGTAGAAATCGGGTTACGCAGTAAAACAGAATCAGTGTAGCTAACACTTACACACCCGTGTAATTTTAACGCAAGGTTAGTATTTTACAACAACATAAACAATCAAGAACTCATAGTTCATAATCATATTTTTGAAGCAAAACCATATTTCAGGAAGGTCATAGGGCAAAATTAATTAACATAATTACACATAGCACACCGACATATTACACAAGATACACACCCAACGTAGTCTGACCAGATCGTTTAACATTCCAAGACATCAATAAGTTAAAATCACTTAGGCACACTTTCCGTCCACTTACATTACATCAAATTTTTTTTTTTCATGAAACTATTACTATATCCGACTTGCACAATAAGGGTTTTATGCACTGCGCAGTAATTAAACATCCAAACAGGATTTCATCGACACGTAGCTACAGAATTATCATATTGCAAATAATCACCATAATTATCAAACATCGAGCTTTATCCTGGGTTATCACTTTGAAAAGAAATATTTTGAAATATTTGAAGCATTGAAAAAGGTAGTTGGTAACAATTTATAAACATGGAACATAAACAATTTTACAAGTTATAGATCGAAACAATACTACACGGAGACATTCTGACCTTTCTTTACTAAAAAAAATTGTTCATGTAGTTCATGAAAATAAATAATAATAAATAATAACGATACTAGTAAACGAATTCACCATACTAGTATTTCCATAAATCCTATGTCAAACAATTAATAATTTAACACATCGTGATCAAATTCTAAATATAACAATATGCAATTCATTGTATGGTATAACAATACACTTGAAAAAGTTATAAAGATTATATTCACAGGAAATTAGACAGAGATAACCTTCAATAGACGAAAGAACATCAACAAGATTTCAAACAATTACGTATAACCAGTAGATTGCTATATCATGCTAATAAGCTTACAATTAATTTCATTTTGCCACTTGGTAAGACTCTTCTTAGATAAACATGCATTGACATCACATACGAGCAGCACATAATTAAAATTAGGCATATAATTGAAATGATTCTATATTAAACTTGACGAAATAAACAAGGTTACGCTATCATATAGTGGGTTCATACTCATACCCTATGTTTACTATTCATGTTACTAAAGCCATATCAGGATATCACGTGGTCAACTCACATAATTCACATCTGAATAAACTTTTATACGAAGCTTACATATCTCACAATTTCACCAATTAACGTTATGCATCAACTTTACAGAAATCGTAGTTAAATAACAGCTTAGCTAATGTGCGAGCGATTATAATCTTTTAGAAAAAAAACAGAGAATTAGCTAAACAGAGGAAACGAATCGAATGCATACCTCAAGGAAATTATTTACTACAATTTTTACAACTCAAACGGTCTGATCAATAACTTTACAGCATTCAACAAAATTTAGGCAACTTGCAAAAATCACAATTAAATAATGACTCGATAAGATTTTACATGGTTTATCATTTGAAAGCGTGAACCAATATTCCAAACAGTGGAGTTGGAATTATACCTAAAAAAGAAAATACATTTTAAATGACTTCCTTTACACAAACATGGGTAAAAACGGGACTGTACAGTACAATCTGACCACTGTCAACTAAAAGATTTGTTTCTCTCAAAATATAACTTCTATTAACATGAACCCAAGAACATTGTAGAACCAACTTAGAAGGTTTCATACATAAAATTTTCATACACATATAGAGAACACATTTTTAATGGCGGTCCTCGCAAGCAAGGTAACATTCCGAAAATTTATCAAAAATTTGTATTCCTTAAAATCACCACACTATCGTATTTAAAAAAAAAAAAATAGGCTGGCATACCGTTGAAGCATAGACATCACTTTGTACCATATCAACATGCATTCTTCATTTCAACAATAATTATCATCTAGAACACGGTAAACATCTCGAAATTGAAAGTAGTCTCAACTAAATAACTCGATAGTTATACTTGTGTATATAAATAAATTAATTTCTACCATCACATACTCACAACCTATTCAAATACGGAAATATAAACTAGGAGTTATCACAAAGTCACTTATTGATTACTATCTCGATAACAAATTTTAAATGCGTATAAAAAGGCATAAAATCTTAAGTACGATATATGCAGCACATAACTATATACATTCATGGCTTAGGAAACACATTCCGCATATCACTAGACATGGATTACTATAACATATAATCATAAGATTAACTGAATTACTCATCCTTACACGGAGTTAAACATCAAAATCATATAATAACGACAGTCATTTACATACTAACTAATCGTATGAACATTTCAAAATACCAAAAACATATGATTACATCACTCTTACTATTGCTCAAAAAATACACATCCATCCTCTTGGAATATCAATTAAATCATCCAACTCAATCCACATTTCATATCTCACATATCCTTCTAACGCACGTCATTAATCACAATCACATATTACTTACCTCATCTTTCTCCTGTAAGAACGTTAGTACAAAATAACCAGGTCACTATATAGTCTACCCCACTCTTCAATTACTCTCATAGGGTTCCCGAGACAGAACTGAAAGGGCCCATGGTTTGGTGTGAGGGGGCCCCTAACTCATCCCGTTCCTTTTTGGGGCTCCTATCAGTTTCATCCCGGGGTTCATTTTATTAGACTCTTCCTATATTCATTATTATTCACTTGTTTAGGCCTGAGGATCGTTCGCTCTGATACCACTTTGTAACACCCCCATTTATTTAAGGGCCTGAACTAGGACTCCCCAGATAAATAAGAGTGTTACCATCTCGGTTTCCCGAGGCAGTAGATGCAAAGGAAGGATAAACAGTAATTTAATTATAAATGTTAACTCATAAGTAAGTTTATACAACCAACTCAACTGTCTTGTGAAAGAAAATACAACTCATGACAAACGACTAATATGATCTAGACTCTAGTCCGGTCCAAATCCAAGCTCTTTCTTCCCACAGCTTTCCAAGTCTAAGCCACCTGTCAATCTGCTCCCCAATAAGTTGGTTCATCACAGGTGATCACGAATACACAGGGTCAACCACGAGGTTGAGTAGAGGAAAAAATAAATAAACGAACTTATAATATATATATTGGGACCAATCATCCCTAACTCCGCACCGATCCAACACCAAATAAACTCCGCTCCGATCACAAGACCCAATATCTCCGCACCAATCACAAGACCCATTATCTCCACACCAATCACAAGACCCATTATCTCCGCACCAATCACAAGACCCATTATCTCCGCACCAATCACAAGACCCATTATCTCCGCACCAATCACAAGACCCATTATCTCCGCACCAATCACAAGACCCATCATCTCATCGCCTCATCGTTGTCACAGTATAATATGAATGCACAATATAAAGATCACATGATAATATATAACAACATGTTTGATATCAATTATGAACGGTTTACACATCATCAAACATTAGTAGTTTCCCCTACCTCAAACTGCAGAAGAACAAAATCAACCGAAAAGCTGCTAGAAGTGTTCCCCGCGAAAACGGTCACCTAAACATATAATATGTAACGAATTAATAATCTTCCCGAACCCCACAACTCAAGTTGCTTTACTATAAATAGAAACCTTCTAATGATGGAAAGTTTCCTAAAATAGTAACTTTCCCGAAATAGTAACTTCCTTAAAAAGGAAACTCCCAAAATGAACACTTTCCGACCCATATAATTTTCACCGGTATAACGTAACAACTCGCCAACTTAAATTAAGAGAAACAATACTAACTATAAAAAACTAACAACAAATATTATACCAATAATAATACTAATAATAGTAATAATAATAATAATAATAATAATAATAATAATAATAATAATAATAATAATAATAATATAACACCCATAATATCCATAATAAAATAATATGAAAATAATAATATTGTAGTTTACGTAGTAGTCAAGTAATATTAATATAATACGAGTAATATAGTAGTGTATGTAGTAGTCAAGCTAAATCATCGTATACACCAACTAGCAACCACCCGACCCGCGGCAACCAGCGCCACTCCAACCATCACGCTAACCTCCTCTCCCTGCCGACAACCCCAAGTCCAGCAACCCCTCGACTCCAGCCTGGTGAGTTGAACCATGGCCACGACTACGACTCGGCAACACGTACAAAACAAACCCGACACCTATTACACGCTAACACCGCCTGAACCACCACCCCCATTACTCTTGACCTCCGACCCATGCGACTGCCGGGGTACCACCGCGTCGACCTCCCCCGAGTCAGCGGTGGCACCACCCCAAACCCTTACCCGTAACCGACCAAAAGCGCTAGTCTCGCGTCACTCTTTCCTCCGACAACAGCGACCATCGGCGGCGGCTAACCACTACCCCTGCATTCGTCCTCACTACTGTAACCCACCCTAACCACCACGACGACTCGACCCCGAGGATAACACAATAACGACAGCAACAACGTAAAACCGAAGCGGAAGATGAGATCTTACCTTACTCGCCTGAGACGGCTCGCAACGCCCTGAAACCGCTCCTAACCACCGTCTCTCTCTCTCTCTCTCTCTTTTTCGAACTATGCGGCCGTCGCAGGGTTGTGGGTATGGGATTATAAAATCCCCTTTTTGGTTTAGATGGAAAGCTGCGTTTTTTTTGTAGGAAATAGTTAGGGTTTGTAGTAGGTTTTGTAATACGTTTACACGAGTAATAGTTGCATATCATTTGGGTCGGTGTAAACGTCTTACTTGGCCCATTTACACATACCATCCTTCATCTTAATTATTATAACACGTAATATTATTATTAGCTCAGTCGATATACCACGTAAAATTATTATTAGTTCTATACGATAATATAATATAGACTTATAACATTAACTCGAGTCAAAACTCGTGTTTAAAAAGAAATTAAAACGAGGTATTACAGTCTTCCCCCCTTAAAATGAACTTCGTCCCGAAGTTCAACCATACTCACATCACATCGAACTCAACTCAGACATTAACAAAAACGTGATATTACAGTCTACCCCTTTAACTAAGAGTTACTTTCCCGAAGTTCTCATCCAGCGGTCAACAAACCGGTTGCTTGGAACATAACGAATTCCAAGTGTGACACCCCATCCCATCGAAATAAACACGGAATGTTACATTCTACCCTCGTTAAGAAAACTTTGTCCCCAAAGTTTAACGTATAACTAAATAAAAGGGTCTTTTACGAAACACAATAAAATGCATAACATGAGTAATCACGATTATTAGATATATTCAAACAATCACGACATACTAAATTAGCCATGTCATAACAACTAGCCATATTATAAATCAAAAGATTTTACAATCTCATCCTCCTTAAAACATGGTTACGTCCCCGTAACCCATTATAAAAATCCCGCTCATTACCCCGTCTTTCTAACTACTCTATCTCATAAAATTTACTCCAAGAACCAATTTTCGTATTCTCATCGTCGAACCTAAGACCACAAAGAAAAAAAAAGGTGAGTGAACTAGCGGAATAAACCGCAACTCAACACTTCCATCATCAAAATCGATTTCAGAACTCCGAATATAACTCAATAACCAAGATCACACAGGACCGTAAACACAACATGGCACAACGGCCCAATAACTCATAACTCAATGCCAGTAACCAACTCTCATCTCAATTTCAACATCAATTTTGTCACATATTCACTTAAATGATCTGCTCAACACCGAGAGAATAAAACTCTAAGCTACTCACCCACGTGTCAAGGTCAAAGAATACGACAACTCAATAAAACACTGAACTGCAATCTCAATCTCAATACAAAATCAATCATTGTCTTGTTCTAGTCTCACGAGCAACTCAGTCCCCTCAAACTCTATCCCAACAGCTAATTAACATGACCACGTACATATCTTAACCAAATAAGTATACATGCGTGTATGTATACTTATAATTCCACAGTTCATACAACAAGATCTGTACGCTATACCAACCAATCTAATACAAAATCATCATACATAACTCAAATTAATCAATTACCAAAAGCTTACCCATCTCACAACAAAAGAATTATCTTATCAGTAGAAAATTTTAACTATCAAAATAAAAGGACAACTACTAATATTCAACCCAAATAAGTACTCGAAAGAAACTCATAGCAAGTATCATGTAATCATATAACCTCGAGCAATAACAAGAGCACTAGAATCTGTAGAAATCGGGTTACGCAGTAAAACAGAATCAGTGTAGCTAACACTTACACACCCGTGTAATTTTAACGCAAGGTTAGTATTTTACAACAACATAAACAATCAAGAACTCATAGTTCATAATCATATTTTTGAAGCAAAACCATATTTCAGGAAGGTCATAGGGCAAAATTAATTAACATAATTACACATAGCACACCGACATATTACACAAGATACACACCCAACGTAGTCTGACCAGATCGTTTAACATTCCAAGACATCAATAAGTTAAAATCACTTAGGCACACTTTCCGTCCACTTACATTACATCAATTTTTTTTTTTTCATGAAACTATTACTATATCCGACTTGCACAATAAGGGTTTTATGCACTGCGCAGTAATTAAACATCCAAACAGGATTTCATCGACACGTAGCTACAGAATTATCATATTGCAAATAATCACCATAATTATCAAACATCGAGCTTTATCCTGGGTTATCACTTTGAAAAGAAATATTTTGAAATATTTGAAGCATTGAAAAAGGTAGTTGGTAACAATTTATAAACATGGAACATAAACAATTTTACAAGTTATAGATCGAAACAATACTACACGGAGACATTCTGACCTTTCTTTACTAAAAAAAATTGTTCATGTAGTTCATGAAAATAAATAATAATAAATAATAACGATACTAGTAAACGAATTCACCATACTAGTATTTCCATAAATCCTATGTCAAACAATTAATAATTTAACACATCGTGATCAAATTCTAAATATAACAATATGCAATTCATTGTATGGTATAACAATACACTTGAAAAAGTTATAAAGATTATATTCACAGGAAATTAGACAGAGATAACCTTCAATAGACGAAAGAACATCAACAAGATTTCAAACAATTACGTATAACCAGTAGATTGCTATATCATGCTAATAAGCTTACAATTAATTTCATTTTGCCACTTGGTAAGACTCTTCTTAGATAAACATGCATTGACATCACATACGAGCAGCACATAATTAAAATTAGGCATATAATTGAAATGATTCTATATTAAACTTGACGAAATAAACAAGGTTACGCTATCATATAGTGGGTTCATACTCATACCCTATGTTTACTATTCATGTTACTAAAGCCATATCAGGATATCACATGGTCAACTCACATAATTCACATCTGAATAAACTTTTATACGAAGCTTACATATCTCACAATTTCACCAATTAACGTTATGCATCAACTTTACAGAAATCGTAGTTAAATAACAGCTTAGCTAATGTGCGAGCGATTATAATCTTTTAGAAAAAAAACAGAGAATTAGCTAAACAGAGGAAACGAATCGAATGCATACCTCAAGGAAATTATTTACTACAATTTTTACAACTCAAACGGTCTGATCAATAACTTTACAGCATTCAACAAAATTTAGGCAACTTGCAAAAATCACAATTAAATAATGACTCGATAAGATTTTACATGGTTTATCATTTGAAAGCGTGAACCAATATTCCAAACAGTGGAGTTGGAATTATACCTAAAAAAGAAAATACATTTTAAATGACTTCCTTTACACAAACATGGGTAAAAACGGGACTGTACAGTACAATCTGACCACTGTCAACTAAAAGATTTGTTTCTCTCAAAATATAACTTCTATTAACATGAACCCAAGAACATTGTAGAACCAACTTAGAAGGTTTCATACACATATAGAGAACACATTTTTAATGGCGGTCCTCGCAAGCAAGGTAACATTCCGAAAATTTATCAAAAATTTGTATTCCTTAAAATCACCACACTATCGTATTTAAAAAAAAAAAATAGGCTGGCATACCGTTGAAGCATAGACATCACTTTGTACCATATCAACATGCATTCTTCATTTCAACAATAATTATCATCTAGAACACGGTAAACATCTCGAAATTGAAAGTAGTCTCAACTAAATAACTCGATAGTTATACTTGTGTATATAAATAAATTAATTTCTACCATCACATACTCACAACCTATTCAAATACGGAAATATAAACTAGGAGTTATCACAAAGTCACTTATTGATTACTATCTCGATAACAAATTTTAAATGCGTATAAAAAGGCATAAAATCTTAAGTACGATATATGCAGCACATAACTATATACATTCATGGCTTAGGAAACACATTCCGCATATCACTAGACATGGATTACTATAACATATAATCATAAGATTAACTGAATTACTCATCCTTACACGGAGTTAAACATCAAAATCATATAATAACGACAGTCATTTACATAATAACTAATCGTATGAACATTTCAAAATACCAAAAACATATGATTACATCACTCTTACTATTGCTCAAAAAATACACATCCATCCTCTTGGAATATCAATTAAATCATCCAACTCAATCCACATTTCATATCTCACATATCCTTCTAACGCACGTCATTAATCACAATCACATATTACTTACCTCATCCTTCTCCTGTAAGAACGTTAGTACAAAATAACCAGGTCACTATATAGTCTACCCCACTCTTCAATTACTCTCATAGGGTTCCCGAGACAGAACTGAAAGGGCCCATGGTTTGGTGTGAGGGGGCCCCTAACTCATCCCGTTCCTTTTTGGGGCTCCTATCAGTTTCATCCCGGGGTTCATTTTATTAGACTCTTCCTATATTCATTATTATTCACTTGTTTAGGCCTGAGGATCGTTCGCACTGATATCACTTTGTAACACCCCCATTTATTTAAGGGCCTGAACTAGGACTCCCCAGATAAATAAGAGTGTTACCATCTCGGTTTCCCGAGGCAGTAGATGCAAAGGAAGGATAAACAGTAATTTAATTATAAATGTTAACTCATAAGTAAGTTTATACAACCAACTCAACTGTCTTGTGAAAGAAAATACAACTCATGACAAACGACTAATATGATCTAGACTCTAGTCCGGTCCAAATCCAAGCTCTTTCTTCCCACAGCTTTCCAAGTCTAAGCCACCTGTCAATCTGCTCCCCAATAAGTTGGTTCATCACAGGTGATCACGAATACACAGGGTCAACCACGAGGTTGAGTAGAGGAAAAAATAAATAAACGAACTTATAATATATATATTGGGACCAATCATCCCTAACTCCGCACCGATCCAACACCAAATAAACTCCGCTCCGATCACAAGACCCAATATCTCCGCACCAATCACAAGACCCATTATCTCCACACCAATCACAAGACCCATTATCTCCGCACCAATCACAAGACCCATTATCTCCGCACCAAACACAAGACCCATTATCTCCGCACCAATCACAAGACCCATTATCTCCGCACCAATCACAAGACCCATCATCTCATCGCCTCATCGTTGTCACAGTATAATATGAATGCACAATATAAAGATCACATGATAATATATAACAACATGTTTGATATCAATTATGAACGGTTTACACATCATCAAACATTAGTAGTTTCCCCTACCTCAAACTGCAGAAGAACAAAATCAACCGAAAAGCTGCTAGAAGTGTTCCCCGCGAAAACGGTCACCTAAACATATAATATGTAACGAATTAATAATCTTCCCGAACCCCACAACTCAAGTTGCTTTACTATAAATAGAAACCTTCTAATGATGGAAAGTTTCCTAAAATAGTAACTTTCCCGAAATAGTAACTTCCTTAAAAAGGAAACTCCCAAAATGAACACTTTCCGACCCATATAATTTTCACCGGTATAACGTAACAACTCGCCAACTTAAATTAAGAGAAACAATACTAACTATAAAAAACTAACAACAAATATTATACCAATAATAATACTAATAATAGTAATAATAATAATAATAATAATAATAATATAACACCCATAATATCCATAATAAAATAATATGAAAATAATAATATAGTAGTGTACGTAGTAGTCAAGTAATATTAATATAATACGAGTAATATAGTAGTGTATGTAGTAGTCAAGCTAAATCATCGTATACACCAACTAGCAACCACCCGACCCGCGGCAACCAGCGCCACTCCAACCATCACGCTAACCTCCTCTCCCTGCCGACAACCCCAAGTCCAGCAACCCCTCGACTCCAGCCTGGTGAGTTGAACCATGGCCACGACTACGACTCGGCAACACGTACAAAACAAACCCGACACCTATTACACGCTAACACCGCCTGAACCACCACCCCCATTACTCCTGACCTCCGACCCATACGACTGCCGGGGTACCACCGCGTCGACCTCCCCCGAGTCAGCGGTGGCACCACCCCAAACCCTTACCCGTAACCGACCAAAAGCGCTAGTCTCGCGTCACTCTTTCCTCCGACAACAGCGACCATCGGCGGCGGCTAACCACTACCCCTGCATTCGTCCTCACTACTGTAACTCACCCTAACCACCACGACGACTCGACCCCGAGGATAACACAATAACGACAGCAACAACGTAAAACCGAAGCGGAAGATGAGATCTTACCTTACTCGCCTGAGACGGCTCGCAACGCCCTGAAACCGCTCCTAACCACCGTCTCTCTCTCTCTCTCTCTCTCTCTTTTTCGAACTATGCGGCCGTCGCAGGGTTGTGGGTATGGGATTATAAAATCCCCTTTTTGGTTTAGATGGAAAGCTGCGTTTTTTTTGTAGGAAATAGTTAGGGTTTGTAGTAGGTTTTGTAATACGTTTACACGAGTAATAGTTGCATATCATTTGGGTCGGTGTAAACGTCTTACTTGGCCCATTTACACATACCATCCTTCATCTTAATTATTATAACACGTAATATTATTATTAGCTCAGTCGATATACCACGTAAAATTATTATTAGTTCTATACGATAATATAATATAGACTTATAACATTAACTCGAGTCAAAACTCGTGTTTAAAAAGAAATTAAAACGAGGTATTACAGTCTTCCCCCCTTAAAATGAACTTCGTCCCGAAGTTCAACCATACTCACATCACATCGAACTCAACTCAGACATTAACAAAAACGTGATATTACAGTCTACCCCTTTAACTAAGAGTTACTTTCCCGAAGTTCTCATCCAGCGGTCAACAAACCGGTTGCTTGGAACATAACGAATTCCAAGTGTGACACCCCATCCCATCGAAATAAACACGGAATGTTACATTCTACCCTCGTTAAGAAAACTTTGTCCCCAAAGTTTAACGTATAACTAAATAAAAGGGTCTTTTACGAAACACAATAAAATGCATAACATGAGTAATCACGATTATTAGATATATTCAAACAATCACGACATACTAAATTAGCCATGTCATAACAACTAGCCATATTATAAATCAAAAGATTTTACAATCTCATCCTCCTTAAAACATGGTTACGTCCCCGTAACCCATTATAAAAATCCCGCTCATTACCCCGTCTTTCTAACTACTCTATCTCATAAAAGTACTCCAAGAACCAATTTTCGTATTCTCATCGTCGAACCTAAGACCACAAAGAAAAAAAAAGGTGAGTGAACTAGCGGAATAAACCGCAACTCAACACTTCCATCATCAAAATCGATTTCAGAACTCCGAATATAACTCAATAACCAAGATCACACAGGACCGTAAACACAACATGGCACAACGGCCCAATAACTCATAACTCAATGCCAGTAACCAACTCTCATCTCAATTTCAACATCAATTTTGTCACATATTCACTTAAATGATCTGCTCAACACCGAGAGAATAAAACTCTAAGCTACTCACCCACGTGTCAAGGTCAAAGAATACGACAACTCAATAAAACACTGAACTGCAATCTCAATCTCAATACAAAATCAATCATTGTCTTGTTCTAGTCTCACGAGCAACTCAGTCCCCTCAAACTCTATCCCAACAGCTAATTAACATGACCACGTACATATCTTAACCAAATAAGTATACATGCGTGTATGTATACTTATAATTCCACAGTTCATACAACAAGATCTGTACGCTATACCAACCAATCTAATACAAAATCATCATACATAACTCAAATTAATCAATTACCAAAAGCTTACCCATCTCACAACAAAAGAATTATCTTATCAGTAGAAAATTTTAACTATCAAAATAAAAGGACAACTACTAATATTCAACCCAAATAAGTACTCGAAAGAAACTCATAGCAAGTATCATGTAATCATATAACCTCGAGCAATAACAAGAGCACTAGAATCTGTAGAAATCGGGTTACGCAGTAAAACAGAATCAGTGTAGCTAACACTTACACACCCGTGTAATTTTAACGCAAGGTTAGTATTTTACAACAACATAAACAATCAAGAACTCATAGTTCATAATCATATTTTTGAAGCAAAACCATATTTCAGGAAGGTCATAGGGCAAAATTAATTAACATAATTACACATAGCACACCGACATATTACACAAGATACACACCCAACGTAGTCTGACCAGATCGTTTAACATTCCAAGACATCAATAAGTTAAAATCACTTAGGCACACTTTCCGTCCACTTACATTACATCAATTTTTTTTTTTTCATGAAACTATTACTATATCCGACTTGCACAATAAGGGTTTTATGCACTGCGCAGTAATTAAACATCCAAACAGGATTTCATCGACACGTAGCTACAGAATTATCATATTGCAAATAATCACCATAATTATCAAACATCGAGCTTTATCCTGGGTTATCACTTTGAAAAGAAATATTTTGAAATATTTGAAGCATTGAAAAAGGTAGTTGGTAACAATTTATAAACATGGAACATAAACAATTTTACAAGTTATAGATCGAAACAATACTACACGGAGACATTCTGACCTTTCTTTACTAAAAAAAATTGTTCATGTAGTTCATGAAAATAAATAATAATAAATAATAACGATACTAGTAAACGAATTCACCATACTAGTATTTCCATAAATCCTATGTCAAACAATTAATAATTTAACACATCGTGATCAAATTCTAAATATAACAATATGCAATTCATTGTATGGTATAACAATACACTTGAAAAAGTTATAAAGATTATATTCACAGGAAATTAGACAGAGATAACCTTCAATAGACGAAAGAACATCAACAAGATTTCAAACAATTACGTATAACCAGTAGATTGCTATATCATGCTAATAAGCTTACAATTAATTTCATTTTGCCACTTGGTAAGACTCTTCTTAGATAAACATGCATTGACATCACATACGAGCAGCACATAATTAAAATTAGGCATATAATTGAAATGATTCTATATTAAACTTGACGAAATAAACAAGGTTACGCTATCATATAGTGGGTTCATACTCATACCCTATGTTTACTATTCATGTTACTAAAGCCATATCAGGATATCACGTGGTCAACTCACATAATTCACATCTGAATAAACTTTTATACGAAGCTTACATATCTCACAATTTCACCAATTAACGTTATGCATCAACTTTACAGAAATCGTAGTTAAATAACAGCTTAGCTAATGTGCGAGCGATTATAATCTTTTAGAAAAAAAACAGAGAATTAGCTAAACAGAGGAAAAGAATCGAATGCATACCTCAAGGAAATTATTTACTACAATTTTTACAACTCAAACGGTCTGATCAATAACTTTACAGCATTCAACAAAATTTAGGCAACTTGCAAAACTCACAATTAAATAATGACTCGATAAGATTTTACATGGTTTATCATTTGAAAGCGTGAACCAATATTCCAAACAGTGGAGTTGGAATTATACCTAAAAAAGAAAATACATTTTAAATGACTTCCTTTACACAAACATGGGTAAAAACGGGACTGTACAGTACAATCTGACCACTGTCAACTAAAAGATTTGTTTCTCTCAAAATATAACTTCTATTAACATGAACCCAAGAACATTGTAGAACCAACTTAGAAGGTTTCATACATAAAATTTTCATACACATATAGAGAACACATTTTTAATGGCGGTCCTCGCAAGCAAGGTAACATTCCGAAAATTTATCAAAAATTTGTATTCCTTAAAATCACCACACTATCGTATTTAAAAAAAAAAAAATAGGCTGGCATACCGTTGAAGCATAGACATCACTTTGTACCATATCAACATGCATTCTTCATTTCAACAATAATTATCATCTAGAACACGGTAAACATCTCGAAATTGAAAGTAGTCTCAACTAAATAACTCGATAGTTATACTTGTGTATATAAATAAATTAATTTCTACCATCACATACTCACAACCTATTCAAATACGGAAATATAAACTAGGAGTTATCACAAAGTCACTTATTGATTACTATCTCGATAACAAATTTTAAATGCGTATAAAAAGGCATAAAATCTTAAGTACGATATATGCAGCACATAACTATATACATTCATGGCTTAGGAAACACATTCCGCATATCACTAGACATGGATTACTATAACATATAATCATAAGATTAACTGAATTACTCATCCTTACACGGAGTTAAACATCAAAATCATATAATAACGACAGTCATTTACATAATAACTAATCGTATGAACATTTCAAAATACCAAAAACATATGATTACATCACTCTTACTATTGCTCAAAAAATACACATCCATCCTCTTGGAATATCAATTAAATCATCCAACTCAATCCACATTTCATATCTCACATATCCTTCTAACGCACGTCATTAATCACAATCACATATTACTTACCTCATCCTTCTCCTGTAAGAACGTTAGTACAAAATAACCAGGTCACTATATAGTCTACCCCACTCTTCAATTACTCTCATAGGGTTCCCGAGACAGAACTGAAAGGGCCCATGGTTTGGTGTGAGGGGGCCCCTAACTCATCCCGTTCCTTTTTGGGGCTCCTATCAGTTTCATCCCGGGGTTCATTTTATTAGACTCTTCCTATATTCATTATTATTCACTTGTTTAGGCCTGAGGATCGTTCGCTCTGATACCACTTTGTAACACCCCCATTTATTTAAGGGCCTGAACTAGGACTCCCCAGATAAATAAGAGTGTTACCATCTCGGTTTCCCGAGGCAGTAGATGCAAAGGAAGGATAAACAGTAATTTAATTATAAATGTTAACTCATAAGTAAGTTTATACAACCAACTCAACTGTCTTGTGAAAGAAAATACAACTCATGACAAACGACTAATATGATCTAGACTCTAGTCCGGTCCAAATCCAAGCTCTTTCTTCCCACAGCTTTCCAAGTCTAAGCCACCTGTCAATCTGCTCCCCAATAAGTTGGTTCATCACAGGTGATCACGAATACACAGGGTCAACCACGAGGTTGAGTAGAGGAAAAAATAAATAAACGAACTTATAATATATATATTGGGACCAATCATCCCTAACTCCGCACCGATCCAACACCAAATAAACTCCGCTCCGATCACAAGACCCAATATCTCCGCACCAATCACAAGACCCATTATCTCCACACCAATCACAAGACCCATTATCTCCGCACCAATCACAAGACCCATTATCTCCGCACCAATCACAAGACCCATTATCTCCGCACCAATCACAAGACCCATCATCTCATCGCCTCATCGTTGTCACAGTATAATATGAATGCACAATATAAAGATCACATGATAATATATAACAACATGTTTGATATCAATTATGAACGGTTTACACATCATCAAACATTAGTAGTTTCCCCTACCTCAAACTGCAGAAGAACAAAATCAACCGAAAAGCTGCTAGAAGTGTTCCCCGCGAAAACGGTCACCTAAACATATAATATGTAACGAATTAATAATCTTCCCGAACCCCACAACTCAAGTTGCTTTACTATAAATAGAAACCTTCTAATGATGGAAAGTTTCCTAAAATAGTAACTTTCCCGAAATAGTAACTTCCTTAAAAAGGAAACTCCCAAAATGAACACTTTCCGACCCATATAATTTTCACCGGTATAACGTAACAACTCGCCAACTTAAATTAAGAGAAACAATACTAACTATAAAAAACTAACAACAAATATTATACCAATAATAATACTAATAATAGTAATAATAATAATAATAATAATAATAATAATATAACACCCATAATATCCATAATAAAATAATATGAAAATAATAATATAGTAGTGTACGTAGTAGTCAAGTAATATTAATATAATACGAGTAATATAGTAGTGTATGTAGTAGTCAAGCTAAATCATCGTATACACCAACTAGCAACCACCCGACCCGCGGCAACCAGCGCCACTCCAACCATCACGCTAACCTCCTCTCCCTGCCGACAACCCCAAGTCCAGCAACCCCTCGACTCCAGCCTGGTGAGTTGAACCATGGCCACGACTACGACTCGGCAACACGTACAAAACAAACCCGACACCTATTACACGCTAACACCGCCTGAACCACCACCCCCATTACTCCTGACCTCCGACCCATACGACTGCCGGGGTACCACCGCGTCGACCTCCCCCGAGTCAGCGGTGGCACCACCCCAAACCCTTACCCGTAACCGACCAAAAGCGCTAGTCTCGCGTCACTCTTTCCTCCGACAACAGCGACCATCGGCGGCGGCTAACCACTACCCCTGCATTCGTCCTCACTACTGTAACCCACCCTAACCACCACCACGACTCGACCCCGAGGATAACACAATAACGACAGCAACAACGTAAAACCGAAGCGGAAGATGAGATCTTACCTTACTCGCCTGAGACGGCTCGCAACGCCCTGAAACCGCTCCTAACCACCGTCTCTCTCTCTCTCTCTCTCTCTTTTTCGAACTATGCGGCCGTCGCAGGGTTGTGGGTATGGGATTATAAAATCCCCTTTTTGGTTTAGATGGAAAGCTGCGTTTTTTTTGTAGGAAATAGTTAGGGTTTGTAGTAGGTTTTGTAATACGTTTACACGAGTAATAGTTGCATATCATTTGGGTCGGTGTAAACGTCTTACTTGGCCCATTTACACATACCATCCTTCATCTTAATTATTATAACACGTAATATTATTATTAGCTCAGTCGATATACCACGTAAAATTATTATTAGTTCTATACGATAATATAATATAGACTTATAACATTAACTCGAGTCAAAACTCGTGTTTAAAAAGAAATTAAAACGAGGTATTACAGTCTTCCCCCCTTAAAATGAACTTCGTCCCGAAGTTCAACCATACTCACATCACATCGAACTCAACTCAGACATTAACAAAAACGTGATATTACAGTCTACCCCTTTAACTAAGAGTTACTTTCCCGAAGTTCTCATCCAGCGGTCAACAAACCGGTTGCTTGGAACATAACGAATTCCAAGTGTGACACCCCATCCCATCGAAATAAACACGGAATGTTACATTCTACCCTCGTTAAGAAAACTTTGTCCCCAAAGTTTAACGTATAACTAAATAAAAGGGTCTTTTACGAAACACAATAAAATGCATAACATGAGTAATCACGATTATTAGGTATATTCAAACAATCACGACATACTAAATTAGCCATGTCATAACAACTAGCCATATTATAAATCAAAAGATTTTACAATCTCATCCTCCTTAAAACATGGTTACGTCCCCGTAACCCATTATAAAAATCCCGCTCATTACCCCGTCTTTCTAACTACTCTATCTCATAAAATTTACTCCAAGAACCAATTTTCGTATTCTCATCGTCGAACCTAAGACCACAAAGAAAAAAAAAGGTGAGTGAACTAGCGGAATAAACCGCAACTCAACACTTCCATCATCAAAATCGATTTCATAACTCCGAATATAACTCAATAACCAAGATCACACAGGACCGTAAACACAACATGGCACAACGGCCCAATAACTCATAACTCAATGCCAGTAACCAACTCTCATCTCAATTTCAACATCAATTTTGTCACATATTCACTTAAATGATCTGCTCAACACCGAGAGAATAAAACTCTAAGCTACTCACCCACGTGTCAAGGTCAAAGAATACGACAACTCAATAAAACACTGAACTGCAATCTCAATCTCAATACAAAATCAATCATTGTCTTGTTCTAGTCTCACGAGCAACTCAGTCCCCTCAAACTCTATCCCAACAGCTAATTAACATGACCACGTACATATCTTAACCAAATAAGTATACATGCGTGTATGTATACTTATAATTCCACAGTTCATACAACAAGATCTGTACGCTATACCAACCAATCTAATACAAAATCATCATACATAACTCAAATTAATCAATTACCAAAAGCTTACCCATCTCACAACAAAAGAATTATCTTATCAGTAGAAAATTTTAACTATCAAAATAAAAGGACAACTACTAATATTCAACCCAAATAAGTACTCGAAAGAAACTCATAGCAAGTATCATGTAATCATATAACCTCGAGCAATAACAAGAGCACTAGAATCTGTAGAAATCGGGTTACGCAGTAAAACAGAATCAGTGTAGCTAACACTTACACACCCGTGTAATTTTAACGCAAGGTTAGTATTTTACAACAACATAAACAATCAAGAACTCATAGTTCATAATCATATTTTTGAAGCAAAACCATATTTCAGGAAGGTCATAGGGCAAAATTAATTAACATAATTACACATAGCACACCGACATATTACACAAGATACACACCCAACGTAGTCTGACCAGATCGTTTAACATTCCAAGACATCAATAAGTTAAAATCACTTAGGCACACTTTCCGTCCACTTACATTACATCAAATTTTTTTTTTTCATGAACCTATTACTATATCCGACTTGCACAATAAGGGTTTTATGCACTGCGCAGTAATTAAACATCCAAACAGGATTTCATCGACACGTAGCTATAGAATTATCATATTGCAAATAATCACCATAATTATCAAACATCGAGCTTTATCCTGGGTTATCACTTTGAAAAGAAATATTTTGAAATATTTGAAGCATTGAAAAAGGTAGTTGGTAACAATTTATAAACATGGAACATAAACAATTTTACAAGTTATAGATCGAAACAATACTACACGGAGACATTCTGACCTTTCTTTACTAAAAAAAATTGTTCATGTAGTTCATGAAAATAAATAATAATAAATAATAACGATACTAGTAAACGAATTCACCATACTAGTATTTCCATAAATCCTATGTCAAACAATTAATAATTTAACACATCGTGATCAAATTCTAAATATAACAATATGCAATTCATTGTATGGTATAACAATAAACTTGAAAAAGTTATAAAGATTATATTCACAGGAAATTAGACAGAGATAACCTTCAATAGACGAAAGAACATCAACAAGATTTCAAACAATTACGTATAACCAGTAGATTGCTATATCATGCTAATAAGCTTACAATTAATTTCATTTTGCCACTTGGTAAGACTCTTCTTAGATAAACATGCATTGACATCACATACGAGCAGCACATAATTAAAATTAGGCATATAATTGAAATGATTCTATATTAAACTTGACGAAATAAACAAGGTTACGCTATTATATAGTGGGTTCATACTCATACCCTATGTTTACTATTCATGTTACTAAAGCCATATCAGGATATCACATGGTCAACTCACATAATTCACATCTGAATAAACTTTTATACGAAGCTTACATATCTCACAATTTCACCAATTAACGTTATGCATCAACTTTACAGAAATCGTAGTTAAATAACAGCTTAGCTAATGTGCGAGCGATTATAATCTTTTAGAAAAAAAACAGAGAATTAGCTAAACAGAGGAAACGAATCGAATGCATACCTCAAGGAAATTATTTACTACAATTTTTACAACTCAAACGGTCTGATCTATAACTTTACAGCATTCAACAAAATTTAGGCAACTTGCAAAAATCACAATTAAATAATGACTCGATAAGATTTTACATGGTTTATCATTTGAAAGCGTGAACCAATATTCCAAACAGTGGAGTTGGAATTATACCTAAAAAAGAAAATACATTTTAAATGACTTCCTTTACACAAACATGGGTAAAAACGGGACTGTACAGTACAATCTGACCACTGTCAACTAAAAGATTTGTTTCTCTCAAAATATAACTTCTATTAACATGAACCCAAGAACATTGTAGAACCAACTTAGAAGGTTTCATACATAAAATTTTCATACACATATAGAGAACACATTTTTAATGGCGGTCCTCGCAAGCAAGGTAACATTCCGAAAATTTATCAAAAATTTGTATTCCTTAAAATCACCACACTATCGTATTTAAAAAAAAAAAATAGGCTGGCATACCGTTGAAGCATAGACATCACTTTGTACCATATCAACATGCATTCTTCATTTCAACAATAATTATCATCTAGAACACGGTAAACATCTCGAAATTGAAAGTAGTCTCAACTAAATAACTCGATAGTTATACTTGTGTATATAAATAAATTAATTTCTACCATCACATACTCACAACCTATTCAAATACGGAAATATAAACTAGGAGTTATCACAAAGTCACTTATTGATTACTATCTCGATAACAAATTTTAAATGCGTATAAAAAGGCATAAAATCTTAAGTACGATATATGCAGCACATAACTATATACATTCATGGCTTAGGAAACACATTCCGCATATCACTAGACATGGATTACTATAACATATAATCATAAGATTAACTGAATTACTCATCCTTACACGGAGTTAAACATCAAAATCATATAATAACGACAGTCATTTACATACTAACTAATCGTATGAACATTTCAAAATACCAAAAACATATGATTACATCACTCTTACTATTGCTCAAAAAATACACATCCATCCTCTTGGAATATCAATTAAATCATCCAACTCAATCCACATTTCATATCTCACATATCCTTCTAACGCACGTCATTAATCACAATCACATATTACTTACCTCATCTTTCTCCTGTAAGAACGTTAGTACAAAATAACCAGGTCACTATATAGTCTACCCCACTCTTCAATTACTCTCATAGGGTTCCCGAGACAGAACTGAAAGGGCCCATGGTTTGGTGTGAGGGGGCCCCTAACTCATCCCGTTCCTTTTTGGGGCTCCTATCAGTTTCATCCCGGGGTTCATTTTATTAGACTCTTCCTATATTCATTATTATTCATTTGTTTAGGCCTGAGGATCGTTCGCTCTGATACCACTTTGTAACACCCCCATTTATTTAAGGGCCTGAACTAGGACTCCCCAGATAAATAAGAGTGTTACCATCTCGGTTTCCCGAGGCAGTAGATGCAAAGGAAGGATAAACAGTAATTTAATTATAAATGTTAACTCATAAGTAAGTTTATACAACCAACTCAACTGTCTTGTGAAAGAAAATACAACTCATGACAAACGACTAATATGATCTAGACTCTAGTCCGGTCCAAATCCAAGCTCTTTCTTCCCACAGCTTTCCAAGTCTAAGCCACCTGTCAATCTGCTCCCCAATAAGTTGGTTCATCACAGGTGATCACGAATACACAGGGTCAACCACGAGGTTGAGTAGAGGAAAAAATAAATAAACGAACTTATAATATATATATTGGGACCAATCATCCCTAACTCCGCACCGATCCAACACCAAATAAACTCCGCTCCGATCACAAGACCCAATATCTCCGCACCAATCACAAGACCCATTATCTCCACACCAATCACAAGACCCATTATCTCCGCACCAATCACAAGACCCATTATCTCCGCACCAATCACAAGACCCATTATCTCCGCACCAATCACAAGACCCATTATCTCCGCACCAATCACAAGACCCATCATCTCATCGCCTCATCGTTGTCACAGTATAATATGAATGCACAATATAAAGATCACATGATAATATATAACAACATGTTTGATATCAATTATGAACGGTTTACACATCATCAAACATTAGTAGTTTCCCCTACCTCAAACTGCAGAAGAACAAAATCAACCGAAAAGCTGCTAGAAGTGTTCCCCGCGAAAACGGTCACCTAAACATATAATATGTAACGAATTAATAATCTTCCCGAACCCCACAACTCAAGTTGCTTTACTATAAATAGAAACCTTCTAATGATGGAAAGTTTCCTAAAATAGTAACTTTCCCGAAATAGTAACTTCCTTAAAAAGGAAACTCCCAAAATGAACACTTTCCGACCCATATAATTTTCACCGGTATAACGTAACAACTCGCCAACTTAAATTAAGAGAAACAATACTAACTATAAAAAACTAACAACAAATATTATACCAATAATAATACTAATAATAGTAATAATAATAATAATAATAATAATAATATAACACCCATAATATCCATAATAAAATAATATGAAAATAATAATATAGTAGTGTACGTAGTAGTCAAGTAATATTAATATAATACGAGTAATATAGTAGTGTATGTAGTAGTCAAGCTAAATCATCGTATACACCAACTAGCAACCACCCGACCCGCGGCAACCAGCGCCACTCCAACCATCACGCTAACCTCCTCTCCCTGCCGACAACCCCAAGTCCAGCAACCCCTCGACTCCAGCCTGGTGAGTTGAACCATGGCCACGACTACGACTCGGCAACACGTACAAAACAAACCCGACACCTATTACACGCTAACACCGCCTGAACCACCACCCCCATTACTCCTGACCTCCGACCCATACGACTGCCGGGGTACCACCGCGTCGACCTCCCCCGAGTCAGCGGTGGCACCACCCCAAACCCTTACCCGTAACCGACCAAAAGCGCTAGTCTCGCGTCACTCTTTCCTCCGACAACAGCGACCATCGGCGGCGGCTAACCACTACCCCGTGTATTCGTCCTCACTACTGTAACCCACCCTAACCACCACGACGACTCGACCCCGAGGATAACACAATAACGACAGCAACAACGTAAAACCGAAGCGGAAGATGAGATCTTACCTTACTCGCCTGAGACGGCTCGCAACGCCCTGAAACCGCTCCTAACCACCGTCTCTCTCTCTCTCTCTCTCTCTCTCTCTCTCTTTTTCGAACTATGCGGCCGTCGCAGGGTTGTGGGTATGGGATTATAAAATCCCCTTTTTGGTTTAGATGGAAAGCTGCGTTTTTTTGTAGGAAATAGTTAGGGTTTGTAGTAGGTTTTGTAATACGTTTACACGAGTAACAGTTGCATATCATTTGGGTCGGTGTAAACGTCTTACTTGGCCCATTTACACATACCATCCTTCATCTTAATTATTATAACACGTAATATTATTATTAGCTCAGTCGATATACCACGTAAAATTATTATTAGTTCTATACGATAATATAATATAGACTTATAACATTAACTCGAGTCAAAACTCGTGTTTAAAAAGAAATTAAAACGAGGTATTACACTTGCCTTATCCTTCAAGGGCCTTGAAGGGAAAGGAAAACTTCAAGTTCACAAACTTTTGTAAAATGATTGAAAAACTTGAAGTGACCCTTCCCTTTACGGAAGTGATTTTGAATATGCCGACTTACTCCAAATTTTTAAAAGAAATCTTTTCGGGCAAGAGAACCTTGGGTGACCAAGAAGTAATGGCTATGAGGGAGGAGTGTAGTGCACTTCTCCTCCAAAAGGAGCCAAAGAAACTTGGTGATCCGGGGAGTTTCTCTATCCCTTGCATAGTCGGTGGCATTCCAATCTCTCGTGCCCTTTGTGATTTAGGAGCTAGTGTAAGTGTGCTCCCTTTGAAAGTTGCAAAAAGAATTGGCTTGAATGATTTAGTTCCTACAAGTATCACCCTCCAATTGGCGGATAGGTCCGTCAAGCGCCCTTTGGGAGTGCTTGAGGATGTACCCGTCAAGGTGGGTAAGCATTTAATTCCCGCCGATTTTGTTGCCTTGATATCCCGGAGGATAGTCACACTCCCATCATCCTTGGTAGGCCTTTCTTGGCTACCGGAGGCGTCTTGATAGACGTTAAGAATGGGCGGCTCACCTTTAGAGTTGGGGATGACAAAATTAAGTTTAATCTACCTACTATGATGAAAGGTCCAAAGCATGATGAAGCATTTACATTGGATATTGTGGAGCAAGTGGCAAGGGAGATGGTAGAGATGGAAGAAGAGGAGGAAAGCCACATGGAACAAATATGTGGCATCACAACTTGTGAAGACAAAGAAATGGATGAGAACATTGAGCTAGAAGATGAGGAAGTTGAGAAGGTGGAGGGAATGCTCCCTCCAAAGGTACAACTCAAAACCCTTCCTCCCTCCCTCAAGTATGCCTTTCTTGGGGAGGGAGAGGCTTACCCGGTGATCATCAATGCCAACCTCAATGAGCAACAAGAATCCAAACTCATTTCAACTTTAAAGGATCATAGGAGCTCATTGGGGTATAGCCTTGATGACATCAATGGGCTAAGCCCGAACCTTTGCATGCATAGAATAATTCTTGAGGAAGGGAGTCGACCTAGAGTGGAAGGTCAAAGGAGATTGAATCCGAAAATGGCGGATGTAGTGAAGGGTGAAGTTCTTAAGTTGATTGAGGCCGGAATCATATATGAGATCACGGATAGCCGGTGGGTGAGCCCCGTCCATGTTGTCCCCAAGAAGGGGGGTGTAACTTTGGTTACACAAGAGGATGGGACTCTCCTACCGACTCGTCCGGTGACGGGTTGGAGGATGTGTATTGATTACCGCAAGTTGAATGCGGCCACTCTCAAAGACCATTTCCCAATCCCCTTCATTGATCAAATGTTAGAGAGACTTGCGGGGCATTCGTACTATTGTTTTCTTGACGGTTATTCCGGGTTTTTTCAAATACCCATTCACCCGGAAGACCAAGAGAAAACAACTTTTACATGCCCCCAAGGTGTGTATGCTTATCGGAGGATGCCATTCGGGTTGTGTAATGCACCCGGCACCTTTCAAAGGTGCATGATGGCCATCTTTGCCGATTTTCTTGAGAAATCTATGGAGGTTTTTATGGACGATTTTAGTGTTCATGGTGATTCTTTTGACCTAGGGCTTTCTAATCTTGTAAATGTGTTGAAAAGATGTGAGGAGCACAACCTTGTCCTCAATTGGGAGAAATGTCATTTCATGGTAGAGGAGGGGATTGTGCTTGGTCACATAGTGTCCAAGAAGGGCATAGAAGTTGATGGTGCAAAAGTGGCGGTCATTGAGAACTTGTCACCCCCCACCAATGTGAAAGGGGTGAGGAGTTTTCTTGGACATGCCGGCTTTTACCGGCGTTTTATCAAAGATTTTTCCAAAATTGCCAAACCATTGACTTCTCTTCTTCTCAAGGATGCTCCCTTTTTGTTTACTAATGATTGTCTTGAAGCCATTTCTAGGATCAAAGAAGCACTTGTGACGGCTCCTATTATTCGTGCTCCGGATTGGGGATTGCCTTTTGAGATCATGTGTGACGCATCCGATTACGCGGTAGGAGCGGTCATAGGTCAAGTTGTGGATAGGAAACACCAAGTGATATACTATTCAAGCAAGACCCTTGATCAAACTCAAGCAAAGTATTCCACGACCGAAAAGGAGATGTTGGCAATCGTGCATGCCATTGAGAAGTTTAGGCAATATCTCATGGGATCTAAAGTGGAGGTGTACTCCGATCACACCGCTTTGAGGCAGTTAATGTTGAAGAAAGATGCCAAGCCAAGACTCTTGAGATGGGTTCTTTTACTCCAAGAATTTGATCTAGAGATAAGAGACAAGTCGGGGTCGGAGAATGTGGTTGCGGACCACTTGTCTAGATTGACTTTTGAGGATCATGGTTTGCATGATAGAGATGTCCCGATCAATGAATGGTTGCGTGAGGATAGTTTGATGGCAATAGGCAATAAGTTGCCTTGGTTTGCGGATATTGCCAATTATCTTGTTAATGGCTTTATCCCGGAGGAGTTGGAAGCAAGAGATAGGAGAAAATTGAAAGTTGATGCTAAGAGATATTTTTGGGATGATCCCTACCTTTTCAAGAAGTGTGGGGATGGACTCTTGAGGAGATGCGTATCAAAGGAAGAGGGGCTCGAAATTGTGGATAGGCTTCACAACTCCGCCTATGGAGGGCACTTGGCGGCTTCACGGACTATAGCCAAGGTTCTTCAAGGAGGGTTCTTTTGGCCTTCAATGTTTAAAGACATTCACGATGTTGTTAGATCTTGTGATGCTTGTCAAAGGTCGGGCAACATCGGTAAAAGGAATGAGATGCCCCTAAAAACCATCTTGGAAATTGAGTTGTTTGATTGTTGGGGGATTGACTTCATGGGACCTTTCCCCAACTCATGCGGGAATGAGTACATCTTGGTAGCCGTGGATTATGTCTCGAAATGGATTGAGGCGGTTGCCTCCCCCACCAATGACTCCAAGGTAGTGGTAAAGCTTTTCAAGACCATCATCTTTCCCCGTTTTGGTGTACCCCGAATTGTGATAAGTGACGGAGGTTCTCACTTACGGAAACATACATTCAAAGCCCTCCTAGCCTCTTATGGAGTGACCCACAAGGTAGCACTTGCCTACCATCCTCAAACTAGTGGGCAAGTGGAGGTTTCAAACCGTCAAATCAAGGCTATTCTAGAGAAGGTGGTGCAAAAGAACCGGAAAGATTGGTCCCAAAAATTGAATGATGTGCTATGGGCTTTGAGGACGGCTTACAAAACACCTATAGGAATGACTCCCTACAAGCTTGTGTACGGGAAAGCATGCCACCTCCCGGTGGAGCTTGAGCACAAGGCTTGGTGGGCCTTTAAGGAGATGAACTTCGATTTAGACATGGCCGGGGAGAAGAGATTCTTGCAAATGAGTGAGCTTGAGGAGCTTAGATATGAGGCTTATGAGAGTTCAAAACTCTATAAGGAGCAAACGAAGAAGTGGCATGATGCCAAGTTAGTGAAGAAGAATGTGAGCATAGGAGACCTTGTTCTCCTCTTCAATTCAAGAGTCAAAAACTTTCCGGGAAAGCTTAGATCACGATGGTCCGGGCCCTTCAAAGTTATGGATATTTCACCTCATGGGGCCTTTGAACTTTGGAGTGAAGGCGGTGGCACCTTCAAAGTCAACGGACATCGGATTAAGCCCTATTATCAAGGAGATTCCAAAGGCACCGTCGAAGTTATTGACCTCGGGGACCCACTCCCCGAGGAGGATTGATTTCAAGGAAGTTTGTTCATGAAAGGTTTGGTGGAGTCACTTAATAACCACCGGTTGTAAGTATTAGTTTCCTTTAGTTCATCTAGATTAAATGTTAGTTTCATGGTTAGTTCGGTTTTAGTTTAATTTTTAGCTTGCATGAGATATTTGGTTATGTTTGTTGCTTGTTTGTGGATAATTCATGAGTATAGTCGGAGGATTATGGGCAAAAACCGTTGTTGGCAAAGTTGATTTTTATGTTCAAATTAAATTATTTCTCGAAATTGTGTACAGGTACTCCCAGCCGGCCCACCGGCCGACGGTACCATACCGGCTGGGAGGACCTGAACACATTTCTGTTTTTGATAGTTTATTTGGGCAGATTTCAGATTTTGCATCCCCAGCCTGTACCAAACCGGCAGCCGGCCAGCCGGCTGAGAAGACGAAGACTTATTCAAAAATCAAAACTCAAGAAGGCTTGATTCCCAGCCGGCAGGCCGGCAGCCGGCCCACCGGCTGAGAATCATGTGTTATGAACCAAGTATGAAGAAAAAAAAAGCAAAGGAGAAGGCACCCCAGCCGGTCGGCCGACAGCCGGTCCGCCGGCTGGGAGTTTTTGTAAGTGATGAAAATGAAGAAAAAGAAGACGAAGAAAGCTTCCCAGCCGGTCGGCCGGCAGCCGGTCGGCCGGCAGCCGGTCCGCCGGCAGCCGGTCCGCCGGCAGCCGGTCCGCCGGCAGCCGGTCCGCCGGCAGCCGGTCCGCCGGCTGGGAGTGTTTTGTGAGTGAAAAAAGAAGAAGAGAAGACGAAGGAATTTGAAGACCTGTTTTTGAGCCGGTCGGCCGGCAGCCGGTCCGCCGGCTCAGAAACAAATGCCTTAGAAAAATTCGAAAAATTGCAAAAAATCAAACCCTAACCCCCAGCCGGTCGACCGGCGGCCGGTCCCAGACCGGCTGGGAGGGGCCTGTCGCGAGAAATAAAACGCAATCTATCTTCATTTTTCCCCCATTTCACTTCATTTCTTTTTCATTCCTCCTTATTTCCTCCTCTCCTTTTCATCCCCTACCTTCAAAAACACTCACAAACTCCACCAAACTCTCTCAAATCAAAACCCCCTTCACTCCCTCATCACCTCTCCTTCAAATAGCCATGTCGGGAAGAACGGAAAGGCGATCCAAATCAAGGCACGACCCTTCGGTGGAGCAAGAAGTTCAACAGTACATGTGATGGAGAGTAGCAACATTGGCCCGGATCCTTGCTTTCCCGGACTCACCTTTGCTACAATTCAACAAAAAGGTAATTTCACCTATTTTAAAAATCGCCCCCTTCACCCAACTAGGTTTATTGATAGAGCCGGTTTGAGAGAAATAGGGATTAAGAAAATAACCGCGGCTCTTTTTGACGGTATGGGTATGAAAGCTTTGTATGAAACAAAACCGGTTCACACATCTCCCCGGTTAACTTGGGAATTTTTGAGTTCTTTGGTTGTTACTAAGAACCGAACTTTGGGGAAAGTTGCATTTTTAGAGTTCCGATTGATGAATAAGGAACATCGTCTCACATTAGAGGAATTTGCCTTAATTTTTGGGCTCGACGGAAAATTGCCCATTAAGCCTCCGGAGGGCTTTAATACCGAGCTCATTTGGACAGCCATCACCGGTCTTGTAAGTGATAAAAACAGAAAGAAACCGGCTAATAGGGTGCATTTGGCACCGATTAGGATATGGCATAGGTTCATGGGGTGGACCGTTTTCTCTAGGGATGAACCTGTTGAACCATGTATTCAAATATATATATAGTATATATGTTTATGTTTTGATAATGACAAGTCTAGCCATTTATATATTATATACTCGTATGTATAATCGTGTGCTAAGTGAACAGAACATTAGTAACAAGATCTAACCAATCAAGTATAAAAGATTCAAGCATGTTAGCCAATGAATTGACTAAGTCGAAGAGTGATAGAAGATCGCAAGCGCGCATAATGAGCTAAAGTTATACATATCAACTATAGCTTTAATACAAGATTGATTCAAGTTATAGCTCGTAGCTATAACCTTATACTATGAAGAAATGGTCGGAATATATATGTGTTTAAGTTGAAACGTTTGTTTCCAAATTTGTGTCGTGTAGAATTAAGTGTTTAATTGGTATTCTATTTTAATAATTAGAATTGTTAATCTTAATAGGATTATATAAAATATCTTTAAGTTAAATAAGGAATAAATAATTGTCTTATGAGATAATTATTTATTACTAAAATAAACTAAGGATTTTTTATATGATCTTTATTGTCAAATTTATATAATCTAAATGTAGTTTGTTTCGACTTTGGGAAACGTGTGATATGTCATGTTTACCATAATTCGTGTAGGATTCAATTAAGTAAATATTATGTATTTATTTAATATCCTAAAACAAACTAAGATTATATTATGGTAATATATTTTTATTATCTTTGACATGACTTAGGAAGTTGATTTAATAAGGATACTAATTGTTTATTATATAAAGATCTTTCCTAAATATGAATTAGTAAATAGATTCCTTATATAATACTTAAAGTATATTATTAAATCTTTCCTAAATATATTAAGATTAGATTTAAGGTAGTATTACTAAAAGACTAGTATTCTAGTTTTAGTAATATTCCTAAATCATCTAGGGTTTGAATTACCTAGATACATATTCTATATAAATAGACTACCATGATACATTAAACCACACGGAATACATACACACATATACACGCAAATCAACAGAGAAACCGCCGATCGTATACTTCAATATTCGAGCTTATCATTGTCATATCCGATTCAAGATTCAAGTGCTCAAGCATTGATCTTATTCATTCAAGATTGTGACATCAAGAAACATTGAAGACTTTATCTTATTCACGTAAGATAGAACGAGTATTTAGCGGTACTCATTGTAAGACAAATATTTAACGGTATTTGTCGTAGCTAGATATTTAACGGTATCTAGATTAGAGTTGTGACTAACATCAAAGTCGCACGAGTAGGGTTGATAAAATTGTAATCCAGAGTTGGTACTAATTTTATTAATCGAGAAAAGTGGACGTAGGTCTCAAAGTGTGAGACTGAACCACTTCAAAAATATTGTGTCTCTCTTTATTATTTGTTCTACTCGAAGATCATCATACAACCATACACACATCGAAGAAGATTTAAGAAGAAGGTATACTCAATTCAACCCCCCCCTTCTTGAGTATATTACATCAATAGACTCTTCAATTGGTATCAGAGCCTCGTGCTCTTGATCGCCTAGCCGCGTGAGTTTTGATCCTTCTATTGATTCTATATTATATACTCTTTCTTCAATGGATTACAAGCATCTCAAGTGCCCTATCTTCGATGGCAAAAACTATAGTTTATGGAAAAATATGATGACTCATTACATCAAGGGTTGTGATTGGGAATGTTGGAAGATCATCCAAACTGGACCAAAGAAGATCTTGGTCGCCGCCGCCAATGGAACAACCTATGAAAAGATGGAAAGCGATTATGTGGAAAGTGACTACAAAATTGCAGAGAAAAACTCTAAGGCCATGAGCCTCCTACAGAACGGTATGATAACCTCAGAATTCGATAGATTCTCATCTTGTAGTTCCGCTAAGGAAATATGGGATAGTCTCGAACTTGCTTATGAAGGAACATCCGCAGTCAGGAAACATCGTATAGACTTGCTCGTTCAAAGATATGAACTTTTCAATATGGAAAAGAATGAATCTATTGATAGCATGTCTGCACGATTTTCTTGTATTATTAATGAACTGCGGAACCTTGGCAAAAAGATCGATTCTGAGGATATCATTCGTAAGATTCTTAGGAGTCTCACCAAAAAGTGGCAACCTAAGGTCACGGCCATAGAGGAAGCACATGATTTATCTAAAATCACTTACCAAGAATTGATTGGATCCTTAATGGCACACGAGATCATACTAAATAAAAACGATGATAATCCCAAAGTAAAGGGAGTCGCTTTACAAGCCTCCACAAGTGAAGTGTGCGAAGAAGAACTAGAAGACGAGACAGTTCTATTCGCAAGACGTTTTAAAAAGGCTGTCTTCAAGGGAAGATACAAAAACCCTAACAACAAAACAGTCGACAAAAAGAAAACTGACACAAAACAAACATTCTTCAAAAGAGGATGTTTCAAGTGTGGTCAACAAGACCACATGATCAAAGACTGTCCAAGTTGGGACAAAATCAAAGATAAGTCAAAAAGAGAAAAGACCAAAACGGAGTTCAAGAAAGTAATGCTTGCGTCGTGTTGGGGAGAATTAGAATCCGAGGATGACGAGGACTCAGAAGAAGATGAGGTAGCAAACCTGTGCCTAAGCAATGTCAGCCTAGATCTAATCTCAAACGACAACAACGAAGACGACGCATCCCACATGTGTCTCCTTGGAGAATCCGACTCAGACGACGACGACGACGATGAAGAGGTAAATTTTCTTCAACTCAAAAGTCAAGTTAAAAATTTATCTAAAGCTATGTTGGTTAAATATTTTGAGAAAACCCTAGACCAATGTCATGAACAAAGTCTTGAGTTAGATGACTTGAAAGAACAGATCCTTGATATTGCTGAGGAAAATCAACTTCTAAAGGCCAAAGCTAAGAAACTGAAATCCAAAATAAGCATTGAAGCAAATGCTAAGTTGGAAACAGTTATGTCTGAGAAAAAGGTTCTTGAGTCTAAAGTTATAGCTAATGAAGCTATAACCTCAAAACTAAAACTCAACATTAAAGAGCTTCAATCTAAAGTTATAGCTAATGAAGCTATAACTTCAGAATTAAGAAAGGCTAATGAGCGCCTTAAGTCAGAATCTTCGATTATGGTCGAAGATGAGACTCATCTGGAAGAAGTTGAGATTCTCGAAAGCAAAATTATGGATCTAGAATTCAATCTATCTAAAATCAAGAAGGAACATGCCAAAATTGTGTCCGACTTTCATAAAGACATTCAAAACCTAAAAGAGTCTAACAACACTGACCACAGTGAATGTAAGAAAGAAATAAACTCCCTAAAAGACCTCCTTCTTCATGCCCGGAAGGTTCACGACAAATGGGAAGGAAGCACTAACGTTCTAAACTTCCTAACTGAACAATCCGACAACAACATGAAGATGGGATTAGGTCACGAATGTTATGGAAGAAGGGATCACTCAAAGTGTAAACAAAGTCCAACAGATAGAGACTTTAGAAGAAGAAAATATGCCGACCTTCCTGAGTATTTAATATGCACTTATTGTGGCCATACTGGACACCTCCGAGAAAACTGTGTAAAACACGCACAAGATTTTAAAACCGGAGTCAAGTTTGTTAAATCCTTAGGAATTCCAAACGACACTATTTCTGTCTCTGATAGTGATGATAATAAAACTGAGGAAAGAAACATTGACCACAGATGGTTCTATGACATGACATTTGACTACGAAGAAAAGAAAAATAGAACCAAACAAACTCCTCAACAAGCAACACACAAAAATTGGTCACCCAGAGTCCAAACTAAGACCTACACAAGAACATCAAAACCCAACTACTACCAACATAGAAAGACCTATATAAGACAAGTTTGGGTTAAAAAGAAAGATGTATTTGTAATTACTAACAACAAAGGACCCAAGTATGCTTGGGTACCTAAATCCTGTCTTTAAACTTATTCGTGCAGTTTGTCGCCAAGGAAAATAACCTATGGTATCTCGACAGTGGATGCTCAAGACATATGACAGGCGACGTAAATCTATTTCAAACCCTTAAACCCTTTGATGAAGGTAAAGTCACATTTGGTGATAACAAAAAGGGAAAGATCATCGGAATTGGTAAGATAGGTATTTCATCCTCTCATGCTATAAATGATGTATACCTTGTAAGTGGTCTCAAACACAATCTTATCAGTATATCTCAATTATGTGACAAAGGAAATAAAGTGGTTTTTCATTCAGATATATGTCGTATAATCTTAGAAGGCACCAGTAAAGTAATACTTGAAGGTCATAGGATGAAAAATGTTTATATGATTGATTTAAATGTTGTACCTACTGATTCTCTATCATGCATAAAAGTTACGTTAGATGATCCATGTCTATGGCACAAAAGATTTGGTCATATTAGCTCACCTATTCTAAGTAAGCTGAAAAGATGGGACTTGGTCGAAGGTCTTCCAAAGATCAAATTTGATCAAGAAAAGATGTGTGACACATGCGCAAGATGTAAACACGTCAGATCATCCTTTAAGCCAAAAAGAGTGGTAAGCACAGAACAAGCTCTTGAACTTGTACACATGGATCTATGTGACCCTATGAAGGTAAGAAGCAGAGGCGGTTCCAGGTACGTTTTCGTTCTAGTTGATGATTACTCTAGATTTGTTTGGCCAATCTTTCTTCATTCTAAAGACGAAACTTTCGATGAATTTGTTAGTCTCATGAAACTTGTTCAAAACAAATATAAATCAAACCTAGTAACAATTCGTACTGACCATGGAACTGAGTTCGACAATCATGCTTTTATTGAGTTCTGTAAAACCAATGGTGTTGGACATAACTTCTCGGCCCCTAGAACCCCACAACAAAATGGAGTCGTAGAACGAATGAACAGAACCCTAGAAGACATGGCTAGAACAATGCTTCTTTGTAGTGGCCTACCTAGAAACTTTTGGGCTAAGGCTATAAGTACAACTTGCTATATTCATAACCGTGCTATGATTAGACCTATCCTTAAAAAGACTCCTTATGAACTTCTTCGAGGTCGTAAACCAAACATATCTCACTTAAGATGTTTTGGTAGTAAATGCTTTGTTCACAACAATGGTAAAAATAGATTAAGCAAATTCGACCCTAGAAGTGATGAAGCAATCTTTATAGGATATTCAGATCATAGTAATGCCTACAAAGTTTTTAATAAATGTACTTTATGCATAGAGGAAAGTATTCATGTTATCTTTGATGAGAATAATGTCTTCGATAAGGCATTACAGGATATAGAGGAAAACCTAGACGAACCTGATTTCAGGTTATCAAGGGAAGATCCTCCTGAAATGGAAATTGAAGAAGGAGAACCTCAAGGAACTCATGATGAACTCAACTTGGGAGAAAATGGTGCGAGAGATGAAAATACGGTTGATGATACTGTAGATAACTCCCAAACTAATGACTTGGAACCCAGAGTTACAGCTAATGAAGCTGTAACTTTGAATCAAAACCAAAGGGAAGAGGCCAGAGTTATACCTGACCCTACTATAAACCCAGGTTTGGATTCAGGGGGAACAAGTCAAGATCCCGAGTCAAGTTCAGGTAATGCTAATAATCAATCAAGGAATTGGAGATACAAAGGCTCTCATCCTTTGGACAATGTTATAGGAAGCCTGACAGATGGAGTTCAGACTCGAAGGAGCTTAAATAACTTTTGTTCATTCTACTCCTTTCTCTCCACCATTGAACCTTCAAATATCAAGGAAGCTCTCGCAGAACCAGACTGGATAATTGCCATGCAAGAAGAACTCCAGCAATTTGAAAGAAACAAAGTTTGGCATCTTGTTCCTCGACCTAAGGACAGAACTGTCATTGGAACTAGATAGGTATTCAGAAACAAATTGGATGACACTGGAGTCATTGTGCAAAATAAGGCCAGACTAGTAGTTCAAGGGTACAACCAACAGGAAGGGATCGATTATGACGAAACCTTTGCTCCTGTTGCTCGTCTTGAGGCAATAAGACTACTCATTGCATTTGCAGCACACAAGGGAATGAAGCTTTTTCAGATGGACGTTAAGACTGCCTTTCTTAATGGCTATCTCCAAGAGGAAGTATTTGTTGAACAACCTCCTGGATTTCCTGACAGCAAACTCAAGGATCATGTATTCAAATTGGACAAAGCTCTCTATGGCCTGAAACAAGCACCTAGGGCATGGTACGACAGATTATCAAAGTTCCTATTGGAAAGTGGATTCAAGAGAGGGTCTGTGGAGAAAACCCTATTTCTTAAAAGCGAAAACTAAGATCTACTAGTCGTTCAGATCTATGTTGACGATATTATTTTTGGCTCAACTAATAAAAAGTTGTGCAAGTACTTCTCTGAGTTGATGACTTCTGAGTTCAAGATGAGTATGATGGGAGAACTAAAGTTCTTCCTTGGACTTCAAATACAACAAACTGAAGAAGGAATCAAGGTTCATCAACAAAAATACGTCAAAGATTTGCTAAAGAAATTCGGAATGGAAACCTCTCACGCAATGCCTACTCCAATGGTCACAGATAAGAAGCTAACAAAAGACGAAGATGGTAAGTATGTAGACGAAACAACTTACCGAGGTATGATTGGCTCACTTCTTTATCTTACAGCAAGTCGTCCAGATATAATGTTTAGTGTCTGTGTTTGTGCGAGATTCCAATCTGCACCAAAAGAATCACACATGATTGCAGTTAAGAGAATTTTAAGATACCTAATCGGAACCTCAAAACTATATCTATGGTATCCTATGGACTGTAACTTTAACCTAGTAGGATATTCAGATGCGGATTATGCAGGATGTTCTTTAGACAGAAAAAGTACCTCCGGACTTGCTACCTTTGTAGGTCCTTGTATTATATCTTGGGGATCCAAGAAACAAAATTCTGTCGCCCTATCAACTGCTGAAGCAGAATATATTGCAGCCGCACTGGTATGTTCTCAACTTTTATGGTTAAAGCAACAGTTACATGATTATGGTGTTGATGTTGGATGTGTGCCTATATTATGTGATAATACGAGTGCTATTATTATATCTAAAAACCCAGCCCAACACTCGAGAACTAAACATATTGAGATTAGACATCATTTCCTTAGAGACCATGTTGAAAAGAAAAATATAAAATTGGAATTTTGTAGTACGGAAAAACAGTGGGCGGATATCTTCACTAAACCATTGGCTAGAGAACGCTTTGAGACTTTGCGATTGGAAATTGGTTTAATCGGTGGCACCTAATCAAATCTTAAAAGCAAAAAAATAACCCAATGATTGACTACGGTCTAGATGAGATTATATGACTGTGTCCGTATACTCCGCTGCATGTGTATGTGTGTATTCGATGATAAATTATGTGAACATATATGTTATGCAATTCATGTATGTATGTGTGCACAACCGAATCTCACAATAATATTACGTCATATATTATGATCAAACCTACAATATATACACCTATATAATAGTAATAATACATATTATTCAAATAAAAAAAAAAGGGAAAAACATATCTTACCTTATTATACACCTAAACCGTGTCCCAAGCTACCCCACACCCCCTGCCACGTGTCATCTCACCAACAAACTCAAATCCCCAAATAATTACCTCACCCTCACAAAACCTCCAAAATAAAATCACCAAACTCCATTAAAATCCGATCAAAACTTAAACCTTTCAAACCACCATGCTGCCATCACGCGCCACTCACCTCCACCGTCCCTAACACCCATCTCCGTGTCCATTCCGACGACCGACACCGGGAAACGTCGCAAACTTAACCGAGACTCCCCTATAGTCCCTGAGTATTCGCCGGAGTTCGTCTCAACCGAGAAAAGGTTCCCGTCCTCTGTTTCGAGAATGTTCCCTGGAAATCACTTATGGAAAGACGAGGTGGTCGGGATAAGTTGTCATGTTGTTTAATTGGATGGAGGAATGAAGGTGAATTTATCTTTCTTGATTTGTTGTAAAAATTGTTAAGTTTCAAGTGTGTTAATCAAAGAAAAGGTGTGCTCCACACTCGACATTCCCTATGGAATGTGGGTGTCGGAGATTTTGTTCAAGAAAGGTGCTATTGACAAAGCGAGTTATGGGGTTATGCCAAGATCTCGGATGTGTAATAAATTTCTTAAGCTCATGGGTATTTCCTTTGTTTGAACGTCTAGATGCCAAGATAGATAAAATCCTTGGTCTATACGAGATTAAAAAAAAAAAAAAAAAGCGCGGGAAGTAGTAGTGGTGGTGGTACGGATTGCGAAGGTTGGATGGATAAGGTTAATAAACGGATTGCGAAGGTTGGCGCGGATGTTCAATCGTTGTGAGATAAGTTATTCATCAACAGTGATCGTTGCTCTCGTCCGTAATCAGAGTTGCAGTGCTCAGACACTGTTCTTGTCTTAGTTTCGTTTTCGGTATTTTCGGCTGTTGTGTTTGAATCCGGAATGGACTTCCTCAAACTCTTACTCTTATCCTAGCCCAACTCTGAAACTATCTTTGGCCCAACAAAATTCGAGGCCCACAAGCCCTTATGTTGCCAATCTTAACCTTTCCTAATTGTTTCCAAAAGGCCCATCTAAAAATTATCCAAGCCGGCCCAATTTTCTCATATTTGACCTATATTCGGCCCAGTGGCATAGTATTTCGGTTTAGTTGTGTATATTTCTCACACTCATACTTGCAATTGTATGATATTATGTGTGTTTGTATATTACGTCTTTGATGCATGCTTATTCATGTTTCGTCGTATATTATTCTAGTCGTTTTATGTCTTTGTTCTCATCTTTTCGATGATGTCAAGAGGGGGAAAAAATGCGACTTAGATTTAGAATTTGCCTAAGCTTGCTCCTTGTCGTAATTCATTGTCTCTTAGGGTCCTTAAAGGATATGGGATAGATATAAGATAGAAACCCTAAGTAAATCTTTACTATAATTGACCTTTATTATATTGAGGGGGAACATACATTTAGACACAAAATCTAAGAGAGACTTGCCATCATCAAACAGGGGGAATTTGTTGAACCATGTATTCAAATATATATATAGTATATATGTTTATGTTTTGATAATGACAAGTCTAGCCATTTATATATTATATACTCGTATGTATAATCGTGTGCTAAGTGTACAGAACATTAGTAACAAGATCTAATCAATCAAGTATAAAAGATTCAAGCATGTTAGCCAATGAATTGACTAAGTCGAAGAGTGATAGAAGATCGCAAGCGCGCATAATGAGCTAAAGTTATACATATCAACTATAGCTTTAATACAAGATTGATTCAAGTTATAGCTCGTAGCTATAACCTTATACTATGAAGAAATGGTCGGAATATATATGTGTTTAAGTTGAAACGTTTGTTTCCAAATTTGTGTCGTGTAGAATTAAGTGTTTAATTGGTATTCTATTTTAATAATTAGAATTGTTAATCTTAATAGGATTATATAAAATATCTTTAAGTTAAATAAGGAATAAATAATTGTCTTATGAGATAATTATTTATTACTAAAATAAACTAAGGATTTTTTATATGATCTTTATTGTCAAATTTATATAATCTAAATGTAGTTTGTTTCGACTTTGGGAAACGTGTGATATGTCATGTTTACCATAATTCGTGTAGGATTCAATTAAGTAAATATTATGTATTTATTTAATATCCTAAAACAAACTAAGATTATATTATGGTAATATATTTTTATTATCTTTGACATGACTTAGGAAGTTGATTTAATAAGGATACTAATTGTTTATTATATAAAGATCTTTCCTAAATATGAATTAGTAAATAGATTCCTTATATAATACTTAAAGTATATTATTAAATCTTTCCTAAATATATTAAGATTAGATTTAAGGTAGTATTACTAAAAGACTAGTATTCTAGTTTTAGTAATATTCCTAAATCATCTAGGGTTTGAATTACCTAGATACATATTCTATATAAATAGACTACCATGATACATTAAACCACACGGAATACATACACACATATACACGCAAATCAAGAGAGAAACCGCCGATCGTATACTTCAATATTCGAGCTTATCATTGTCATATCCGATTCAAGATTCAAGTGCTCAAGCATTGATCTTATTCATTCAAGATTGTGACATCAAGAAACATTGAAGACTTTATCTTATTCACGTAAGATAGAACGAGTATTTAGCGGTACTCATTGTAAGACAAATATTTAACGGTATTTGTCGTAGCTAGATATTTAACGGTATCTAGATTAGAGTTGTGACTAACATCAAAGTCGCACGAGTAGGGTTGATAAAATTGTAATCCAGAGTTGGTACTAATTTTATTAATCGAGAAAAGTGGACGTAGGTCTCAAAGTGTGAGACTGAACCACTTCAAAAATATTGTGTCTCTCTTTATTATTTGTTCTACTCGAAGATCATCATACAACCATACACACATCGAAGAAGATTTAAGAAGAAGGTATACTCAATTCAACCCCCCCTTCTTGAGTATATTACATCAATAGACTCTTCAGAACCGCATAACTTCACTACTACGGAGCTCGAGATACTTGGTTGTTATTTGGTTGGTGGCCCGAAGTTAAACATTGCTCACCATATGGCCCTTCACTTGAGTAGGTTGGCATCCCAACCTCGGCTTACTACCCCTATTTGTGTTGGGGGGATGATCACTTTGATTGCCAGTAACCGTTGTCAGAGGCACTTCACTGTTGACTACATTCAGGGTGAGTACGTGTTATCTCGCCGATACTTACAGGAGGCTTTGGGGTGGATCAAGTATAACCCCATTGATCGTAATGAGTTTTGGCAGATACGCGTCGACAATAAGTTCAGGAACTCGGTGCCATTGCCTAACACCGAGAGGATGAGAGTTGTCCCCGGTAACACCTCCTACCTCCTTGATATAGAGGTGGACCCCGAGGAGCTCCCTCCCGACCAGCGTGCTCCGAGAGTTTATGCCAGAGATAGAGTCGGTGCCACTCCTTCCGACCTCCAGTTTAAGTCATTTCAGCAGCCCCCCCTTTCCATGTCCCAGTTCCAGAGTGGTCCCTCATTCTTCCAGGGATCCGCATCCGGTTCATCTTCATCTTCATGCCCCCAAGAGCTTATTGATTTCATGTCCCGGGTTGACTTGGGAATGAAGAAAGCGGCGGACCTAGCAGATGAGCGTCAAGCATTGGCCGATGAGCGGCATAGAGATGTGACCTATAGGCTTGATTACCTCTACCATGATCAAGCCTATGGGACATTTCCGAGTTATGATCGGTCCGTTCGCGAGGGGTTATCATCATCCGGATAGTGGTCGACCGTCATACTACATGCCTCCTGATAGGGGTTATGTGCCCCCCGAGGGGCGTTTTTACGGGGAGATTAATGTTTCCCCGGGGTACTTCTCAAACCCGATCTTTCCTCCGAATTTTCGTGGAGTCCCGGACCCTCCCCCTCGAAGACACCCTTCTCCTCATGGCATGTATGGTGACCCGGGAGCTAGTGGGTCGCATGCCTCCCCCTTCCGTGATGTTATGATCAACCCGAGCGACTATATGCAAGTGGATGGGAATGACGATGATGGGAACGGTAATGAAGGCTATGAGTCCGAGGATCACTTTGATGAGTGACCACCTTTGGAGGTGGTTGGTGATGATTATGCTCCCCATGGAAAAATCCAAAGCAAGTAACTCCCTTAATCCAAATTTCGATTTAGTTTGCATTTTCTTTCTAGCATGCATTTAGAGTAGTTAGTTTAGTTTACTTAGTTTGTTTTAGTTTCCTTTTCATGTTTTCACATCATTAGTTTAGATGCATATAGTTGCATTCATTTAGATGCATTAGATTTCCATTTTGTATCGTATTGTCACATATAGATTGCATACATGTAGTTTAGAGCATTTAGTTTGCATTTAGTCTAGTTTTTAGTTTTTCTTTTCCTTTGTTTACCTTTGTTTTTATTGCCTTCATAAAAATCAAAAATAAAAAAAAATTGAAAAACCAAAAACTTTCAAAAATATGTTCTTTATTTTCCGGTTTTCCTCCTCACATTATGCATATAAATAAGTGTGGGGAGGAAGAACCGTTTATCTCAAAAAAAAAAAATACAAAAATAAGTTTTTATTTTCTCAAAAATTTCAAAAAAGCCAAAAACATGTTGTTTTCGTTCTTTTTCCTTCATTTCCCCCGTGCACTTTGTTACATCGAGGACAATGTAAATCTTAAGTGTGGGGAGGGAAAATATCCACCTTGTGAATATTTGATTGCTTTTGTAAGTATGAAAAACTTCAAAAATACCAAAAAAATCGAAAAATTTGAAAAATTCAAAAACATGTTTTTATCTTTTTAGTGTAGAATTGTATATACTTGTGTTTGCTTTCCCTCCTTTCGCATAGGTAACACTCGTTTGAGCACCGCTTTGGATCTTGAAGACACCACGGTATGATCGTTCCAACCTCTATTTCACTCTCATTTTCATTCTTTTGTTGCAAATGAGGAGGATGGGCTTGTATTTGGAGGATGTGGAGTACATTGTGGATATTGTGTGTGGCTTGTGTGCTTTTGTGCTGATAGGAGATGCTTTAGTCTTATTTGGCATGTAGTTTGATAGTTTCACTTGCATTATAACATGTCTATATTAGTTGCATTCATGACATATAGTTGCATTTAGGATAATGTTTTGAAAATGCCTAATTGAGAACTTTGACAAAATCGTTTAGGCCATTGCAAATAATTCTTCTACTTGTGACTTTGTCTTTTAGAATGATTTTTTAAAACACCCTAGGTCATGCTTTTCTAGTGACTTTCTGACCATGGTCCAATACCGAGTCAAGGGTTTGCATGTGAGTCACCTTGTCCACCCCCGTGATGTGAAGTGGTTTTGATTATCTTGTCTTGGTGACCTTGTTCGACTTGGCGGTTTGGCAACCCAAAAATAACTTTCATGAATAAATTTGGAATGCTCTTTTCAATGATCCTAAGAAGTGGAAATGTTTTGAAAGAAAAAAAGAAACCTCAAGTGAAAAAGAAAAAAAATGGTTGTTGAAAAAGAATAAGAACATGTTGTTTTGGTGGAGGCGTACCACTTCGATGTGCTTTGGAGGGTAGCCATTGAGTTGGCTTCCCACTTGGTTGTGAATTCGACCGCCCAAAGACAGAGTGATTGTCACCCCGATAAGCTATTGTCTAGAGGTTAACCGGTTGCCTAATAAGCGATTGGCGAAAGCAAAGGACATTAGCACGCGTGGGACAAACCCCATCCTAACTCATGGCATGAAAAGGAAATGAAAAAATTGAATGAGGTCAAGTTTTGATTGTAATCCACCATTTTGCATTGATTTGAGCATTTCACTCCAAAAAATCAATTTTGCCATGCCGCCTTGTCGATCTTGGGACTACCCATGACCTTTACTTTGTGAAGAATCTAGACTTGTTGCATCTTTTGCCTTTAGCATTGCGGGGATTATCATTCCATTCCATCCGATCGCCCTTGACAAAATTATTTGGATAACGGTTATGAAAGTAGCCTAGTTTAGCATGATTTGGCGGTGTTTTGTTGTCATCCTTCTTGCCTTAGTGACTTGTAGAATTAATATTTGTGAGGGAGTTTACGATTTTGAATTTGTTCCCTTTTAGTTGTTTTCCGCCGCTTGAATGAGGCAAGCGGTTTTTCTTTCTTTTCTGATGCATGTTGCTTGTCTATACGTGTTTTGTTTTTACTTGTTGGCATCAAAAGTTTTGTAGCAAGACCTTACTTGCCTTGCAATAGGGCGTTCTTCCTCATGAATGTCAAATTGTGAGTTGAAAGGGCTACGGGTGTAGCTAAACCCGATTCGGCTTATAGTTAGCTTAGTTAGTTTGTTTCTTTGTTTTTAATAAGGGTTATGTAGTCGCTTGATCTCTTACTCGAGGACGAGTAAGGTTTAAGTGTGGGGAATTCTGATGAGCTCCATTTTGGTCATCATTTTCTTTACATTTTCTTTATTTTCGGTCACGATTCGACCTCGATTTGCGTGTCTTTAGTTGCTTTTACGTCCGTTGCCTCGTATATTCCTATTCTATCCACTTTTTGTAGGTATTACGGCGAGGGCGAAGAAACGGGACAAATTGAGGCGGATTTAGAGCGATTTATGAAGAATTATGAAGAAATTGGCAAACTCCCTTCCCAGGCCTTCCCAGCCGGTCCCCAACCGGCGGCCGGTCGGCCGGCTGGGGAGCTTTGACTTGACTTTCGAGAAAATTGGAAGAAGTTTACAGATTCTTAAGAAAAGCGTACCAGCCGGTTCCCAGCCGGCAGCCGGTAGGCCGGCTGGGGATCAATTCCATACTTAGTTTTTTTCGAAGAATTGAAGAAATATCAATATTGGGCAGATTATTGAGAAAAGGCTCCCAGCCGGTGGCCAACCGGCAGCCGGTCAGCCGGCTGGGATGACCTGTAGCCAAGTGAAGAAAAGAAGAAAACAGATTAAGTGAAAAGGCCTCCCAGCCGGTGACCGACCGGCAGCCGGCCGGTCGGCTGAGGGTCAAGGGTATTTGAAGAAAAAAGAAGAAAAAGTCAGAAGTCCTCATTTGGACTCTCAGCCGGTCCCAGACCGGCAGCCGGTCGACCGGCTGAGAGCCCATTTTCGTATTTTCGAGCTCTATATAAACCCGCACTTGTATCATTTTATTTTCACGCATTCCTAAGCACTTTTTTAGGGTTTTTTACTGTTTCATTGGCTAATACTTAGACACAAAAACACTCTCAAATATTTTAATCTTGTTTAGATCCTAGTTTAATCTTTCAATATTTGTTAATTTCTCTTTAGGATTCTACTTAGCCTTGTTCTTGGGTATTGTAAGAGGATTTTGTTGGGTTGTATTTTGAAGGGTTTGAAAGAATCTTTCAACTTGTTATCAAAGCTACTTCCTTTTCTATAATCATTGGTATAATTCTTCTAATCTCTACTTAGTTTTTACATTTGTTTAAGTTTCTTTTGAATCAATTGTTTACTCTTTGCTTGTTCATGATGGTTAGTATGTGTTTATGTCTTATTCACATGGTTTCCCTTACTATGAGTGAGTAGTATCTTTGCTAGGGTAAGGGGTGATCTTGGGTGTTGTTTAGATGATAAATTCGTGCTAGTAAGTTGATTAGTTGTTCTTAAAAGAGTAGTTTTCCATTTGTTGCATGCTAGGTGTTTGCTGATTTGCCTTAACGAAAGTTGGGCTTTGATTTTAGCGTGACTTGCCTTTAGCGACGGTTGGGGGTTTGTCTTAGCATGTTTAATGGTTGGTTGTGGTATTTGTAGCGAAAGCTAGGGTATTCCGACCTAGGTTAGTCGACTCGAGAGAAGAGACTACCCGAGACTATTTGTTTGAGACCTTCTAGTTTTCTTTCTCGCATCTTCGTCTAACCACCTTAGTGACCCCCGACACCCTAGTCTTCTCTTCCATCGATTCAATCTTAACTAGTTTGCTTTAATTGTTTGTTTTAGTTGTTCTTTAGTCATTAATCATTCACAAACCTATTACCCTCGACTCTTACTTAAATTAGAACATAATTACACAACTATCCCCACCGTCTTCGCGTTCGACCCCGATTTCGATACTACTTGCTTTCGGGTTTTATAATTGTGTTTGATGCCGGTAGTGACGGCAAAGCCGGCCATCAACCTTGCATCAGTTTTACTTTTGACGGTTTGTATGAGGTTTTTGGTTAGCTTGTCCAAGTGTTATCTCTGGCATATTGCCAATAACTGTTTTTTGATCCGGAGCCAAGAGATTGAATTTGCTGGTCTGCTTGTAGCTATTTTCTGTCCTTTGCTCAGCCTTATTAGCACTTATTTTATCAGCCTTTTGTTTAAAAATACATTGGTTTTATTTCATGCTTTAGCTATGAATTGTCCTTTTGATGCATCAGGTAGAATCTCCATCTTCAGTTTTAAGCCTTTTCTTCTTTTAGCAGTAGCTAAAATGTTGAACTCTTGGCTTTTTTACTCTATTGGTATGCCCGATGGTTGTGTCCCCGAAGTCGCATTTTTTTCTTATCAGTACACTCTCTAATAAGAGTGTTTATTTTGGCCTTGCCATTAAGATGTCGTTTATTTATGCCACGGATATAGTTTTATCTCATTTTTTTGGCAATTTTTTTCCCTGTTTGGTTTTGTTAGGGTTGATATTTTTCTCTTTAACATTCTTGTGTTTTATTATGCGTTTTCTCTACCGGTCCTCATCGGTTTTGATGAGTTTTGTTATTATCAAGTTTTCTTTGTTGTTTGGTTATTCCACTTTATCAAATTTTCTCTGCTCTTCTTAAGCTTGATTGGGGTATTGTCGTCTCAATTAAAGTCATTTATAGTTTTAGGAGCACCCTCGATTTTTCACAAGTTTTATGTATGATTGACCTTTCTCTATGCAAATCGGTTACTTTTTTTATATATCCTCCATGAATATTGCTTTTTGGAATGTTAGAGGTACTAAAAGAAAGAACTTCACGAAGAACTAAATTTCTTTTGCTCGCCAAATGGAGTTAAAATCTTAGCTATTTGCGACACTAAATCAACTTCTGTGCCCGAACCTCATATTTTTGCAAATTTTGGGTTTAGTAATTGTGACCTTATTCCTAGTATTGGCTTATCAGGTGGTATATGGTTACTTTGGAAATAGTCTATCTCCATGACCTTTTCGTTAGTTGTCACGTTTAAGTCGAATAGATTCATTGCTTGTGAAGAATGTGATTTAACTATTAATGTGAAGTTTTGCTTTATTTTTGTTTATGTTCCGGCTCAACCAGCTGAGAAGTCGGATTTTTGGATTGCATTCCAAAATTTTGTCCTTAATCTTGATGTGCTTTTTTTTTTATTATTATTGGGGGATCTTAACGAGATTAAAAGCCTTAGTGAAAAGGAGGGGGCGCAAACGTTACCAATGCGCGTTGCTTGAGATTAACAAATTTCATAAGTAATACTAACAGTGTAGATCTCCCCTTCTCCGGTAATTTTTTTACTTGGAGAAAAAGGAAAGCTGGTTCCGAAAATATCTTTGAAATCCTTGATAGAGCTTTAGCATCTCCTGATCGGATGAGTAATTATCCAAACATGCAGTTTATGCATCATGCCTTCACTAGTTCCGATCATTGTCCTATCTATGTGAAGTTTCATGACCAAGTTCTTACGAAAGCCCCTCCTTTTCGTTTCGAACTTATGTGGACCCTTCGAGATGATTTTAGTAATTTAGTAAAAAAAGTGTTGGCAACACCAATTTCAGGGGTCTTATATGTTTTGCCTTTCTCAAAAATGCAAATTCCTAAAGCAAAAGGCTAAACAATGAAATCAATCTACTTTCGGAAATATTTTTAGACAACCTTCGATCGCTGAAAAAAAGTTAGAGAATATACAAAACCAACTTGGTTCATCATTATTATGGTTTTAGAAGTCGCTCAGTTGATATGGCTGAAAAAACGTGAAGCGTTGCTTGATTATAAGCGCATTTATTGGCAACAAAAAACGTGTATAAGTAAAGCTAACTTTGGAGATAGAAATACGAAATATTTTCAAAATCATGCCACTATTCGACGAAGTAGAAATGAGATTAAGCAATTCATAAATATAAATGGTGCTTGTATTACTGATCAAGACCTTATTAAACAAGAAATATCTGACGAGTTTGAACTTAGATTTACAAGAAATCAATTGTGTCATTTTGATGAAAATGAAGACTTTAAGTCGTTTAGCGGATTAATTTCAGACGAAGATAACAAATTTCTTACAAGTAATATTAGTGTAGAAGAGGTTAAACAACTGCGTTTAGTTTAGCCGCAAATAAAGCCCAGGTCCCGATGGATTTCATATAGAGTTTTTTCAAAAAATATTGGGATATTATAAAAAATTCGGTAACTAAAGCGGTTTTAGCTTTTTTCCATTCAGGAAAATTTGTAAAAGAAACAAATCACACTTTCATAGCATTAATTCCTAAAATTGATAATCCCCAAACAGCTCACTTTCGACCTATTAGTCTTTGTTCAAGAATCTATAAAATTATTTCAAAAATCTTAGCTACTCATCTTCTCAGTGTCTTGCATAAGATAATCCACCCGTTTCAAGGGGCCTTTACTCCTAATCGCTTTATTCAAGATAATATTCTTCTTGCCCACGAGATTTTTAACTCGTTTAAATGTAAAAAAGGCAAAGGGGGTTGGATTGCAATTAAACTCGATATGGAAAAAGCATACGACCGACTAGAATGGAACTTTATTGAGGAAACCTTAAAGCAAATGGGTTTTAATGTCAAATGGACTTCCTGGATTATGGAATGTATAAAATTGTCTCGTTCTCAGTGTTAGTAAATGGTAGACCGGGAGACGTCTTTAAACCCACTCGAGGTATTAGACAGTGTGACCCACTCTTGCCATATATATTTATTATGTGCGCCGAGATTTTAGCAAGATCTCTACAACAGAATAGTGATCTTAGTTCTAGTGATATTGGTATTAGAATTGTATCTGGGATTGAGAAAATCCCTTTTCTCACTTTTGCGGATGATACGATCATTTTCGCTAAAGTCTCTAATCAAAGTTGTTGAACCATTAAGTCTATTTTAGATAAATTTTGCACAATTTCAGGACAGTTTGTTAATTTTGACAAATCCACTTTTCAATGCACTGGAAATATTGAGCTACCTCAACGGGAATCCTTTAGAGGTATTCTCCGTATGAACGAGGAAGCCCATTTGGGTAAGTATTTAGGATGTCCTATAATAGATAGCAGAGTAACTAAAAATACTTTTGAAAGTATTGTTCAATCTTCTTGCACCCAATTATCGGAATGGAAAGCAAATTCTTTATCACAAGCAGGTAGACTAGTTCTGATTAATGTTAATTTAGCCTCGAAGAGAACTTTTCAAATGCAAAGCTTCCTTCTTCCCTCATCAATCCATAAAAGATTAGATAAGATTAACATAGACCTTCTTTGGAATAAGAATCCTTCACAACGCTCCCCTAATTTGATTGGCTGACATAAAGTTTGCTCACCGAAATCGATTGGTGGACTGAGAATAAAATCTTCTGAAGCCGCTAATAAAGCCCTTCAAATGAAACTTCTATGGAAAATCCTTATGGATAAGGAAAGCATATGGGTTAGTGTGATAACTAAAAAATACTTGAGAAATTGTTCACTATTTGACCATAAGCCCAACTCAGTCTCTTCCTGGCAATGGCGCAAACTTATGAGTTTTCGGACTCTCTTTAAAAAAGGACTGAGATGGTAGGTAGGTAATGGTAACAACATTAAGTTTTGGTCTGATAACTGGGTTTTTTCTCACCCACTTACCAGCAATACGAGTGATGATGACAGTAACCGTGATCTTAATCTTTTGGTTAAAGATTTCATAACATCTTACAAACAATGGGATGTTTGTAAATTAGCCAATTTGGTAAATAACGATATTGTGAATCAGATTACCAACATTCCACTGCCACATAATGATATTCCGGATACCCTCATATGGGGTTGTCCGTGGATGAAAATGTCTCTACAAAAACAGCAACTTGGCTAGCGCAAAGTTTATTCGATCAAGCTCATGATAAAATGTAATTTTCAGTGGGTTTGAAATTGAATATTCCACCAAAATTTTAAAAAAATTCTTTGGAAAGCATGTGTTGACGGCCTCCCAACGAAAGATAGGCTTCTCAAAAGTCATATTAATGTCCCACCTCATTGCATTTTGTGTAACTATCCTAGTGGAAATTAAGATAATTTCTTTTACGAATATCCTTTGATTGAGTCTATTATCCGAGAAAAGAACTTTACTAGCTACAACAATTTCTTGTCAAATTATGATAATATTTCAAGTCAAAGTATTCTAATGAAGCTTAATTATCTCAAAGACTTAATTCCACAAGATGATTTCGTTAAGATCTTTTTTATTTGATGGAATGCATGGTTTTATAGAAATGATATTATTTTTAATAATGTTAATTTCAATAAAAACAAACTTATTACTTTATGTAATAATAGCATTAAGACCTGGAACGAAACTAGGCATAAAGATCTCAACAATCCCGAGAAAGAAAAGTCTACTAGAAACTCTTCTAGTAAGAAGGAAATCTGGTGGAAAAAACCTAGAAATGGTTTCCTAAAGCTAAATTTTGACGGATCGAGAATAGATGGAAATAAAACTTCTTTAAGATATTGTTTAAGAGATCATAATGGTAAAGTCGTGTTGTTAGGAGCAAAAAAGTGCGGATCAAATAGTATTCTTGTCGCAGAAGCACTCGTTTTAAAAGAAGGTATTTTAGCCGCTAAACATTTAGGAACCTCGAAGTTAATTGTGGAGGGTGATAATTTATGTGTTATCAACTCACTTCGTAGCCCTTGGCAGATCCCCGGGAAATCTATAGTATTATCAAGGTTGTGAAACTAGATCTTCATCTTTTCGATGAAGTGATAATTAAAAATTGCTTTTGTGAAGTCAACAAGATTGCTAACTTCATGGCTTATGTTGGACATTCATGTCCAACTCTTTCGAGGTGGGATGAAAGTCGGTGGCTTCAACTTACCATACTCATTCGAAAGGTGAGACTAATTGGTCCTATCCAAGAGGATCAATCTAGTTTTCTTACCTTATTAAAAAAAATGACCGTTTCCGAAAACTTGGCATTGTTGATCTCTGTCTTAAACTCAAGCCTAAGTGTACTCCTCAACCTTTCAAATTCCATTCTTTCGACCCCACTCAAGTGACTCAACCCACCGTCGTTCTTCTAGGTTACTCTTTACTCTAATTAGCTTTTTGTCCATTATTTGCAGGGCAGAGCTAGAAATTTAAATTTTGGGTAGCAAATTTCCTCGTGTTTTTGTAGAATTATGCTAAAGTCTCATATTTCAGGACTTCTGTGCACAATTTAATACTTTACTATTTTTTGGGAGAAATATTATTGTGTCCTCCGGAAGGACCCTACGCCTTACACGTCTAAGTTTTTATAATATTCCATTTAGTGGATTGCCGTTAGTTGTAAGGAGGACTGTCCTCCCAGAGTAGACATGTATTCTTCTTTTTGGGAGTTAGGGGTGACGAGTGTAACCCTTTGCTACTTGCTAGCTCCGTCCCATATTCTTTTGTTTTCCATGATTGTATTGATGAGTGTTTGTATTGTTTATGTGATGTTTGTTTTAGTACTTCCTCCATTTTAATTTTATCGTCTCCTTTTTATTCTCGAAGGATTTAAGAAAAAAGTGACGAAAATTCAAGCATTTTTATTACTAAATTTTGAAAGCAGGCAATAGTTTTAAGATAAACTTTGAAGGAAAAGGAGACTTTTTGTTTTGTTTAGGGTTTTAGTGGTTTATCAAAGTTAGACAAATGATTGAGATGAAGAAGTAATATATTGTAGTCTTTCAAAAGGTCTACTACTATTGTTATTCATTTGATTGATTTTCGTGTATGATGAGATTATTCTAGTTATGAATCTTGACGAGTGAATTATGAAATTTAACTTGATATTGTTGATTGTTTTGTTGGCCGTTTTTTGTTCACGTTTCGTCTAATTTGGAAATGGTGATGTTAATCTTGTTGCTGAACTGTTTGATTGTCATCATATTACTGCTTTTGTTAACTGGGTTGCTGAGTTAATTAGATAGGTTATATATTTTGGTTATTTAGCTTAATTTACTTTTAAATAGACTGCAAAATCCTCCACTTGTTTCGAAAAAAAGCATGGACAATTGTGTTAGAAGAAAGGGCAAAGACGGAGTTCTATACTAAGGAGCATGACGGGTATGAAGATCAGTATTCATAATTATCACTATTTTATGTTTAATTGATTTCTAATGTAGTCATTTGGTTAGTCTTATGATCAATTTGTTAAGGTTTAGGTCCCGGGGTGCACTAGGTTTCGGCCTAATTAAGTTCATTATGGTCATTGGATTTTGATCACTTATCATTACAGACTTACATTAGTTTTGATGTTTGATAAGTTACAGATCTGAAGTCATTTGTCTTCAATTTTGACTCTTTGAATTTATTGTCCAACATATGGTTGTTACGAGGTTGTGCCTCTTGTTTTAGTTATCTGTAATAACCCGTATTTTAGCCTCAGTCAACGGTAGTCAAACTCTGTTTTATACAAGTATTTTAAATAGAACGTTTATAAAGTATTTTACATAAACTGTTATTATTTTATAAATCGTATTTCTATGATTAGTTCGTATTTCATAATCATTTGATATTTGATAATTATTTAATTGAATGGCATTTCGTTCGTACTTCTTTAATTTTTAATAATATATTTATAATTAAATATATTTCCTATTTTATATTTATTTCTTATATATATACTTAATTTCTATTCTGGTCTATTTAAGTCGTAATTATATTTAAATCTTTTTTTTATATTTTATATTCTTATATAAGTGCTAATAATTTTATATTCTTAAAACTAATTTAATAAATATTTACTACTAAATTACATAATCTAATTATTATAATTAGTTATATGTGTCGTTATTTAAGTTACGATTCGAGAACGAGATATAACCTCGAGATGCGTGATGGGCCGATTATGAGACAATTGGACTCGATTTGGGTAGTGTAAAATGAAACCACCACCCATGAAACAAAACCCTACACAACCCTAATCACCCATACGACAAAACTGCCTCCATCGACATGAGAGGCTGCCTCCTTCGATCCGCCAAAACCCTACTACTACCTACACCCTGTCTACCTCCACAACCCCACGGTAAACACCACCCAAACCACCGTGACAAGAAGGAGACCTAAGAAGAGGAAAAACGCAAAGATCAGCCCTGAACCATCCTCGTTTTGCCCTTGCACTGCAGCGAGTTTGTAAGTATTTATCGTACCCTTCCAGACCATCATTTTGTACGTTTCTTGGGTGTATGTAAACCTTGTAGTGTCCATGACATGCCCACCATCTTCGAATCACCATTGGACCACTGTGACCGTCACCATAATCGCCATGAATGTAGTCAGTAAACAACGTTGCTTTTACTCTGTTTCTGATGCTTGTTTAATTCAATTCATTCTGCTGTTTCTGTTCGTATTTCGAGTTTAATTATAGCAGTGGGTCGTGGGTTCTGGTCTTATGGGGTTAGCCGGAGATAGTGGTGGTGTTGGGATGGTGCGTGGTGGTAGGGAAGGCCTTAGTCGATAGTCGTTTAGGAGTTATAACCAATCAGAAACAGGGGACGGTGGTAGTGTATGGTCGTTTTATGCGGCTGTTTCAGGGAGTTGGAGTGGTGTCGGTGGCTGGTGTTTGGCACCAGGGGATAGAGTGTAGTGTGAGGTGTCGGGTCTGGTGGTTGGTTGGGATAGGGATGGTGTTAGCTGGTGGTCAAGAGCGTGGTGACAGGGGGTGGAGCACGGTAGGTACAGGAATCTGGGAATAAGCGAGTTCGTGGTGCGAGTTTTGAGCGTCTGTTTGAGCGTGTTAAGGGGTGTCGAAAACTGGTGTTTTACACCAGGGCATTGGGGGTACTGTGGAGTGTCTATGGGTCGTGAGTGGTAGTGGTAGTGGTGGTTCCAGCAGGTGGTTAGGGGCTGGTTGTAGTGAGGTGTCACAAGGGTGAACAGAAGCATGAGGGTGTTGTTGTGTCCAGGGGGTTTCGAGATCGTTTTCGAGGGCTGGTGTTATACTGTTAAGGGTCGTGATTGGTTGTAGTAGGTGCACCGTAGTGCAAGGGTGGAAGCCACCATGGTGCGGTGGTGGTTCAGGCGACATAAGAGGCTGTTCAGGGGCTGTTTTATGGGCTGTCTATGGCGAGTTGTGTCGAGGGATTGTCGGGTTGTAGAGGGCTGTTTTGGTTGAGTTTGTGTTCGTTGTTGTTGTTGTCATGACGTGAGGGTATCAACATCTAAAAACATTATACTATTACAATTATTATTATTAATACCATATGATAATATGTTTATATGGGTTGTTTGTGGTTTGTGCATTATTATTATTATTATTATTGATTGGTATATTATTAATATTATTATTATTATGATTAGTATTATCATTAGTAGATGTTATCATTACTATTATTGTTGTTATCATCATCCTTATTACTACTAATGTTGCTATTATTATTAATAATATTAATATTGTTATCGTGATAATATTATCGTTGTTAATATGATTATTATTGTTAGCAATTTCGTTCATGTTAGTAATTATTAAAGTTGTTAAGTAATTTTATATAAGAATGTGACGGCCATCAATAGTTCGTTTTCTATGTTCGGTTATTGAATTGAAGTTAGTTATAAAAGTAACAAAGACGGGTTAGTCAAGTTAATTGAAGTAGTCGTGTTTAATACGGTCTCGTTGTGCGTAATATATTATTTAAATAATTAATTGGAATAATCGATATATTATTTTGGTTGCGTAATTGTATTAGTTAGTAATTAAGTATATTATTTTGTTAGGTTTTGAGTATGTATTGAAGTGATTCGACTGATTGGATGTTAGCTGCGAGATGAGACTATATTGCTATCCAGGTAGGATACACCGACTCTATACTCTATGATGTGTTAGGAATGGATGTGGATTGTGTATTATGGATGCTGAGCATGATTTATATGAGAATGATGCTGGTTGGATTGAGTGTTAATTATTGTTATTATCGGTATGCACATTTCGTTATTTAATAGCATGATTGAATAAGAGCATTGTTGCATTCATGAGCATGACATGTGCAGTGGATACGTAATTGAGATGATGAGATATTATTGGGCCCAGGCTAGTTCTGCAGGACTAGACCTGGTGACCTCAGCTGTTATGCTGGTGTTCGGCGACGGCCGATTATAGTCTGCCGGGAGGTTCGGTATGGCTGGGAGTCACGGGTTTGAGATGAGATTGAGATTGAGATTGAGCTCGAGCATATCATGGCATTGCATATCATATTTGTTGCATTATTTACTTTTGTGTTACCCTACTCAACCGAGAGGTTGACAGTGTATTCGTGTACACCTACGATGATCCGGAATGGGGAGTAGATTCTACAGGTCAGAGACAGGTAGACGGACTAGGAGCTGGGCAAGGAGAGAGACATGGCTTGGACCTACTTAGAACTAGATCACATAGTTAGATGTTATCAGTTGTACTTTTATTCTTTGTGTAATCGCTGTAATATCAAAAGTTTAAATTTAATCAGTTTTTATGTAAAGATAAATGGGTTTGTTTTACTTTGTTATTCACTACCTCGGACATTCCGAGATGGTAACAGTTCTATTTATTTGAGAATGTCTTGCTAAAGGCTCTTAAATAAATGGGGGTGTTACAAAGTGGTATCAGAGCAAACGATCCTCAGGCCTAAACCAAATGAAAAATAATGAACATAGGAAGAGTCAAATAAAAGGAACCCCAGGCTAGTAACTGTTAGGAGCCCCAGGATTTGGAATGAGTTAGGGGCCCCCTCAAACCAAGCCATTGGCCCTTTCAGCCTAGCCTGGTCACCCATGAGAGATGTAGAGCGTGGGTAGTATAGAATAAAGGACAGGACCCAATATATATATATATTGTACTAACTTCTGCGCAGAAAAGCAATGAGGTAAGTATGATGTGAAATATGGTTGGAGATATGTGTCTTGTATGAGAATTATATTGAATGATTGATTGAAATATATGATTTCCAAGTATTGAGAACAGGAGTTTTGAATATGAGTTTGAAATATATGCTTGACTTGCATGATGATGTGCAATAGAAGAATACGACAGATATTGAAATGCTGATTGAGCTGAATGATTGCATTGAAATTTTAGAGAATGGATGTATATATTAAACAATGATTGGAGTGATATTATCATATAATTTTGGTGTTTAGGAATTTTCATATGATATCTGGTTATCAAATGACTATCGTAACTATGTAATATATCATCTTGAATTTGAATATGAATGATCAGATTTAAATGTTATAGTAATCCATGTCTAGTGATATGCGGAATGTGTTGCCCCAAGCCATGAATGTCATATAGTTAGGTGTTACATTTGTATATGCAGGTATAGGTGTTGATTCAATTAGTTGATCCTATCTTCCAGTTTCGCAATCTTTACCGCTTTCTTGACGACAAGTACAAATTGAAATAATGAATAAATATTAATATGATGCAATGTCATTTCTATGCTTCAATATAGGCGTCAACATGTTTTTGAGAATAGCTGTGTTTTAATATGACGATGTAAAGTAATAATGTGAAATATGAAAGTAACCAACGTGTAATAGGTTCCCAGAATGTTGCCTATTCGTGCGGACTGTCGTTTAAAATGCGTTCTCTATATGAAATATGTGATGCAACAATGTGATATCCTAATATGGCATTAGTGGCATGAACCGTAGGCATATGATATGAACATAAACTTTATTATATGATAATAAACCTCTTATTTTGCAAGCTATATTTATTACCGGTTTCATGATAGATGATGTAATGTGAGTAGAAGGGATGTACCTATGTGATTTTAATTTAATTGTAACTAGAAATGCTGAGCTGACTTGCTTATCTATGACTCCGTGTTTAATTACATTAATTAAATAATTGCATAATGACTTTCAAGGCGTATAAGTGTTCGTTACCTTGATGTTGTTTTACTGCATAATATGAAATTGACGAGTATGTTTTGTTGCTTTAAAAGTCGAATAATAGTTGCCTTTATAGTGTAATTAACTTATCAGATGATTTGTGCCTGTTGTTTCGCTGATCTTCTTGAGCATTGGATGCAAAATTTTGTAATGGGGTTACGGGGACGTAACCATGTCTTAAGGAGGATAGGATTGTAAAATCTTGATGATCTTTGATTTGGCTAATTGATATGTCGTGCTTGTTTGAATATACGTGATAATCATGTTTACTTTTGTTATGCATTATCTTGTAATTCGTGAATTATCGTTTGATTTAGTTATGCGTTAAACTTTGGGGACAAAGTTTTCTTAACAAGGGTAGAATGTAACATTTCGCGTCTTGAAGCCAGTATAAGTGTTGTTTGTATTTGTTTCGTGCTTGTTAGATGTTTCGTTACCGTTACGGGGTGGCGAACTTCGGGACGAAGTTCATTTTAAGGAGGGAAGACTGTAATAACCCGTATTTTAGCCTCAGTCAACGGTAGTCAAACTCTGTTTTATACAAGTATTTTAAATAGAACGTTTATAAAGTATTTTACATAAACTGTTATTATTTTATAAATCGTATTTCTATGATTAGTTCGTATTTCATAATCATTTGATATTTGATAATTATTTAATTGAATGGCATTTCGTTCGTACTTCTTTAATTTTTAATAATATATTTATAATTAAATATATTTCCTATTTTATATTTATTTCTTATATATATACTTAATTTCTATTCTGGTCTATTTAAGTCGTAATTATATTTAAATCTTTTTTTTATATTTTATATTCTTATATAAGTGCTAATAATTTTATATTCTTAAAACTAATTTAATAAATATTTACTACTAAATTACATAATCTAATTATTATAATTAGTTATATGTGTCGTTATTTAAGTTACGATTCGAGAACGAGATATAACCTCGAGATGCGTGATGGGCCGATTATGAGACAATTGGACTCGATTTGGGTAGTGTAAAACGAAACCACCACCCATGAAACAAAACCCTACACAACCCTAATCACCCATACGACAAAACTGCCTCCATCGACATGAGAGGCTGCCTCCTTCGATCCGCCAAAACCCTACTACTACCTACACCCTGTCTACCTCCACAACCCCACGGTAAACACCACCCAAACCACCGTGACAAGAAGGAGACCTAAGAAGAGGAAAAACGCAAAGATCAGCCCTGAACCATCCTCGTTTTGCCCTTGCACTGCAGCGAGTTTGTAAGTATTTATCGTACCCTTCCAGACCATCATTTTGTACGTTTCTTGGGTGTGTGTAAACCTTGTAGTGTCCATGACATGCCCACCATCTTCGAATCACCATTGGACCACTGTGACCGTCACCATAATCGCCATGAATGTAGTCAGTAAACAACGTTGCTTTTACTCTGTTTCTGATGCTTGTTTAATTCAATTCATTCTGCTGTTTCTGTTCGTATTTCGAGTTTAATTATAGCAGTGGGTCGTGGGTTCTGGTCTTATGGGGTTAGCCGGAGATAGTGGTGGTGTTGGGATGGTGCGTGGTGGTAGGGAAGGCCTTAGTCGATAGTCGTTTAGGAGTTATAACCAATCAGAAACAGGGGACGGTGGTAGTGTATGGTCGTTTTATGCGGCTGTTTCAGGGCGTTGGAGTGGTGTCGGTGGCTGGTGTTTGGCACCAGGGGATAGAGTGTAGTGTGAGGTGTCGGGTCTGGTGGTTGGTTGGGATAGGGATGGTGTTAGCTGGTGGTCAAGAGCGTGGTGACAGGGGGTGGAGCACGGTAGGTACAGGAATCTGGGGATAAGCGAGTTCGTGGTGCGAGTTTTGAGCGTCTGTTTGAGCGTGTTAAGGGGTGTCGAAAACTGGTGTTTTACACCAGGGCATTGGGGGTACTGTGGAGTGTCTATGGGTCGTGAGTGGTAGTGGTAGTGGTGGTTCCAGCAGGTGGTTAGGGGCTGGTTGTTGTGAGGTGTCACAAGGGTGAACAGAAGCATGAGGGTGTTGTTGTGTCCAAGGGGTTTCGAGATCGTTTTCGAGGGCTGGTGTTATACTGTTAAGGGTCGTGATTGGTTGTAGTAGGTGCACCGTAGTGCAAGGGTGGAAGCCACCATGGTGCGGTGGTGGTTCAGGCGACATAAGAGGCTGTTCAGGGGCTGTTTTATGGGCTGTCTATGGCGAGTTGTGTCGAGGGATTGTCGGGTTGTAGAGGGCTGTTTTGGTTGAGTTTGTGTTCGTTGTTGTTGTTGTCATGACGTGAGGGTATCAACATCTAAAAACATTATACTATTACAATTATTATTATTAATACCATATGATAATATGTTTATATGGGTTGTTTGTGGTTTGTGCATTATTATTATTATTATTATTGATTGGTATATTATTAATATTATATGTTAGTATTAATATTATTATTATTATGATTAGTATTATCATTAGTAGATGTTATCATTACTATTATTGTTGTTATCATCATCCTTATTACTACTAATGTTGCTATTATTATTAATAATATTAATATTGTTATCGTGATAATATTATCGTTGTTAATATGATTATTATTGTTAGCAATTTCGTTCATGTTAGTAATTATTAAAGTTGTTAAGTAATTTTATATAAGAATGTGACGGCCATCAATAGTTCGTTTTCTATGTTCGGTTATTGAATTGAAGTTAGTTATAAAAGTAACAAAGACGGGTTAGTCAAGTTAATTGAAGTAGTCGTGTTTAATACGGTCTCGTTGTGCGTAATATATTATTTAAATAATTAATTGGAATAATCGATATATTATTTTGGTTGCGTAATTGTATTAGTTAGTAATTAAGTATATTATTTTGTTAGGTTTTGAGTATGTATTGAAGTGATTCGACTGATTGGATGTTAGCTGCGAGATGAGACTATATTGCTATCCAGGTAGGATACACCGACTCTATACTCTATGATGTGTTAGGAATGGATGTGGATTGTGTATTATGGATGCTGAGCATGATTTATATGAGAATGATGCTGGTTGGATTGAGTGTTAATTATTGTTATTATCGGTATGCACATTTCGTTATTTAATAGCATGATTGAATAAGAGCATTGTTGCATTCATGAGCATGACATGTGCAGTGGATACGTAATTGAGATGATGAGATATTATTGGGCCCAGGCTAGTTCTGCAGGACTAGACCTGGTGACCTCAGCTGTTATGCTGGTGTTCGGCGACGGCCGATTATAGTCTGCCGGGAGGTTCGGTATGGCTGGGAGTCACGGGTTTGAGATGAGATTGAGATTGAGATTGAGATTGAGATTGAGCTCGAGCATATCATGGCATTGCATATCATATTTGTTGCATTATTTACTTTTGTGTTACCCTACTCAACCGCGAGGTTGACAGTGTATTCGTGTACACCTACGATGATCCGGAATGGGGAGTAGATTCTACAGGTCAGAGACAGGTAGACGGACTAGGAGCTGGGCAAGGAGAGAGACATGGCTTGGACCTACTTAGAACTAGATCACATAGTTAGATGTTATCAGTTGTACTTTTATTCTTTGTGTAATCGCTGTAATATCAAAAGTTTAAATTTAATCAGTTTTTATGTAAAGATAAATGGGTTTGTTTTACTTTGTTATTCACTACCTCGGACATTCCGAGATGGTAACAGTTCTATTTATTTGAGAATGTCTTGCTAAAGGCTCTTAAATAAATGGGGGTGTTACATTATCGTTTCTGTATATTTAATTGACAGCAAAATGATTTGAAAAATAGAGGGCATTGTAAAAGATTGTTTGCTTTTGTGTACATATTCTTCATAAGTTGACCTCTTGAAATTTGAGTGACAGTAGTATTATTCAGACGATTGATTTCGAAAATTTTGTTCAGACTTTTTGTGAAAAAAGTTCTACTCGCTAAGGTGGGGATGCTGACCGAAGACCCTAAGAAGCCCAAGAGGCCACTTAGTCCCTTCTTTCTTTTCATGTAATCTTCGCTTTGTTGGTTCACTATTCTCCTTATTGGCCAACTGTCGTGTGCTTAGATACCTTGCCGTGATTCTGATGATGGTTGTTTTGCCTATATTAGAGAGGAATTCAGAGTTCAGTATAAGCAGAAACATCTCGATAACAATTCTGTTGGTACTGTAAGTCTGTTTCATTCTTGAATTTGCAGATGATTTGAATATGTTCTATTATTTGTAAAATGTGTACAACTTTTCTTTACCAGATCAGTCTTTTGTTTATAGGTTGCGAAAGCCGCTGGAGAGAAATGGAGGTAATGTTTGATGTTGTATGTTTTGTAGCTATTTCTTTTATTCTGGAATTTGTTGTTGTGCATTCAGCTGAAACACTTGTGGACTGGTTTGTGTTAGGTGCTTTCTAACTTTTAGGAAAAGGCACCATACGTTGAAAAAGCGGAGAAAGGGAAGGTTGACTATGAAAAAGCATGAGTGATTACAAAAAGAGTCTGGTACATTGCCCTTTGAACTTGATGCACCCGCGCTTTTGGAAGTTTGTAGCTCAAATTGTTTGTGTGGTGCTACCAACGATCTGTAATGTGCTGAAAATGTAGCTTGGAGGTTCTGAAGATGAGCGAGAAGACGAGTCAGACAAATCCAGGTCGGACATTAAAGATGAGATTGGTGATAGTGACAGTGGTGAGGTGAATAAAGTTTTGGCATTAAACAGTTATTTTTGCATTCAACTTTTGGATGTTCGTAGCTGAAGTGTTTATGATTATGCTAATACCGATCAGAAATGTGTTGAAAATGTAGGCTGAAGGTCCTCAATATGTGCAAAACGACAAGTTAGACAAATCCACGTCTGAGGTTGATGATGTCGATGAAAATGATTTGCTAAAGTGAATAAAATTTTGTTTGTAATCAGTTGTTTTTTCATTCAAGCTTTTCTCAGTTTTTGTTATCCACATCAGTGTTTTATTGATGGGTTGTGAAAGCCGCGAGAGAGCAACTGATGAGCGGTTTTGCCGTCACTACCGATATCAAACAAAGATTTATAAACCCAAGTCAAGTAGTACTTTAGTCGGGGTCGAACACAGAGATGGTGGGGACAATTGTCGAATCTAGTTCTAATTTAAGACAAAGTTGGGGTAATAAGGTTTTGTGAGTGAAATGACTAACAACTAAAGATAAACTAAAGCAAATATACTAAGATTAAGTCGATGATAAAAACAACTAGGGCGTCGGGGGTTACTAAGGTAGGTCGGTGTCAAAACATGCAAAGGGGTCGAAGGTCTCTTCTATGCTAGGTCTAGGTTTGTCTCGTCTCTCGATTAGAATCGCCTAAAGTCGTACCCTATCCTAGCTCTTGCTACAAACAAGGCCAACAAAACATACATACATGCTCATTAAAACCCTAGACTAACGTCAAAGGCAAACAACAATGAAAATCATGCCCAACCGTCGTTGAGGCATTTCATCAAACATATAACATGCCCACAATGAGAACCTAACAAAGATGAGGACCAAACCCTAACCCTAAGCAATATTCATCAACACCAACCACCCAAGCACACCCCTAACCCTAGAAATAAACTACTCACACATGACTAAAGAGGACATGTAAATAAATGAAGCATACATGATAAACATGGTGGAATATGATAAAAGTAAGCAATTGATTAAAGAGAACTTGAAGCAAATGTAAACAAATGGAAATACAAAGTAAAAGAAAGGAAGATTATGCCAATACTTGTATTAAAGCAAGGAACTTGGATACATGAGAAGAATTGTCTCAAATGTCTTCAAAATACACCCAAAATTCCAAATGTAAACTATTGATTATTAGGAAGAAAACTAATAAGGATTAAGGAAAGATTAACTAAAAAGGATTCTAAAAACTAAACAAAGATTAAGAATTTGAGTTGAGTTTTGAATGTGAAAATATGAGCAATGGAACAGTACCAAACCCTTGGAATGCGTGAAAATAGAGTAAAAATTGTGTAAATGAAAATAGACTAAGTGCGGGTATATATAGTGTGCGAAAATCTGAGAAATGACTCTCAGCCGGTTAACCGACTGCCAGTCATGTGACCGGCTAAGAGTCAAATGTAAACAATTGACTTGATTTTTCATTGAGCTTGATTATGGGCAGACCGGCCGGCTGCCGGTCGGGTACCGGCTGAGGATGCGAAATCACACTTCTGATTTTTCCTTCTTTTCATCAACATACAAAGGTACAGCCAGCCGGTGGGCCGGCTGCCGGTTGGCCACCGGCTGGGAGTCAGGATTGAAACTTCTGAGTTTTTGCACATTTTTGAACGAGGCCATGATTCCCAGCCGACCGGCCGGCTGCCAGTTGGGGACCGGCTAAGAAGCAAGTGCAGAATTCCTGTAACATTTCTTCATTTTCGCCAAAAGTCAAGTCAAGCCTCCTAGCCGGCCGGCCGGCCGCTGGTTTGGGACCGGCTGAGAGGGCCTGGGGCCAAATCCTCAATAATTCTTCACATTTCGCTCTAAAATCATCTCGTTTGCTCCCATTTCTTCGCTCCCGCCATAATACCTACAAAATGGGAACCAAATAGGAATAGTCGAGGCAATGGGCATAAAATCGAGCAAAGGCACGCAAAACGAGGTCGAAACGGGACCAAAAATGAAGAAAAGACAATGAAAATCATGACTAAAATATAGCTCATCAGAATTCCCCACACTTAAACCTTACTCGTCCTCGAGTAAGAGATCAAGAAGTTATATAACCCTTATTCGAAAACAAGAAACAAACTAACTAGGCTAACTAGAAGCCGAATCGGGTTTAGCTACACCCGTAGCTAGACCTGTCAAACAGGTCGAACGGGCGGGTTGCGGGTCAGGTAGATACAGGTTCGGATAAAATACGGGTTGGGTGTATATCGGGTCGGGCAAAATACGGGTCATGTCTATACGGGTTCCGGGTCGGGTTCGGGTAAAAATACGGGTCAATCAACATCTTTTCCTCGCATTTTTTAAAACTTCTTTTATACCGTAATTCTTACCCTTTATACGTTTTCTATCATCTTGCTCGTCTTAGTCAACTTAATTGTCACCTTTTTGAGGTGATGATGTGGCATGTGGTCCTAGGCAATTATGTGGAAGGAGGTGTAAGTGAGCGTGTAACACACATTTCGATGTAATGATGTGACATGTGGTCCGTCGAAATAATGAGCTGATAGTGCTAACGTGGAATGTAACTTGGCGTACTACACTAAAAGTGACGACGTGACACACACTTCGATGTGATGACGTGGCATGTGGTTCCAGGTGATGAGTTGGCGCTGCTAACGTGGAATGCAATTCGACGTACTACGGTGAAAGTGACAGTGTGACATACAGTTTGAGGTGATGACGTGGCATGTTGTTTGAGGTGATGACGTGACATACGGCATATACATATATACATATTTCTTCTCAAAAATTTATAAGTCATCAATACTTATGACATTGTATATTTTAAAAATGATATATTGTCTTGACCCAACGGTCAACCCGCTGCGGGTCGGGTTTTGACCCGCTATTTACGGGTCAAAACGGGTTCGGTTATCTTTCGGGTTCGGGTTGAAAAAACTGGGTCATTTACGGGTTATTTACAGGTCGGGTTACGGTCGGTTTTCGGGTCGGGTCAGGTTTTGACAGGTCTACTCGTAGCCCTTTCAACTCACAATTTGACATTCATGAGGAAGAACGCCTTATTGCAAGGCAATTTTTGTCTTTCTACAAAATTTTTGATGCAAACAAGTCAAAACCAAACACATATAAACAAACAACATGCATCGGAAAAAGGCCAACCGCTTGCCTCATCCAAGCAGGGTTTTGAAAAACTAAACAAGGGAGGTCTATAGCGGAGGATGCCGACTCAAAGTCTAGCCACGGTATCAAACCCCTAAATCAAGCTCAAGCAACCAACAATGACAACACCAAAGACCAAGAAACTAATTCAAGGCGGGTAAACGAAAGCACTAAGCTATACTTCCAAGATTGACACGACGCACACATGATTCGACTCCATGCTAGACCTTTAACCGATAAGAAAACCCTAAGCACCGACTCTCACGGGTGACACTCAACACACAAGGAAAAAAAGGGGGTGATTTTTGTGATAAGAAGTAACCAAAATCACTCACCTACCTCAACTTGCGAAGCATGTCCGCAATCTAGAATGGTACTCCATCCAAAAATTCGTAGGAAAATGTAAATGCGCATGACGAGAACAACAAGGATGCAACGGGGCTTGGGTTGGGTGAAAATGGTTTGGTGTAAGCACCGTTCTAGAATTTGAGGCTCAAAAACAAGAATGATTGCCAAGATAAAATCAACACCTTATTGCAACAACTAAACAACGTCTATGCCCTAACTTTGGTTTTGACAAAACCAAGCAAAAATTGCATAAACCCCAACGTACTTTAGAAAAAACAAACCCAACACAACCTTTAACAAAGTGGTCATTATTTAAATACACCGAACAACGTCTACACCCTAACAAAAGACTTGAAATCCAAATCAAATGCAAAAATTGTGTAAACCCGGCCCGCATGGAAAAACATCAAAAGACCACATTATTCTAGCAACGGCTTTTTCTATCTCCCCTTGATGGAAGGGAGTTGTTGCTAGCCTTTTTCTTTTTCAAAACACATATATACACTTCTCTTTTTTTTGGATTTTTCAAAACTTTTTCAACTTTTTCTTTGATTTTCTATTTTTTTTTCTTTTTCATTTTTTTCTTTTCTTTTTCTTTATTTTTCTCAAACTTCATTCACCAAGAAAGCAACATCAAGACCACAACGGAAGAAGCCACCAACCGGCATCTAAACCCCGACTCTATCACCAAAAAAGTTCCACAAAAGCAACCATTCTTGATGAAGGAAGGCTATTTTTGGGATGTAGCTCATTTAGTGGTTAAGGCCAAATGAAAAGGCTAAGGGCACCCACATCTTGGATGCTAAATACCTCCCGCATCAGGCTGAATGCTGGAAGGGCGCTGTCAAAACTAACGACACCTTGCTGTCCATAGCTGGGGGGCTCCCTACAACCACAGATCTTCTGAATACTTGCACTCATAATGGGACCTTCTCGGTAAGCAAGGCCTACCATATTTTCAGGCAGAAATGCGGGCTGCTGGGCTGGACTGAGCCCCTAAAATTCTCTGGAATTGTGCCTAACCACAGAATCACTACCACGCGGGATGTTCAAGGGAAGCTTCCCACGCTAGACAATCTTTCTGCCCGTGGTTTCCAACTTGCTAACAGATGCGCACTTTGTAAACAGGCCGCTGAAACTCATCGACACTTATTTTTTCGCTGTTACTATTCCCAGGCTGTTAAATGTAAAATTCTATGTTGGCTTGGTTTTAAAAGGACAGGTGCTGGGGATGCCTTGAAGAACTGGCTGCACAATTTGAGGGCTGATAAAACCCGGGACAGATGGAAGAGGAAAATAGTAAGTAGCTGCATCACAAGTATGGTACACAACCTCTGGAATGCTAGAAACAAGCAGATTTTTGGCGGGCAACATATCACGATCGATCAGGTGGTGAAAGCAACCAAGTTCGATGTCGAAGCGAAGCTTAGTACAAGCACAGACCCCAAAATTCTTAGATGGCTGTATTTTTGTAATGTAATGTCTTAAACTCGTTTGGCTGTGGTCCTTTTGCTCTTTTGTATTGGGTTTTAGCTTTTTGTAAGATACCCCATCTCATTTTCTTTCCCTATATGGATGAATACAATGAGACTAATTTTCTTGCAAAAAAAAAAAAAAAGAAAAGGCTAAGGCTCAAAGTGGTTAAGCAAAAAGAGGGGATAAGTTGATTTATTTTGAACAAAACTTGTCTCACATGCACATGAACATAAACACAGAATCAAGGAACGAGTGCCATACTTATGCGTTTTGACATAACATACCACGTAAGGAGGACTACTCACAATCCTAATCTTGGTCGGTTTGATGGGCCGACCATAAAGGAGGCTCTATCCTCACATTTGAGTAGCTAATGTCGGTCCTAGGTCGAGTCAAGGTCTAACACGGTCTCACATGGTGGTCGACACTTGGTCATTAAGCCTAGACTTCGGGGTCCTTGCAAGCAAGAACCCTAACAAGGTGACATCAAGCGGTGCAAGCTATTAGGAGGGGTAAGACACATGCAAGACAAATATCATCATTGACGGCATATATCCTCCACTATTCAACCTCCTATGCATATTTACAAACAAATGCAAAAGAGAAAACCGACCAACACATATTCACAAAACTATGAAAAAGAAAAGCATGTGAAACACAACTTACATCCACTTGCATATAGTCATCCAGGTTGTTCAAGACATCACGGAAAGGCGAAGCATGCGAGCCACTAGCTCCGGGGTCACCAACCGCACCATGAGAAGATGGATGCCCTGGATGGCCTGAGTCCCCATCTCTACGCACCTCTAGGGGAAAAATCGGGCTAGAGTAGTATCCCGGAGCAACATGAATCTCCCCATAGTAACGTCCCTCAGGAGGCACATATCCACCATCAGGGGGCAAGTAGTAGGAAGGATGACCACCCGCAGGATGACGGTAGCCCTGACGAACGAACTGGTCATAGCTGGGGAAGGTCCCATAGGCTTGATCGTGGTACAAATAGTCAGGCCTATAACACACGTCCCAATGACGAGTGTGATGTGCACATTTTGTATAGAATTTTTAGTCTTGTTTTAGCACACATTCTCATAATAATTGGTGATTTTATATCATTTTATACCCCGTATGTGCTACTTTGTGTTCGTGTTGCTATTTTGCAGATAGTGACCGAATAATAGCAGAAACCGAGCTCTTTCTGCCTCAATGCACTGTTCCTCTATAGTCGATGGAAGAACCGCGGTTGGTCGTATGACAATCGAGAAGTTTAAAGTGCAAAATCAAATTCTGGGCCTGTCGAAGGATAAATCGAGGAAGCAAAGTTCCCGATCGAGCTGTATTGTGCTCGATCGAGGGATCCAGATGAGGAAAAGTAGTCGATCAAGCAGTATTGTGCTCGACAGAGAGGTATCCTAGAATAAAGCGCTCGGTCGAAAGCCAAAGTGATCGATCGAGAAGTTACCAAGAAGAGGGGTCGATCGAGTAACCTTCCACTGTTCGATCAACCGTTTTTTGAAGCTAAAAGTGCTCGATCGAGAGGAATTTTCCCTCGATCGAGAGCTTGGAGACTCTTCGTGTTCACAGGAGTTAATGTTTCAGTTCGATTTTTGCCTATTTAAAGGGGGATTTCTGAGATAATTAGGTTAAGCTTTCTTACCCTAAGGCTGCCCTCTGCAGACTTTTACTAAAAACTCTACCCTCTGAAACTTGTAGCCGACATTGGTTTTTATTCGAGCTCTTTATTTTTCCGTTCAAGGTTTCTTCTCTCTCGTTCTTGACTTTCCCTACTGTAATTCTTCTTCCTTCATTTCTTATTTCGAGTTCTTGTCGTTAGTCTGTTTGTTGTTTCCGTTTTCTGATTTTCGTGATTTATTCGATTTTTACTCTGGTTTCGTTTATTTTCGTTTACTGTCGTTTTTCGCCATTCTCGTTCATTACTTGTTTCATTTCGTTCCCTTTGCTTCCGATTCTTTCCCTTTTATGGTTTCTGGTTTTGGTTTTAATTACACCCATTCTAATCCCTATTGGTTTCCCAACTTTCATCTTGAATTGTATGTTGTTTCATGTTTTCGTATTCGTCTTAAGAACATTGCAAACACGTCTTACCTCTCTCTGTCTCCGTTCGTCTTATGTTATTCTGTCCGTGCTCCTACGGTCTGTTTTGTCTCACATTTCAGAATGTCATTACCATTGTCATTCATCCTTTAATTAAACACGTCTTTCATGTTTTCGTAGTCGTTACCATTGTCATTCATCCTTTAATTATGCGTAACTAAACTTAGTACTAGGATTTGTGGTAGCTATGGCTTAGGATGGTATGTTAATTCGGGTACCCATATTTCGGTCTGTTCGTATTCTTCGCATCTTATTTTCTGTTAATTGTTTGATTCGACGCACTCAATTGAATGTGTAGAAACCCTCTTGGCCTAGATCGGATGATTGGTTTAGGGGTAGTTCTGCGACGATTGTTAGGATTGTGCTAATTAGGGCGGAAGCTAAGTTAGTACGGTTTTAGGGTGAATAGCGTTCCAGAAGGACCTTTTCTGTACCCACAAACCGCAATAGAGCGACCTGTATTCGCAGACCAGACTTATTAGCCATGGTGCACCAGAAATCCTAGTGCTCCCCTTTTCTTCTTTTCCTTATTTTCTACCTTTTAATAGTTTAGCGTCGAATTCACTTAAACCCCATATTTTGGTTACTTAGACGAACTTGGTCAGACTATAAGATCCATGTCTCCCTGTGGATTCAATACCCGACTACCTCTTCTACATTTAGTTGAGATCGGTTAGGTTTTATTTTTGATAGGGTTGCGACAGCCGTGTCAGAGTGTCTGCCAACTCCTGGCGCTCATCCGCTATCCTCTGGCGCTCATCAGCTAGCTCTGCTGCTTTCTTCTGGTTTAAGTCAACCCGAGCCATAAAATCAATCAGGTTCTAATGCAATGGAAAAGGCTGAGGGGGTGGAACAGAACTGGAGAAGGAGCCCTGGAAATAGTGAGGACCGCCCACGAAAGGAGGTATAGTGACGGAGGGTTGCTGAAACTGGATTTCTGAGGTGGTGGTACCGACCCTGTCACTGGCATAAACACGAGGAGGGCGTTGATCGGTCGGGAGCTCATCTGGGTCAACCTCAATGTCAAGGAGGTAAGAGGTACTCCCGGGCACTACCTTCATCCTTTGGGTGTTAGGCAAAGGTAAGGAATTTCTGAACTTGTTATTAACCCGAATCTGCCAATACTCTAGACGGTCATTGGGGTTTCCATTTTATCCACCCCAAGCTATCCTACATGTATCGGCGAGACAAGATGTTCTCTCCTTGGATATAGTCCACATTAAAATTCCTTTGACATAAGTAGACGGCCATCAAAGTAACCATCGCCCCCACACAAATCGGTATGGTGAGCTGAGGTTGGCTAGCCAATCAACTCAAATGGAGAGCCATGTGATGAGCAATATTAAGCTTTGGCCCATTGATCAAGTAAGAACCCAAAATCTCGAGCTCCTCAGTTCTAAAATTATGTGGCTCATCCCGAGATAAGACGGTCCACCCCATGAAGCGGTGCCAAATCCTAATAGGCGCCAAATGCACCCGATTAGCCGGTTTCTTTTTTTGTCCGGTCATTACTCAAGCCGGTTATCGCCGTCCATATAACCTCCGTATCAAAACCCTCCGGAGGATGAATGGGCAATTTCCCATCTAGCCCAAATATCAAGGTAAAATCCTCTAATGTCAACCGGTGCTGCTTATTCATAAGACGGAACTCCAAGAAAACCACCTTTCCTAAATTCCGGTTTTTAGTCACCACAAGTGAACTCAAAAACTCCCAAGTCAAACGGGGAGAGGTAAGAGCCGGTCTAGTCTCATATAGTGCTTTCATTCCCATCCCCTCAAATAAAGTTTCCGTAATATTATCTATCCCTAACTCTCTCATGGAAACCCTATCAATGAACCGGGTCGAGTGAAGGGGGCGATGTTTGAAGTAAATGAAATTACCTTTTTGAGTAGTGGTGGCAAATTGGAGTCTGGGAAAGTCCGGATCGGGACCAATGTAGCTGTTGTCCCTCACATTTTGCACCTCTTGCTTAACGGACGGATCGTGTCTTGATTTGGATCGCCTCTCCGCTCGGTTTCCGGACATGGTTTTGGTTGGGAAGGATGAAGGGGATTGATTTTAGTTGATTTGGGGACTTTTTGTAGGATGGGAGTTGTAGAGAGAAGGAGGAAATAAGGAGGAATGAAAAATAAATGAAGAGGAGAAAGGATTCACGCGAGTCATAATTCCTGACAGCTGACTCTGGGCCGGTCTTGGTACCGGCTGCCGGTGGACCGGCTTAAAGCTAGGGATTTTTTTTGATTTTTTCGAAATTTGAATACCATGCATGATTCTGAGCCGGCAGATCAGCTGCCGGCCGACCGACTCAGAGTCGGTCTTCATTCTCCACTTCTCTTCTTCTTTTCACCTTCTTACAAAAACCCTCCCAACTGGCAGACCGGCTGCCGGCCGACCGGCTGATGGGCCCTTCTCTTTCTCTTTTCTTCTTCTTTTCTAGACAACTCTCGTGATTCTTAGACGGCCTACCGGCTTAGAATCAAGCCTTCTTGGAATTTTCGTCTTTTTGAACTTGGAACACGACTCTTAGCCGGTTGACCGGCCGCCGGTCTGGGACCGGCTAAGAGTACAAAATCTGAAATCTGCCAAGAAACTTATCAAAAACAGAAATGTGCCCAGACCCTCTTAGCCGGTTGGGGACCGTCAGCTGGTCACCCGGCTAAGAGTACCTGTGCACAATTTCGAAAAATAATTCACTTGAGCATCAAAACTTGAGTTTGCCAACAATGAATTTGCCTATCATCCTCCGAATATACTCATGAATCAATCAAAAACAAGTAATCAACCAATCCCAAACCTCTTACACAAATTCTTATTTGCAAAGTCACTATCCGTCGCAAGCTTGTGACGGATACCGTTTTCTCTCACAAAATACCAACTTTTTCTCTCTCTCCAACACTATTCATGTGGTCCCCTTTCTCCACTAACTCATTTTGTATCCATTTTATCTCACAAGCAAGACTTACTAAACCTCTTATGCAAACTAAAAATGTAAACTAAAATGCAAGTTACATGAAAGACAAGAAGCAAATACTTACAAACGGTGGTTATTTAGTGACTCCACCAAACCTTCATGAGCAATCTTCTTGAGAATCAATCCTCCTCGGGGAGCGGGTCCCCGAGGTCAATAACTTCTACCGTTCCTTTAGAATCTCCTTGGTAGTAGCGTTTGATCCGGTGTCCATTTACTTTGAAGGTGTCACCGCCCTCACTCCAAAGTTCATAGGCTCCGTGTGGTGAAATGTCGGTTACCTTGAAGGGACCGGACCACCTTGACTGAAGCTTTCCCGGAAAATTCTTCACTCTTGAGTTGAAAAGGAGCACAAGGTCTCCTATACTCACATTCTTCTTCATCAACTTGGCATCATGTCATCTCTTAGTTTTTTCCTTGTAGAGTTTGGAACTCTCATAAGTCTCAAATCTAAGCTCTTCAAGCTCACTCATTTGTAGAAATCTCTTCTCACCGGCCATCCAAGTCGAAATTCATTTCTTTCAAAGCCCACCAAGCCTTGTGCTCAAGCTCCACCGGGAGGTGGCATGCTTTCCCGTACACTAGCTTGTAAGGGGTCATTCCAATGGGTGTCTTGTAAGCCGTGCGCAAGGCCCATAACACATCAAACTACTTTTAAGACCAATCTTTTCTGTTTTTGTGCACCACCTTCTCCAAGATAGCCTTAATTTGTCGATTTGAAACCTCCACTTGCCCACTTGTTTGAGGGTGGTAGGCAAGTGCTACCTTGTGGGTCACTCCGTATGAGGCTAGGAGAGTCTCGAACATGTGTTTCCGGAAGTGGGAACCTCCGTCACTAATCACAATTCGTGGTACTCCAAAAAGGGGAAAGATTGTGGTTTTGAAGAGCTTCACAACTACTTTGGAATCATTGGTGAGGGAGGCAACCGCTTCTATCCACTTGGAGACGTAATCAACCGCCACCAAGATATACTCATTTCCACAAGAATTTGGGAAGGGTCCCATAAAGTCAATTCCCCAATAATCGAATAGTTCAATCTCCAAAATAGTCTTGAGGGGCATTTCATTCCTCTTGCCAATGTTCCCCGACCTTTGACATGCATCACAATATCTAACCACATCATTGATATCCTTGAACATAGATGGCCAAAAGAATCCTCCTTGGATCACCTTGGCTATATATGGTTCTAGAAGCCGCTAAGTGTCCTCCATAGGCGGAATTGTGAAGCCTATCTACTATCTCAAGTCCCTCATCTTTGGACACGCATCTCCTCAAAAACACATCCCCACACTTTTTGAACAAGTATGGGTCGTCCTAAAAAGTACCTCTTGGCATCCACCTTCAACTTTCTTTTATCCCTAGCATCCAATTCTTCAGGGATAAAGCCATTCACAAGGTAGTTGGCTAGATCCGCAAACCAAGGAAACTTATTGCCTATAGCCATCAAGCTATCTTCGCGCAACCACTCATTAATTGGCCCTTCCCTATCTTGTAGGCCATGGTCTTCAATGGTCAATCTAGACAAGTGGTCCGCAACAACATTCTCCGACCCCAACTTGTCTCTAATCTCAAGATCAAACTCTTTAAGCAAAAGGACCCACCTGAAGAGTCTAGGCTTAACATCTTTCTTTAGCATCAATTTCCTTAGAGCAGTGTGGTCGGTGTAGATGATTACTTTGGATCTCATTAGGTAAGGACGGAATTTCTCTATGGCATGAACAATAGCCAACATCTCCTTTTCTGTAGTTGAGTAATTAGCTTGAGTCCGGTCTAGAGTCTTGCTCGAGTAGTAAATGACGTGATGTCTCTTGTCAACTACTTGACCAAGTACCGCTCCAACCGCGAAATCCGAAGCATCACACATGATTTCGAAGGGAAGCCCCCAATCCGGTGCCCGGATGATTGGGGCCGTGATTAGGGCTTCCTTAATCCTTGAAAAAGCTTCAACACACTCATTAGTAAACACAAAAGGGGTATCTTTAAGGAGAAGTGAAGTCAATGACTTAGCAATATTTGAAAAGTCTTTAATGAAACGTCGGTAAAAACCGGCGTGCCCGAGAAAACTTCTCACCCCCCACACATTTGTGAGAGGTGACACGTTCTCTATCACGACAATCTTTCCGCCATCAACTTCAACTCCCCTCTTGGACACGATATGACCGAGTACAACCCCCTCCTCAACCATAAAATGACATTTTTCCCAATTAAGGACGAGGTTGTGCTCTTCATATCTTGTTAGAACATTCTTTAAATTCTCAAGACCTAACTCAAAGGAATCCCCATGCACACTAAAGTCATCCATGAAGACTTCCATGCTTGTTTCAAGAAAATCCGCGAAGATTGCCATCATACACCTTTGAAAGGTGTCGGGTGCGTTACACAACCCAAATGGCATTCTCCGGTAAGCATAGACTCTTAATGGATAAGTGAAGGTCGTCTTCTCTTGGTCCTCCGGGTGAATGGGAATTTGGAAGAAGCCGGAGTACCCATCTAGGAAACAATAGTAAGCATGCCCCGCCAATCTCTCAAGCATTTGGTCTATGAAGGGAATGGGGAAATGGTCTTTGAAAGTGGCCGCATTCAATTTCCGGTAGTCAATGCACATCCTCCATCCGGTCACCGGACGAGTAGGGAGGAGAGTCCCATCCACTTGTGTGACCAAAGTCACACCCCCTTTCTTGGGGAGAACGTGAACGGGGCTCACCCACTTACTATCGGTGATTTGATAGATGATGCCGACATCAAGTAACTTTAAAACCTCACCTTTCACTACCTCCGCCATCTTAGGGTTCAACCTTCTTTGCCCCTCCACTATTGGTCTACTCCCCTCCTCTAAAATGATTCGGTGCATGCAAAGACTTGGGCTTAGGCCCTTGATGTCGTCAAGGCTATACCCCAACGAGCCCCTATGGTCCTTCAAGGTTGAAATGAGCTTGGACTCTTGGTGCTCATTGAGGTTAGCATTGATAATCACCGGGTAATACTCTCCCTCCCCAAGAAAAGCATACTTGAGGGAGGGAGGAAGGGGTTTGAGTAGTACCTTTGGAGGAAGCATTCCCTCCACTTTCTCTACCTCATCATCATCAAGCTCGAGGTTTTCATCCATTTATTTGTCCTCACATGTCGAGATGTCACACAATTGTTCCATATAGCTCTCTTTATCTCCTTCCACTTCTTCCATTTCTCTTATCACTTGTTCCACAATGTCCAATGTAAATGCTTCATCGTGCCTAGGACCTTTCACCATGGTAGGACGATTAAATTCAATTTTGTCATCCCCAACACTAAAGGTGAGCCGCCCATTCCTTACGTCTATCAAGACGCCTCCGGTAGCCAAAAAAGGCCTACCGAAGATAATGGGGGTGTGTCTATCCTCCGGGATGTCGAGGACAACAAAATCGGCGGGAATCAAATGCTTACCCACCTTGACGGGTACGTCCTCAAGCACCCCCAAAGGGCGCTTGGCGGACCTATCCGCCAATTGGAGGGTAATGTTTGTTGGAACCAAATCACTCATACCAATTCTTTTAGAAACTTTCAAGGGAAGCACACTAACACTAGCTCCCAAATCACAAAGAGCACGGGAGATAGGAATACCACCGACTATGCAAGGGATTGAGAAGCTCCCCGGGTCGCCAAGTTTCTTTGGCACCTTTTGAAGGAGGAGTACACTCATAGCCATTACTTCTTGGCTACCTAGGGTCCTCTTTCCCGACAAGATTTCTTTCAAAAACTTTGAGTAAGTCGACATATTCAAAATCACTTCCGTGAAAGGGAGAGTCACTTAAAGTTGTTCAAGCATCTTACAAAAGTTGATGAACTTGAAGTTTTCTCTTCCTTTTAAAGCCCTTGAAGGATATGGTAAGCTAGGAGGTTGAGGGTTGGAGGGTACCTTGGTTGGTGATGTCTTGCTTGTTACCTTAGTAGTTGGTTGTGCAACCAACTCTTCTTGTCGAACATCCACTTCCTCCAAGTCATCTTCTTCTTCTTTCTCCTCATAAGGGAGGTCATCCACATAATACTCATTACCCCTTGAAGTGCTTGCATCAACTCCCTTTTCCTTCTCTTTCACAAGCTCCAAAATGGGCTCCTCTTCACCCAAGTCATAATCCTTATACGGGTCCTCTAGCTCCGTACCACTCCTCAAGATCACCGCATGGGCTTGGTGGTTATGTGAGACATCCTTATAACTTTGGCCTTGGGCAAGGAAGCCGCCCGGTGGCCTTTGTGGGTTTGCTAGAGCTTGAGAGGCAACTCGAGCCTCCATCTCCCGTATTTCTCTTTGATTGGCACTCTTCAAATTCGCCATTTCTTGTGTGTGAGTTGCTTGCATGTTCTTCACAAGCTTCAACAACTCCCCCACTTGGGAATCACTTGTTGTGTCTTGATGAGGTGTATTGGTGAGGGGCAAAGGGAACCCATAGTCGTTCCTTGCACCCCCACTTTGAGAGTTCCCCCTTTGAGCTTGGTTGTTGAAGTTGGGGTTTTGGGTGTTTGATGGAAAGTTTGGATTGAAGTTCGGGTTGTTGAAATTTTGGTTGTTGTTGAAATTTTGTTGTGGGTTGTAGTTGTTTTGGTTTTGATTGGGGTTGTTGAAGTTATTTTGGAATGAAGGTTGGTTAAGGTTTAGGTTGGGTGGATTGAAATTTTGTTGGTTTTGATTGTTGAAATTGGGATTGAAATTTGGGTCATTGAAGTTTTGATAAAAGCCTTGGTTGGCTTGGGTGGATTGATTTCCTTGGTAAAAATTTTGGTTGTGGTAGTTGTTCCTTGGGTTGAAGTTCCCGCCCCTTGGTTGGAATTCAGGTGGGTTTTGAGTTTGGGGTTGTTGGATTTGATTTGGGTTCAAGACATTTGTACTCTTGTAGCTCAAGAGGGGGTTCCCTCGAATGCCCAGATGGTAGTAATTGGAATTCGGGTTGAAAGTGTTTTGATTCCTCGAGTTGTTGAAGGCTTGAAAGACATACAACTCCTCTTCACTCCCACTTCCCTCAAAGGAATTATTGGCACATACATCAAATGTATGTCCACTACCTCCACATAAGTCGCATGATACAACATTGCTAACTTGGTACATCCCGGGGGTGTTACTCCCACTTGCTTTGCTTGTGGTTCCCTTTGTCAACTCTTCCAATTTCTTAGTCAACAAATCTATCTTGGCATTGGTTTCTTCATTGGCTTTAGAATTGGAGTGGTTCTCATTGGGGTACTTGCTACTTCTCCTCAATACATTGCCCCTTGTCCCATAATTCTCCTCGGAATCCACAATTTTCTTAATGAGCTCGGTCCCTTCCTCATCCGGGAGGTTGTCAAAACTACCTCCCGCCGACGCATTGACCATTTCCTTTGTGCGAGGGGGAAGTGTTTGAAAGAATGTTTGGGTGGTGTACCATGTAGGGATCCCATGATGAGGACACCTAGCAAGGAGGTCTTGATACCTATCCCATGCTTCTCCTAAGCTTTCCCCCTCATCTTGTTGGAATTGGGTGATCTCATTTCGAATCATAGCGGTCTTCGAGGACGGATAGTACTTTGTAAGGAAGGCCTTGGCTAGATCATCCCAAGTAGTGAAGGTATTTGGGGGATGAATGTTTAACCAACGGTCCGCCTTGTCCGTCAATGAATAAGGAAAGAGCATCAAACTTAAAGTCTCCTCCGGAACTCCCGTCTTCTTTATCATGGCAACCTTGCCTTTGAATTTCCTCAAATGCCCGTGGGCATCCTCGTGAGAAGCCCCACCAAAGGCATGTTTCTCAATAGAGCTCATTTGAGAGGGGCGAATTTCAAAGTTTTGTGGCACAAGATTGCCAAAGTTGATGGGGTTTGTGGTGTCATTATGGTTGGGGCGGTTGTGATATCTTAGGGTGGCCATTATGTGGATTTGTGGTGGATCTTGAATATGAGGTGAGGGTTGTGGTGATTGGTAGAATGGGTTGTTGAAATTTTTGGATGTTGGGCTTGGAATGTCTTGGTTTGGGCTTTGTGGTTCGGGTCGTGTAGGGGGGATTGTTTTGGCTAGTTGAAGCGTGGGAAGCAATTCTCACTCTTACTATAGTCCTCCTCCTTAAGGCTCGAAAAAGCCTTTCCGGTTCGGAACTTGAAAGTAGAGAAGTCGAATCACCCTTTGGCATAAAAACTTAGCACCACAATTAGTCGTCCTAGTGTTTTTAGGCACTAGGGAGAATAAAAATAACAACCACTCTACACTTAAACTAGCAAAGCTTGAATCAAGACAAACAAAACACAACTAACTAAGGCTAAAAACTAAAACAAAACTAAACAATCTCTAGCACCATCCCCGGCAACGACGCCATTTTGATGAGCGGTTTTGTCGTCACTACCGATATCAAACAAAGATTTATAAACCCAAGTAAAGTAGTACTTTAGTCGGGGTCGAACACAGAGATGGTGGGGACAATTGTCTAATCTAGTTCTAATTTAAGACAAAGTTGGGGTAATAAGGTTTTGTGAGTGATATGACTAACAACTAAAGAGAAACTAAAGCAAATATACTAAGATTAAGTCGATGATAAAAACAACTAGGGCGTCGGGCGTTACTAAGGTAGGTCGGTGTCAAAACATAGGGGTCGAAGGTCTCTTCTATGTTAGGTCTAGGTTTTTCGCGTCTCTCGATTAGACTCGCCTAAAGTCGTACCCTATCCTAGCTCTCGCTACAAACAAGGCCAACAAAACATACATACATGCTCATGAAACCCCTAGACTAACGTTAAAGGCAAACAACAATGAGAATCATGTCCAACAGTCGTTGAGGCATTTCATCAAACATATAACATGCCCACAATGAGAACCTAACAAATATGAGGACCAAACCCTAACCCTAAGTAATATTCATCAACACCAACCACCCAAGCACACCCCTAACCCTAGAAATAAACTACTCACACATGACTAAAGAGGACATGTGTAAACAAATGAAGCATACATGATAAACATGGTGGAATATGATAAAAGTAAGCAATTGATTAAAGAGAACTTGAAGCAAATGTAAACAAATGGAAATACTAAGTAAAAGAAAGGAAGATTATACCAATACTTGTATTAAAGTAAGGAACTTGGATACATGAGAAGAATTGTCTCAAATGTCTTCAAAATACACCCAGAATTCCAAATGTAAACTATTGATTATTAGGAAGAACACTAATAAGCATCAAGGAAAGATTAACTAAAAAAGATTCTAAAAACTAAACAAAGATTAAGAATTTGAGTTGAGTTTTGAATGTGAAAATATGAGCAATGGAACAGTACCAAACCCTAGGAATGCGTGAAAATAGAGTAAAAGTTGCGTAAATGAAAATAGACTAAGTACGGGTATATATAGTGTGCGAAAATCTGAGAAATGACTCTCAGCCGGTCAACCGACTGCCGGTCATATGACCGGCTAAGAGTCAAATGTAAACAATTGACTTGATTTTTCACTGAGCTTGATTCTGGGCCGACCGACCGGCTGCCGGTCGGGTACCGGCTAAGGATGCGAAATCACACTTCTGACTTTTCCTTCTTTTCTTCAACATACACAGGTACAGCCAGCCGGTGGGCCGGCTGCCGTTTGGCCACCGGCTGGGAGTCAGGATTGGAACTTCTGAGTTTTTGCACATTTTTGAAGGAGGCCATGATTCCCAGCCGACCGGCCGGCTGCCGGTCGGGGACCGGCTAAGAAGTAAGTGCAGAATTCCTGTAACATTTCTTCATTTTCGCCAAAAGTCAAGTCAAGCCTCCCAGCCGGCCGGCCGGCTGCCGGTCTGGGACCGGCTGAGAGGGCCTGGGGCCAAATCCTCAACAATTCTTCACATTTCGCTCCAAAATCATCTCGTTTGCTCCCGTTTCTTCGCTCCCACCACAATACCTATAAAATGGGAACCAAATAGGAATAGTCGAGGCAATGGGCATAAAATCGAGCAAAGGCACGCAAAACGAGGTCAAATCGGGACCAAAAATGAAGAAAAGACAATGAAAATCATGACTAAAATATAGCTCATCAGCCACGGAAGCCAATGTCGGATGCTGTAAAAAATTTAGGCCATTGCTTAAGTTTTGGATTATGCTGTTGTGCATTGAACTGAAACACTTATGTACTAATTTATGTTATGTGATTTCTAACTTTTAGGAAAATGCACCTTGCATTCAGATAATGGAGAAAAGGAAAGCTGACTATGAAAAAAACACGAGTGCCTACAAGAAGAGACTGGTACATTGCCTTTTGAAGTTGATGTCGTTGTAGTTTTGGAAGATTGTCGCTCACTGTGGTTATGATTGTGTTAATAACAATGTGGAATGTGTTAAAAATGCATGATGAAGGTCATGAAACCAACACAATAGCTTTAGAATATGAGCAAACTAGAGAGCAAATGATCAAACAAAACAAGGAGCGTTTCAAGGCACTTGGCATTATTGATCTCTCATTTCAACTCAAGCCTAGGCGTACTCCTAAACCCTTTAATCACAGAATTACCCCTTCTTTGGACCCCACTCAACCCCGTCGCCAATCTCTTAGGTTTCAATTTATTTTAGTTTGATAGATTAGCTTTTGTGGATTTTTGCAGGGGTGGGGCTAGAACTGGTAATCTTGGGTAGCAAAAATTCTTTAATAATTAATTGCTAAAGTATTATATTTAAGATTTTTCGAGTAGTTCTTATCTATTTATTTATTATTTTATTTTAAGGGGGTAGGGGTAAATAAAGAGTGCTACCCCTTGCTATTTGCTATCTCCGCCTTTGAAATTTTGCTTTTTGTAATTTTATTGGTAGGTATTTAGATTTCCTTATTAATGTGATGTTTCATCTTTCCCAATTTTATTGTCCTCGTTTACTTTATAAGGATTTAGAAAAAGTGATAAACTACATACTCTAACGTGGCGGAGACGGTGTTCGTTTGTATCGGATGATAAAACATTTCCCTTAGTCGTGATATGTATTCACTCTGTCCCCGTCTATTCTTTAGCGTTTTTATTCTTGGCGAAGGGTGTTTTAATTGAATTTAAACAAATGATTAAAACAGAGAAGTAATCTTTTGTATTGTCACAAGATCTAATATTGTTATCATTCATTTGATTGATATTCATTTATAATGGGTTATGGGTATTTTATAGTCGTGATAACTGCATAATAAAAATATTCACTTGACGTTGTTGATTGTTCTGTTGGCAATCTTTTCTCTTGTTTCGTTTAATTTGGATATGGTAATGTTATTCTTGTTGTTTAGCTTATTGATTATCATCATATTACAGCTTTTTGCTAGTTGGGCTGTTGAGTTAATTAGATACTCTGTTTTATTGATTTAGCTTAATTTACGCATTTTCCTCCGCCTGTTAGGAGAGACCATTTTTACGCGACCTGAGCCCAACAACATCCGTAACACTGAGTTGACCATCGTCGCGGGGTACCTCAACATTGACAGTGGTACCCCTTTTGTCCTTAACATAACATATCTTGTGGCTACTACCCACCTTGGCGACATAGGTCGCAGTCACCGGCGCTGTCGTAGGCGGCAGGCTCGTCACCAGGATTTACCGTTACATCTTTGACACTAGGCCTGGTGGTGAACCCGTCTCCCGCGACATTTACCTTTTTGTCGGTGCCATGGTCCAATTGACCTGGTTCGCCCATGTTGAGCGCCGGACATGGAGGATTGCTGGGGCACCCGCAGTAGTCCTCCCATCTGACTCTTTACCTACACTCACCCCTCTCACCACCGTCGAAGGATCCAGACCAGAGCTACCATCTTACCGCATCTCTTTCACCGTTTCCTCTGCAAAGAGGAAGCGCACTTCACCAAAGAGAGAGGTTGGAGCCACTTCAGGTTCTCGACCTTCACCATCTTCACGACCTTCATCATCCTCTCAGCCGACTACCTCTCACACCACGACTCACACCACCATCCCGACACCTTCACTTACACCATTCACCACCCCTTCGTCATCATCATCATCCCCCCTAGTTTCCCTGCCCATTTTATTTTGCCTCCACCTTTTGAGGTACCATCGGCCGCAGACCGAGGGTACCGTGATCCTCTTCTTTTTGAGCTTCTCAGGGCCCAGTCTGTACTTCAGAGGGACCTAGCCCTAGTCAGCTTTCCAGATTATGATGCGAGGATGCACACTGGCACATTCCGTCCTCCCAGTGGCCCTCACCCCTCTTTCTACCGATACCCAGATGGCGGATACCCACAGACCTCACCTGAGGAACCTGTGGAGACACCGGTACAGAGGGAGGTGAGGCGACATGCGGAGGAGACCGCTCAGCATGCCAGTGCCAGCAGCGAGGCCGAGGCAGAGGAGAGATCAGGTGAGGAGGATGAGAGTGAGAGTGGGAGTGAGGAGAGTGGCAGCGGCGATGATGGGAGTTCGTAGGAGGATGCGGAGTGACACCTCCAGCTGGTTTGGGGAGGTTATGTTTTCCTTGCCCTTGTTTCCATCTTTAGTTTTGTTTTTGTTTTTCTTTCATAGTTTTGTATATATCTTACTAGGGCTGAGCAAAAGCGGTATACCGCACCGGTTTTGCAATCCGGAGCGGTATCCGGTTTTTAAAAAAATTGATTTCAATAAACCGGTACCGACCCGGTTTAAACCGGTATACTGGTTTTTTTTCAAAAGTGAAAACCGGATCCGAAAATTCGGATTACCGCACCGGTTTTGAAACCGGTTTCACTAAATCGTGAACAGCCATATTTTTTCCAAGTAGAAGCTTCTGTTTCGAATCTTTCGACTGGTTGGTTGTAACAAAGATGGAAACAGCAACAATAAATCGAATTAATGAACAAAGATGGAAATATATGTAACAAAATACGAAAGAAACATCTTATTGACAACGAAATAATGAACAAAATAAGAAAAAAATCGAATTTATCATACAATCAATCAATAAAAACATAAAAAAGAAAAATATATATGATAAAACACGGAAAAAAGATCTATAACATGTATAAAAGGATGAATATACAAACCTTAGTTGCTAAGAGCTCAAAATTTTGATAAGTAGACGGTAGATCTTGGATTAATTTGGAAGAGATGAAGATTGAAGAGGAAACTAGGAAAGGGGAAGGGGGAAGCTGCGTGATACATTTGTTTTGATTGGGTTTTAGGGTTTACTGATTTAGACTTTTAGAATTAGACTTTAGTTATTACTTGGTTTTTTTTTTTCAAAAATTTTATTAACCGGTTCAAAAACCGGGTCCCGGTTTTCTATTTTCGAAAACCATATCCGCACTGGTTTAGCATAATATAATCCGGTTCGGATACCGCATCCGGAAAAAAACCGAATTTTCGGTTTTCGTTTTACGGTTTTCGGTTCGGTTTCGGTTTTTTAAATCGGATCCAATTTTTTTGCTTAGCCCTATATCTTACCCCTTAGGAACATGTATTAGGTTGTACACCCCATTTCCCCTTTGCTGTAGCCAATGAGGACATTGTTTAGTTTGGTTTGGGGAGGAGTTTGCATCCTTTTGCGTCTGCATTTTTCATTTTTCTTGCATGCATTCACGTTTCTTTTATGCTTTGTAGTTTCTTTTTCGTTTTTGCATTTCCTTTTCAAAAAATACAAAAAATGCACATTTACTTTTGCATATAGTCGAGTCGGAATGGAGTTTACTATGATGATATTGCCTTCTAGGATCTCTGTGTTGATTGTTTTTTGTAGTTTTTCACCATCATTAGTAAAAGACCATTTAGCATATCCCGAATTCTGTTTTGAAAAAATTACTTGGACTTTCTGGACTTGACTTGACTTGTACTTGGCAAACTACTTATATTTTCTGAGTTTTAGAGCCATAACTGGTGACATTCATGACCAGTTCATCTAGGATTGAGAGTATTACTCCTTTCATATCATCGCATTTCACATGTATGACTTTTGATTGCTTTTTGCCTAGACGCATGGTTTTGTGGTTGGTGTCACATGTTAGGAGAATACTTGCATATCCCTTTTCTCATTTCACTCATATAACTCCACATTTAGCCAAAAAGTGCCAGTTGACCTATAAACTACACCCAAATTTAGCGTACCTTGTGTCGAGCTAGCTTAGTGTTGTTTTGCGGTATACTTTCATTGTATCAGTTTTGGTTTGGATTTATTTTTGGAGTTGGTAATTGAGAAGTTGGAAGTTGAACTCGGAAGTGTTTGGATTGTCATGGACCTAGCAAAAGCAAAAAAAAATGAAAAAAAAGGGAAAAAGAAAAATGCATTCTCGCGCTTATCATTGTTCTTTTTGGGGATTGGAAAAAGAAAAAAAAATAATAAGCTAAGCATGTGTTTTGACCGATTCAAGTTCCGTGGTTGATTGTGTGATATGCTGAGCATGGCATTGTTTTTGAGTAATTTAGAAGGTTCTACTTTTGGTTGAGTCGTGGTAGCTAGCTCGAGTCGTTACCTCCTCTTATCCGCATCGTTTTTTGCCTCTTTTTACCCATTTCACCTCACATAACCATATTTTGCAAGTATTCGGCATGTGATAGACTTTGACAGGTTGGTATGCGTGTGTACGGTAATTAGAATCATTTGTCATACTAGTTGCATTGCATGATATGTTGGTCGCATTTAGGAGAGTGTCTTCATTTTCTTATCTTTCTCTCTTGCACATATATGTTTACCCTATTGATTGAGAGAAGAGCGACCCGAGAGAGTCCAATGTACATAGGTCATTCAAGGTTAGTTGTTTTTCATTGCATGTATGAATTCGTTGCTTTTGGTCTTGAACTTCATGTTGGTTAAATTCTGCATTTACATGATTAACAAAGTGATCCATAGTTGGTTCTGAGGAAATTCCATTCCATTAGGTAGTTAGTTAGTTGTTTTTATTCTTGTAGTTGCATTAGTTTGCTTGAGGACAAGAAAAGGTTTGGTTTGGGGATATTTGATGCGTGCCTATTTTATACTCCTTTTGGCATCATCTAGCACGCATTTCTATGCATTTTCACGCACTTTACGTGCCATTTTTGCCCCTTTTTCTCCTCTTGGTGTATCTCTTGTTGTTTTGCAGGAATTATACTAAAGTTGAAGAAACCGAGCCTTTCTCGTCCAAAGTAGACCGCTTTTAGAAGATGGAGCAAGTCAAGGAGTCCCATGACCTCAGATGTGCAGTCCCGAGCTGAAAAGAACATTAACCGAGGCAAAACCAAAGGACAAAGGCAAAAGAACCGAAAAAGAAACAACCTAGTCTGTCAGTTACTCGATCGAGTTCTGGTGTTTACTCGATCGAGTGGATGCAGGAGGAGGAACACTCGATCGAGTGATGAGTTACTCGATCGAGGAGTCTGCAGGAAGAACTATGTACCCGAGGATTTTGAAGTCATTCGATCGAGTAGATGCTTGATCATTATTGGTCGATCGAGTACATTTTGATCGAGTACATTTTTGAAGAACAGTTACTCGATCGAGTGCTTTTGTCACTCGATCGAGCTACTCACTTACTGCACCGGATTCACATTTTCTCATTTTTAGGTTTAAGGATTAAGCAGTTAACCTAATCCCTATATAAGGATTAGGTTAATAACACTAATCACTTATCAGTTTTACTATCAGTCTACACTCTTAATAATCAGTTTTACACACTTAGTTTCTATCTCATTTTCATTAAGCTTTTCACATTTCTCAAGATTAGTTGGTAGTTTAAGCTTTTGATTCATCTTGGATTCCGTTCAACATTTCTGCGATTATTGTAATCCCTTTTCTCTACTCTTATTGTTAATTTCATTGTTCATCTTTTATGCTTCCTAGTAATTTATCATTATCAATCATGTTATGTTTTATTGTTATTATTGTTATTAGCGTAGATCTCATAGCCATGCGTAGGTAAATTTCTTAATATGATAGGATGAAGGGACTCGCGGTAGTAATGTCGTAGGAATCACATCTTAGTCGTCTTTGCGACGAAGTTCGTCTATAAGCAATTTAATTATGAAACTAGTCAAATGAGTGCATGCAGGAGACCGATTTATTTAGTAAAACCATACCTAGATCGAAAGATTGGTAAGGTAGGCTTGCTTAGGATGATCTATATAACCTATCTAGATCGAAAGATTGATAGGGGAGTCTAGGGTGATTTCAGACCGAAAGGATATTAATCGTTCCCACTTCGTTTATAATTCGACTGGCCTAGTTTTATCATGTGACATTCACTACCGCGATAACCCGATTCCTGACATATTTCCCTTTTATTGATTGAATTTATCGTTGTTTTTACCTTGTTTTATTTTATATCCGTCTGTTTTTAGTTTATCAATATCAACAACAAAACCCCCCATTTGTGACCTATAAACTGACCCTTTTCTTATGACTGTGCCTCCCTGTGGATTCGACCCTACTTCCGCTAGCTTCTAGTTAGTAGACTTAGGTTTATCTTTGACCGTGTATACGACGACCCGTGTCAGAAACATTTCCTCTTATGACACAATAATAGTCATTGTTATTATAAGTATGGGTTAAAACCTTATGTGTCTCATACACACACTTTCTTAATTCCTATGAAGGAAGTGGTTTTAATAACTGACTTATCCTCACAATGAGGTGTAGCAATGATTAACATAGTTACTTATTAACATAGCTTGATAGACATCAATATGTCTATCTATGCAGCTCTAAGTCATAAAGTTTTCATTTATCTTTGATTGGTCTTTAACAATCCAAAATAAATTCATTTATTTGCATAGATCCCATTTTGTTTCATCAGGCTCTTAAGTAAACTGTCGAATTTTAAGTTTTCTTGATATGTCCACTTCAAAGATCATAATCTTATTATTTCAGTAGTCTCAAGTTTTGACTAAGAACAATTTCTTTCGATCTTTTGCTACTAGAACCCAATTAAGAACAATTTTTTTTGGTCCCTTCGCGTAGTTTGATTAAACTAGAACCATTTACCTTAAGAACGATTTCTTTTGGTTTCTTCGCTTATCAGTAGAAATGATTTCCCCTTTATTATCCTCTCATTTGAAACATAGAATTTAAGAACTTTTTCTTTTCGTCTTCTCGCGTAGTTTCTTTTATCCTCTCATAGGTTTGTGGCGAGATAATCTCCCACTCTATCTTTTAGAAAATCCTCTTATTTTCTCTAAAAATAGCCCTTGAGACATAAACCATTTATATCAATGATGGGTAAGGAGAGAAAAAAAATCTTGCACGTATGGACCTCAAGAGTTTTGAAAGAGATAATATAGTAAAGACATTATATCATGGACAAGTTCCATGAGAACTCAAATCCATGTCATTTGAATTTGAAATCATAGATCTTTCTACAACTAAATTCGAGGAAGATGTATCTGATTGGGTTGGAACATTATCCTATTATGAGTTCAATAACTCAATGCGACCTTTTAATTGATCGTTCATTAATTGTGAACTTTTAGTCACAAAGGCATAAGGAGAATCAAATTCGTAGCTTATGATTATATAATGATCCAATCATTAGAGTTGTAAAGTGATCAATTTAAGTCGGTTTATTTATGTCTTGATAACCAAGTAGTCCGCAATGATGATTTTAGAACAAGGATTCCATCAACGAGTGAAACTAGTCACTATAATCCAATATACAACTATCGTTTTGAAGTAAACAACCTTCCAAGTCTAACAAGGAATTTCAAAACGAGTTCTAAAATGTCAAAATACGACATAATTAAGACAAAGCACAATAAGACGAAGCTTCCGTTGATCTACATTATGGATGGCTACTTTTAGCTTCCATCTAAAGATCCTCTTAGGATGACTTCTCTTTTGCCTTTGTCCTAGCTTGGATGCCCATCTTACAATAAGAGGGATAAAAATCACAATTTGTATCAATATACCAAAGTTGGGATTTTGGAACATAAAAGATAGGAATAATTTTATTCACTTGCTGGAACGATGTTTCCAGTTTTAATGCCCCCAAGATACTAAGGCCAATTCTATTGGTCCGAATCATTATTTGTTCATGGATTTTGCGCCTTTATTGGGCTTGGACGAGCTATTCATAGTAGCTTTCCTTTCCCTTTTAAGAATGTAGGTCTCTAACTTGCACTTTGCATAAACTTCTTTTTGCTCTTATTGTCAACATGGAGCACTTCCTTGGTGGAGCTACTTGTTAGCTCCATGTTCTTATATAAGCCTCATAGGCTATTTATTTTGGCGGTGGAAGTTCGACTTGCGGAAGAAGCCTAGGCAAGGTAAGAAAACTTGTCCTCACCTTCTTCGGCTAAATGAAGTCAAGGATGTGAAGACGCATTCTTTTCAAGTTTACTTTGATCCTTGAAGGATCGGAGCCAAGAGTTATAGTGGGAGGTGGAGTATTTAGAGCCATAGATGATTGGTTGAAAAATGAACTTCAAATATAACGGAGGAACTAAAACAATTATCGTTTATATAACTTGTAATCATTTTAAACAAGTTGAACATTTATTTAATGATCTCTTACCCAATTAAGTAAACGATTCCGAGACCCAAATCCATACTAACCCGGGCACGGTGTAGCCGATTCATCCCTTGTTAATATAATTCGGTGGATTAACCTTTAATCGATTTTACATTAGAACTCTCGGTCGACAATTTACTTTAAATTATCTTTAGCCCGAACTTATTGCAACTACGGTTACGAATACTTTCGTTGAGATCGACCAAATTTCAAGGTGTAATCATATTACCCCACTTACCCAACGTAACAAGTTTAGCACCCCGGTGTAGCCGAGCCCACTTCCTTATGAAGAAGGGATTCATGGGTTCTTTACTTTTTGGTAAGGCTAAGTCTCAATCTTTAAATACGTAAGAGATCTTGTCAATTTATTATCTATCTCCTTTAAGTGAACTAAGTCGGTGAATTATCGATAAATTTAATTGACACGGTCGATATACTCGACAAACATGCATGACATGGTATGACGATTTGGCTATGCATGCAAACATATAAAGCATAAATAAAAGCATAAAACTTAAAGCATAAAGAAAATCCTAGTATGGCCTTCCTAAAATCGAAAATGAAATGTAAAATACAAATTCGGAAACCAACTCCTTGGTCCCTTGAACTTCACTCGAGGCACGCATCCCAAGGCAAACACTGTCTTGGTCGGAACTCCTTTCCGAAAGGCACCGTCTTCAAGGGTCTCCGGATTTTAAAATTACAAATTTTCTATCTACTTGATACATTATAAAATAGAATTAAACAATAAAATAAAGTGATACGAGATCACATTTAATTACAACCGAACCGATATTCCCATACATTTCGGGTAATATCGATTAAAACTAAGGTCATACTAAGCAAAATTACATAATTCCAAATTACGTAAATAAAATTATGACAATCATAAATAAAATGCAATGCTTATGAATATGTAACTAACATGCCAATCCTAAGTCAAATCGTCCTATTTAAATATTATTTAAATATTGTTATCAATATAACTTGGTTTTATGGAATCGCGTGATTTTAACATTTAAAAATCACTTAACTTTATGTGAATCAATATTCACATTTGAGTTAAACATCCTAACACATTTTAGGTTTCAAAATTTAGTATTACTCAAATTTTGAACATGACCTAACTCATTATTAATATATTGTTCGGAATTTAATCGGTTTACGGGAAAAATAATATAAAATTCCAAATGAGTCATAAAAATTTCGAAAAATTCAAACTTTAAAGTTTGAACATTTTGAAAATTTCTCAAATTTCCAGAATCCAAGAAATATTAGTATTACAAAAATTATTAATTTATTTCATAAATAAAACATAAAACACGCATTTTTAAGCCGTAAATTCAAAATTCACTTTAAAAGCATGAAATAAAATACTAATATTAATTTTAGTCTTTCTAAGACACTTTATAGACTTCAAAAAGACCAAAAACGTCTGCCCAAGGCTGAAATTATACTTTTAAGACTCCAAAATAAAATTTCAGAACCTTTTGGCTCCCAAGAAAAATATATTGATCAACACATCTCATATGACATCTATGGGTGAATTTTTAGGCCATTTTGATAACATTTACTATTTTTAACCAATTTTGTCATATATTACACGATTTTAACCATTAAAATCGATTCTCATGCAATATTCGAGAATTAAATCTCAAAATTTATATGCATGCTGGAAATAATATATATGATATGGTGTTAAATTTTTATGCCCAAATTTCAACTCAAACTATTTAAGTTGAATTAAGTCACTATCATACCGATTTTTACAATAAAAATCAATAATCATGCTATAGATGAAAATAAAATCCAACAATTTACATGAACACTGTAAATATAGCATGTGACACCTCCAAAAATTTTCGTAGCTAAATTCATAGTTTAACTATATACACCCGATTATTCTTATTTTATGACATATTAACAATTAAAATTCATAAACCATGCATAAAAACTCCAAAAATTATAAAAATTCATATTCATAATAAAGAAAATGCATGTGAGAACATTTTAAAAAATCTCGGCCAGAAAGTAAAAATTACTATTTTTCCAATAATATTTACATTTAGTCGTATAAAATGTGAAAAACTAACTATTAATTAACAAGGTGAACAACATTTTTCCATAAATCATTCCAAATGACCTAAAACATTTTAGGACCATTAGGTATTCATGCATAAAAATTTCCGTGCATATCACATATGTATTTAATATTTTACGTTTTATTTCGTTATCATTACAATTCATAAAAACGAAACGAGATGCATGCAAGCAACTGTGTGCTCTGATACCATTTGTTGGGTTGTCATACTAACCCTAACCAAAATTAGTCTTACTAATTATGTTTACCAAATTAACATATTAATATTGGTCAAGAATCTTATGCATGCAATGAATCAAATGCGGAATAAAAGTTACGAGTCCTTACAATCCGACGAACCGTGAGCAAGGATGATCCCCCACCGAGCAACCAAAATAGCTTGCCTCTTTTACGATGCACCCAGACAACCCTTAATGCCGAGCACTTACACGAGCTAGGTGATGGAACTCGGTTTCCTTAAATAAAATGTATTCTAATCTTATTAGAATACAAATACTACACTATAACAATTATAGTGTTTTAATATAATCTTATTATGTATAATATTTAGAGAGAAATATTATTTTTTCGTACTAGAAAATATGAGGTTGATTGATAATGAAAATGTTCAAGTATGTTTGAATGAATCAACCACTTTGATTATGTAAACATTTTACACAAAAAGGGGTGTAGGAAGAAGGGTGGCCGGTTGGTTCACCTAGGGAAGGCAATGGGTAGTTCTTTTTAACTAACCCATAATCTAGGCTTGCATGCCTATTAATAGGTTTTAAAGCTATTCTAATGATTATGTTTTGAGGGTATAATTTATCAATATAAACTCCCTAAAACACACTCCATAAAACCGGCACCCTTAATCATAAAATGGACTTTCATTTTACAAAATGTCATATTGTACAATTGTATGTGACATGTGATATACCATGACACAAAATGCAATTGTATTAATTTAAAATACATATTTATCAAATAAATATTATTTATAAATTAATTAAATCATATTTAACAAATCGACTTAGTAATTCGTAATTACGGTTTTATAAAATGGTCATTTCAATAATCGTCAATACGATATAAAACTTTTGTAATAACCACCGACCCTTTTCATTCTAACTTCGACGTTTCATAAAAATCGATTAATATTTGAGAATTGATACGTTTCAATTTCAAATACAAATCTTATATTAAGATTTAACCTCTGATTTCTCGATATTTAATTTTAAGGAATTTGATCAATTCGTATCAACATACAGTTGATCAGTTTATCAATTAATGGAATTGTCCTATAGGTGTGACCTAAAGGGATCAACTGACCACCACCGTCATACGACAGTAATGTCAAACTCTAGCTAGCCAATCTTTACCGATTAATGTTGGTCAGTTGACTATATAATTTTGAATCATCCCTTGCGTATTCTCGTCATGAGATTTAATTATGTAATCGCACTATGTTTGAGGACAAAATTCCAACAGAGTAGAGGGGGTTTGGGTATACGAAACATTGAGTGTCTCAATCAGACCCTTTTGGCGAAGAATGCATTGAAAATCATGGACCATAAGAACACCTTTCTAGTGAGGTTTTTAGGGATACAATTTTTAGGGACAAGAATCAAGAAAATGAGCTGGTTGTTGAAAAAAAGGGTCACTGGTCAAGGGGAGTTAAGGGGTTGGTTTGTGGATGATGCCCGTCGTTGAGGGCACCAAAGATAAGATTTATAATTTCCTAGCTTTGACTATAGATAGTGAAAGTCAGGGTCGAACCACAAGAGGTGGGGAATGTTTATTGTTTGATGTCAATGTTTAAGGTAACAATTTGGAGGGTTTGAATTGATTGTTACTAAGTCTAGAATAAAGATAAAATAAAACAAGTAAGTAAAGATGAGAATAAAACTATAGTAAAAGAGATGTTAGGATGTTTGGGTAATAAATATCTATGATAGTATAAATCCTAAGTCAACATGTATTGCAGTCGCGTAAGGGGTGTAACATATCCTTTCGGTCTATGATACCTAATAGCTCCTTCCGACCTATGCTATTAGTTCCTAGGTCTCACTATTATTGGGTGTCAACAATAAAGGTGATTCCTAAATTCCAGGTCACATATCTTTCAGTCTTGAGTAACCTAGCCGTCTTAAGGTGTAAACCAATGCCCTTCCCGTATCTTTCAATCTAGGGTAGGTCATTACTAACATCCTACAAGTCTCCTTTCAGTCTCATTGTAGGTTATTATAGTCTACAAATTAAAACGAAACAGAATACGAACGCGGGTTGGTCGACCGACCAGCTACCCCGGTCGGCCGACCTCTTTCCTGCAACAGATTGATTTCGGAATTTACACTATTGATGCATATTTACTCCCTACATCCTAACATGTGAAATTAACTACTCATGACTATTGAAACAATAATAAAAAACAGAAGTAAACATGGAGATCATAACGAACATCAATCTAAACATGCAATAACAATAAAGGCTTTGACATTCTAACTTAAACCGGATACTAATAATCTAAACGTACTCGTTTATTTTAAGTTACGGGTTACGAACGGGATATAGTCATGAAGGGCCTCTAGATGCATGTTTGGGCTTGGGCTTGGTAGAGAACCGTGTATGGGAACAAAAACACAAACCCTAGTAAACATAAACACATGGACATCCTAAACAAACCTATTCATCGACACAACCTATCAAACCTTACTCTCCTCTCTGCCTCCATCAACGTGAAACAAAACCTCACCCTATCTTCTACCTCCATACCCGTATACCAGGAATCCGAGGGTGATGTTGGGAAGAAGAAAGAAAGGGACAAGGGCAGCAATAATTCGTGAGAGACACAACTATCACCATCATCGTTTACACTGTTTTCGTGAGTATTTATCGCTCTCTTTTCATATCGTTATATATGTGTTTTATAGCTATATGTAATCCCTGTAGTACGTAGTATATGTCTACCATCTTCACATCACCATCGGACCACCATGGGTGTCACGGAAACCCCCTTAAATGTCGACAGAGACAATCTTATTCCATACTCTGTTCTATCGTTTATTATGCTCGTGTTTGAGTCGTGTTCGACTCGGTTCTGATGTGTCCTTGGGTACGTTTTTTCTAGGTAATGATGGAAGGGTGCTTGGGGGTTGGTTGGTGGTGGTTAGGGTGGTGAGTGGTGGTTGTATAACACCTTGTTTTATTCAGAAAGTAGCTGGTAGCGTTTGAAAGTGCAGGAACAAGGGCTTAAGGGTGTTGTGCACGGGTTTTAGGAGGCCTATTTCGTAAGCTTATGGTGGTGTCGAAGCCTGGTGGCTGCCACCAGGGTGTCATGGGTAGTGTAGGGTGTCGATGGTGGTTATTAGTTATGGCAGCGGTGGTGTAGGCAGGTGGCTAAGGGTGTGTGTGCAAGGAGGGGGTAACACGAATAAGGAGCAGGAACTTGGGGACTAGGTGTGACCAGTGTGTTTGGGGCGGTTGTCAAGGGTTGTTGGGGTTGAGTCAGGGGTAGAGGTCAAGGTCAGTGGTTGCACCATGGTTCAAGGGTCTCATCCACGGTGGTGTGGTGGTGGTACAGGCTGTAGAAGGGGGCTGCGAAGTGGGCTGTGCGAGGGCTGTTCAGGCTGATTGTTTGCTTTGCATTGTTACGTTTTCACCTTTGATAGGATTCATTATTATTACTTTGTATTATTATTATTATTATTATTATTATTATTATTATTACTATTTTTATTGCTATTGTTATTAGTAGTGTTATTATTATTATTACTACTATTTTAATAATAGTCATCTTTCGTTATTGTGTAGTTGAAGTTTATGAGTCGGGAAATCAATAAGTTAGGGAAGTTTCTATTTATGGAAACTTTCCATTTATAGTAGGTTTCTATTTTTGGAAACTTTCCATTTATAGTAGGTTTCTATTTTTGGAAACTTTCCATTTATGGAAGGTTTCTAATTATAGTCAGTATGGTTTGATATGGGGTTCGGGAAGTTTATTAATTCGTTACGAATACGTGTTTAGGTAGCGGTTTTCGCGTGGAACATTTCTAGCGAGCTTTGGATTTATCTGTATTCCTGCTATTCGAGGTAGGGGAATTACTGCACATATAATGATGATTAATTACTTGGTTAATTGATGTTAAGCATGATTATTTTACATTATCATACGATTTGGAATATTGTGTTATTTTATTATATATTTCTGTGATACGATATGAGGCGATGAGAAATGGGCGTTGTGATCGGTGCGGAGTTAATGGGCCTTGTGATCGGTGCGGAGTTAATGGGCCTTGTGATCGGTGCGGAGTTAATGGGTCTTGTGATCGGTGCGGAGTTAATGGGCCTTGTGAGCGGTGCGGAGTTAATGGGCCACGTGATCGGTGCGGAGTTAACGGGTCTTGTGATTCGGAGTGGGAAGGATTGAATTGCTATTTATAATAATGTTTGATTGTTTATTTTCCTCTACTCAACCTCATGGTTGACCCTGTGTGTTCGTGATCACCTGTGATGAACCAAATTATTGGGGAGCAGATTGACAGGTGCTTGAGACTGTGGGAGCTACGGGAAGGGAGAGCTTGGATCCGGACCAGACTAGAGTCTAGATCACCATAGTCATTTTTATCATGAGTTGTACTTTCATTTCATAAGTCAGTTTTGATACAGTTGTAAGAACATGTTGTTGAGTTTAACTTTTAATAAAGTACTGTTATCTTTCCTTTGTATCTACTGCCTCGGGAAACCGAGATGGTAACACCCTTATTTATTTGGGGAGTCCTAGTACAGACCCTTAAATAAATGGGGGTGTTACAAAGTGGTATCAGAGCGAACGATCCTCAGGCCTAAACCAAATGAATAATAATGAACGTAGGAAGAGTCAAATAAAATGAACCCCGAGATGAAACTGATAGGAGCCCCAAAAAGGAACGGGATGAGTTAGGGGCCCCCTCACACCAAACCATGGGCCCTTTCAGTTCTGTCTCGGAAACCATATGAGAGTAATTGAAGAGTGGGGTAGACTATATAGTGACCTGGTTATATTGTTCTAACGTTCTTGCAGGAGAAGGATGAGGTAAGTAATATGTGAGTGTGATTAATGACGTGCGTTAGAAGGATATGTGAGATATGAAATGTGGATCGAGTTGGATGATTCAATTGATATTCCAAGAGGATGGATGTGTATTTGTTGAGCAATAGTTAAGAGTGATGTGATCATATGATTTTGGTATTTTGAAATGTTCATACGATTAGTTAGTATTTAAATGACTGTTGTTATTATATGATTTTGATGTTTAACTCCTTGTAAGGATGAGTAATCCAGTTAATCTTATGATTATATGTTATAGTAATCCATGTCTAGTGATATGCGGAATGTGTTTCCATAAGCCATGAATGTATATAGTTATGTGTTGCATATACCATACTTAAGATTTTATGCCTATTATACGCATTTAAAATTTGTTATGAAGTTAGTAATTAATAAGTGACATCGTAGTAACTCCTAGTTTATATTCCCGTATTTGAATAAGTTGTGATTGTGTGATGGTAGAAACCAATTTATTTATATACACACGTATAACTATCGAGTTATTTAGTTGAGCCTACTTTCAGTTTCGAAATCTTTACCGTGTTCTAGATGATAATTATTGTTGAAATGAGGAATGAATGTTAATATGGTACAAAGTGACGTCTATGCTTCAAATGTATGCCAACGTGTTTCGGAAGAAGAATGTTGAATTTCGATGTAGTAATGTGAAATTGTAACGGAACCAAATTCTAAATAAACTTCCATATTTGAGTATGAAAATTTTATGTATGATAACCCCCTGAGTTGGGTTTACAATGCGTTTGGTTTATGTTAATATATATGAGTTATATTTTGAGAGAAATAAAACTTTTAGTTGACAGTGGTCAGATTGTTACTGCACAGTCCCGTTTTGACCCACCTTTTTGTAAAAGAAATCATTTAAAACTTGGTTATTGTTAATGCATAATTCTAACTCTACTGTTCATAATATTCGTTCACATTTTCAAAATGATAAGCCATGTAAAATCTTAACGAGTTGTTATTTAATTGTGATTTTTACAAGTTGCCTAATTTTTTCTGTTGAATGGCTGTGAAGTTCTTGTTCAGATCGATTGAGTTGTAAAAATTGTATTAAATAAATCCCTTGAGATATGCATTCGATTCTTTTCCTATGATTAGCTAATTCTTTATATTTTCTAAAAACTATAAACGCTCGCACGTTAGCGAAGCTGTTATTTAATTATGATTTTTGTAAGTTGCTGCATGATGTTTAATTGGTGAAATTGTGAGAAATGTAAGTTTCATATAAAAGTTTAATCAAATGTGAATTATGTGGTGTGACCACGTGATATCCTGATATGGCATTAGTAACATGAATAGTAGGCATCTGGTATAAGTATGAACCTCACTATATGATAGCGTAACCCTGATTATTTCGTCAAGTTTAATATAGAATCGTTTCAATTATATGTCTAACATTACGACCTCAAAATAATTATGTGATGCTCGTATGTGATATTAAAAGCATGTTTATCTGAGAAGAGTCTTGCCAAGTGGTAGAATGAAATTTAACTGGTAAGCTTATTAGCATGATATATCAATCTAATGGTTATACGTAATTGTGATTATTTGAACAATGTGAATCTTGTTGATGTTCTTTCGTATATTGATGGTTATCTCTGTCTAGTTCCCTGTGATTATAATCTTTATAACTTTTTCAAGTGTATAGTTATACCCTACAGTGAATTGCATAGTGTTATATTTAGAATCTGATCACGATGTGTTGAATTATTAATTGTTTGACATATGATTTATGGAAGTACTAGTCTGGTGAATTCGTTTACTATTATCGTTAATTTTTTTTTATATATAATTCATGAACTACATGAACAATGTTTTAGTAAAGAAGGGTCAGAATGTCTCCGTGTAGTCTTGTTTCGATCTATAACTTGTAAAATTGTCTTTGTTTCGTGTTTATAAATTATCACCAACTATCTTTTTAATGTTTCAAACATTTCAAATATTTTCAAAGTGATAAACCAGGATAAAGTTTGATGCTTGATAATTATGGTGATTGTTTGCAATATGATAATTCTGTAGCTAGGTGTCGATGAAATCCTGCTTGAATGTTTATTGTTGCGCATTATATGAAACCCTTATGTCGCAAGACGTATATATTAGTAATTTCATGATAAATGATGTAATTTGAGTTGTACCTAAGTGATCTTGTTAATTTATTGATATCTAGGAATGTTAGACGGTCTACTTAATCTATGATTGTGTATATTTTGTGGAATATGTCAATGCCCCATATTTAAGTACGTTGGTTAATCTTGCCCCATGTCTTCCTAAAATATGATTTTTGCTTCTATAGTAAGATTATGAACATGAAATGTTTTAAGTTATCAATTATGAACTACGAGTTTACTGATTTTATACATTGATGTAAATAAGTAACTATGTGTTAAATTTTCAGGGGTACATAAGTGTTAACTACTCTTTTTTTTTTTACGGCGTAACACGATTCTACTGATCCTAATAGTCTTATTATTGTTCAAGGTTATACGTTACATGATAATTGCTATGAGTTTCTTACGAGTACTTATTTGAGTTGAATGTTAGTAATTGTTCTTTTATTTTGATAATTAATATTTCCTTTTGATAAGATAATTCTTTTATTGGGAGACGGGTTGAGTTGTGAGATGAGTAAACTTTTGGTAATTGATTAGTTTGAGTTATGTATAATGATTCTGTATTAGATTGGTTTGGTATAGAGTACAAGTTCTTGTTTTATGAACTGTGGAATTATAAGTATACATACAGGCAAGTTAGTGAATTTGGTAAAGGTACGTACTTTAGCATGTTAAATACCTGATGGGATTGAGTTTGAGAGGATAGAGATGCTCGTGAGTCAACAAAGACCCTGACGGTTTTGTATTGAGATTGAGAGCGCAGTTCAGTGTTATACCGAGTCGTTGTATTCTTTGACCTTGACATGTGGGTGAGTAGCTTAGCGTTTTGTTCTCTAATTGTTGATCAGATTCCGTAATGGAATATTTGACAATATTGATATTGAAATCGAGATGAGAATTGTTACTGGCGTTAAGTTATGAGTTATTAGGCCGTTGTGCCATATTGTGTTAAGGCCCAGTGTGACCTTGGTTATTGAGTTATATTCGGAGTTTGAAATCGATATTGAAATGGAAGTTTTGATTTGCGGTTTTATTCCGCCAGTTCACTCACCCCTTGTCTTTGGTCTTAGATGCGATGATGAGTGCGGTACTTGGTTACTTGGAGTGAGATGGTATGAGATAAAGTAATGAATAAGACGGACTAATGAGTTGGGATTTGTATAATAAGGTTACGGGGACGTAACCATGTTTCTAAGGAGGATAGGATTGTAAAATCTTGGTGATTTACGTTATGGCTTGTTGTTCTGACATGGCTAAGTGGTATGTCGTGGTGGTTTGCATATACTTGATAATCTTGACTACTTCTGTTGTGCATTTTATTGTGTTCGTGAAGTACCATTTTACTTAGTGATACGTTAAACTTTGAGGACAAAGTTTTCTTAACGAGGGTAGAATGTAACATGTCGTGTTTTGAAGTACCTCTATTAGTTCTGACGTTATGTGATGGCACCTTTTTGTGATTCATTACGTGCCTAGTGACCAGGTTGTTGACCATGGGATGGTGAACTTCGGGACGAAGTTCATTTTAAGGAGGGAAGACTGTAATACCTCGTATTTTATTATGATAATTATTATTATAATTGACGTATTGATCATATTTTCATAATTCGTAATGATGAGTGATTTTATATTTTGTCGGCACGAGTTATAATTATAGTGTATTCGATACGTATTTACTGTTAGCATAATGAGTATAATTAATTGTACGTACTCGTTTATTTTAAGTTACGGGTTACGAACGGGATATAATCATGAAGGGCCTCGAGATGCATGTTTGGGATTGGGCTTGGTAGAGAACCGTGTATGGGAACAAAAACACAAACCCTAGTAAACATAAACACATGGACATCCTAAACAAACCTATTCATCGACACAACCTATCAAAACTTAGTCTCCTCTCTGCCTCCATCAACGTGAAACAAAACCCCACCCTATCTTCTACCTCCATACCCGTATACCAGGAATCCGAGGGTGATGTTGGGAAGAAGAACGAAAGGGACAAGGGCAGCAATAATTCGTGAGAGACACAACTATCACCATCATCGTTTACACTGTTTTCGTGAGTATTTATCGCTCTCTTTTCATACCGTTATATATGTGTTTTATAGCTATATGTAATCCCTGTAGTACGTAGTATATGTCTACCATCTTCACATCACCATCGGACCACCATGGGTGTCACGGAAACCCCCTTAAATGTCGACAGAGACAATCTTATTCCATACTCTGTTCTATCGTTTATTTTGCTCGTGTTTGAGTCGTGTTCGACTCGGTTCTGATGTGTCCTTGGGTACGTTTTTTCTGGGTAATGATGGAAGGGTACTTGGGGGTTGGTTGGTGGTGGTTAGGGTGGTGAGTGGTGGTTGTATAACACCTTTTTTTATTCAGAAAGTAGCTGGTAGCGTTTGAAAGTGCAGGAACAAGGGCTTAAGGGTGTTGTGCACGGGTTTTAGGAGGCCTATTTCGTAAGCTTATGGTGGTGTCGAAGCCTGGTGGCTGCCACCAGGGTGTCATGGGTAGTGTAGGGTGTCGATGGTGGTGATTAGTTATGGCAGCGGTGGTGTAGGCAGGTGGCTAAGAGTCTGTGTGCAAGGAGGGGGTAATACGAATAAGGAGCAGGAACTTGGGGACTAGGTGTGACCAGTGTGTTTGGGGCGGTTGTCAAGGGTTGTTGGGGTTGAGTCAGGGGTAGAGGTCAGGGTCAGTGGTTGCACCATGGTTCAAGGGTCTCATCCACGGTGGTGTGGTGGTGGTACAGGCTGTAGAAGGGGGCTGCGAAGTGGGCTGTGCGAGGGCTGTTCAGGCTGATTGTTTGTTTTGCATTGTTACGTTTTCACCTTTGATAGGATTCATTATTATTACTTTGTATTATTATTATTATTATTATTATTATTATTATTATTATTATTATTACTATTTTTATTGCTATTGTTATTAGTAGTGTTATTATTATTATTACTACTATTTTAATAATAGTCATCTTTCGTTATTGTGTAGTTGAAGTTTATGAGTCAGGAAATCAATAAGTTAGGGAAGTTTCTATTTATGGAAACTTTCCATTTATAGTAGGTTTCTATTTTTGGAAAGTTTCCATTTATAGTAGGTTTCTATTTTTGAAAACTTTCCATTTATGGAAGGTTTCTAATTATAGTCAGTATGGTTTGATATGGGGTTCGGGAAGTTTATTAATTCGTTACGAATACGTGTTTAGGTAGCGGTTTTCGCGTGGAACATTTCTAGCGAGCTTTGGATTTATCTGCATTCCAGCTATTCGAGGTAAGGGAGTTACTGCACATATAATGATGATTAATTACTTGGTTAATTGATGTTAAGCATGATTATTTTACATTATCATACGATTTGGAATATTGTGTTATTTGATTATATATTTCTGTGATACGATATGAGGCGATGAGAAATGGGCGTTGTGATCGGTGCGGAGTTAATGGGCGTTGTGATCGGTGCGGAGTTAATGGGCCTTGTGATCGGTGCGGAGTTAATGGGCCTTGTGATCGTTGCGGAGTTAATGGGCCTTGTGAGCGGTGCGGAGTTAATGGGTCACGTGATCGGTGCGGAGTTAACGGGTCTTGTGATTCGGAGTGGGAAGGATTGAATTGTTATTTATAATAATGTTTGATTGTTTATTTTCCTATACTCAACCTCATGGTTGACCCTGTGTGTTCGTGATAACCTGTGATGAACCAAATTATTGGGAAGCAGATTGACAGGTGCTTGAGACTGTGGGAGCTACGGGAAGGGAGAGCTTGGATCCGGACCAGACTAGAGTCTAGATCACCATAGTCATTTTTATCATGAGTTGTACTTTCATTTCATAAGTCAGTTTTGATACAGTTGTAAGAACATGTTGTTGAGTTTAACTTTTAATAAAGTACTGTTATCTTTCCTTTGTATCTACTGCCTCGGGAAACCGAGATTGTAACACCCTTATTTATCTGGGGAGTCCTAGTACAGGCCCTTAAATAAATGGGGGTTTTACACAAGAACAATATTAAAACTGAAATTAAGAAAGGAATTACCGGAAACAAGGATTAAGGCAGAAAAGGACGAACTTTATTGATTATTGCGGAAAGATTGATGATGAACAATACTAAAGAAAAGTGTTTGTATAATAAAGGAATAACTATTGTATACTAAAACTCTCTCTAAAACTGAATAATAGATACTGAATTAAACTGGATAAAAACTCAATTAGAATCTGATTAAGGACTGAATTTTTAACCCTAAACACGACTTATGCTTAAATAAGAGAATTAGAAGCGATTCCCCTTTGACCTAATGCGTTCACGGGCTTTTTGCGGAAATTCTGAAACTGCGCTGAGGTCGATAGACCTAGGTATGTGGTCGGTAGACCTTCTGTCGGGCTTGGTGGACTTCTGACTTTTAAGATAGCAGTCCTCAGGTCGGTAGACCAGGGTAGGAGGTCGGTAGACCTACTTTCCTGTAGGTCTGTCTTGATTTCGCCTTGGTTTGACTTTGTGGTACTTGGGTCGCGCTTGGAGTTGACTTTCCATCGTTACTTGGCTATGAAAAATCCCGAGGGCATAAATTTGGTAGAAAACTGTCTCTTTTCCGCATAAATCTGCAAAAGAGCATAAAAACACGAAAGTAGACAATTGTTGGGATATAAAGGCTAAAACATAGTAAATGAGCGATAAAATGCGTGTAAAAATAGATGTAAAACATCATAAAATAGACACGCATCAAATTCCCCAAACCAAACCTTGCTTGCCCTCAAGCAAGAAATAGACTCGATCTTAACTAATGGAATGATTTCAATCTCGGAGCGAAATTTACACGTTAGCCTAGACCAATGCCAAGCACAAAATGAGAAAATATTCAAATCATGCAAACGAGTTATGGTGTTGTCAAACTTGCAAAAATAAAGACTATAGAGACTTTATACCATGGACTCTCGCGGTACGCTCGAGACACTCATGAAGCAAAAAGGTGAGTATATGTAAAAGATAGAAAGAAATATTTTGTAAAGACACTCACCTAACTGCGACCCATGAAAGCATGCCTGCAATCTAACATGAACAAGAATTCTACAACTATGTATGAACACACTTATCAAGTGACTCGGATACATGCAATTGAGGTAATGAAAGATATGTGAGGTGAAAGGTAAAAAGTGGTTAAGATGTTTTTGGATTTGTGGGGTTAGTAGCCAAGCTAGTAAAACCGATTCCCAACAACATATTTCACGACTTTTGATATTAAGAAGGTGCTCTTTTGTAGCACAACTCTCACATTATAAATAAGAAAGGGCTCCCAAATATATTTTTTTTTGAATGAAGTGCGGGAGTGATAACAAGTAAAAGAAAGGGGTTTCAGAACGAATTTTTGAATTCTGACCCTGTCAGTTGGTCGACCGACTAGAGGGTGTGGTCGATCGACTGATTTCCTGTGCTTTTCGATTTTTTTTTTCGTTTTTTCTTTTCGTTCTTTTTTTCTTTCTGAATTTTTCTGTTCTTTTTCTTTCTTTCCTTCTTTCCTTTTTCCTCTTTTTGCTCAAGATAGCATATAAACCAAGATGCCTAAAAAAATAATCCAATGACCACAAATACTAGCTTGGAAGGGTAGGCTAAGTATGGGATATAGTTTTGGGGGAATAAAAAGGCAATTTTGGCTATGTAAGGCTTATGGGTAAATAAGAGAAAAGGGATCCCAAATGCACGTACCAAGACTCACAAAACGAGATAGTAAAACAAGTATATAGTAATTCAAGTTCATGTTTATGCATATTGATGTAACATGTTCCAAGGAGAGTACTACTCACATCCTAGACAACTGGTTTAAGAATGAAACCAGGAAATAAGCTCTAAAACTTAGAATGTATAGTAGGTTGCCAAGGTACAAGTCAAGTCTCAAGATATACAAATTGACAAAAACTCGTAGATATGCAAAAGACTCTCATACTAAAACAAGTTGACAAGGCAAGGCATAGGCATCAACATGTAAGATAGCAAAGATCATCCTCAAAATACTCTCGTTCCGACTCGACCTATATGCTAAAATAAACGTGCATTTTTTTTGGAATTTTTCAAATTTTTCTATTTTTTTGGATTTTTTTGTTTTGTATAGGTAAGGAAAATAAAGAAAAGAACAATGTAAGGCATAAATGCAATAAACGTGTGACAAAATGCAATGGAACAATGCATGTGACTAAACCATTCCCCAAACCAACCCGCACAATGTCCCCATTGTGCATTAGCCTAAGTAAAGGTTTTAAGAAAAAACAAAATAAATGCAAAAACGTAAAAACCAAGGAAAATGGAAAGAAATCACCGGATTTTCAAGCGCATGGGAAACCTCCCCAAACCAGCGTAAGCTGGGAAGTTTCAGTGGCCAGCAGTGTCACTCCAAGTACCTGAAAAAGTCTAAACAAAGAGAAACCTTTTTCGGGGATTAAATGTGTTGGGTGATATATAATGTATTGAAGGTTTGAAGTAAAGAAAGAAGAGGGGAAACATAAAAGATAGAATAAGGAAAGGACTCCCCTATTACGTTTGCATGCTTCCCCGGAACATCTTAAGGTGTCTGTATAGGAGAACAGGTCGGTAGACCCTTCCCCCTGGTCGACCGACCATCTGCCAGTCCCATAATGCTACTGGAACACAGGGTTCTGGTCGACCGACTGAGTGTTGAGGTCGGCCGACCCAGTTTGCTGTACAGTAGCTTTCTTTTCTTCGGAAGTAACTTGTATCAACCAAGTTAATCTTCCCCAAACCTGAAATACAGTATATATGCGCCCAAAACATGCGCGAAAAACCAGAATCCAGGTCTAACTGTCTTGACTATGCAACAAAAGTAAAATTGTCCTAAAAAACTTAAATCAAGCAAACTAGAAAGTCTTAAAAAAACAGAAAATTGTCTTAAGAAAAACAGAAACGAGCAAAAAGAAGAAGTCATCCGCGAAGGATTCGGCGTTTCTTTGACCAAGGGCTCTGACTACAGGCAACCACTTCAGCTATGGTGATTCGGGTAGATGAGTTTCTCTTCACCGTGTAGATAGGTGGGTCATCATCCATAGCTCTTGCCATCCATCTCCCGGGGCTGTCAACTCCCAAGTCGTGGGTCGACACTTTCCTCGGTTTCTTCTCCTTAGGGCTCTTTTCTTCAGCCAAATGATCACTTACTTGAGTGACCTCGTTCTCTACATCATTTGATCGAGTAAGTGGTACTACTCGATCGAGAACATCTCTCTTCTTACCGCCTATAGACTCTGTCACTAGTGCTGCAATATTTGGAGCATCCAAATCAGCCTCCTGAGCAAGATATTCACCTGCACATGTCTCAAAACACATCAAAGCCTCCGAAGGATCCTTTGTAAAGGATCCTTGCATAGAACATTCACTAATATTATTAAAAACATCAGAAATGTCAATAAATGAATCCTGCAAAAAACAAGGTTCATCAACCGAAGGTTCAAACGTGTCAGGGACATATTCATTACTAATACCTACAAAAATAGGTTGGTCAGTCAAGGGGTGAAGACCTAACTCATTAGCTGTATCCAAATCCAAGTCGGTATCATCAACGGGGAGGGAAAGGGAATCAAGTAACCTATCATACTCATCCTTAAGAATGAGTGACTCTTCAGTGACAGGTGTGATAGGATCACACTCGTCAAGAACATCCGGGCTACTAATAATGACGTCCTCATACCTCTCCGTATCCTCACTGGCTTGGATAAGGTGTTTGAGAAGCTCCCATTGCTTCTCGTAGGGTAAGTCTAAAAAATCCCATCCACAGTTTCTCTCAATCTCGATCAAGGTCTTACCAGTAACTCCATCATAAAAGATACGACAAACCTCCCCAATACTAACAGGATAGTCAGACTGAGAAAGGAAAGAGGTTAATCTACCACAATAGATATGTAATGGTTCATGCTCGAGTTGTGGGAAAGGGGCGATAGTCATGACGGTAAAAGAAAAAGGGAAAACATAAACAAAAAACAATAAACACTGGCGTCACCTCCCCGAAAACGGCGCCAAAATTTGATGCCCGTCGTTGAGGGCACCAAAGATAAGATTTATAATTTCCTAGCTTTGACTATAGATAGTGAAAGTCAGGGTCGAACCACAGAGAGGTGGGGAATGTTTATTGTTTGATGTCAATGTTTAAGGTAACAATTTGGGGGGTTTGAATTGATTGTTACTAAGTCTAGAATAAAGATAAAATAAAACAAGTAAAGATGAGAATAAAACTATAGTAAAAGAGATGTTAGGATGTTTGGGTAATAAATATCTATGATAGTATAAATCCTAAGTCAACATGTATTGCAGTCGCGTAAGGGGTGTAACATATCCTTTCGGTCTATGGTACCTAATAGCTCCTGCCGGCCTATGCTATTAGTTCCTAGGTCTCACTATTATTGGGTGTCAACAATAAAGGTGATTCCTAAATTCCAGGTCACATATCTTTCAGTCTTGAGTAACCTAGCCGTCTTAAGGTGTAAACCAATGCCCTTCCCGTATCTTTCAATCTAGGGTAGGTCATTACTAACATCCTACAAGTCTCCTTTCAGTCTCATTGTAGGTTATTATAGTCTACAAATTAAAACAAAACAGAATACGAACGCGGGTTGGTCGACCGACCAGCTACCCCGGTCGGCCGACTCCTGCCTGCAATAGATTGATTTCGGAATTTACACTATCGATGCATATTTACTCCCTACATCCTAACATGTGAAATTAGCTACTCATGACTATTGAAACAATAATAAAAAAACAAAAGTAAACATGGAGATCATAACGAACATCAATCTAAACATGCAATAACAATAAAGGCTTTGGGATTCTAACTTAAACCGGATACTAATAATTCTAAGACAAGAACAATATTAAAACTGAAATTAAGAAAGGAATTACCGGAAACAAGGATTAAGGTAGAAAAGGACGAACTTTATTGATTATTGCGGAAAGATTGATGATGAACAATACTAAAGAAAAGTGTTTGTATAATAAAGGAATAACTATTGTATACTAAAACTCTCTCTAAAACTGAATAATAGATACTGAATTAAACTGGATAAAAACTCAATTAGAATCTGATTAAGGACTGAATTTTTAACCCTAAACACGACTTATGCTTAAATAAGAGAATTAGAAGCGATTCCCCTTTGACCTAATGCGTTCACGGGCTTTTTGCGAAAATTCTGAAACTGCGCTAAGGTCGGTAGACTTAGGTATGTGGTCGGTAGACCTCCTGTCGGGCTTGGTGGACTTCTGACTTTTAAGATAGCAGTCCTCAGGTCGGTAGACCAGGGTAGGAGGTCGGTAGACCTACTTTCCTGTAGGTCAGTCTTGATTTCGCCTTGGTTTGACTTTGTGGTACTTGGGTCGCTCTTTGAGTTGACTTTCCATCGTTCCTTGGCTATGAAAAATCCCGAGGGCATAAATTTGGTATAAAACTGTCTCTTTTCCGCATAAATCTGCAAAAGAGCATAAAAACACGAAAGTAGACAATTGTTGGGAAATAAAGGCTAAAACATAGTAAATGAGCGACAAAATGCGTGTAAAAATAGATGTAAAACATCATAAAATAGACACGCATCAGTGGACTTGAGTTGATTAAGGAAAATACGGGATGGAAATCGGGGAATCAGTCTTCACTAAATGTTTGGTCTTCGAGGTGGGTGGATGGGGAACTTCATGTCCCACGTAATGAGGTACTAACCTTGGAGCTCGCACACCTTTATGATCTTGGGGTTGGTGATCTTATCCGTGATCATGCGGGGTGAGACGAATGGAAGCTTAGGGGGTTATTCCAGGAGGAGACGATCAGTAAGATCTTGGTTATTCTAATTTGTACCACATGGAAAGATGATGTGATATTTTGGACGAGAAGTGCTACAGGGAATTATTCTGTCAAGAGTGGGTATGGAATGGTTTTTTACTCTTATTTTGGAAATCGGAGGTCAAACAGGGATGTGAAAGGATGACGAGATTGAGAAGCGATTTTTTGAGGAAAAGACTGTGGAAACTACCAGCCCCAAAGAAATGGACAATTTTGGTTTGGAAGATAGTTAAGGGGTCGTTGCCTGTGGGGGAGGAGTTTTTGAAAAGGGGTCTTAGTTATGTTATTTCTTGTAGTCTTTGTAAGAAGGCGGCAGAAGAGGTTGAAACTTTACAACATTTATTTAGGGATTGTGTTGTGAAAGATTGGAGGGGATTGGCATTGATGATTGGGTGATCAATTAGTTGGTTTTCTTGGGAAAGGTTGGGGACTAAGAAGGGGGTTGTATCATTTTTCTGGCTGTCATTTAGCTCATCTGGATCCTGGCCTGAGAAATAACGATGTCTTTAGGGGGCTTAGTTTTGTTCCAAGAACCTTCTTTGCAAATGTGTAGGAGGATTTGAGAGGACTATGAGATGGTGTTTCAAGCATGGTGTGATAAGGGGGAGGCGGGTAGTGTTAATAATGACAGAGGGAATGAGGGTAGAGATGTCTGTGAGGAAGAGCAGATACAGATTCGACAATCGGTACCGAGCTTTTTCGTTGGAAATCAACATCAGGATGATATGGTGCGTATTAAGGTGGATGCCGCATGGAAAAGTCAGGGGGAAGCGGCTGCAAGGTGGGTGGTTTATGGACGGGATGGCTCTGTAGTGACACAGGTGGGGGAGCGTGTGGCGGCTGAGTCGGCTTTACAGGCAGAAGCACGGGGGATTAAGATGGCTTTGCAATGGGCCATACACCATCGGATTGTTCACTTGAGTGTGTTGTCTGACTGTCTTCAAATTATTCTGAATATTCAGGGTATGGTCGATGGACATCATCACGTGAAGAGTATCCTTGCGAACATTAGATTGTTGGCTGGATCCTTTCATTGTTTATATTTTAGTTATATTCCTAGGAAAATCAATAAAAGTGTGCATCATGTAGCTCAGGCTGCGCTGAGAATGTAGTCAACTTTCTTTACTGCTGCCAAAGAAAGAAATAACACCACTCTAACAAATAGTCCAGGTTAATGTTGAGGTTTATGTATTAATACATGTTAGGTGTAAACTCATGTATTATATTGGCAGTGTAAATATGGAAAAACATCTTTAAAGTATTTATTAACTTTAATACTCTCTCCTATGCTAAATAATCTTCCATGTTTTCTTTTTCGTCTATTAATAATACATTTACTATTTTCTTTTTCAGTAAAATTTTAAACTTATTTTAATCATTTCATAACACAACAATACCCCACAAGGCCACAATACTCATACTTTACACTTATTTTAATGACATTACTCACAAGTCATACCAATATCTTACAATATCTTCACTCTCTTCAATCACCTCACCACATAACAATATTTTATCTTTATTTTAATCAAACACTTAAATTTTCTGTCAATGTCTAGTATGAAAGATTATCTGAAATAGGAGGGAGTAGTACGAAACCGGTAGGAGATGAGCCCACTAGAAAATTTGTGAAGATCCCACGCATAAAAGGCCAAATTAGAGGTATCAACGTATCCGCGCAACAATTATTATCAAACCCCAAAGTCGACTTTGGCTAGGCATAAGAAGAAGCATCGGACTCACAATTTGAAGGTGACATACAATATAAAGGTGATGAACTCCTAAGCTTAAGGAATAACTGATATATTCGTGAAAGGTGACATGAGCTTCATAATGATGACCGATGGGATAAAACTTTATCCAAGAGAATACCGTTAGCGGCACAACGAGATTGACTAAGGCTTAATGGAAGGTAATAAAAGACATGGTCCACGGTAAAGTCCAAGGGTGATCTGACATGGTGCACCGAGGACGGTGGAATTGAGACAACGAGTACTGAGTAAATTACGAATAAAATAAATAAATTAAAGTGCATTTTAGCTCGGTTATAGATGGTTTAATCGACGGTATTGGTCAATAGGTTTATAGTACAGTTTTAAATTTGGATTTGAGGATATTAAGGTTTCACTTTAAAGTATGCAATTATCATATCCTTAGTTTTTTAAGTCTAGCCATTTTCTTGCAAGTGTGTTCACAAGTCTTCTACAACTCAAAAAAATAAACAATAATTTGAAAATAAAGTAATCCCAAACTAATTACTAGAGCACCTAGTTCGCGAAAGGTAATCCGCTTTATAACAACTTTAATTTGATATGCAAGATTACAAAATTTTCAATCAATATATATCGATAGGAAATTTATTAGAAAGAAGCGTCGTAACACTTTTTCACATGCAACAGCACCAACAATCAGCTGAACATAAGATCAACCAATCAACTAACTAATACAATCTCCGCACTTTTAGGCCCCTATTCGTCCCATTTTCCTTTCAATTTACACTATTATAAGCGATATTGGGTGACATTTTCTTCTTATCTGCAACTTTGTGCTTTATGATTAGTCTTATAGGTAAACAACCAAATGAAGTGGTTTGTACCTCAATTTTAGTGCAAACTAAAGATTCATGGACATCTAAGTACAAGTGGAAGAAGACAAGAGGAAAATCGAGAAAGACTCTACTCGATCGAGATGAGTCCTACCGGATTGGGTAAAAGTGCCAGTGCCCCTTTTCTTTACGGATTCATTACCTTTAATGATAGGCCCTATATACCCATAACATGTAATTAGGGTATATTTTAGATCATCTTAGTTTATACCATAAATCTTCAATTAGTTTGTAATCTTTACTAATTGATTTAATTTTTCCATAACCTGCATTAAGCTTTCTTTAATTTAGCTTATTTCTCTAAATTAGGTTTGTCGAAGATTGGTGACAATTTTTTTTCTTAATACACGATCCTTTTTTATTTCTCAATCTATTATTATCATTTTCCTAATTAATTGGTATAATCTTTAGTCTCCTTTTAATTATCTGTTTATTTTGTTTATTTTGTTAAAACTTGTTTTAGATCATCATGTTTAGTTTAGATTTCATGTTTTATGCTACTGTTAGCATGTTTCACTAGTCATGAGTGAGTAGCGATTAGGCTAAGGTTATAGGGGGATTACGAGGAGATGATTATGGATTAATCTATGATTAGTAATTTGATGAGCAAACTTTGATGAAATAACACGTAATTATTAGATGCGACATACAAGATTTAAATTTGATTTCACATATTTTTGCACAAAATCATCAGAAATCATAACTACCAAATCTTAAAAGACATATTGGGTCTTAAATTACTTTTTCATCCATCATTAGCACTATTCTAGAAAATTAAGAAAAACCTAATCAAAAGCAGTCTCTTAGTCCAAACGAATGATAATAATATTGCGTAACATATCTTAATATTCTATAGATGATTGGAAAGGACGTAGAGAGTAGACCTTGGTGAAATAAAGATAAAAAAGGAAGGTTGATGCTTAATTATGGACGAGTTTTACTCTTTCATGGACGTAAATGACCAATTTACCCTTCTCACTTCAACCCACGCACGTTCGATTTCAACTTACTCCTTCCATCTTTAAATCCCTAACCACCTCTATCACCACCAGCACGAAACCCTGCCACCACCGTCAACCATCACCGCATGACCACGTCTATTTCCTGCAATTATGATCCCCCTTCAGGACCTATCCCTCCACCGGGTTATCTTCGCCTCCTTCCCTTCTCAATTTTCAATCGAGATAGACCTTACAACAACATCGAATGAATGAGAAAGATAACTTTCAAGCGCCCCTTTTCTACATTTTATAGGTCGACTTGTACTATTCTTTATCTTTAGTCTATTTAATTTTCTGTGATTAGAAAGTTGTCGACAGTTGACGTCTCGAACTGTCGGCAGTTGACCTCTCGAACAAAATATTGAAAAAATCCGAATTTGGGGAAAAAAACCCTAATTAAAAAACAATTAAATTGAGTTAATAGAAACAATAGTTCATGTAATTTGTTCAACAAATTTGAATATTGAATTATTTGATGAGTCGATTCAAATTCTTCATTATAGAATTCGATCAATTTGATTATTATTACTCCTATGAAGTATGAAAGGAGAAAAGAAAAATAGTAAGTCTTGCTTGCGACGGGTCACCATTTGTAACGGATATTTTGTGAGATAAAATGGATACAAAATAAGTTAGTGGAGAAAGGGGACCACATGAATAGTGTTTGAGAGAGAGAAAAAGTGGGTATTTTGTGAGACCATGTGCATCGGTTTTAATATTGATGATCACTTGAAAAAGTGATGGTGAATATTCCCACATCCATCATCACTTTGTTGAATAAAAGTGATGGCCTTCAACTTTCTGATGGCCTCTAATTTTGCTAGAAGACAAATGTGCACAACCCAATGCACTCTACCCATTTAATTTGTTATCCAACTTATTACATAACCCAATGCAGACATAATTTTGCTTTTAACGGCTAAATGTTTAATATTAACGGCTACTTCTCAACGTCTACTTTTTTTTATCCAACTTTTTTTTTTCAATGTACAACCTCTATAAATAGAGGTAAATTTATTCACAATTTATCATTCATTTCTTCTTATCTATCTTACTATATTCTCTAATTTACATATTACTTATTATTCTCTCATATTTATCTATTTTATGGATCCAAATAATCCACGTCCGCCGTATGATTTTAGCGACCCTAGAACGTTGGAATTGTGGAATGAATTTCAACAAACTTATAATAATCCGTATCGTCAACAAAATCCGTTTATCCGACAAAATCCGCCATCCACACAAATTCCATATCCCCCACAAATTCCATATCTCCCATTTCCACAAAATTATTCTAACCCTCCACCACCACCATGCATATCGATCAAATATTAATATGCTACCTTATCAAGATTATTCATCGCAAGAAAATAATTACCATCCATATTCTTCTCAAACAAGTCCAAATTTTCAAAATACTCCTCAACAAAATATTGAAATTGAAGAATTAGGTAACGATAAGAATGAGACATCGAGTCAAAGTGGACAACAATTTACTCGGGAAGAGGATGAGGCTTTAATTTCGTCGTTTGTGAAAGTCTCTGAAGATAGTATTGTTGGCACTAATCAAAAGAAAGAGGCACTTTGGGCTAAAGTGGAATCTCATTATGAAGAAATTCGTCGTTCCAAACCAACTAGAATTAGGGAGAAGAAAATTAATTCTCTTAGTTGCAGAATGCGTCGTATATGCAAAGTCGTTATGGTATGGGGTGATTTTTTTTACAGAAGCTAATCGGAGGAGGACAAGTGGGATGTCGGAAGACGATGTCATTCAAATGACGCATAAATTTCATAAGGGGAAATTCAACTATGAACATGCTTGGCGCATATTAAAACAATGTAGAAAATGGCAAGAATACATTGCTCCATACTCCGGTAATCCGGGAAAGAGTGTCCAACAAGAAGATCCAACCACTCCCACAAATGTCGCTACACCCGAAACTGGTAGTAGTGGTAAGAGGTCTAGGCTTAATGATGAAGGGTTCTCCCCAGATTGCTCCGTACAAGATGGAAGTGCATCTACTACTCGTCCAATTGGTAGAAATGCGGCTAAGAAAGGTAAGAAAGCGATGAAAACTGTTATCGAAGAGGTAAGTCATTTTCCTGACGTTGTGAAAAATTTTGCAACTAAGAATAAAAGTACTACGAATCAAAATACATTATAAATTAATGTAATTCGTAGTACTTTTATTTTTATTTATGCACTTTTTTAAAATATTCTAATGTAATTTGATTATGTAAATCATCATCTTCTAATGTAATATATTAAAATCTACGTGCTTGTAATTCGATTTTTTTATCTTATCTTATAAATAAAAGTAGAATGATAACTCTTTATCCAAACAAAATCTTATCCTATCTACATAAAATCTTATCAACATCTAAATGAAATCTTCTAATATCAAGATAAAACCTTATCTTATCCTAATCTATTACCTTTATATAAAGCATTCATTCTCACTATCACATATATCACTCAAATAACTCTAAATTATTCTCCTATATAACAAAAAATGTGGCCCTCATCAAGTTCTCATCCTCTTTCCCCTTACGGCTCACCACCATCGTCTTCTTCCTCTTCTTCGTCATCGACATCTTCAGAAGAGAATGCTAGGCAGGGGAGGCGAAAGGAAAAAAGAGCTGCAACATACGAAGCAGTCAGGTATATGGTTAATTATATGGCAAATAATGTTATACCACTTATATTGGAAAACTATATGTCAAATAATAAACAAAGAACATACATTGAGAGGAACAGAGAGGAGGGTCATGATCGTCTCTTTAACGATTATTTTTCTGAAAACCCAGTTTACCCTCCACAAATGTTTAGACGTAGATTTCGAATGCGCAAACATTTGTTCCTGCGTATTGTAGAGGGTGTAGGAGCTTCTGATACGTATTTTCAACACAAACCTGATGCTACTGGTAGGTTGAGTCTATCACCGTTGATTAAATGCACAGCAGCACTTCGTCTATTAGCATATGGTGAGGCCGCTGATAGAGTAGATGAGTACTTAAGGCTGGGGGATTCAACCGCTAGGAAAGTTCTTGTTAAATTTACCAAAGCTGTGATTCACCAATTTGGGGATGAGTATCTAAGGCGTCCAACTGTTCAGGATCTTCAAAGGCTTTTACAGGTTGGAGCATACAGAGGGTTCCCAGGCATGTTAGGAAGCATTGACTGCATGCACTGAAAATGGAAAAATTGTCCTAAGGCTTGGAGAGGCCAATTTCAGGGACGAAGTGGGGAAGCGGTTGTGATATTGGAAGCAGTAGTGTCGCAGGATTTATGGATATGGCATTCATTTTTTGGTGTACCTGGATCGTGCAATGACATAAATGTGTTGCAGCGGTCACCTGTTTTTGATGACGTATTAAACGGGCGAGCACCTCGCATTAATTATGTGGTAATGTCGAACAATTTTATATGGGTTATTATTTGACCGATGGTATATACCCTCAATGGTCAACTTTTATACCATCAATCTCTCTTCCACAAACACCTAAGGATAAGTTGTTTGCTGAAAAACAAGAGGCTGCAAGGAAGGATGTGGAGCGTGCTTTTGGAGTACTTCAGGCACGATTCGCAGTTTTCGAAAACCGGCTTTAACATGGAAAGAGTCCATGTTAAACAAGATAATAACGACATGTATTATATTACATAACATGATAGTCGAAGATGAACGTGATACATATGCTAATTATGCAGATTATTCAGAGTACGAGAATCTCCATTCACAAGTTCAAGACGCAGAGTACGGAGCGGGTTATCAAATTGAAATTGATAGATATATAGCAAACCGCGAGAATTTGCGTTCCAGAAACACGCACTTGTCATTAAAAAAAATCTAGTTGAGCATATTTGGCAACGATACGGACCTGCAAATTAAAGTATTTAAATAAGCAAATTGTAATCAAAGTTTCTTACTATTTTATGTATTATTAAGTTAAAATTTGTAGTGCTTTATAATTTTTAATAAAAAATGTCCTCTACATTTAAAAGTACGATTTTTAATTACGATTATTAACTAATTACGGTTATAATTAACTTATACAAAAATATAAATGAAATTAATGTTAGTTTTTTGATAATTGAAAAATGTGTGGGGTAGAATAGAGTAAGAAAGAAGGAAATTTGATGGTTAATTGATGTGGGAAAAAATGAGTAAAATTTGGTGATGGGAGAAAAAGTGAGGTGGATAGATGATTAGGATAGAGAAATGATTAAAAAAATTAAAGTGATGGAAAAAATGTGAGGATGAATGTGGATGGTATGAGAGAAACGATATCCGTCACAACTCACAAGCTTGTGACGGATAGTTTCGTTGCAAATAAGAATTTGTGAAAGAAAAAAAAGAGAACTGGTGGTTTTCTTTTTTAGTAGAGGGGTAATGAATGGAAAAAAATATGAAAAATGTTCATGATTGAGTAAACTCGTACATAAAAAAATAATTACGAAAAGAAAATAATGCATAATTTAGGAGTAAACATGAGGTAATTTTTTGGTAAAAGAATTTCCTAGTTTGATTGAACATTGTTTATGTGAAATTTGTAATTAAGTGAACTTTACAAAAAAAAAGTCGTTGGCCTCGTTGGATGAAGGAAAATCGATTAACATGTACTTTTAAGTGATATATATTAACATAAATCTAGAGATTAATACTAAATTAAGATTCCGATTAGCCATAAGAGCAACATGACAATGATATATACTAACACAAATCTTAGCAATGACGGTCAACCAATTATTTCGCTGGTATGATGAACATTGAGTCTTGAAGGATGGCGATCAAAATTTTAAAAAAAAGGAGCCGTTGGGGAGATGATCAAACAAAGTTAACAAACACACCCCGAAAAAAAGAAAAACCAAACCGAACCAATAGAAAGAAGGAAGCAAAGGCGGGACGGATAGAGCATGGCAAGCAAATAAAAGACGAAAATAAAATGCGAAATTTCAAAAAGCCGCCTAAAATTACAAAGGGGTATTAAAAAGAGAAACAAAAACACTGAGACATAATTGAAATACACTCGCTGAAAGAATAACAAAACAAATACCAACAACACCCTTCAACTCTCCTCCTTTTATCCCCCCCTTCCTTCCCAACTCTTCCCTTCAATCCTCTCCCCTCTCTCCTTTCCCCCAATATCTATCCTCCCTCTCAAACCCTAACCCTATCTTTCTGGTATCACATCTCTCTCCTCTTTTTCTTCCTATTTTCGCTTCATTTTTCTCATTTTTTTCGAAATTTCTGCTTATTATTGTCGATTTTTGTTCATTTTTTGCTATGATTTTTTTGTTTTATTGTGTTTTTTTGTTGCAGTTGTAAACATGAAGGGAGGAAAATCGAAGGCGGATACTAAAAAATCCGAAGGAAGGTAGTTATCGACATCTTAATCAATTTTTTTCGTTATTTTGATTTTTGAACGTTTCGCTGTGCTGTTGATCTGTTCTTTTTTCAGTTATTCTTGACGTTAATTGATGTTCGAGAATGAGTATGAATATATTGATCATTTTTTCTTCGTTGTTTTGCTTTTCCGAACGTCTCGCTATGTGCTGATCCGGTTTGATTGAGATATTTTTGTCGTTTATTAATGTTCCAGCATGAGTATGGATTTTGATTGTGTTAATTTTTAATTAGTTTTAGTTTATTTGTGAAATTAGGTTTTCTGTATAATTTCTAAATTTTTGTTCATTTTTTTGTTCATTTTTGTTTGTAAATTTGTCTCTCTTTAGCGTTTTGGTCAAATTGTCGAGGTTTACATGAGCCGTTACTTTGGTCTAGACGTTGTTCAGTTCGTTTGCGTCATCGGATTTTGATCACTAATTATAAAATTGACTTTGACGTTTGCTTAAGTTACAGATCTGTATTGATATTTGTTCAATTTCAACTGGTTCGTTATTACCAAAACATCTAACTGTTGTACCTTTTGATTTGGCTGTAGTTTCTGTACAGATAATTGACATCCAATTATTTATTTTCCTGTTTTTTTTGTTGATTTCTATGTCAAGTTAGTTATGTGAATAAATGAAGTTGAAAACTGTAGTCTAGACTGATTGCTTTTGAGTAATTGTTTGTTATAAGTTGACCTCATAAGAATAGAGTGACAGTTATATTATTTTGATGATTTTATATTCACTTTTGTTGCTAGATCCGTCCATAAGTTGTGTTGTGTTGTGTTGTGTTGAAAGATTATTGATCTTGGAAATTTTGTTCAGGCTTGCTGTGAAAAAAGGTGCCCCTGCTAAGAAGGGGAAGCCCGCCAAGGACCCTAACAAGCCCAAGAGGCCACCAAGTGCCTTCTTTGTTTTCATGTAATTTTTGTTGGTCGACTATTTCCTTTGCTGGTTAACTGTTGGGTGCTTAGTTTCCACGCAGTGGTGCTCATGATTGCTGTTTTATCTATATTAGGGAGGATTTCCGAGTTCAGTATAAGCAGAAACACCCTAACAACAAATCTGTTGCTGCTGTGAGTCCTGTTTCATACTTGAATCTCAGATGATTTGAATTTGATCTAAAATTCATAGATTGTTCACAACTTTTTGTTAACAAAATCACACTCTTGTATAGGTTGGGAAAGCCGGTGGAGAGAAATGGAAGTCATTGTCTGATGCTGTAAGTTTAGCAGCTATTGCTTATATTACGGAATTCGCTGTTGTGCATTTAACTGAATTACTTGTATACTGATTTGTGTTGTGTGTTTTCTTAATTTTAGGAGAAGGCTCCTTACGTTCAGAAGGCCGAGAAAAGGAAGTCTGACTATGAAAAGAACATGAATGCCTACAACAAGAAACTGGTACATTGCCTTTTGAACTTGGCGCTCTTGTACTTTCGGAAGTTGGTAACTCCCAAGTGTTTATGATGGACTTAATAACGATGTGCAACATGTTGAAAATGTAGGCTGAAGGTCCTGAAGATGAGCCAGAAGACGAGTCAGACAAATCCAGGTCTGAGGTTAATGATGAGGATGATGGTGATGACAGTGGCGAGGTGAATAACTTACTTTGATTGAATTATTTTTTTTTGTGCTTTTGTAAAATATGTTGGTGTTAATTGTACCTTGCTTCTTGATCTTTAGGAGGACGAGGATGATGACTAGGCTTGTTGATGAAGGTACAGACAGATCAAGGGGGCGGTTGTTGGCTATTCAAGTTACTCTGCAGTTTTAGGATTTGGGTTTTTTAAAAAAAAAGATGAAACTCAGTCACTTTGTATCCTATCCCGACTTGATATAGCCACCGGCCTTGTACTTGTAGAACTAGTAGCGAATTACTAATTACTTGTGTTTAAGCCTAAATATGATGATTAATATCACCTCTCGTTGTGTAATCACATACGAGTAATCTTAGTGTACTTCCTGTTTATCATTGCTCAGGTGGTGTGATAGGTTAATCCTGCAATTTACCATTTCACAACCCATGTTTCTTTGTATTTGGGGGAAGCAGCGCAGTTTGTATGACTTGTTTGTTACTGTCAAAGTGTCAAGGCGAACACAGTAACCAATTTCTGTTACAAGCTACTCATATTACAACCAAGTATTGGATCACATGTTTCCCTAATTGCATGGATGAAGTTGGAATTTTGATTATGAGATTTATGAGTGTGACGTACGAGTAATATATAACACAAAAGCCGGTCCAATGGTCTTTCACTAAATTAGTAACACATTACTAATAAATCTCTATAAACTTACCGTCTCTGATTTGATGACGGATAGGGGTAAGTGGAATGATATAATGGTAAAACATCTCTTTGAGGATGTTTGGGCTGCCAGAATCCTTGCAATTCCGATTCCATCCACCCGATCTATGGACAAGATCTACTGGCCTTTTACTAGGAACGGGAGTTATTCGGTTAAAAGCGGATATGGTATCATTTTGAGGGATTTCTTTGAAAAGAATGGAAGCTCGAAAGATAAAGCAAGGATGGATAAGGCTACAGAGAATTTCTGTGGTAAGAAGCTGTGGCGTCTTCAAATCCCGACCAAATGGAGAGTTTTTCTCTGGAAAATTTATGCAAACACTCTTCCTTGCGGTTCGGAAATGATGACTAGGAAAATGCAGTGTCATGTCCAATGTGTCTCTTCCAAGCAAGATGAGGGCGAGGTGGAAACTCTTATGCATATTTTTCGTGATTGTGAATTTGCTTCACGATTCTGGGCAGGGTCGGTGTTGGGCATTAGAATTGAGCACGCTCATCATCTGAGTATTCAACAATGGATTATGGACTGGATTGGATTACTTGGAAAATTGGAAGACGGGAGCTGGAGGGTCTGTACCTTTGTTGCTACTCTTTGGAGTATTTGGAGACACCGCAACGATATGATTTTTAGGGGTAGTGACATACCAGCGGAACAGCTCTATCTTCTAGTGGCAAAGGAAGTGGCCGAGTTTCATCAGGAGGAGGAAGGGGTCACGAACAAGTTGGTGGGACGCTACCAGATAAGAGAATCTTCTGTCTCTGAGGTCAAAGATTTATCGGCTGGGAAAAGGTTCTACCTCATTGGTAAAGAGGACTCATGCAACATTGTCAGAGTTATGGTGGATGCGGGGTGGCGAGATACCCTGGATGCGGCCATTGGGTTTATAGTCCATGATCAGGAGGGGACTGAGGTGGGAAGATTTAGAGAAACCTGCATGGCAGAATCTGCCCTCCAAGCTGAGGCCTTGGGTATTCAGGCAGTAATAAGGTGGACTAAGTCACGGGGATACTCTCACGTGCACATTTTCTCGGATTGTTTACGGGCGCTGCTTCAGCTGGCTGATTTGGAGGACCCGGATCATCTTATTAAGGATATTATTGATGATTGTAATGTACTTATTACTTCCTTTCATTGTCTTTTGTCTTTTATCCCGCGTAGATTTAATAGGGTTGCACATGATCTTGCATCGGGTGCAATCTGCTTGTAATAACTTTATTTACCACCGGCAAAAAAAAAAAAAAAAACTAATAAATCTTGCATGTGTATCTTGCGTGATATACACACGAGATTTACGTGTTTAAGCTAACCCGTATATCAAATGAAAATTTACACATGACTCTATAGCATACTGTATTAAACTCAAAATTTACTCCTCAAAACACACCATGATGATAATTTAAACCAACAAAAATCACTCTTTTTTCTTCTGGACTCTTCCCGTTCACAATTTAAACCAACAAAAGCTACTCTTCTTCTTCTGGACTGTTGAACAATCAAACAACTTTCCCTCTGTTGTCAATGTAACAAACAATTTGGAGAACGTTTCTTTTTAGAGGAAGATATTTTGTGATTATGAATGAATGAAAATTGACTGCTCAGAACTACAAAGATTAATATAGGAAAGCTACTGCTATAACTGACTCCTACTTTTCCTGCTTCCTCTAACTGACACCACTAAAGACTCCACTACACCAGAATGCACATCATGTCCTATAAACCAGGACTATGACCAAATCAACACAAAAACAGAATAACAAATTTCCTAATACTTAGCAACTGAATTGACTGACTTCACTGGATGTGTTGTATCACATTTCAACACCACCCCTTGATTCAAACATCCTGATTCCAATCCTTTCCATGAAGAATTGATGTTTTGCCTGCGAGAGGCCTTTTGTAAATAAGTCAGCATTCTGCAAGTTTGTTCCACAAAACTTCAGCTCCACACTGCCATCACTCACTAACTTCCTGATAAAGTGATGTTGAACCTCTATGTGCTTAGTCCTGGCATGAAATGCAGGATTTTTAGTCATTGCTATGCTTGACTTGTTATCACACCATAAATCTGTTGCACCCTTCTGCTCATACCCCAGATCGGTCAGGAGTTTTCTTAACCAGACAGCCTGCCTAGCTGCTGCTCCTGCAGCCACTTACTCGGCTTCAGAGGATGACAAGGCCACAGTCTCCTGCTTCTTTGAGCTCCATGTCACTGCACCAGAACCAAAACTGAACACTGAACCAGATGTACTCTTTCTATCATCAATATTACCTGCCCAATCACTATCAGTCTATCCAATAAGCTTAAATTCTTCTGACTTGGAATACCAGATTCCATACTCTGATGTCCCTGCCACATACTTTAAAATCCTCTTTGCAGCACCTAGATGTTGCTTGCTTGGCTTGTGCAAATACCTTGACACAACACTGACACAATAAGATATGTCTGGCCTAGTGTGTGTTAGATAGTTTAGTCCACCAACTAGACTTCTATACACCTTCTCATCAGCATTAGGAGTTCCATCATCTCTTTGGAGTTTGTCATTTGTATTCATTGGAGTAATAGCAGCATCACTCCCATCCATATTGAATTTCTTCAGTAGATCTCGATTATACTTTCTTTGATTAAGAAATATACCATTACTCCTTTGCTTAACCTTTAAACCAAGAAAGTATTGTAACAGACCCAAGTCTGTCATCTCAAACTCACTCATCATTGCCTTTTTGAAATTTTCTAGTAGTTTTTGAGATGAACTGAAGTAGATAATATCATCTACATACAGACAAACTACTAGAAACCCATGACCTTCTTGCTTCTTAATGTATAGAGTAGGCTCATTTTCACTTCTCTTAAATCCACCTTTTGCAAAGAAATGATCTATTTTGCTATACCAGGCTCTTGGAGCCTGTTTCAATCTATACAATGCCTTTTTCAGTTTGTATACTTTTTGCTCTTCATTCTCTTTGACAAATCCTTGAGGCTGCTCCACATAGACTTCTTCTTGCAACTCACCATTCAAGAATGTTGATTTAACGTCAAACTGAAATACAGGAAAACGGAACTGTGCAGCCAATGCAAGTATAACTCTCACTGTCTCAAATCTTGCAACAGGTGAGAATGACTCACCATAGTCAATTCCCTCAAGCTGTGCATACCCCTTTGCAACTAGCCGTGCCTTGTGCTTCTGTATGGACCCATCTGTATTATACTTGGTCCTAAAAACCCATTTCAAACCAATAACATTCTTTTGACTTGGAAGATCAACTAATTCCCAAGTCTCATTCTTCTGAATGCACTTGATTTCTTCCCGCATTGCAGACTGCCACTCATTATGACTCTGCGCTTCAGCAAAGGTTGATGGTTCTGTGACTAATAATGCAAAGCCACAGGTGCTGTAGATATCTGTCAGGGATCTTACACCTCTTGGACCAGTATCTTCTTCTGAATCAGAGTATTCAGGTGTTGAACCTCCATGACCTGGTGGAGTAGTTGGGGGAGTGTTCTCAGCATTTTCTTCCTGAACTTTTTCATCAGAGTTTTCAAATGTGAAAACTCTATGAATCTCCTTATCTTCAGGCTTCTCTTCCCAGTCCCACTTACTTTCTTCATCAAACACCACATTTCTGCTAATAATGACCTTGGCATTGACTGGATCATAAAGTCTATATGCTTTTGATTGAGTTGCATAACCAATAAAAATGCACTTAGTAGATTTTTCATCTAACTTGGTTCTTAGATTAAGCAAGGAATATGCAACACAACCAAAAACTTTTAAATGACTAACAGTAGGCCTTACCCCTCTCCATACTTCATATGGAGTCTTATTTGCCACAGCAATAGTAGGAGAAATGTTTAACAAATACACTGCTGTTGCAACTGCTTCACACCAAAACTCATTGGGCAACCCTTTGAACCATAGCATACTTCTGGCCATCTCCACCACAGTTCTATTTTTTCTCTCTGCCACCCCATTCTGCTGAGGTGAATAGGGTGCTGTAAGTTCTCTCTTGATCCCATGGTTCTCACAAAATTCATTAAACTCTTGTGAGACAAACTCTCCTCCTCTATCTGTCCTTCAAATTTTTATTCTTTTTCCACTCTGGTTTTCAACCATTGCCTTAAATTTTTTGAAATTCCCAAATGATTCACTCTTGGTTTGCTGGAAATAAACCCAACTCATCCTACTATGATCATCTGTGATGAGTAAAAAGTACTTACTCCCACCTAATGACTCCGTATTCATTGGCCCACACAAGTCAGCATGTAACAAATTTAAACACTCATTTGCTCTCCATAAACTCTCATTTGGGAATGATCCTCTACACTGTTTTCCTTGAGTGCAACTCTCACAAAATGACAGATCACCTAACCTAGGTAATCCATCTACTAAATTCTTGTTACCTAAGAATTTTAGACTCTGCATATTTAAATGCCCGTACCTCAAATGCCACAACCTTGTAGTGTCATCACCTTTCACAGTCAAGGCTTTGCCTACCTTTGTTGTTAAATCCAAGGAAAACATCCTATTTTTACCCATGAGAGCCTCAGCAATGACCTCATTGGATTTCTTATCCTTAACTACACAAGACCTATTGTCAAAGGTAAGGGACAAGCCTGAGTCCAGCAATTGACCCACACTTAACAGATTGTAGGCCAAAAGTGGTACATACTGAACATTACACAGAAGTTTGGTATTACCTGACTCGGTTTTGACACCAACAGTACCAATGCCTTCCACATTTAGTTGTTTGTCATCTCCCAACCTTACTTTACTCTTCTTTGACTCATCCAAATCTTTGAACAATGCTTTGGTACTGGACATGTGATTTGAGCAACCACTGTCAATGTACCACACACCTTGCTCCCTGTCTTATGTTTCTGATCTTGTAAGAAATAGTTTTTCTTCCTTTCCTGCAGCAACATTAGCTTGCTGATCAGATTGACCTGCTTCCATATCTCTTTCCTTCTTCCAGCAATTGGCCTCTTTATGGCCAGGCTTTGTACAGTAATAGCATTTCAGGGAACTCCTTGTTCCCTGACTCTTCTGCTCTTGGCTCTCAGCTCCTTGGCCGGAAGATCTACAATGTCCCCTGCCTTTGAAACCTCCTCTTCCTCTACCTTTGCCTTGTTTGATTGACCTTCCCTTGGAAGAATCATCCTTCACTTGCAGTGCCTTCTCCTCCACTTGCTCGAAGTTTCTTTTGATCCTTTCTTCATGTAAAAGAAGTGACCCCACTAACTCATCAAAGGTATATTCTTCAAGATCCTTTGATTCTTCTATGGCAGCCACAATGTGATCAAACTTTGCCGTGAGACTTCTCAAAACTTTTCCCACAACTTGTTCATCTGTCATCTGCTCTCCATATGCCTTCATCTGTTGTACCACCCCAGACACTCTAGACAAATAGTCTTGTACAGACTCTTTGTCACCCATAAGAGCTGTCTCATACTCTCGTCTCAAAGACTGTAGCCTAACCTTGACTACCTTTCTGTCACCTACATACCCTTTCTTGAGGATATCCCAGGCTTCCTTTGAGGTGGTTGCTGATGCAATTTTGGAGAAGATTTCTTCACCCAAGGCTTGCTGAATAATGAACAAGGCCTTGGAGTCTTTCTTTCTCTTCTCCTTTAACTGGGCATCAGGGTCGTCTGACTTTGAATCAACAAACCCATGCTCAACAAACTCCCACAGTTCTTGAGATTTGAAAAGTGTTTTCATTTTCAATTCCCAAAACTGAAACTTGACACCAGTGAAAATAGGCACTGAGAAACTATTGGAACTCGATCCATTAGTAGACATGATGAAATAATTCCAGAAAACGAACCTAAGACCTGATACCAAATGTTGTCAATGTAACAAACAATTTGGAGAAGGTTTCTTTTTAGAGGAAGATTTTTTGTGATTATGAATGAATGAAAATTGACTGCTCAGAACTACAAAGATTAATATAGGAAAGCTACTGCTATAACTGACTCCTACTTTTCCTACTTCCTCTAACTGACACCACTAAAGACTCCACTACACCAGAATGCACATCATGTCCTATAAACCAGGACTATGACCAAATCAACACAAAAACAGAATAACCAATTTCCTAATACTTAGCAACTGAATTGACTGACTTCACTGGATGTGTTGTATCACATTTCAACACCCCCAAGGCCTGAACCCTAACTCAGTTCCACAACAATGGTGACAACAAGGAGAATCGTCATTAGGGATGTCAATGGGGCGGGTCTTGGCGGGTCTCGCCCCACACCCACCCCACTTGGGGCGGGTGTGGGTAATGATTTGGTGGGTCGTGGGACGGGGATGAGTTTCAAAAGCATTATTCGTCGCGGGTGCGGGTATCACATGAAACTCGCCCCATACCCACCCCGCTCGCCCCGCCTCACATTTTCCCGCCCCGCTTATACCCACCTAATAAATAATAATATCTAATTGTAATATACTATATAGATAAAAATATATAACTTAAAAATTAGAAAAAACACTTTTAATAAATAAGTAACCACTACCCAATAGTCCAATAACGGCAATAAGGCTCATTTAAGTAAGTAACTCCTACCCAGTAGTCCAATAAGGCAATATTTTGTGGTATATTTGTATGTAAAACCGTTTCATGGCTCAACGGACTCTAGTTAATTTAATGTTAAGGCATTTTGCGAAAACTTATTTGTATAAGTAGTACGACTACTATATTTTAGATTCATGATTTACATTTCTTAAGGAGTTAGGCGGGTCAACGGGTCCCTGAAAGGTTCAACACACCGCGGGTCGCGGGTGCACATTTATAGTTCGCGGGGCGGGCGCAGGTTGACCCCCCCTCTGCACCCGCCCCGCCCCATTGACATCCCTAGTCGCCATAGCTTCAGAATGTCAGCAAACTTGAGAGCATAGGATTAAGGAAAACAATGACCGTTTCCGGAAACTTGGCATTGTTGATCTATGTCTTAAACTCAAGCCTAAGCGTACTCCTAAACCTTTCAAATTCCCTTCTTTCAACTCCACTCAAGTGACTCAACCCGCCGTCGTTCTTCTAAGTTACACTTTACTCTAATTAGCTTTTTGTCCATTATTTGCGGGGCAGATCTAGAAATTTAAATTTTGGGTAGCAAATTTTCTCGTGTTTTTGTAGAATTATGCTAAAGTCTCATATTTCAGGACTTGTGTGCAAAATTTAATAATACACTATTTTTTGGGAGAAATATTATTGTGTCCTTCGGGAGGACCCTACGCCTTACAGGCTTACACGTCTAAGTTTTTATAATATTCCATTTGGTGGATTGCCGTTAGTTGTAAAGAGGTCTGTCCTCCCAGAGTAGACATGTATTTTCTTTTTGGGAGTTAGGGGTGACGAGTGTTAACTTTGCTACTTGCTAGCTCCGTCCCATATTCTTTTGTTTTTCGTGATTGTATTGATGAGTGTTTGTATTTTTTGTTTATGTGATGTTTGTTTTAGTACTTCCTCCATTTTAATTTTATCATCTCCTTTTTATTCTCGAAGGATTTAAGAAAAAAGTGACGAAAATTCAAGCATTTTACTTACTAAATTTTGAAAGCATACAATAGTTTTAGGATAAACTTTGAAGGAAAAGGGGACTTTTTGTTTTGTTTCGGGTTTTAGTGGTTTATCAAAGTTAAACAAATGATTGAGATGGAGAAGTAATATACTGTAGTCTTTCAAAAGGTCTACTACTCTTGTTATTCATTTGATTGATTTTCGTGTATGATGAGATTATTCTAGGTATGAATCCTGACGAGTGAATTATGAAATTTAACTTGACATTGTTGATTGTTTTGTTGGCCAACTTTTTTTCTCGTTTCGTCTAATTTGGAAATGGTGATGTTAATCTTGTTGCTGAACTGTTTGCTTGTCATCATATTATAGCCTTTTGCTAGTTGGGTTGCTGAGTTAATTAGATAGGTTATATATTTTGTTGATTTAGCTTAATTTACTTTTAAATAGACCGCAAAATCCTCCACCTGTTTCGAAAAAAGCATGGACATTGTGTTAGAAGAAAAGGCAAAGCCAGAGTTCTATATTGAGGAGCATGACGGGTATGAAGATTAGTATTCATAATTAACACTATTTTAATTTTTATGTTTAATTGATTGATAATTTAGTCATTTGTTTAGTCTTTTGATCAACTTGTTAAGGTTTAGGTCCCAAGGTTTAGGCCTAATTAAGTTCATTATGGTTATTGGATTCTGATCACTTGTCATTACAGACTTACATTAGTTTTGATATTTGATAAGTTACAGATCTGAAGTCATTTATCTACAATTTTGACCTTCTGAACTTATTACGGTTGTTACGAGGATGTGCCTCTTGTTTTAGTTATCGTTTCTGTATATTTAATTGACATCAAAATGATTTGAAAAATAGGGGGAATTGTAAAAGATTGTTTGCTTTTGTGTACTTATTCGTTATATGTTGACCTGTTAAAATTCGAGTGACAGTAGTATTATTCAGACGATTGATTTTGAAAATTTTGTTCAGACTTGTTGTGAAAAAAAGTTTTGCTAAGGTGGGGATGCTGACCGAAGACCCTAAGAAGCCCAAGAGGCCACTTAGTCCCTTCTTTCTTTTTATGTAATCTTCGCTTTGTTGGTTCACTATCTTATTGGCCAACTATCGTGTGCTTAGATGCCTTGTTGTGATTCTGATGATTGTTGTTTTGTCTATATTAGAGAGGAATTCAGAGTTCAGTATAAGCAGAAACATCCCGATAACAATTATATTGGTACTGTAGTTTGTTTCATTCTTGAATTTGCAGATGATTTGGATATGATCTATTATTTGTAAAATGTGTACAACTTTTGTTTACCAGATCGGTCTTTTGTTTATAGGTTGCGAAAACCGCTGGAGAGAAATCGAGGTTAATGTCTGATGCGGTAAGTTTTGTAGCTATTTCTTATATTTTGGAATTTGATGTTGTGTATTCAGCTGAAACACTTGTGGACTAGTTTGTGTTATGTGTTTTCTAACTTTTAGGAAAAAGGCACCATACGTTGAAAAAGCGGAGAAAAGGAAGGCTAACTATGAAAAAAGCATGCGTGATTACAAAAAGTTATGCTAAGGTGGGGATGCTGACCGAAGACTAGGGCTAAGCAAAACCGGTATACCGTACCGGTTTTACAATCCGGAGCGGTACCCGGTTTTTAAAAAATTGGATTTCAAGGAACCGATACCGAACCGGTTTAAACCGGTATACCGGTTTTTTCAAAGATTGGAAACCGGATCCGGAAATCGGGATTACCGCACCAAACCGGTTTCACTAAATTTTCCTGTTTAAACGTTTAGAGTTTAGTTATTTGTTAGGCTTTTTTTGTTTTTTTTTTTCAAAAAAATTATAAACCGGTTTGAAATCCGGGTCCCGGTTTTCAATTATTCAAAACCATATCCGCTTCGGTTTAGCATAATATAATCCGGTTCGGATACCGCATCCGGAAAAAAACCGAATTTTCGGTTTTCTTTTTACGGTTTTCGGTTCGGTTTCGGTTTTATAAATCGGATCCGATTTTTTTGCTCAGCCCTACCGAAGACCCTAAGAAGCCCAAGAGGCCACTTAGTCCCTTCTTTCTTTTCATGTAATCTTCGCTTTGTTGGTTCACTATTCTCCTTATTCGCCAACTGTTGCGTGCTTAGATGCCTTTGTTGTGATTCTGATGATTGTTGTTTTGTCTATATTAGAGAGGAATTCAGAGTTCAGTATAAGAAGAAACATCCCGATAACAAATTTGTTGGTACTGTTCCGTTTCATTCTTGAATTTGCAGATGATTTGAATATGATCTATTATTTGTAAAATGTGTACAACTTTTGTTTACCAGATCGGTCTTTTGTTTATAGGTTGTGAAAGCCACTGGAGAGAAATGGAGGTCAATGTCTGATGCTGTAAGTTTTGTAACTATTGCTTGTATTTGTTGTTGTGCATACATTCAGCTGAAACACTTGTGGACTCGTTTGTGTTATTTGCTTTCTAACTTCTAGGAAAAGGCGTCATACGTTGAAAAAGCGGAGAAAGGGAAGGCTGACTATGAAAAAAGCACGAGTGATTACAAAGAGTCTGGTACATTGCCTTTTGAACTTGGTGTTCCCGCGCGTTTGAAAGTTTGTAGCTCAAAATTGTTTGTGATGGTGCTACTAACAATCTGTAATGTATTGAAAATGTAGGCTGAAGGTTTTGAAGATGAGCGAGAAGACGAGTTAGACAAATCCAGATCTGATATTAAAGATGAGAATGGCGATAATGACAGTGATGAGGTCAATAAATTTTTGGTTTTGACAGTTGTTTTTGCATTCAACCTTTTCTCAAATATGCTGGTGTCTAATTGTACCTTTATTGGTGATTTGAAGGATGTTGAGAATGATGACTAGGAGGTTGAGGATTAAGGCTTTTGAAGTGGCTCATGTTGCATTACAAGGATTTGGTTTTGTAAAGAAGATGAAACTCATGTGACAACCAGACTTGTTTTTGTCATCGGTCTTGTAGATGTAGAAGTGTTGAACTTGTAGCGATTTATTAATGACTTGTGTTTGAGCTTAAATATCACGAGTCATATTAATACTCTTGTTTATTGGAATCGTATTCGTGTTGTCCATTTCATTACTCAAATTGTGGTCGTCTGTTATCCTTCTGCAATCTACCTTTTCTGAATCCCACATTTCTCTCAATGTTGATATTTTCCCTGCATAATTGTTAAAATCGCGATTCAAATTGTACAATTTATGATCCAAAATGTTTAAAGTGATTCAAATCGTTGTAGAAACTTTTTAATGATAAGATTGTTCAAACTTGTGTTAAGAACTTAAGATTCTATAGGATTAATTCTCGAATTCCACTATATCAAAGCTTATTTATCCAAGTGATTTATTTGTTCCTACAACTCCCGTTTCAGTCCAGTAAATTTGGTCGTATTTTCGACCAGAATACTGGAGGGATTGGAGGCTGTTTAAGATGCTTCCTACTCCATAGAGAGTTGTTTTCTAACATATGCCTATAAATCTTTGTTTTTGATATCGTATCAATGAAAAATTGGACGCCATTTTTGGTTATTGACTTATTGTTATTGGATGTCAAGTGATTCAACAATTTACGTTAAAGATCATACCATTACAAGCATTACTAATATAGAGAGTAAAAATATTCAAGTCTTTCGGTAAGACGTCCTTCTTACATTCGAAAGAGGTGTATCAAATTGAAAATGAGGGGATAATGCTCCTCCATTTAGTGTAGGAAGAACGTCCTTTCGAAGGACACAAATATTTCTCAAAAGAGAAATGAACAAACAAATAAAATTGAAAAATAGAACTAATAACGAATAATCGCGACAAATGCAATAGTGGAGCGAGGAGGAGCTAGCAAAAGCACTCTCTACAACCAAATGTTTAAAGCTTTATAAAACTTTATCAAAATTTTCAAGTTTTATTACCATTATTCATCCGCTCCCATTAGAATTAGTGGGCCTGATTCATAAAATAATGAAACTCAGATGGGCCGTTTACAATAAAGGTTAGCTTAAATGCGTGATACACGATAATACGTCTCCGCGTTAAACGGTCCTCACATTATTTATTCCCTTATCTAACCAGGGGCAATTATGTCATTTCGCTACAAACATGCTCATTTGGGAGACTTTATGCAGTAGATGAAGGAAACGTGTATGCCTTGTGTTTTACCAAACTTTGGGGCTATTTTCGTAATTCTGCATCTCATTGTATCCTCTCCCTCTCCCTCTCCCTCTTGATCTGATTCTTTGGAGATATTAATTACGATTAATTAATATATTAAACAAAATATCTTAACAACCGGTTTTCGTTACCACTTCTCTAAACGCAAGGATTAAAAAAACGTAATTTATTTTCGCAGTACTTTTTAGTCATTTCAGTGCTTTTTGCCCATTTCTTTCCATTATCATAACCCCAAGTCAACAGAGCTTCAAGCCTAATTTTTTCAATTAATAATAAAACATCGTATTAATCAACTTCTTCAACTCCATCTTATTTGTTAATTTCAAATCAACAATCAAGTTGATGACTTTTATTGATTTTTTTAAGAAATGTTTAGTTTATTTAGGGTTTAATATGGTAATTGGGTGGTGGTTCGTTAGCGGCGATGGTGGTGTACGATGGCAAAGAGAATGATCGACAATGGGATGACGGTGGTCAGCCATGGGAGCGAACTAAAGTGGACAACGGTGGTGTGAGAGAAAGTTGGGCTGTGAGGGAGGCGGGGGTGTGACAGAAAGATCGGTTGGTCAAATTTTTTCCGACAAGATTGTTTGGCTATGGTGTCAGAGCGTGTGGCGGCTGTCCAGATTACCGAGGTTCAACATTGAGATGGTCGACGGTGGTGGTTGGAGTACGTGGTGGCTGGGGTCTAGTGATGACAACGGGTCGGATCTGAACCGGATCCACCAGGATTAAGATCCAGATCCGCATTGCAAACCCTGGATCCAGATCCGATCCAGATCCAACGGGTCGAAATTTGTGAGATCCAGATCCAACGGATCTGGGTCGGATCCGGGTCCGTTACGGGTCCAAGTTTCTAGCCCAAAATTATTTTGAAAAAAAACTCATGAGTCACACTGTTAATATTTATTTTCCGAAATACAATAAAATGGAAAAGTAGCTATCTAGTAGCGTAACAATTATGTTCAACCAAGTAGTACAAGTAGTAATTAGTAATCATCAAGTAATTCAAACCCAAATCAAAAAACAAAATAACTAAAACGTACCAAGAGACTTTCTTATACTGAGCTACCGAGGTATATTAAACGAAATGGATGTGAAGTGAAGATGAGGGAAGAACAAGGGGAGAAATGAAAGCTAAAGAGTGAAGCGTTTTGTATATTTTCCAAATTAATCAAAGACTCATGTCATTTTTGTTTCAAAACTTGATGTTTTTAGTAATGAAAACGGGTCCAGGGTCCGATCAGGGTCTGCGTAGAAGGATCCAGATCCATATCTGTTTGAAAACTAGTGGATCCAGATCCGACCCGGATCCAACGGGTCTGAAAAATAGGATCCAAATCCGATCCATCAGGGTCGGATCTTACGGATCCGGATCGGGTCCATGATCCATTGCCATCCGTCCCTACTGGGGCCTGGGTGTATGTAGAAAATGTTTGGTCGTTGTTTCCCCTCTTTTATTTTTCATTTGAATGTAGACATGTAGTACATGAGGTAAAAATGAGAGGGATAAAAATGTCAAAAATGTACTACAAGTCTACAATGAATAAAATATGTACTACGAAAATCAACACCAAAAAAATATAGAAGGTGAGATTTTGACTGGAAAAATAAAAGGTTTTTAATTTCACCTTATAGTAAAGTTGAGGTGAATCTCACATTATAGCAAATTTAAGGGGTCACTTACCACAACTCTTAGTTTATTGATAAGGTTTTTTTTATTGTGTGTATGTTTTTTTTGGTGTAAATTGGCAATAGAATATTAACTTGAATATTCTTAATTGTGTATATTAATGTAAAAGTCATTGTAATCTCTTGGTTTCCTAGTTTCAGTCTAGGAAGAATATCAGCATTTACTTGTATATATGTAACTCATCTTTTGCTATTGAAAATCATCTAGGTAGCACGGATACTTATCGTAATGAGTTGTACCGTGTCCGACACCGACACTCCACGGACACACGCTGAAACGTGTGGACACCTAAATAGCCGTGTCTAACTTTCTACATTTATTTATTTAGGCACGTGTCCGACGCGTGCCCATGGTATTTGAGACGTATTCATCCCGTGTCCACGGTATTTGGTTATCATTCGCGGTGAATGATGTTCTTCAGACGAGAAATGCGCTATTGAAAGAGATTAATTAGAATATTGGTTCGGATGAGAAATGAAAATGAGTTATTATCAAAGGCAAGTTTTACCTTCACTTGTTTAAAATTAATATCAAATACTTTTACAAAAATAAAATCAAACATTTATAACTATAAAATGTATATTTTATTAAATTTAAATAACGTGTCACGTGTCCTAAATTTCATGGGTTGCCGTGTCCCGCATCCCGTGTCCCGTGTAGTGTCCGTGTCTGTTTTGGTGCTACCTAGAAAATCATTGAGAATTACGCTCAACAATTCGTCTGGTTTCTTATTTTCTCATGGTATCATCGAGTTGTTCGATCGATATGACTGTTGAAAAATCAGACGACAAAGACAGAAACATGAAATCAATCCCCATGAGTTTCCCTCTCTATCTTCGTCCCTCGTATAACCTAAGATTATCGCTCACACAAATTATTTTTAATGGCGAGAAACCGAGAACTATGAATTATGGGTCGATGCAGTCAAGAATAGACTTGATGCAAAGAATAAATTGGCCACTGTAGAAGGAAATTTCAAGAAACCCAGGGGAAATGAAGGAGAAAACAATCTCGAGATGGTGGCATGGAGGCAATGTAACGCTTTGGTGAAAATATGGCTACGGAACGTTATAGATCCGAAATTACATGCCAGTATTGCATTCACGGTGCTTGTAGCAAAAACTTGGGAGAAGTTGCGAGATCGTTATTCGGCCGAGAATGCTCCAAGAATTCATCAATTGAGGGGTGAATTAAATGAAGGTAAGCAAGGGCGTGAGTCCGTCGTTGAGTATTATACTCGTTTCAAGACAATATGGGATGAGCTTGCCAACTACAGTCGAGTTTCAACATGTACCGGTGGTGCGGCAGCTAGCGTCATTGGCCAAAGAACGCGAAGAGAAGAAAATTCATCGGTTTTTGATGGGGCTTGATCGGAATTTGTATGGGAATTTGCAGCCCTATTTGTTAATAGAAGACTCAATTACCTCATTGACTACCACTAGGGCATATGCCTTAATTCTCATAGAGGAAAGACACACTACTGTAACGCGTGCCCAAGACGAGAAGAACAAAGCAACGATGGCGGTCAGAAACCACGGTTCCACAAGGAGCAGTCGGGGTGGCTTTATCCGAACATAATCTAAAGAGGATGAGTCACCATAATGCACTCACTACGGGAGGTACTACCACACGGAGGAGACCTGCTATGAGAAACATGGGTACGATTAAAGCTTGTGGCAAGGGTAGAGGACGCATGGGAGGCAGAAGAAGCATGACGAGAGGAGCTGGACGTGGTGATGATCATGGCCAGTCAAGCACTTATTGTGCAAACGCTGTGGGAGTAGGTAAAAAGGGGGTGAAAGCAAGAATTAGAATATCCCTTTCGCAAAAGAGGAAATTGCACTGCTCCGTTCTCAGTTAACCCAGGCCGACTATTTGGGTGTGCGGGCTGTGCGATCGCACATGGCCCCAATTTTTGGGGGCCCAATAAAGTTAAATTAAGAATATATATATATATATATATATATATATATATATATATATATATATATATATATATATATATATATATATATATATATATATATATATATATATTAATTAGTGAAGTTAGTATTCATGAAATGCAGAATGACAAAATGATTTAGCTTTTGATGTTTTGGGCTTTTCATGTTCATAAATTTCAGGTTCGATTCTCCATAACTACACTTATTAATTTTTTTTTTTCCAAAACTACTTTTAACTAGTTTTAACCCGTGCAAAATTGCACGGATATAGTTCTAAAATATCGATATAATGATTAATATTTAAAAATGGTAAACCAAAATACTTGTATATCTTATAATCTATTGCTTTTATAATGATCATAGTTTAAAACACGTGCAAAAATTGCAATCCGTGAAAAAATGCACGAATTCAGTGTTAAAACATGATAACAATTTTTTTAGATCTACTCATTTGAGTGGATATGCTCAATATCTATAACGAATTTATTTAGAATATTATTTTAACGGAATGATCTAAAATCTACTTAACAGAGTTTTATAGTTCATTTACTTTGTTAATTTTTTGTAGATCTTATTTTTAAAATTAAAAATCAAAATAGTACTATTTATTAACATTTTTTGTTGAAAAATATTTCTTATTCAAAAAATTTATTCAGATTTATTAATATCTCGAAAATGTGCTATTATGATGGTCAAATGTTAGAGTTAAAAGCTTGTAAATAATATAACAACGTTATTTGTATTACCATTTTTTATCATTTTTATGGTCGTTGTCTAATAATGTTATTTGTTCACCTTTTTTTTTTTTAATATTGATAGACTATGTGGTCTATTGGGAAAATTCTGCATTTTCATATTGTATTATTTATGCAACATAAATAAAATCGAGGATGATGGTTCATTATTGGAGTTCTGTACTGATTATTCGATAAATTCTATTAATAAAGTTGGTTTTCATAAATTAATTCCATATTTTTTGTGGTGGATCTTACATTTATTTAAAAATAAAAAATAAAATAAAATGGATGTGATGATGTGAACGCACGAAATTGCACGAAATGTTCTTGTATTAATGTAGATAAGATAAGTAATCTTAAAAATTTACATATTGAAATACTCTTTAAAATATTTTAGATGTTATATTAGACAAAAATATATTATCGAAAATCAAACTTTTCAAGCCTCACTTGCTTATAAGTTTGAAAATCCCCACATCAAGTTGTTCTTGATTAAGAACTGATATTGAAAGACAGATGCCCACCTTAGATAAAGTTGTTTGTGATTTGCGATGAATCATTTTAGTATATCACAATTTACGAATTATTAGCTAAAACATTTTTTTGTCAAAGAACCAAAACTTTTATATGTTAAAGAAATTTATTACCCGCACCAAAATCGCTCCTCTCACTAATTTAATTTTATTTACACATCTTATATTTTTTAAAAAATCATGCATGTCTATAATTTTTGTTTTAAATAAATTATTTTCCTTTGTTAAAATTCGTACCTTTAGTTACTTAAATGTGCATGTTTCATTTTATATCATAGCTGCAAATTAATGATGCTCGCAACTTACTGGTCTATTATGCTATCTGCTACCATACTTTACTTCCTTTTGTAAATTGTAACTATGTTAAGAGAATGTTTTTATTAAGATGTTTTCATCATATATCTTAATTAAAAGATTTTCTTTTTACTTTTTAAATCGATCACATGTCATTTTTTCGGAATTATGCAATATATAGTTCGATAAAATTTATAACATTTTTTTTGTGTTTTTAGAGCTAATGTGTATTATTATATTCTTCTTTAAAATTTTATTTTATCTTATTAGTATTATAGTGGATGTATTTTTTTCGTACTTTATTTTAATTGTTATTGTAATTGCAATTTATAATTGTAGTAAAAATTTGGACCGAATTTTTAATAGTTGACGTAATTTACAGTGATTTATTAGTAAAACTTGGGCTGAATTATTTACGTTCTAAGTTATTCATTATTTCTTATTATTCACTAATATTTACGTGTAGAAATATATAAACGTAAACATTTATGTCTAAAACTTAAACATAGGGATTTTTTAGCAATTCATTACTTTTTTTATTCTGTGGGTCCCACATTACTTAAAATGAATAAAATTAAAAACATAAATGTGATGATGTGGCTTAAGGAGAATGCTTGAAATGTTTTTGGTGTTATATAGATAAGATGGACTAAAGTATGACTATATATCGTTATTTATTGGTTTCATTTCATTTAAAACTGTTTTTTTAATTGACTTTTGTATAAAAAAAAACATATTAATAGAACTTTTACGTTATACTTGTATAATAATATGAAAAAGTAAACTATAAATATTTCCGTATATTAAAAAGCTAAATCTTATGACAAAATAATATTTAAATAACGTAAAAGGCGATATCGGGGCTCATTTTCGAAATTCCGCACAGGGCCCCTGAAGTCTTGAAGACGGTCGGGTGTTAACCCCGAGCGGTGAAGGTACAAAAAGGTATCAGGTATGAATATCATAGTTGCTCATGAATGACTAATTGATAGCGGTTGCCGGTTGCTCCTATCACATGACGGGAATTCGAGATTGGTTGGTAAACATTCATACGGAGGCAAAGTCAGTTGCTCCCGTTTTTTAATCTCTCTTGTCAAATAATCTTTTGAATATATTAATATCACAAACGGGCCACTAATATCCATATTGTCTAATCTAGTTGATATTCGCTCCGTCTTCCCCATTGTGACGGATATCATATCATTCCTTACAAGGGAGACTGATTGTTATAAAATAAAGAAGTCTAAAAAACTTTTTTTTTTTACAGCAAAAAAAAAACATATTTTGTTAGTACAATTTTGACCCAATATAGTACTTGTTGTCTATTGTTTTTTATATTCACTCCCGAAACTAAAAAAACGTAATGTACTACATTAAAGAAAAATTTAAAAAACCACAACTTGAGAACCTATATGGGATTGTACAACCCTCGATAGGCCATCACCTCACCCTCTGCACCCACCCACATGCCTACCGTTGAATCTCCGCGTGCTGACAACTATAATACCATCTCTTCTTTGTGGTCGTCAACTTATCCACCACTGTCGTAGCTCGTACAAGCCACACTACACCGTTAAACCGCACCTATTACCTCTTGTGAAATTTAAAGCCACCATAGCGGAAAAAAGAAAAAGTTAGTGATCATGAAGATCCAATGAACTTCATCCAAAATAAAGTTATCCGTCAAAAAATAAGGATAGACACGTTACGCATAAACATCATGACCATGAATTCACCAGTTTCAACGACATTGAGATTTGCAAGTCAATTTGTTTCATATTTATCACCTAGTTGTGTATCTCACTACTTGTTCAATAATGGTGGTAGAGGTGGCGGTTTGAGTTTTGATGATTCTTATCGCGGCCATGCAACCCTGATAAGCTCCATTTTGGTCATTATTGTCATTGTTTATTCTTCATTTTCGGTCCCGATATGACCTCGTTTTGCGTGCCTTTGCTCGTTTTTACGCCCGTTACCTCGTCTATTCCTTTTCGGTTTACATTTTGTAGGTATTGTGGCGGGAGCGAAGAAACGAAATCAAACAAGACAAATTGGGAGCAAAATGTGAAGAAATGTGAAGGAATTATGAAGAAGTCTCTCCAGGCCCTCCCAGCCGGTTCCCAGCCGGCAGCCGGCCGGCCGGCTGGGGATCTTGACTTGACCTTGGACCAAAATTGTGAAAATGTTACAGCCCCTTTGTTCAGGGCTCCCAGCCGGTGGCCAACCGGCAACCGGTCAGCCGGCTGGGGAGGCTTTCCCATACTTAGTCGTTTTGAGGAAGTGAAGAAAAAATGCAAAGTTTCAGATTGTTGAAAAAGGTGTCCCAACCGGTGGACAACCGGCAGCCGGTCCACCGGGTGAGGTGACCTGTACTTGGAGATTTACGAAGACAAATGCAGATTGAAGGTTTTGGCCTCCCAGCCGGTGCCAGACCGGCAGCCGGCCTGTCGGCTGGGAAGCTTGGTTATGTGAAGGAAAAAGTCAGAAGTCCTCATTTGGACTCTCAGCCGGTCCCAGACCGGCTGAGAGGCCCTTTTCGTATTTTCAAGCTCTATATAAACCCGCACTTGTATCATTTTATTATCACGCATTCCTAAGCACTTTTCTAGGGTTTTTACTGTTTCATTGCTTGATACTTAGACACAAAAAAAAAAAAAAACACTCTTAAATATTTTAATCTTCTTTAGATCCTAGTTTAATCTTTCAATATTTGTTAATCTCTCTTTAGGATTCTACTTAGCCTTGTTCTTGGGTATTGTAAGAGGATTTGGTTGGGTTATATTTTGAAGGGTTTGAAAGAATCTTTCAACTTGTTATCCAAGCTACTTCCTTTTCTATAATCATTGGTATAATTTTTCTAATCTCTACTTAGTTTTTACATTTGTTTAAGTTTCTTTTGAATCAATCGTTTACTCTTTGCTTTTTCATGATGGTTAGTATGTGTTTATGTCTTATTCACATGATTTCCCTTACTATGAGTGAGTAGTATCTTTGCTAGGGTAAGGGGTGATCTTGGGTGTTGTTTAGATGATAAAGTCGTGCTAGTAAGTTGATTAGTTGTTCTTAAAAGAGTAGTTTTCCATTTGTTGCATGCTGGGTGTTTGATGATTTGCCTCAACGAAAGTTGGGCTTTGATTTTAGCGTGACTTGCCTTTAGCGACGGTTGGGGGTTTGTCTTAGCATGTTTAATGGTGGGTTGTGGTATTTGTAGCGAAAGCTAGGGTATTCCGACCTAGGTTAGTCGACTCGAGAGAAGAGACTACCCGAGACTACTTGTTTGAGACCTTCTAGTTTTCTTTCTCGCATCTTCGTTTAACCACCTTAGTGACCCCCGACACCCTAGTCTTCTCTTCCATCGATTCAATCTTAACTAGTTTGCTTTAATTGTTTGTCTTAGTTGTTCTTTAGTCTTTAATCATTCACAAACATATTACCCCCGACTCTTACTTAAACTAGAACATAATTACACAACTATCCCCACCGTCTTCGCGTTCGACCCCGATTTCGATACTACTTGCTTTCGGGTTTTATAAATGTGTTTGATGCCGGTAGTGACGGCAAAAGCCGGCCATCAAAATGGCGCCGTTGCCGGGGACGGTGTTTAGAAGTTGTGTAGTTTAGTTTTAGTTTTAGTCTAGAGTTAGTTGAGCTTGTTTTGTTTTGATCAAAGATTTGGTAGTTAATTGTAGAGTGTTTGTTTTATTGCTCACCCTAGTGTTTAACAAGCACTAGGACGACTAATTTGTTTGCTAAGTTTTATGCCTAGGGGTGACTCTAACTCTTTGTTGTCAACTTCCGAACCGGAGAGGCTCTTTCGGGCCTTAAGGAGGAAGACCATTGCAAGGGTAAGAATTGCGTCCCAAGCTTCTACTAGCCAAAACAACCCCTCTTCATCCGAACCAACAAGTCCCAATCAAAGCAACCCTAGCCCAACATCCGACAATTTTGACAACCCGTTTTATCAATCACCACCACAATCACCACACTTTCCAAATAACCATCAAATTCATATAATGGCCGCTTTTCGTGATCATAACCGGCTCAATCACAATGACACCACCAATCCAATCAACTTTGGTACTCTCGTTCCTCAAAATTTCGAAATACACCCTTCGCAAATGAGTTCTATCGAGAAGAACGCCTTTAGCGGGGCTTCTCACGAAGATGCTCATGGGCACTTGAGAAAGTTCAAGGGTAAGGTCGCAATGATAAAGAAAACGGGAGTACCCGAGGAGACACTAAGGCTTATGCTTTTCCCCTATTCCTTAACCGACAAAGCGGATAGGTGGTTAAATGTCCATGCTCCAAATACATTCACCACATGGGACGACTTGGCAACGGCTTTCCTTGCCAAGTACTACCCATCCTCCAAGACCGCGATGCTCCGAAATGAGATAACTCAGTTTCAACAAGACGAGGGAGAATCTTTGGGAGAAGCTTGGGATAAATACCAAGATTTGCTTGCTAAGTGCCCACACCACGGGATACCACCTTGGTACACAACCCAAACCTTTTTTCAGACTCTTCTCCCCCGGACTAAAGAAATGGTTAATGCATCGGCGGGTGGTAGCTTCGACCACTTGCCGCATGAGACGGGAACGGAACTCATCAAAAAGATCGTTGATTCGGAGGAAAATCATGGTACTAGAGGGAATGTCTTGAGGAAGAGTAGCAAATACCCTAGTGAGCACATTTCCAATGCAAAGGCGAACGAAGAAACCAATGCCAAGTTGGACATGTTAACCAAGAAATTGGAAGAATTGACAAAGGGCTCCACTAGCAAAGAAACCAAGAGCAATGTCCCGGGGATGTACCAAGTAAATAGTGTTGCCACATGTGATTTATGCGGAGGAAATGGGCACACATTTGAAGTTTGTGCAAACAACTCAATTGAGGGAAGTGGAAGTGAGGAAGAATTGTATGCTTTCCAAGCATTCAACAATCCTAGAAGCCAAAATACTTTCAACCCCAATTCAAACTACTATCACCAAGGGATTAGAGGTAGTCCTTATATGAGTTATAAAAGCACCAATGTGTTGAATCCTCATCAAATTCAACAACCTCAAGTGCAAAACCCCCCCGGTTTTCAACCAAGGGGTGAAAACTTCAACCCGAGGAACAATTTCAACAACAACAATTTCTACCAAGGCAACCAATCTAATCAAGCCAATCAAGGCTTTCAACAAAGTTTCAATGATCCAAACTTCAACCCCAATTTCCAAAACAACCAAAATCCACAAAATTTCAATCCAAATTTCAACAACAACCAAAACTACAACCAACACCAAAACCAAAACTTCAATCCACCACCATTTCAAAACAACCCCAATCAAAATCAAAACAACTACAACCACAACCTACAAAATCCCAACAACCCAAATTTCAACCAAAACTTTCCACCAAACAATCAAGTTCCGAAAGGTAACTCCCAAGGTGGGGGTGCAAGGAATGATTACGGTTTCCCCTTGCCCCTCACCAATGCACCTCACCAAGATACTAATGATTCCAAAGTGGGTGAGTTATTGAAGCTTGTCAAGAACATGCAAGCAACTCACACCCAAGAGATGGCTAATTTGAAGAGTGTCAACCAAAGGGAGATACGGGAAATGGAGGCTCGAGTTGCCTCTCAAGCTCTAGCAAATCCACAAAGGCCACCGGGCGGCTTCCTTGCCCAAGGTCAAAGTTCCAAAGATGCATCACACAATCACCAAGCACATGCGGTGATTTTGAGGAGTGGAACGGAGCTAGAGGACCCGTACAAAGACTACAATTATGGTGAAGAGGAGCCTATCTTGGAGCTTGTGAAAGACAAAGGAAAAGAAGTTGATGGTGGCAATTCTAGGGATGATAACTTTTATGTGGAGGACCTCCCTTATGAGGAGAAAGAAGATGAAGTTATCTTGGAGGAGGTGGATGCTAGACAAGAGGAGTTGGTTCCACAACCAACTACTAAGGTAACAAGCAAACCAACACCCACCAAGGTACTATCTAACCCTCAACCAACTAGCTTGCCTTATCCTTCAAGGGCCTTGAAGGGAAAGGAAAACTTCAAGTTCACAAACTTTTGTAAAATGATTGAAAAACTTGAAGTGACCCTTCCCTTTACGGAAGTGATTTTGAATATGCCGACTTACTCCAAATTTTTAAAAGAAATCTTGTCGGGAAAGAGAACCTTGGGTGACCAAGAAGTAATGGTTATGAGGGAGGAGTGTAGTGCACTTCTCCTCCAAAAGGAGCCAAAGAAACTTGGTGATCCGGGGAGTTTCTCTATCCCTTGCATAGTCGGTGGCATTCCAATCTCTCGTGCCCTTTATGATTTAGGAGCTAGTGTAAGTGTGCTCCCTTTGAAAGTTGCAAAAAGAATTGGCTTGAATGATTTAGTTCCTACAAGTATCACCCTCCAATTGGCGGATAGGTCCGTCAAGCGCCCTTTGGGAGTGCTTGAGGATGTACCCGTCAAGGTGGGTAAGCATTTAATTCCCGCCGATTTTGTTGTCCTTGATATCCCGGAGGATAGCCACACTCCCATCATCCTTGGTAGGCCTTTCTTGGCTACCGGAGGCGTCTTGATAGACGTTAAGAATGGGCGGCTCACCTTTAGAGTTGGGGATGACAAAATTGAGTTTAATCTACCTACTATGATGAAAGGTCCAAAGCATGATGAAGCATTTACATTGGACATTGTGGAGCAAGTGGTAAGGGAGATGGTAGAGATGGAAGAAGAGGAGGAAAGCCACATGGAACAAATATGTGGCATCACAACTTGTGAAGACAAAGAAATGGATGAGAACATTGAGCTAGAAGATGAGGAAGTTGAGAAGGTGGAGGGAATGCTCCCTCCAAAGGTACAACTCAAAACCCTTCCTCCCTCCCTCAAGTATGCCTTTCTTGGGGAGGGAGACGCTTACCCGGTGATCATCAATGCCAACCTCAATGAGCAACAAGAATCCAAACTCATTTCAACTTTAAAGGATCATAGGAGCTCATTGGGGTATAGCCTTGATGACATCAAGGGGCTAAGCCCAAACCTTTGCATGCATAGAATAATTCTTGAGGAAGGGAGTCGACCTAGAGTGGAAGGTCAAAGGAGATTGAATCCGAAAATGGCGGATGTAGTGAAGGGTGAAGTTCTTAAGTTGCTTGAGGCCGGAATCATATATGAGATCACGGATAGTCGGTGGGTGAGCCCCGTCCATGTTGTCCCCAAGAAGGGGGGTGTAACATTGGTTACACAAGAGGATGGGACTCTCCTACCGACTCGTCCGGTGACGGGTTGGAGGATGTGTATTGATTACCGCAAGTTAAATGCGGCCACTCTCAAAGACCATTTCCCAATCCCCTTCATTGATCAAATGTTAGAGAGACTTGCGGGGCATTCGTACTATTGTTTTCTTGACGGTTATTCCGGGTTTTTTCAAATACCCATTCACCTGGAAGACCAAGAGAAAACAACTTTTACATGCCCCCAAGGTGTGTATGCTTATCGGAGGATGCCATTCGGGTTCTGTAATGCACCCGACACCTTTCAAAGGTGCATGATGGCCATCTTTGCCGATTTTCTTGAGAAATCCATGGAGGTTTTTATGGACGATTTTAGTGTTCATGGTGATTCTTTTGACCTAGGGCTTTCTAATCTTGTAAATGTGTTGAAAAGATGTGAGGAGCACAACCTTGTCCTCAATTGGGAGAAATGCCATTTCATGGTAGAGGAGGGGATTGTGCTTGGTCACATAGTGTCCAAGAGGGGCATAGAAGTTGATGGTGCAAAAGTGGCGGTCATTGAGAACTTGTCACCCCCCACCAATGTGAAAGGGGTGAGGAGTTTTCTTGGACATGCCGGCTTTTACCGGCGTTTTATCAAAGATTTTTCCAAAATTGCCAAACCATTGACTTCTCTTCTTCTCAAGGATGCTCCTTTTTTGTTTACTAATGATTGTCTTGAAGCCTTTTCTAGGATCAAAGAAGCACTTGTGACGGCTCCTATTATTCGTGCTCCGGATTGGGGATTGCCTTTTGAGATCATGTGTGACGCATCCGATTACGCGGTAGGAGCGGTCCTAGGTCAAGTTGTGGATAGGAAACGCCACGTGATATACTATTCAAGCAAGACTCTTGATCAAACTCAAGCAAAGTATTCCACGACCGAAAAGGAGATGTTGGCAATCGTGCATGCCATTGAGAAGTTTAGGCAATATCTCATGGGATCTAAAGTGGTGGTGTACTCCGATCACACCGCTTTGAGGCAATTAATGTTGAAGAAAGATGTCAAGCCAAGACTCTTGAGATGGGTTCTTTTACTCCAAGAATTTGATCTAGAGATAAGAGACAAGTCGGGGTCGGAGAATGTGGTTGCGGACCACTTGTCTAGATTGACTTTTAAGGATCATGGTTTGCATGATAGAGATGGCCCAATCAATGAATTGTTGTGTGAGGATAGTTTGATGGCAATAGGCAATAAGTTGCCTTGGTTTGCGGATATTGCCAATTATCTTGTTAATGGCTTTATCCCGGAGGAGTTGGAAGCAAGAGATAGGAGAAAATTGAAAGTTGATGCTAAGAGATATTTTTGGGATGATCCCTACCTTTTCAAGAAGTGTGGGGATGGACTCTTGAGGAGATGCGTATCAAAGGAAGAGGGGCTCGAAATTGTGGATAGGCTTCACAACTCCGCCTATGGAGGGCACTTGGCGGCTTCACGGACTATAGCCAAGGTTCTTCAAGGAGGGTTCTTTTGGCCTTCAATGTTTAAAGACATTCACGATGTTGTTAGATCTTGTGATGCTTGTCAAAGGTCGGGCAACATCGGTAAAAGGAATGAGATGCCCCTAAAAACCATCTTGGAAATTGAGTTGTTTGATTGTTGGGGGATTGACTTCATGGGACCTTTCCCCAACTCATGCGGGAATGAGTACATCTTGGTAGTCGTGGATTATGTCTCGAAATGGATTGAGGCGGTTGCCTCCCCCACCAATGACTCCAAGGTAGTGGTAAAGCTCTTCAAGACCATCATCTTTCCCCGTTTTGGTGTACCCCGAATTGTGATAAGTGATGGAGGTTCTCACTTCCGGAAACATACATTCAAAGCCCTCCTAGCCTCTTATGGAGTGACCCACAAGGTAGCACTTGCCTACCATCCTCAAACTAGTGGGCAAGTGGAGGTTTCAAACCGTCAAATCAAGGCTATTCTAGAGAAGGTGGTGCAAAAGAACCGGAAAGATTGGTCCCAAAAATTGAATGATGTGCTATGGGCTTTGAGGACGGCTTACAAAACACCTATAGGAATGACTCCCTACAAGCTTGTGTACGGGAAAGCATGCCACCTCCCGGTGGAGCTTGAGCACAAGGCTTGGTGGGCCTTGAAGGAGATGAACTTCGATTTAGACATGGCCGGGGAGAAGAGATTCTTGCAAATGAGTGAGCTTGAGGAGCTTAGATATGAGGCTTATGAGAGTTCAAAACTCTATAAGGAGCAAACGAAGAAGTGGCATGATGCCAAGTTAGTGAAGAAGAATGTGAGCATAGGAGACCTTGTTCTCCTCTTCAATTCAAGAGTCAAAAACTTTCCGGGAAAGCTTAGATCACGATGGTCCGGGCCCTTCAAAGTTATGGATATTTCACCTCATGGGGCCTTTGAACTTTGGAGTGAAGGCGGTGGCACCTTCAAAGTCAATGGACATCGGATTAAGCGCTATTATCAAGGAGATTCCAAAGGCACCGTCGAAGTTATTGACCTCGGGGACCCACTCCCCGAGGAGGATTGATTTCAAGGAAGTTTGTTCATGAGAGGTTTGGTGGAGTCACTTAATAACCACCGGTTGTAAGTATTAGATTTATTTCTTTCGTGAAGTTTGCATGTTAGTTTCATGGTTAGTTCGGTTTTAGTTTAATTTTTAGCTTGCATGAGATATTTGGTTATGTTTGTTGCTTGTTTGTGGATAATTCATGATTATAGTCGGAGGTTTATAGGCAAAACCGTCGTAGGCAAAGTTGATTTTTATGTCCAAATTAAATTATTTCTCGAAATTGTGTACAGGTACTCCCAGCCGGCCAACCGGCCGACGGTACCATACCGGCTGGGAGGCCCTGGACGCATTTCTGTTTTTGATAGTTTATTTGGGCAGATTTCAGATTTTGCATCCCCAGCATGTACCAAACCGGCAGCCGGTCAACCGGCTGAGAAGACGAAGACTTGTTCAAAAATCAAAACTCAAGAAGGCTTGATTCCCAGCCGGCAGGCCGGCAGCCGGTCCACCGGCTGAGAATCATGTGTTGTGTGAACCAAAGTTGAAGAAAAAGAAAGGAGAAGGATTCCCCAGCGCCGGTCGGCCGGCAGCCGGTCTGCCGGCTGGGAGTTTTTGTAAGTGATGAAAATGAAGAAAAAGAAGACGAAGAAAGCTTCCCAGCCGGTCGGCCGGCAGCCGGTCCGCCGGCTGCCCGGCTGGGAGTGTTTTTGTGAGTGAAAAAAGAAGAAGAGAAGGCGAAGGAAATTTGAAGACATGTTTTTGAGCCGGTCGGCCGGCAGCCGGTCCGCCGGCTCAGAATCAAAACCCCCTTAGAAAAATTTCGAAAAATCAAAAAAAACAAACCCTAACTCTCAGCCGGTGGGCCGGCGGCCGGTCCCCAACCGGCTGAGAGCCCCCTGTCGCGATTTTATAATACTCGCCCACCACTTTTCTTCTTCATTTCTACCTCATTTCTTCTTCATTTCCCTTCATTTCTTCTTCATTCTTCCTTATTTCCTCATCCCTCATTCATCCCTTACCTTCAAAAACACCCACAAACTTCACCAAACTCTCTCAAATCAAAACCCCCTTCACTCCCTCATCACCTCTCCTTCAAATAGCCATGTCGGGAAGAACGGAAAGGCGATCCAAATCAAGGCACGACCCTTCGGTGGAGCAAGAAGTTCAAAATGTGATGGAGAGTAGCAACATTGGCCCGGATCCTTGCTTTCCCGGACTCACCTTTGCTACAATTCAACAAAAAGGTAATTTCACCTATTTTAAGAATCGCCCCCTTCACCCAACTAGGTTTATTGATAGAGCCGGCTTGAGAGAAATAGGAATTGAGAAAATAACCGCGGCTCTTTTTGACGGTATGGGTATGAAAGCTTTGTATGAAACAAAACCGGTTCACACATCTCCCCGGTTAACTTGGGAATTTTTGAGTTCTTTGGTTGTTACTAAGAACCGAACTTTGGGGAAAGTTGCATTTTTAGAGTTCCGATTGATGAATAAGGAACACCGTCTCACATTAGAGGAATTTGCCTTAATTTTTGGGCTAGACGGAAAATTGCCCATTAAGCCTCCGGAGGGCTTTAATACCGAACTCATCTGGACAGCCATCACCGGTCTTGTAAGTGATAAAAACAGAAAGAAACCGGCTAATAGGGTGCATTTGGCACCAATTAGGATATGGCATAGGTTCATGGGGTGGACCGTTTTCTCTAGGGATGAACCGCATAACTTCACTACTACGGAGCTCGAGATACTTGGTTGTTATTTGGTTGGTGGCCCGAAGTTAAACATTGCTCACCATATGGCCCTTCACTTGAGTAGGTTGGCATCCCAACCTCAGCTTACTACCCCTATTTGTGTTGGGGGGATGGTCACTTTGATTGCCAGTAACCGTTGTTAGAGGCACTTCACTGTTGACTACATTCAGGGTGAGAACGTGTTATCTCGTCGATACTTACAGGAGGCTTTGGGGTGGATCAAGTATAACCCCAGTGATCGTAATGAGTATTGGCAGATACGCGTCGACAATAAGTTCAGGAACTCGGTGCCATTGCCTAACACCGAGAGGATGAGAGTTGTCCCCGGTAACACCTCCTACCTCCTTGATATAGAGGTGGACCCCGAGGAGCTCCCTCCCGACCAGCGTGCTCCGAGAGTTTATGCCAGAGATAGAGTCGGTGCCACTCCTTCCGACCTCCAGTTTGAGTCATTTCAGCAGCCCCCCATTTCCATGTCCCAGTTCCAGAGTGGTCCCTCATTCTTCCAGGGATCCGCATCCGGTTCATCTTCATCTTCATGCCCCCAAGAGCTTATTGATTTCATGTCCCGGGTTGACTAGGGAATGAAAAAAGCGGCGGACCTAGCAGATGAGCGCCAAGCATTGGCCGATGAGCGGCATAGAGATGTGACCTATAGGCTTGATTACCTCTACCATGATCAAGCCTATAGGACATTTCCGAGTTATGATCGGTCCGTTCGCGAGGGTTATCATCATCCGGATAGTGGTCGACCGTCTTACTACATGCCTCCTGATAGGGGTTATGTGCCCCCCGAGGGGCGTTTTTACGGGGAGATTAATGTTTCCCCGGGGTACTTCTCCAACCCGATCTTTCCTCCGAATTTTCGTGGAGTCCCGGACCCTCCCCCTCGAGGACACCCTTCTCCTCATGGCATGTATGGTGACCCGGGAGCTAGTGGGTCGCATGCCTCTCCCTTCCGTGATGTTATGATCAACCCGAGCGACTATATGCAAGTGGATGGGAATGATGATGATGGAAACGGTAATGAAGGCTATGAGTCCGAGGATCACTTTGATGAGTGACCACCTTTGGAGGTGGTTGGTGATGACTTTGCTCCCATGGAAAAATCCAAAGCAAGTAACTCCCTTAATCCAAATTTCGATTTAGTTTGCATTTTCTTTCTAGCATGCATTTAGAGTAGTTAGTTTAGTTTACTTAGTTTGTTTTAGTTTCCTTTTCATGTTTTCACATCATTAGTTTAGATGCATATAGTTGCATTCATTTAGATGCATTAGATTTCCATTTTGTATCATATTGTCACATATAGATTGCATACATGTAGTTTAGAGCATTTAGTTCGCATTTAGTCTAGTTTTTAGTTTTTCTTTTCTTTTGTTTACCTTTGTTTTTATTGCCTTCTTAAAAATCAAAAATCCAAAAAAATTGAAAAACCAAAAACTTTCAAAAATATGTTCTTTATTTTCCGGTTTTCCTCCTTACATTATGCATATAAATAAGTGTGGGGAGGAAGAACCGTTTATTTCAAAAAAAATACAAAAACAAGTTTTTATTTTCTCAAAAATTTCAAAAAAGCCAAAAACAAGTTGTTTTCGTTCTTTTTCCTTCATTTCCCCCTTGCGCTTTGTTACATTGAGGACAATGTAAATCTTAAGTGTGGGGAGGGAAAATATCCACCTTGTGAATATTTGATTGCTTTTGTAAGAGGGAGGGAAAATATCCACCTTGTGAATATTTGATTGCTTTTGTAAGTATGAAAAACTTCAAAAATACCAAAAAAATCGAAAAATTTGAAAAATTCAAAAACATGTTTTTATCTTATTAGTGTAAAATTGTATATACTTGTGTTTGCTTTCCCTCCTTTCGCATAGGTAACACTCGCTTGAGCACCGCTTTGGATCTTGAAGACACCACGGTATGATCGTTCCAACCTCTATTTCACTCTCATTTTCATTCTTTTGTTGCAAATGAGGAGGATGGGCTTGTATTTGGAGGATGTGGAGTACATTGTGGAGATTGTGTGTGGCTTGTATGCTTTTGTGCTGTTAGGAGATGCTTTAGTCTTATTTGGCATGTAGTTTGATAGTTTCATTTGCATTATAGCATGTCTATATTAGTTGCATTCATGTCATATAGTTGCATTTAGGATAATGTTTTGAAAATGCCTAATTGAGAACTTTGACAAAATCGTTTAGGCCATTACAAATAATTCTTCTACTTGGGACTTTGTCTTTTAGAATGATTTTTAAAACACCCTAGGTCATGCTTTTCTAGTATCTTTCTGACCATGGTCCAATACCGAGTCAAGGGTTTGCATGTGAGTCACCTTGTCCACCCCCGTGATGTGAAGAGGTTTTGATTATATTGTCTTGGTGACCTTGTTCGACTTGGCGGTTTGGCAACCCAAAAATAACTTTCATGAATAAATTTGGAATGCTCTTTTCAATGATCCTAAGAAATGGAAATGTTTTGAAAGAAAAAAAAGAAACCTCAAGTGAAAAAGAAAAAAAAAATGGTTGTTGAAAAAGAATAAGAACATGTTGTTTTGGTGGAGGCGTACCACTTCGATGTGCTTTGGAGGGTAGCCATTGAGTTGGCTTCCCACTTGGTTGTGAATTCGACCGGCCAAAGACAGAGTGATTGTCACCCCGATAAGCTATTGTCTAGAGGTTAATCGGTTGCCTAATAAGCGATTGGCGAAAGCAAAGGACATTAGCACGCGTGGGACAAACCCCATCCTAACTCATGGCATGAAAAAGAAATGAAAAATTGAATGAGGTCAAGTTTTGATTGTAATCCACCATTTGGTATTGATTTGAGCATTTCACTCCAAAAAAAATCAATTTTGCCATGCCGTTTTGTCGATCTTGGGACGACCCATGACCTTTACTTTGTGAAGAATCTAGACTTGTTGTATCTTTTGCCTTTAGCATTGCGGGGATCATCATTCCATTCCATCCGATCGCCCTTGACAAAAGTATTTGGATAACGGTTATGAAAGTAGCCTAGTTTAGCATGATTTGGCGGTGTTTTGTTGTCATCCTTCTTGCCTTAGTGACTTGTAGAATTAATATTTGTGAGGGAGTTTACGATTTTGAATTTGTTCCCTTTTAGTTGTTTTCCGCCGCTTGAATGAGGCAAGCGGTTTTTCTTTCTTTTCCGATGCATGTTGCTTGTCTATACGTGTTTTGTTTTTACTTGTTGGCATCAAAAGTTTTGTAGCAAGACCTTACTTGCCTTGCAATAGGGCGTTCTTCCTCATGAATGTCAAATTGTGAGTTGAAAGGGCTACGGGTGTAGCTAAACCCGATTCGGCTTATAGATAGCTTAGTTAGTTTGTTTCCTTGTTTTTAATAAGGGTTATATAGTTGCTTGATCTCTTACACGAGGACGAGTAAGGTTTAAGTGTGGGGAATTCTGATAAGCTCCATTTTGGTCATTATTTTCATTGTTTATTCTTCATTTTCGGTCCCGATATGACCTCGTTTTGCGTGCCTTTGCTCGTTTTTACGCCCGTTACCTCGTCTATTCCTTTTCGGTTTACATTTTGTAGGTATTGTGGCGGGAGCGAAGAAACGGAATCAAACGAGACAAATTGGGAGCAAAATGTGAAGAAATGTGAAGGAATTATGAAGAAGTCTCTCCAGGCCCTCCCAGCCGGTTCCCAGCCGGCGGCCGGCCGGCCGGCTGGGGATCTTGACTTGACCTTGGACCAAAATTGTGAAAATGTTACAGCCCCTTTGTTCAGGGCTCCCAGCCGGTGGCCAACCGACAGCCGGTCAGCCGGCTGAGGAGGCTTTCCCATACTTAGTCGTTTTGAGGAAGTGAAGAAAAAATGCAAAGTTTCAGATTGTTGAAAAAGGTGTCCCAGCCGGTGGACAACCGGCAGCCGGTCCACCGGGTGAGGTGACCTGTACTTGGAGATTTACGAAGACAAATGCAGATTGAAGGTTTTGGCCTCCCAGCCGGTGCCAGACCGGCAGCCGGCCTGTCGGCTGGGAAGCTTGGTTATGTGAAGGAAAAAGTCAGAAGTCCTCATTTGGACTCTCAGCCGGTCCCAGACCGGCAACCGGTCGACCGGCTGAGAGGCCCTTTTCGTATTTTCAAGCTCTATATAAACCCGCACTTGTATCATTTTATTATCACGCATTCCTAAGCACTTTTCTAGGGTTTTTACTGTTTCATTGCTTAATACTTAGACACAAAAAAAAAAAAAAACACTCTTAAATATTTTAATCTTCTTTAAATCCTAGTTTAATCTTTCAATATTTGTTAATCTCTCTTTAGGATTCTACTTAGCCTTGTTCTTGGGTATTGTAAGAGGATTTGGTTGGGTTGTATTTTGAAGGGTTTGAAAGAATCTTTCAACTTGTTATCCAAGCTACTTCTTTTTCTATAATCATTGGTATAATTCTTCTAATCTCTACTTAGTTTTTACATTTGTTTAAGTTTCTTTTGAATCAATCGTTTACTCTTTGCTTTTTCATGATGGTTAGTATGTGTTTATGTCTTATTCACATGATTTCCCTTACTATGAGTGAGTAGTATCTTTGCTAGGGTAAGGGGTGATCTTGGGTGTTGTTTAGATGATAAAGTCGTGCTAGTAAGTTGATTAGTTGTTCTTAAAAGAGTAGTTTTCCATTTGTTGCATGCTAGGTGTTTGGTGATTTGCCTCAACGAAAGTTGGGCTTTGATTTTAGCGTGACTTGCCTTTAGCGACGGTTGGGGGTTTGTCTTAGCATGTTTAATGGTGGGTTGTGGTATTTGTAGCGAAAGCTAGGGTATTCCGACCTAGGTTAGTCGACTCGAGAGAAGAGACTACCCGAGACTACTTGTTTGAGACCTTCTAGTTTTCTTTCTCGCATCTTCGTCTAATCACCTTAGTGACCCCCAACACCCTAGTCTTCTCTTCCATCGATTCAATCTTAACTAGTTTGCTTTAATTGTTTGTCTTAGTTGTTCTTTAGTCTTTAATCATTCACAAACCTATTACCCCCGACTCTTACTTAAACTATAACATAATTACACAACTATCCCCACCGTCTTCGCGTTCGACCCCGATTTCGATACTACTTGATTTCGGGTTTTATAAATGTGTTTGATGCCGGTAGTGACGGCAAAAGCCGGCCATCAAACCCCATGCATCGCCCTTTCGTCTCTCCTTTCCACATCCACCAATACCTATGTCGTCGGCTCCTTTGTACATGGGGTTAGGGTTAGATTCGTCAAAATTAACTCAAGACTCAAACTTGACCAAAACCGGAGTTGTCTCGCCCCCAGTAAGGCCAGTATTACTTGACATGAATATTTATTGTTGCAAACTAATTACTATCCACAAATAAGTTGATAATAATAATTGTTGCATGTCTAAAATAACCCGGTCAGATCAATTCGAAATGACTCGATCAGAATTTAATCCGTTCAAAATCCACTCGACTATTCCATTTGTTAGGTCAACTTAACTTATACAAACTGATACGAATTCTTATAGGCAAGAATCCGACGCGGACGCTTCTAGAATATGTGGATATAATAACAATCGAAAACAGGTTGATTTGTGAATTATGGAACGATTTGATATAAGTATGGAACGGTTATGATGGTGGTGTGATGATCGACGGTTATGGTGGTGATGGACGAACGTGTGGGCGGTGGTCGTGGATGGTTTGGGTGAATCCCCAAGGTAGAAGGATATTTGTTTAACCTAGACCTACATGTTACCCAATGGTGATTATGACATAGACCTACGGAGTATAACTCGATGCTAATGCTTGAAACACGACAAACACTCGATAAGTCCGAAAAATTATACGAACCTTATAATAATTTTAATTTATAACTTGAATAATTGAATGTTCTAAAAAGCTGAATGAAGTACCCTATTTATAGTAGGGCCTCAAGTCTCCCACACGTACGGCTGCAAATAGCCTACAAATCTGATTCCACATAGAAATCTAACTAATCTAACAACTTCCCTAATTCAAGGAGAATTGGGATCTATTTAGGATTAGGGCGTTACAATTCTGATTGTAACAACCTTGTTGTAACAACCCCTAACTGTACTAACTTGTAACAAACTTGTATCAACCTAACTAACTTATAATAACTAGATTTATTCTAAAAGCTAAATAATTAACTTAATAAATAAAAATAATAATTCCGATACATAATTGGAATAACCGAATATGCATTCGGTTTTTGGACCGTCAAACACACGCCAACCCACGGTGCTCCTTCTAGGGTGGCTCGTCCACCAAGACTCGAACCTCCCTTCAAGATTTAGCATTTTTATAATCACCTCGTTAGGCCAAAGTTGTTGCAACCAACAAACCTTGACTCGGACCTTAAACAACCCATTTCTTGGTTTAATCTTGCACAAGAACCTCACACGCCCTAACTTCGAGACCCACGCAGAACCAACTGACCGTGCCCCTACCATAATCGGATCACAAACACTTGAGAGGAACAAGAAAACTAAGAGTTTTAAGAAGGGAAAATTGAGTAGAGATGTAGAATCAATAGTTTGTTTTGTGACGGGTATATCCGTTACAAACTTACGACGAGTTATATATATATACCCACTTGTTTAGATAGAATAAAAACAAAAATGTATTGAAAATCATAAATAATTTCAGTTGAATTTTATTTAACGTTATAAGCTTGTAACGGATATTGCGGTCGTAACGAGAATTTGGGAGTGGGATACTAGTGGAAATTTAACACCAAAACAAAAAATTGAAAAGAATCCAAAAGAAAGAACCGTTGGGGAGAAACAAATAGAAGAAACAAGTCCAACCAATAGAAAACGAGAAAGAAGCAAGGAGAAGATAGATGAAGTGTCACCAAAATTTCAAAAACCCGCCTAAAATCACAAAGCCAAATAAATTAATAAAGGAGAAAGATATTTTAGTTAGACAAGAGTTCAAATTACCCACAACACCCTTATACGCTCCCTCTTTTATTCCCCCTTCACTCCTTAACCTCTTCGCAAATCTCAACCCTCTCTTTCTCTCCTCAATCCTCATCGCATTCTCTCTCTATCTCAAACCCTAACCCTAACTTTCTCGTAATTTCTCTAACTCTCTCTCCTCCTTTTCGTCATTTTTCGCTTGATTTTGTCGATTTTCGCTTGTTTTTCTGCTTATTTTTGTTGATTTTCGGTGTTTGACTGATTTTATTCTGTGTTTTTGTTGCAGGAGTTATAATGAAGGGAGGAAAATCTAAGACGGATACTAAAGGCGACAGCAGGTTAATTTCTTTTCCGATTTCCTTCGTCGTTTTTACTTTTCGATCGCTGTTTATTTAGCTTTGTAATTTTGTTTGCGCATTTGAGTTCTGTTTAATCTCGGAAGTAATTTGTGTTGTAATTTGATTATATATGTGATTTTTAGGTTTTTGTTCGTTTTACGATGAATTTCAATTAATCGAATTTTGAGCATGTTTTTGTCCGTAATAGCTTTTCGGAAAATTTGTGGAGATTTTCATGCGTACGGTTTTCTTTGTTAGGCGTTATTTTGTATACTTGCGGAATCCGATTCCGTTCACTAATTTTCTCAAAAGCTTGACGTCTGTATATATTACAGATCTAAAGTTTTTTTTATTCATTTTTGATTTTTGATTGTTTAATATTGTAATTATCACTGACTGATCTAGGTTTTATATTTTTTGTATTTAATTGATAATCATCATAGTTTTGCTTTTCTAAATTACGTTTCAATGTTTCGAGCGGACTTTATTGCGTGTTGAATTGATATCATGAGTATATGCTTGAAAACGTATTGTATTAATTTATGAGATAATCTTTGTAGCAATTTTAGTTTGTCTATGATTTAGGTATCTGGTTGTATTAGGTGCTTTGCTTCACTTAATTGATTGCGGAGCATGTTTTGACTGTATTTTACAGTCAATTTGTCGAGGTCTACTTCGTATTGCTTTTGGTTTAGGCGTTACTAAGTCAATTTGCTGAATCTGATTTGACTCACTAATAATTGGAAAAGGTTTGAAACTTGGTTAAATTACAGATCTGATATGATTTATCTAAAATTTGATTGTTGAGCACATTATTGTAGCATATGTTTTCTGTTATTGATTCAGTTATCAGCTTTGTTTTGTGTGTTTTTTTGATATTAATTCATCGATTCGGGTTAGATGATACTTTAATCGAACATTTGACACAAACATTTGACATAGGACTGTCCGTATGCTGAATTGATGAATTGGAAGATTGAAGTGAATTAATTAGCTTAGTTACTTTTGCATTCTTCTTCAGCTAACTTTTTAATCTCTGAAAGTTTGAAAGCTATGTTATATTATGACATTTAGTAATGATGCTTTCTTTTATATTAAATATCTGGTCATAAGTTGTGCTTTATAGTGATTGATTTAAATTTTTCTGGTTAGGCTTGCTGTTAAGAAAGGTGCTGCTGCTAAGAAGGGGAAGCCAGCCAAGGACCCTAACAAGCCCAAGAGGCCACCTAGTGCCTTCTTTGTTTTCATGTAATCTTCGCTTTATTCTCCTTGTTGGTTAACTGTCATGTGTTTAGTTCCCTCCTGGCTGTGATTCTGATGAATGTTGTCTATATTAGGGAGGATTTCCGAGTCCAGTATAAGCAGAAACATCCCAACAACAAATCTGTTGCTATTGTAAGCACTGTCTATGCTTGAGTTTGCAGATTTGAATTTGATCTCAACAATGTTGAGTGTAGCCTTGGTTAACTTTGTAATTGTTATGTTTATAGGTTGGGAAAGCTGGTGGAGAGAAATGGAAGTCATTGTCTGATGCTGTAAGTAGCTGTTACTTAATTTTGGTGCAAGTTGGGCATTCAACCAAAACACTTGTATACTGATGTTTGTGTACTTTCCAACTTATAGGAAAAGGCGCCTTACGTCCAGAAGGCAGAAAAAAGGAAAGTTGACTACGAGAAAAATATGACTGCCTACAATAAGAAATTGGTAAGTTGTTTTACCTTGGGAACTGTGTTATTTAAATACTGCAACTCATAAGGAAGGAGTTGATTTGTTTTATGATTGGCGCTAATGAGATTGATACTCCATTGGAAATTGTAGGCTGGAGGTCCAGAGGAAGAGCCCGAAGATGAGTCTGACAAATCCAAGTCCGAGGTTAATGATGAGGATGATGGTGATGACAGTGGCGAGGTAATTGGACTTGATCGTGTTTCAGTCTAGCCTTTTGGATATATGCTCTATTGGATTGTGTTTCTGTCGAGTTTTTCCGGTATGGTCATGAGTTTAATTGTATGTTATTCTGATGTTCAGGAGGACGAGGATGATGACTAGGAACTGTTGTTGAAGGTACAGATCAAGTTGGATGGACACTTTGCAGTGTAAAAAAGTGTTTTTTTCCAAGCATAGAAATCATCACTCTTTCGTATTTTGACTTAAAATTTAGCTGTTGGCCTCATGGCTGTAGAACTAGTAGTGATTTACGGAGTACTAATTACTTGTTTTAAGCTTAAATATGATGATTAATGTCACTTTATTTAGCGGAAAATTAATAGCGTAGTTCCGTTTGTTAACTCTCTGTGTTCATCAATCCATTTTGTTTTTAGTTGTCCGTTGACTCCGTTCTTTGCTATGATGCTATCTTTTTGATTCATTGTCAAATTATTGCCATTTGCCAATGTCTTCATATTTGAAGATACTGGATTACTGGGTATATATACTAATATACTAAAGTAATATACTCGTACAAAATCTATACAAGAAAAAAAAATCCTTCTATTGAAGGGGAGAGGTGGATTTTTCTTGTTGGTTGCATAGAATTTTATACTAGGATGTAAGATTGTACTTTGTGAATGAGAATGATCAACAATTTGAAACAAAGTCAAAACTACATGTCCGTTTAACCATTTCCTTTACCAATGAAAGATATCGACTTTACATTTATCGAGAGTTCAATGTGACAAAATTATGATAGAATGTTATTTTTTTTCGATAATAGTAAATTCATATAAATAAAAGAGTCAACACAACATGTAACTACATATTACCCTTTTTTAAATGGATGGATACAGAAAACTTCAAGACAGCTCGATATCCAATTAATTGAACTAAATTTTAAGTTAGACCAAGTTGAAGCACCAATTTGATTTTTCTTGAAAGGTGGGTGGTAATCATCGAACTCAATCGGGTAGTCGTCGCGCCTTTTAGTCTTCCTAACTGCAATATTAGTCTTGGTGTACCTGCAAAATAGAAGTTAAATGGGTGACAGAAACCGAAACTCTTTTCCTCGAATTAACAGTGGCACGACTCAGGAGCCTCTTGACCACGAGCAGTTGAATGAATTCCTTTACGACAAACGTGTGCATATGAATGCGTCCTAACTGCTTCTTTAAATTTAAATTGGAGGATAGAGACCTTACTGGCGTAAGCAGTGTCTAAGCCCTATACGCAATAGACTGTTATTAGGAAGCTTAAGAGAGATTTCTCCTTTTTCCAATGTTGGCCCTTGTGATTGTTCACAAAAAGATCCTATAATTGAGTGATTGGCCAATATCTTAGTACGAATCATTCCTACAACTTCGTGATAAAAAGATGCATTTACCTAATAGTGTGATTTGATTTCTTTTTCTATTTCTAGGTTTGTTTAGAAAGACACACGACTCATTAGGGCCAGGTTTACAAGGTAGTGGTCACATCCGTACTCGCCAAGCGAAACTCACCAATGTCTTTCCCACTCTCACTCACCCGCCTCAAATAGTAGAGGTCTAAATTTCCCAATTTTTTTAGGAGAGAAGGATGAAAGGATACCTTTTACTTTGGCAATTAGACCATTCCCAAGCAGAAGGTCACGCTAATGGGGTCGCCAACGTTTTAGCTATTAATCTCAATTTAATTATCTTAACCCACCTTCAACTTACTTTCACCCTGTTGTCAAAAAAAAAAAAAAAAAAAAAAAACTTACTTTCACCCTTCAAAGCAGAAGGTTACGATCTAGGGCAATTAACCCAATCATTTTGCATTCATTTTCCATTTTCTAACATTTTCAATAATTAATTACATTCTCTACCCCACCCAATAATAGAATAAGCCAATAACACTTTGACACGTCATAGGTCACCAAAGGTCATCAAGAAGATCACCCACTCATTTCGGGATCACAAATTGACTCCGAAAACTTCAAGGTCACCAACATTAGTGTCTTAATTATATAATTAGGGTGACCCGACAAAATCACGTTCTCCTTGACGACCTTGCTTAAGAATGATCTTAGATTTGTTAATTTTAACTTTTACATGTGTTTAAAGCATTTGGAAATTTGGTCGGACACATGTATATTGTATATATCTATTAGTGTGAACATAACTCCTATTAAGGGAATTAGTGCCTCATGGGATGCTAGGAGCATGCTATACGACCTCGAATTGATTATAGCAAACATAGGTTGGAAACCGGGTGTGAACTTAAAGCTCAATATTTGGGTCACGAGATGGGTCAATGGATTGGTCCAGAGCCAAGAGATTGTTTATTGGATGTTGGGTCGATGCATCCGGGGACATTACAGGTTAGAAATATTCTCAACGATAACTATAATTGGAATGAGCAACTGGTTAAATTTTTATTCAAATTTTTTTGCGCCAACTGCATTTTGGCTATTCCAATGTGTATATAAACTATAAAGGGCGAAAGATGAGATTTTCTAGCCATACACTAAGGATGGAATGTATACGGTGAAGAGTGGGTATGATATATGGTTTTTAAAGAGTGCATGGAAAACAAAGGATCAAATAGAGATAAATTAATAATTGGTTATAAGAGGAAGGATTTTTGTAGGAGAAAACTGTGAACTTTACCAATACTTAATCATTGGAAAAAATTTCTATAGAAAATCCTTACTAGCTAACTTCCCGGGAGAAGAGTTTGAGTAACGTGGACTGAGGATGTATTTATACCGTAAGATGTGCTCGACGGGTACTAGGATTATCGATTCCCTAAGTCACTTATTTAGCGATGTGGTCGAATTTAGGCATTAAACAGAAAATTGCTCGGCTCATAGTATTTGGAATTGGATTATTTTGCGGATCGCATATCTAGAAAAGCTGGAGGGAGGGAAAGATTGGGTGATTAGTTTCATTGCTATTTTGTGGGGTTTATGGGGTAAGCGCAATAATATTATGTTCAGAGGTATTTTTATTCCATTTTCGATTTTCTATAAAAAGATATCTCTAATAGCATCTTAGATCATCAACAAGCCTTGCAAGTTGCAAGTTAGAGAGGAAGGAAAAGAGAAAATGAGTGGGGCTTCAACTATTAAGAAATGAAACTTCGAGTCTTGATTTTTCTTTAATCCGCGAAGGATATCTTTTTCTCCTGATTGCTAAACAACTAAGATGTGCTATGACACATTAGGTAGCACGGACACTTCTTCTAATTAGTCATCGCGTGTCCGATACCGTGTCCGACACTTGTTGGATACTTGACTAAACATATTATAGTTTGGACGAGAAATAAAATTTTAAAAAAGATCGATTAAAAGATGAGTTTGTGTGGAAAAATGAGAATTAGTTATAATAAAGGTCGAATTGTATCTTTACTAATTTAGATTTAGCTTCAAATAAATGATACAAATAAAATTATACGTTATTTATAACAGTAAAATATACTAAATTTCATGTGAAGCCGTGTCCCGTGTCCTAATTTTATGGAATGTCGTGTCCGTGTCCGTGTCCGTTTTGGTGCTACCTAGATGACACATGTAAATGTTACTGCAAACTGGTTGATAAACTTGGATGCTATAGTTGGTTTCATTGCATATAATGAGTCCGAGGGTAAGATTATTCGTAGCAAGTGTAAAATTAAGGCCAAATCCACCATCAAGCCGAAGCTATTGGAGTTTGGACCGTCTCGAAATGGGCCTATGGTAATGGTATCTTGCATCTTCACGTTTCGACGGATTGCTTAATGTTGCTTAACCAGATTGCAGATGCTAAAAGAAAAGACACTCCATCAAGGATTTACTTAAAGATTGTAAACTCTATTTTAGTTTATTTCATTGTTTGTGTGTTAGTTCTACCCCTATAAACCTCAACTTCTTTGTAGCCCATGACCAAGCTCCACACGCCTTGTGAATGTAGAATTTTCTTTAGAATTCTAAACAAAAAAAAATTTCAAAAAATTCCAAGTGTGCTTTATTATTATTTTAAATCAATTTCATATCGAGGCATTTGTGCTAAAGTCGTATGAATCTTACAAATGATAGTATGTACAAACAAGTTACTTTCGCCGAGCTCCCTTAAATAAGAAATGTCCAAGGTTACCTGCCTATCCCTCAAGAGAACATACGTATACGTTGTAAGTTGCTGTGAAACCAGGTTACATGATATATCAACATATGTACAGTACAACTCCATAAAAGTGAAACTGAGGTGAGCTTATGATGGGAATAGTATCATATGAAACTTGACATTGTTGCAAGAATTACATCTTTCAGAAACTAACATTATGTAAAATGATAATTTTAACCATGGATAAACCAATAGTTAACTATACTACCACTAACTGTTAAAAAACACTATACATTTTCCTTAATGTGGAAATCTCCTCCATTAGCAAATTAAGCTTTGATTTTGTACTGGTTAACTGAAGGGTTAGACTGGGCAAGTCAAGTCCGGCGGGGAAAAATATCAAGTATGGTTCCACATTCACTCCTTTTCAAGGGGCATAGTCGAGTATTACCCACAGAAAATCCCCAGTATATCTTGATGGTATTCAAGTTAAGCAGCATGAAATACAGAATGTTCAAGTTAATCTACATTTAGAATTGTGACGCAGTGCTCCTCTTTTGTAGTTTTGCCTGTCAGATTTACAATGTTAACTTTGAACAAACATTGAAATAATTGAAGATTTAATAGTTTGAAAAGCAAATCACACCTTCGTTTTAGTTGTTCGCCAGCCTCCTGAATTGGTCTGCGGAGATTGATATGCATATTTATCAATAGAATTTATATTGATAGTCTGGGTAGGGCTTAAGCCTTTGTTGATCGGTAAATCCTACACGCAGTATCAAATGTTAGTAAATGTCCTTCATAAAAAAAGATAATAATGGGAGACATGAATGACATCTAAATAGTAACTTAATAAAAGAATGGTGTAAAATATAAGCTTCAAGTTTATGGCGTAAATTGTATGATGTGATTGGCATACGCTTATACTATAAATAGAGGTGCTTGGTGCTTGCCATAACCAAGCTAAGTCTAAGTGTAATCTCTAACAAAAAAACTCTCTTTGTAAAATATATAAGCTTTCCCTTATTACTAAATCCTTGTCCTCCAAATAATGAACATATTTTAGACGGATTGAAAATTATTGATGAATAAAATACATGATTTTGCATCGCACAAACTTATGGAGACATAAGCAGCTTCAAAAGAACACATTATTTCATGTTGAACTTTAGAACATAGCCAATTAAGTTTTTAATCAGTCTCTTATCATATGAGAGACTTGTATGCATACAGCTACACAAGTAAGTATACGACCAATCATTTAATGTTGTTTACTTGTGTTCGTCATTTGACAAGTTAATGGCTTTACTGTAAACAATACCCATTTAACTTTAAATCTGACTCTATACACATTAACCCACTGAAAACAGAAATTAAAGAATAAGCGCTCCGTTTATATGTGTCGATCTCATCATAATCCTATCATGTAGCGTTTCACATGACAATTTATGGTACATCTTACAGTCTTGGAAGTTACAACAGCTGACACAAAAGTAATTGAGACAGAATCAGACATTCAGTTATCAGTATATACCTTGCCTTCCTGTCCTCTGGCAGCGTTGAATGACAAACGATCAAAATAAAAGAGCACCTGCAAAAATGGTAAAAGGAAAACCGTTCAAAGGATGGTACATAAGAGAGCAAAAAAAGAGGGAGACTGAATACTATTCAGATTCCAGAATGTTAAAATCATGATGATTGCTTCTTACAGCTAGTCAGACAATCAAAGCTTTGAAATCTTAACCTTGTCGATAAGATGGAAATTTGAAGCATTTGTAGCCATAATCTGTACTCCAAGACAATGGCCAGGAGGGGAGCAGAAAGGGCAGAAGATCGTATTGTACACACAGCCATCTTCTTGGGACCAGATTCCCTGTCCTGGAATATCTTGATTATTCCTATTGAATAACCGCGGATCAACTGATATATTGTCAGCTACTAAAATTGGCAAAGCAGTTGGTGCTGACTGCATAGATGGTTGCAGTTTACATTCTGCAAGAGAAGTCAAGAACCTTTTTGATAACGAAATCAAGGTACACTTGACATATGAAGTGCTTTCACCAATGCCCAAGGAGTTTCTGCAGAGTGAACAAGAAATCTGTAACCGCTGGTCCAAAAGCAGGCCAGCAGACAAAGAACTAGCACCACTCTTAGCCGTAGCAGGTTCTAGAAGACTAAGTTCACATTTTGAGAAATGCATTGACTCAGATAATTTAGCTCTTTGACTCGAACAGCCATTTTCCGATGAATTCATCAATCTATTATCCCGAATTTCTTCAGTAGTCGCCATGTCAAACTCCATTTCCTTCATCAAGTTTACCCCTGGTGGACTAACTACTGCTCTCCTTTTCTGGGCATGAGAATTAACACTCAAATTTACAGATGACTCCTTTTCCATTGTTAACCTTTTGGTGTGTTCTCTAGTGTTCCTTTCCGGCGTGATATCAAAGCATGTCGTTACTGAAGCAGACTGCGCATGCGTCAAGGATGTATAATTTACTGGAAGACACTCTGCTGAATTTTGAATTATAGTGCAATGAGAATCGTCATCGACCATGGATGCTTCAGGGCTACCTATGGCACAGTTTCTGACTATAGGAGTCTCTTGAACAACAGAAAGTTCCAGCTCATGATCCAACAAAGCCATTCCTGGAGTTTCCCTGGACCTGAAAATAGATGGAGAATATAAGTGAACACACTAGAATGGCACAGAATAAGGAACCAAAAGGCGTGTCAGCAACCTCAGTATAAAGCTACACCAAAGCAGTCAAGTGCTGAGATCCACCATACCAGAGGATGGTTAGGTGGCCTCCATACAAATAAACAAATATCTTCAGTGAGTAAAAATAAATTAAAGGGAGAAGTAAAAAATATGATTGGTCGACAAAATTAACATCCACTCGGTAAGCCTTAAATCCGAAGATAAAAATGAAACAAAACAAAAGCCATGATTCAGATCCAAGGTGCATTATAACCAAGACATCGTAGTTTCACCTGAACTCTTGCCTGCTATAACAATTTGTGGCAATCTCATTCTGGCTATCCAAGCCTTCCGGATGGACTGAAGATGGTTCCTGGAATTCTGAGCTGCTTTCAGGTCCAACTGAGTGAGAAAGTCTAGCAGTTGACATCAACATATTTCCCAAAATAGTCCTCAGTCCACCAACTTGAGTTTTAGCCAGCTTCTGACTCTCCTGTTTTAGATATCTTTTGATGGCATTTTCAGGAGGAATATTTTCCGAATCTAGTACAGGTTCTTGCGGCAAATTAGTATTTCCAATCCTTGCCTAAACAGTGCAAAATTCAGCAGTGATAAACAGCAAAAAAAAGTAAACAACACATGGAAACATGCCAAGCAACTAAAATGAGGCGTCCAGTTAAACCTTAATTTTACTGAAGAAGGATCGTAGCTCTTCAACTGACGTCTCAAAATCGTCAGATATCCTGACTGATTTCCTTAGCCACTTTGAGATGTGAACCGTATTTCTTTCCTCACGGAATCGTTCATCTGCAAGGGCGAAAAATATTGGGTCTTTTCAAATACTTAAATTGTAAGAATAGTTGTTTGCAAGTACCAATATTCTACAAATTTAGGAATCAGGAGGTATCATCTGGGCCATCACATGTAGTGTAAGTCCCAGTTGGTGAAGTGGGAATTCTTGATGTGGACAGTTAAACAACCGCTCAAAAACACTAATAACACACAGTAGCAATAGTTTATCACGGTGGGCTATCTAGCTTGTCAAACGCTCAGTATCCCAGTTTTGGCATTATCATCCTTCTTGTGCCATAACCACAACAGGTAACTACGATTTCTATTCTTTCAGAAGCTATGTAATATCAGAGGAAGAAGTAATAATCTTGGAAGCTCACTATTTTTTTGGTTCTTAGGTCAATAGAAATGAAAGAGCGTGCCTATACACATTGTTTTTTGTAAACAAATTTGTATTTTCATAATAATGGTTTGGGTAGTAATTCCTCTTTAATGAATTTTAAAGATGGCATTCAAAACCTGATGAGAAAAAAATGCACCATTGTGTAACACCGTTTCTTGCTAGGTGCACCTTAAGCATGAGGTGCACCTAAATACAGTGAGCCTTGCGCCTAAGTGCACATGGAGAGAGTTTATTTAAACAAAGATAAATGAGTGAAGTCCAATGACATTACTAACAGAGTAAATTGCATCTCAACACACTTTAAGTGAAATAAGAGAAAGCAAGCGAGCTTTACAAGGATAAGCGAATAAAATAGGGTAAGATGAGCTAGGTTATTGTAAGTTGTAGCACAGCTCGGGTAACAGTGTACCAGTACAGATATGAACAGAGTCTTCAAAGCCACTTTAGCTATTTTGAAGAGTTTTAGTAGCTCACAAAGGAATAGATAATAATGCTTTCAAGTGAAAACAAAGATGGTCACTTGTGGGTGGATAGGCTAATGAAACTTTTAGCAGCTGCAGTAAAAAATCTGAACATCTTGCTAAAGAACTCTTATTTTGAATGCCAAGTTGTGAATTCAGGAACAGCTTCTCAAATTTATAGAATAATTTTGTTTAACAATACGTATTTTAGCTTTCAAACAAGAGACAACATGCAAGAAGTAAAAGACTAAAAGTTACACACAAAGCAGAAAGGAAAGGGTTGGTTAAAATAAAACAGAGAGTATATATCACAGAACTGCATAACAGTGTGCCTCAGGCAGTCAGGTACCCTTGGTATTTTTAGTGGTGCTAAACGAGAGCTTTTTAGGTAAGCCTATGAAAGCTTATATTTAGATATTTTTCTGGTGTATCAGCTGTTAAAAAAATGGATGCATAAAGTGTGATCCACTGAATTTACTATAGACTCAGAGAGCGCGTAATTATTGCAATAAAGAATTAGTTCATCATTTGAACACACACACATGTTATAGTGTAGTTTGCTCAGGTTGTCCATCAATGGTAAAATGAGGAGGGAGTCCACTAGTTTACAACTTTACAAACCAAAGGGGATATTCTTCGTATCGCCAATTGGTATTAAGATGGAACCTCCTTGAGCTTATGAAGTGGACTCTCTCTCCTCCTTGTGGGTGCAACCAGTCCAATTTTCGTGATTGAAACCATTAATAGTGACACTAAGTAGTTAGCACCCCATAAATGACAAGAAATAATATTTCCGATTTACCTAAGAAGATGACAGCCCCATAGTCACTGCTATGACGTATACATCTACCTGTCAACATGAATATCAAACAATTTAATATCATATCCTACTAAATCAACAAAAACAAATAACAAAGAGGCAAATAGTTTTTTTATGGGATAATGCAATAAGCTTTTGGGCATGGTATTGAACTTTCAAATGCCATACAATACGCGCATACTGACCAAGATGAAAATGATTTTGAGATTCCTACATCAATATTTTTATCATGTAAATAACCTGTCAAAAAGAAAAAAAAAACCAATATTTGACTACCACAGGTGATACATGGCGACATTTGTACGCACCATAGTATGCCACCTTAGTTCACAAGCAAATAATTTGAATACCATGCTTTGAGCATTCACTTTGACAGTTATCTTTCTACTCCTTGACAAACTTGGTGGACATAAGACGGGAATTGTGATCCCATGACTCAGATGGCAACAAGGCATTGTGATCCCGTGGATTAAGAGGGCATTGCATGGCGAACATTAATTTTTATATAAACATGCAAATAGGACACTGTTTACAACATATTTTGTGGATGAATTTGTTTCAGCATCATCATTTCCAGATGGTGCAATAATATGCCATGGTTGCCAATTTCTCATGTCTTCAGTATCAATGGGGAATAATTTCTAATTGGAGGAACTGATATATAGATCAATATCATACCATGGTTGCCAATTTCTCATGTCTTCAGTATTTCTAAAAATCATCTTCAGTAAATACTTGTATATAATTTCACGCAGGTTATAAAGAATCTCTTTACAGAGGAAAAGAGAATAAAGCAGTGCACTGCCGAAAGTCTTCTGTAATGCTTTTGAAGACAATGAGAAAGAGACACTAAAGAGTAAGAAAATGTCAGGTAAAAGTTTATAGCAAAAATTGGAAAAGAAAAGTCTTAGAAAGCCCCTTCTGTATAACTCCTAAAATAAGTAAACCACAACGTCCACCAAGCGAAACTCAATGGCTCAGGGCCCTATTCAGAAAGAGGGAATACAACTTTACTAAAGGATTTGGGTCAGTAACTTTAAATGCGAAATTTGACTATAAAACAAAAATATTAACTTTGTCTACGGGTATGAAGTTAGCTCAAGAGAAGAGAAAAACTCTTGTAAACAATGACTTCATCTTATAGATCCTTAGACTTTACCAAAAACGAAATGCAATTCCATCATTCAAAGCACTACCATTCGGAATGGCATCATTACTCGAAGGCATACAAATTAAAGAGTTCTTGATGTAGACATTATCCAAGAATCTAAACCATGCAGAGTGAAGAATGAGTTGTCACTAAGATAATACTTATGAAAAACAATGGTGTGAATACCATACCTGCAGCCTGATTTAGTGCTCGAAAGGCTTGGTGGCAGTACCACTCACTTCCACTAAGAAGATTCTTGGAAAGTTTGTACATGTCATTATACTTCTTTTTCTCTGCAACATGCAAATCATTTCTGCAAAGATATCCAATTGAAGATGGCATCAAAGAGGTACTTATAGCAGTTCAATTTAATAAAGATATAAGATACGGACAATACTTACATGTTCGGAAATGGAATACCGACTATTATCTGAAACTGGTTAAGAAACTAACGTTCTTAAAATGTGCACTGTTTGCTCCAATAACAAAAAGTATTAATTACTCCTATTTAACATAGATGAGCTAAAATAGTTAAAAGCGTGACTAAGATCACCACTATATAAAAATTTAGAACGCCTCAAAAGGATACTACTGCACGGGCATATTCATCTGAAAAGTCGATTCCTTCAGAAACCTGAAAACAAGTATCATACATGGCAGAAAATTCAGAATTTCAAATCCAATTGTTTATGGTATTAAATGACTAAATCATCATTAGATATTGCAAAAAAGCAAGCATGCAATTGTGATGAGAGCAAAGAGCCCTTAATATAAAAATGCGGCATCAGTTGTAATTGCGGAAGTGATGCAAAATCTCAGTGTTGGGATGTCACATAGGTAATACTAACAGGTTGCAGCAAGTGCAACCATATTTTCAAAACTGTTGACCAGATGCGTTAATTTTTGCTTAATCTCAACTGTAGTCTATCGTCTTTCTTTTATGACTTATATGTTTACAGATTCATTCATCATTTGGACATACACATGTTTCCTAATATTTTTGCAAAAATAAAGGAAACAACAGGAAATAATGTAATGGCTAGGAATTCCATTTGTAGTAGGAGAACATTAATATTATGCAAGAGCCCATATTGTGCGTGCATGACTGCATGAGTATGAGAGAGAAAAACTATAGAACTTGACCTCAAAAGATACACTTGCAGCTGAAATGCTGTAGATATGTCATCCAAAGTAAAACCTAATGAGACAGAGGTTGCTTCAAGAAAGCTCACTTCGATATAAATATGTCATTTCCAGAAAGAATAAACTAACTAAAGGTTGTCTCCAATGGAATTTAGCCATTTGAGCAAGTGCCAATTTCGGGGATAGGACACTAGGAGGCCCCTTGTTCTATCGTTTGAGAAGAAAAATCATTAAAGCAATAACATAATGAGATCACCAACTCTTTTGACGCATGATCAGCGAAGTAAACAGCCCAAAAAGTTCTGAAGATGATTACAGCCAAAAAGAGTTACCTAAGAGAAGGCCTTTACCTTGTTAAGAAGATTAGTAGCAAAGTAAATGGAAAAAAAAAACTCAGCTAAGGTGCTTACTATCTACTAAGCTATTTAGCTTACATTTTGAACTTTGTAAGCATTTAACCTTCCAGGTCTTGTTACCACTCTGGGCAAAGAGCAAAATCAATCTAAGCAAGTCTAGACCAGGTTAAATGTAGCTTGTATGAACTGCAGTTACTAGAAAGTCCACTATTTAAAATGAAATGCCAAGAAAAGGAAATAGGATGTTATGAGAAATAAGAAAAATGAAGCAATGGCAGAAAGTATGTCAACGACATGACGGAAGTTTGTCAAGATGAGGTTGACAACCACTAAATGAGCATGCATTAGGAAAACAATCGTTTCACACCTTCCCTCGGCAAACTGCAAGAAATGCAGCTCCCCCGCTCATATCTTGTGAGTCGGTGTCATTGCAGCAACTAGGATCTACTTTTTTGGCCTTTTTCCTCTTTCCGAGAGTTGGCTTATTTACTTTACGAATTGAACTGTAATAGCCTTTAAGTTCAGTCTCTAAATCCTCCTGACTTCCCCCTCTGGGCTCTGCAAAGCACAGAATATCAAAATTTTGGAACATTATCACTTTGTAAACATTTTTGAGAAAAGCATCCAGATTAAATTAAGGGGAGAGGCCTCATGTTCAATAAGTTGGTACCTCCTATCAAATCGAAATGCAAACTATCTTACCAACATAGACGGGCTTTCTTGCATTAAGCCGAGACCACTGTCCGGTCTCATGCCACCTTTTACATAGTTTATCCATCAGCTTATAGCTTGGGAAAAACACAAGTGATCCACCAGGGATAACACTGAACAGCTCCTCCAATGATTTTCCAACCGCATCCTTCAAAATAGTTTACATGGAGAGTTAGCCATTATGCATTGCATTAAAATGTTTTTTGGGGGGTAGAGGCTTCAAGTACCTGAAAGGCAAATACATCAGCTGTTCTATAGCTGGCATTCAAGGGATAGTCACGTGGACCTGTAGAAATTACTGATGCCAAAACCTGAATAAAATAATTGTTGTTAGCTAATAATCCATACGATACAAGATAACAAGCCAGTAAAGGTAGAAAATGGAACCTAGTGCAACTGCAAACAAAAATAACTCTACCTGAGAATCAACATCAATCACATGAGGAGCCTCTAGTAGAGTACCAAAAGGGATGCCAAGCTCAGATGAAAACGAATTCATTGGTGAAAGGGTCCTGATAAGAAAAATGGAGACACATAAAAGAATTAGTAACCTTCAATAACTGAAGTCTTAAAAATTAAGGGATAATACCATATTAAAATTCACGACCAGAAACATGCCAAGCACAAATAAAAATGAATTCAATGGCATGTGGTCTTGCTTGAATAAATACTATTGACAATATGGCTTCCGTTCTAATCTTACAAGACTTAATGAACTAGCAGAGCTGCATCTGAGTACAATCACAAAAAAAACTACTTCAACCAAATCCTTCTGAAAAAAAACTATCCAAGGGACGGTGAAATAAATTAGAACCGTCTTACTCAGTTATGTCACAACCTGTTTCTCCAACAAAAAACGCATCAAATTTAGGCTACTGCACAACAAAATAGAAACCTTAACAGTTGATTCATCCAACTATAAAACCCAACACCAAATAATAATGATTCTCCAGTTCAACTGAGAATGTTTTGTTTCTCCAACAAAAACGCAGCAATTATAGGCTACTTCACAACAAAATAGAAACCTTAACAGTTGATTCATCGAACGATAAAACCCAACACCAAAATAAAGGTTCTCCAGTTCAACTGAGAACGGTCATACTGTGTTAGACTAAGCACAATTCATCAACACTGAGCATCAGTGACCATTGGGAACTACAATCAAGTAGAGAAACTGGTCGTCTGTCGACTACTGTTACTACAAAAAGGAAGCTCAAGAAATTAAAGAGCCAATCGAAGATTAACCTTATGTACAACCATTTACTTACCCAGATGTTAAGATTACTGACATTGAAAGCTCAGAAATATCCCTGAATATAACAGCTGGGCTCAAGCACCACAAGCTGAAGGAAAGTGTCCAGCCACCCAACGTGTTTGCTGCAGCATAGCGATAGCATTAATCTACCAATTGACAGACTACAATAACATAATACGGTGATATATTTGAGTTATAAAGTCACAGAGAGAATCAAGAATATAAGTTAACCAATAGTTCCTTCGAATAAGAAACACCTTCAAGTTTTTCATATTGGGTTGAATCAAAAGTCAATACTACCCGTCATTTCCTTCGTGGAGTTTCCAATTACTTGGAATTTTATTTTGTTGTCCTCAAATCCTCAATAATCTCATCTAACCCTTGCAATGATATTTTAGTAAACTTTTGTTTATCTTTATTACCATATTTCCAATGGAGCCAAAGACTCGTTACTCTTTGATTCAGAATTATGATGGAATAAATCAAAACTTGTAAAGTAGTGGTCATTCGAAGCAGTTCTCGATGCAACTTTCATTTTGGGTCATTCGGAAACAGCCTCTTGTGTTGCTTACACAAGGGTAAGGCGACATACATAACTGGAGGAAGTAACTACGTATTAGGAATATTAATAATAGTTGGGCCTCAACCAACACCTTAAGGTTTTGGTTGAGACGGTTCATCTATCATGGTATCAGAGTCAGTGTGACCGAAGGTCACGGGTTCGAATCCTGGCAACCTCAAAACCCCTCAAAAACCACGAAGTGGAAACCAGCACACGGTATGGGTGGGCCTGTGCAAACTAACCACTCTTCAAGCCCAATGGGCATTTGAGTGAGGGAGCGTATTAGGAATATTCCTAATACTACGTAGGTTCATCTCATCTCACACGTAATGTTAAATAAAAGCAGAAAGAGCAGGGTTTGCTTGCTACATTTAAAGGGCAAGGAAAAATCACTTAATTGAATATAAGTACTCGAAAAATGATATTAACGTAGAGTATATATTCATAGACATTCATAAATAAGAAAATCAAAAACAATGAGATTGATGTCTGTATACCAGGGCACATGGGTTGAAGACTTGAAGAAATGGCAAAAGTAATCATGCTTCAAAATATCAAACACGTTCAACTGTACATTTATACATACAGAAAAGCATATACGCAAACTCACCAGTGGGTTTTTTCATAAATCGTTGCACAACCAGTTGGTAATCATGTAAATGAATCCCATTTCCCTTGAAAAAATAACTTAGTGAGCCGAAAATGCCTGCAATAGGAACAGCGATGACATAAAAGGAGCTAAGCTGCCAATTCAGCCAAAAAACTAAAACTCTTACATGCAATTACCTTCCAAAGTGACTGCTGCCATGCCACTTAAATGAGGCATTCCCGACTCTGTGTCGGATGAAGCTTTTATGGCCTGCCCAAAAAGGGAAGATGTAAGAATCCCTTATAACAAGGCATACCAGACAATCTAGAAGATACAAGTACCTTTACGGCACACTCTTGCAGAATAGGGAAACACTGTTGTGATATGTTTGCTTCCTGAAGCTCCCTTAGAGCTTTATCTCCGGTCCAACTAAGATTGCAATACATACAATCAAAATCAAATAAACAACTTGATACCTCAGTAGGTAAACTTATGTAGTTGCTTTTTGATGTACATAGATTACCTTTTCATGGATTTTTTACCACAAAATTTCCAAATACTACCCTTTTCAATCAAAATTTTTTACTCTCTTCCCCCTAAACCCTAATCAAATACTCCAAAGTTCTTCATTTACTAATCTTAATTCTCATATTTAACAACAAATTACTTCTTTTTATCATCAATTACATTAAACAACAGATATATGCTGTAAATTATTCAATGTTATTTGTCTTGGTTCATCCTGTGTAACAATCTTGTGCCGTTGTGAATAGTTGTTTTCTGAGAATTACTTCTTTATGTTTTATCATTGGTAATCAAACCACTTGGTATCCCCTATTTTGATTATTCTATCGAAATGTATTTTAGTCCATCATAGACAAACAGTCAATCTCGAATTAGCCCTAAACTCGTTATTGGAGATTGAGTAATGCCTAATTTCTTATTTGATTGTGATCAAACTGTATGTTATTCTAACAAATACACATACGACATCATAGTTATCTACCCCTTCTCCTTGTTATCTACATAATCCAAAGTCTCACGGTACATATTAGCACAAATAGTGTCCGTTGAGGCTGGCGTCGGTTGTTCTGTACATCGGTGATGGAGAGAGTCACAGCCTGCGGTGGTGGGCGCTTGATGTGGGTGCCGCTGGTGGTCGTGTGCGGTGGTGGTGGGGCCCTAGTTGACTATTTTTTCCCTTTAGTTGAATTGAGAGAAAATTAGATGGTAAGGTGAATGAGATTTTAAAATGAGAAGGGGAAAAGAGTAAGTTGCAAAAGTATTTTGCGTACATAAAAGAGCACCACCTGTAAACTTATACTGAAAGAGTAATTTGTGTACATGAAAGAGCACCACCCGTAAACTTGTACCAAATTAAGACGTAAAAGAGACATGACAGACATCATGCTCCCAGACTGTATGTTAATATGAAGAACCAAACATCAGTCCATCACTACTGTTTTAGAGCTGTGACTGCTACCTCATAGCACAAAGCCAAAGTGAGCAGAAGTGGGGAGGATAAAGTTTTGGATCATTAAATTCTAGCTTGAACAAGAGGAAAGTATGTCAAAGCTTATCAGTTTACCACAGAAGGCACAGATGTAGCATTCCCATACACAAGGATAACAAGTCAACACTACTTTGGTCAATTTAAATTGCCAATAATATTATCCTAAAACTTTACAGACAAAACAAAAATAGCTCTAAAGTACAATTTTATTTAATCGAAGCTTTTACAAGTGCTAAAGTTCACAACTTCGCTTAAAGCAATGCACGTGACAGAAGCATAAGCAGTCCTTGATACATGTTAAAATAACACATCTACCTCAAGTGTGGCCACAAAGAGGAGAGAGGGCCCACTTCGTAATCCTAAGAAGGTTCTATAACAACAACAACATCAGAGCCTTAGTCCCAAAATGTTTTGGGGTCGGCTGACATGAATCATCTCTTGGAACCGTCATGAGTGAACTCTCATCTCAACAAGAGAAAAAAGAAGGAAAAGAAAAAAAACGGAAGTGGAGTGAAACAAAAAATGGAAGGCAAAGGGGTTTTATAAATTTTAAATCGAACTTATCACATGTATAAAAACCCAAAAAATAAATCAAGAATAAAGTTTAAAGTGATTTTGAGAAACGAAGTAAAAATTAAAATAAGAATTCTGGAGGAAAAAGTGTAACAAATCCAAACATAAATTTTTTTAGAAAACTTAATAAAAACATCAAAGGCTAGAAGTCCACATGTATCATATCCCTCCATAGTGCCCTCTCCATCACCATCCCCTCCTGAAGCCCGAGAAATCTCATATCGTGCTCAATCACTCTTCTCCAAGTTTGTTTAGGTCTCCTTCTACCCCTAGCAACCGTCTCGGCACCCCAGGTCTCCAACCTCCTAACCGGTGCGTCCATAGGTCTCCTTCTCACATGGCCAAACCATCTTAGTCGGTTTTCCATCATCTTGTCCTCTATTGGGGCCACTTTTACCTTCTCTCTAATCACCTCATTCCTTAACCGGTCTTTCCTTGTATGGCCGCACATCCACCTCAACATACGCATCTCTGCCACACTCATCTTATGAATGTGACACTGCTTCACGGCCCAACACTCCGAGCCGTAAAGTAAGGCCGGTCTAATTGCCGTACGATAAAATTTCCCCTTTAATCATTGGAGCATACCCTTATCACACAAAAACCCCGTAGCACTTTTCCATTTCATCCATCCCTCTTTAATTCTGTGGGCCACATCTCCGTCTACATCTCCATCTTTTTGGATAATAGATCCGAGATATCTAAAGGAATCTGACCCCTCAACAACCTTTCCATCGAAAATAATGCTCCCCACCGCCGTCGATCTCGGCCCCGCAAATTGACACCTCACATACTCGGTCTTACTCCTACTTAGCCTAAACCCACGAGTCTCCAACGTATGCCTCCATAATTCCAACTTTCTCTCAACCCCCTCTTTCGTCTCATCAATCAACACAATATCATCCGCAAACATCATACACCAAGGGATCTCGTCCTGAATATCCCTTGTCAACTCATCCATAACTATAGCAAAGAGAAAGGGACTAAGTGCAGAACCTTGATGCACACCAATGGTAATGGGGAATTCTTCCGTTCTCCCAACATTAGTTCTAACACTTGTACTAGCCCCTTCATACATGTCCTTTATGAGGTCGATATATTTTTTTGACACACCCTTTCTCGCCAAAGCCCACCAAAGTATTTCTCTCGGGACCCTATCATATGCCTTCTCCAAATCAATAAAAACCATATGCAGGTCTTTCTTCCTCTCCTGATGGTGTTCCATCAACTGTCTCATGATAAAAATTGCATCCATAGTCGATCTCCCAGGCATAAAACCAAATTGGTTTTCCGAGATATCTACACATTTCCTAAGCCTCTGCTCGATTATCCTCTCACATAATTTCATCATATGACTCATAAGTTTAATTCCCCGACAGTTGGAACACTCTTGAACATCACCTTTATTCTTATACAAAGGGACTAGAGTGCTTCTTCTCCAAGCTGAAGGCATCTTGTTACCCCTCCAAATCAAATTGGCAATGGGTGGAGTGACTCCTTAGTTTATAGTGTTTTAACTCTCTCCTTATTCTTCAATATGGAACACTTACATGTGACAGATCTGTTGGGTTGGAGCTATCTTTAGAGTAAACATAAAACCTAAGAAAATTTATTTCTTTTCCATCAAATGAATTAGTTTTCCGCATATGCTTTAAGATTTTACTAAGAATTTGAAGCATTGGTCACACCAATCAAGCAGTTAGGAGTCTATTGATGAGCCCACTGTAACATATGGTACAATCAATTTGCATTGTCTACCATGATATTGTTGCTTGCAACCCCTCACTCTCCCTATTCAGTATTCACCAAGACGACTATCAAAGTTTCTCCATCTGATCTACTTTGGTGTTTCAAATGATAACTATGCTCACGTTAGAAGTCACAGTAAGAAGGTCAATATTCTACCAGGCAGCAGTATATGTAAAGGTCTTAGATAAGTTTTGTGTTCACCCATTGCTTACTCCACTCTCCAAATGTTGTTATGTTAAGTATAGTTAAAACCTTACATATTACTGATCATATTCATCTATTTGCGGGAAAGGCTGCCAAAGCATAGATTCTCATGACAGATTTTACAGGGCGTTTCTTTCTAGTCATTAAGCTATCTAATCACCAAAATGAAGCAGTTCATTCATCAATGTCGTCCATGCGTATCCAGTGACCAGGGTCGTGGTTGTTAAGGTTCAACACATACGTTAGATGTGAAGGAATATCTTTCTTCAACCTCATTATATCTCTCTACTACGTTGAGCTTATCCAAATAGGGTTTTGACTTTTCTCTCTCCTATCCCTCTTACCCCAACCCTTTATCTTCAGCATTCCTTTCCTTTACCTTTCTTTTTGGTGAAACAGAAAGGGTAAATTATAACCTATACTTATGACAAATGACATTAGGTGAACGCTGAGAAAATCATAAAAGATAGAGGACTAGTTACCTTAAATATTATAAGCATATACTAACAGGTGAAACATGGAAAACAATCAACTGAGTTATACTAAATAAAGTAGAACACTAACTACGAATGAGGGATTAGAAAATTTCAGCATTGTTTAGAGGGGAACCATAAGTCATAAACTTAATAAGTCAAGATCACCCATATTTACCCACCATTTAACAAACATCAAAGTAAAAAGAACTGTACTCAGTGACTCGAAAACTAAATCAGCAAAACGGACAACAACAATTAAAGCAAAAAATTGAAAATAATGCCAGGGTACTTGGTCAAAAGAACGTACTCACCATGAAAAGTAGTGCTGAAACTCACGCTTTTCTAAGGAATCTTTTCGGTTGTACATCCAGGTAATGATACCCTTCAAAATTCAGCTCATGTCAATAATAGAGAATGGTGATTAAGTAGTCAAGGGAAATACAACAAAACTAGAGGTGTAAATAAGCCGATTGAAACTTAGCACGGTGTCATGGACTGAGCTGATTTCAGAGAGTGTTGAGGAGGCCCAACAAATTTAGACTCATACACTAAGATGTCTACTTATGTGGAAAATAAATAAATAAATCACCTGCACCATCTCAAACAAAGGTTGATAAATCAACGCATCCGCTCCACAGAGTTGGCCTAACTCCATCTGCAGTTCTTTCAACACATATGCAAGCATAAGCACACATCGTCATGAAAATAAATAATATCTAATTCTGATGTACTTACTTTGAAAAGCATCTTCATCAACATCCACACTACCAGCTTCACGTGAAATGTCCTCTATATTACTGTCAAATGTCAGCAAATACATTGATTACAGCTCAAACAAGCCAAGTTGGTAACACTCTACTATATGGTCTATACCCAAATTAACAGTGCCTCCGAATCTTCCAGACATATGCTAACTTGCCACGGTGCAAGTAAGGTGATAACAAATGAAAGATGGCAAAACACATGCCTTAAAGACTCCACACTCCACAGGGGTTTCTAGATCTTTCATTTCCGTATTGACGGATTTTTCTGTTAGTGACTTAATTCTTCAAAAGGTTAAAAGATCGAGAGCAATTACTCCACCTTCACCTCCCAGAAAGACTAAACCTTAACATGGTCTAACTCAAATTTTGTCTACTTCAACTCAAAAGACACAAGATACATATTCAGAAATGTACAACAGTACACCAGAACGAAGGATAGCTGATTAGAAAATATGAGACGTACTGTGCTTCATCAAGAATGAGAACGGCTCCCTTAATATCCACTTCCATTGCTCTCCGAATAACTGGATTAATGATATAACTATATGGACAAAATATAATATGTGCGTCATCAGCCATTGATCGTGCTGCGAAATATGAACAGCCTGAAAATGCCAAGACACAGCACAAATTTTTCAGTTTGACACAAATATCTTTGATAAATGTGTAAGCAATCAGACAGAAGAAAACAACAGGATCACTAATGGACTAGCCTTTTACTGTCTTCCCAACTTTCACAAGATCTTCAATATCATGGGCTTCATTGCAACCTCCTTTCTGAACAGACGGGTGAAATTTTACTTTGTGTGCATTTCTGGATTGAAGTGAAGAAATCAAGATAAAGCCAGCACTAAAAAGATTAACAAAACATAATAAATGATCCAGGCTGACCTAACTTACTTAAAATGTGGACATCCACTTTCCTTGTCCTCAAGAAGTAATTTGCTGAAAATAAATGCAGAACTCCTTAAAATAAAAATCTATTGATTGCAAAAGTACCAGCGGTTTAGGTTAAAGAAACTTCACCATTCTTCATCTATATTTTCAGTTTTGCGTACACTTGCATTTGTGCAATAATGTTTCCTTGATGCCTGGAAAGATGATAGTGAATGATGAAGCAAGCACAGTAATTCCAAATTTTCGAATCAAAGCACAACTTGTCTGTTTAATGCAAATAAACAAGATTTTAAAACAACTCAGGACACAGATTTTTTAAAACGTAAATATAAAGACACACACAACACACACATATATATATGAAAAGCTGACATGTTAACGAAAAAACCAAGTTAAAGCAAAAAACAGAATGTAGATCAACTTGCAATACAAGACAGATAGTGCAATGATAATATGGAGAAGGCAAGATGAAATTAGCCAATGTTCAGTGTTTAATATAATGGCGAACGCCATATTCAATGAGAACTAGGCATAGCAAAATGGATTTTTGGAATTCAACCTACCAAAACAGCCATTGGGACTCTGTAATTAGTCTTCCGGTACTCACGTATCACTTGAGAGATCTGAGAATGAGTCCTCCTGCCAGAAAAAAAAAGGCAGATACAGATATTTAGAGTTTAGTAGAATAAACTTATATGGGTGTTCTTGTAGATCCAAAGCTGTAACTTTGATGAAGATAAAGGGAAGCAAGTTCAAAGTAAACAAATGCTCACATCCTTTACTTGAACGAGTATCGATCTTTCTTTGTTTACTTCAACACATATTGTTTCTTAAGAATAGGCTGTCGGTAGTTAGCTTTGCAACTTGTTCGCTCTAGTATGCAATCATTATGAACAAGTTCTGGCAACAATTAATTGGTCATTCGATGAAAAAAAAATGTATGGGTCTATGGGATGTCCATCTGCTCAGACTAGATACTTCCAATATAGTTAGATTTTATTCTTCAATTTAGAGCCACTTCTTTCTCCGTATGCTGTTCAGAGAAAGCTTAAAGGTGTCTTACGGAATAATAAATAGGCCCAATGATGTGCAGACATTGTGGCATGCCAAACTCACTATCCATATAACAAGTTACAGGTTAACCAGTAGTCTGATTGTTGTTAAATATAACAGCAAAACCAGGGACACCAGTCAACTCTTTGATGACCCACGAGGTACAGTAGAGGATGGTTAAACATGCAATACAATGAGCAAAGAAAGATTGACTGACACGCCAACATCTGAAATATTAGAATCGTTGGCTTCTTGCTGCAGCAATTAATGCTATCAATAAACTAGTCTGCTAAGACTGGCAACGGAATATAAACCAATAACCACCACTGTTGTAAAAGATAAAACTTGGGAAGATAGCTATGAAGTCTTGGTTAAGTGAGAATCTGAGAATTACTGTTCATCACCATTTTGGTAAAGTAAAAATAAATAGTGTTGGATATATAAGCATTAAAGTGGAATACACATTATCTATTTGGTGGTAAATAGCAAATAGAGCAAAATGACAGTCGGCTGCCCTGTGAAATTCAGCACTTACGAAGCATAAAAAATAGTAGGCACCACTTTCTTCTTTTGACCTTTGTCATTTGTTGAAGGCGGGGATGCATCTGGTGTAAGAGTCTCTGCAACAACAACAAAAAATAGCAACCTCGTTATTAGACATGTCAAAATCTGCACTCCTGCTTCACAAAGGATATCAACATACACGATCATCAAGTTCATAAACAACAGGAGTCCATGGGCTCTAATGGGAGTGCTAATACACTCAAAGAGTCAAACTGACAGACCTTAATACAACAGCACAACCACTTAATGAATAAAGTGTATTTCTTGAATCAGCTAACCATGTCACAGATTCATAAAAATTCCACTTAATAAGCTTTTTTGTGTGCATGGCTTATCCTTTTCCGTATCTGGGGAGTCAAATAATCACTATTTGTGAGATTCATACATGGGAATTGGAAATTAAATATATGATGGAATTACTCTTTGACACACGGATTTTACTCTTTTACATACATTTTCATTAACTTTCAATATTATACCCTTTCTCCAAACCTAATCAAATATCATAATAGCTCTAAAACCGAATCTAATAGCTCTAAAATTTTGAACATTGAATCATAATTCACCCACTAGTAAAGTAATTTGGTTGTTTTGTTGAAATTATGAAGGAGCAATTATTAATTTGTTTGGGTGAGATTACTAGGGTTTATTAACCTTCAATTTCCAAGCCTCCGACATAAAGTTCTACAGTAACATTTGTTGTGAATTGTAGAGGATGAAGTGGTTTGATATACCATTCTTACATTCTCACATTTAGAACACAAATACCAAAGTAGGTCCACCAATTAGCAACGTATTACTAGTGAATAATAATGATAATAATGGTGGGGGGCTGGGGAAGGAGTGTCTAGGGAGGGAGGGTCTGGATAGAGGAGGCCAAAAAAGATAGTTGATTTATGGTGAAACAGAGGTCTATCAGAGAACAGTTGGTCGGACCACGGTTTTATCGGAATAAGGTCGTTTGAAGTGATTGTCAGACGGAATGAAGGAAGGAGACCAAGGGAAGGGAGGGGAAATAAAAACAATCAAGTAAGAGAGGAAACAAATGACCAGGGTAAATTTATAAAAGTCGTATGTGAAAGACTAAAATCCATATGTGAAAAAGCACGTCCCTACATATACTCGAGGTGATGTTACGTGATGTTCATTGTTGCCAGAGGTGGATCTACATAAGAGGCTACGTAGGCTTCAGCCCAACTAGTTCTTAGGAATATAAACGACTCACATCACTAAATTGTCAATGTTTCAACATAGCACAGTTGGCAAGAGAAGTTAGATGACGAATAATTTGATCATTGCTAAATTTACTTAAAACAAATTTGAGACACCCGCTTATGTGAGAATACAAAAAGATTGTATGACGGAGATTCCTAGTCTTCGTTTTTTTATAATGGTTGTTAAATTTAACAGAACTTGTATTATGAATAGTACTGGAGAAATATTTGTAAACGAGTATACATTTTGTTTAATCATATATTTTTATAAGATGGTGATTTATATTGTAATTCTCCAAATAAAACCAAAAGGCTTCGTCATCATTCACAGCTATGTAGGTAGACTATATGCAACTCCAATTATATGGTTTGCGGGTTTCAATTGTCTAACCACCATTGACGTGCCCAACCTACTTCTAAATCAAGGATACGCTACTGATTGTGGCTCATTAATAAACTCTATTCACGCTATCAAGTTTCTAGCAAACCTATAAGATTGAGTATTTTTGACCTTCTCTTAGTACACATTAGGCAAGACTCTATGAGATGTCGGTGTTATTGTTGTGTTTTACCCTCTTTGGCCTTCTTTCGATCATATTTTGGCCCAAACATATCAAAATTATTGGTTTCTAAAGTTATTTACTTATATGCACCTTTGGATTGCAAACAAAAAACCTAATTGCACATATACCCCCTTCTAGATTAGCAAAAGCCTAAATTTGGATGCAAAAATTCTCAATCCTACCATAGGTTAAAATAAACCAAAAAATATATAACTCCATTTGGATGACTAATGCCTACCTTGGACAGCTACATCATAAACAACAATCATATAATGCGACGAATATGCTTCCAAACATTGAAAGGCATTGCTCCATTTATATTATGCAGAATGTAGAAAGAACCTAAATTTATATGCAAAAGATCTCTGAATTTAAAACCCGTCACCTAAAATCCCTTCCATTGCACAGGTCACACCAACAATCTGAATTTCAAATTTCCTCGACCAATTACTCAAGTTAGGGGTCAACAATAAACAAGACCAAGACAGGGAACTGAAAACCGTCAAAATGCGCACCAAAAAACCTCACCAACAATCATTTCTCCAACCAAATAAACTCGAACCATATACCTCTTCCGAGTCACTAAAACCCAGAACTTGGATGCTCGATTCCTTTCATCCTGCCTTAATCTATCAACAGAACTCCAAAGACGAATATTTCATAGCATGCAAGATGCAAGCAAAATGCTTAGAGCAACATCGACTACTACCACTACACCAGAGCATTGATCAACATAAATCACCCTTTGAAACCGTCACTGAATAATCGGACACCAATACTAAAATTGCATTGCTCAAGTATTTTAATTAATAGCATCAAAAAGACCCCAAATTTGCACACAAACAATCAGCAATTATAAAAATAATCGTAAAAATTAGGGTTTGCAATTACAAACCTGAAAGCTGGGAATCCTCAGCAATAAATCCACCACCATGATTAATCGGATCAACCAAAGCTCTAGGATCAGGTTTCGACGACGACGACACCGGATTATCCTTCCGGTGTCGCTGCCATGCAAGCGCAGAGCAAAGTAGAGAAAGAGACTTTCCAGTACCAGTAGGCGACTCAAGAAGCGCGTGACAGTGTCCGTCACGGCTGGCCCGGTCAAGTGTAGATATGACCCGACCCATGAAGGCTAATTGGGTCCCGTACGGCTTGTATGGGAACTCTACCGGTATTCCTCCGATGTGGTACACTTTCGGGCACGGTTTTGTGGTTGGATGGTCCGGTTGAGGTTGAGGTTGAGATTCTGATAGTGATTGCGCGTTCGGTTTTCGACCCATTTTGGAATTTTGGGTTGTTGATGGAGGTTTGGGAAGTGTGGAGAAATGGAGGGTTGGTTGGGGAAATGGGGGAAGAAGGAGGGACGGAGAAGGGAATTAGGCGGGAGATGGAAGATTAGGGTTTGAAATTGATTGAAAGGGCGAAGTTGGGTCAACTATGGCGCCAATCTCTTCCAAGCTTGCTGTGGACGTCTCGCCGAACTAAACCTGGCTAGGAAGTAGGAAGGTGGGTGTGAAATTTACTCCCGCTTCATTCGTCTCGAACTAATAATTATTTTCATCTAAAATACTTACTAGTGGTAAACCCGTGCAAAATTGCACGGTTACATTTTTAGAAAAAATATGATGGATAATTAATATTACTGAATAGTGTCAATAATACGTGAATATTGTGCATTCAATTTCGATTATATTGATAATACGTTAAAATGCACATGATTTTTATTGTTTTTTTTAAATCGATATATACGTTATTTCAAGGTTATTTTGTACCGTTATGTTTATGATATGATTTCGCAAAATATATAAATTTGTCAACTATTATTGGTTGTTATATTAATATTATGTTATTTTTATTGTTTTTTAATTTAGTATTGTCGTTTTTTTTTTCGATTGCAAAAATGCACGGGTATATTTAACCGGTATACTTTTAAGAACATCGATATAATATATCGATATATTGTGTATTGGAATTATTTATTGGAATTTTTTAACTTTACTCAATTTTGTTTTTAAATTTAGTATTGTCACTTTTTTTCGATTGCAAAAATGCACCGGTATATTTAACGGGTATACTCTTGCCAGAAATTAAAACTTCATGTTTATGAATTTATATAAAAAATGTTACGTAATATTTCTTAAACTACGTTATCAGGTATTTATTCAAAATTTCAGACGGTTATTTCTCAGGAAATTCATAAATGAAATTGCGGTTTATTCTAAAATTTTAATACCATAAACCGTTTTAATGTTAAAACAGTTGTGCAAATTATTAATTATCCACAGGTATATTCAATCCCGCTATTAATCATTACGTAAAATTTACGGTTTATTTTTGTAAAATCAAAATAGTTGTGCAAATGAATTACGCAATTTTACACGAGTTTTTCGTAAAATTTCATGTTTACGAATTTATATAAAAAATGTTACGTAATATTTCTTAAACTACGATATCAGGTATATATATTTAGAATTTCAGACGGCTATTTCCTAAGAAATTCATAAAAGAAATTGCGGGACCCACCTGAGAGAATTAAAAAAAAAAAAATCATAATTGCATTAATGACGTGGTGCGTCGAGGGCTTCTGAAATGATTCAGTAATTATATAGATAAGATTAGACGTTCAAATATAAGTAACTACTAGTTTTAAAGTTATTTAAGAAGTTATTAAAAAAAGTTGTAAATATAAATAAGGTTTTAAACTAAAGTAGTAAAATCTCCCTACTTGTAATAATTGGTTAATAAAAAAATTATGAATTTTATTTGAAAATTTCACTTGTAATTAGTATAAAATGATACAATAGTGTTAATTGGTCGAGTAATTATCATAGTAAGATACGCACTCTTGTCGGCTAAATTTGAATTTCTACTTATGCGTTGTTACTTAGGCGCGGCGGCGGCCTAAAAAAATGCTGACTTATATAAATAAAACAAAATTATTCTTGCGGAAATTATCATAAAATTAGTGAAATTATAAATTAACCTGTTTTTTCAATTAATTACACCCGTGCACTGTGCAAAATGAAACTTTTCAGTAGATATCCTAGAATACAAATTCTAACTCAATTTTCATTTAGTACAAATTATTACTTCGTAAATGGAACAAAATTAGAATAGACTTATGCACCTTTAAAACAGTTTGATCAATTTATTATATATTTAAACCCAATAAATATCATGTAAAGATATATTATAAGGTGTCAGAAAAATACTTCAAAAATCTCATTAACATGTACTACATAAGAAATACCATATGTTTTCATGTGAGAAAAATTACATGAATAATTATTATTAAAATCCATTTACTATAAAATGAATAGCATTTAGAAGACTCTTATTGGTTCCTTATTTTTAGGGAGTAAAAAAGTGGTGGTTTCCCAAGAAATTCACGTTCTTCTCATTGAATTAATTAGGCCTTGCTGTAGAAACATTTCTTTTCCATTGACAAAAAAAAAATTAATTAGCTAGTATATATCCTACCTCCATCTTATCTATATTAAAACAAAATCATTTCAAGCAATTTGGTGCAACCACCTCATCCTACGCCAACATATTATTTGCATTAGTGGTAGGGCCCGTTGAAAAAAAAAATAATTAAAAGAAAAAAAGTGGTAGACGCAACCGCAATCTTATATTCTTATCTATATTAATATAGAAACATTTAGTGCATCCACATTAAGCCACGTCATTAATCAACAATTCTTTTTTTCTTTTTTGCATTTTTTCCCTGATGGGCCAGTCTTTGAAACCCCACAACATTATTCATTTTTTTTACGATTACTTTTCCGACATTTAACTGTCTTTTATATTTTTTTTCCTTAAACTTTTACGTCTATAATTTTTTTTTAAAAAAAATTGTTCTATAAATAAATATAATAACAATATTGTTAAAAAACACAAATTTAGAGGAAAAAAATAACATTATCGTCTAAATTCTTTAAAAATCAATGTTTAATCACTCTAAATATTAAATATAACCACATACTCATATGAACTAAAAGTATAAAATGGATCTAAAATATCCCGTATAAAAATAAAATTTATCTAAATCAATTTTTATGATGACAATTCAAAAAAACAACAAAAACACGTAATTAACCGATCTTATTTAATTTAGTTATTAAAATATTTTAAATAAAAACTGTTTTTAAATTAATTTTATGTAAAAGGAAAAAATTGGACAAAAATTTCAAGATGGTAATGTGGTACACTGGAAATACAAATGAATACTCTGTTTGTTAGCGTATATATCTCAAAAATACCGGACTTTCGTATGAAGAAAAACAAAAAAAAAACTCAAAACAACCTTAATTAAAACACTAAAATAAATAAGCCGGGTTAGATGGTGGATTTTCTACATTGTTATCCAGCTCTACACATAACTAATAAACGAAGTACAAGTAATATTAATTTGTATCACATATTCATATTGAAAGTAGTTATTTTATTCCATCTTACAACATTTTCATATAACCAAGAAATAAATAACATTACATAATATTTCGTATAAAAGTTAATATGTGAATTTCTTTAACATTTTGATATATCAATGTTTTTAAATATAAACCCGCACAATTTGAACGAGAATAAAACAATTTTTACAGATGTAATATGCATGTTTAATTAAATTAGTTGACAATAACTTCAATAATGAACCCGTGCAAATTGCACGGGAGTAAAACTAGTTATCCTTTAATCTATTCATACTATTGCTTAATTATTATGAACACTATATTATATAATATATAATATGATGACATGATGATAATTTTTTTTTGTTATAAAAGCTAACACTAATAACAACCTCTAAATAATTATTTTTACAAAAAACATTCACTGCAAAATTATTATAATAAAAATTTTACAATATTAAAAATAATATTGTACATTTATAAACCAAAAAAATTATTGAAAGACGAAAATCGAAAAATTATATAGAATGGTCCTTTTTTATACCACAAATTCTCATTTGCGACGGGTATATCCGTCGCAGACTTGCGACGGGTACTATTTTATCTCACAAAATATCCACTTTTTCTCTCTCTCTCTCTCTCTCACGTGGTCCCCTTTCTCCACTAACTCATTTTCTATTCATTTTATCTCACAAAATATCCGTTATAAATGGTGACCCGTCACAAGCAAGATTTACTATTTTTATACGAGTAACTTTCATCAAAAAGTTATTAAATATAAAATAAATATAAGAAAACTTGGAAAACCGGAGAAAAATAAGAAAACTGAAAACAAGTTTTTTTTTTAAGAAAACGTATACATAAAATGCATACAAAACATGAACAAACATTTAATAGCAGTCTCTTAAAATTTGTGGATGATTTTATAAAGAAAATAATAATGTATTGTTAGTAATTAAGACCATCTTTTTACTCCATGCATGTTAACGTAGTTTTAATTGACTAATTCTCGAAGGTTGTTATATTTTCTCGAAAATCGTAAATTTATATTTTTTTTTGGTTAATTTAATGGGTTGGGTTTATTTGATCTTATTCAAAAAAAATTGATCTACGTTTCTTTCATTTTTTAATCTACGTTTTTTTGTTAATTTTTATCTCCTCGTGTATTTTTTTCATTTTATTGGTTGGGTTTATTTGATCTTATTCAAAAATCTTTGATCTACGTTTCTTTCATTTTTTAATTTACGTTTTTTTGTTAATGTATTTTTTTCATTTTTTTAGATGTACGTATGTTTGTTAATTTTTAATTCTTTGTATAAATTTTTTCGTTTTTTTTTCATTTTCATACCTCTAAATATTTGTTAGTTACTTCTAATTGTCCAACTTTTTTTAATATTGTTGAATTTTATGTTTCTGGGTAGAATTTTAATGATTTTTTTATTTTCGAATTTGGAGTAAAGTTGTTTTTATTATTATGGAGATAAAAATTATTTGTAACTTTAGAATGTTAAACGAGAAAAGTAAAATGAAGAAAAATTAAAGCTCTTTGTGTGAGTGGTGGGACATGGTGAGAAAGAAGGTTTTTAATTTCTTAAAATTAAGCAACCAATGAAAAAGTAGGAAAAGTTGTTCCTTTTATAGATAAAGAATTTTACAATATTTTTATGTGCTTTTTCCATATTGTTGGCCATTAATTACGACCTAAACCAGTTAATTACTTTTTATTTAACTAATGTGTTTCACTCAAATGAAAAAAAGTCAATATATGAACTTATATATTTTACAAACTATTGTTTTTATAGAATAATATGTTCTTTTATTTAACATTTTGAATTACTTTTTGGTGCACTATAGTTTTGATTATTTTTACAGCATTAATATTGATCTGTAATTTTTCTTAAGATTTTGACCCTATTGAATTAATTTAATTTATTAGTTAATTTTTTCACTATATTTTCCGACTCTTGATTACATCACCATTAATTTTATAACGTAGTTTAGTTTCATGATTGGCTTATATATGGTGTTAGTTTTGGTATTATTGTACCGTGATTCAATAATATCACGTAATTCATTCAAATTGTATATTCTATTTTAATTCACACATTTCTGATTACACAAATTCTCATTTGTGACAGACGTATCCGTCGCAAGCTTGCGACAAATGAAGTAAAACTCATGTGGGGAGGTAAGATAGAAGTAAAACACATATGTAATATCAAATTATATTGTTTTATCTAACAACATGGGTAATATTTGACCTATCGCAAGCTTGTGATGGATATACCCGTCACAAGAGAGACTTGCTGGATTGTGCAACCAATTTAGAAAAAAAAATGTGTGTTATTTTAAATTAGACCGCGTTTTTGACTGAATGAATGTATCATGTATTTTACTATACAGAATTATCATTATGTATTTACTTAATAATTATTCATTTATTACGTTTATATGATTCAATAAATTAGTAGGTTGCTTTTAAATATCTAACACGATCACACATGACACAACGGTTCAACTTGATTGTTGTATTACAAATTTTCTATATAAAAGCAAAAAAATATGGGAGAGTAAGTGGGGGACATTGTGGGATCTACTAAAAAACAAAAAAAAATAATAATGTACTTTAAACCACAGAGCGACACATCAGCCCTGTGGTTGTTGCTTTAATAAATTAGATTTTATGATAAAATATAATAATTTAATAATATGTTGATTATAACTAAAGTAAGCACATTTTAACAAAAAAAATGTATTTTTTCACATATGTGTTTTAACATTTTACCATTGTCATTTTTCTCTATCTCAATTGATTATTTTTCATCTTCCTCTCTTGAATCCGGCAACTCACACTCTACCGACAAAAATACGCTCTTGTCCAAAGTGTTGAAGAATTAATTGTCAACAAATTTGTTGCTCGATTATTAACGAATAGGATGGAGGGTACAAATTGGAAAAATGTATGCAAAAAATATTATTGTCGAGAATGTTTTTTTTGGTGACGAGGGGTGTAATCCCCCGGGCCCACATGCATTCCCGCACCACCACATGGAACATGTAAACCACCATCTTTGAGGGCTGTGGTGGTCAAGTGGTCATCGCCCCGACTAGTAATTGGACCTGAGACCTCTCAACTCCTGCATTTCTGTAAGCTTAAGGTTTAACTCATTTACCCCTGAACCTGATTGTCAAAAATGTAAACTAATGCGAGGAATAGTTTTGTTCTTCTCATCAACTCCATTTTCAATTGGTACAAATACATATTGTATCGGCAATCATCGTATTCTATTGTCACTGCTACAGATATAGCTAACAACGGTTAAAAACCGTTGTTATTAAATAAAGCGGACGTTCTCGTAGTGTCCATTGTTAATGCTTACGACAACGGTTAGAATTTTTAGAGTAACCGTTGTTGTAAAATATGACAACGGTTAAAACAACCCGTTGTTGCATACGCCATTCCGTTGTTAAAAAAGTCCCCCTAATGAGTGTAAAAAAATTTGGTGGGAAACTAATAACAACGGTTTGTTTACAAAAAAACAGTTGTTAATAGTCTAAGTCATTTATTTAGGCGTCAATTTAATTTCTAGGGTATAAAATTTTAACAACGGTTTGTGTACAAAACCCGTTCTTAATAGTATCAATGACAACGGTTGTTTTCCTAATAACCGTTGTTATTAGTTTCTTTCTTTTTTTTAAAAAAAACTGAATTATGTTACATTAACAGCAATAAAATTACAACAACAATAATACATTCACCAAGAACAACAACAACAACAATAACAACATTAATTGAATTATATAACAATATAAACCAAGAAACAATAACAACGACAATATTAAATTCACGAAAAACAACAACAATATTATTAATACATAACCGCGGCAATATTATCAATTAATACATAATAAACCATGAGAGGCCATGAGAGCACATCAGCAACAATATTACATTAAAAAACGAAATAACAACAAATAAAACTGGACACTTCCGCAGACCATGGGAGGAAGCTCCGCACTTCAGTGAGTAAGAGCATAAAGCACAGACACGACACTGTTAAAAGGGTTATAAATTTCTGCATGAGCAACGACATGAGCATTACGCTGCAGGTCTGCATAAACCTCAAAAAAATTAGTTGGCCCGCAAAAGTGACGGTTGTCGTTGCGCGTTGTCACCCACGTATAAGGCTCGTCCCCTTGATACATGTTTCGTATGCCCATTTTGTGGGAAAATATCCGTATATATTCCCAATACTTTATACGCAGGATTATAACAAATTTATAATGTACGATTTATGGTCATAAACGAAGAACAAGATACAAAAATAAGGATAAAAAATTAGCCTTCTGTCCTTGCAAAGGCCTAAGATCATATATCAAAACAGATATTCTCCTAATCGTTGCACCCAAGATGTTCCAATAAATACCGCTTCTAGAGCTAGAAACTGCAAAATTACCTTTAATTTTGTGTAAGATGAAAGGTAGAGAGAAAGGAGGTATGTATGTCGTGTAACTCGTCCCCTTTAAGTGCAGAGTGAATGTCCTATTTATAGCTGCAAACAACCTTGCTATTAGACATCAACTAGGATTCCCCAAATCAGTATTTGGTTCTACCTACAGCACTTCATAACAACTGAACAACTTAATAATTGCTCAGACCGAAATTCTATCTTTATAGAATCGGTTATATGTCTCTCTCTTGTGTAGTGTTTTATCTTATAAATATCTTATATTTATAATCCACTAATTAAATATAACCTTTTATATTTAATTAAATCATTTAATCTTTATTAAATAATTTCATTACACATAATTAAATATAACATTTTATATTTAATTACGAATTAACATTTTAATTCGTCTTTAGCTAATATTATTTAATCAGTATTAAATAATTATGTCATCATTACATTGACTAACCGTTTAGTCATATAGGGTATCAATATGATTACATTTTCATCTAATCATATCTCTCAGATTCCATCCTTTAGGTGTGACTCTTAGGGACCAGTTGATTACCGTCATCTGTATGAAAATAACGTCAAACTTTCTAGCAAGCCAACCGTTATTGATAAACGTGAATCAACTGGCTAAAATACAAAGTATACCCTGTGTTCCTTTAAGAGATTTATACGTGTTGTCGCACTAACTGTTGAGGACACTAGCTCCAACAATCTCCCACTTGTCCGTACAAGTGTATGTGCGATAACCGATTCTCATATCCAATTAAATTTCTCCCACTCAATGGAAAACAATTTGCAAATCTTTATTCACAAAGGTCGTATTTTACAAGTGATCTGTATCAAGAGTGGTTTCCCCGACTAAAGAGTAACTCAACTGATAACGAATCATTATTCGAGCTTGGCCAAGCATTTCAGTTACTACTCCTCGAGTGGCCCTGAGAAATATTAAAACCTGATAAGGGGTGGATATTTCCTTCAACTCGAATCTTGCAGATGTAAGCACAGTATGAAATGACCCAAAAAAAATTCTGCTAAGCCCCAGTTACGGTCAGCTAGTGAGAAAGAAATCAAAGTCACCCAAAACTGCCCTTTATCTCAAGAAACAGCCGACAGTCAAAAGAATCGACTCAAGGAACACGATGGACGTCCTAACCACGACCCGACACCGAATGTTCAGTAACATTTAGGACTCCATTGTGTCGTCATGAAAATTGTCCTACGAGTTATCGTTATAATCTCGTATCTGTGATCGATCAGTCAACGGTTTGACCTATGTTTTATTGAACCCACCATCAATCGACGTCACAAAATAATTGCAGAGTTATCAGCTCGTGTAGGCAATTACGGACTAAAACAAATATAATGTAATTCAGTTCACTTTGTGGTGTTCAATGTTGTCAGTACAATCCGCATGAAAAACAATATATAAAACAAAATCGATGGTGTTATAAATAGTATATGAAATAGATAGAATATCCAATTCACAAAATTACTAATATAACTCAGGAACACGTTTAATTCCCATTGAAATAACGTGCCCTCCATGTTTATCATGTCTTAATGGTTTAGTGAGAGGATATGCGATGTTGTCATCTGTCGCAATCTTGTCTATCACTATCTTCTTTACTCAATAGTAGAATCTGCAATAACACTCTACTTGGAGCTTTTCCAACTGACAACAGCGCCATTAAGAGTAAAAACGAATCCAGACTGAGATTTCGAGTCATCTCGATCCGTTTGGAAGCTAGCATCTTCGTAACCATTTGCGCAAAGCTCAGTGTCTCCACCATAAGTCAATACCCAATCTTTAGTCCTCCGTAGGTACTTAAGAATGTTTTTAACAACCATCCAGTATGGTTCACCTGGATTGCCTTGGTACCGACTGGTCATACTCAAAGCATATGCCACGTCTGGACGTGTGCATATCATGACATATATGACCGATCCTATAGCTGACGCATAAGGAATGCGACTCATGTGTTTGACCTCTTCCGGTGTCTTAGGTGCCTGAGTCTTACTCAAATGCACCCCCGAGATCATCGGAAGTAACCCCTTTTTGGAGTTGGTCATGCTGAATATGTCAAAAATATTATCTATATAAGACTCCTGACTCAGTGATAACATCTGTTGTGATCTATCTCTATAGATACGGATCCCCAATATACATTGTGACTCACCCAGATCTTTCATCTGGAAATGGTTCTTTAACCATACTTTAACCGAAGATAAGAGAGGGATGTCATTTCCGATCAAGAGTGTCGTTGACATACAACACCAGAAAGACGATCTTGCTCCCACTCGACTTGATATATAAGCACGGTTCTTTGACTGATCGAATAAAACCATTTTTTTTATCACTTGGTCGAAACGATGATTCCAACTCCTAGACGCTTGCTTAAGTCCATAAATGGAACGCTTAAGCTTGCACACTTTCTTAGAATTTTTAGGACCTGTGAAACCTCCAGGTTGTACCATGTACAAGTCCTCCTCCAAATAACCGTTTAACAAGGCGGTTTTCACATCCATTTGCCATATTTCATAGTCATGAAATGCAGCAATCGCTAAGATAATCCTAATGAAACTAACGCAGCATGACTACGGGTGCAAAAATCTCATCAAAGTGCAACCCTTGCACTTGAGTGAAACCTTTTGCCACTAGTCGTGCATTATAGGTGTCTGGTTGTCCCTCGATGGAGCGCTTTATCTTATAAAGCCATTTGCACTGAAGAGGTCGTACCTTATCAGGCAAATCAACCAACTCCCATACGTCATTCTGATGAGCTATATTTTGGTCATGTTTTTTATTGTCTATTCTTCATTTTTGGTCCCGATTCGACCTCGTTTTGCGTGCCTTTGCTCGATTTTACGCCCATTACCTCGACTATTCCTATTCGGATTACATTTTGTAGGTGTTGTGGCGGGAGTGAAGAAACGGGAGCAAGCGAAGTGAATTTGGAGCATTTAGTGAAGATTTGAAGAGATTTTGGCTCCAGGCCCTCTCAGCCGGTCCCAGACCGGCAGCCGGTGGGCCGGCTGGGAGCGTTGACTTGACCTTTGAAGAAAAAAAGAAGTGAAGTTACAGGAATTTGAGACTTGCCTACCAGCCGGTCACCGACCGGCAGCCGGCCTGTCGGCCGGGAATCAATACTCCTCCAAAATGTGCAACAAAAGTCAGATCTTCAAGAAAATGCTCCCAGCCGGTACTCAGCCGACGACCGGTAGACTGGCTGGTTGTAGCTGACATTGAAGAAAAAAGAAAGAAAATGCAGAAGTGTGGAAACGGATTCTAAGCCGATACCCGACCGGCAGCTGGCCGGTCGGCTGAGGATCGTGCATACCTTCAAATAATGTCAAAACTTCAGACCCTTAAGAAAAGACTCCCAGCCGGTGGCCAACCGACAGCCAACCGGTACTGTGCATTGAAGAAATTGAAGAAAAAAACAAAATTGGATTTTCAGCCTCCTAGCCGGTACCAGACCGGCAGCCGGCCGGTCGGCTCAGGATCAAGCCCAATGAAGGATTTATCATTTGTTTACGTTTTGACTCTTAGCCGGTCACATGACCGGCAGCCGGTTGACCGGCGGAGAGTCATTTCTCAGATTTTCGCACACTATATAAACCCGCACTTAGTCTATTTTCATTTACGCAACATTTATTGTATTTTCACGCATTTCTAGGGTTTGTTACTGTTTCATTGCTTCCATTTACACATTCAAATCTCAACTCAAATCCGTAATCCTTCTTTAGTTTTTATAATCCTTTTAGATAATCTTTCCTTAATCATAGTTAGTGTTCTACCTAGTAAATCATTAGTTTACATTTGGGATTTGTAATTTGGAGGGTTTGAGAAGTCTCTTCTTTTGTAATCAAAGCTCTTCACTTTAATCAAGTTGCTGGTATAATCTTTCCTCTCTTTACTTAGTTATTTCATTTGTTTAAGTTTTCTTTGTTCATTTGTTTACTTTTATCATAATTCAACATGTTTAGCATTTACTCATCAATTGTTTACATGTTTGCTTTAGTTATGTGTGAGTAGTTCCCTTACTAGGGTTAGGGGTGTGCTTTGGTTTGTTGGTAGTTACGAATCTTGCTTAGAATTAGGCTTGGGTTCTCTTCTTTGCTAGGTTTTCACTATGTGCATGTTATAAGTTTGATGAAATGCCTCAACGACAGTTGGGCATGATTCTTATTGTTGTTTGTCTTTGACGATAGTCTAGGGCTTTCATGAACATGTATGTATGTTAAGTTAACCTTGTTTGTAGCGAGAGCTACGATAGGGTTCGAATTTAGGTGAGTCAAATCGATAGACGAGACGAACCTAGGCCTAATATAGAGGAGACCTTAGACCCTTTTGCAAGTTTTATTACCAACCTACCTTAGTAACCCCGACACTCTAGTATCTTTTATCCATCGACTTAATCTTAATATCTTTACTTTCATTGCTCTTTAGTTGTTAGTCATCTTTTCACAAACCAACCTATTACCCCGACTTAAGCTTGAATTAGAACCAAACTATTCAATCATCCCCACCATCTTCGTGTTCGACCCCGAATTACATACTACTTGCTTTCGGGTTTTAAAAATTTGTTTGATGCCGGTAGTGACGGCGAAAACCGGCCATCAAAATGGCGTCGTATTGGTCCTGATCCGGACTTTCCCGGTCTCATATTCGCAACTATCCAACAAAAAGGTAACTTCACTTATTTCAAACATCGTCCCCTTCACCCGACTCGATTTATTGATAGGGTCTCCATGAGGGAGTTAGGGATTGATAGGATTACTGGGGCACTTTTTGATGGTATGGGAATGAAAGTCTTGTACGATACTAGACCGGTTCACACCTCTCCCCGTTTGACTAGGGAATTTTTGAGCTCTCTTGGGGTTACCAAGAACCGGGGTCTCGGGACGGTAGTTTTGTTAGAATTCCGTCTTATGAATAAGGAACACCGCTTGAGCTTGGAGGACTTTGCCTTAATTTTTGGTATTAATGGGAAATTGCCCATTCATCCTCCGGAGGGCTTTGACATGGAGGCTATTTGGACGGCTATTACCGGTTTAGTGAGTGATAGAACAAAGAAGAAGCCGGCTAATAGGGTGCATTTGGCACCAATTAGGATATGGCACCGTCTCATGGGTTGGACCGTCCTATCTCGGGATGAGCCACATAATTTCACAACTGCGGAGCTTGAGATCTTGGGGTCTTATCTGATCAGTGGGCCGAAGCTAAACATTGCCCATCATATGGCTCTTCATTTGAGCCGGTTGGCCACCCAACCTCAGCTTATCACCCCTATTTGTGTTGGCGGGATGGTCACCTTGATAGCCGAGAATCTTTGTCAGAGGCATTTCACGGTGAATTTTATTCAGGGCGAGAACATCCTATCTCGCCGGTACATGCAGGAAGCCTTGGGGTGGATCAAATATAACCCCAATGACCGACAAGTATTGGCAGATTCGTGTTAGCAACAAATTCAGAAATTTCGTTCCCTTGCCAAACACCGATAGGATGAGGGTAGTGCCTGGAAGTACCTCATACCTCCTTGACATTGAGGTCGATCCATATGAGCTCCCACCTGATCAGCACCCTCCCAGAGTTTATGCCCGTGATAGGGTCGGTACTACCACCTCCGTGATCAACGCCCTCCCAGAGTTTATGCATGCTCAACATTTCTTGCAATTTGTCTTCACAAGGCAAGGTATGCTTAAATACCCAGGGTTTAGGTTATGATTATGTTTATGTTAAGTTACAATTAAATAAAACACCCACTAACTCACCCTCCCTTATTAATAATTTTGGTACCCCTTACAAGGGTGGATGTCCATTTTATCTTTTGTCAAATGTAAAATGTCATACATGGTACAACATGTGACATGCAACATATTGTTGATAAAAATTTTATGCATATTATTGACAATTAAATATCACTAAAATAATTACTTGACAAATTATCCAGTAATTCATATTTACATGTTATAAAATAGACCATATAAATATAATTCACAACACTTGTAAATATATTATTATTACATTCATTCTTATTTCAATTGTTTCATTAAACAAATTTTAGTAATAAAACATTTTAATTACTAAAACGTATCTTATTTAATCGAATCAAAATAATATATATGTGTCTTATCTCATAGACATAAATTATTCTCATTTTAAGAATCAATTAACTTGTATCGGTATATACCTAATTAACTTATCTATTAAGGGAGTTGTCATATAGGTGTGACCCTAAGGGATCACACCACCGTCAAACGAAAGTAATATCAAACTCTAGTTAGTCAAACATTACTGATTAATGTTGATGAGCTGCCTTATAAAAGGAGCATCCTATACATATTCTTATCCTCAGATTTATACTAATACTCAAAATCACGTTATCGCACTATTGTTTGGGACACTTACTCCAACAATCTCTCACTTGTCCTAACAAGTGTACGCCATCAATTCTTTTGTCATATTACATAATCTGCCACTCAATGCAAAGTGTCTTGAGCGTCGTACTGGCATGTGAACATATCGTGAGCGGTTTCCTCAATCTGGAAAGTAATTGTCTGACCTTATCTACCGTAGATACCTTCCGAGCGTGGCCACTCATTTTTAGTCTACTATCCTCGACTAGCCCTGAGATTTAAGATAACTCTGACAAAGGGATGACACTTCTTATCACAATATTCCCTTTGTACAACTACAGTTCATCATGACCCAAAAGAAGCCCTTTCGTCCCCATACATGGAATTGCGCAGAGTGCCAATCGGAAACTTGTAAAGACTTGGGCTAATAGTCCCTAGTCCAAGAATTGACTCAAAAAAATACTATAGTAGCTCTCATGCACCATGACCAGACAATATAAAATTTCAAGAACTATATAAGCGGTCACAAGACCGACAGAGTGTCTCATACAGTCCGCCTATGTGATCGACTAGTCATCCCTCATGACCCTCTGGCACTTGAACTTCCCATCAATTATCGCATCACACTCCAGTCACTTAGAGACGTCACCTTATATAAGCAAAAACGGACTAATACTAAGTTAATCCAGTTTACTTTAATAGAGTTTATCATTGTCTCTACAATAACCCATTTGGATATAACAAAGCAACACGAGAGTTTTAAAACAAACTCAAGCGATAAATGCGATTATCGTATATAAATCATCAATACAATATTATTACTTCACATCTCATAATCCAAATGTAATCTTGTATATACATATAGTTTTACATCTTAGTTCAATTGAAATGACACGACTTTTCATGTTTAACCTATGAGATGACCTTGGTTAGTAAGTTTCAGCAACATTTTAAATTTATCTTAACCTTACTACATACTTGTTTTCTTTTGGTATGCATAATCTTGCATTATAAAAACTTTATGAGTACATGTCTAGATTAGGGACGATGACAACGGGTCGGATCTGGACCGGGTCCAGTAGGATCCAGATCCAGACCCGCATTATATACCCTGAATCCAGATCCGATCCAGATCCAACGGATCCAAATATGTAAGATACAGATTCGGATCCAACGGATCCGGGTCCGGGTCCGGGCCCGTAACGGGTCCAAGTTTCTAACCTTACATTATAAAAAAAACTCATGAGTCATAACACTATTGATATCCATTTTTTAAAATACAATAAAATGGAAAAGTAACTAGTAGCGTGACAATTATGTTCAATCAAATATTACAAGTAATAATTATGATGACCAAGTAATCGAAACACAAATCAAGAAACAAGATAACTAAGACGTATTCATATTTTTACTATGAAAACGGGTCTAGGGTCGGATCTGGATCCTTCAGGGTCTGCGTAAGAGGATCCAGATCCAGATCCGTTTTAAAAGTAGTGGATCCAGATCCGACCCAGATCTAACGGGTCTGAAAAATAGGATCCAGATCCGGTTTATCAGGGTCGGGTCTTACGGATCTGGATCGGATCCAGGATCCATTGCCATTATTCCTAGTCTAGATCCATATGGACATATAGGCTCTCTTGCCTTAGAATAGCTCCCACTTTTCTTACAGTGTGTGGGACTCATCCCTCTTGCATGTCTCATTGTTGCAAATGTACTCAATTTCATTGTATATATCCTCCACTTATCGGTAGTTCACAAAGCTCTTAGGTTGTAGCCTTGAGAGTTGAGACTATTATACCCATACCAGTGTATGAATTTCTACCAAACGAAGGCATGTTTCATCATTTACAAGCTAAGGTGATTTTAATCCTTCAAAATGGTGTCGTTGCCCGAGGATTGCAAAAGATTTTTTTTTATTTTTTTTGATAAGGTAAGAAAACTAGGTTGATCCTTTTGGATATGGCCAACATATCTCATCCTTTCGAATGAGTAACGTAAGTTGAAGCCACCGACTTTCAAGTTTCAACCCCTCTCGAAAGAGTTGGACACGAATGTCCAACAAAAGCCATGAGGTCAGCAACCTTGTTGGCTTCACGACAACAATGTTTAATTATCACTTCATCGAAAAGATGAAGATCAAGTTTGACATCCTTGATAATACTAGAGATTTTCCACGAGATCTGGCAAGTGCTACGAAGTGAGTTGATAACACATAAATTATCACCCTCCACAATTAACTTCGAGATTCCTAAGTCTTTAGCGGCTAAAATACCTTCTTTTAGAGCGAGAGCTTCTGCGACAAGAATACTATTAGATTCACACTTTTTTGTTCCCAACAACACGTCTTCGCCATTATGATCTCTTATACAATATCCTAAAACAGCTTTATTGCCATCTGTTCTCGATCCATCAAAATTTGGCTTTCGGAAGCCATTTCTAGGTTTCTGCCACCAAATTTCCTTCTTACTCGAAATGTTTCTTGTTGAATTTTTTTCTCGGGATTGTTGAGATCTTTATATCTAGTTTCGTTCCAGGTCTTAATGCTATTATTACATAAAGTAATGAGTTTGTTTCTATTGGAATTAATATTATTAAAAATAATGTCATTTCTATAAAACCATGCATTCCACCAAATAAAAATGATCTTAACGAAATCATCTCGTGTAATTAAGTCTTTGAGACAATTAAGCTTCATTAGAAAACTTTGACTTGCAATAATACTATCATATTTTGACAAAAAATTGTTGTAGCTAGTAATGTTCATTTCTTGGATAATATACCCAATCAAAGGACATTCGTAAAAGAAATGATATTTGCTTTCACTAGGATAGTTGCACAAAATGCAATGAGGTGGGACATTAATATGACTTTTAAGAAGTCTATCTTTCGTTGGGAGGCCGTCAACACATGCTTTCCAGAGAAAAAATATTCAATTTTGGTGGAATATTCAATTTCTAAACCCACTGAAATTTACATTTGTCATGAGCTTGATCGAACAAACCTTGTGCTAGCCAAGTTGCTGTTTTTGTAGAGAATTTTTCATCCAAGGACAACCCCCATATATATGAGGGTATCTGGAATAATATCATTATGTGGCAGTGGAATGTTAGTAATCTGATTCACAATACCGGTCCGCCAAGCTGGATATTGTCACAAAAGCAAAACCCCGTCCGCCAAGCCGCATATTCTTCACAAATACTACTATATAACCTGTTGTACAAGACCATTATACAACCATACTAAATCTAACCGAATTTATGAACATTTTTTTCGAGTTTTTATAATATTTTGATGTCAGAATTAAAATCTAATCGAGCTTATAGATACTGTTCGTGAGTTTCAGTATAATGTCTTAAAACCAATAATTTTATAATGTAGCTCGAATTCTTTCAATTAAAGCTCGTAATGTATAGATTTAAACTCAAATAATTCATTATAAACCTCAGATTTTTAATATACAACCAATACAATTGGTTGTATAGTCTATTTATTGCATATTCTTTTGCACAAATAGGACTATACATCAAGATGTATTTGAGCATCGTGCATCCACTACCAATCTAATTGAAGTTATATGCAATTTTTTGAGCTTTTAAAAATGTTAACTTACATTTTAATTTTTTAGGTGTTAAAAGTAAATTCTTATTGAGTTTATATGTATTATTTTCAAGTTTCAATATAATATTTTGAGTTAATTTTTTTAATAAAGATGTTAGATTCTTTTTAATAAAGCTTGTTAAATTACATATAAGCTCAAATCATTTGTTATAAAGCTCCAAATCTATACTACCAGATGTATACAACTAGCTCAAATCCTTTAATATGAAATTGTAAATCTATACTACCAATATATCCCATTTAAATCAAAATTAGATAAACTAAACAAAAACATTGAAATTGAAATTCAACATTAAAATAAAGTAGTTGCTAAATCTCACACAATAATTTGCTTAATCCAACACATGTTTACCCTAAATTTCCATAATTACCCTTAGTAAAAAAAGAATTAAAAAGACTTTTAAAAAATTAAAAAGACTTTTAAAAAATTAAAAAGACTTCTCTCCCTCTAAACCTGAAAAATCTCTATTTGTTCGAAAATTATGGATCGTAATTAGCACATATCAATCGTTATTTTGTCGTTTTATCATAAATTTTTAATATGACTTGTCTTTTATTCAATTTAGCTGATTTTTTTTTTTAAAAAAAGGGTTTTTAAAAATTAGGATTTGGATTGGAATTAGTCGACGAATGGGTAATTGTGGGAATGTCAGGCCGTAGAAGGGTGGTCGGTGAAGGGTACATGGGTGGTTGACGCGGTACTGGGCGGCGCGAGAAGGTGATTACTGATTGTTGGGGATTTCATTATTGATTTGCGTGGTTTTGTGGTTTTGTTTCAATAATGTGGTTTTGACTTTTTTTTAAAAAAATTTAATATATTTTTTTTAGTTTTATTTGCGGCATTGTAACAGGTTTATGGATTGGCGTGTGGAGGGGTTGTCGCCAGAGCAAAGGGTGTAGTAGGAGGTACGGTGTCGGTGAAATTGATTTGGGGTTTTTATTTCTCTCATTTCCGTCTCTTATTTCACACTTAATAGGGTAAAAAAAAAGGATACATTTGAGATAGAAGTAAAAAGCAAGCAAGATTGAGTAAAATGTTATGTGAAATTTAGCATGTCTCTAAAATAACCCAAACATTATGCTCCGTACTACTATACTTTGGACTTTTAGAGTATTTAATTAGGAAAAGCAATCCCCATAAAATTGTCACCTATGTTAATCGTACTTCGTACAAGGCAGTAGCGACAAAAAAACCTCCGTACCAAATAAGTGGGGACTAAATACAATAATTAATCGTAAAATCTCATTATAGACCGAAGACCGTCACATATAAGATTTGATATTAATTAATCTCCACTACTAACCACAGTAACTAATTAATTAATCTAGAAGAAACTGAAATTCCATTAGTAGTAACTACTTTCTACTTAGGCTAATAGGCTTCTTCGTCGTCGCCATCCATCATTGATTCATTTCATTTCATCACAACCTTCAATGGACCAATACTAAGTATGAACATTACTGATCTTGTAATGTGATTGATATTATTGATGTTGTGAGTAAAACAGAGAAGAAGACAGATTTGAAGTAGAAAATAAGAGAAAAATGTATTAGAACTTATGTTTAGATTACATAGCATTGATGTATATATATTTACAATTATCAAATAACCATTCTAACAAACTTAACTACCTTATAACAAACTAGCTAACTACTTGAGTTAGTTAAAGTATAACAACCAGTAACGAACTAACTATGTTAGTTAGTTCATACAAAGACTGACCCGGCCCACCATTAGTGAGTCCGGCCCCACTCGGTGTTTCGGAATCTCAACCACAAGAACACCATTACTAACACTAGCAGTAGAGTGTTTTGCCTGGTAAACAACTGGGTCCACCTCAATGCTAGCCTCGTAGCACCTGGGTTCGCAGTGGCCCAACCCGAACCTGTGGGGTTTAGGTTCCTGAGCTGTGAAGCTGAAGTTGGAAGCGGTGGCGGTGCAGCGGATATCGGCAGAACGTATACTCGGTACATCAACACGGAAAACAAAACCGTTGTTGTTGGGGTAAAACAGCTAGGGGCCTGGATGCCCTTTGGTTTGTAGACAGTGGTATTCGCCGTCATCTGTTATGCGATCCAGCTTCGCTTCTGAGATATTGACGTTGTTGCGGCGGAATTGACGGCAGAAGGTAGCGGCGGTGGCGGTGGCGGTGTGTCTGTGGAAGTTGGAGAGTGAACGAGAAAGAGCCATGCTTTTTTTGTTGAATTTTGGTGGATATTCTGATATTTGTTTGGAGGTAAGGAAACGCATGTTGTGTGATTCAGAGTGTCATGTTTTATAGGGTGGGTCATGGGTGTAGGGTTTGGGGTTGGGCCCTATATGATTTCATCCCTTAAAATATGGAGACTCAACAATTTAAGATTCTCCTCATTTTCCAAAAGATTAGACTGTCCATTTTTTTCCTGGTAACTCGATCTTACTTAAAATGGGTATATCCGTTTTAAGTTTGAGACGAGTTAAATACCACCAAGTGAGAGTAATAAAGAGAAAAAATTGTCATTTTCTAGGTGATAAGTAGAGTGATATGGTATGTATTTGACCCGTCTTACACTTAAGACGAATAATGACAATTTGAAATGAAAATTTGTGTTTCTTTTAGAGGGTTACGAAACGTCGTCGACGTTTTATAACAAATCGTCGACGTTTCTCATAATAATTACCTCCCTTACCCTTCCTCTCTCTCTACCATATTTTCTCCCAAACAAACAACAACATTTCAAAAAAGTCGATAACAACGTTTAAACAACAACAAGGACTCAATGTCAAACAACGAACAATCAACATCAAACGCTAACAACGATTCATCGGTAAGTGACTAAAAATCTATTTTCATTTGAATCCAATTAGTATTTATTGAATAATTACATGTTTAAGCCATTTAGTTCATATGTTAATTAGGTTGAATTACATGTTCAAGCCATTGAACACGACACACTACCCATAGCATCGAAATTTTGCATTACACGACACATTTTATATATAGACTTGAAAAATCAACATCCCGCATGGAGAGGGACGTGTTGATTCAACGTCCCTAATGGAGGGGAACGTGGTCTTTGAACGTCCCCAGTGGACCATGACGTGGGGTTTATAGTTCATACGTCCATGTTGGACCAAGACGTGAACAATTCACGTCCACACCACCAAAGACGTGTGATTCACACGTCCCTGCTAGGTCCAGACGTGCACAGTACACGTCCCATTGTGGTTTGGACGTGTACTGTTCACGTCCCTCTGTGGCTTGGACGTGTACTGTTCACGTCCCTCTGTGGCTTGGACGTGTACTGTTCAAGTCCTTCCATGGATCAAACTTTTAAATTGGTTTTCTGTCTTTTTAATAAGTTTTTAACATAAATTTAGATCTTTTTCATATTTTATAATCTAATAATTACTAATTTTGCGTGTTAACAGGATTCGTTTGAGGAGTTTGGTGGAAATGCTGTTAATTACAACCGCCTATTTGAGACAGATACATGTTTTGAGAGTCGGGATGAGGCGTTTGACTGGGCTCAGAAAATAGCATTTGATAACGGGGTTGCCTTAGTAAAAGCAACAAATGGGGCCAAAAATCGTAGACAACCGGAGTTGCTCGGGTCATACTTTCGTTGTTCAAAGTACGGCCGAACTAGAAAGAAGATCGATCCCGAGAAACCCGAGAAGCCTAATAAAAGAGGGACATCTAAGTGCGATTGTTTGTTTCGGGTTCGAGCCGTGCAGGACTACGTTAATGATATAAATGGGAACCAGTTGATTGTTTGGAACATTCTGACTTCGGAGAAGGGTGGATATCACAACCACGAAGTAACAAACTACAAAGATGGGGATAGACATTTTGCTGGTTTGGATGCCGAAGAGAGATTTCGTGAGGCAACAAGTCCGGGCATCGATTCCGCCGAGAGATATCAAAAATGGTCTTCATCAAAGAACCCCGGAAAAACCTCAACCTATAAGCGAGCAGATTTATAGCGAGGCAAACAAGGTTCGGCGTGAAATGAGAGGAACGCGGAATCCCCGCTCAACAACTGTTGGCTCTAACAGTTGCTGCTAAATATGTGGAGTGACACAAATCAGATCTCGATTCAAATAAGCTAAGTCATGTGTTTATGTCTCATCCAGAAGCCGTTAAACTCTTTCGTGCTTACCCACACGCGGCTCTTATTGACTCTACGTACAAGACCAACGTTTACAAGATTGCTCTTGTTGAGGTTGTTGGCGTAACATCGTGTGGTTCCTCCTTCTTAATTGTCATTGTGCTCCTTCCATCATAAAGTGAAACTGATTATGGGTGGATGTTGGGGAGATTAGAGGAGCTACTTAGCTGTACGGGTTCACCTATGCCTGCCTTTGTCACTGATCGGGAGTAGGGTTTGATCGGCGCTCTTGAGTCCCTTTATCCGGACACTCCTCACCTTTTGTGTTGTTGGCATTTGAACTGCGCTGTGGAGAAAGAAGCACTAAATTCGAAGAATTTGATTTGGTACAAGATATGATCATGCACAGTAAAGAAAGCGGGTGGTATCGCGTGATCAATGCATCGACCGTTGATGAGTTTAGGAGTGCATGAGATTCTTTTTGTGAAAACTGGGGAGTGTTGGATGGTTATGTCATCAGAACATGGGATAAATACAGGAAGAAGTTCGTTGCTTTATATACAAACCAATACTTCTACCTCGGTAACACGACCACGCACTTCCCGGGTAGAGTCCTCTCATTCCCTTTTGAAGTCTTGAGTGAAGAGTCATAACTTAAACCTTGATACTATGTGGGCTCGTATTCACTCGATGCTTGAAGCACAACATTCGAAGATTAGACATGAGTTAGAAGTATCGAGGAGTAAGCCTCGAAGTGCGGATTGGATATTTTCCTTATTGCGAGGACATGTGTCTTCCAAAGCCATTAAGATCATGGAAGCTGAGATTGAGAGAGGGATTGAGCTCGGGAACGGGCTGGAAGAACATTGTGGATGTGTGCTACGGGTTACTCATGAGTTACCTTGTGCTTGCATTTTGATCCAATTGCAAAGAAAGGATAGGAGGGTCCATCTTGACGACGTGCACTCGTTTTGGAGGACTTTGGAGTACGACACTCCCCAACAAATGCCAAAGAGCGATGCTGATGAGTTGGAGGCGCTTATAGCGGAAGCTAGAGGTAGTGACCCGACAAAGAGACGGATAATCATTGAGAAATTGCGAGATGTTCTACATCCGGAAGACGAGGATATTTGTCCACCTCATGTTGGAGAAAACCCTAAAGGGAGACCGAGGGGTTCTACGACTCGGAACAAGCCTGCATTTGAGCATGCAAAAAGGAAAGGCAAGAAAGTTTCTACCCCTGCGACGACATCTGTTGAAAGTACGGTGGGTGATTTTGCTAATGGACCTATTGGTGCACCACTGGAAACCGGCTACACTAAGGGACCTTTGTCCAGTTGGAGTAAAAAAATTGGGGTCCCCAAAGCATTATGGGAGTTCTTTGATGGTTGGGTAGATGTGGGTGATGATGGTCATTGTGGTTATCGGGTAATATCACATGCTGCCCGGGGTCGGTTAGATGACCACTTAGTCATGAGAGAGTGGTGTCTTAGAGAGATTCTAGCATACGATATCTATAAGATAATTTTTGATGAGTGTTGTGTTACACCTCCGCGTATGAGCAGATACCAGGATACATTGAGAGCTATCGAGTTTACCGATGGAGGAGGTTGTGGTACTCATCATTGGATGTCCTCGGAATATTTGACCGTCTTGGCATCGTCGTTTAACTGGACTATCTGTTTATTCGCCCAGTGGGAGAGTAAAGAAGGTCGTTTTTGGCAATGTCAGACATACTTACCCGTAAGGCCCACAGGTCAACAGTCGAGGCCATACGGTGTTTTGGGGATCTTAAACTACCATTTCCATTGGATGAGGTTGCATTGTAGTGTCCCACCGAGCGAAGCACTGATGGAACCTTGTTAGGAATCGGTAAGAGACCCTGCGATAGCACACTATGCTGATTTGTACAAGTCAAACATCAAAAAATGACATACGTTAATGGGAACAACACCTTGAGTTAGTCGTCGAACACAGCCTCCCACGCTTTGATAATGTATTTCGAGATTGATTTGAAATGTTACCGTTGTAATATTAAAATGTAACCGTTGTAATTTAAAATGTTACCGTTGTAATTTAAAATGTTACCGTTAGAATTTAAAATTGTTACCGTTTGAATTTAAAAATGTGACTGTTAACTTTTAAAATGTTACCGTTATCATCTAACTTCTTATAAATAGTCGTTTTTATGTTCATTGTAATCGCAACAACACACCTTCTTCACTACTAAAACTCAAAACTATTAAGATGGTTCTCACAAACACTCAGAAAGACAGAGTTTATCAACTAAGGATCGATCATATCGCTACGGAGTTACCAGTGCTAGTGTCTCGTCTTGAACTAGTCATCCAAGTGCCACTGTATGGGACTTGCTAGAACATCCTCCAATTGGCAGCCTTTGTATCATCTTAGCCGGACACCCCTACCCCGGATTCACTCCACCTGTTACCGACGAGGTTGTTTCTGATGAAACACTAATTGAGAAGATGTGGGAGTTTCGCAGGTTAAATAGTGATTTCCTTGTCTATATTAAGCGTATACTAAACGTGATAGACTACGCAACACTATCAGATTTATGTGCCGGTAGAGTGTTCAGCCTAGGAAATGTCAAACTCTGCGTAATTGAGTTATATGATCGATATGTGGCTAGCCAACCTGAAGAAATTAAAGCTGGAGATTATGAAGGAGATCTGGAATCTTCATATTCATTATCCGAAGATAATTAAGTTCCGTTAAACTATGTTCTAATTACGCTTTATGTTTTATGTATTTTAATTAATTTCCGATCTAAGCTATATTTTAATTAAGATTGGAGCTGTGTTTTATGTATTTTAATCAAGTTACTATTAATAAAAATCTATTTCAATTAAAAAAACTACGAGTTGCTATCTAAAAAATATTAAAATATCAATACAAAACACAACTAGAAAAGTCCATACATAACAATACAAAAAAACTACGGGGTCTGATCATCATCATCATCAGCAACAGCGTCCTCAACGTCATCCTTGGGTCTGAAGAACCGCTCCATCTGGTCCACCAAGTGCCGCATATACTGCCACTTCTGCTCGGTGGTAGGCTGACTATAAATCTGCGAGAAATGACGACTAACAGCTCGGGCAACCTCTGGCTCTTCGCTGAAAGGGAGTGAGCGCATCTGAACACGATGTGCAGGGGGTAGAGGTATGGGTAAGAAAACTTGCTATACCAACCCATGTAGCGGGGATCACACCGAAACAGCATCAAAGACCGGTCAAATCGCTGTCTCAACGCAACCTCAGCCTCTCTCAAACCCCACTCCAAATCAGGAGTGTAATACCTCGAATTTTGGAGTCGGTAATTGAGTTCTACTTCGGTTCAAACGTTAGTTTTCGAGTAAGTTAAAGTGTTGTTTTAAGGCTAGTAAGTGTATTGTTTTTATATATGCAATTTCTATACTTTTAATGTTCGAATATGCTGTTATGAGGGATCGAACTCTAGACCCTTGACACGCTGATTTGGGCCTTGAAAAACGTGCCCTTCTTAGAGCCCACGGCAAGTTAATAGATGATAAAAACAAACCCTAGCACACCCTTCTTACCGCCACCCTTTTATCACTCTTTCTAACCTAAGTCAAACCCTAATCTTCCTTTCAAACCTCACACAATCACAGCCGTCACATCAAAGGTGGGAATATGACTGAACACGGTGGTCTAGGGTGGGTGCACGGTGGTTCGTTTTGACGGAGAAACTGGTAAGTCACGCTCAGCACTGATCAGAGTAATGTTTTATGGTTTTCGTCGCACGTTAACTCACTTATAACACTCCTAATCTGTGTTTTGTTTGTGTAAGTATATAGTATGACATGTAATAAACGTTTATAGCTTGATTGGTTTTGGTCGTTGGTCGTTTAAGGGCGTCGTGAGGGACAGTGAACACGGTGGCAAGGGAGTTGTTGTTATCATTTTCTTATACGGGTCCTGAAGGCTTCTGTTTGAGTAAGCGTTTGAGTCATGGGTTGGGTTCTATGGTTATGGGTCTTGGGTTAGGAGTACAGTCGGGGTTCAGGAGTTTCAGGTGAGCAAGGTTCGGTGGTCATAGGTGGTTGGGTGTGGTGGTTTAAGGGGAGGTCGATGGGAGTGGTTACGGGTGTCATACCAGGCATCCCTGCTGCTTCTGTGATCTCCTCGTGTACAGGGTTTTAGGGGTGGTAATACTGGTGACTCGGGGGAGGTCAGTACGGTGTTACCATGGTGGTTGGAAGGTCTGGTGGTAGGAGTGGTGTTAAGCGGCAGGGTTGGTTGTGTCGGGTCCTGAGAGGTGCGTCGATGGGGAGTGTCGTGGGTCTGGTCAGGCAGTCCGTTAGTGAACCAGGCCTGGTTTGGGGCTCTGGTTCACCGTGGCAGTGGGAGTCGAAGGGGTGTGGGTGTCCATGGTGGTAGCTGGTGGTTCTGGGCACGAGTTGTGGGGGCTGTTGGTGGCGGAGCTGGTGGCGCGTGGTGTTTGTAAGGGCTGTTTAAGGAGTATGCGTGTGTCGAGTAAGGGGATGTCGTAGGGTGTCTTAAGTTGTTTATTGTTTGTTAATATTATTATTATTATTACTATTTTTATTATTACTATTATTATTAATGTTAATATTTTTACCACTTTATTTATAATTAGCGTTATTTAGTGTACTTACGAGTTTGGGGTCGTGTTATATATATATTTACGAGTCGGGAATTATTTAAGTCATGGGATGTCTATATTTGGGAAGTTACCATTTTGGGAAAGTTTCTATATATGGAAACTTTCCACTTTTGGAAGGTTGCTATTTATAGTAAGTACGTTCGTTAAGGGGTTCGTGAAGTTTGTTAATTCGTTGCGTATATCTGTTTAGGTAGCGAGTTTCGAGTGGAACATTTCTAAGCATATCTCGGATTGTATCTGCGTTTCTGCTATTCCAGGTAGGGAAAGATACTGGTTTACAATAATCTGTAATCTGTTCTTATGTGTTAATAAGCACGTTTGTGTTGTAATCTCATGTGAACGTTATATTGTGCTATTTATATCTTTTGAGACATTGTTACGATGTGGATATATATAAATATATATGTATATATATATTGGGTCTTGTGATACGGTGTTGGATCGGTGCGGAGTATATATGGTGTTGGATCGGTGCGGAGTATATATGGTGTTGGATCGGTGCGGAGTATATATATGGCGTTGGATCGGTGCGGAGTTTATTTGACGTTGGATCGGTGCGGAGTTTACTATATTGTTATAATTATTGTTTTCCCTATTCAACCTCGTGGTTGACCCTGTGTATTCGTGTGACCCCTGTGATGAACCAAATTATTGGGGAGCAGATTGACAGGTGGCTGAGACTAAGGGGGAGCTATGGGAGAGAGAGCTTGGATCCGGACCAGACCAAAGTCTAGATCACCTTAGTCAGCTTAGCATTGAGTTGTACTTTCTTTATTTGTTAAGACTTTCGGATACAGTTGTAAGAACATGTTATGAGTTTAATTTTAATTAAAGTACTGTTTATCTTTCCTTTGTATCTACTGCCTCGGGAAACCGAGATGGTAACACCTTTATTTATCTGAGGAGTCCTAGTACAGGCCCTTAAATAAATGGGGGTGTTACAAAGTGGTATCAGAGCGAACGATCCTCAGGCCTAAACCAAATGAATAATAATGAACGTAGGAAGAGTCTAATAAAATGAACCCCGAGATGAAACTGATAGGCGTCCCAAGAAGGAACGGGATGAGTTAGGGGCCCCCTTACACCAGTCCTGGGCCCTTTCTGTTCTGTCTCGGGAACCCAATGAGAGAAATTGAAAAGTGAGGTAGACTATATAGTGACCTGGTTATTCTATGCTAACGTTCTTGCAGGAGAAGAACGAGGTAAGTCATATGTGGGTTCTGATTAAGGATATGTGCAATAGGAATTGTGGATTGACATGGATGATTGAATTGAAATTATAAGAGTTTGGGAATTGTATTTGTTGAGCCATGGTTAGAGTGATGTGATCATATGATTTTGATATTTGAAGTGTTTATACGATTATCTGGAATTGAATGACTATCGTATCTATGTAATATATTGTTGGTATTTGAACATGAATGATCAGATTTATATAAATTAGTAACCCATGTCTAGTGATATGCGGAATGGGTTTCCCTAAGCCATGAATGTATATAGTTATGTGTTGCGTATATCGTATTTAAAGTTTTATGCCTTTTTGCATATTTAAATTCGTTATGGAGTTAGTAACCAATAAGGGACCTCATAGTAGTTTCTAGTTATAATTCCGTACTTGGGTAAGTCGTGTTTGTGCAGAAGTAGAAACTAATTTATTCAGATACACGTGTATAACAATTAAGTTATTTAGTTGATCCTACCTCCAGTTTCGAAATCCTTACCGTGTTTCAGATAACGAGTATCGTTGTAATGAGAAGTGAATGTTAATATGGTACAAGTGATGCCTATGCTCCAAATTTTGTGTATGATAACTTTCTGAGTTGGTTTTACAATGTTTTTGGTTTCACGTTAATAGGAGTTATATTTTGAGAGAAATAAATCCTTTAGTTGGCTGTGGTCAGATTGTTACTGCACGGTTCTGTTTTGACCCATGTTTTGTAAATGAAGTCATCTAAAACGTGTTTACTTTTATGTATAATTCCAACTCCACTGTTTAGAATATTCTTTCACGTATCCAAAATTATAAGCTATGAAAAAAATCTTATCGAGTCGTTATGTTATTGTAATTTTTGCAAGTTGCCGGATTTTCTGTTGAATTGCTGTCAAGTTCTTGTCCAGACCGATTGGGTTATGGAAATAGTATTAATTAATTTCCTTGAGATATGCATTCGATTATTTCCTATGATTAGCTAGTCCTTTATATTTTCTAAAAGCTATGATCGCTCGCACGTTAGCTAAGCTGTTATTTAATTATGATGTGGTAAGTTGCTGCGTAATGTTTAATTGTTGAGATCGTGAGATATAAAAGTTTCATATAAAAGATTAATCAAATGTGATTTATGTGAGGTGACCACGTGATATCCTGATATGGCATTAGTAACATGAATAATAGGCGTATGGTATGAGTATGAACCCTCACTATATGATAGCGTAACCTTGTTTATTTCGTCAAGTTTAATATAGAATTGTTTCAATTATATGTCAAATTTTACGACCTCAAAATAACTATGTGCTACCCGTATGTGATGTCAAAAGCATGTTTATCTGAGAGGAGTCTTGCCAAGTGACAGAATGGAATTTAACTGGTCAGTTATCAGCATGATATAGTAATCTAATAGTTATACGTAATTGTGCATATTTGATTAATGTGAATCTGGCTGATGTTCTTTCGGGTGTTGATGGTTTATCACTGTCTAGTTTCCTGTAATATACACTTTATAACTTTTCCAAGTATATTGTTATACCATACTGTGAGTTGCATATTGTTATATTTAGAATCTGACCACAATGTGAAATTATTAATTGTGGCATACGATATGTGGAAGTATTAACCTTGTGATTGTTACTTATATCGTTAAAATTTTCGTAAGTCATGAGTGAAAAGAACAATGACTTAATAAGGAAGAGTCATAATAACTCAGTGTAGCCTTGTTTCAAGCTGTAACTTGTGAATTGTCCTTGACCCATATTTATATTGTCACAAACAACCCTTTCAATGTTTCAAACATTTCAAAATACTTTCAAAATGATAAACCAGGTTCAAGCTTGATGTTTGATAATAATGGTGATTGGTTGCAAAATGACAATCCTGTAGCTATGTGTAGATGGGATCCTGCTTGAGTGTTTAATAGTTGTGCATTGTATAAAACCCTTATTGTGCAAGTCATATATAATAATAGCCTCATGATAAATGATGTAATATGAGTGGGTGGAAATGTAGTTAAGTGATTTGGTTAACTAATTGATATCTGGGGATGTTAAACGACCTTGTGAGTCTATGAGTTATGTATGCCTCGGGAAATATGTCAATGTTCCATGTTAACTACGTTAATAAATTTTGCACTATATTTTTTTTTTTTTTTCCTAGATATGATTATGAGCATGAAACATTTAATTGTCAAGTATGAACTATAAGCTTCTTAATTGTTTACATTGTTGTTAGTATATCAAATTTGTGATAAATTTCAAGGGTGTATGAGTGTTATCTATTCCGAATCTGTTTTGCTGCATAACACGATCCTACCGACCCTAATACTTTATTATTGTTCGAGGTTATATGTTATATGATACTTGATATGAGTCTCTTTTGAGTACTGATTTGAGTTGAATATTAGTAGTTGTCCTTTTATTTTGATAGTTAAAATTTTCTATTGATGTGATAATTCTTTTGTTTGTGAGATGGGAAAACTTTTGGTAATTGCTTAGACTGAGTTATGTACAAGTTTTTGTCTTATGGCGTTCACGTCCTTGTTTTATGAATAGTGGTATGATAAGTAGATATACAAGTATGTCAACGAACTTGGGAGGTAAGTACTGAGGAGTTTAAGTTACTAGTAAGTTTAGAACAAAGGCCATGGTTGGTGTTGTTTTGAGTTTGAGTTTGAGTTTGCAGTTCAGTATTTTATTGAGTTGTCGTATTCTTTGACCTTGGCTTGTGGGTGAGTAGCTTAAAGTTTTACGCTCTAAGTGTTGAGCGGTCCCTTTAATGGAATATGTGATAACATTGATATTGAGTTGGGGGAAAAATTTGGTTACTGACTTTGAGTTATGAGTTGTTAGGCCGTTGTGCCATACTGTGTTTACGATCCCTTGTGACCTTGGTTATTGAGTTATTTTCTGAGTTGAAACAGATATTGAGGTGGGAGTACTGATTTGCGGTTTATCTCACCAGTTCACGCACCCCTTGTCCTTGGTCTTAGATTCGACGATGAGTGTGATACTTGGTTACTTGGAGTAAGATTGTATGAGATAGAGTAATGAGTAAGACGGAGTAGGGAGCTGGGAATTTTATAATGAGGTTACGGGGACGTAACCATGTCTTAAGGAGGATAGGATTGTAAAATCTTAATGATTTTATGGTATGGCTATTTGTTATGACATGACTATTTGGTGTATGGTGACTGTTTCTACTTGATAATCCTGTTACTTCGGTTGTACATTTTATTGTGTTCGTGGAGTATTCTTTAATTAATTTACTTATACGTTAAACTTTGGGGACAAAGTTTTCTTAACGGGGTAGAATGTAATATTCCGTGTTTTAAAGTACCTTTATTAGCCTTGAAGTTATGTGGTATTCCGTTTTGTGTTCGTTACATGCTTAGTGACCAGTTGTTGTTCACGGATGGTGAACTTCGGGACGAAGTTCAATTTAAGGGGGGAAGACTGTAATACCTCGAATTTTGGAGTCGGTAATTGAGTTCTACTTCGGTTCAAACGTTAGTTTTCGAGTAAGTTAAAGTGTTGTTTTAAGGCTAGTAAGTGTATTGTTTTTATATATGCGATTTCTATACTTTTAATGTTCGAATATGCTGTTATGAGGGATCGAACTCTAGACCCTTGACACGCTGATTTGGGCCTTGAAAAACGTGCCCTTCTTAGAGCCCACGGCAAGTTAATAGATGATAAAAACAAACCCTAGCACACCCTTCTTACCGCCACCCTTTTATCACTCTTTCTAACCTAAGTCAAACCCTAATCTTCCTTTCAAACCTCACACAATCACAGCCGTCACATCAAAGGTGGGAATCTGACTGAACACGGTGGTCTAGGGTGGGTGCACGGTGGTTCGTTTTGACGGAGAAACTGGTAAGTCACGCTCAGCACTGATCAGAGTAATGTTTTATGGTTTTCGTCGCACGTTAACTCACTTATAACACTCCTAATCTGTGTTTTGTTTGTGTAAGTATATAGTATGACATGTAATAAACGTTTATAGCTTGATTGGTTTTGGTCGTTGGTCGTTTAAGGGCGTCGTGAGGGACAGTGAACACGGTGGCAAGGGAGTTGTTGTTATCATTTTCTTATACGGGTCCTGAAGGCTTCTGTTTGAGTAAGCGTTTGAGTCATGGGTTGGGTTCTATGGTTATGGGTCTTGGGTTAGGAGTACAGTCGGGGTTCAGGAGTTTCAGGTGAGCAAGGTTCGGTGGTCATAGGTGGTTGGGTGTGGTGGTTTAAGGGGAGGTCGATGGGAGTGGTTACGGGTGTCATACCAGGCATCCCTGCTGCTTCTGTGATCTCCTCGTGTACAGGGTTTTAGGGGTGGTAATACTGGTGACTCGGGGGAGGTCAGTACGGTGTTACCATGGTGGTTGGAAGGTCTGGTGGTAGGAGTGGTGTTAAGCGGCAGGGTTGGTTGTGTCGGGTCCTGAGAGGTGCGTCGATGGGGAGTGTCGTGGGTCTGGTCAGGCAGTCCGTTAGTGAACCAGGCCTGGTTTGGGGCTCTGGTTCACCGTGGCAGTGGGAGTCGAAGGGGTGTGGGTGTCCATGGTGGTAGCTGGTGGTTCTGGGCACGAGTTGTGGGGGCTGTTGGTGGCGGAGCTGGTGGCGCGTGGTGTTTGTAAGGGCTGTTTAAGGAGTATGCGTGTGTCGAGTAAGGGGATGTCGTAGGGTGTCTTAAGTTGTTTATTGTTTGTTAATATTATTATTATTATTACTATTTTTATTATTACTATTATTATTAATGTTAATATTTTTACCACTTTATTTATAATTAGCGTTATTTAGTGTACTTACGAGTTTGGGGTCGTGTTATATATATATTTACGAGTCGGGAATTATTTAAGTCATGGGATGTCTATATTTGGGAAGTTACCATTTTGGGAAAGTTTCTATATATGGAAACTTTCCACTTTTGGAAGGTTGCTATTTATAGTAAGTACGTTCGTTAAGGGGTTCGTGAAGTTTGTTAATTCGTTGCGTATATCTGTTTAGGTAGCGAGTTTCGAGTGGAACATTTCTAAGCATATCTCGGATTGTATCTGCGTTTCTGCTATTCCAGGTAGGGAAAGATACTGGTTTACAATAATCTGTAATCTGTTCTTATGTGTTAATAAGCACGTTTGTGTTGTAATCTCATGTGAACGTTATATTGTGCTATTTATATCTTTTGAGACATTGTTACGATGTGGATATATATAAATATATATGTATATATATATTGGGTCTTGTGATACGGTGTTGGATCGGTGCGGAGTATATATGGTGTTGGATCGGTGCGGAGTATATATGGTGTTGGATCGGTGCGGAGTATATATATGGCGTTGGATCGGTGCGGAGTTTATTTGACGTTGGATCGGTGCGGAGTTTACTATATTGTTATAATTATTGTTTTCCCTATTCAACCTCGTGGTTGACCCTGTGTATTCGTGTGACCCCTGTGATGAACCAAATTATTGGGGAGCAGATTGACAGGTGGCTGAGACTAAGGGGGAGCTATGGGAGAGAGAGCTTGGATCCGGACCAGACCAAAGTCTAGATCACCTTAGTCAGCTTAGCATTGAGTTGTACTTTCTTTATTTGTTAAGACTTTCGGATACAGTTGTAAGAACATGTTATGAGTTTAATTTTAATTAAAGTACTGTTTATCTTTCCTTTGTATCTACTGCCTCGGGAAACCGAGATGGTAACACCTTTATTTATCTGAGGAGTCCTAGTACAGGCCCTTAAATAAATGGGGGTGTTACAAAGTGGTATCAGAGCGAACGATCCTCAGGCCTAAACCAAATGAATAATAATGAACGTAGGAAGAGTCTAATAAAATGAACCCCGAGATGAAACTGATAGGCGTCCCAAGAAGGAACGGGATGAGTTAGGGGCCCCCTTACACCAGTCCTGGGCCCTTTCTGTTCTGTCTCGGGAACCCAATGAGAGAAATTGAAAAGTGAGGTAGACTATATAGTGACCTGGTTATTCTATGCTAACGTTCTTGCAGGAGAAGAACGAGGTAAGTCATATGTGGGTTCTGATTAAGGATATGTGCAATAGGAATTGTGGATTGACATGGATGATTGAATTGAAATTATAAGAGTTTGGGAATTGTATTTGTTGAGCCATGGTTAGAGTGATGTGATCATATGATTTTGATATTTGAAGTGTTTATACGATTATCTGGAATTGAATGACTATCGTATCTATGTAATATATTGTTGGTATTTGAACATGAATGATCAGATTTATATAAATTAGTAACCCATGTCTAGTGATATGCGGAATGGGTTTCCCTAAGCCATGAATGTATATAGTTATGTGTTGCGTATATCGTATTTAAAGTTTTATGCCTTTTTGCATATTTAAATTCGTTATGGAGTTAGTAACCAATAAGGGACCTCATAGTAGTTTCTAGTTATAATTCCGTACTTGGGTAAGTCGTGTTTGTGCAGAAGTAGAAACTAATTTATTCAGATACACGTGTATAACAATTAAGTTATTTAGTTGATCCTACCTCCAGTTTCGAAATCCTTACCGTGTTTCAGATAACGAGTATCGTTGTAATGAGAAGTGAATGTTAATATGGTACAAGTGATGCCTATGCTCCAAATTTTGTGTATGATAACTTTCTGAGTTGGTTTTACAATGTTTTTGGTTTCACGTTAATAGGAGTTATATTTTGAGAGAAATAAATCCTTTAGTTGGCTGTGGTCAGATTGTTACTGCACGGTTCTGTTTTGACCCATGTTTTGTAAATGAAGTCATCTAAAACGTGTTTACTTTTATGTATAATTCCAACTCCACTGTTTAGAATATTCTTTCACGTATCCAAAATTATAAGCTATGAAAAAAATCTTATCGAGTCGTTATGTTATTGTAATTTTTGCAAGTTGCCGGATTTTCTGTTGAATTGCTGTCAAGTTCTTGTCCAGACCGATTGGGTTATGGAAATAGTATTAATTAATTTCCTTGAGATATGCATTCGATTATTTCCTATGATTAGCTAGTCCTTTATATTTTCTAAAAGCTATGATCGCTCGCACGTTAGCTAAGCTGTTATTTAATTATGATGTGGTAAGTTGCTGCGTAATGTTTAATTGTTGAGATCGTGAGATATAAAAGTTTCATATAAAAGATTAATCAAATGTGATTTATGTGAGGTGACCACGTGATATCCTGATATGGCATTAGTAACATGAATAATAGGCGTATGGTATGAGTATGAACCCTCACTATATGATAGCGTAACCTTGTTTATTTCGTCAAGTTTAATATAGAATTGTTTCAATTATATGTCAAATTTTACGACCTCAAAATAACTATGTGCTACCCGTATGTGATGTCAAAAGCATGTTTATCTGAGAGGAGTCTTGCCAAGTGACAGAATGGAATTTAACTGGTCAGTTATCAGCATGATATAGTAATCTAATAGTTATACGTAATTGTGCATATTTGATTAATGTGAATCTGGCTGATGTTCTTTCGGGTGTTGATGGTTTATCACTGTCTAGTTTCCTGTAATATACACTTTATAACTTTTCCAAGTATATTGTTATACCATACTGTGAGTTGCATATTGTTATATTTAGAATCTGACCACAATGTGAAATTATTAATTGTGGCATACGATATGTGGAAGTATTAACCTTGTGATTGTTACTTATATCGTTAAAATTTTCGTAAGTCATGAGTGAAAAGAACAATGACTTAATAAGGAAGAGTCATAATAACTCAGTGTAGCCTTGTTTCAAGCTGTAACTTGTGAATTGTCCTTGACCCATATTTATATTGTCACAAACAACCCTTTCAATGTTTCAAACATTTCAAAATACTTTCAAAATGATAAACCAGGTTCAAGCTTGATGTTTGATAATAATGGTGATTGGTTGCAAAATGACAATCCTGTAGCTATGTGTAGATGGGATCCTGCTTGAGTGTTTAATAGTTGTGCATTGTATAAAACCCTTATTGTGCAAGTCATATATAATAATAGCCTCATGATAAATGATGTAATATGAGTGGGTGGAAATGTAGTTAAGTGATTTGGTTAACTAATTGATATCTGGGGATGTTAAACGACCTTGTGAGTCTATGAGTTATGTATGCCTCGGGAAATATGTCAATGTTCCATGTTAACTACGTTAATAAATTTTGCACTATATTTTTTTTTTTTTTTTCCTAGATATGATTATGAGCATGAAACATTTAATTGTCAAGTATGAACTATAAGCTTCTTAATTGTTTACATTGTTGTTAGTATATCAAATTTGTGATAAATTTCAAGGGTGTATGAGTGTTATCTATTCCGAATCTGTTTTGCTGCATAACACGATCCTACCGACCCTAATACTTTATTATTGTTCGAGGTTATATGTTATATGATACTTGATATGAGTCTCTTTTGAGTACTGATTTGAGTTGAATATTAGTAGTTGTCCTTTTATTTTGATAGTTAAAATTTTCTATTGATGTGATAATTCTTTTGTTTGTGAGATGGGAAAACTTTTGGTAATTGCTTAGACTGAGTTATGTACAAGTTTTTGTCTTATGGCGTTCACGTCCTTGTTTTATGAATAGTGGTATGATAAGTAGATATACAAGTATGTCAACGAACTTGGGAGGTAAGTACTGAGGAGTTTAAGTTACTAGTAAGTTTAGAACAAAGGCCATGGTTGGTGTTGTTTTGAGTTTGAGTTTGAGTTTGCAGTTCAGTATTTTATTGAGTTGTCGTATTCTTTGACCTTGGCTTGTGGGTGAGTAGCTTAAAGTTTTACGCTCTAAGTGTTGAGCGGTCCCTTTAATGGAATATGTGATAACATTGATATTGAGTTGGGGGAAAAATTTGGTTACTGACTTTGAGTTATGAGTTGTTAGGCCGTTGTGCCATACTGTGTTTACGATCCCTTGTGACCTTGGTTATTGAGTTATTTTCTGAGTTGAAACAGATATTGAGGTGGGAGTACTGATTTGCGGTTTATCTCACCAGTTCACGCACCCCTTGTCCTTGGTCTTAGATTCGACGATGAGTGTGATACTTGGTTACTTGGAGTAAGATTGTATGAGATAGAGTAATGAGTAAGACGGAGTAGGGAGCTGGGAATTTTATAATGAGGTTACGGGGACGTAACCATGTCTTAAGGAGGATAGGATTGTAAAATCTTAATGATTTTATGGTATGGCTATTTGTTATGACATGACTATTTGGTGTATGGTGACTGTTTCTACTTGATAATCCTGTTACTTCGGTTGTACATTTTATTGTGTTCGTGGAGTATTCTTTAATTTACTTATACGTTAAACTTTGGGGACAAAGTTTTCTTAACGGGGTAGAATGTAATATTCCGTGTTTTAAAGTACCTTTATTAGCCTTGAAGTTATGTGGTATTCCGTTTTGTGTTCGTTACATGCTTAGTGACCAGTTGTTGTTCACGGATGGTGAACTTCGGGACGAAGTTCAATTTAAGGGGGGAAGACTGTAATACCTCGAATTTTGGAGTCGGTAATTGAGTTCTACTTCGGTTCAAACGTTAGTTTTCGAGTAAGTTAAAGTGTTGTTTTAAGGCTAGTAAGTGTATTGTTTTTATATATGCGATTTCTATACTTTTAATGTTCGAATATGCTGTTATGAGGGATCGAACTCTAGACCCTTGACACGCTGATTTGGGCCTTGAAAAACGTGCCCTTCTTAGAGCCCACGGCAAGTTAATAGATGATAAAAACAAACCCTAGCACACCCTTCTTACCGCCACCCTTTTATCACTCTTTCTAACCTAAGTCAAACCCTAATCTTCCTTTCAAACCTCACACAATCACAGCCGTCACATCAAAGGTGGGAATCTGACTGAACACGGTGGTCTAGGGTGGGTGCACGGTGGTTCGTTTTGACGGAGAAACTGGTAAGTCACGCTCAGCACTGATCAGAGTAATGTTTTATGGTTTTCGTCGCACGTTAACTCACTTATAACACTCCTAATCTGTGTTTTGTTTGTGTAAGTATATAGTATGACATGTAATAAACGTTTATAGCTTGATTGGTTTTGGTCGTTGGTCGTTTAAGGGCGTCGTGAGGGACAGTGAACACGGTGGCAAGGGAGTTGTTGTTATCATTTTCTTATACGGGTCCTGAAGGCTTCTGTTTGAGTAAGCGTTTGAGTCATGGGTTGGGTTCTATGGTTATGGGTCTTGGGTTAGGAGTACAGTCGGGGTTCAGGAGTTTCAGGTGAGCAAGGTTCGGTGGTCATAGGTGGTTGGGTGTGGTGGTTTAAGGGGAGTGGTTACGGGTGTCATACCAGGCATCCCTGCTGCTTCTGTGATCTCCTCGTGTACAGGGTTTTAGGGGTGGTAATACTGGTGACTCGGGGGAGGTCAGTACGGTGTTACCATGGTGGTTGGAAGGTCTGGTGGTAGGAGTGGTGTTAAGCGGCAGGGTTGGTTGTGTCGGGTCCTGAGAGGTGCGTCGATGGGGAGTGTCGTGGGTCTGGTCAGGCAGTCCGTTAGTGAACCAGGCCTGGTTTGGGGCTCTGGTTCACCGTGGCAGTGGGAGTCGAAGGGGTGTGGGTGTCCATGGTGGTAGCTGGTGGTTCTGGGCACGAGTTGTGGGGGCTGTTGGTGGCGGAGCTGGTGGCGCGTGGTGTTTGTAAGGGCTGTTTAAGGAGTATGCGTGTGTCGAGTAAGGGGATGTCGTAGGGTGTCTTAAGTTGTTTATTGTTTGTTAATATTATTATTATTATTACTATTTTTATTATTACTATTATTATTAATGTTAATATTTTTACCACTTTATTTATAATTAGCGTTATTTAGTGTACTTACGAGTTTGGGGTCGTGTTATATATATATTTACGAGTCGGGAATTATTTAAGTCATGGGATGTCTATATTTGGGAAGTTACCATTTTGGGAAAGTTTCTATATATGGAAACTTTCCACTTTTGGAAGGTTGCTATTTATAGTAAGTACGTTCGTTAAGGGGTTCGTGAAGTTTGTTAATTCGTTGCGTATATCTGTTTAGGTAGCGAGTTTCGAGTGGAACATTTCTAAGCATATCTCGGATTGTATCTGCGTTTCTGCTATTCCAGGTAGGGAAAGATACTGGTTTACAATAATCTGTAATCTGTTCTTATGTGTTAATAAGCACGTTTGTGTTGTAATCTCATGTGAACGTTATATTGTGCTATTTATATCTTTTGAGACATTGTTACGATGTGGATATATATAAATATATATGTATATATATATTGGGTCTTGTGATACGGTGTTGGATCGGTGCGGAGTATATATGGTGTTGGATCGGTGCGGAGTATATATGGTGTTGGATCGGTGCGGAGTATATATATGGCGTTGGATCGGTGCGGAGTTTATTTGACGTTGGATCGGTGCGGAGTTTACTATATTGTTATAATTATTGTTTTCCCTATTCAACCTCGTGGTTGACCCTGTGTATTCGTGTGACACCTGTGATGAACCAAATTATTGGGGAGCAGATTGACAGGTGGCTGAGACTAAGGGGGAGCTATGGGAGATAGAGCTTGGATCCGGACCAGACCAAAGTCTAGATCACCTTAGTCAGCTTAGCATTGAGTTGTACTTTCTTTATTTGTTAAGACTTTCGGATACAGTTGTAAGAACATGTTATGAGTTTAATTTTAATTAAAGTACTGTTTATCTTTCCTTTGTATCTACTGCCTCGGGAAACCGAGATGGTAACACCTTTATTTATCTGAGGAGTCCTAGTACAGGCCCTTAAATAAATGGGGGTGTTACAAGGAGTATCACCGTACGACAACCTGTAACCCATAGCCGGCTTAACCGGACGAACATCGACAACTGAGAACCGCATGCATAGGGTTCGGGAGAACCTGAACATACCCATACTAACGGAGACACCTATCAGGTTGGTACGGCTCCACTATATCCAGAAACCTAATCACGCCCGAGTAGCGCGAACTACGACAAGTCTTGTGTGGGCTAACACCATAAGGGAGCCACGTCACCTGCTCCACCCTGAGCCCGTCCAACCTCTACATGTGCTGCTCCAACAACCCAACATCTCCCCTAAACCTAGGAACCCGTGACCAAGCCTTGACAAGTGGTCGTCCCTCCACATAATATCCCGAGTGAGGCCTGAACATGGGAAAGTACTCGTATATCCAAGCCTGAAGCAACGGTAAACAACCGCTAACCCCAGCGGCTTCCCTACGCGAAGCCATCCCCAACTGTCGATACAAGTACACCAATGTCGCGGCCCCCAAGCATAGCTACCGATATCATCTAACTCATCGAACAACGGCAACATACGAGCAACAACCCAATCACTAGACTTGTCGGTGAACTAAGTCTGTCTTACCAACAACATCATGTAAGCCCGTAGCGAGTCATTCTGGTTCCCCTTCTCCTCAAGCTCTATCAGCTTTTTCACCGTCAGCCCACCACCCTTGTAAAATGGTGGTCTCACATCCTTCACATCCATGCCGAACAGCACAACCAACTTCTCCTTTAGACCAATCTCCCCGCTCGTATGACCCTCGTCCATAACCCTTGCGCCATCCACCCGTATGCCGAGGATCCTGTGAACGTCGTGCAACAATATAGTAATCTCACCAAACGGCATGTGAAAAGTATTGGTGTCCGGCTGCCACTTCTCAACGAAAGCACTTATAAGGTTGTCATCCAACCCGGTGGTCAAAGAGGACCTCAGATGACCAAGCCCGCTCTGGCCAACTCTCTCCATCACTGAAGAACGGACCTTCATCTTACTCATCTTCTCCAAAGCACCCGGCCTCTCGTAACACATGAGCCACGATCTCACGCTTCCCTGATCCGTCCAACTAGAGTAAGCTACGTGGCCACCAAAGCTACGTAGGACAGTAACGACAGACGAACCCCCCTCAACCGGACTGGTAAGACGCCAAAAAAGATCCGAAGTCTTCTTCCTCCCCGTGCTACTAGAAGCACCCTCCACAACCTGCTTATATCGGCCGCTAGCATCACGTACCACCTTCTTAGGTGGTCGAACAACGGCCTCCTCGTCCAAAAAGCGGGAGTCATCCTCCTCCTCATCATCATCATCGTCGTCGTCATCATCATCATGATCATCCTCCCCGACCGGTTCCTCAAACTGCTCCTCCTCCTTGTCATCATAATTACTAGCTGGCTCCCTGAAAAACGCCCTCGGTAACTGAAGCTCGTCCTCGGGAGTAGGGTCGGGAGACCTGATTAGGATACCCTTTCCCCTTCCCCTCCCCCTACCTTCCCGACTAGAACGTGGCATTGTTGCTGCTGCTGCTTCTATAGGGACACGCCGCTTAGAGCCCGTCACTCTTCGGCCTGTTGTACGACCCATTTCAGTCAAAATAGCATCTTCGTTGTAAGACATCTGCATTTACGAGATTATAACGTTACATAAATAAAATTAAACAACTTTTCATAAAAAAAACTAATAAAATACAAAATAAAATCAACATTACACAAAAATTACAACTTAAATAATATAAACTACCCATTTAAATGCAAAATTAACAACTTTTTATACAATTAAATATAAACTACCCATTTAAATACAAAATTAACAACTTTTTATAAAAAAAATTAACTTTTAACTATTAAAATTGAAAATATATGATTAAAACGAAATAAAAAAGTCCGAACCATGGAGGAATTTTGAATTTCAAAGTCCGAACCATGGAGGGACTTTGAATTTCAAAATCCAACCATAGGTAGGACTTGCGAAACACACGTCCAAAACTACCATAGACGTGCAAAACACACGTCCATTGCGTGTGGACGTCCCAAACCCACGTCCCTCCCCATGAGGGGCGTTAATTCACACGTCCTCCCCCATGGGGGACTTTGAATCCACACGTCCCCCCCCCCCCCCACATGGGGGACTTTGAATCCACACGTCCCTCACCATGATGGGCGTCCGACTTTCACGTCCTACCCCCCACCCATCAATCCTTTTATCAATTTCTCATTCTTTCAATCTATGCAAACACTAACAACAATACTAACAACAATAACAACTACGAACAACACTAACTAACAACAACAAAAAAAACACAAATTCAAGAGGAATTGAAAAAATTAACAAAAGCAACAATAACAATTCGAATTACTAGCCTAATTAACAATAACAACAACAAAATAATAAATAATTATACAACTTTAACAAAATTAATTAAAAAAAAAACAACAAAAACAACGCTTACCGGAACAGTGGTGGTTGCGTGGTGGAGCAGCGGTGGTCGTGTGGTGTATGGTGGTGTGGTGTCGGTCGTGGTGGTGTGGTGAGGGAGAGGGGGAATTTTTGAATTAATTTGGTTTGGATGAATGAATGAGAGAGGAAGGGCAAGTTGGTAATTTTTATGAAAAATGTCGACGATTTAATATAAAACGTCGACGACGTTTTGTAACCGGGTTCTTTTAATGGTCTGGATTATTGTATTATGTTGACATCAAACGTTTTAAAATTTATGCATAAAAATAAAGGGTTAATAGAGTATATAGGTGGCCATATGTATCTTTGTGAGAGTAAATGAAAATAAAAAATTTGAGAGGATACGGATACTAATTGATATAGGGGTGGGTTAGGCCTATAATTTTTGCACAAATTCTTATTTGCAACGGTACTATCCGTCGCAAGCTTGTGATGGATACCGTTTTCTCTCACAAAATATCCACTTTTTCTCTCTCTCCAACACTATTCATGTGGTCCCCTTTCTCCACTAACTCATTTACTATCCATTGTATCTCACAAAATACCCGTCACAAATGGTGACCCGTCGCAAACAAAACTTACTATAATTTTTGGAGCAGAGAAAGAAATGAAGAGGGTCCTAACTGATATAGAGGTGGGTGTAGTATTTGAGGTAGGGCCACAAATTGATAATTGTATCCATTTCGGTAAAAGTTCAACTTCAAATCGGTCAAAGATGGTTCCGAGCCGAGGATGAGCAAATTTGAGTCGATTGTGAGCTTAATAGAACTCGTATCGGAAGGTCGGTTAATACTTTTTATTATTCATTATTAGTGTTTTAAAACTTTTTTTTTTAATTATTGAATTTTTATTGGAATATTTACTATTTATATTAATACTTCTATTATAATTTCTAATTTGCTGTATTTGTTACTTATCTTAGACCATCCTTATTTTTAATTGAAAAAACAATGAAAATAATAAATAAATTGAACTCGAACCTATTTCAACATTTGAATTTTTAAGTTAGGAGAATTTTGAGCTCAAACCCAAATATTTGAGCTGCTTCCGAGCTCTCTCAACTCGGCTACACCCCCAGTCTGGAGTATATTTGAGCTGCTTCCGAGCTCTCTCAACTCGGCTACACCCCTAGCCTGGAGGTAAACAGCTTTTTCCTTATTTATTTTTCCATTTTCGTTTTCCTTCAACTAATCATATAAAATAAATTTTGCCCGACTTTTTTCCCCTCGAGTCCTCGCTAAATGAAAGGTATTCATATACCAGAGTTTTTATGAAAGTTGACGAGTTAATTTACACTCAGATAGTAATTGACTTTTTTCCGGTGACAAATATGCTCCGGTAGTGATGAGAAAAAAATGAATAATAATAAAACTAAGAGTAGAGAAAATATTTGTTGTAATTTAGTCCCATTATTATAAGCCAATTCTGACATAGATGTACATATAAATTGGTCACTTGCAACATAAATTTGAGTATTCAGATTCAAAGGTGATTAGGAAGTGTGTTCGCCCGTGTTTACACTCAAACTTGCTTCTTGCTAGCCCGATTTGATGCTCCAACGGGACAAAAACGTCTTTGGTCCGGCCTGGCGACCAAACGAGCAATACCTCAAAGCCCATAAAACAACCTAGTCAAGACAACATGCTTTAGTGACATCAAGCAACCAACCGTAGTACAAATTTTAATTCTAAATTAAAAAAACAGTCAAACAAAGTTCTAAACACAGTAAACAACCAACCTTCTGGAATTTGAAAGTGAACTCAAGTGACTTCCATTAAGTTTTGACATCATCTGCATCGATTCTGTTTACCCGCACGCTGTCGAAAGAAGATAGCATTGATGCCTTTGCATTTGCTATCTCTACTAGTCTTTCCAGGGCTGCATGTAACAAGGGATGAATATATGTACGTGAACTAAACTTCGAAAGTGATGAAGGTAAAAGGAAAGCAGAATTACCTGTTTCAAATGACGATTGAGCAGATCGCAATTTGGGTGATACGAATGTGCCGAAAACTGCAAGGGGCTTGGCCCTTTCCCTTTGTACCTGAAGGATCAAAGGATCTAACATAAGTCCTTCACTTGTGGATATTCGGAACAAGTCGATAAAACCATATAGCATTATAAAATTCTAAATGCCAACAAATTGTATGAGATCCTTATCTAAATAAAATAGAACCCTTGAGACACTGGCACAATGGGATCAAGTTGTTGTAACAGACTTGCAGAGCTTGTAATATAGTCATATAGATGAACGTTCACTTTTAAACATGAAAGTTAATCCCCACATTCAGAACAACAAAATCAATCCTCTATTCGGGTTTACTAGATCTGCAATTGATACAATTTTCAGAAAAGGTACAAGTAAAAAGAGTATAAAGATGGCATATGAGATTTTACGACAAGCTGGATGAGTTTTTCTTGCTTTTTGCAAGGGTATATTTTCTAAGGGCACTTCCATGAGCTCTATCCATTAAAGAAGGCAGTGAAGTCAAGTGAATGTACCAAAAAAAACGTAGTAGAACCTAATGAATGGACAAAGTATTAACTAACACTTAACTAACCTAGTAAGCTGTCAGACCGATATGAAATGATAGTATCCCATACAATGTCCCCATGAACTTATGAGACATTGTTTTCCCTTGAGTTGGAAAAAGTGTAGCTTCAAATTAAATCAAGCTTTCATCACGTGCACATGAACGATATTTATGATATTTTATTGTCTCGATCTTTTAGAAAAACAAACAATGGTTCTCAGTGACATATACACCGACACACATCTCCATTCACCAAGCTGTTAAAAGAAAGAATCACTTGGTGCGGAAAGGAGGAGGATATTATAAACCTCTAGATATTATGGACATAAGAATACTTACTCGATCGACAGTACTATGTAATGATGCTTCACTTGAAGAGCTATCTTCATAGCCTGCTCCAGGCAAACAGAAAGAAGAGAATTAAATCAAGAAGATAAACAGATATGACAAACAATAAAGAAAATAATTTTCAAGACAAGACAACATATTGTTCAAGTAAAGGAACTAAAATAGATTACCAGCACGATCAGATGTATCCTTGTGTCTCTGGCGTATACTTGAGTTATGCTTTAACCCACTATCTCCATCTTTACATTCAGCTGAATCTTCAGAATTGACAGATGCCCACTTGCAGAGGGTAAAATGTGGGTCTGTGATGATTCAAAAGATGTAAAAAACAAATATAGAAGGCAAAAAATATCTTAGGACGGCTAACACAGTGGCCATGTCTTAGTTATAGATGCAAATCTACAGTCTATTGTTTACACATGATTTATGAAAAATAATGAAATAGAAACAGTATCTCCGTGATAATGCTGTAAATTGTCATACCAGCAAAAGCTAAAAACAACATTGTAATGACATTGTTATGAGAAGAAGATACAGAATTTAACTCTTCTGATAGCAAGTTTGCATATTAGTTTTGGTGGTGGTTGTATGCCTTTTTTTTTATGACGAGGAGGTTTGATACTCCCCGGCACGCAACAATACCATGCTAACCGCCACGTACCATGTAAGCTCAATCCACAGGGTTACCCCTCACTGGAAGACATGTGGTCAAGTCTCATTATCTAGGGAGATTCGAACCCAGGGCCTCGCAGTCCATCCTTTGGATGTTTTGAGGGAACCCGGATCTCCACTAGACCAAGACCACTTGGTTGTTGAATGCCTTTTTTGAGGAAGTTTAATTACACAGAAAGGAAGTTTACAGACTTGGAGAGAAAGTTGCACAAGATATATGCAGTTCTAGCTGTTCTGGAGCACCTGGTCACAATTATGGGCAAGATATATGCAGTTCGAGCTGTGCTGTTTACTGGAGCAACTAGTTTTAGGAGGTTGTATTTGCTTCTTTCTGGACTGAGGACATAACAATGTCCGAAACTCCACACTCACGACATCAGAATGACACTTAGAGGATACTTAATTTTAAAACATAAACATGAAAAAATTTCATAACATAGTCAACCAAACACTTCAGACATGCACCTCATACTTCTAACCGAGTCTCGTTTATACCTTTGAAGCTACTACCAGGACCGCCATCCAAAATTTATTATCCCCATTTAACTGTGGCGGTTAAGGATGTCAAATTTGACCATTTCTATCTCCAAATAATGTAGAGATACAATTTATTTGTCATGTTTTAAAAAATAGATAAATACTACTCCTATAGTCCTATTAGGTTAAAAGTTGTAAAAATTGTATATTGCGAGGAAATATTCTAAGTCAAATAGAATTATTAAATTGAGACGAGGGAGCATGTTCCTTCAAAACTTCACTTTCGTTGTAGGTTGTGTGTCGAACACTTCCACACGATAGAACACTAAGTCAAATTCATTTTAGGACAAATACATGTTATGTCAGCACAAAAAGGCCGTATCTGGCACTCTGACATTGTGTGGCATATCTTTAAAGCGACACAGTAACTTAATTGTGAGCATACATTCCAATTTGAATCGTACTACTATTTCACTTGATTCTAAGCACGCTCAATAATATAGCTGCTAAGTCAAATGCTCGGAAGATTCACCTTCATTTGTAGCTACTTCCAGATATGTAGCTGCAGAATGCTCTTTCAAATCTAGCAAAACGCTATTGACACGTGAAGCTCCCATGGAGTAACGAGCACTAGCTAAGTCAAACCATCCCTGAAGAGCATATTCAAGAAAGGATTTTAAAAGTTAAAGATCATTCATAATTACATACATAACACAAACACAATATGATTGACAAACTAAAATCACAAGCCAAATACTTATTTTCCTTCTCATTCAACCCCTTTCCCAAGAAGCCATGAAGCCGCTAGTTAACTAAGAACCATGAAGTCACTAGTAAACTAAGAACCGATGATTCTACATTTCTACTATGAACTTAAAGCTACATCTGTTGTAAAAGGTTCAATTCAGCACAACAGGAGAGAGTATAATATTTGATGCATACTCACGGCCTCACTGGTTTCCAAAATTTCTTCTATAAGAGTTACCTTCCACTGATTCTATTTCATAAGTTAGAAGTTCACTCAATAAACGTGATACCATATTTTTAAATGGTGCTTTGGAGGAAGAAATTTACATGGACCTAAGGTGAGGGTTCTAGCTAGAAAAAAGTTTGTAAAATATCATTATGGTGTAACACAAGCACCTATGCAAACCTGTAAAATCTATTTATTAATCGAAACATGCGCCTATGCAGTGAGATGAAAAAATTGATTCAATTATGCTTGCTGATACTTTTTGTATTGACAATGGTGACTAATGTGTTTATTTTAAATAAAGTTGATGATACTTATCATATTATCTGCTTATGTTGATGATCTTTTGATATTCGGTAGTAATATGGAAGTCATCAACAAAAATTTCCTTTGTTTGGGATAGAGATACATAATGGAGGAAAGAGAGGGGAGGGGGGAAGAGAGAATGGAAAGGCGGAGAAAGGAAGGGGGAATAGTTTGCCTTATAAATGGTGGGATTCATTTTTCCTCCCCTCCAAATTCCTCAATCTCCAGTTTGCTAACTAAACAAACAGTACTGTCCTCCTCCAAATCCTTTCCCTCCTTATCCTTCCGAGATCCCCACTCCAAACCAGGCTTAACGCTTTGCAATCTCAAAATTTGATATAATGAACCTCCGCGATTCTCATACATCTTAATATAAGATTATGACGACCCATATACGAGTAATAAAGTGCCATCCCTTAATTTCAGTTTTTAGTGGGTGAATGGGTAGAGGCATTTTTTGTTCGTTAAATGGGTTTTACCACATTATATCAATGAGACGGTCTCTCCGTATACTTACTGTTACATCATGACACGTGCTTAGAAAATCTATACATGAGACACGCTACTGAAAGCATAACACGAAAAAAGGAGTCTTTTTATTCATAACGAATCAGTCACCCTTGATCCGAATATATAGGAACCTTAATTACCACAAGAAAGAAGGCAATGCTAGATGATTTATCAAACCATTGTGAGTTGTGACTACCTATTGTTCTGTAATCACAAATTCTAGGCAAGTTTTTCAAACAAGCGAAGTCTCAGCTTCACTAAGACCCTAATCATATTATTCATATCTACATGGAGGTAACCCCATTGAAATCTAACACAGACTTCAACAAAGTTCACATTCTTTCGTTTTGGATTATGATCGAATAAAGTAATGACTAACTAAACTAGATACGCTTCTTTTACTGTGAAATACTATTCACCAGATACAGTTCTCGAATCTCAACACAAGCTTCATCTTGCTCATTCAGAAACCGCGTCTTTGTGTTGCTAGCACAAAGTAGCTCTTGAGGCACTGGGGTAATGTTGTCCTAAAAGTCAACAGTCACAAAGAAGCTAGCACAAGGAGGAGCTCTCGAGGCATGGGGTAATGGTGTTGTCGTACAAAATTCAAAAAAATTGCAAAGAAACAAGATAAAAATAGTAATAATATAATTCAATTTGTAAATTGGTATGATCAAATCGTAATAATCCGCAATTCAAACATCAACCCAGTTCAAATTCTACCCAATAACAACGAAATAATAAAATAGAAAACTCAGAAAATAAAAGGGGAATAAATTGAAGAAATGAAACCTGGCGAAGTGTGGAGGAAAGAGAGTGGACTAAGGAGAGATAAGAATCAACTGAATCCATGAATTTAAGCACTTGTTCGTCATCATCATCCTCTTCCTTTGAATCTGGGAGGTTGGATATTTTCTGGGTAAGATCATCGTTGCTAAATTCGTGTTGTTGAATTTGTCTTTGATTATCAGAGCATTCAATTTCTACCCCCATTTTTTTAAAAACTGATTTCACCGATTAATCCAAGACTTCTATAGATCGACGCTGCCCCCGTTGTTTTCTCACAGTGATCTCACTAATTAACCAACGAATTTCGGTCCGGTTCTTTTATACTTAATTTTGAGTTATTTCAAGTCTTGCCTTTTAAATTAAGGGACTTGCTAAATCCCGCACCTTATTTTACTTAGTCCCACACATTTGGTACCTTTTTACCGAGAATGCCCCTCTCATTTTTCTCCTCCATCCATCCAGAGAGAAACCATAAACAAGAGAGATTAAAAAAGGAAAAATACTACCCAGATCTCAACCGAAAACCCCCACCACCCATCCCCCACCACCCATCAACGCCGCCGACCACCCGTCCACAGCCCCAACCCGCGTCGATCGTCCCTCCACTACCCAGCCCCGTCGACCACTCCTCCCTGATATCATCCCCGTGTTGACAATCCCCTCCCGCGCCTACAACATACAACAAGCACCAAACTCGACGACGACGCATACCTGATACTACCACTCGACGTCGCTTCCTCCGACTATCCTACTCCGCGAACCCACAACCACCAGTTCAACAACCCAACTCAATCGACTCTAATTGTTGATAAAGCGGTAACGGGAAGGGATGAGAGTGGTCGACGGGTTGTGATGAATCTAAATCAAGATCGGTAGTCGATGGACAAGGGTGGTCGTCGAGGTTGGGAGATGGGTGGTCAGGGCTGGGGAATAGGTGGTCGCCGACGAAGGGTGAGGAGTTGGGGAGTTTGTGTTTAGTTTTTTTAATAGGGGCAGTAATGGAATAATTGTAGAAAATGTGTGGGATATAAGTAAAAGGGTGTGCGGGATTTAGCATTTACGTAAATTGAGTACGTAAGATTCAGATTAAAAAAGGCAAAAGTAGCAAATTGCCCCATATGTTTAATGTTATGTTCAATTTTACCCCATAAATTTCAACCTGTGCAAATTAGTCTCACCTAATTTAGTTTATGTGCAAATCAACCAAATTCTAATTTTTCGACTTACCTACACTTGAAAAATATGCTAACCACATGACAAAAAATGTAATAAAATAAAAATAAAATCTTTAGCCTAGAAAATCAAACGGTAAATGGTTTTTCTCTCATCATACCGCAATGAGCTCTTTTACTTAATTCGTCTTTGTTTTTCTTCTCATGTATTTCTTTCATCATGAACTTTTTGTGATTTTTGTTGAACTATTTTAATTCCCAAATACTTATTTTGAGGAATTGATTTTCGCATCATCAAAATGTTATTCCTATTTAGTAGTTGGTCAATTTTGGTATATCATTGGAATCAATTTATAATAGCGATTCCTCCATGTCAAAATAACCATTAAACAAATGATTGTACAATCAAGAGGAAATGAAAAATGAGGAAAATCATCATCTTTTCAAAAGAGTAATATGAACAACTAGGTAGAACTAACAAATAGTTACATAGTTAATTTTATGCAAAAGAAAAAAAAAACTAACTAGTAACCATAGATGAATGTTGAATTATCATGATACATGCTCTAGTGTTTGAGGAAGATTGAGTAGAAAATGGAATTAGATAGAAAAAATGAGGAGTATGGAGTGACTAAATTAGGTGACATTTTATTAGATTAATTATTTTATTATATTTTCCGTCACTATGTTGGTAGGTTTATTTCCGTGTGTAAATATGTGTGAAAATTAGAATTAAGTTGATTTGCACATAAACTAAAGTGTTTTTTGTAAATAACCCCCTTTTATGTACGGTTTTTTGTAAATAACCCCCTTTTATGTCTACTTTTACAAATTACCGCCTTAAATATTACTTAATCTTAAAAATCAACCCCTAATGTCGATTACGCGCACGATTTTTATAAAACACGAACTACGTATGATATTACGACTTAAACTTATGTAATCTACCTAAATTACCCTTACCCACTCATTCATCCACTCAACTCATACTCTCATATCGTCAAACATGAAATAAATCAGGAACCCTAAATTAAAAAGCCCTAAATCAATTAATAACCTTCCAGTAAACCACACAAATTCTACAAATCAGTTTAGAATCATGAATTGTTGCCGCTTCTAGTTGTGGGAACACCATTGTTGAAGCTTTAAAGTTCGTAATCCTTTCAGAATTCAGGTATGGTTGTATAATTTTTCTGAATACATTTGTGTTGTTTGTTAAAATTCGATTTTTGATATATACTGCACAAAATTTGATTTTAATCAGTACCAATAATGAAAACTTTAATAATCATTGTTTTTGTAAGTATGTTTATTAATTTCCAAATAAGTAAATGATTTCAAAGCTTAGTAGTTTCCAATTAATCGGTATCAATTTTAATTGACTACCTTATGTTGTTGAACCTAGTTTGGGTAAGTATATGATTTACAAAAAACACAATGTTAAATAATTTGACAACTCCTATAATGTTTTTTGTAGGATGTCTGATACTTTGACATTTGACATTAGATACCATCATAATGGTATATTTGAAACTAATAGCAAGGGGAAGATTGTTTATGTCAATGGAACAGTAACTTTGCAATTTGGATTCCAATCGAGTAGATTCTGTTTTAGTGATGTAATGAATACTGGGAGTAGGCTTATGGGTGGGAAGCTTTTTGACGCTTACTTTAAGCTTAAAGGTAAGAGCTTGTCGACGGGGATGCAAAGATTAAAATGTGAAAGCCAAATGATATGCTTGCTTAATTCTAGGGATAAAGACGATATACTGGACATTTATTTCATAGAAGCTAGACCATTTCCTGTGACCCCTATAACCAAGAGTCCTTTTTCTTTGGAGGATGAAGTTGACAGTGTAACTGATGAGCCTAGTGTTCAAATGGTAGTCAGTCCTAAGTCACTTAGAAGATCACCGAGACTTGCAACATCACCTATTTTGGAACCTATTAGAAGGTTACAAAAACTACCAACAAGGAGAAAACTCACTGAAACATTTGAGAAGCAAAATGAGGGAGTAGTGGAGATGTTGGGTTAGTGTGTGATAAGCGAAAAGGAAAACAAGCAGCGTTTGAGTTTGAGGATGGAGTTGATGAAGAGTTTGAAGAGGAGTTTAATAAGGATTGTGATGGTGGTAATGGGTTTGACGAGGGTTATTGGACTGAAGATAGTCAACTAAGTGAACCTGATATTGGAAATAACGAAGTTGATGGTGATTTTGTGGATGATGAAGAGTTGTTCACTGATGTAATTGATGAATCACTCATTGATAGAGTCAATAAGAACCTTAATCAATCATGTGCAAAGACCAGAGAGACAAGAACCAGACTTAGAAGTAGTATTCTTAATGTTGATGATTTGAATGTTCAGGTAGGAGAGGATACTAATTTAGCTTCTGATGATGACAATAGTGTGGGTGGTTCAGATCAAGAGGCTGACCATTATGACACATTCAACCCTGATGTAGATTTTGGCAAACCTATAGTGTTTAGGGTTGGATTAAAATTTCCATCAGTGTACGAGTTAAGGAAGGCCATAAGGCAACATGCCATTGAGAATGGGTATGAACCCTTCTTTGCTCACAACGAGAGTGCAAGGGTGACTATATATTGCAGACATAGGTGTGACTGCCCTTGGAATGTTAAGAAGTCAAAGTTGCCTAAGTGTACATGTGTATCTAAAAGAAAATGTCTCTTTAGGTTGCATGCCACCAAAATGGATGGTGATGTTATGACTTTTCAGATTAAGTCAATGTACTTGGAGCACATATGTGTTTATACAACCCGAAATAGAATGGTCACTGCTGAATTATTGGCTGATAAATACCTGGAAGTTTGGAGGTCTGACCCACATTGGAGCTTGAAAGCTACTCAAGATAGGGTGAGATTAGACCTAGGTGTTCATGTTGGGTATCATAAGTGTTGGATAGCAAGAGCCAGGGCAAAAATGATCATATGGGGCAACTCTGATGAGCAGTACAGCAGGGTATGGGATTATGTTGAAACCCTTATAAAATACAACCCAGGTTCAAGCTCATATGTGATGGTTGATAGGGTTGACAGACCACCACCAGTGTTTCAGAGGATGTATATCTGTCTTGCTGCTTGTAAGGAAGGGTTTAAAAATGGGTGTAGGCCTCTTATTGGGGTAGATGGTTGTCATTTGAAAGGTGTTTACCCTGGGATGTGTTTGGTGGCAGTGTCTATGGATGGGAATAACAACCTTTTCCCTGTTGCGTGGGCTGTTGTGGAAGTGGAGAATGCTGACTCTTGGAAGTGGTTTCTTGAGTTATTGGTGAAAGACATAGACTTTGTTGAGGGCGATGGTCTCACAATGATGTCTGATAGGCAAAAGGTAACATTATATTCTTTCTTGTCCTAGAATTTTATGTCTTCTTACTAAATAACTAATACTAATCAATTACTGTCTAATAATAATGCCAGGGACTAATCGATGCAATGAAGATCGTCGTACCCAAAGCCGAGATTAGATATTGTGTTAGGCACATTTGGGCCAATTTCAAGCTTCAATATAGTGGCCAAGCATTCAAAGAGAGTTTTTGGAAAGCAGCATGGGCCACGACAGAGGTTGAGTATTTGGCAGCTCTCGAGGAGATCAAATTTCTTAGTCAACCTGCCTATCATTATGTTAAGGCCATTCCACCCAAGCATTGGAGCAGACATGCTTTCCAAACAACTTGTAAGAGTAGCATGATTACCAATAATCTTTGTGAATCATTCAATGCTGTGTTAAAAGATGTAAGAGATAAGCCGATTCTCACTCACATAGAGTGGATGAGAAGATATATAATGAAAAGAAATTATGAAAAAAGGGAAGGGGTTGACAAGTATGAGAAGCCCTTTATGCCTTACATTGATAAATGCTTCAAGAGGCTTATAGCTGAGTCAAGGTATTGTACAATCTACTCATCTAGAACTACTAATTTTGAGGTTGACTACAAGGGTGGTTCATTCACGGTTAACTTAATAAACCAAGCGTGTAATTGCAAACATTGGGTGTTGAGTGGAATCCCTTGTGTTCATGCCATGGCATGCATACTTGATCAAAGACATACCCCCGAAGATTATGTTGACCAAGCTTATTCAAAAGATAAGTACTTATTGGCATATGCACCTGCAGTAGAACCTATGCCAGGGGTAGCCCACTGGGAGAAATCAAACCAAGAGGAACCTCTCCCACCACTTATGAGAAGAATGCCTGGCAGACCATCAAAGAAAAAAAGAAGAAAAGAACCGGGTGAAGGATCGCAAGTAAAAAGGGTCAAGAAATCCAACAAGTGTGGTAGGTGTGGTACACTAGGACATAACATTAAGGGATTTAAGAATTCTATTCCTGACCCCATCGGAAGAAGCCTAGGTGGTAGACCTCCCAGCAACTCAGGATGGGTCAAGGCCGCAAAGAACAAGGCAGAACAAAGGAGGGCAACCAAGGCTCAACACCAAGCATTTCTAAATCAAATGAGTGCCAGCCAACCAACTATTGAGTCAAGAACTGAATTATGAATGTAATATGACTTGTTCATTAGATGGAAATTTGTTATTTTAAGTTGAATTTAAGTACTTTTATGTAGTATTTTGTTTTTAGACTTGGTAGGAATTGATTTTTTAAAGTCACTTTGAACATGTTTTGTTGATTAACTTTGGCATTCACAATGAATATTTGGTTGTTTCACCAATTCAGTTTCTTCTGCTCACCAGTTCTGTTCTTCTGCACTGCTGCAATTGCTTATTTTGGTCTGTTTTTCTGAACTTCTGAGTTCCGTTCTTCTGAACTTTAGCATTCACAATGAAATTTGCTTATTTTGCTTATTTTGGAACTTCTGAGGCCTGCAGACAGCTGTCTCAGTTTATTGCAGCTGTACTCTTCTTCCATGCATCGGATAGAGTCTAGTTTACTGTTCTTTACTGTTGTTATTATTAGACATAGCATTATTATCATTAGTTCATGTTGCGGATTCTTATAGTATTAGAGTCTAGTTTGAATTTTTTTTCAGCTTTGGATTGGGTCTATTTGCTAGGATAGAGCAAAGTAGTTGTAACAGAGGAAGCGATATTGAATAGCTTCTAGAAATGCAGCGATATTGAATAGCTTTGTCTGGTCCCAACATCCAAACATAGGAGTGTTTCAGTTGTAAATGTTTCGTATGAATATATGATTTCTACTGAAGTTGTGCTGTGCAGTAAAATAAATTGTGAAGAACAAATTGCTTTGGATTTCAGCTTGTAAATAACAGGAAAGGGTCAAAATCTGAAACATTGAATGTAGTTGCAGACGAATACACAACAACATGATGGGGTAACTCAAGGCGTCTACCAAAGACGATTGTAGTAGATCGGGGGTACGTAGTCTTACCCCTTTGCTAGAAAACATATAAACCTTGCTTCTGAATGGCGCATAACGATAGTTGTGTTGACTGTTGAGAATAGAATTGGATTATTGCTCCATTGTACAGGAACTGCAATCAGTCTGAATCTAAAAAATTAATCCGGTTATGACACCAATTGAAGCAATTTTTTATCGTATGAATCTAAAAACTTTGCAAGGCTTGGATGCATTAAAGTATACAGTATGTTACAATGAATGTACTTTTCTTTTGCTCAAATGTTTACCTTCAACTTCAAGGCTTCAATTAATATACCATGCCAAAAATACAAACTACAGTTCTGAAAAATCGTAAATCCCTGGCGCACAAATGGTTGCAAATTAAAGCCAAACATAAGACTTGAAACACAATAAACTTGCTAAAATTTGTCAAGCACTACATGGTTTGCTCCTACCAACTACCAAACTCACCACTGTCAATGTTATGCACAAAATTTGACAGTGTAGCACATACAACAATTCCAATTTCCTAAACCTCGTCCAATAATTTTAGCAATTCCAATAAACTTGCTAAAAACTAAACTAAAATAGGTCTCTCGGTGTAAATCGGCGATCATCTCTTTCTATTGGCTGCACTTCCTGAACCTCGTCCACCTTGCCTCGACCTGCTTGCGCCTTATGGGTCTTCTTATTGCCAGAACTTCCAGCACCACCTTTCAAGTCTACTTGCACTTGAATCCCTAGTTAATAGTCCACCATAGCTCCCACTGTAACACAAAAATCCGACAAACTATATTTATCCCTCAACCTCAATTGGTATGAGTGCGTAATTCTAGTTGCACTAGAGTATGATAAGTAAGGTTGGGATATTGCTTGTTGTAAAGAATTGAACATTAATTGGGTAAAATAATAAAAAGGGAAGATGAAAACCTTATTAATTGATTTGGGGGTTTTTAATTTAGGGTTTATGTTTAATTTTGGGGTTTGAGGATGAGTGAATGAATCAGTTTGTTTTAATTGGTGGTGTGATGGGGTAAGGGTAATATAGGTATATTACATAAGTTTAAGTCGTAATATCATACGTAGTTCGTGTTTTATAAAAATCGTGTGCGTAATCGACATTAGGGGTTGATTTTTAAGATTAAGTAATATTTAAGGCGGTAATTTGTAAAAGTAAACATAAAAGGGGGTTATTTACAAAAAACCGTACATAAAAGGGGGTTATTTACAAAAAACACTAAACTAAAACATGTAGGACTAATTTGCACATGTTGAAACTTATGGGGTAAATTGCACATAACATCAAACATATGGGGGCAATTTGCTACTTTCGCGGATTAAAAAAGCAAGACTTTTTATAACTCGGAAATTCGATGATTTCTAAATTCTATTGATGAAACTTTGTTTTGTACCGAGTATTAATTTAGCACATATTCTCATATTAAATAGTTTACTTTTACATAAGCAATATATTTATGAGATGTTTAAATATAAACTCATTTTTACCATAACTAGTGATAAAATCTTGGGATGTAGCAAATTCAACCCCCTAAATTTAAGTTGTAACAAATTTTAGCCTTATAAATTTTCAAAAATATGCAATTAAGCATAAATCAAATTCTCTATCATTTGTTAACTAAAATCTACTATTTTCTATTATAAAAGCCGTTTAAAATATATGTAATAAAAATTAAATACAATATTTACCTATTCAACGAAAATGTGAATCAAATTTAATATAGAGAAAAATTTAACCACACAACTCTTCTTTGTAACTTCATTACAAATTCTCATATTATAAATATTTTTCACAAAAATGAGTAACAAAAATAAATATATTTAAACATTCATTCTAATAATTAGGAATTTTCAAATTAATATTTGATCAATAATTTTGATTTTCAATAACAGTAAAATATTTAATTTAGTATATTCCTTAATCATTCTGAAATATAAGATATGTGGTTAATACCACACTGAAAGAAACTTATGAGGCCGATTTGCTACATTTATAAGTTAAGAGACTTAATTGCATATAGTATCAAAGTTGAGGATAGTATTTGTTAGGGTGCAAACAAGTCTCACATCGGTAGTGTAAAAGTGAAATATCATCTTTATAAGTGTCCTTAAAATACAATAATACATGGACAATGAATGGGCGCAGCAGAGGCTAACACAAAGTATTCACGCTTCTGCACAACAAGTGGTATCAGAGCCCGAGGTTCGGCTTGGGCTAGACACGAGGATGCATTAGCAGGCCCAAAACTTGAAGTTGTACACGGTAAGGCATGAAACTCCTAGCTTGGTGTTTTGTGCACTAGAACTGTTGATCAGGTGGACCCTTATCAGTTTGGTGCCACAGGTCTGGTGGGTACTTTCCAGGTTGGATGCTAGAGACCATTTGTGTTTTAGCACTTTGAAGTGGCGGACCCGATCCACTATTGATCAAGTGGACCCTTGTCAGATTGGGTGCCACAGGTTTGGTAGGTCCTTTCCAGGTTGGATGCCAGACCATTTGTGTTCGAGCACTTCTGAAGTGGTGGACCCAATCTAGGGTATATTGGAGGGGTTTTGTGTACTAGAACTGTTGATTAGGTGCACCATTATTTGGGTGCCAAAGGTCTGGTGGGTCCTTTCCAGATTGGATGTCAGAGACCAGTTGTGTTCTAGCACTTCTGAAGTGGCGGACCCGATCCATGGTATATTGGATGTAGAGGATGTTCGATATGCATGTGTAGTCATTTGTGTTCTAGCACTTCTGAAGTGGCGGACCCGATCTAGGGTATATTGGATGCAAAGGATGTTCAATATGTATGTGTAACAAATCCCCAAGAAGGGCACATGTACATGTTGATATAGGAGCATGTGGGGGCACTCACTTGATCAGGCGATGACATGTGGTGCAAGATACGACTCGCAATAGCATGATGTGTCGGGTAAGGGGGAGGTTGTCAAGACTTGATGATGATCGGGTGTCTAGAAGTTGGGGTTGTAGAGTGTGAGAATTCACCATGGAGGTCAAGGTCTGAGTTAAGATGATGGTCCTTGGTTTGAGGGAGGATTGTTAGGGTGCAATCTCATGTCTCATATCGGTAGTGTAAAGGTGAAATATTATCTTTATGAGTGTCCTGAAAATATAATAGTACGAAGCCTTTTGGGAAGGAATCCAAGAGTAAATTCGTGAAGTCTTGGCCCAAAGCGAACAATATCGTACTATTATGGACAATGGACACCGGCACATCAGAGGCCGAACACAAGGTATTCCCGCTTTCGCATAACATTATCAAAGTTGAGGGGATGATTTACTATTCTCTAGTAAAATCTTGTGAATCATGTTTAGGTTATTAGTGTATAACTCTGGCGCACGCGTTAGAAAAATCTTTTATAATATTATTTGAAAACTTAGAGTATGTAATAACTTAATGAACAATCATTTTACCATATCTGATAGTGCATAAACTAGCTATTTGATTCGAAAACTTAGAGAGTATGTAATAACTTGATGAACAATCATTTTACCATATCTCATAGTGCATAAACTAGCTATTTGATACCTGATGACGGTCTAATTAAACCAACCAACCAATCACAATTATGTGGGGGACTGTGGAGGGCAAAAAGCATAAAATTGGAGCTAAATTGCGACAGGCAGAATGCCATTATTGCCATATTGAGAAAAGGTTGCCTTTAATCTTTAGGATAATTTGTGAGAAACTACCTTACATTTATGTCCATTTGTGAACAACTACCTTACTTTTATTTTTTTGTTAAAAACTACCTTTCATTTTAATTTTTTGTTAAAAACTACCTAAAAAAAATTTTGAGGCCAATTTCTATTTATTATTGGTTTCACATGTGTGATTTCTCTAAATTTTCATTCTAATTTTGTCGTTAAACTTGATATCCAAGCTTATCCTTCTTATCTAAAGTTCTAAACGAAAGGGAATTCTTGCCATTAGCTTCAATTTCTTTCTTTAAGCATGTGGAATAATTGCTCCGGATGATGAACATGGGCTAAATCGTATGAACTTTATGCTATTCGTGAATAAGAATGAAAATTTAGAGAACTCACACGTGTGAAATCCAACTCATAAATAGAAATTGGCCTCAAAACTTTTTTTAGGTAGTTTTTAACAAAAAATTAAAATAAAAGGTGGTTTTTGACAAAAAAATAAAAGTAAGGTAGTTGTTCACAAATGGACAAAAATATAAGGTAGTTTTTCACAAATTATCCTAATCTTTAAACATAAATTCTTATTTACCCATAAATTCTTATTTACAACGACACTATCCGTCGCAAGTTTGTGACGGATACCGTTTTCTCTCACAAAATACCCACTTTTTCTCTCTCTCCAACACTATTCATGTGACCCCTTTCCCCACTAATTCATTTTGCATCCATTTTATCTCACAAAATATCCGTCACAAATGATGACCTGTCGCAAGCAAGACTTACTAATCTTTAAAAGAGTGTGAAATTAAAATGAAAAATATACAAAAGTGTAAAGCAATGTCCCTAGGTATCACTTTTCAAATAACTATTTTTCATGGGTTATTCACTTTTTCCGTGCATTGTTTATGATCACTAGAATAAATGTAATATACAAACTTTATATAGATTTTCCACGTGACATCCAAGGGGTCGTTTGGTTGATACGGGAATTACAACATCACATGAAATACAAATTCATGAGAAATAAGCTCTCTCGTCTAATTCATGGAAATTGGCTAAAATTGTTTGGTTGTCAATGTGCGAATTCACTTCCATAGGAACTTCAACACACCAAGAGGGAGTCGGTAAGCAACTTCCCCCATTTATGCAGGAAGTTACTTCCACGGGAAGTGACACTTCCTCCATTTTACAAAAAGAAGGCAACCAAACAACTCTCTTATTTGCATTTCATGGGAATTTTCACTTCCCATGTTTTTCCAAGGGCAATCAAACAACCCCTTATTTCTTTAACTCTTTAAGTTTAAATATTTTTATCTCAATGAAAAAACTTTTTTTAGTTTTGAAATTTTTATTGACAAAACCACACGAGCTTTATTACTATCATTTGTTTTCAACTCGTGCAAAATTACACGGGTATATTTTTAGGAAAATTGTCGTGGATAATTAACATTTACATAGTAGTGAGTTAGTGACCATAATACCTGAATATTTTGCACTCAATTTCTTTTATTTTCACAATACGTTAGAAGACATGTTCAAATTAAGTTTTAAAACATTGAATTGAGAATCAAACAACCCCTTATTTCTATTAACTCTTTAAGTTTAAATATTTTTATCTCAATGAAAAAACTTTTTTTAGTTTTGAAATTTTACCATCGCACGAGCTTTATTACTATCATTAGTTTTCAACTCGTGCAAAATTACACGGGTATATTTTTAGGAAAATTGTCGTGGATAATTAACATTTACATAGTAGTGAGTTAGTGACCATAATACCTGAATATTTTGCACTCAATTTCTTTTATTTTCACAATACGTTAGAAGACATGTTCAAATTAAGTTTTAAAACATTGAATTGAGAATCTAAAAATGTAAATATCACTCTAAAATGTAATTTGTTAGTATTTATTGTAATTTATAATAATTATGTATTATTTATTAATTATAATATTGATTACTAGTCATAAATCGTTATTTAATAATTTTATACAGCTCGACATCGACATTATGTTTTAATATTTAATATTTAATATATAAGTTGACGTTATAAATATAATCGTTTACGTAGAATTATTGTTTACGAAATAAATCATAATTAGAATGTAATATTTACACAATGAAAATAAACGTAGACAGTTATTCGGAAATTAATTCAGTAAATTTTGCTTGGGTCCCATCATTAATGACTTAAAAAAAATGTTGTATTAATGACGTGGATTCACCAAACATCATTAAATATTTTTGTATTAATATAGATAAGATGACCATAATGACCGAACCAATTTAACCTGACCCGACTAACTTAATCGTTACATCTAATTAGATTCACAAAGATGGTTTTATAGATAGATACATACCCGAGTTGTTATTATGATTCCAAAATTGAGGATTATAAATCCGAGTAAAAATACTTTGGTGTTTGGAAGCCAAAATAACCCGATCATACCCACCAATGTCACCAAAAAAAAAGCCCAAAAGTGTCTTCTGTCTGCCAATAACGCTCATGTTGAAATAGGATGGGCAATGTCGCTAATATTTGGCAGATATGAGACGACACGAAAACTACCAATGAGCGTATGTTCATAAATACGTAGTAGAGGTTGGTGTTGGAATGAATCTTCTTTTGAAATAGGGTTGGAAAGACTTTTTTGAAAAAGAAATACAAACCCAATAATTGACCTACATATCAAACACACGTTTAAATACATATTTGGGAATTAAATTCAATCCGATTAGTAGAGTGTACGTTATCGCGAATTTATCTAGTAGAATATTTAAGTATTCTGGACTCAAATCACTATACAAAATGATTAGAATACATAAAATTGTGTGTCATTGCCTTTTCTTTTGTTGAATTCTCTGCATTTTTACATTGAATAAGTTTGTATAACCACAAAGAACAAGTTAAATAAGTTTAAGACAAGTTAAATAAGTTTAAGGCAAGTAAACGAAAACATACAACAAAAGAAAAAAAAAAGCTATCACGAACAACTTTTTTTAAAGTACTAAAATACAATGAATTATTCTATAGAACTGCCAGAATAAAGCTAAGACTAAGACAATAAACACTAGAATCAATACCCAAAAACCATCAACAATAATCTTAGTAATATTGATGACACATTTTTGTCAATGAAGTTCATACTTCCGTCCTACAGAATAGTGACCATAATACGTAAATATTTTGCACTCAATTTCTTTTATGTTGACAATACGTTAAAAGACGCGTTGAAATTAAGTTTTAAAACATCGAATTGAATATCTAAAACCGTAAATATACTATAAAATAATGTAATTGTTAGTATTTATTGTAATTTCGGAGGATTGTGTATTACTTATTATATATTGATTATTAGTCATAAATCGTTATATAATAATTATGTACAGATCGACATCGACATTATGTTTTAATATATATAATATATAATATATAATATATAAGTACGTTATAAATATATTACGAAGAAATTATTGTTTACAAAATAAATTAGAATGAGATATTAAGATTTATACAACGAAAATGAACATAGACAATTATTCGGAAATTAATTCAGTAAACTTTGCACTAGGTGTTTAGAAAAAGAAAAAAAATTAAATGTTGGATTAATGACGTGAATTCACCGAAAATCCTTAAATGTTTATGTATTAATATAGATAAAATTACATGAAATAAGTATATTCTGATAACACTAATATTATATTAATTTCTTTCTGAGGCGAGTTTCTCAACATGACTACGTCTGATTTTCACTTAACTTTCCACAATGTGTTTAGCTAAGATTTGCTATTTATTTATTTCATTTAATTAGTTGATGTTACTTATGTTAAACATATATTTGTTTTGAATTAACCAATCTATTTATATGTATACTAATATCAGTAATATGCTTTTACATGTCTTTTAAATAAGAAATATTAATATTATCAAGAAAATTAAATGAAATTGACAAAACTCTATCTTCAATAAAACAATCAATTCGTTTGGCTCTGTATGGAGAGTAACGAGTGAAAGTCCATTTAAAAAATAAGATTATTAATAGCAATAATAATATATAATATACTAAAAGTATAATTATAATAAGTACAATAAACATTAGTAACACAAGTTTACTAAGTAAATTTTTTATGTTTATAGACGATAATTATTATTAAAAATTATTTTATAAAAGTAATTTGAGAAAATGATGCAACATGGATTGTAAAGAGCAGTTGTCAGTTAGTCCCATATAAAAACAGAATTATTTTTTCACATACGGACTTTACTCTTTCACATACATTTTTTCATAAAATTTCATATGTTACTCTTTTTACTAAAGATAAACCCTTCTTCCTAAACATAGACAAAATAATTCTTATATCTCAATATTTGCCCTAATATTGAATTAATTACTCTAAAAACTTAACAATACATTACAAATTTTCCAATAATTGAGGTAATATTGTTTATTAACGATTAGTAATACGTTGTATCGAAATTATTAAGTTTATATTTTACTGAAATTATATACATAGCGGTTAACTGTGGTGATCGCCGTCTTTGGGTTGTCGCCATCCATCGGATTGTCGGCGTCCGGTGTTTAGCATGATTGTTTACTGTTGCCTGCCGTGTTGTCGTGTGTTATTGTTGGGTTGTTGTGTCACGCGTGCTGCTGTTGTTTGCTAAAAAAATCACCCTTTCTGTTTTAATTTTAGTTTTAGTTTTTATTTCTTTTCTATTTTAAATTTTGTTTTTGATTTTATTTAAGTATAACGGAGTTGGTGACGTATGGGAGGTGAATGGAGTTGGTGGCGGAGGAGCGGTGAACGGAGTAGTTGGTGGTGTTAATCACTTGTGTTTAAGGGAATGAAGGAAGAGACATAAAAGAAATTGAGTGAATGATAAAAGAATTGACAAGGGCAATGTGATAAAAATCGTATGTGAAAGAGTAAAATTCGTATGTGAATTAACACGTCCCTATAAAAAAAGCTTTACCACAATTACTTAATTTTTATCCATGGTGTTATTACGTTATGAACTTTGTAAGTATTTTTCATACATATAAATGTATAAAATATCAAGTAATTTTATAATAACATTTATGTAAATATTTTCAAAATTACGCAATTGTTTATGAATCACACGCACTTTCATAAAACGATCTTATACAAATTAATTGTAAAGTATATTCTCTCAGAATTACATCGCCCACCTGTACAATTATATTTGTATCTACATTATGCTCTTGTTGGGTAAAACCGTCTCACACAATTAACTTTTCTTAAAATTTGGATTTACGCAAACTTTTGTTTAAAATAAAGGTATGACGGGGTAAATACATATTGGATCACATGAAAAGTTACCTAAAAATGCCAAAACTTTTATACCTATTATTCTATTAACACCATACTAGTGTGATATATTTAAAAATTAACATATACTCCCTCCGATCCAGACAAAAGGTAACGGTTGCTTTATCACAGTTGTCGAGACACGTTTTGCAACGTGAATATCTATAGTTAAACATTATTAAAAATTATAAAAATTTGATATTCTTATAGAATTCATGATGATAAATCAAACAAGATCCACATGACTATATTTTATCTTATAGATTAACGGTAATATTAAAGATTCCCTACGACCATGAATAGTGCCAAAAAGCAACCGTTACCTTTTGTCTGGATCGGAGGGAGTAGTAATTAAATTTTAAATTTAGTGTTAAAAGTCTAAAAATAAATATAATATTGAAGATGCATTTATTGTTAAAATAAGATTATAACATGAGTAAACTATACTGTATAAAAATTCTGCAATTTCGCATATACCGTATAATAGGTCACACGTTAAATAAATGATAATGTACAAATATTCACGAATAAAAATTATATAAGGTGTTGTAAATAAAAAAAAATTCTACTCCTGCTGTTTCATATTATATGACATTTTTATTTTTCGAGGTAAACCTTTAACTTTAATTTTTACAAGAATATATTACTTTTAAAATTATAAAAATGATACCATAAAATTCTTTATGAAAATAATTTTCAAATGAGTATATATTTTATTATGTTTACTTTTATATTTTGAGAGATATTAAAAAGAGAAGGACGTATTTCGAAAAGTGAGAATGACATATAAAAAGAAATAAAGGAAATACTCCCTCCGATTCGGAGTGATTATTTCCTTTTCGATGCGAATTGAATGATGATTTCTCTTTTCTTTTTTACTAATTTTTTTGTGGTTCAAAATCAATTTGTGGGATAAGGGGTTTTGTGTAGTCTAGAATCATTTCCTTATTTTTATGTCTAACCCAAAAGGAACCATTACTCTGAATCAGAGGGAATAAAAGATACACCAACATTTGTATAAACTACACAATGAGCAAAAATGTTAAGCCAACACTAAAATTAACTACCAAATATATTAAGAGCTTGTTTGGTTGATATAAGAGAATTTCAAATTCACATGAATTTTCAATTTATGCGAATTCAAAAAAAGTGTTAGTTTGCATATGTGAAGTTAATTCATGTGAGAAGTTTCAATGACAACGAGGCTTGGTCAGTGACTTCCACATAATGGAGGAAGTAGATTCATGTGGAAGTTCTATTTTCCGTTATCTTTGTAACCAAACAACATGATAGTTTTATACTTTCTAGAAAATTTAAGATCTCATGATTTTAATGAATAACTAAACAAGTCCTAAACAAGCCGGCCCTAAGACTCAATTTACAGCTAAAGTAATTTAATCCCGAAAATTTTTAGATTAGCCTCCTCCTTTAATAAAGGGTTTGTGTTTTTTCACATACGAAATTTACTCTTTCACATACGAAATATTTACTCTTTCAAATACAATTTTTACGATTTTACCTCCTCATTTCTCTCATCTCCTCACTCAAAACCTAATACAACTCACCAAGCCCCTACTCCCGAACCAACGTCATTTCCTCCTACTTCCTCCTCCCTTATCACCTTCTTCGTCCGTCCTCCACTGTGAAGATGTGAAACAAGGAGTAGTTACATAACTTAATAATCCTTGTCTTATCATTCAGTGCTTTGATTGCATGCAAAAAAAGATTAATCAAGTTATTATTTGCTTAATGGCATGTGCCGTCAAGTCAAGTGAATACATGATACATCTATGTATTTGTTATTGATTTTCGCAATACGCATTTTTACTTATTACAGTACGCTATTAACAATTATACCCTCCTTATTTCCCTCTTAGGCCCTGTTCTTTTGGACTGAAACTTAACTGAACTGAACTGAACTGAACTTATAGGATCTGAACTGAACTGAACTGAACTTATAGGAACTGAACTTAACTGAACTTATAGGAACTGAACTGAACTGAACTTATAGGAACTGAACTGAACTTATAGGAACTGAACTGAACTGAACTGAACTTATAGGAACTGAACTGAACTTATAGGAACTGAACTGAACTGAACTTATAGGATCTGAACTGAACTGAACTTATAGGAACTGAACTGAACTTATAGGAACTGAACTGAACTGAACTTATAGGATCTGAACTGAACTGAACTGAACTTATAGGATCTGAAGTGAACTTAAATTAAGTGACTTGAAGTCCAAAAGAACAGGGCCTTATTTCATAACAAGAAAATATAAAGAAAAGAAAGCAAACGTACTACACCTAACAACCACTACCTCGTCAGGCCATTGACAACCACCAATGGCGACAACCTACTCCCTCCTAGAGCCACCGTAGTCACCCACACTAACAGACGACTACCCAACCTTCACAGCCTCCTCGCTTTGAACCTAACCTCCCTCTACCCCTCTCTCTCTCTCTCCAGCCATTACCCTTGCCCTCAAAGAACAACCGCTGCACACCGGACACACTGAAACACCCCCTTTTCCAGAGGCGCCTGCCTCTATTACCAGCAACTCGCCACACAACCAAAAACCACCACCATCCCCCGCCAATTAACCAATTATCCTTAAATTGATTTCACATAACCCTAAATTAATTATCAAAAGGTATAAAAATTATAAAAAAGAATCAATCTGATTAGTAATAATGAAATTAATGAATTAATGTTTGTTCTAGATTTAAATTATCACCAATAATGGAAGAGATTTGTGTATGGTTGGATGAGGTAAAAGGTAACAAAAGAGAACGAGCTTTGTTGGGTTTTTTCGCTAGGGGTATACAAATGGAAAATTATATACAAAAAGTACTACCGTGAGTAAAAAGTGTAACGCAAAAATAAATTACGTAAATTAATTCTGGGTTGTTTCAAAATTTCCAAAAATGTTGTGTGAATTAATTTCGCTATATATTACTACCCAACTACCGCGTAACATCATGTTAAATCGCTGACTCACCAACCACCAAGGCACCAGCCACCACCACCCTAACAACTATTTTATAAACACTAATTTCAACAAAAATTGTAACAAATAATATTAATAATTGATAAGCAAATAAATGAGTTTTTTGTCAGATAACACCTAACATTTACACTGTCTTTAGAAATAGTACCTAAAGTTATTTTTTTTGCCCAACAACACCTAACATTTTCTGTATTTTGTCTAATAACACCAAAATCAGTTTTACGTCAAAAAAAGTCGAGATTCAGTCTTGACTAACGGTGAAGTTGATTTGACCTTATTTCTTCATTCTTTCTTTTCCACTGAGTGGTGCATTGTAAAAGTAATTGACAATGAATCTTATTCTTAAGTGACTTATTTTCATTCAACAAGCCATTTATAACACTTTTTTTGCCAATAACTCATATCTTCATCAATCCACTTGAAAAAGCAACACCCACGCAAACCCGTCTCTGGATGAGCTCGAATAGGACATTGGGTTGAAATGATGGTGAGAGAAAAGGAGAAAATCGGACAAAGTACGTCTAATTTGGGGTTTTAATTTGAAAATTGAGGAATTAAATAACTAAGGGGAGGTTACATAAGTATTTAATTGGAGAAAAATTAAGTTTAATTGAAGGGAAATTGGCAAAAGGGGAAATTAGGTTTAGAATAGGACGATGAATAGGGTAATTAAATGCATCAAGGGAAAAGAAAAAACCGTCAAATCAAATTTACCGTTAGTCAAGACGGAATCTTGACTTTTTTTGACGGAAAACTGATTTTGGTGTTATTAGACAAAAAACGGATAATGTTAGGTGTTGTTGGGCAAAAAAAAATAACTTTATGTACTATTTCTATAGGCAGTGTAAATGTTAGGTGTTACTTCCTCCATTCCAATCAATTCTATACATTTCACTTTATAGACACTATTCATAAATCGAGTGAATTTTCGACACAACTTCTAATATATAACATAAAAGATAGTCATGTGAGATCTTGTTTAAATTGTCTTACCGAGTATATTGTGAATATCAAAGTTTTATAATTTTTATCGATAGGGAACTAAAGATAATAACAAAAGAAAATGAGTATTGACAAACGTGAATAAAGCAAATGTATAGAATTTATTGGAATGGTAGAAGTATATGACAAAAAACTCCAAATAAATTTCTCATTGATTAGTAAATAAAATTTTGTTGTCATAGTCCTTAAGCCAATGAAATTATATTTTTGGGAAAAAATTGAAGAATTAATTTGATTAGATTTTAGATTAAAAGGGTATTATGTAAAAATTTAATAATAAAGTATCTCGAAAAAAAGTAAAATCCGTTTCCAAAAAAAGGTAATTCAGTAGAGGAAGATAATATTTAACACGTTTTAATATTTAAAACATACCCGAGTGGAAATAAGAATACTTGGCCTACTCTTCTCCCACACTTTTCCCCCACCCTATAATCCTCTTTCAAATAACCTGTATTTGTTTGGATCTTTGTATCAACCAACACAAATCCTAAAACTACTCCTAAATAACTCTCCTAATCTCATTTTGTTTTCAATTTCTATGATCAACCTTGTTGAATAAATGACACGTCTTGGTGAGCTTCTGTTTCTCAACTACTTTTAATTTTTTTCTGGATTTTTGGTTATTAATTCGATGTGGGATTCTTGTTTTTGATTGATAGAATAATGGGTTTTCACTTGATTTTAACATGCAATCTTATTTGTTGATTTTAGATAGATCTGGGCTTGATTTACCTGTAGAATTTATTTTTTTGCTTACCAAATTTGCGATTTTTTAGTTGGTTTTTACTGATTATTGATTACTCTTCTCCCTCATTTGTTTACCTTTTATATTCTCTGTGAGTCGTATTTTAAATTCTCTGTGAGTGGTATTTTAATCAAAGGTAGACAAATGATTGGTTGGGACGGAGTGAGTATCTTCTAGTAGTCGAAAGTATCTATCTTTCGGCCTGCGAATTTGGTATGTATTGTTTTGTTTGAAATTGAAGTCTATGTAATTAGCCAAATCTTGTAACTTGATGTAATCAGTGCCTATTTTTTTTAATGCTGTTTATCCATTTGATTTGATATTTTGAGTGGAGTGATCCGTGAAATCGGAACCATAGTAGTATTAGATATCGGCTTTGGTATCGATTGGCGCAGCCTAATCTCGCTAAATATTGCCAATATCGCCAAATAGTGTCATTGTCGATATAACCTCGATATTTATAACTATGATCCCAATTTTTAACTAGGTATGTGAATTTTCAGTAATGCAGATACATTTCATCTGGAATGCTATATATGAATTTGGGGAGATATGAATTAAACCCTGCTAATGTAGGCGGTAGTTTGTGTTCTTCTTAACAAAACGAGGGAAATGTTTACGAATAGGCGTATACTTGAAGATGGCCTTTGTCAGGATTTTGACTCTTTGAGTGTATCGAAAAAGCTAGTGAGGAGTGTTAGCCAAAAACTAAGAAAGAAAAGAGTGCATAGAAGTGATGGGGGTGAAGAGGACAGTGCTGGTGGGGTTTCTTTGAGATGTCTCGCAATGTACGGAAGAGTTGGGGGTTGTAAAGTGGGAGCTGACTGTAGTGAAGATTTTGGAGGGTCGAGCACTAGGAGGTTGAGTGCTAGTGAAGAAGGTATCAAAAGCGCGTATAAGACCTTGTGTGGCACTGAGGATTGCTGCTCTTATGGGAGGAAAGACCGATTTCGGAAAAGATCTAATAGAAAGGCCTTAGAACTCGACGAGTTGCATAGAAATGGTAGGATGAATATTTCATTGCCAGATGACATTTTAGAGATGTGTTTGATGAGGCTTCCATTGTCGAGTCTCATGAGTGCTCGTCTCGTGTGCAAGAAGTGGAACCACTTGACCACAACTCCTCGGTTTATGCAAATGAGGAAAGAAGGCTGTTATCAAACTCCATGGCTTTTTGTGTTCGGTTCGGTTAAGGATGGGCATTGCTCAGGGGAAGTTCGTGTGCTAGATGTTGACCTTCATCAATGGCACAAAGTAGATGTCGAGGTTCTCAAAGGGAGGTTCATGTTTTCCGTTGCCAGCATGCATGAAGAGATTTACATTGTTGGTGGTTGCTCTAGCTTGACTAGTTTCGGAAGGGTAGATAGAAGCTCTTTTAAGACACATAAAAGTATGTTGGTTTTTAGCCCCTCTACCAAATCCTGGCGTAAGGCCGAATCTATGAAATATGCTAGATCGTCGCCCATTCTTGGGATATCCGAGGTCACTGTAGACTGCCCAATCACCCCAACTCAATCAACCCGTCAAGATAGGCGTTTCCCCAGGTCTAGGCTTGGTGGGGTCTCTGATGTTTATGAAGATCCCCACCGGCTCTCAGTGAGGCGGCAACTAAGAAGCCTTTCTGATGAAAATACCAGTATCATGGGCCCCACTAAAAAGCAATGTCGGCCTCTAAGACAAAGAACTGAGACTTCAAGCCTTAGAGATGGTGGTAAAAGATTTGTTCTGATAGCCATTGGTGGGCTTGGATCTTGGGATGAGCCTTTAGATTCCGGGGAAATTTATGACTCCATGTCAAATAAGTGGACTGAAATTCAGAAACTTCCTGTAGATTTCGGGATTGTTTGCTCTGGAGTTGTTTGTGACAAGACCTTCTTTGTTTACTCAGAATCTGACAAGCTTGCCGGATATGACATAGAACGGGGGTACTGGGTGGTTATCCAAACCACCCCGTCCCCTCCTCGAGTCCATGAATACTACCCGAAACTCATTTGTTGTGGGACCCGTTTGTTCATGCTTTCCGTCTCTTGGTGTGAAGGGGATGGTCAAATAGGCAGGAGAAACAAAGCCATTCGTAAAATGTGGGAGCTCGATCTGACATACCTTACGTGGACCGAGGTATCGACTCATCCTGACGCTCCTATGGACTGGAATGCTGCATTTGTCGCTGATAAAGATTTGATTTTTGGGGCTGAAATGTTCAAAATATTTGGCCAAGTTCTGGACTTCTTTACAGTCTGTAATGTAGGAGTATCTGATAAGGTAATGAGATGGACGCATATTTCGAGGAACCGGGTTGGTCGGGAACTCGATGCATCGTCCTGCATGACGAAAACAATCTCGGCCCTTCATCTGTGAATCTGTGATCCTGCTTCGGCTGACCATAAATTTCGGAAACATACAGTAGAAGAAAAGTTCAGCCTGCAAGTCTTTGATATTCATTATTGCATCCCGTAATGTGCCTTGTTTAGCTCAATGTAGATGATTCTTTTGTATGCTAATTATTAATGTACTGATAAAGAACAGTGTCTGTTTACCAGTAATGGGGTCTCTTTTGTTTGCAATTGATTCTGTAAAAGCATTCAATTTTCATGTCAAATTTGGATACCGTACAAAGAGTCAATTTAGCAAATTTTGAAGCTGAATCCCTGAATTTTCTTGCCTTTTTCAAAGAAGTAGCAAGAATGGGAAATAATATTGTCTGCAGTAAATAGGGTGACAAACGAGCTTAGTCGCATCGAGAAGTTACTTTATATGGGTAAAAAATATATAAGAGGATACAAACAATGGAGTTTGTAATATTACAGCGTATACAAAAATATTGTATTCTACAATCATGATTTGGTTGCAAAAAATCTTGTTGCCACACTCCTATCTTTCCCAAAAAAGCAGAAGGGTGAGGTCTCTCCGAATCTCGAGGTGAGACAGCCATACTATGGAGTTTGGAATACCTCTGAGAAGTTAGGGAGCCGGTCAACATGCCTTAATGCATGCTCAGCAATTTGTCGAGTGCGATTATCTCCATTATGGAAGGCATCTACAAGTGCTGATACCACATTCTGCTCATTCGGAATTTCAGTAGCTATCCGATCAGTCCTCAAGAACCTTTCGACTGCCCACACCGCTTTCTTCCTAAGATTTTCACTGCGTTTTTCCACTAAAATCTCAACAATGGGTTTGGTTCCATTGGTCTCATGTAATATCATAACCCCTGCTTCAATGTGAACGCCATCTTCCACCAATGTCAATAATGCAGCAAGTGATGCCTCGACAACCTTGTCATTTTCGTGATCTAGAAGGGCTACCAACTTTTCAACTGCCTGTGTCCGCCTGTCCGCCAGACAGAACGTTTCTTTCAAAGAACAGAGACCGCCATGAACTCGACACAATGTGGTGCGCTCAGGGAGTCTGCCAAAACAAGTGAACATTGGTGCACACATACCAGTTGGTGGCTTTGCAGTCAACTTGCTGGCTTCTGAAAATAGCTTCTCTAGAGCCCACGCCGAAGCTATTTTCACATTGTCAGAGCCATTGACTTGAAGCAATTCAACAAATTGTCCTGTAAGATTTTGTACCCGACAGAAATCCACGGCCTCAGGCTCATTTGCGAGCACATAGGTTATCCTAGCAAGAGAACGAACAAGGCCATCTAAGTAGGGAGTCATAAAACGACCCCCTCTTATCTCACCCTGCTGTATTTCCTTTACTCTAGAGATCATGTCCCCGAAAGAACCTTTCTTGAGCATTTCTCGGGTCAGTACGACATCACTTCCCGGTAATTCAGCCAAGAGGCTGACAGTTGCCGCCTGCTCCTCATTGATTCCACTATTTTCCATAATAATATTAAGGAGACATCCCAATTGACCAGATGCTATTAAGGCATCAGCTAATTCTTGGGCCATATAAGGAGAAAGGTTGAGCAGTAATTTTAAAACAGCCAAACGCAAATTTTGCTCATCGATGTATTCAACCAAACCAATGATAGTAGCCCCGGAACTCTTGATGGCAGCAACAACAGAAGAAACAGTCTTGGGATAACTGGTCAATCCGACAAGAACCTGAAGGAGTTTTGACTCAATTGATGGACCGGTGTTGCTGATAAGATGGAGCAAATTGCGTATTGTTTCTACAGAAACCAAGGTTTCCTTCTTGGGACCGATTATAACCGAGCCAATGTCATAACCAGAATTGACAAGATTCGAGAGAATAGTGGCTGAAACCTCTTTCAATCGCATGGGAAGCTGTTTCCTGCCAACGCTGAAGAGGTCCTTAACTAAGGGAGGAAGAATTCCTGCTTGTATTAAAACCTTAGCACTTGCATCATAAGATGATATCTGGTTTAAAGCTTTCAAGGAGGCTTCTCTCGACTCTATATCAGTATTTGTCATGAGACTCACCAGTGACGGGCCTACTGTTTTAGCTACAGCAACCTTGACGTCGTTGTTTAGAACCAGGTTACCTAGGAACCCTGCCATCGATATTTTAGTTTCAGGAGTTCCTGCAAGAATTACTTCAGGACGTCAGTCAAATTACTATAATTAAGTGAACTGATCTAAAAGCAAACGTAAACTATTTGTTGAGGTATATAGAAAAAGCAAGTAAAAACCTTTCAGTATTAGCATGAGAAGAGGCTCCAATCGACCACTTTCAGCCATCTGCCGCACATTATTCTCGCTCTCTGCCAGATTATCCAGTGTTTGATCAGCTTTCTCAACATTCCTGACATTTTCTGACTCACTGCCACTTATGCTAACTAAAATCAGTATTGCTCCTTGTTCCATACCAATTTTTTCGCAAAGATTTGGGGATTTTGACAGCTCATAGAGCAAAGATATAGCTTCCTCTTTTTCCCTTTCTGTGGATCGTTCAGGAGACAGAAACTTCACTATGGTACGAATAGTGGCGCCTTCAGTCATCACCTCCTGCAATCATTTTAAACTATAAGAAGTTTTCATTTACGATAGAGTCAAATACTCCCTAATTATATATCGACTCAAAACTATTATAAAATAAAGAAGAAAATAACCTTCATATCTGGTTCTTCTTCTGCTATGATAGACAGAGTTTTCAGAGCGGTAGATCGTACAGTAATGCTGCTGTTCCTCAGCATCTTCACCACCAACCGTACTATGTCAGGCTCATGAACAACATGCTTATTTGATCTGCTTCCCTTGGAAATGACCTTAATGTAGTTCAAAGCTTGAAGAATGTCACTCTCTGAATTGGCAGAAGATAATGATCTACGTGCCACATCTAGTTGAGCAGCCTCATTCCTGGCTTCCCACTCCTTGATGGTTTTTCTTAGAGCTATACTAGGATTCAACTGAGGGTTTCTCAACTCTTTCAATGTTAATGGACATACAGGCTTCCTTCCACTTTTTCTACATTGCTCAAACCACTTTTTAATCGCGCTGCGTTCAAAAGTGTTTCCATTCTCTATAATTACAGGATCTTGCATGACTTCCATCGTTAAAGGGCACACAAAGGTGCTAAAGACGGGCTCAATATGTCGTCTCTCAAGTTGGTTACTTTCATCTGCGTGGCTATCAGGTTCGGAGCTGCCACCTGAACTCCCTGCCATCTAATGTGAAGGCCTAGAAATGGGTTCACGTCATCTTTTTTTATTTATTTTAACAGTAAGTCTTTGGTCTATTAAGCGATCAATTCTAAATCGTCCTTATCGAAACTCACATACAAGTAGGAGCCACCATATCATAAGTTCATAACAGGAGTAATAACCATAAACAAACTAACAACAAATAGATGACATAACTCAAAAGGGGGAGTCAAATGGATTGGAGCAGAAAACATACCGAAAATGGTTTGGAAAGTTAAGGGGAATTTATAAAGAGAAGGTTCATCCTCTTGTACGTGAATGGAAATGTGTATACTCGATAATAATGGTGAAAATTTGAAGGAAATAATGAGGTTTATATGGAGAAAAAAAACAAAATAAAATGTAATTATGATTTATGAGTATAGTTAGAGCAATAGAAGTACTCCGTAATAATAAGTTGAATGAATAAGGGTGGTACAAGTAGGAAGAAACGTTCATGGTTGACCACTTGAGACATGACTTGTATTCACTCACTCTCGTCTCTCCAACTTGACTTGTATATTACTCCCTAGTATTCAACTATTCACAGATAGCCAACATTGACTTCCGATTCCTTTCTTATCACATCAGGAATCAATAACATTACTTCCGAATTCAAATAAGCGGAAGACTACGTCTCATCACTCATCCCTCCACTATTATTGCAAATGTCAACTAGTTTAGTTGGTAAAATCGTGAATAAACTCTCATGACATGCCCTCAAACCCCGTCATCAACATCGCCTTCTGCAATAAATATACACATTTATCCTCAATTTTTAAAGGATTAATTGATAAGAATACTTTGAACTACGAGTGTCCTGCTTAAAATACTCCTAACTCTATTTTAACCACCAATATAACCAACTATTGTTCACATTCGCTTTTATTATAATATATGACCTACTAATTGCTAAATAAGTGAAGAAATTTATAACTCTTCTTTAACTCATCTTTCTCTTTCTACTTCGATGTTAATCTATTTCTATCAATTAATCCATTTTTAAATGTATAGCTTTTCTATAGGGTTTTACTTATGCTACTTCGTAAGATTATTTGGATCTTTAACCAATAACTCTGTATAAAACCGTCTCTACGCTGATTCAGATTCGTTATAGTACTGTATTTCATTGCTGCAACTCTGCAAGGGTGCATAGAAAGCAGTTGCCGCACAAGTTTTGCATTTGCTCTCCATTTCTGCAGAATAAATTTCTAAAAAATGACTAATCTTCAGCAAACACTGAATAATTGAATTAATATCCTGGCATACATGATAAGCTATTATCTGCTGCTAATTCTACTACACAAAAATATGGACATTGACTCATCACACCCTAAACAACTAAAACACCCGCGTCAATTCAAGAGATGTCATCCAAAACGCCTTTCAGAAGATTTAGCCCCTCAACCGATATACTCCTACGCCTAGTACACGGGATTTCAATCCTAGGAGGAGGATCGGGTGAAAAACAAACCACTATCACAGTCAAATTGTCGCACGTATGGCGCTTAAGTGCCTCTCTCACGAGTTCTCTCGAACATCTTTCCGGGTCATTGTGGGCCATAAGTTCTCTCCTAGCAATTGACACCGCACATTGGCTGCTCATGACGTCCCAAAGGCCATCACAAGCCAGTAGAAGGAATTCGTCCTCTTCGGTCAAGACTGCCTCCTCCAACTCAGGTTCAGCACTCAATGGAAAAGCGGACCCCTTAGGACCCTTCATGTGCCAGTCCCCAAGAGCTCGTGCCACTGATAATTGACCATTGAGATAACCATCATAGACCACTCCGCCAAGTTTCTCGATCCTAAGTTTTTCTGATGAACAGTTTGGTTTGTGATCTTTCGATAGTTCTACTGCTTTACCTCGTCTCCCTAGCACAGCACGGCAATCACCAGCATTTGCAATAAGCATTGTCCTTCATTGCCAACAAAACAAGAGCACATGCATAATGAGCCACAATTCAAATGATTATGTAAAATCTTCTACTCTGATAAAGATAGTATTTCACAAGCTTCATCAAACCTCACCCCCCTCAACTTAGCAGCCGAGTCACTTTGAATATGGGCATTTTGGGCAAAGGTAAAGTTCGTGCCAGGTCCGGGTCGGTCGTCTCAGGAAATTATCGTTTCATCATTTTTGCGGTTTCCAAGTAATTTTGCAATTGTATACTTAGCACAATGCTTTTAGGTCAATTTGGATCCGGTCATAAAAGTTAGGTGAGTTATATACTAAGGGGGCGTTTGGTTGGAGGTCTATAAGAAAGGGAAAGGGAAAGGGAAACAAAGCTACTCATTCCCTTTGTTGATGTTTGTTTGACACATACAAAGGGAATGAAACTCCCTTCCTTACCCCTCAAACCATCTTATTCCTTACCCCCACCCCCCCTAGGGTATGAGATTTCATTACCCTCGTTACCCTTCAACCACTTTCTTCACCTACCACCACACTTACAACTACCACCACCAAACCACCACCATGACACCACTCCCACCGCCGCCGCCGCCACCACCCCCCACCACTACCACTACCACCACCGCCATGACACCCCTACCACCACCGTCGCCATGACACCCCTACCACCACCCCCACCACTACCACTGCCACTACCATCGATCACCACCGTGACCACCACCACCGCCGTCATCACCGTCGTCGCCATGACACCAACGTGACCACCACCACCGTCGCCGCCACTACCGCCATGACACCCCACCACTACCACTGCCACTACCATCGATCACCACCGTGACCACCACCACCGCCGTCGTCATCACCGTCGCCGCCACCACCGCTATGACACCCCCACCGCCACTATGACACCTCCACCACCATAATCGCCGCCAGTAGATAAACGGTTGTTTGTCGTGGTGTGTGTGTTAGTGGTAGGAGTGAGGTTGAGTTGATCATTAGTTCCCTTTCTTGGTGTAACCAAACAACCAATTAAGTTTTAGGTAATCCCTTTCCTTTCCCCCTCTTACCCTTTCTTATTTCCGTCCCCTTTCCCTTTCTCTAACCAAACGCCCCCTAAGTCTACTCCCTAGAAAGAGAGGGGAAAAAGAAGAAATAATCATGTGGGCAATCACAAATAACTATACTTGCTAAGTTTACAAGGCCATCAAAAGGTAGTTATTCAGCAAAAAAGACCTGCATGACCGACTAACCTGTCCATAATAATCTGTCCAGAATGACCTAACTTGCATAACCTAACCGATGAAAGTATTGTCACAACTCTAATGACACTTTCTAAGGCATGGAGAAATCACGGTGTACAAAATAAGTACCTTTCAAATATAAGGGCAGTCAGGGCAGTGGTACCAGAGGAAATGTCAAGAGCACTGGAATCAGCAAATGCATAATCAGCTCTAATAAAAGCAGCGCAAATTGCACTCTCCACACAAGCAGGGAAATGAGGATCCTCGATTATATACTTAAGGATGTTGTTACAAACAAAAGAGGCTGCATCGGTCCCACCATGGCCGTCAAACACCTGTTTATGTCAGAGTCATCTCAGTTTCACATACGTAATAAACAGTTATTCTATAAAATAATCTCAGACGGATATTATCCCTCCCACAACAATGCAAGTGAGAAGACAAGTAGAGAAAAATGGAGCATTTTCATGGGTCACGTCACTTGCATTTCGTGAGAGAGACACTATCCATTTTCAACTTGTGACACTCTGTATGTGATTCCACCAGTACTTTCGCTTCTAATTGTCTTCTCAGATATGAAAACAGAAGTGATGAGCATGGATCTCTCGTAGATTATTGACTCCTTTGCCACACTTATACGGAGTATTCAACAAAATTCCACCAATTGAAATGTGCGACACTTATATTCAACAAAATTCCACCAATTGAAATGTGTATGGATAGCATCAGATATTTCTGTGGTGCTTGATTGTGTCTATAAATATTAGGAAGAGTTGACATTGGATACAAAAATTCGTCTATTGTAACACTTTCAAGAATTTATACGACCCTTCATGGCAAGATAGACAAATAGTATTATCGAAATTTCTCCATCAATTTCAAGAGTTTTATTGCATCCATGTCCATAGGAGGGAAATAACTTCTTATGAATAACTACATAGGAAGGAAAGAACTATTCCAACTCCCAAGCTCCAGTAGAACAAGAAGCAGGCACAATGTACGGAGTAGTACATAAGATGTACAAAACTTCCCGTCTTAAAATAATTTTTCCTTTCAAATAATTATGGTGATATGTTATACATATATACTCACTAATGAAGCAACAAATTCAACAAATAGTATCATACAGCTGTGAAATTAGGTTTACTGCGATGAACAAGTTCACAGTCATCGCATATCTTCTGTTGACCACGTTAAAAGACTAAACAGCTGCGTAAAGTGCCAAGATAACCCGGCATTTAAGAACTTTAAACGCTTCACGATAGAACTTACCCCGTAAAAAGCTGCAAAAGGGAAATCAGTACATGCATCTAGATGTCTGCCAAGATTATCAATACAGACATGTTCATCCTCCATGAATTGTTTTGGCCCTCTTTCAGCACAGCTACCTGACCGAAATACAGGTTGAAACCTAGAACTTTCATCAGAAGGTGCTTTACTGCAGACAGACTCATTATCCTGATCCTACATGAGAAAATTAAAGCATTACACACTGCCCTTCAATAAATATAGCTAGCCATGTTAATTACTTCTACAGTTCACTCAGAGAATCAGGTCAGTGATGAGGTAAGGGGTCGGAATGTCAGGTGTATGTAACCTATGTATTAACAAACACAACGAGGCTGTTCCCTAATAACCTATAATGAAAGCTACACGGCTGCTAGTTAACTATAAAAACATACACAAGTACTTTAACGAGCCTCTTTTACTCCCTTCCCTAAAGCTACGTTGTAGGCCTTGTGAAAAGTTTCTGCAGCAACTAAGTCTTAAACTTCAAGGGACACATCCTACTTTGAAGGCAATGAAGTAATAAGAAGCATTAAATGGAAGCAGCAAAGAATGATTGCCTACATACTAACTACAGGAACAATTGGAGAAAATTTATTTCACCGAACGCGTGCACGATTAAATGCTTCATACCATATACACATTTACCCAAAGATATCTCATCGACTCATCTTCCTGTTTCTCATTCCAGAACATTCAGTTAACTCCGGCAGTAGGGAGACGATCTCCCATATCTTATAGGAGTATCTGAAAAACTAACTGCTAAATGTGCAAGGGATAAGCACGACTCTGAAGAATCGCAACATAAAGATGATTTTACATTACAAGAAACATCATTATTATTATTATCTTCAAGTCAAGCTCATCTATTACTCACTAGTCACTACGCATAGAGACTCATATCATAGTTCCATAGACTTACTCAAAAGCATTACACAAGCCCAATATACAAACCATATAGTTGATTAAATTATTTGCCTTACACAAAGCTCCATTTCTTTTTCTCCAGATGATATCATGCCAATGATCATCTAATTCCAACCCATAACGCAAGATACCATCTTTTTCTTGAGAGAAAAAACAAGGGAGATTATACTCCCATTAATAATAAATCAAGCAATACAACATCACCAATGCTCGTGGGAGAAGCATCGAGCAAGTTCCTTCTACCTAGAATCCATGGTTGGATATGTGCCAAATCATCCAGGAGCTACCTTACCATGTTTCCTAGTAATTCCTACTACAAAAGACCATAAATCGCCATGAAAAGGCCTACAAACCATCATAATATCGTCCAAAACTAACTAAATGATACTCCTACCTCCTTCCACTTTTTCAGCGCACTAACGATCACAACAAATTACAATACCTACCAAACAACATGATAACAATGTTTCAAATCAAACTATACCCATGCACTTAAATAAAATGAAGTCAGGCAATATACCGTGTCGGATGTAGCGCATAACACGGTGGAGCTCATACAATGTCGAACCATAGAGAAATGCTTAGGAGGTTTGGCATTGTTTGTTTGCTTCAAATGGTCACAATCATCGTCCAAAATCTCATCTTTCATTGCTAATACAACACTACTATTATTATTGCTAACACAATTATTATTATTATTATTATTATTATCCTTATTTTTAAAGCTACTTTCTAAAATTGCATAAGGGTGTGAAAATTCTGCACCTGCTGCCATCATCTACCTCACACACATATACCTAATTATCAAACTGATCTAATTGCAAATTTCAAATCAAACCCAATTCCAGAAATCACATAAAAAAACAAGCCCAAATCAAGAAATTAAACAATTATCAACTTTATTCAATCAAATTCAACAGATCAACAACAACAACAACCCATCATATAAAACTACTCTTTTACAACAAAAGATGATAAATATTTAATCCTTTCAGGGTTAATCAACTAAACTACGGGAAAAACAATTGGGTTGATGAAAATTGAAAAGGGGGATCACAAAATTGGGTGAAATGAATGAAACCCTAGAAATTGGGTGGAAAGAAAAGCAAGAAAAGATGGGAACTTTATGTGATTGAGAACACATATAAATGAAATCAATGAAAAATGGAAGAAATTTGAGGATATTGGTTGGGGAAAAGAGGAAGAAAAGTGTGGTTGGCCTTCAAAAATGGAAGTGAAGAAATTGAGGAAGAAAAACCAAAGACAGAGAAAAGAGAGAGATGAAAAATGTTGTGTGACACGTTTCGAAAATTGATTGGATAAAGCAGCGTTGACAGTGGTGAGATGTGGGACATAGGCGGTTTGAAGGCAGGTGATGATGTTTCTAAATGGACTCCAGATTTGTTGCTGTCATCATTTCTTAAGTTGACACTTAACGTTAACCCAAATTCTAATTTAATCTGTTTTAAGTATAAGACTGGTTAAATAATACTGTAACTAGTTTTGTGACCCGTGCAATACACGGGATATTTCTTTGTTTTCTTAGAATTTTGACGTTTATATTTATTCATAAAATTAAACGGTAATGTTTGAATATAAACGTATAACAATTTTTGCACAAATTACAATCTAAAGTACAAGATAAGTACGCATTTTTTAAACAATATAAATAGTTTGAATTACGAAGACAATTTTTTTTATTAATTACAAAAAAAAATATATGAATAAAACAGTTATCTAAAATTTGCACCGAATACTGTCCAACTCATTAACTTATGCGCTCTTTTATTCGAGTAAATCTTTTAATAAAACTATACATCCATAACTTCAAATTTTTAACCATGCTTTTTGTAACTTTAATTTTACCTTAGTTTTGTGCCTTTTTGTATTTATTTCCTCTTCAAATTACCCACGTGATGTTTTGCCTTATCTGCATTCACATACATTTTATGATGCTTTAAATTAAAGCTTATATAAAAAATATTTTGACCAAAAGGTAAAGCATCAACAACGCAAAAACTTGACAAACGAATTAAAACATTGTTACATGTAAATATATAAATTACACCATATGGAAAACATGAATTCAAATATACAACAAATGATTATAAAACCAACATAACAAATTAAAATATATTTTATTGGACACCGTCACCGTAACAACAACAACCACAATGACAACAACAATAACAACACTCAACAATAATTCCCAATATACTCACTATCATCAAATAATTAAATTAAACTATAGAATATAATCACTACATAAAAACTCATGGGCACTCGGTATTAAATAAATAAAGTGAATAAAAATTATTATAGGTATTATAATTTTTATAGACATTACATAAGTAACATAACCATAAATTTATGTATTTATTTTAAATTTTAATTTATTTTGTGACATTGTTAAATTAGATAATTGATTGTCGAGAAACTCAAAAGATGAATTAAATAGCAAAAAAAGTTAAAGAAAATTATGGGTGTTAAGTAATATCAAGAGTTTTAATCAATTTATTAACATATTATATTCCTAAAAATAATTAAATAGGAAGAAGTTTTAAATGGAATAAGTGGGTTTTAAGTCTCATGATGAAGAATTTTAATTAATTTATTATCATGTTTAATGAAGAAAATGAGTTAAAGAGGATAAAATGTTGATAAAATGACGTGATATCTTATATTAATCACCTATTATTCTCAAGTAAAGTAAAGTTGTGTTATACAACTATTTTGTAGAACGATTAACGAATCTTTTAATACAAGTGCTAACTCATTGTAAATAAAAATACATAAGAAAATAAGAACGAAAAAAAGTGACAAATATAAAAACTAATGTGAGAATTGTTATGATTTCTATGAGAAATAGCGTTTTAAAAAGTTTATATAAGACTTTAAATGTTAAGAATTCTTGTAAATTGATTAAAATTTATAGAGGTCATTATTCTCATTAAAGGGGAGATTAAGAGGATGGTTGAAGAGCATTACTCCCATAATTATATGGATGAAGAGTTGATTAAAATAAGACTATTACTCCTTAAATTTCACATTATTTTCATATGCATTAGTTTTAAACACAAAAAGAAATTATTAAATGACAACATAACATTAAATAGAGGTTGAATACTAAAGAGTAAAAAGGTAGTGACAACATGGCATTTTCTAGTCGAGACATTGTGCCACATGGCACTCAAATATTGCTCAGTTTGGCTTTTTATATTATTATATATAGATTATTTGCATAATAAGACAATATCTTGTTTTTTTTAGGCTTTTTCATTTTTGTTTTATTCATATAAGTGTACTTGATTTGTTTTAGCTTGAGACCAATATATTTATTTTAACATTTAAGGAACACCTATTGTAACATTAATGCTACTCGACGTGTGCTAACTTATCGAGTTTCAAATACATTATCAGGAGACGTTAAATATAAGACCGACTCTCTCTATTTTAAATTTAAGGTGTTGTTTATATATGGACAAGTTTTACTCTTTTATAGACGGAAATGACTATTTTACCCCATTTATTTCATTTTTCTCTCTACATTCAATTCTCCTATATTTTTCTCTCTCTATATTTAATCAAGCAACACACCTTACTACAGGAATATGAAATCAAAATGATAAAAACGATTTCTCGTTGTAGTTTCTGACATGCTTAGTGCAGTTCCTGGCCTATACCACCAGATGTACAATGCTATTGTACATCCAGGGATATTTTAGTCTTTTTCTTATTATTTTTGTAAAAAAAAAAAAAACTAAAAAAGTTAGCAATCTCATTCTTCCCCACTTTCCCTCTCCTGTAACTTCTTCCATGTTTTTCTAACTCGTCTTCATTCATCATCCCGTAAATGATTTATCTTCTTAAATATTATATCTCCATATTTTAATACCATTATATAATTTTTATCATCAATGATGAACGAAACTTCGACTGCGAATGAAACACCAGATGGGTCATCATCAATGGAACAATATGAAATTTTGAAGGAGCATGAAACTTCAATGGAAATGGAAACATGTACTTCTAATTCAGTGGTTTTGGAAAAACAATTACATATTACGCCTCTGTGTCAAGATATTTTTTTATAATAACCCGTATACAATTTTTTATAGCCCTAGGTTCAGTTAGAAGAAATAAATTGAAATACGTATACTTTTGTGAAATTGCTTTGTATACTTTTGTGAAATTGAAACACGTATACTCTTTTATGTTGAATAAATTGCTTTTGTATAGTACAATTTGTGAAATTGCTTTGTATTATTACGTATACTTTTTATACTGTCTTGTGTAAAATTTGTGGAATTGTTATGGATTAGTATGTTGAATAAACTTTTTGATACAAAATTTATATTAGCTCGTATTTTGATTACATTAGCTCGTATATTTTTGGTAATAGCTCATATTCTTATATATGTTAATAACTCGTATTCTTATTTTATTAGTTCATATTCTTTATAAATTAGCTGGTATTCTTATATTAATAGCTCGTATTCTTATTCTTATCTTAATATCTCGTATTCTTATATTAATAGCTCGTGTTCTCATCTTAATAACTCGTGTTTTTTTTACATTAGCTCGTATTCTTTTAATATTAGCTCGTAGTTTTTTATATTAGCTCGTATTCTTTTTATATTTACTCGTATTCTTAGGGTAATAAGTTGCATTCGTATGTGCTCGTATTTTTTAGTCCGCGATTTTCATAAGCTTGTATTCTTTTTACATTACCGCGTATTCTTATATTATTTGCTCGTATTCTTATATTAATAGCTCGCATTCTTATCTTAATAACTCATATTTTTTTAATATTAGCTCGTATTCTTTTTATATTACCCCGTATTCTTCTTATATTAGCTCGTATTCTTAGGGTAATAGCTTGCATTCTGATGTGCTCGTATTTTTTAGTTCGTGATTTTCGTAAACTCGTATTCTTTTTACATTAGCTCGCATTTTTATATTAATAGCTCGTATTCTTATATTAATAGCTCGTATTCTTATATGAATAGCTCGTATTCTTATATTAATAGCTCGTATTCTTATATTAATAACTCGTGTTTTTTTATAATAACTCGTATTCTTTTAATATTAGCTCGTATTCTGTTTATATTAGCTCGGATTTTTAGGGTAATAACTTGCATTCTGATGTGCTCGTATTTTTTAGTTCGTGATTTTCGTAAACTCGTATTCTTTTTACATTAGCTCGTATTCTTTTTATATTAGCTCGTATTCTTATATTAATAGCTCATATTATTACATGAATAGCTCGTATTCTTATCTTAATAACTCTTGTTTTTTATATTGGCTCGTAATCTTTTAATATTAGCTCATATTCTTTTTATATTAGCTTGTATTCTTAGGGTAATGACTTGCATTCTTATGTGCTCGTATTTTTTAGTTCGTGATTTTCTTAAGCTCGTATTCCTTTTACATAAGCTCGTATTTTTATATTAATAACTCGTATTTTTATTTTAATGGCTCGTACTCTTATCTTAATAACTCGTGTTTTTTTTTATATTAACTCGTATTCTTTTAATATTAGCTCCTATTCTTTTTATATTAGCACGTAATAACTTGCATTCTGATGTGCTCGTATTTTTTAGTTCGTGACTTTAGTAAACTCGTATTCTTTTTACATTAGCTCGCATTCTTATATTAATAGCTCGTATTCTTATATTAATATCTCGTATTTTTATATGAATAGCTGGTATTTTTAGATTAATAGCTCGTATTCTTATCTTAATAATTCGTGTTTTTTTTATATTAACTCCTATTCTTTTAATATTAGCTTGTATTCTGTTTATATTAGCTCGTATTCTTAGGGTAATAACTTGCATTCTGATGTGCTCGTATTTTTTAGTTCGTGATTTTCGTAAATTCGTATTCTTTTTACATTAGCTCGTATTCTTATATTAATAGCTTGTATTCTTATATGAATAGCTCGTATTCTTATCTTAATAGCTCGTATTCTTATCTTAATAAATCGTGTTTTTTATATTGGCTCGTATTCTTTTAATATTAACTCATATTCTTTTTATATTAGCTCGTATTCCTGGGGTACTGATTTGCATTCTTATGTGCTCGTATTTTTTAGTTCGTGATTTTCTTAATCTCGTATTCCTTTTACATAAGCTCGTATTCTTATATTAATAGTTCGTATTCTTAAATTAATAGATCGTACTCTTATTTTAATAACTCGTGTTTTTTTTTTATATTAGCTCGTATTCTTTTAATATTAGCTCGTATTGTGTTTACATTTAGCTTGTATTCTTAGCTTAATAGCTCGTATTATTTTTATATTAGCTCGTATTCTTTTAATATTAACTCGTATTCTTTTATTTATACCTCGTAATTTTAATTGCTCAATATATCATCAAAATGTACTTTTTACGTTAACTCGTATTCTTATTGTAATAGCTCGTATTTTTATGCGTCAATATATCATCAAACTGAATATCGAGAACAACATAAATCACAAAATTAGGGTTATGTTTGGTGTAAAAATATACCTCAAATTAGTGTTGTTTGATGCGTTTTTCCTTCTTGATGTCGATACAAATTGCTTCTCATTTACCGAAATATAATTCGATGCATTTTTCCGCCTTGCTGGATATACCAATCGCTTTCCTTCAGTCATCTTCAAATCAAATTTTGGTGGGAGAGAACTTTGTTATGACTGTCGTCAACAGAAAATTAAGAAGAGTTTACTGAATGTTAATTAGATAAGTATTTGTTTTATAGTGGGTTCTAATAAAAAAATTAGTAGATTTGGTATTATATGGGCCTGATGTACCATGCTTTCCTACCCCCAGAGGTAGAATCCTATTTGTGTGCTTAGTGCAGTCAACATTACCATTGGTATGAACTCATTGTAAAGAACATAGCATACACTACTTTGATGCAATATATGATCAAGAAAAAAAAACAATCCAAAATTCAAGGAGATGCATTCAACCCGTTTTCAATTACAAATGATTAAGATGGAGGAAGTACGTCTTGTACGATTATTTATTTTAGCCTTTGTCTCAGATAACAATTGAAAAAAGAAGAATAATAAAGAAAAAGAACAAAACAGAAGATGTAAATAAACCCCTCATTTAATTAGTCTAAATCAATTTCTTAATCTCATATAATATAATAAAATTATAAATTAGAATTATTACTTAATCGATAGTTGTGTCATTTTAACGGATTTGATAAATTCGATTAATTATGTGGGGGCAGAATTAGGGAGGTTTTTTTTTCTATTTTTAGGGAAAGATATAGAATGGAAAAACGATGAAAAAGAGTTCATAAAAGAGTAAAACGCGTACATAAATGATCAATTACGTAAATTTAAGACAAGCTAAATATATTCATATAAGATGAATATGACAAAAATATAATATATTGTAAATGATTCGTTTAACCCAAAAAAAATGACTTGTTTAATTCAAAGCCGAAATCACCTGTGAAATTAGGTTTGAAATCCAACTCAAATGGTCCAGTTTGTTAGGTCAAAGATGATTCAAGAATTTTATTAAAATATTAATATTTATATATTATATTTGAAATAATAATAATAAAAATTAGTTTTTGTATTGTTAATTTCGAAAATAATTAAAAAGTTACTATTAGTATAATTTTTATAACGCTTAATAATAAAATAATAATTAAAATAATTAGTACTTTTAGAATAACTTTATATAAATAGATTAACAAAAAAATTGACACACATAAAATTAATATAAGTGTTCATAATACCCGTGACATGCCACGTAAATCATAATTTTAATAACATAAGAGGCATTTCTTTGACATTATTAGTTAGGATTGGTCTTCCCTAGATAACAAAGTAACTTTCACGCAAAAAACAATTTTGTTATTGGTATTTATTCTCCGAAAAAAAAAGTATTTTATTTTTACAATTACTTTCTTTTATACTGATTTTAGAGAGATCTTAGTTAGGACTAAATTGATTTTTTTGTTAATTTATTTTTTTCCTTAAATAAAATTTGGATGTATTAAAAGTTTAATGTTAGCTAGATAAGGATAATTTTTATACACAATTAATGTCAATAATTAGAAAGAATTTTAGCGGTTGATAATTTTAATTTTAATTTTAAGATGTTTTATATACCATGAAATGTCATGTCATATTTGCTAAAATTGTATAATATCATGGCAACACCGGCTTAAACAATTAATATAGTAGTACACAAATGATGGGGTAATATTTTTTTTATTTATATATCGTCTTAAGCAAGACTAATTGTTATGTTTGTGAGAGTCGAAAATAGATTTTTTATATTAGATTAAGCTATGCCTAGACATCTTGCACTCTTTGCATGATATTGGTTATACAACCAAAAAGTAACCTAATGCTAGTATATAGCACATTTTTGCCATACGAATTAAGATGAGCAAGGTCAAATGGTATATATTTCCTTTACGTCTAACATGAGTGAATCTAGCAAGAGCAAAACTATAAAGTAAATCATTGTTAATTTCTTTTAGAGGTGAAAGGGGCCGTCTTAGATTGTGTTCCTTGTCGGTTTACCGTGTCTAGAAAAGTAATGACACAATTCAGGTACGGGATGGTAGGATGACGAGCTTCATGGCCGTGCATGTGAAATGAAAATGATGGCCCAGTCACAAGCCCACGACCCATGTCGTATTGTGTCGAGCCTGAGCAATTCAAACAGTTTAATATGTGTTTGTATTTTGGGCATTTCGAGCGTGAGATAGGCACAATCTTCTTTCCGAAATTTTGGTTCAGGCATGACCTGCGACACATGGTGTGTTATGTCGTATTGGGCCGTACCAAAACTGCATCGTTCTAAAATGGGTCATGGGCCTTGAAAATACATGGACCCATTTGATTAAAAATAGTTTTAAAATGAATCATAGAACAACGAATAGTCTAAAATATAACCTTCAAAATAAAATAAAAAATTGTAAAATTATTCTCTTCTGATAAAGTTCTTGGATATTGTCAATCAACACATTCATCTACAGAGGAGGTCGGAGGTGTAAAAGTTTTGTAACTCCAAAGTTATCCGTCATTAAACCACATTTATAGTTCGAGAAAAAACAATCACTACTACAAAAGTTGCTTACTACATAGGATTTTTTTACTAATAGACATAGGTTTTTGAACCGATGTAGAGTTCAGTTATGTCCTTTAGTTTGTAATAGACATAGGTTGTACAACCGATGTGCATTACTATAATGGACAACGGATTTTTCTAAAATCCTATGTCTATTGCTTATAATGGACAACGGACTTTCGTAAAATCCCTTGTCTAATATGTAAAAATCCTATGTCCATTGTTGTTATTTACATCATATTTTTCTTAAAAATAATCCTACGTCTATTGTTGATTTTTACATCAGACTTTCCTTTAAATCCTATGTCTATTGCTGTTATATACATCAGATTTTTACAAAATCCCATGTCCTTTATTGCGGTTTTTTTTTTAAAAAAAAATTGGAATTGCTAATGCTACTGCTAATACAAAAGTGAGATTGAACCAAAACGGAGGCCATTCATTAGAAATTACGACAACAAAGGTCGTTCGTCATACATTGTTTGAATTCAAGAACAAACCAAACAAAGGTCGTTCGTCATACGTAACGCACAAAATTTTCAAAATCAAACTATACATTATTATTATGACAACAAAGGTCGTTCTCCATACCATGTTTGCTACTAGTGTTGTTTGTTGATGCTGTTGGTTGCTGCTACTACTTGCTACTACTGCTTGATGCTCGTTGCTTGCTACTGCTGCTTGATACTTGACTGCTGGCTGCTGCTACTGACTGTTGTTGCTGCTACTGCTACTTGTTGTAGGCTCTTGGTGTTGGCTGTTGTTGCTGCTGATGCTACTAGTTGCTGCTGCTTTTGGCTGCTTGTTGATGTTGCTGTTGTAGGCTGCTGGTTGCTGGCTGCTGCTACCGGTTGCTGCTGGTTGATGTTGCTGCTGGATGCTACCTGCACTACAACACTAATGCTAATGAGCTGATGTACATTTCATACTTTTGATTCTATCCTATACTTACATTTCATACTACAAGTTTTATTTAGCTATATATCATATACATGGACATCCTATTCTATTCTATTATATTCTAGCTGCACTAAGGCAATAAATGAACAAAAAATAACAGCAGTCCAATTGAGAATACACCATAACAAAAAGTTAGAGTGAATGCTACCGTGATTAGGCCTGAAACTATTACTCTAAGGATCAGAGGAGAAGCAAACACACGCATTAGACTATTTATGTTCTCCTACAAAAACTTACCAGTGCAAATCAGGAATTGATGCAAAAATGGAACTGCTACTGACAGTTCCAGGTCAGTACAGTAGTAGCAATTGCAGCAACTTAAGCAATGGCTAGAATAGCAGCTCTCTGTGAATTAGTTTTAGAATAAGGAAAATCGTGGGCAGACAGTGTGTATATATATATATGGTTTATGCTGCTAGTTTCTTGGGGAATTAGTAAAAAGAGCAAGTATAGAAGATTACCTTGTTTATATCAGACTCGGGCGAGTTATACACCATTCCAAACAAAATAAACCCAAGGGACTCTGACCATCTGCTTTAAACCACTCAAACCAGCGGACATATACATTGTGTATTCATTCCCCACTTTAGTCCACTAATTACTAATACCAATAGCAACCATCTCCCATAATATCCTAAAATCCACTACAAACAATTTCATGAGCAACTAATCACATAGCTCACAACCATCCACTCAGATAATACAAAATTATGTCACACACCACACTGATAGCTTAAATCCCCATACATGATAGCAGAAATATTGTCGGCCTATTTCCATGGCAACAAATCTAAACCTGATTAACAGATGAGGAGAAAAAGTGGCCCCTATGTGAATTATAATAGATATGATAATTATGGCGTCAGGATTAAAAATTGCAGAATTACTACTTATATGAGTTGTATTTCTTCTATGACTACAAATTCCAGAAATAATGCTTGTAAAAGTTTATCACACAGGCTTTGGAGCTTGAAAATCTACAAATTTAAGGGCTCTTACTTCGTACATACCATAAGTAGACATAGACCTCCTCTAAAGTTGCTCTGAAGAGTGTTTGCCTTTTGTTTATTGAGTTGACAATCTTTGACATAGGCACTCTTTTTCGAGTTGAAGACATGAAAATGAGAATATAAGACAAGAATTCAAAATCCACTGCAAATCTGCAACATAGTGGGTTGAGAAGTGAAGACATATCTTAGTAGGCTAAACATGCAAATGCATATAATCATTAATGTATGTAAATTTTACCTGTCATGCAATTTTCTCTAACTTGATCACTCTTTCCTCAAGAGGAATTGCAGATGATGATGCCATCAAGCGACTTTGTGGTCTCTGCCTTTCAGTCAACAAAATATATAGCCTAAAGTTTAACAGCAATTAACAGAATGAATACAAGAATAATTAGTGGACACGAGAGTAGGGAAGAACAATAACAGAGATCGAAATCAGAGTCGTCGTTATCTCAACAGGCCGGTACCTTTTTGGCTTTTTCTAATCGAGCCATTGTACCAATTTGAGAGCAGGTTATGGTCTTAATTTCTTGCGTCGGTCAGTTGGCTATAACAGCAAGTTCTGAAACTTTTCTGTCGGTAAATGAAGTTAAAACGATAAAAACCCACAAAGTGTTCCCTGATTCTATGTGACTATGTCAAGCAATCCCTGTTGGATATTTGACACACAAAACGGTTATGTAATCTAATACACTAGTTTATGTCAGAAAAAAGAGAACTTATCAATTCTCTACTTAGATCTAGCTAATACACACAAAAAAAATATCCTTAACAGGTAGTGTTGTGAATTTGTGCCTTGAATTTGTGTCGAAGACGAATATAAGCTAAATGTCTTATTAAGACTTGGTTTCTTAGTTTATTTATGGTAGGAGAATCTTGAATTAGATTAGGAAACTATCATATTAGTTTCCTAATAGTCTTTGGTTTCTAATTTGGTTAGATATTTTATCTTGGGTGGAATAAGTATATAAAGACCCAAGTATTATTCCAGGTTAATTAGAAGAGACAAAGATGTGAGAGATTTGAGAGCACAATAAAGAGGGTCAATTTGTGAGGTTCCTTCTGGAGAAGAAAACTCAGTTTGTCTTAGGGCTCTATTATTGGCGTTCGTCTATCTCGTTTGTCTTTGAAGATTGGAGGAGTTTGTTTAGATCTTGGTTGGCCTCAAGATAATTTGTCCTTCGTCTTATTTGGGTAGTCTCTTTTGTCTCTTTGAGACTACCATATCTGTTGGTAGAATAGGGTATACTTTTGGCTCATATTGAGCGCGTGTGTACCGGTCTACTGTTGTACTATTTGCTCCATTATAGTGAAGTTTGATCTCCTTGCAGGGTGGACGTAGCCAGTTATTTTACTGGTGAACCACGTAATTCCTTGTGTCAACTTTATTTACATTCGTTATTTATTGTTCTTATCACCTTATCAATTAACTATTTGGGTAACGGGACGCCTCCGTTACAACAATTGGCACCAGAGCTAAGGTTCTGATTTGGGATCTGCTTCCGCGTTAATTGTCTTTTAGGCTTTATTTGGGTTTCTTGATTTACGGGTGAAAAGATGTCGGGAACGAATGTTTTGAAGGTTGAAGAGTTCACTGGGAGAAATAGTTTTTGGGTTTGGATAGCTGTAATACCTCGCTTTTTAATTCTTTTATTTTGTAAATCGTTCATTTAATAAGTTTGCTTGTATGCGTTTTGTAAGAGGTGTTTTGGACTTAGGGGGGAGTCGAAATAGGAACTTAGTCACTTTAGGGTTATTGTTGTAGTATGTGCTTGTTGGGATTCGAACCTAGGACCCATGGCAACACGGCCATGGGCCTCGAAATGCGTGCATACAAGCAGCCCACGTTGAGAAGTTTTCAAAACTCAGCAAACACTCACCCTGCCGCCTTATTTAAACTCTAATCTACCCTAACCCTAGGCACGTTACTCTAGATCTCAAAACCCCAAAACCTTGCCGTCACTACAGAGAAGAAGAGGGAGCCTCTCAAGGTGGTCACAGCTTAGTCCACGGTGGTTCGAACTGGGTCAGAAACTAGGGAGTCACACACACACACTGTTATACTTTTGTCAGTCTGCGTGTTTGCTTACAATATCAGTCAGGTGGAAGTTTTCGTGTGGAGCACTTTTGAGAACGGTTGTGCGTTTTGCCATTTGTTTCTGCAACTACAGGTAGGGGAAATACGGTGCATATTATAAAGATTACTCAGTTGCTATTGATGATTACCATGAATGTTTTATATTAATACTTGAATGATTTGTTATGATATTGTTTATACATTCTGTGATACGATACGAGATGAGGAGATAAAGGGTCTGTGTTTGGTGCGGAGATAAAGGGTCTGTGTTTGGTGCGGAGATAAAGGGTCTGTGTGGCGCGGAGATAAAGGGTCTGTGTTTGGTGCGGAGAAGAAGGGTCTGTGATTCGGAGTGGAGATATTCAGCTTTCTATTTATAGTAACGTTTTCTATTTATGGTTTTTCCTACTCAACCTTGTGGTTGACCCTGTGTATTCGTGATCACCTGTGATGAACCAATGATTGGGGAGCAGATTGACAGGTGGCTAAGACTAAGGGGGAGCTATGGGAGAAAGAGCTGGATCCGGACCAGATTAGATGTCTAGATCACCTTAGTCAGTTTTAGTATGAGTTGTATTTTATTTACGTTGTTAAGACTTTTGATACAGTTGTAAGGATCATGACTTGAGTTAACTTTAATTTAAAGTACTGTTTATCTTCCTTTGTATCTACTGCCTCGGAAAACCGAGATGGTAACACCTGTATTTATCTGAGGGGTCCTAGTTCAGGCCCTTAAATAAATGGGGGTGTTACAAAGTGGTATCAGAGCGAACGATCCTCAGGCCTAACCTAATGAACCTAATGAATGTAGGAGAGTCTAAATAAAATGAACCCCGGGATAGGACTGTTAGGAGCACACGAAAGGGGAAGTATGAGTCTGGGGCCCCCTCACACCAAACCATTGGCCCTATCAGTCTTACCCGGGAACCCAGAGTGCATACACGAGAGAAAAGGGTAGAATAGGAGGTGGTGAAAGTGATAGCATACTGTGAAAAGTATGTTATGAGAATTCTGAGCATAAGAAACTTTTGGAAAAAGCCGGAAGGGGCATGAGCATGAATGAACTTTTATTTGGTTGAATAAAAGGTATATCTTGTTGTGGTATGTTAAGTGATATGAACATGTTAGTGATTCTTCTTTCATCATGTCTATTGATATGCGGCTATGTGATCCCGAGCCAAGTTATATTTTCCGGTTTATTCATTTTGAAAGCTGATGATAGATTTTATCGTTTAGGGATTTTAGCCCTAACCCTAATGTGCGCCCACATAAGTCGGGACTCATGTCTTTCTGTTGTATTATAGTATGCCTCCGCGAAGAGATAATGCCGTCAACATCACCCAAGAAGAGGTGGACCGTTTGATAGCTGAAAATGAGGCCCTAAAGGCCAAACGAATGGACTCCGCGAAAATGAGCACAATCATCGCAAGACATCACCCTACCCAATTCACTGGGGAGGGGGAACCTCATCTGTTAGGAGCTTGGTGCCGGGAATTCGATAACCTGTTCGAGTTGCTGGATTGCCCAGAAGAATTGAAGGTAGACCAGGCTGCCCACTATCTGAGGGGTATGGCTGGAGATTGGTGGACCGCGAATAAGGGAGAGCTCCGGGAAGCAGCTACAGAGGGTGGATCCGCGTTTGTTCCGTGGGACGCATTCCAGGGGGTTCTGAACGAGGCGTTTCTACCAGAATTCCAAAAGAGCAAGCTAAGGGAGGAGTTCGACTCATTCCAGATGACGGAGGACATGACTGTAGAGGTTTACTACAGGAAATTCATCCAGCTGGTACACTATGTGAGAGATATGGGATTTGACGATGCTATGCTAGCCATGAAGTTTGAGAGGGGGTTATCAATCGCCGTCAAGAAGAGACTGATTGCAGCTCCGCCCACCACAATCCGTGACATCTATTTAAGGGCTGGGGCGGCGGAGAGGCTTTCGGATATGATCAAAAAGGACAAACAGTCCAAGTCAGAAAAGAGGAAAGCTGAAACGGTAGCTGAGGGTTCAGGATCGAAAAAGCAAAGTAATAACAAGTACAGTGGGTATTTTGGGAGTAGTGCCTCTGGGAGTGGAAGGAATCAGAGTGGGGGCAACTTCAGGAGTGGGGGTTCAGGCAGTGGCTCAGTAGGAGTGGTCTGTTTCGGCTGCGGGAAGATTGGGCACAAGCAGGCAGTATGTCGTTCTTCTGGAGGGAATCAGTCCGGGGGTTATCGCACACCTACATCCGGATATCAGGGATCTCGCACGCAGTCCTATGGCAGCGGTGGCTATCGCACACCCATGACAAACTATGGTGGGGGTGCGAAGTCTGGAGGCAGCAGCAACTACCAGAGGAACTACAACAACAACAATCAGAACCGTTCATATCAAAATCAGTACAATGGAGGTGGGAACAGCAACAAGACGGGGACGGCAGGAAATCAGCAGGCTGGGACATCTTCTGCCAGCCAGAGTGGGGTCAAGTCCAGTGGCAAGCTCTTTGCCATGGGAAAGCAGGCCGCTCAGGAGGATGCGCATGTGGTAACCGGTACTTTTCTTGTGAACTCTAAACCTACTTTCGTACTTTTCGATTCCGGTGCCACCCATTCTTTTGTGTCTAGAGACCATGTTAGAGTTTTGGGGCTTGAGAGGTTCGACTGGGTCGCGGACTCAGTGACCATACCTTCAGGAGAGGCAATAGCTTGTAATAGAGTCTATGGAAGTGTACCCATCAAAATCGGGGAAGCAATGTTCTATTGTGATCTCATAGAATTTCCGCTGGGAGGTTTTGAGGTGATCCTAGGGATGGATTGGCTGGGGAAGTATAAGGCTTTTATCGACTGTCATCAAAAGAAAATTTCCTTGAAGGGACCCAAGGGAGTGAGGGTATCCTACAAGGGGTATAGAGTCAAACCAAAGATCAAGTTTATATCTGTCAATACCCTGAAGTCTAGTTTGCGGAAAGGAGAAAGCCTAATTTTGTGCCAAATGTGGGATTGTGAGGCTGAGACCCCCAAGACTAGTGAGATACCTGTGGTACGGGAGTTTGAGGGAGTTTTTCGAGACGACGTTCCAGGGTTACCGCCAAGGAGGGAAGTGGAATTTTCCATTGACCTCAAACCAGGAGCGGGGCCGATATCTAAATCACCCTACCGCATGGGACCTAAAGAGATGGAGGAATTGAAGAAGCAGTTGGATGAACTAGCTGAAAAAGGGTTCATTCGACCTAGTGTGTCGCCCTGGGGTGCACCTGTTCTGTTTGTGAAGAAGAAGGATGGGAGTTTGAGGTTGTGTGTTGACTACCGAGAGCTGAACAATGTAACCATCAAGAACCGCTATCCTTTGCCAAGAATTGACGACTTGTTCGATCAGTTGAGTGGAGCTGGGGTTTTCTCCAAGATTGATTTGAGATCCGGGTATCATCAATTGAGAATAAAGAATGAAGATATTCCGAAGACCGCTTTCCGAACGAGGTATGGCCACTATGAATTTGTGGTTATGCCCTTTGGATTGACTAATGCTCCAGCTGTGTTTATGGACTTGATGAATCGAGTCTTCAGTCCGTATCTCGACAAGTTCGTGGTGGTATTTATCGATGATATCCTGGTATATTCCAAGAATGCGGAGGAGCACGAAGATCATTTGAGGAAGGTACTTCAGACTTTGGAGGAACATAAACTCAATGCTAAGTTGAGTAAATGTGAGTTCTGGTTAGAGAAAGTGGCATTTCTGGGGCATGTAATCTCAAAGGAGGGGGTATCTGTTGACCCCTAGTAAAATTGAAGCTGTGACTAAGTGGCAAAGTCCGAAGAATGTGAGTGAGATCCGAAGTTTTCTGGGGTTAGCAGGTTATTACCGGAGATTCGTTAAAGACTTTTCGAAGATAGCAAAGCCGTTGACGTCGTTAATGAGGAAGGAGAACCGTTTTGTTTGGGATGAGAGTTGTGAGAAGGCATTCCTAACCCTTAAGGAACGCCTGACAACAGCTCCTATCCTTGCTTTGCCAGTAGGGAGTGATAACTTCGAAGTTTATACTGACGCTTCCAAGCATGGGTTGGGTTGTGTGCTAATGCAGAATGGGAGAGTGATCGCGTATGCTTCTCGCCAATTGAAGACCTACGAAGAAAATTATCCGACTCATGATTTGGAATTGGGCGCTGTGGTCTTTGCACTAAAATTGTGGCGTCATTACCTTTATGGAGCCACTTTTAAGGTGTTTTCTGATCATAAGAGCCTGAAGTATATCTACACGCAGAAAGAGTTGAACATGCGGCAGAGGAGGTGGATAGAGTTGATCGGAGATTATGATATGCAGATTATCTACCACGAAGGCAAGGCAAATGTGGTAGCTGACGCTCTCAGTAGGAAGTCAATACACGCTTTGGATTGTGCCAGATCGAGAGGGAGATTGTATGGAGAACTAAGGGAGATGGGAATATTCATGATCCGGAAAGGGGACACTCTTGGTGACTTGACAGTGGAGCCTGAATTGTATGGGGAGATTCGGGGGTTACAGCAGAGCGATGAGAGAATCCAGAAGTGGCGGTTGATGGTGGAGAATGGCAATGGTGCTGAGGCATCCAAGTTCAGTATTCATACCGACGGTAGTTTGAGGTTCAGTGGACGATGGTGTGTACCGAATGTTGAAGAGCTAAAGAAGAAGATCCTGACTGAAGCTCATGCTACTCCTTATTCTGTTCACCCAGGGGGTGATAAGTTGTATAAGGATCTTAAGAAGACGTTTTGGTGGCCGAATATGAAGAAGGAGGTCGCAGAGTTTGTGTCGAGGTGTTTGACTTGTCAGCGAGTGAAAGGGGAGCATAAGAGACCTCAAGGGAAAGTTCAACCGTTGGATGTGCCAGAGTGGAAGTGGGAGAACATTTCGATGGACTTTATCGTGGGGTTGCCTCGGACTCAGAGGGGCAACAACATGATTTGGGTGATTGTGGATCGTTTAACTAAGTCAGCTCACTTTGTTCCCATGAAGGATACCTGGAGTAAAGCTGAATTGGCTAAGTCGTATGTTCAGAATGTGGTCAAACTACATGGTGTACCCAAGGACATTGTTTCAGATCGAGACTCGAGATTTATATCCAGGTTTTGGCAGGAGTTGCAGGCTGCTTTGGGTACCCAATTGAAGATGAGTACAACTTTTCATCCGGCTACAGATGGTCAGACTGAGCGGACGATTCAGACTCTCGAGGATATGTTGAGAGCTTGTGTACTTGAGTTCGGAGGATCTTGGGAGGATCGACTGGGGTTGATCGAGTTTTCTTATAATAACAGCTATCATGCAAGCATAGGCATGGCCCCTTTCGAGGCTCTATACGGGAGGAAGTGTCGGAGTCCTGTATGTTGGGATGATCGAGCTGATGTTGTGACATTAGGGCCAGATATGATTCAGGAGATGGTGGAGCAGGTTCAGATTATTCGACAGAGGATGAGGGCCGCTCAAGATAGACCGAAGAGTTATGCCGATTTGAAGAGGAGCGATATTTCATTTGAGGTCGGAGAGAAAGTACTACTGAAAGTCTCTCCGATGAAGGGTGTGATGAGATTCGGCAAACGGGGTAAATTGAGTCAGAAATTTATTGGGCCGTTTGAGATCTTGGACAGAGTTGGAGAGGTGGCATATCGCTTAGCTTTGCCTCCAACCCTATCCAAGGTCCATAATGTGTTCCATGTGTCCCAGTTGAGGAAGTACGTGAGTGATCCCTCACATGTGCTTCAGCATGAGGTGATTGAGGTAGATGAACAGTTGGCATACATTGAGACTCCGAAAGAGATTTTGGACCGGAAGGTGCGGAAGACTCGCAATGGGGAGACATATTTGGTGAAAGTCTTGTGGTCAAATCATAATCAGGAGGAGGCTACATGGGAGCCCGAGGCATCTATGCGGGAGCGTTATCCACATTTGTTTGATTGAGGTAAGTTACGCGGACGTAACTTTTCTTTAAGGGGGGTGGAATGTAACATTCTGTGATTAAATCAAAGTGTTATGACATTTGCTTAGTGTTGTTTGTGTCCCAAGTCGTTTGAGTTGAGTGTTTCGTTAGAACTTCGGGACGAAGTTCGTTTTAAGGAGGGAAGACTGTAATACCTCGCTTTTTAATTCTTTTATTTTGTAAATCGTTCATTTAATAAGTTTGCTTGTATGCGTTTTGTAAGAGGTGTTTTGGACTTAGGGGGGAGTCGAAATAGGAACTTAGTCACTTTAGGGTTATTGTTGTAGTATGTGCTTGTTGGGATTCGAACCTAGGACCCATGGCAACACGGCCATGGGCCTCGAAATGCGTGCATACAAGCAGCCCACGTTGAGAAGTTTTCAAAACTCAGCAAACACTCACCCTGCCGCCTTATTTAAACTCTAATCTACCCTAACCCTAGGCACGTTACTCTAGATCTCAAAACCCCAAAACCTTGCCGTCACTACAGAGAAGAAGAGGGAGCCTCTCAAGGTGGTCACAGCTTAGTCCACGGTGGTTCGAACTGGGTCAGAAACTAGGGAGTCACACACACACACTGTTATACTTTTGTCAGTCTGCGTGTTTGCTTACAATATCAGTCAGGTGGAAGTTTTCGTGTGGAGCACTTTTGAGAACGGTTGTGCGTTTTGCCATTTGTTTCTGCAACTACAGGTAGGGGAAATACGGTGCATATTATAAAGATTACTCAGTTGCTATTGATGATTACCATGAATGTTTTATATTAATACTTGAATGATTTGTTATGATATTGTTTATACATTCTGTGATACGATACGAGATGAGGAGATAAAGGGTCTGTGTTTGGTGCGGAGATAAAGGGTCTGTGTTTGGTGCGGAGATAAAGGGTCTGTGTGGCGCGGAGATAAAGGGTCTGTGTTTGGTGCGGAGAAGAAGGGTCTGTGATTCGGAGTGGAGATATTCAGCTTTCTATTTATAGTAACGTTTTCTATTTATGGTTTTTCCTACTCAACCTTGTGGTTGACCCTGTGTATTCGTGATCACCTGTGATGAACCAATGATTGGGGAGCAGATTGACAGGTGGCTAAGACTAAGGGGGAGCTATGGGAGAAAGAGCTGGATCCGGACCAGATTAGATGTCTAGATCACCTTAGTCAGTTTTAGTATGAGTTGTATTTTATTTACGTTGTTAAGACTTTTGATACAGTTGTAAGGATCATGACTTGAGTTAACTTTAATTTAAAGTACTGTTTATCTTCCTTTGTATCTACTGCCTCGGAAAACCGAGATGGTAACACCTGTATTTATCTGAGGGGTCCTAGTTCAGGCCCTTAAATAAATGGGGGTGTTACAATAGCTTTAGTGAGAATGGTGGTGTTGACGGTAAGGTGGAGTCTTTTCCGGTACAGGTCAAACTACAAGGTTCTCAAGACAAGCTATCGACTTTTGTCTCGTCGCCTCAATGAGGCGATCTGCGCCCCATAAGGTGGGCGGTTTGGGGCTCCAGGTGGAGCTGTTGTGACTCTTGAAAGAGAGTCGTTGGGATCTCGTAAGAGGTCATTTGAAACTTCGACGGGAGTTTATTCTTTGGAGCTTTTGGGTTGGACTTGCTAGTCTAACAGTTTGTACCTTTGATGGAGGTGATTTGTGCTCGCTTAGAATGTTTGGTTTCGACTTGAGTTTTGTTGCCTTGGTTTAGGCATATTTGTGGTGGTCATGACACCTAGTATACTCAAGTGAGACATTTGTTTTGTTCGTGGCGTTTGTGTTCTTTAGGGACAGTTTGGTACGACGGTACATCTATCCACGTAGTTTGAAGGAGATTTTTTTTTGGAGTCTTGTGTGTGTTGTTTTTGGTACACCGTTCCATCATAGTGACATTGGGTATCTCATATATTTGTGTTGGCGTTTGGTAGCTTTTGGTCTCTTTGGAGTTTGCTACGTTTGGCCTTCCTTTTGGTATGAAGATATATTGGATACTTAGTACATTTGGTAGTTTCAGCTTACTACATTGGGTACTTCGTATATTGGTCACGTTTGTTGCACACTTGGTTCGTTTGTCCATTTTTGGGAGTTGTGTTCAAGTTAGAATGGAGACTATCGGGACAGATGGTGACTTGAGGATCGATTCCGCTGAAGCTGATCTGGATTTGGTTCTTTTATGTTGGGTTCGATTTTGGGTAATTCAAGTCAAGGTGGAGATTGTTGTGAATTTGTGCCTTGAATTTGTGTCGAAGACGGATATAAGCTAAGTGTCTTATTAAGACTTGGTTTCTTAGTTTATTTATGGTAGGAGAATCTTGAATTAGATTAGGAAACTATCATATTAGTTTCCTAATAGTCTTTGGTTTCTAATTTGGTTAGATATTTTATCTTGGGTGGAATAAGTATATAAAGACCCAAGTATTATTCCAGGTTAATTAGAAGAGACAAAGATGTGAGAGATTTGAGAGCACAATAAAGAGGGTCAATTTGTGAGGTTCCTTCTGGAGAAGAAAACTCAGTTTGTCTCAGGGCTCTATTATTGGCGTTCGTCTATCTCGTTTGTCTTTGAAGATTGGAGGAGTTTGTTTAGATCTTGGTTGGCCTCAAGATAATTTGTCCTTCGTCTTATTTGGGTAGTCTCTTTTGTCTCTTTGAGACTACCATATCTGTTGGTAGAATATGGTATACTTTTGGCTCATATTGAGCGCGTGTGTACCGGTCTACTGTTGTACTATTTTCTCCATTATAGTGAAGTTTAATCTCCTTGCAGGGTGGACGTAGCCAGTTATTTTACTGGTGAACCACGTAATTCTTTGTGTCAACTTTATTTACATTCGTTATTTATTATTCTTATCACCTTATCAATTAACTATTTGGGTAACGGGACGCCTCCGTTACAACAGGTAGCATGAGCATAACCACATAATAATGTTATCAGTAATAAATAGCATAAAATCAAGGGGAAACTTACTCGGTTAAAGCTGATGAAGACGATAGGTGGAGATAGCAAAGATGGAGTTGCGTACAAATACACGGTACTACATCCCGCGGATCTATCATCAAATCAACACAACTACAACACAAGACTGTACTATACAAAATCACTAACTTCATATATACAAAATCCCCAAATTGATTAGGATGCTTTATTTAAAATCCCTAACCCTAATCCCTAAATTGATTAAAATAAATATAATTGATTAAGATGTTAAATTGGAAATCACTAAACCCAATCTCAAACATGATTTTAAAACTGAATTCAATGATAAATAACCATAAATAAGGGAAACCATAAGAATTGTAATAACTTTTATAGAAAACAAGACGGAAAAAAACTACCTAGATCGACAATATCGAAAGGTAGGTAACGAATTCGTCTACAATATGTTCATCATAAACCCTAAATAACAAACAAAGCCGATATAAATTGATTAGAAATGAGAAAAAAGGGGAACTACCTTCGTTTCTCAGAAATTGTAAAACCCTAGAAAAATGGCAGAAATTAGAGGAAGAATGGGGACGCAGAATGATGATGATGAAGAACGAAGAATGAATTGAGTGATGAAGATGATTTGATCAAAGAAATAAAATTAATTAGGGTCTGATCGATGAGGAATGAGAGGGGTGAGAGTGAGGGATTGTGCGCGAGAATAATAGAGTGAGGTCGAGAATGTATGGTATACATAAAAAATAAATGGACATCAGTTGTAATAAATAACCCATGTAAATAACCAGGTAATGGACATCGGTTTTACAAAACAAACGATGTCCATTAATATCATCACTAATGGACATAGGTTGTAAAAAACATCCTATGTAAATGATTTTATAAGGACATCGGATTTTTGAAAAAACCGATGTGCATTATTTACTACATCGGATTTTTAAAAAACCTATGTCCATTCACTGATGTAGTAAGCGTGTTTTGTAGTAGTGAATTTTACAATATCACTTTTTGCGAAGTTGTGCATTATCTCACTAATCTTTTTTTAATATTGTTTAAAATATAAAAGACACACTCTCTCTTAAAATAACCTCCCTTCACTCTCTAAAAAAACAAAAAAACCCTAATCATTTGCTCAGCCGCCGCCACCTACCAACATTCACCCAAACCCGTTTTACTCCTCCATTCGCCGGAGATGGGACCCTATTTTGACCTGTCCCCAGTGGGTTTCCACGTTTTGTGGTGGCTGCGACTAGCTTAGGCTTGTTCCCCCTTCCTCTTTAGTTTTCTCGGTCGCCCTCTTGCGCGTGGTGGTGAAAGGTGGTTGGTGGTTTGGTTCTGAGGTCATTCTGTTCTACCGTTTTCATGTTCTGTCATTGAAAGTGGTGCATGCAACCCAGGGATATTCTCCTCTCCCTTGCCCCTTCCCCCTTCCCCCTCCTTGGTAAGAACCTTTCCTGCCTGGTTGGATGGTTCGTTTTGATGAGTATTACTCATCCTTTGTTTGCCTTTTGTGTTGGGTTCCTGGGACGATCAGGCGGTTCCTGCCGATCAATCCTTTGTTCTTTTTCGTTTGCGTCGTTCTTTTTCGTTTTCAGTGGTGGTCAGTTGCATGCACACTAATGGTCCTAGGGGGTTCAGTTGGAATTTAGAGTCTCGGTGGTCTGTTGGGTTGTGTCGGTGGGATCATGGGCGACTTTTGGTTACGGGTTGTGTCTGGATTGGTCAGGGGTGGCAGTACTGGTGTGGGTGTGGTCTTCGTTGGTGTTGGCGTGGAAGGAAGGTGGGAGTCGGGTTGTGTGGTGGTGGTTTGGGTGGGTTTAGAAGCGGTGGTTGTTGTTGATTATGGTAATGTTTATTAGAAAAAATCGGTTTTCCTAATTTGCAAAATAAAAAAGACTTTAGTATATCTACTTTGGGGGTGCATTGTGTCCCCTGTGATGGCTATGGGGTTGTTCAAGTGGTTTGTCTGTGTGTCTGGTCTTTCCTTGCTCGTCGTTTTGGACTGTGACTTACTTGTCTGTTATGAGTGGTTCCAAAGTGTAGGAGTTTTGGCTCCGCTAGGTATAGATCTTCATGGTCTTTGTCCCCCTTTTTCTTTCTACGTCCTTGTGGCGTAAGTGCACTTTGCGCCAATCGTCTTGAATCTTATGGTGCATGGGGTTTATTGGTTTCTGTGGATCCTGGTGAGTGAAGATCGTACTGATCCTTTATCAAGCTTTGTTCGTCCCCTCAAAAAGGTCGAGGTTAAAGAAGGTGGCTCCGGGGCCTTTTCAGCTTTTAGTCATCAATACATGTTTACTATCCGTTGTAGCTACTTTTATGACGGGAAAAGTGGTAAATGACCCCCTTAAGCTTGATATAACGTGAGATTAACCCCCCTTAACTTTGTTTTGAAGTAAATTACCCTCTTAACTTTATTATAAAGTTAAATTAAACACCTTCTTATTTTCCGGTCAAAATCTCACCGGGTTTTTCAATTTCTCACCAATATCTCGTATCAATGTACATAATACTTATAAATTTCACTCTACATTATACTTTAATATTTTATACATGTAGATATGTACTTACACCGTCTTATTTTATTACATGCCAACAAGTTCTATGTACAACTATCTTACTTTGAAAAGAAAATTAATCCCTCTTATTTTGTATTTAACCGGTTTTTAAAACCTAATTAGTATATACAAAAATTGAAATACATATGCAGTAGATTCAAAGAAATTAAAGACGGAGAAAGTTACAAACATTATAGCAACAAAGGCAATAACTAGAGAGATGGAGTTTCACAAAGAGACGGAAATTATGGTAGATGAAAGAGATAACTAAATCATTTTTTGTATAAAAGTAATCGATATCTATATATAAGTATAAAAGAAGAACCCCACATTCACACTCACAAATTGCTTTTCCCGCCTAACTATCCTCCCTATTTATAAAGTAATCGATATCTATATATAAGTATAAAAGAAGAACCCCACATTCACACTCACAAATTGCTTTTCCCGCCTAACTATCCTCCCTATTTATATGATATCATCAATGACTAAATATAGATGATACAAAATTTTGCAAATCATTCTTTGAATATTATTTAATAATTAGTTAATTAAATACACTAAAAAATCGGCAAATAATATGATGAATTTTCTTTTCTTCCCATCTTTATTAACTTTCGAATAGAATATTTAGTTAATCTGGTGAATTTCATTTTCTTTCTAATCTATATTAACTATGGAAAAAAAATATTTACATAATTATTAATAAACAATTAAACAAATACCCTCGAGAAAAAAACGACAACTAATCTTTAAATAATCAATCAAAGAAATACACTCAAAAAATAGCAAATAATATTTATTTAAAGCACAAATTCTTATTTGCAACGGCACTATCCGTCGCAAGCTTGTGACGGATACTGTTTTCTCTCACAAAATACCCACTTTTTCTCTCTCACCAACACTATTCATGTGGTCCCCTTTCTCCACTAACTCATTTTGTATCCATTTTATCTCACAAAATATCCGTCACAAATGGTGACCCGTCGCAAGTAAGAATTACTATATTTAAAGAACCAATCAATAAAAGATAAACAATTTTGAGTCAATCTTTTTATGAACAACAATTTTTTTTTATAACCATCCAATATACAGGATAAAATCCTTTATAAAGTATATTATTATTATTCGTAAAAGGCTATTGAATAGATATAACACTATTAAAAAAAAGTTGTATCATATATTTTATGACCATTATTATCAGATTGTAATCATAAAAAAAACTAACTACTGTATATATATATATATATATATATATATATATATATATATATATATATATATATATATATATATATATATATATATATATATATATATAACAATACCAAATTTTATAGACAGAGTATATCTCAGCCATGCTCTTCAATAATCAAAGATTAAAAGACAAACAAATCATTCAAAATTATACTACATTACGAATATGGTAAAACCGGTGTACAATTTGATACAATAAATTATATTATTTCATAATATTTATGTGTATATTATTATGCAAAAGTACCATACGTCCATACTTATAGTTTGTGGGGAATTTTTTTAAATAGGGGTATATATAGTTAGCCTATAATTAGCCAATTATTTACGCGTGTCTTTCAACATCATAAATTCATAACCATGGTCTACTAAAGGTGTTGGGTAAAAAGTTTATATTAATTTAGTGTAAAAAGGTGTACAAAAAATCTATATACCCTCACCAAAATATGGGTATTAGTAACGAGTTTTAGCCTTTAACTATTTAAAATAGGCGAAGCAAGAGAACTTAAAATAACGGATAAGATTAACAATTGTTTAACAAGATTTACTATCAACTTAAATTAACAGATTAGGAAAAAAAATTAGCCGATTATATAAAGTTTTTATTATTTTCATTTGTTTAAAATTATAAAAATTATTCTTTTATATGACCCATTTCTACCATGTTTTTTTTAATTTAACTTCATAGGATCCATATCGTACTATGTCATTAAAAATTACACGGAGATTGTGGTGTAATGTTAAAAACATAAGGAAACAATGACCCGTAAACATCATATGTATACCTCTTATGCAATACAATACTTATTTTACATGTGTACATTATCATTATAATTATTTGGATCATGTATATTGTGATTATAATAAAGATGTTAGTTGTACGGGTACAACCCCGATGGGGCGAGTATGGGTAGAGCATTCGCAGAGGGGTACGAGTACACATATTTCACCCGTGAATCCGTGATGGGTAATGGGACGGGATACCCACCTACACATCAAATAATATGTCGTTTGCATTTTTCATGATTTAAGAGTTAATGATATTTTTTAACTAAGGATTTATAAAAGTTATGAGACGAGAGTATTTCGTTTACTCTCGAAGTTATCATCGATATGAAATAAGATATGAGTATAATTAAGCATATGAGATTGTGAATGCTTGGGTGAAGATATCACACACGTGCATACACAAAAAATTTGACCGATTAGTATACCAATTATATTTGAATTATATATGAATGTTAGGAGAATTATAAATGTTAAATCTCAATTCAATATTGTACTTTATTTGAATGTGAAAAATGTTTTACATTCATACTATAATATTGAATAAAAGTATAACTAAAAATTTCAAAAGACTATTTTATACAGTATATTTTTTTATGCATGTCTGTGCAATTTTGCACGGGTTCTAGCTAATATATGTATATATTGTAAGTATAATTGTTCATGTAACATACAATTTGATGAGAAATTAGTGAGAAATTGAAAAATCCAGTGAGATTTTGATCGGAAAAATAAAAGGTGCTTAATTTCACCTTATAGTAAAGTTAAGGGGGTAATTTACTCAAAAGCAAAATTAAGGGGTTATTTTCACATTATAGCAAACTTAAAAGGGTCATTTATCACTTCCGCTTTTATGTGTTTGGTTATTGTTTAAGAATTAGAAGTGCATTTGACCAAATGAGTTAAATGCCACCTGTATAAACCTTGTTTTCCTACCGTAAAAAAATAATAATAAATAATAAACTAAACTTCCCAAATGTGAGTCATTTATCCGTGATCTTGGGTATTACTTGACCCGTCTTCAGCTTGTGACGGACATGTCCGTCTTCAACGAGAATTTGTGCTGGTTGAAACCCCTCGAATAATACTTATATTTACTAGTAAGTCTTGCTTAAGACGAGTATTATCCGTCTTACGCTTAAGACGGTCAAATACCACCAAATGGGGGTAATAAAGACAAAAGAATTATCATTTCTAGGTGCTAAGTGGAGTAATCTGGTATGTATTTGACCTGTCTTACGTTTAAGATGGATAGTGACGATTTGAAATAATAATTTGTATATATTTAGTTATTTACCTATACCTTTCATATAAAAACAAAAAAAAACTCAATAAATGACTACCTCATGTCACACAGAGCAATGCTTGTGGTCGTGCATAAAACATGGTCAAAGTAGGCAAGTAACCACCTAACTCGACCCAGTTTCATCAATAATTTCTACTGCCTTATGAATCAATTTGGATCATTTTCATTACTTTCTCTCGATTTTCTTTCTAATGTTATACTCTAATTCACAAGTTTGCGACGGGACAAATACTATTCATTTGAGAGAATAAGGCCCTGTTCTTTTGGACTTATTTTTGCTTAACTTAAGTTAAGTTCATCAAAAATAAGTTAAGTTCAGAAAAGTTCAGCCAAAATAAGTTAAGTTCAGAAAAAATAAGTTAAGTTAAGTTCAGCAAAAATAAGTTCAGAAAAGTTCAGCAAAAATAAGTTAAGTTCAGCAAAAATAAGTTAAGTTAAGTTCAGCAAAAATAAGTTCAGAAAAGTTAAGCAAAAATAAGTTCAGAAAAGTTAAGCAAATACTCATACCCGTTTATGGTATTGACGAGTTTTGAAAAATTTAAGATTTTTACAAATTCTCTCGTACAAACGTCTCATGTGCGACCATTTTTTTTAATTACCCAAAAGTCACTGTTAACAAAAGAATAGTCGGATTTTCCAAAAAAAAAACACGGGTTAAAATTTACACACAATAATTCTCGTACGATAATGAACATACAATGGCGAAGCTACGCCTGGGCTGGGCGGGCTATGGCCCGGGGTAACATTTCCAGAAGAAGTAATAAATGTGTTATGTAGTTTTATATAAAATGAGACTGTCACAGTGGTTATGCCTGTTTTTCAAGTGGGAAGCTTGTTAGTGAGGTCATGTGTTCGAGCCTTCTTAGCTTCAGTTTTTTGTTTTATTTCTTTTTGCAGCTTTGCTAGATTCTTTATATATATATATTTTTTTTTAATGTCAAATAATGATTCTTATTTTGTTAACTTTATCATTACTAGTAGTCTTTGTTTCACCTTAATTAATGTATTATAAACCGTCTTTTAGGAAGTTAATATAATTGAATGTATAATTTGATAATTAAATAAAAGAAAATTAATTTTTATGTTATATATTATAATCTAAAAAACTATGAAGTATTAGACATTGACAATATTATCCCAATAACATGAGATTTACCACGAGCCGATGAATAAACATACATCAACAAAACGAAAATCGGCCCATGTTCACATTTTGGCCTAGCTTCGTCCCTGTGAACATACTATAGTTATATAGAAATAGATTACTAAAAAATTGTGATAATATAGAAATAAATTATTAAAAAAAATTGTGATATGTAATTCGCTTTTTAATTATGTATTGAAATAAGACAATGAACATACTATATTTATATATACAAAAAGAAACTATTATTATTATTATTATTATTATTATTATTATTATTATTTAAGTTAATATTTATTTAGTTCGAAAAAGTTAGACGTATATAAGTTAAGTTCAGAAAAGTTAAGTTCATAAATGTTAAGCAGATATAAGTTAACTTCAGCAAATATAAGTTAAGTGAAGTTCAGCAAAAATAAGTTCAGAAAAGTTCAGCAAAAATAAGTTAAATTCAGAAAAAATAAGTTAAGTTAAGTTCAGCAAAAATAAGTTCAGAAAAGTTCAGCAAAAATAAGTTAAGTTCAGCAAATATAAGTTAAGTTCAGAAAAATTCAGAAAAAATAAGTTAAGTTAAGCAAAAATAAGTCCAAAAGAACAGAGCCTAAGACGAAACAGTTTGTTTCTCCCTAGGTATTCTGATTTTGTCTCATACACCACATGAGTATTATTTGATCCGTTGCAAATTTACGACGGATATACCACCACAAATGAGAATTTGTGCTAGTTCTAATATATTTTCTCTCGCAATTTAATACATTATTTTGTAAAATACAAGTTAATCCAGACCATCTAAAAATAGTACTCCGTACGTAATAAAAATCCATTTCTTTAAATCACGGAGAGAAATAGAGAATCCCGACCGCCTATAACCCGTAGTCATATGATTGAGGAGTTGATGTGTACCTTGAAACAAAACATGTGAAAAACGATATACTGTAATAATTACTGTAAGTCTGTGACAACTAAACAGTTCCTGCCACTGTAAATTCAACACTTGCAGCAATTTCAACTCATATCATAATATCATATGGACTGTTTTTCCCCTCAATTTCCCACTAATTCCTATGTCCCTTTCAAACCCATCTTCCTCTTTCCCTTATTGTCTTTCCCTTTCTCCATTTTTATTTGTCTCTTCTTATCTTGTTCCATTAATTTCATACTAATTATGCTACACTTTGGTATGTAAGCCTTACTTAACTTTCTGTTTTTAGTAAATTGTTTCGTCATTCACCCACTTCAATTATCTGCCCATTATGGGCTCCATTCCAGTCATTTGTTTAGCGGTATTGGTATTTCAATCAAACGTAAACAAATGATCAGAATAAAGGGGTATTTGCTTAGTGCATATGTACTGCTTGTTGGAAATTTCTGTAGCTGCCAAATTAGTTTTGTGGCTCAAAACATGCCAAGTTGATGTCTTTACCTTGTTAACAATGTTTTATTTAATTAATCTGTCTGTATTTTGCTGTATTCTTATGCATATAATAAAGATCAGATGCTTAGACAGTCTTTTCTGCTTTGAATTTGATGCTGCAACCACTTTTCATGTACAACTATGCTTTACTTGTGAAGGATTATTATATTTTTCAGCTTTTGCCACTTTTAAGTACAGCAATCTTGAGTTTCACTTGCATTCTGTATTAATTAAAGCTGTGGGTCAAGGTCTATCTGTGGAGTGTTAAAGTATTGATCATGGGTGTTGATTACTCATTTGTCAGTGGAAGATTTACTATAGTATCTGTATGTATAAACTTTCATTCAACAATTGTTGTTTTTGTTTTCCCCCAAACTTTTTCTTCATAGATTATTTTTGACTTTTAATCTATTATAGTTAATGGGTTCTTACACTATCCCACAATGACGGTTCGTGGGTTTCCGTTCATGTTAGTCGACCCTAAATCATAATTCTTACCCAATTTTTTTCTTCCTAGATTATTTTATTATATGATAGGGTTGATAGTTAATGGGCCTTTACCATATCCCAATGATCTTGCTTAAGACAGTCTTAAGTTAAGACTTCTCACAATCCTTCTTATATTTTTGTCTTATTTAAATCGGTTGTGGGCACCGTCTTAACTTGGATAATTCATTTTAGTTGATCACTTGATCCTGAATCATTTTTGGATTTCTCTGTTGTTGATAGTTGATGGATTTTTGTTTCTCATTCTGGCTTTGTTTTGGTTTCATTGAGTTACTTTAAGCTGTTTAATTTTATATTTTTGCAGAAGTTTGATTGAAATGTCACAATATTATACATTACTTTTTGGATGCTGGAAGCTTCTTCATGGTGGAAAGCAAGTCATTACATCTGAGAGTTAAAATGAAAGTATCATCTTGGCTTCTTGTGCTATTGATCTTCTTAGTATGTGTAGTTGTGCATGGAGCTACAAATAATGCACCCAGACCCACTGTTGTCCCCATTGGGGCGTTGTTCACGTTCAACTCTACCATTGGAAAGGTTGCCAAGATTGCTATTGAGGAGGCTGTTAATGATGTCAATGCCGATTCTAGTATACTACAGGATACCAAGCTTAAGATGACAATGCGCGATTCAGTTTGTAGCGGATTTTTAGGCTTCATTCAAGGTATTTTTCTGTAGTTCCAATATGTATTTACAGTACAGTAAAGGAATAAAACTGATCAAATTGCTAATAGTATTAAAATGGGTTGGAACTCGGAAGGAAAATAAACCGGCCCCATCGAATTTACTTTGTGTCCTTAAGACAATTTACCCCTCCCACCGTAGGCCGTAGCCAAAGATAAAAGACATTGCCCTCCCATTCTCTCATCGTAGAACGAGTGCCTCTCTAGAATAGTGGTACTTATGTCCTTCAGATACAAGAAATCATTGAACTGAATGATGTTTTCAAGTCACTTGTAATTGATTTGTGTTTTTGTTTTTAGAATGATACAAAAGGTGCTGAAAATTTGGATGGAAATGCAATGGGCCAATTAGCGTACCATGTCTATTATTTAGAAAGTGGGGATTTTTGTGTATTTTACTTCTCATTTTGTTAAACAAATTCAAACATTTTCTCCTCGGTCTATATAAATGTTTGGAGTGTGATGAGTTAGAAAATACCATATGACATGTTTTTAAGAACACATAGTGATCTGTTAGAAAACTATTGATGTTGCAGCTATGCAATTCATGGAGAAAGAAGTTGTAGCAATAATTGGCCCCCAGTCCTCCGTTGTTGCCCATATGGTTGGTATAATTGCAAGTGAGCTCCGAATCCCCCTGCTTTCATTTGCAGCTACTGACCCAACTCTAACTCCGTTAGAGTTCCCCTATTTTGTGAGAACTACAAACAGTGATGTCTATCAGATGTCAGCCATCTCTGAGATTGTCGAGTATTATGGTTGGAGGCAGGTCATTGCAATATACAATGACGATGATTATGGAAGAAATGGTGTTGCAGCTCTTGATGATGCTCTTGCTGACAATCGCTGTAAAATTTCTTATAAAGCTGCAATTCCACCAGATGGCGTCACTAGGAGTGATGTCATGGATGTTCTTGTTAAGGTTGCAATGCTCGAGTCTCGGGTTATTGTCCTGCATGTGTCACCTGATTCTGGCCGTTTAATTTTCAATGTGGCGAAGTATATGCAAATGATGGGCAATGGGTATGCTTGGATATCTACTGATTGGCTTTCATCTGTTATTGATTCCTATTCTCCCCTACCTTCAGATTACACGAACTCGATACAAGGAGTTCTAGTCTTGCGTGCCCACTCGGCAGATTCGGATAAAAAGAGAAATTTCACTTCTAGGTGGAAAAAATTGAGTCGTGGTAACCTGGGCCTGAATGCTTATGGATTATATGCTTATGATTCAGTTTGGATTCTTGCACATGCTATTGATGAATTTCTTAATAAAGGTGGGAATGTCTCATTCTCTACTGATCCTAAATTACGCTTGTTAGATAAAAGCCAACTTCATCTTGAAACTTTGCGCGTTTTTGATGGAGGACAAGCTTTGATGAGCAATATAATGAAGACCAATTTCCTAGGCTTGAGAGGACCTGTGAGCTTTCATTCTGACAGGTCTTTAGTCCAACCTGCATATGATATTATCAATGTGATTGGAACGGGGTATAGGACAGTAGGCTACTGGTCTAATTACTCTGGGTTATCGGTCAAGCCACCTGAGACTCTGTATGGTCAACCAGCTAACCGGTCAAGTGCAAATCAAAAGTTATACCCGGTTTTCTGGCCAGATGGGTCTACAACTACGCCTCGTGGGTGGATTTTCCCAAATAGTGGCAAACAGTTGCAGATAGGTGTTCCTAATCGAGTGAGTTTTAAGGCGTTCGTTTCTCGGGTGCCAGGAAGTAATAATTCATTCATGGGATTTTGCATCGACGTGTTTCAAGCTGCTGTAAACTTGTTGCCATACCCTGTTCCTTATCAATTTGTCGGCTTTGGAGATGGTCGTAAAAATCCTAACTACACTGACCTTGTGAATATGATAGCCACCGGTGTGAGTCACTGTTTTATACTGCAACTTTGCTATATGCTCTGTCCGTTCCATGTATATTGCCCCCATTTGACTTGAATAGTCATATGTTGTCTACTTCCTGATGTTTTTTCATGGTACAAAATAGCTGCAATTTAAAAAAAAATACGAAAATAGTTGTTTTGATTAATCAGATGTGATAAAATTTACATTAACTATACATATATGATATACAGTAACGTTAACTTAGTGCCTCAATTGCTCCAGACTGTGGCGATGTAAGCAGGACTGATGTATATTTGGAAAATTGATGTAATATTGTGATTCATATATATTTGGGTAATTAAGGGTCAAAGTTGACATAGTTTACCATCAAAGTCAAGTGGGGACAATATAAATGGGTAAAAGGTAGTATTTGTTGTCTATAAATCTGAGATTATCTTCTGCTTGTTGTAGAACTTTGATGCTGCAATTGGTGATATTGCTATTGTCACGAGCAGGACCAAAATAGTCGATTTCACACAGCCATTTGCTTCATCGGGTCTTGTGGTGGTGGCACCATTCAAAAAGTCGAATACGGGAGCCTGGGCTTTTCTCCGACCGTTTTCACCACTGATGTGGGGGGTCATTGTTATTTCTTTCATTTCTATTGGAGTGGTTGTGTGGATACTGGAGCATAGGACAAATGACGAGTTTAGAGGTTCTCCAAGACGACAGTTCATAACCATACTGTGGTAAGTGCATACTGTGCATGGATTCAATCTCAGATGAACTTTTTATAGTATTTTCGTTTGTAGGGATGGTAATGGATCTTCTTAACCGTACCAGTGTATGGATGGTTGTCTGATAGATGAACCATCCCAACCAAAACCTTAAGGTGATGATTGAGGCCCAACTATTATTAATATTCCTATTATTGTCAGATGTTTGTTGGGAAAAATGTGCCCAGTTGTTGTCCCACTTCGGAAGATAGGGCTTGCTGAAACATGCCAGCAAGTCTTGCTAGCTAACTCCTCCTGTTGCCTATTCGTTTCAAAATGTAACCTCAATGAATTTATAGACTCTGGCGAGCCCTCCTCTTTCGTTGCTCTACTCACATTTGACTCTGATTCTGTTGCGATGCTTACGGGTTAAATACTGATTGATATCTTTCATGGGGAGAGCCACTTAACATTTGCTGCTATTCTAATACATCTTCCGTTACCTAATTGCAGGTTTAGTTTTTCAACGTTGACATTTTCCCATAGTAAGTTGCCTGAGATGGTTATAACTTAAAGCAACAGCTTATTTCCTGAATATAATTTTGTTTTATGTCCTACTGTAGAGGAAAATACTCTTAGCTGCCTCGGACGAATGATCATGATCATATGGCTATTTGTGGTGTTGATCCTCACCTCAAGCTATACTGCAAGCTTGACCTCAATTCTTACCGTTCAACAATTGTCGTCTCCGGTCAAAGGAATTGAATCTCTGAAAACTGGTAATCAAAAAATAGGATACCAAGTTGGCTCCTATGCACACAACTACCTTACTGATGAAATTGGTATATCCCCGTCGAGGCTAGTCCAGCTTGATTCACCTGAAGCATATGCCATCGCTCTTCGAAATGGTACTATTGATGCTTTGGTTGATGAACTCCCATATGTGCAGCTCTTTCTCTCAAGCCAGTGTGATTTTAGGATTGTTGGTCCTGAGTTCACCAGAAGCGGCTGGGGTTTTGTAAGTCTCCCCAAACCTGATCTTTTTATTCAGGTGGAATCACTGCATATGCATAACAGACTCAGTGCATGGCATTTTTAAGATAGCGGAGCACATGAATTGCGAAAATGGCAAGTTGCCTTTTTTAAGATAATAGGATGATTGAATATAGTGAAATTCACTTACTTCTACAAGGATGTTGTCTTTTCAAAATGTAACTTTCCATTACTGTATTCCGCAACTTTTGATTGGTCGATGTAATGGGTCATTGCAGGCATTTCCCCGAGACTCTCCACTGGCCCCAGACTTGTCCACAGCAATTCTAAAGCTATCAGAGAACGGCGATCTTCAGCGAATACATGACAAGTGGTTGACAACTAGCAGTTGCAGTCAGGATAACACCGAGATTGAATCGAGCCAACTTCACCTTACAAGCTTCTTGGGTCTCTTTGTGCTTTGTGGGTTTGCTTGTGTCGTTGCTCTTGCAATATATTTCACGCGTATTTGTCGCCAACTTCGCCATGCTTCTAGAAGTGAAGCTGTCTCTGATCTTGCTGGTGGTAGGTCTCTGAAAAGGATCAGGACACTTATATCACTGATTGATGAGAAAGAAGACCCGTCAAAGAAAAAAAGAAGACAAAAACGGGAAATAGAGAATGAAGAATTTGGGATAACTCCCACGAGTAGGCAAACTTCGATATCAAAGAATGGCGATAGAGAGTTCAGTGTTATTTAGCTATAGTATGGTGGTAATGCAGTTTTGGATTATTTTCTGCATAGTCACAGTTATTAAGTAAGTATACTCAGATTCATGTAAAGCATTAGTAGGTGCAGGTCAAGAAACCTCAACATAACAGTTAGGACTCTTAGGAGTATCAATATTTAAATGCATGAACATGGTGCTGACTGCAGATTATTCATTCTTCTCATTCTTCATCTCAATCATAGTCTGCAATTACAAACATCTAATTAGTCTTCAACACAGACATCTGCATTAGGGTCAACTGTTTTTCGACACAAATTCCATTATGGGTTTTGTGGCATCTATTTGTTAAACAGAAAGGCAAGAATGATGTATCCAACCTCCTTACCCTGTCAAGTCGGGGGTTTTGAAGTACAAGGGTACATCGAGTTGGAATAGAGCTCCCCTATTGTACGATTTAGTAGCAAACAAACAGGCCACCAACAATTAACATATCCGAGAACAACTTAAATTAACAGTATGATAGACCTTACATCTTGATAGAAATTCTGAACATGTCCCCGAAAAAGTGACATTAGATAGTATGATCTTACAGCTTAGCAGACATGTATTAACCCGTTTATGATACATACCATGTTGCTTTATTAATCAGTTAGGTTACAGAAGTACATTCAATCACAACAATAGACTACTGTACAACATAGAGAGAAACAAAGTTGCTGTACAAGATGAGTTAGAGTTGAAGTTGGATCACAATAGGCTGCTTCTAAAATACTTGCCCAGTAACTCTTCCTCCCAACAGTATTCGTATATCACTCTATAAACCTCAATCAGAAGATTTGGGAACCGAGCCGTGAAGTAATTATCAAAACCCTCGGGAACTGACCCCAACACCTCTTGTATTTCAGCTGGAAGCTCTCTATAGTGATTCAGCTTGTTGCGTATAACCCGAAGCATGTCTCGGACACTATCATACTTGTAACGCCTATAACGGGATATGTTGTCAAGGAATGACTGTTCAAGTTTGTCGTCCCACTTTCCTCCTAGAGCAATTGGAGCCGTGGCTTCTAGAGCTTTGAGCAGCTCGGAATCAGTTTCCCGATCTTCCAATTCTACCCGATCGCTTGCATCTCGTAGAAATGAAAGCCGCTTTTCTGAGTTCCAGAATAATGGGTGATGAAGTACCTCCACAGCTTTAGGCCTGTGGCCCAAAAAGAATTCATTAGTACTGTGACTACTGTCAGGTAATTACATATTTAAAAAAATAATAATAATGGTCACATTGATAAGATTGATCACCAAACTCAAATGGGAGCAATAAATTTGAGCTTAAGGTAGTATGAAATAGAATTAATTAGTGTACTTTTCAACGGAATTTTCAACATGGTCATATGCAACAACCTCACGGCGTTTTCAATCAAAGGGTATGATTGTGTATCCTATAGCCTTGGGCGAAGCCCTTGACACATCACGGTAATTTGTATCAATGTCAGTGTTAAAAAGTATTTGTAAATAGTCGATACAAACCACCTTATTGACTAGAAAGTTAATGTATTGTAAAACACCACGGAGGTTGCAAAACATGAAAGCTTGATATTATATGAGAGCAAGGCCTAACCTGAAGTCTGGATTAGGGTCGAGCAGGTGAAAAATAAGATGTACAGCTTCTGGAACATGTTCCACTAAGAATAAGTCCATTCGGTTCTTCACAATATTGGCATCCCGCTCAAAAATGTCACCAAATGGATGTTTACCACCAGTCATACAAAAGAAGAGGACGCAGCCTAGACTGAATATGTCAACTGCACGTGTCTGTCGACCATGAAGAATTTGCTCAGGTGCCCTCCAACCTGAACTCCCAGCGCCTATTTTAAAACCAAGACGTTATTAGCTTATTGCCTTATAATTCTGATCTAAGTAATTAAATAATTATAGTTGGCTTCCCTGAAAAACATATAACAGTTGGCATACAACTAAATTAGTAACAAAACGAATAGCAAGGTTACGTTGCGGATTGCCTCATAGCATCTACGTAGACCTGGTAAACTTACACAACCAAAATTGCCCAAACAGACAAACAAAAAAATGTCTCAAAATCCGGATTGACGAGCCGACTTTTTATGGTCCCGAACTTATTCTTTGCCCCTAATGACCCAATAATAAGTTAATAACAAACCTAAAGTATACCCGATCTGCAGAGACCCGCCCCGACTAGAATGTAAACATATCTAACCCGAACAGACCCGGCCCAACTGCAAATATATCCAAACTGCCTCGCTCCAGGTCAAGGTTTAAGTTAGATGAGTACCCCACCTGTAGAATGTTGGGTTAAGGAAGACATATCTCCAATAAGGCGTTTGCTGATACCCATATCTGAAAGTTTTGCAGATAAAAATCTATCTTTGATTATCAAGACATTTTGAGGCTTAACATCTCGATGTATAAAGCCAAGTTCATGCAAATGAGCAATTCCAGATACGACATCCCTGCAAAATGTAGCACACTGAACTCAAACACTGAAGCAAATAAAACTTTCAAGGCAGAGTGAGACAAGTTGAAGCTGGTTAGTCTTCATGATCAACTTAAGGAATCTAGTTTAAGAAAATAGCCTGATGATAATATGACGGTTCTGAGGAGATTTGTCAGATCCTCTCTACATTTATTAGACTCCTAAATCGTCACTAGGTATACTGATATTCAATTAAACTAATACAAATACAGAAGTAAAAGCAAGAGAGCCCTTGTCCAAAAGAATTTCAGGTCATTTAACATGAACCGTTACAAGGAAGAATAAGCGCAAAATATCCGGCAGAAAGGAAGAAGAAATGAGAGAAGTAAAAGAGAAGAGACGATTAGAAGAAAGCAAAAGAAACAACGGGAAGAGACCAAATAGGTTTACGATCGTCAATAAATGCCATTAACCTAACATCCATGCTATTCTAGAAGATGTAACCCTTAGCAAAAGGTTTGTTAAAATATCCATGATCTAACCAAGTAATGATAGTGCAATGTATCTACAAGTGGCACATAGAGTAGTACCAGAGGGACAATATTTTCATCTGAGAGCCGACATGAAGCGGTCTCATATGTGAGAGCAACTTCAATCCTTAATATTCCTCATTCAATATAGGGTTAATGTTGGTCTCACACATTAGATTGTCTCATATGAGGTTTGTGTATTTTCACTAACCTCATCAGTTTTAGTAGCTGAAGTGAAGGATACCCATTACTCTTCCACAATTTGAACTCATCATTATTTTCTAACACTCCCACCACTTGTGCAGAGCATCCACTTAGAGAGCTAGACTTGACAACGCCTGGTACACCTTGTGAAGACTCCGAGAGAAGATATATTAAGTCATTCAAGCTACATAGGCAGCGCTCAAGAGATAGATAAACAAAGTCTGAATCTTGCTCTACTCCATAAAATCTGACCACATTAGAATGCTGATCAGAAGCCATAAGATTCTGAATTTCTTTCAGTGCCACATCATGGTGGGTCCGTACAAGCCGTTTAACAGCTACACGACGACCATCATAAGTACCTTCAAGAACAACAGTCCCATTGCTTCCTTTTGCAATCTCATCATTGGACACATACAACTTGCCAATTTTGCGTCCATTTATCTGTACGCTAACTTGTCCATCATAAAATGAATCTTGCTTATCAATCACTTGAGTAACCGAAAAGTCATGACCACCATCTGCAATTGTGATTCTTTCCTTATCATTTTCAGCAACAGTGTTATTCTTGCCATTTCCAGATTTTTTAGGTTTCCTTTTCTTTGGTACTGTGGCTTTTGACTTCAGTTCTTCACTCGCCTTATTTTTTGGGACAAAGACACTTCGGTATAGAGCATAACCAACTGGAATGAAAAGAAGCCCCGATAAGATCAATGACAAGAAAAAATGTGGGCTGCTTAATGTAGGATGTGCATAGATTCCAGTATCCAGAGCAGAGGGCGGTAATGCTAACAGCTCCGAATGACTAACAGAGTCAGTGCTCTTAGTTGGCAAGGCAAGCAACGAGCGAGAATCATGATCAACTCCGTATTCCTCACTAAAGGCCGAGGGAAGGTATGAATGATCAACAGCGGGTAACAGCAGCATCCCGTCTCCAGGCAGTGTTCTTGGCACCTCACCAATTAATCCCACCCCAGATATTAACTCGGAATATCCACGATCTCGGATGCGGTACACAAGGGTTCGTCTCAGACAAGATGCTGATTTATCATATTTGGTACTATAGATGGGGCCAAGATGATCCTGCAAGTTACCCATAGTAGACATCTCCACATTTAAGCATAGAGCTTCAGCCTCAAATTCAGCCAATGAAACATTCCATAGGACCTTGCCAGATAACTTAGAGTAGGCTAAAAAGGAATAATCTGTTCTTGTAATAGAAATCTGCTCTTCAGTCTGGTCTCTTATTAAGATAGGATTTTCGCTCTCCTCAAAACGCAGGCCAGAAGAATCAGAGAATTTCACAGTACGAATAACTGTTCCTGTCTTGGTGTCAACAATAAACACTGTAGTTGCCATTTGAGCTATGACAATAGTTCCATTCTTAGACAGTCCTTTTGTTTCCCTAACCAAGTCTTTTGCACTCTTGAGTCTCTGAAACACACATGACAACACATCAGAGACTCCATGAGGTAATAGTCCACAACTACGAAATCTATTCAGCCTGACAATATGGCACACGTTCAGTTGCCTCGTAAAGTACAAAGGACAATTTTAAGATACATCTTTATGGTATGTAACATGACAAAATAAAACATTTTTGTTTCTTCAATCAATAACCGAACTTCACACTTGACAGTTGATATTGATTAAAAAAGCATGAAAGCTAAAAGAAATGCATTTATGTAATAGAGCGAAAGAAAAAGCTCAAGACCATAAAAATAAAGCTTCCCATGCAAAACAATTTCTTATCAGTTTACCTCCATGATGCCCTTGCCTCTGTCATGTTTATACAAATTCCAGTCATCTCCTATATCTATGAAGGTATCATCTCCAAGACCAGAAGTATTTTCCAGATTGACATCGAGATTTTGGGAAGCTTGATAGGAAGAATAAATAGGAAGGCCTGTCTTTATTGACCACAGGATCTTCAGTGTATCAACCTCCACCAATGATAGAGTGCCATCCAATGTTGCAACAAGCACAGTATCATGCCTACCATTAGATATAATAAAGAAAATGTAACAAATATTAATGTTGATGATACCTAATTCTTTTGACCACCCGCCTCCTTTTTCCCTCATCACATACCAAAACTCATGTACCTAAAACTGATTTTTTTGCTGAACCAATTCCATCAAAGTGGCAATTTAATAATCATTCTCATATGGCCATGAAACCTCTAGATGATTCCAATATAACCATAATATGAACAATTTTGGGATATTCATCAACATTTTATCCTTCTCTATCTCAGACGAATGGACAAGGAAGCAAATCCAATCTACTGGCTCTTAATTCACAACTATCGGAAAGAAAGAGGAGCCCTTTACGGTCGTATCAATAAATCACATAGATATACTCAATATATAATTGGCTCTTCACATAAGTGTCATTAAGAGCTAGGAGTGGCAGAGTGCACCTACAGAATCAAACCCAATTCTATTAGAAATATGAGATGCTATCAGAAGAGATGAAGTTTTTCCTTCTTCGGGAAGCATCCTCTAAACCCCAGGTGCGAATCGCAGACCCATAATAGGAAAGGAACACTTAACAAAGTAAGATAATTTAAGAGACCAGCACTATTACATAGAAACCCTTACTTAATCAAGGGTAAAACAATTACCTCCCCAGCAAATCGATACTCTATTAAGAGATTAAAAAAATTTAGAGTAGAATTACAACTAAAGTTTTTAGTTGTTACTCTCCCATACAAACTATAGCTCTCTCTTATTCTCTCAATGGATGTTAAAGACGCTCGTGCTCTCTCAGGAAACAAGTGTCTCTCGCAAATTGTCAATCTAACGTTAGGTGCATAAAAGCTACAACCTCATGGCTACTTATAATTGAACTCTACCAACTTAACATGGTACGATCCATGCTCATAATTCACATTAATTATTGTCGGTGCAATATTTCCACCAGTGTACCATGTAACTTGTAGTCCCATTTTCTAAATGCATTGAAGCTACCAAGTTGTACTTTGAGACTTACAATTTGGCTTTGAACTTGGACTTGGACATGTAACTTTAGGAAGACTACCCCGAAAGTCCACAGATAGAAAAGAAAGAGTGAAACTAATAGCAACTTTAAAATTCAAATGGAACTCGTTCAAAGACTGCATACCAGTAGTGAACTGTAAATTTCAAATAGTCTTGTAATTGATCAATATTTTCTCCTCGGGAGTGAAGGGTCAACCATGCTAAAAGAGCATTTTTCAACTCGGAGTCACATTTCATTCACCAAAATCTAAACTTCTATTCAGTTAGCTCCTTTCTTAAATTATTATTTTCGATTAGCAAGTGTTTCAATGGTTTCAGCTGAAAGTTTGCTGAACTCTACTGCAGAGTGACATTCACAAAAAAAAACACAAATCTAAATTTTACAGACAGAGTAGTCCAAAGACAGAGGGTAACAGACACTTTGGCGTTAAATCAGATATATGGCCCTGAAAATGAGGTACAAGTGTACAACACCTCAACTACTAAAATCAAAATCAACGCCCTAAACAGCTCCAAAACAAGCAATTCATGTGGTTTCGTTACAAACACAAATAATCATTCACGCCGATAATCATCTATTCAAACACCGAAAACAATCAGTTGCATACAAAGCCACTAAATGCATCAAACCCAACTACACCACCTTGCACACTGAAGTAGCCATAAATTGAACAATTGGACATAAACCCACAAATATTTCACACTCACTATCTATTTCTACAACCAACTGATCTGAAATGATCAATTGAATACAATCCCACAAAAATATTCCTCAAGATTCCAATCATACAATCAACTACCCGAAAGTCGAAGATTTAGCACCAGATTACTAAACCCACAAAAACATTTCACACTTTCTATCTAATTTTGCAACTATCTATTTCATACCCCCAAATTCCACTCATACAATAAACCACCCAAAAATCAAAAAATTGACACCAAATTGTATACAATTAACAAATACGTCCTCCCTTCAATCTAATTCCATACGTTTGATTAAAATACACCTCACATATATCGAGGGAAATGTTGAAATTAGCTCGAACGGAGCGAGTAATGAACAAAATTAAAGCGAGAAATCATTACCTGTTGGAAGGAACAACAGAAGATGAAAGATCAAGGTTTCTTTTGGCTAAAGATGTTGAATAAATAGCAGGTAACGTTTCGGAGAAGGATGATTTGAAAATTGAAAGAAAGAAAAACCCAATTAACCATATAATATAAATCACCCAAAGTTTCATTCTTTTCATGTTGATTTATTAATTTAGGGAAGTCGCAAAATCAAAATCATTAAATTTGGGAGAAATGTTAAATTAAGATGAAAGGAGGGTAAAACCCAGAAGATTTTTGAAGAGATTTGGGAAAATGGTCAAGAAATTAAGAGGGAAGAGGGTTAGGTTTGATTAAAATTGGGGGTTTTCGTTTGTGTTATTGAGTTGAAGGTTCGATCTGGTTCAATAATCAATGCCCACAGGAAGCGAGGATGATGGAGCCGACAACGTTTCGAATTATAATTTGAGCCGCCAAAATAAACCCGAAAACACTACCTCACTATACAATCGATTCAAAGTACTCGAACTACATCTAAAATCTCTCTATTTTGATTTTTCATCGGCATCGGATTTTGGCGCTGCGTGGTAGCATATTGAGAGAAATTAGTAGATTCTGTATAATTAGTAGATTGATCAATGAATTTAAATATTTAAAAGTGTTCGGTAAACAACATATTCTGATAGCATATTTGTCGGAATCTACTTTTTTTGAATATGCTGCTAGCCATATTGTATTAGCATATTCAATTTATACATGAAATCGATCATATAATCTGTTAATTACCAAACATCCTTTTTAATCTGCTAATTTATTTTAATAGTTAAATATGCCATTAAAATCTAATAATCGTATTCTGGTAACATTATCTGCTTTTATGAATCTGCTTTTGCTGTTTGGGGTAAACAGGACCATTGTTTTTTTTGATTTACACCTACTACGTATTGTAATTATATGAAACGAAACAAAAGTCCGAATGAATTTGAATGTTACGATGGATTTGACCCAAATAATGTATCAGCGTTACGGGATACAAACTCATTTAGGTTGTTCACCGAAATGCACTGGAATTGAATTGAAACATAATTGATATTTAGGCCCAGTTCTATTCGACTAAAACGAGCTGAATTAAATTAATTGAAATAAAGCTTAATTGAACTAAATTGAGTGAATTTGAGGTGAATTAAAAATTAATTTCGTGAAGAGATTAATTAAACGCAATTGATTAAACATAAATAAAACTTAACAGAATACAACCAAGCAAAATTAAAAGAAGCTGAAATTAACCCAAAGAACATACCTTAAACAGTTAAACTCACATAAATAAAAGTTATTTAATTTAACCCAATTTAGAGCCAAATTGAATGTTCCAGTTTTCCAGTCTACATTCGGCTTTATTAAAAATTGGATCTTGGATCTCGTAATCAATTGCGTGGGATGAATGAAGTAAGTTTTATTTATCACAAATCCCGACTACCTATTTTGACATTATTGTTGAGTAGTACTTACTACAAAGACTTAGATCAACCTTATTAAGTAACTTTCACTTCCTTTTGTATACTCCCTCCGAGTTATTGTGATTGTTCCTATTTCCCTTTTGATTCGAGTTTAGTGATTGTTCCTCTTTTCCTGTAACTTTTTTGTGGTCCAAAATCAATTGAGCGTGGGTAGGATGTTTTGTGTGGTTTAAAATCATTTTCTTAATTTTTGTGTATAAAGCAAAAGGAACAATCACAATAACTCGAAGGGAGTATTAAATTCATTTCATCTAAGTTGGCCATTGATCGTAAATAACACAAAATATTACTACAATTTACAACTAGAAAAAGTAAAACTGGTTGAAAATCAGTTAAAAAACCGAATAAATTTCATTTATATACTCCCTCAGTTCCGGTCAATAATTATCTATTTCCATTTTAGAGTGTATCATTGAATTTGTTATCTATTTCCATCTTTGACAACATTTTGTAGATTACATTTCAAATTCATTCAAACAGAACCATGTGATTTGTGTGGTCCAAATTCATTCAAACTTCTTTTCTTAATATTTGTGTCAAAAACAATATATAACAATTGATCGAGACGGAGGGAGTGGCTATTTGTAATAGAGAAAAATTAGGGCAATATTCAACACACATTTGATACTTGCGTTTAGATCCTTGACATATCCACAAATTGGTACTGATTGATAGCCCAATTCCACTCAAACATAATATCTGACCCGATATAAGAGTCGGGTCGAATACTCGAGCTGAAAGGATTTTCAATCACGAACATCCTTTTACAATCTGATCTCAAATGGAAAACAACCAGCCTCAAATGTTATATTATGCAAACACTACTTGCAATTCTAGTAGTAAACATCTGCAAACAAACATCTATGAACAGCAAAACTTGGTTATTCATCTCATAATCCGGCTTCAATTACATCGAGGTTGACTGCTGCTCCATTCGGGGTACCTTCAGAACGCAGCTGCGATGACACTTCATCGATAGTAGAGTTCAACTGTTCAATTTTCTCTGTGAGGATTTTTCGTGTTCCCTGTCAACCATCAACAAACTCCAAGTCACTCAGGCGTGACTACAGATGCTAAAGGAAGTTCTCGATCAGGATTTTCCGTTTGCAATGCACCGATGTGACAAATACCAAAGGAATGAGCGTTTCTAACATATACTCGGCGTACTTATTTTCATATGTATTTGAAAAATTCCAAAAACGTTTTGTGGGGAAAGAATTGGGTTCCATAGAAGGTTACATTTGTAAAGAGAAAATACTGGATGTGGATGGCAAAAGCGGAGGATACAGCACTCATTCTAAAACTAAAGATTGACTACCCAAACATAGTGTTCGAGCTTCACGTGAATTGTGATGGTCTGTTATGTGTCCTTAAATGACTAAATGTTCGTTATACTTAACAAAAGGGCGAAGGGGAAATCTACAGGGATGACACTGAAATTTACACTGTCATTCTCGTGAAAATGAATAACAGGAATGAAGTTTACTGCATATCAAACAAACACAAACCATACTTGTCCCAAGGACGATCCCTAACAATAGATCATTTATCTACTATCAAGGAAAAATTCACTAAGCAGCAATTACTCCAAAACAAAAACAACAACAATAACATAGCCTTAGTCTCAATATAATTTTGAGTCGGCTAACATGAATCATCATCCAAATCGGTTTAAGTTTGATACTACCAAGACGGTCAAGGGTAAATAAAAAAGAGAAAAAAAAAGTAGCAACATCTATCTTAATCAGACATCGAATATGCAAAATCTCCTACCACCAGCATACGAAGTTACTAAGATGTGAAGAATAACTTTTACCTCCAAAGATTTTGGTAGCTTCTGCATCAAATCCTTTTTGTCAGCTCCTGTCAGAGCCTTACTTATCTGTAAATGAAGTTCAACAAAGCAGGCGTTAGACTTGAAGTCTTACCTTCTAGTCCTTTTTCCCCCCGACTGCTAGAGAGTCTTACAATAACTCCACCGCGCAAAACATGCCTAAAAAGAAAACACAAACTATTGGAGGAGAGTAGAGTCAAATAAGAAGTCGAGGATGGAATACTTGATACTATTGGCAAGGATAACCGGAGAGTATTAATTAATACTAGGACACTGATGCATGTTTTGGAGTTCTAACTTTGACTTAGAAACCAATGGACCGAGCTAAATTTAATGATCTCTAATATTGACGTTTTTTCTCAGGTGTCATGGGGCTGGCCTCCAACCCACCCTTAAAATCTGCCTGCCAGAGACATAAGCATGTGCTTAATTAAGCCTACCTGAGGTGCATATACAAAGCCAAGTGCACCAACTACCAAACCTCCCAGAATGAAGCCGCCAACAAACATGCCTGCACTGTTAGGTCTTCCACCATCACTGTGACACGCACAAACACAGACAGAAGTCACAAGTCAACCTGAAAGACAATGGTCGTTACTGGCCTATGAGCAACGATATTCACAATTTATTTGCTTATCAGCTTCAAACTTCATGATAAGATATAAATAACACAGCTATCTCACAATTTTTTTGCTAACTTTAGGTGAAAAGCCTCCAATTCAAACTGTATATGGTCGATGCCTCGATGGTGTCAGTTAGCCCTTTGATTTTCTTTTCTCGAAGAAATCAAGGGATATATCCATAACTTTTGATAGTCAATTACCGTTTAAACAATTAGCTTTCCTCAAATGAAAGATATTGATCAGGGAAGGACGTGAAAAAAAAGGTCCACTAGACAGTGAGTGAGTGCTTGCTCCCTCTTAATCTACCCAAGTTGAGTGCTCTATAGACTATAGTTGGATCATTTCCGCATCGATCGGTGAACGATCATCCAGCAAAAGTGCAATCAAAAGATTAAAAAATTCTTCAGCACACTTCCTCCATACCAAAAATAGGGTCCAAATGACCAAATCCCACTGTTGTGGTTGAATAATGTCAACAAAGGAATTACGAAGTATATAATAACCACATTAGATTGTAAAATAGTTGTGATGATTAATATCTACAAGTATGTTCAGATAAAAAATCCAAATTTACCAACACAAATTAACTGTAAAACATGTTAAAAAGGAAGGAGCTATGCCAGAAAGTTAAATATCACAAATGCTCCATCCATTTTACTTTATTAGCCCTGTTTGACTTCTACTGAAGATTTTGAACAATGGGGATTAACCGGCTAACTGAAAAAGTTCTCTCTTTTTGACAGGTGAAATACTCGGAGTATTTGTGTTAGTCATTAAGTCTCCCTTAAATCCGTCTTAACTGAGGATCCCACAGACATCAGTGGCTCAAACACTCCTAATTTGAATTTCTTTGATAAAATGCATACTGAATTTCTTTCATTACACACTCAGGAAAGCATTGTGTTTAACTGGCACACATGAAACATCCTTTAAGGACCCGAAATTTCATGCCCTTCCAATCTTTTAACAACTGAATCAAATGCCAAAATTAAGTTGTATTATATGAAATTTCTTAGCATGTCAGGGATCAGGTTCAAGGAGAAGTCTTTAGATCTTGGAGCAATAACTTTTCATGAGCTTCTTAACCATTATAGGGATAAAAAAATTGCAGGAGCACAGTGATTAAATCACTTGGTAGGCAATGCAAAAGTTTCACAAAAAGGTACCAAAGTTGACCAACAGAAACAGTGCAATGCTTTTTCACATTCAAGTAGTACATATATAATGAATCACCATTCTTATATTATATCTGTGCATCACTGCAGCTCCATCCATAGGCATAAAGTGATGAGAAGCTCAAGTACATTCAGTTACTAGTGGCGTCCATCCAGATGTGAGAGCAACAGAATACCTGTACGTAGCCTGGACTATGAGAGGTAATTGTGCAGCTTTTTTAGTACGAAGTGGGGTAAGGCTCAATTTAGTGGGGCACAAGAACCCAGCATCTACCGACTTCAAAGAAAAGCCTACACACGTCAACATAATTAGGAACTCGGCATAAAACAGAAACCACCATTAACAAGACAACTAAAAGCAAACTGCCTTGCACCTAGAAAGTAGAAAGGCCAAGACAAATACACTAAAGTGCGCATGAATAAGAACCCTAATTATAAATTTAAATAATTCATGCGATAAAAAGCCTCAGGTTAGTTTTCCTGTAATTACAGCACTTCTAGCTATGGTACAATTCACATTATTGGCCGTGATTGCGATGATAGTTGCAGATCCTGGCCGTGTCAAATATAAATTGTAAAACAGCTTGTTGTGTCACCATATAAAATGGTAGTAACTTACTAGCCTTGAATAGGTCCTGTAATGCATAAGTACAAGCCATTTTGGTCAAATAAAGGTTAAATTTGGTTGCCCTTTACATGTCTAGAAATTAAATTGTGATAGCTGAAAATCCTTTACGCAAATGGTGCCGTTTAATACCACCTCTGGTGATTGCAATACAAAGTGCAATGCCATTTACTTTGAACAGATAAAAGATGTACACTAGCTTTCCATCTTCAGTGTAAAATTTACTACCAAGAGAGAACTGGGTGCCAAATTGATACTCCGTTATCTACGCTCTTTTCATACCTAAGAAACCTTTCTCGTGGCTCATTTACTTGCATTTTATGTGCATTTTCGTACTTAAACTACAAATAACGCTCAACTTGTCTTTTAGGAGGTTGTTTCGGGTTTTGGTCGGGTTTTTGTAGGGATAAAATGAAGGCCAACAAGCATCCACCTAAACAAGGAGCAACCCATGGACCCAATTGGCAACCTAAGGCCCAACATGAGTAATTGGAGCGCCCAAAACAAAGAAATAAGGAAGTTAGCTGAAGGCACCATGAGTGTCGTCCCAATCTCTATCAGGAAAGAAGGGATCGTGCCCTCACCGCCGTGTCGTGCGGTTCCATACCGTGTCGTGCTCAAAAAACATGAAGGCACCGTGCGGTTCTCAGCCGTGCCCTGCGGTTCCACCGTTATGCGTGGATCTTTGTTTTTCTAGAACGACATTATTTTGGGTCGTTTTAACCTTTTGTAACCTAGTATATAAGCACCAAAACTTCAGTTTAGTCACTATTCACCTAAATTCAATTCAAGTTTAGTGAGAGAAACACCTTTTCTTTGTAATTTGCCACAATTCTTTCATCAATTTTCAAGATTCAAGCTTTCTTTTGCCTTTTCCTTCATTGTCCTTTGTTATCTTCCTAGTTGGTATATTTTTCTATCTTTTTCTTTCCTTTTGTCATTTGTTTACATTTTAGTTGTTTTAAAGTTTGAATTTTTCTTGTTAGCTTCCTCGCAAGGGTTTCTCCTTTATGCTTAGTTGTTGCTAGAATTTGGTTGATTTTGCCTTTAATCATTCTTCTAGTTAGTATTTGCATGTTAGATAGTAAAAATTGAACCTTTATCATGTTTAATCACAAAGATTCATCTTTTATTGCTAATTTGAGTTCAATAGACATGATTAGTGATTAACTCCAACATGAGTAGTTTCCTTGATTGATTTCTCATTTGATTAGTCTTTGGGATAGGATCTTGAGGGTGAACTAGAGGATTGACTAGTTTTATTGGTTTTTGTGGGTATTGTTGACTTTTGACCCTTGTCCATCGACGAGAGCCGGTTAGGTCGGGAGTCGGTATTTGCTTAGACCTATTGTCAACCTCCCTTGAGACCGAAAGGGAGAACTGAGGGAGGATACCCCTAGTTTTGGGTTTGAATTTAACCTTCGAGAGGAGGAATTGGATGACCCGGAATTAGATGAGTGTTTAATGGACTTCGGGGATGTTAGGACAACTTCAAGAGAGTGCACACTCCTAGGGTAGTCGAGTATCCACCTAAGGATTCCAATCTCCGAGACCGAAAGGGAGAGTGGTTGGAGGTTCTAGTATCCTAATGCGAGACCGAGAGGGAGACATTGGGTGAATTAGAGTCCTTTTCCCCTTACGAATCCCCCCATTAACTAATTAGGAGAAATCACGATGGTAAATGCTAGTGTTGGAGGAAAATTGGGTCCTAGGCTTTCCTATTATCGATTTACATCTATTTCTATTTCTTGCTAAATTTATTTACTTTTAGTTCAAATTGCTTTCATATGCTTAGCTCAGTTTTAGTTATAAATCACAAATCAAACCCTTGTCGACTTAGCTGAACATACAACTAGAATAGCTAGTACTGCATACTTAGCTCCCCGTGATTCGACACCCTAAGTGCTACAATAACTACCGTGCACTTACGGTTTTAAAATCTACGTCACAAATAGATGAACTATCTAACCAAATTTGAGTTGACTGAGAAAGTTCCATTGACAACTAGGTTAACTAACTGAAGATATCCCCTCTCAAATACAGTTGTGCATTATTTGATGCACTATAAATCTATATCATGTGGGTGTTGAAACCTAATCAACAAGATTAGAACATCATATCCAATCAAGATCCCCAAAAGAAGAGTGACCCAAGTGACTTATCACATGATAATCTGCTAAACAAACTCTAAAGTAAACTTTCTACTCCGGCCATGACAACTAAAAGAATTGCCAGGCATGTACAATGCTTAGCGATTACTCTTGCACAGCTATCACCATTGCTTATCTGAAACCTCTTCTTTAAGGCAGGGAGATTGTTTAAGAGACATGCTAATTTTAATACATGAAAACAAACTGGCAACGTGAAAGGGTATCTAGAAAGCTTCACGGTGGCTTCAGGCGGGAAACAGAAAATCGAGGCAACAATCAGTTAATGACACCAACCAAATATCTCACAGAAAAAGTTACATGCTAATTTTAATACATCATCACTCAATTCCACTATATTGCTACACCATTAGATGACATTTTGAATGGTGTGCCAACTTAGGTTACTTGTGAATTGATGGGTCCAATTGTACCAAGCAATTATACGAAGTCCCACTCCCTTACCCATTTAATTTTTGCCAAACCAGACGCACCCTAAGTAAAAATATTCCTTTTGATCTATAGATTGTTTACATAATATCATACGGATCACGCAAAGAACCGCCCATTTACACTATAGCAAGATCAAACCAGACTCCATTCCAACTCTTCTACACAACTACTAGATACCTCAACTCAGTCACTTTGAAAAGACAACAGTGCAACTCCATTGACGACTCTGATCCACGAAATTTTTTACTCGAATATGGCAGGCATGTAAAAGGCTTGATTACTTTCATCCAATCACCTATTGCTCATGCAGCTTTAAATGGTTTCTAACGACATCTTCCGTCCCGATATGATCATCTATTCCCACATATACTCCCTACTCCACTTACAATTTCTCTTGTTGAGCATTGTTTCAACATATTGTGTAGATTGACTGATCAAACTACACCAGTAAAACAAATTCCAGTACTCTTTTAATCCCCAAATTGCTAAATTGCTACACCAGAAGTATCATAATTCAAAACAATTGAACAAAGTAAAACCCAATTGAATTATGCTAACATAAAACCTAAATAACCCATAAAAAATGCACCATATCAATATGATTCAAACAAAATGTACCAATATTATGAAACCAACTAAGGTAATTTTACACACAAAATCATTTATATCAGTTTATCAAGCAACAATAAGTGGATGCAGCAAAAACAAACTAAGAACATGGATTTTACTACTAAACAAGGTAATTACATAAAAAAATGGAAAGATCAAAACTTTGACCAAAAAAATGATGTGGCCATGTGCGTAATTAGAAATTTACCAGATGATAGATGAGCAGGGTAATTGGGAGCCAAAACCAGAGAATTACTGAGGGAAGTCATGTTGCACGGAGTATTAATTTGGTATAGAGAGAAGGTGCAAAAGGGAAAAAAATATTCTAAGGAGCGGTTGATTAGACAAGCTAATTTTCCCGGTAACTTGAAGTTGATGGGAAATAAGCTTTTTTATATCCAATTCGGGTGAATTTGAGAAAATTGTTTGATTGCTTAGTTATGAATTAAATTCCACGGAAACTTTCAATGAGCATGAGGGGTAGGTAAGTATGTTCAGGTAGACATTGGAAATTCATGGAAGTTTCAATTCCTGTTGCCAACCAAACAACCCACTTTTTTTTTAAAATCATGGGATTTTGCAATGCTGTTATTTCAGTGGCAACCAAACGACCCCTAAATCTTTAGATTTAAGGGTCGTTGGTTTCGCGTGATATGATTTGAAATTATGAATCACTAGTTTCAATTTCAATTTTTATAGAAAATGATCAATTAAGTTGTTAAACATGCAAATAATGGATGTGGTGTATAGGTAAATGCTTTAATAAAAAAAAAGGTCTATATAATAAGATAAAAATTTGTATTTTCAAATACAAAGTACTATAGAATAGTATCTATAAATATAATAAAAACACAATCAAATGCATTACAATTCACCATTCCACTATTTAAGAGTAATTTATTTAGCCACATCATCATCCCTTATTTTGAAAAGAAAAAAAGAAAAGAAAAATAAAATTGTAATCATTAAATGCAATAGCATGATAAACATTAAAGTTTTAGTTTATTTAATTTTAAATTAAATTAAACAATAATTAAAAAATACATACTAAATTTTAAATTTTTACGTTTATTATTAGAACAAGATAAAAAGACAAATAAAAATTACATCATTTTAATTTTATGCAGTTTCTAAGAAATTAAGAAATTTATAAACATTAAATTTAAATTAGTAATAGCAATATAAACAATAAACTTTGACATTTTTTTTTTTAAATAAAAAAAAATCAAAATTGAAATTCAGAATAAAGTTTAAATTCTTTTTTTCTAAATTTTTTAGAATAAATCAAACAATAAAAAAATCACATCACTCTAATTTTGAATAGTTTTATGTGCAACTCCAACTTTTTGTTATACATTTCCACAATTTAATTAAAATGGATATATCTATAATCTATAAATCTAATGAAAAAGTACACTAACATTTAGGGGATATCAAATTTGTTGCGTTGTACTCTTCAAAAGTAAATATACTAACATTTGTACGAGTTGATTCTCATTCCCTTTTTTCACCATTTAAGGGGAAGTTTTAGTTAAAACAATAATATTAATTCCACTATTTTGTTGGTTAGTCTCACTAATCACTTAGTTGATTTTATTTTATAGGGATGGTTTATTGATAAAGAAAATTATATGAATAAATTAAATACTAGATTACCAACAATATATTGCACCCTAACTACAAGATTAAGAACAATAGCGTGAATGACTAATACCTTGTAGGCCCGTACAGAGGTTTAGTATTTTAAATACTTTTAAATCTATGTTTTATTTTGATATTTGTGTTTTTTTCCATTAGTTTGCCTTTGAAAAATTGTATTTTCACCTACTTGACTTATTTAAGTTTTTCGAGTTTGGTTTTTATGTTAACATATCGACGTCCGTGGTTTTAGCACACGATCTATCATGAATATAGTGCATGACGTGATCTTTCTATTTGTTTTCATTTTTTTATAAAATTCCAATTCATTTGATTACATTATGATTGTGAATTGTAGATTACATGATTCTAATTCTAAGTTTTAAATTTAAATGATATCGTAACCAACAATCTTATTCTTGCGTATTTAATAAGCATTTTCTTGCTTATCATTTCTTATACTTTATTATTTTTGTTTGTTATATAGTGTTTTAAGATGTCAACAATTACATATAGGATAGGGCTAAATATCGGTAGCTATTATGCTAAGCTAATGATTTAATTGTATACAATATTTTTAATATTAAGTTGAAAATGTATGCATATGAAGGGTTTTAGTTTTGATGACTCATTGACCACTGTGCACTTAAAATAATATTTAATATGATCAATATATTTGCCTAGTTTTACTTAGAAACAACTTAGGTTATGTGTTTTCCCCTAAATTTTCATTCGAGATGGAGTAATATCACCATTTGAAAATGAAATGAATATTAATTATCTGTCTGATGTTAATTTAATTCTTCAACTAAACAATTAAAACAACTTACAAATTAAAAATAACAGAAAATTAAGGCTTAATCATATAGTAGCTCATGTTCGGGTACAATATTCAAAATTTAAAGATTATATAACAATTTTAATTAGTGGAAAAAATTAGATCTCAATCTTATATATTAATATGTAGTACAAAAAAAATTTTCTTAACATGGATTATCGCTAGAATTCATTATCACCTACTTTCCATGTGTTTAAGAACTTATAGATATGTCTTAGCCCATAATGATATTGTAATGAATTTGTATTGGATTAATATATTGGCCAATTGATATAGATGTTTACTGAGACTAAAATTTATTAAAGTTCGTATTTATGCTACTATCAAAATATCATTTTAAATAATCAAAATATTGAGAAAAATAAATGAGTTCGTAAGTCCTCTTGTAGATTGCACGAAAAGGTGATTGACGTTCATTTATAATGCGTTACACAAATACCATAAAATTAATATCCCGTGCATTGCACGGGAACCAAAACTAGTATAGGATATAAAAACAGGAAAGTTTAAGACAAACTCATAATTTCTCGAAAATCTCCTTGTAAACAACATTACTTGTTGTAGTAGAAATGTCTTTGTCTTCATCTAAAATAAGGACTTTTATTTAGACCATTCTTATTTGTAACCCGGGAAATAGCAATGTACAACTATCCATGGGTGAAGACTGGTCTAGGAAGATAAAGACCAACACGGGATAAAGATTGCCCCGGACTCTTGTTAATAGTCATTGCAAAGCAAACTGCTAAAGGAAATTGCCTCCTTTCGAATTTAAGGGGAACCTAGTGGTGTCTGAATGGATCAGGGTGATGCATGGAATATAGACTCTGGCACTCTGCTACCAATATGACTGCCAGAAATAACATTTGCACCTATAACTCGTTTTCCTAGATGTATCACCTACATTCGGGTGTCATTGCACAATCCATTTGTTTGGTCAATATTTCTAAGAAGCATGACTATAGCTCCAACTTTAAGTTTTTGAGGTTGTGATTGGGTAAACCAGAATATCTAATATATAGTGTTTAGAAACTCAGTGGAGTAGAGGTCACGAACCCCACTATTCATCTCTTCTTTACTTATTTCATCTGAGCTTAGGTAGACTTTTTCTTCCGTAGAAATTTGACCCAACACAAACTCGTTTACCAACTCTACGACCTCGTGAGTAGGTGCTAGGACATCTCTTTCCGTGAAGTAATGAGGGTCACCTAAGTGTTCTTTTAAAGATGGATACGTGTTCTCCACATTGGTAGCTATTGGATTTGTTCCGGGAGGATTAGAATATCTTTGGGTAACTCAATGTTAGCAACACCATCATTTGCGTCATCTGCTAATCCACCTCCAACTTCAAGTATCCACTCATAAAATTGTCTTATTTCATCAACGTCTGATTGTGAACTTCCAACTTGAAGTCTCATATTTTTCGTGAGCTTTAACACCTAGAAGAAATAAAAAAAAAAAAAAAGGTTCACAATTTAACTACTCTATATAAATTGTGGTCTGCTCAAACTTATTAAAGGAATACAGAAAAAAAAACAGTTTCTGACCTTGCAATATTTCCATAAAGGAGATGAACTTATAGCAGCCCCAACAATATCTTGTCTGCTCCCCTTAGGTATAACTGGCAAAATCTGTCAAAAATCACCGCCAAACACGAAAACTTTCCCACCAGGCCAAATGGTTTCTCAGAGTCTCTTTCTAATGAAAATTGCATTATATCTCAAACTTCTATCAAGAGCTTCGAAACAATATCGATTAACCAAAGGTGCCTCATCCCATATGATAAGCTTTGCCCTCAATAATAGCTCTACCAAATTAGTTCTTGGTTTTATACCAGGACAAGAGGAGTTTTCGTCGACGTTTATGGATATGGTGAGTCTTGCGTGGGCTGTCCGTCCACCAGGAAGAAGGATAGCAACAATGCCACTTGAACCAATAACGGTTATAACGATATCACCTCTACACCTTATTACAGCACATAAGGTATTCCAAAAAAATATTTTACCGGTACCACCGTAACCATAAACAAAGAATACACCACCTTGACAATTTTGAACAGAATACATTATTTTTACTTGGGTGGGTGGATGGTATGGGTTAAAACTCCATAGACTATATCTATACCTTATGTTTCTTTCACTTGTAAATTAGTATAACCCGTGAAAAATCACGGGTTGTGTACATTTATTTCTAAAGATGACTATAAATTTATTTCTAGTTATTCGAACATGTGTACTTTTTGAAAATAAAAAAGAAATAATATAATGTCATTATATATATTAAAATATATATACGGAAATTATAACATTCAAATTTGAGAACTTTAAGTTATGCTCCCTCCATTCATATCCACATTACACATTTGGATTTTGTACACTATTTACAAATCAACGTTCGGTATCAATTTTCTCCTAATACGTAAGAGAAAATATATTCATGCGGGATCTTGTTTGATTCGTCTTCACGAGTACATTGAAAATATCTAACTTTTATAATTTTTGCGAATACGTAGTTAAAGATATTTAGCACGTAAAACGTGCGTTGACAAACGTGAAAAAGCAAATGTGTAAAGTGGATATGAATGGCGGGAGTATAAGTTAATAAACGAACACATGATAATGTTAATAGGAGTAACAATTGTAAGACATGATTAAAATGAAACAATTAAGACATAGTTAAAAAAGGGAAATTATAACATACAAATTTAAGTAGTTTAATCTATGTAAACTAGGTTATAACCCGTGAACTTCACGGATCTGCTTTTAGTAATTTAAATTAATATTGTGAATAATTAAAAGATAAAGAAATCAATTATTTTAAAACTTTAATAATATGAAATTAATATTGTTAATAATTAAAAGATAAAGAAATTAATTATTTTAGAATTTTAAAATATGAAAATAATATAAAGATAAAGAAATTGATTATTTTAGTATTTTGATAATATGAAATTAATATTGTTAATAATATTAATCTAAAATATAAATACTATTAGTTTAAAAATTACGTAGCGTTATTTTAAAAACCGTGTAAGATTATAACTAAAATACGGTCGCATAAATTAAGACGCATACATTGATAAAAGTTTAAAAACAAAAACAAAAATGAAAAATAATATTAAACAACTAAATAATCAATGTCAGTGCATTGTTGCCCCCAAATAGAACCCATCATCATCAAGGTTGTGTTTATCTCAGATTTTAGTTTTCCTCACATAAAGTCAATAGCTTCTCTCACACTCACTGATTAATCCCTAAAACATCAAACATCAAAATGTTTGAAACTCTAATCTCGTCACCGATAAATAACCGACGATAGTAGATATGTATTTATTCATATCTTCTTGTGAACTGTTCCAGAGAAGGCTAAATCCAATGAGATGCGGTTTACTGCGCCTTGAGAACTCACTCCTCCTGGCGAAACCTTATTTGCTGCATATCTAATAACCGGCAATATTAGATATGTATTTATTCATATCTCATTTCTTACTTAATTCTGATTCAATATTGGTAACTGAATTAATTTTTCGGTGCATGCAGGAACCCAACAATTCAGTGTTGCTGGAATCATATATTGGGATTAGTTTGCATGTTCATTTAATCACTCGAACTTGGTGAGTTTTCATTCACCTATTACCTTGAACTTAGATAATTTTGATAATCAAATGTTAGTGATGGTTGTATTTTGTAAGTAATTTGATTTCCCCAGAATTTTTTAATTTTATGAAGTATTTTAGATCTGAAATTGGGGAAAACGGGTTTAATTGAAACAATTTGTTCTGAAACTTGTACTTTCCTACTATGATTCAGCTAATATGGCATGGAAGGAGGTCATCTTGAGCTTGAGACGGTCTTAAATGAGATTTGTTGTCTACATTTTGTTTTGAAAGTTGTCGTCTTTCCTACTGTGGAGGTATGATTCAGCTGATATGGCATGGAAGGAGGTCGTCTTGAGCTTAAGACGGTCTTAAATGAGATTTGTTGTCTGTAATTTGTTTTGAAAGTTGTACTTTCCTACTGTGATTCAACTAATATGGCATGGAAGGAGGCCATCTTGAGCTTAAGACGGTCTTAAATGAGATTTGTTGTCTACAATTTGTAGTTTTAGTGTTCCTACTATGATTGAGCTTTAATTATTGAATCTTGTTGACTTTTATGCTGAATTTAGAAAATGAAAACATATCTGTGTCTTAAAAAGCGATTTTTGTGGGTTGAGATATACTGTATGTTAGATTTGTACTTGGGGAACTTTCCTTTGGAAAATGTCAGCCCTTCTATGATTGCGTTTTTGGTGCAAGCGGAGATGTTGTTTTTTTAAAAATAGTAGGTTTTGCGGTACAAAACAATAACACAGTTGAAGTCGAGACAACTTTTGTTCTAGGTGTTGATCAATATGCAATAGTTTATTGAACTAATTAAAAGAGTCACTAATTTATTAGACTAATATCCTTAGGCAACAATGATGCTAACATCACACTTTTACAAATTATCAAATATTTCCTTGTAGACTACATTTGTTGTCACGTTAGATGTTAGCCCTTCTTGGTCGCAAATGAGCACTTTCAATCTCTTTTTACTTGTGACCCTGGAGATTGCAACGTATAGCTGTTTGTGACTAAACACCGGCCTAGGGAGGTAGAGTCCAACATGGGAAAGGGATTGTCCCTAACTCTTATTGATAGTCATAGCAAAACATACGGTTACCGGAAATTGTCTTCTTACGAACTTAACGGGAAACTTCTTACCCATATTGTGGGATGGGTAGATCCTGAACCTCTTTAACCATTGTTGGATATGAAACGTAGATGCGTAGTTCAGCAGAAGTTGCAATTTCAGCCCCCTTATTTGCTTCCACAGTGAATCTTGATAATTTGTATAAATGTCCCTCGTTGATCTTGTTCTTGAATTTGTTAATGATACTTTTGCGGATAGTAGCCTGAATTATATTTTCCTGAAAATTGTATTCTAGATTATTAGTAAATAGTACATAGTCGATAAAAAAAAGTCAATTAAACGTTAGTACCTCCGAATCAAATAAAAGCATCTCTAATGATAGAGTATCATATTTGTTGTAGAAACTTTTTCTCTCCCAAAGGTGTACAACCCGTACCACAATTTCTGTAGTAAGGATCTCCGAAGTCAAGTGACGTATGGCAACAGGGGTGCAATTCAAAGCCATAACACAATTTTGGTCGCTTAAGATATTTCTTAATATTAGTTAATGGTGAATGATGAGAGATTTTTTATCATATATATAATTATCTTAATATTAGTTAACGATGAGAGATTTTTTACGCTCTGTCATTGTTTCCAAAAATTATTATTTTATTATCAATTATCATTATTATCATTATTATATGCAGAAGCCCATGTGCAAAAGGAAAGAAGAGGGAAGACCCGTGTTGACTCAAGAATAATGATGATTTGATTTGATACACCAAATTTTTATTATTATAATTATTCTTATTATTTTAGGAAATTTTGTGCATGATTATTATTGTTTTAGAATTATTATTATTGTTTCCAAATCTTTTCAGTATCGAGAATTTGAGTTCTTATGGAATGCAATCTCGTCATTAAATCAGGTGTAGAATTATGGAATGCATAATAATCACGTCAACCAACTTAATGCAAATGGAATAAAATCTTGTAGAATTATGTAATTTATGGAGTAAATTAATTGTTAATAGAAATGGAATTAATTTGAGTCAAATTAAAATGGAATTTATGGCGTGAAATCTTGTGATTCCATTTGCATCATAAAAAAACTAAAATATACCAAATCTTGAATTTATGGCCGTGAAATCTTGGAATTTATGGCGTATTCTAGAATATACCATATCTTGTATACCATATACCATATCTTGAATTTTATTGGACGTTAATTGAAATGGAATTAATTTGAGTCAAATTAAAATGGAATTTATGGCGTGAAATCTTGTGATTCCATAGATTTATGGCCGTGAAATCTTGGAATTTATGGCGTATTCTAGAATATACCATATCTTGTATACCATATACCATATCGTGAATTTTATTGGACAATAGCTCTAGGATGCATTAAAACGCGACACGTAGGACAAAACTTTTATCTTGTGATGCCACGTCAGCAGCTTGGCTTCTGCATATGATTAAAAAAAATCAAAATTAAGATAATTAAGTTCTATATAGTATATATTACAGAAAATGGAAATAATATAAAAATCGATTCTAACAAATCTAACTCCATATTTGAGTTGACTAATAGTAAGAACGTTTGTCATGACTATTTTAGAAATTGTTGAGACTTGAGAATATTGAACAAATTTTGTTGAGAAATAATCGAAAGAAATTGAACAGAACTTTTTAAGAGTTGTTTTACAGGTTCAAAGATGAAAGATGAAAAAAAAGTTATTGAAGTGAAGGGGATTATGGAGAATAAAAAGATTTATGGCAACCGAGAAGATTATGGAGAATAAATAGATTTGAAAATTGGATCTTAAGGAAGATTATGGCAGCCGAAAAGATTAGGGAGAATAAAAAGATTTATTATCACACCAATTTTCTGGAAAATTGGGTTTAAAAGGCAATAAATTGTCAGATTTTTTCAAGGAAATTGGGTTTAGAAAGAAATAATTGTACGGTTTAGAAAGAAATAATTTTGGAAAATTGGGCATCTGAAAAATTGGTTTTAGTAAGAAATAATTGTACGATTTAGAATGAAATAACTTTTTGACGTTTTTTTTGTGTATTGTAATCACTGGTTTTTATGGGAAATTGGGTTCAAAAGATTGCAATTTTACACGGCTGATGACATGACAATGATGTATTTTTAATCGGCCGAGAAAAACTGAAACTATGAGAGTAAAGGAGGGGGTTTGAAAATAGGTTTTCTGAAATCTGGTTGTGCCACATAGGCAGATTTATATTATTCTTTTATATATATAATGATGGTATGTTTGAAACTAAGTTCGAGTTGAAATATGTAAAATAACTAATTTCGTCCCCGTGAAAATCACATGAACACTAAAGGGTGAAAACGAATACTACTCCCTCCTATTCTACATAAGAGTCTCAATTGGACATTTGCAAAATATTTAAGGAATCGAATTAAATAATGTAAAATATTGTATGTGATAAGAAAATTGAGAGAGATAAGGTAGTGTTGACTATTATTGTGGGTAAAGTGATTAAAATAAGTAGTATTGTGGGGTAAGATAGGGTATTGTTGTGAGTTAAAATGATTAAAATAAATATAAAAGTTACCAAAAATGGACAATGGGACATTATTGTGACTAGACGGAAATGAAAATCAGAACTCTTATGTAGAATAGAAGAGAGTATAATATTATTTTTAATTGTAAGTAATGTCTCGCGTGATAAGAAAAATGATGATTTATGAGCTTAGGGACAAAAATAAATGAACACTAAAAGGCGAAAACGAATACTATAATATCAAAAGTACGCATGAGGTTTTAAAATGGGAAAAAATAAAAGTTGTTATCTCTAATTTGCATGTCACCATTAAGAGAATAATATTTCGCGTTATGTGATATGTCTCATACTCTCGCATATATCTATTTACATATAAAAAATAATATTGCATTAAAACAATCACAAATTATCATTTGCCACAAGAATGACTTATCATAAAAAAATGGTATGTTTTACTTTATCAGTTTTGCCACAAAGATATGTGATATTCATGAAGTTGTAGCACATATATGTTGTTTGAGATTTAATGATATACAAAATCTTATTTGCAACGGTCTTACCCGTCGCAAGCTTGCGACGGGCCGAATACATACCACATTCACGTTATTTGGTACCCGGGTGAGTGAAAAGAGGAGTGTGACATTAGAAAGTAATGGGCGGTTGCATTAAATGTTGTTTGTACTTTGCCATTTTTTAATAATAAAATAAACACAAGCATTAATGGTAGGTTAACAATGATTAGACATAAATGAGACAATTTACCCACAAAAGCACAATCCACCGTCATTCTTCAACATTTAATTTCCTTCATTGTTCATCACTTCCTCTCTCTAAAAATGGGTTCTTAAACATCCAATTTCACTCTTAAATTTCTCTCGTATATTTTATCTTCTAAAACTAAGATACGGTACAAAAACTACAATAAAAAAAGTATTAAAATACGGTAGAAAAACTACAACAATACCTGCTCCGATTTCTGACAACGACTTTGTTGCTCTTGTCGCCTTCTTTGGGGGTTGTCGTCGTGCTGCTTGTTTCATCACCATGTATTAATTTTTTTATCAGACGAATGAATAATAATAGAAACAAATGGGAGTTTTATTAATGGATGAAAGAAGAAGATGAGAGAGGAAGATAAATGAGAGAGAGTAAAAAACGGATGAGAGAGTAAAAAATGTAGATTTTCTATCTCCCTGGTAAATAACTACCTAGGGAAGTTAAAAAAGTAAAGTATTATTTTAATACCAAAATGTCTGCATCACATTAACCGCATAAACATGACGTCATCACTGCCAAACCCGTTTTAGACTAAATGCTACTATCCGACCCGTCGCAACCTTGTGACGGATATATCCGTCACAAGTAAGACTTATTGTGAAAAAAAATCATTAAAGCTTTTTTATAAATGCAAAGGTTCAGACTCAAATAAATGACGTGACCTTTTAAATACCATTTTACAAGTTGAGTAGGTCTTTTTAAAATGCATATATGCGGTTTAAGTTTATAACATATATATCCGTCTTTTATTGAACATGTATTAGTTTATAGTTTACCTATGGATGCAAAGTTTAAAAGTATTTCTGATGATGGATATATTTGTAAAAAGAAATAAAACGGGCTCTTTTCTCGAAAAAAGAAAGCCCAACGAGACCACCTAGTAACTTAATGATTTTATTTACGTCTCATATGTAGTACTTTACTCGTTTTTATATAATCCGTCTTAAATGAAAACATGTGCTACATTTCTAGAAGTATTTATACATTGGTGGAAGAATACGGCCCATAACGCAACTCATTTAAAGATATGTTTTTACGTTTTGTAATGTTACTAATTTTCGGCCACTTAATTGTCGATATATTTATTATTTAGAAATTAATTATTTAAAAATATTACTTGTATTTATACGTTGTGTACCTTTTCCGTCAGATATTTCGGTAATACATTAAATATTTTATATAATAAAGCTTTTTTATAGGTTATATTTTATTCGATTGTATAAATTCTTTCCTCTCAATAATTTGTTTAGTTCTTTTCAAGCACTCTCATTAGATGTATGATTGACACCGATGGACGTTTATGTTTTGGTACAGTTTTTACAAATGATATTTTATTAGTATAATATCGTAGGTTTTGTATCCATATAGTTTAATAATCATTTGTAATTATAAGCAATAGTTTGTAAATATTTGTAATTTGTTATTATTTGTTAGTTGTTATAATTATAAGCAATAGTAGTAGATTTGTAATCATGATAGCTTATTTCATCTCATCTTAGACCATCCACATCGCAATACTCGGCACTTCTCAGCAAATTGGTGAAGAGTTGTCCAAGATTAAAAGTTAATAAACAATTCAAAAAGTATACAAAAACTGGAGACGAAAATTTGGTGAACAAATAGATTAGGGCCCACTTACACCCTATTGCATAGTTTCTTTTTACCTTTTCTTTTAATTGCTCAATTGTCCATTAGTATCACGCCAAGTGTCAAACTACAAGAAAAATATCGAGGTCACCAAATGTGACGCACCACCATGACGTATATGCATATCACTCAAACATTTTTCAAACATCAAATGCATACATTTTACAATAATTTACTATTTTGCTTACTTTTTTTTTAAAAAAAAAAAATTACCATAATTCGTATTTTTTTCTTCTCTATAAAAGGAGTCCAATATCAATATTTTTCATCACACTTCTTTTTCTATTTTCTCTCTACTTATTTATCAAATTTCATATAATTATTAATTATTTACACAAATATAAATCATAATAATATGAATCCAAATATAAATAATAATTTGAATCATTCTAATGTGAATCGAAATGAAATAAATCGTAATGATATTATAAATTATACTAATTATAATCCTAAACATAATATTAATTATGGTAATTATCATCCTTCTCAAGATCCTTATCAAATGCAACCATCTTATCCATTCTCATATAATTATACTAATTATAATCCTAATCATACTTATTCTCAACCAATTAGGCCTATTGTTAATTCATTTTTCCCATATACGCAACCCGTTAATCAAACAATAGATTCCTCGCAAACTCCATAAAGTAACCACAATTCAAATGATAATGAAGTGGAAGTTGATACTAGTAATGAAAAACACCCACTTCAAATACCGGTATATCTACTCCATGACACGTAGTAGAAGATGAAGCCCTTATTTAATCATTCATGAGGGTTTCAGAAGATAGTATAGTTGGCACCGACCAAGCGAAAGAAACACTTTGGAGTAAGGTTAAATCGTTTTACGATGAGGCCCAACAGGCAATCCTAGTGTCATAAAAAAGCGAACTCGTGTTATGCCTGATGGCCGATTTCGAAAAATCTCAACATCTGTCATGAAATGGAGTGCATGCATTGAAGCGACCACTAGGAGGAAGAAGAGCGGCATGAGTGAAGATGATGTAATCGTCGAGGCTAGGGAATTGTACAAACCCGCTAAATTTGCTTTGGAACATGCTTGGAACATGATGAAAAATTTTCAAAAATGGAAAATTTGTGTTGCTCCATACGCTAATGATAGTTACGAATCACTCCAAGTCGGGTTGCTGGTAACAGTGGAAGTAATAGTAGTGGTAACAGAGTACGCAATGAGGGTGAGGAGTACTCGACACCCATCTCTCTTGATGGTGAAAGTATGGGTACCGTACGACCCGAAGGTGTTAAAGCTGCAAAGAAAATAGAGGGAAAAAGAAGGCCGATGACAGTACTTCTAGAGCTGATTCAAATAATCAAGCTGAAGTTAATAAGAGATTGGAGATTGAGATTGTTAATCTAAACGTCGCCAAAGACCTTGACATTCAACAACGTAGGCTGCAAGTTGATGAAGCGAGGATTCAGTTACATCGAGAAAAGATGACGTTTACTGAATAAAGAGAAGCAAGAATGAAAAAGGAAAGTGATCATTTTAATGCGCTTCAACAATTACTTAAGCAGACTAATTTACCCCCGAACTTGAAGATTAGAGTTGCTACAATTATTTAAGCGTCATTAATTATGTTTAATAGTTTATTTATTTGTGAGTTAGTTTTAGTTATGTTAAGTTTATTTTTTGTTGTTGTATGATTTAATTGTTTTTATTTATTCTAGCCTTTGATGTTTTTATTAAGTTTTCTAAAAAAAAAATTATGTTTGGATTTGTTACACTTTTTCCTCCAAAACTCTTATTTTAATTTTTACTTCGTTTCTCAAAATCACTTTAAACTTTATTCTTGATTTATTTTTTTGGGTTTTATACATGTGATAAGTTCGATTTAAAATTATAAAACCCCTTTGCCTTCCATTTTTTGTTGCACTCCACTTCCGTTTTTTTTCTTTTCCTTCTTTTTTCTCTTGTTGAGATGAGAGTTCACTCATGACGGTTCCAAGGGATGATTCATGTCAGCCGACCCCAAAACATTTTGGGACTAAGGCTCTGATGTTGTTGTTGTTGTTGTTGTTGTTGTTGTATGATTTAATTGTTTTATGTTTTAATTGTTGTAAGTTTTTTATTTGTTATTTGTTACTATTAGTGAATTAATCTTATCTATTAACTTATCAAATTTCTTATCCTTATCTTTTACCTCTTACACACAATCTTATCCAACGACCAAGATTAAATAGTTAAGATATCCTTAACCAATCTCTTATCCTTATCTTTTATCTCTTACACACAATCTTATCCAACGGCCAAGATTTGCAGTTAAGATATCCTTATCCAATCTTTTATCTCTTACACACAATCTTATCCAACGGCCAAGATTAAATAGTTAAGATATCCTTATCTCTTATCTTTTAAACACAATCTTATCCAACGACCAAGATTAAATAACCGAGATATCGATCCAACGGCTAAAAAAGGATAATATCATCAATAAATAGAACAATACTTCAACACTTATCCTTATCTCTTATCTTTTATCTCTTACACACAATACTATTATTTCAATATGAATTCTAATAATTTTAATAATATTAATTTAGATAATTTTTATTATATGAATTCAAATAACTATAATAATCTAGATCCTACTGTGGATCCTAACAATTTTAATAATATAAATCCAGATAATTATGATGAATTTAATTCCTCCTTGTCTTAAAATTATTCCTCGGACGAGCGTTTTAATAACGTTCGGACGAAAGAAGACAACAACGAAATATTATAGTTAATCAAATTTTACAATCACAAAATCAACCACCTCAAATTCCTCAAAGACGACCTCGACGAAGAAGAAGGTATATTGAGAGGAATCGGGAAGTGGTCATCAACGATTATACAACGACTACTTCGCTCCTAACCCAGTGTACACAGATAAGATGTTTCGACGCATATTTTGAATGCGTAGAAATCTGTTTCTGAGGGTGGTTCATGGTGTTAAAGCCGCAAATGATTATTTTGAAGATGGCCCCGATGCAACTGGTAGGGACAGTTTCACTTCGTTGGAGAAATGCACTATGACAATTAGAATGATTGCTTATGGAGACTCCGCCGACAGAATCGACGAGTACTTAAGAGTTGGTGAATCAACCGCACGCGAGTGTTTTCAATATTTTACTGATGCAATCATTTCTCACTTTGGAAATGAATACTTAAGGATTCCAAGATTTCCAACCTTAGAAGACACTCAAAGGTTACTTCAAATCGAAGCATATAGAGGTTTTCCAGGAATGTTGGGGAGCATAGACTGTATGCATTGGAAATGGAAGAACTGTCCAAAAGCTTGGCAAGGACACTTTCAAGGGCGTAATTCAAGTCCGACTGTAATTCTGGAAGCTATTACCTCCCAAGATCTATGGATTTGGCATTCCTACTTTGGTACTTCAGGTTCGGCAAATGATTTAAATGTTTTACATCGTTCTCCAGTTTTCGATGCCTTATTAAACGGGTATGTGCCACGCGTTAATTATTTGGTAAATGACAATCAATATGATTGTGGTTATTATTTAACGGATGGTATTTACCCAAAATGGGTTACGTTCATTCAATCAGTAAGACTTCCTCAAACACCCAAGGATAAGTTATTTGCAAATAAACAAAAAAGTGTTCGAAAGGATGTTAAACGTGCTTTTGGCGTATTACAAGCTCGATTTGCAGTTATACGTAACCCAGCACACTATTGGAGTAAAGAATTTCTTCATAAAGTAATGATATTTTGCATCATATTGCATAATATGATTGTTGAAGATGAGCGAGAGTCATACATCAGTTATGACAATATACAAGAGTACATTGATAATCACAACGAAGATGAAGAACTTAGTGTTGATGCTCCCGCATATGAAACATGATATATTAAAGATATACATCAATTTGTGGAAAATAGGAATGTTATGCAAGACCCAAGAAGGCATCAAGCTCTTAAAAAAGACTTAATTGAACATATTTGGCAACAATTTGGCTAATTAAGTTATTAGTTTGTAGTTAATGTAATTGTCGTATGTTTTAATTGTATTTTTTTATTAGTTATTTATTATTAATAAATGTAATTGTCTTATGTCTTAACCTTATCATTATCTATAAAAATGTGTGAAAATTTTAGAATCGTTAAAAATAAATAATTTCGAAATTACAATAATATCAATAAAAATACTCCCTCCATTTAAATCCATTCGATACATTTGCTTTTTGTACACTATTCACAAGTTAACCTTCAATTTCAATTTTCTCTCCATACGTAAGAAAAAACATATTCATGTGGGATCTTGGTTAATTCGTCTTTACAAGTACATTGAAAATATATAATTTTTATAATTTTTACAAATACGTAGCTAAAGATATTAAGCACGTAAAACGTGCGTTGGCAAACGTGAAAAAGCAAATGTATCAAATGGATAAAAATGGAGGGAGTAATAAATTAAAAAACCCAAAATTATACTTCCTTCATTTATTTTATTTCTTCCCATTTCATATTGCACATGGATTAAGACATTTTTTAAAAATATGGTAAAGTAATGAAAGGAAGGCAACAAGTGGGGTTAATAATGAAACGAGGGCATTTTTTGTAATTAATGAAGCATAAAGCAATGACATTTTTTGTAATTAATGAAATAGGACAAGGACTAAGTTGTCATTTGGTTGTCTAAAATAGGAAAGAAAATAAACGGGAAGAAAATAGCTAATTTGCTAAATAAGAGAAATGGGAAGAAAATAAGAAAATTGAGGAAGTATATGATTAAGAATAATTATAATGAAATAAAAAAAAATAAGTATGAGATAGTGGAATGTTGATGTGGATATTGTGGGGTATAGTAAAGTAGGAAAGAGAAGAAAAGTTGAGTATGTGTTGATGTGGTTTTTTTTTGGGGTTTGCTAAATCACGCCCCCTGTTTTACTTGTTACGCCCCCTATTTTTCAATTTATTCCCGTTTTGTCCCTGCGTCTTGCGTTGAGTTTTTTCGTTCGCTGTTGTTTTTATTGTTCGTTGTTGATTTTTTTATTTTAAATTTGAGACGGTTTTTGAGACGGTTTTTGAAATGGTTTTTGAGACGGTTTTTGAGACGTTTGTTGAGACGGTTTTTTAGTCCATTTTGTTGGACGTGTTATAAAACTTTTTTTTGAGACGGTTTATGAGACGGTTTAAGAGCCGGTTTCTTAGACGACTATGTTGATATGACTTAACTATGACTGCAATATCTACTCATATCTTATCTTCTGCGAAAGCTTTGAAATGTTGAATGCCAACTTTTTAAAGCAGCTCCCCCTTATCTACTGCAACCCCATTTATACACTCCAACCTATCTATCTTACATATTCTTTCATTTTACTGGGTAGATATTGCAGTCTACTAATACAATAACATATATATACACAACCTAAAACAATGAATTCCGGTAACGACAACGGTAGCGATTTCTTTAATGAATTTTTTGCTTCCGATAACGGTCAAGGATCGCAATTTTACGAGCAATACTCCAGCCAAGGACCGCAATTCAACAACGATTTCAATGCAAATCAACATTATCGTTATTACGAAGAACGTTGTTACGGTTCTACCGAAAGCGGTTTTTTCGAAAATACTAACCACGATAGTGATTTCGTTAATCGCGGAGAGGGTGATTACGGGTATGAAGAATCGGAAGCTAATGAAACGGATGAAGTAAGTGTGTCTTACGTAATTTAATTTCTTATACTTTGTGTAAAAGTTGTTTTTAATCCGTTTACGATAATGGAACTTTGCCATGCAATTTCACGTACGAACACGTTGTCATGTGGATCACACGACATAGCCTAGGCCATGTCGTGTGATCCACATGACATGAGGTTTTTTTTTTCAATTTTCGTTTAAATGTACGATAATATTCATTTTTAGGCGTCGAATAAAGGTCACGACGGATACGGTGAAGATTATAGCCAACACTTTGAATTCAATACTACTTTTAGTTCATTTGAGGAAGCATTTGATCATTCAAATGAAGTTGCATATAAATTGGGTTATCATTTGGTAAAAGTGAAATATCAACCAAAGCACTGTCCCCCGTATAATGTCGTCAAATGTGAGCGTCATGGAAAATACACTAGTAGGGCTAAGGATCCTGCCAATCCTCAAAGAGAAACATCAACAAAGCGGTTTAATTGTCCATTTGATCTAAGAATGGTTAATGTTGCTGAGGGTTCTTGGGTAGTAAGACCGAAGTGTGGTTTGCATAATCACGAATTTGGAAGCTATTTAGAGGGTCATAGATGGCGTGCTAAACTGAATGACGAGCAGAAAGGTTTTCTGAAGGGTTTATGGCAATCTAAAATGAAACCCGGAAAGGTTAGAAATGCATTCACGCGCAAATATCCAGATCAACCAGCTCCAGTAATTAAACAAATATACAACAAGAATGCAAATTTCAGTGCTGAGAATAGGGAGGGTCGTAACAGTATACAGTACATGTTACATCTCGCCGGTCAAGCAAACTATTTTCGTGAATATACGAGGCATCCTGACACAAAAGCTCTGACAAACGTATTTATGGCTCATCCCGAGGCCATTAAAATGTTTAAAACGTGGCCTTATGTTGTCTTGATCGATTCTACGTACAAGACAAATAAGTATGATCTGATACTGGTTGAGTGCGTAGGAGTGACACCGGTAGGTAACAATTTTCTTATTGCTTATGCCTTAATCAAGAAGGAGGACGACACCGGGTATACATGGGTTTTGGAGACATTAAAGTCATTGTTGAAACCAGGTGTTGAACCAAATGCCATTATCACTGATCACGAGGGAGAAGCAATTCCACTTGTATTAAATGAATCTCGTCATTTGCTATGTTTATGGCACATTTACAACGTTGTTGAAGCATATGCAACAAATTTACTCAATAATGGTGTTTTCGGTAAATCGGTAGCGCACGGGGATTGGAAAAGCGTTATCGAGGCTAAATCGTGGGACGAATGTCAGCATAACTGGGAGCTCTTTAAAAAAAACACAAGAAACATCCTCGTCTGGTTACTTACCTCGAAGGTACATGGTGGAAACACATTGATAAGTTTGGGAAATGTTTTACCGATTCGATTATGCATTTTGGTAACACGTCAACTTCTCGTGTTGAATCTGCACATGCCGTTCTAAAAATGTGGTTCGGGTCTGCATCACTTGCATTGGATAGTATTTGGAAAAGAGCCGATTTAATGATGCAGGGGCAACATATAGAAATTAGAAAGGCACTTGAAAATTCGTTAAGCAAAACGCTTGTCGCAAACAGCTATCATGGGAGCATTTATTCAATGTTAAGTTGTAAAGTGTCGGCGAAAGCTATTAGAATAATGCAAGCGGAGTACATCGAGGGCACTAAGTTGGGTAATGACCTGTGGGCCGACTGCTCACACACTCTAGTATCCAGTCACGGGCTTATGTGTGCGTGTATGATACAAAACGTTTTGGATACTAATGCCAAAATACATTTAGATACTCTTCACAAATTCTGGTCCAGTTTAAATTACTCTAATTCAAGCCAATGTCGAACAAGCCAGAAGGACGTGCTGGAGAGTATATTTGAAGAAATTCGTAAAGCCCGCCCTGAAGTGCAGAGGAATATAATCGAGACTTTGTATAGTAAATTACATCCCGAGGATGAAGTTTTTGAGGAACCTGAAGTTGCAGCCACACGTCGTGGTCGACCCAAGAAGTCTAATACCCGTAATAAATCAGGGGTCGAACATGCTCGGCGAAGGAACCCGACTTCAAGTAATACAACGAGTAGCGATGGCTCAGGTAAATATTCATAATTTTAGTAAATGTATTGCTATTGTAAAAATTACAAGATTTCTAACAATGAATTAATAATTTTCTTTTTTTGTTTCGTACGTAGGTTACGAACCACCGCTTGACGTTAACTGGGATTGTATTACAGATATACAGGCTTCGTATTTAGGTAAGTACATACCATTAGTGAGTCTCGATTTTCTTATTGGTGTTTTTGACCCGGAGGGAGATGGACATTGTGGATTTCGCGTAATGTCGCACGCAAAAATCGGTACACAAAAGAATTGGGCAAAAATGAGATATCAAGCGATTGCAGCATTACAGAACCCGTTACTACAACCTTTCTGTTTCGGTGACGTCAACAAAACCTGCAAGCGATTGAAGTGGACGCAGCGAACGGGTTGCCCGAAGGAATATTGGATGGAAAATTGGGATTTGTTTAATTTCGCCACTACATTCAATTGGACAATATGTTTAGTGTGCACATCGTACGACCAATACGAGACACCAGGATCAGCTACGTGGGAGAACTGTTGCACTTACCTCCCTTTAGATGTTGGACCAGGTGTCAGAGAACCTTCTGGTATTCTATGGATCGGTTTTACAGGTAATCATTGGTTTCGCCTACGTATGCAACATGATTGTCCTATGCCTCCAGTACACCGCATGTGGGGAAGGTTCCGTGATTCCAATGTAGGACACTATGAGGAAATCTACACTGAACGGTTAATGCTTTGGTTGCAATACGTGAATGCCTATTTCCCCCCACAAACATTTAACCGGGGAAACAACAACTCCGAGGGTAACCCATTTGTTATATAGTACATTTTATTTAGTGTTTACGCATTTGGTTATACTATGTAAATTGTAGCACGTAAATTTAGGTATTGTACTCGTTTTTTCCGCTGTTTACTAACGTTTTTGGCATTTAAGCATCACATAACCAAATTAAAGGGTGCCTAAAAGAATCGAACCACGAAAAGACATTGTAAAATAAGAAGTTCTAAACATACAACTGAAATAAAAGTTCAACAAACAGAAACCAAAGTCATAGTACAAGTTCAACCTCATACAAACATAAACCAAACTCAAATCACAAGTTAAAAATCCTAGAAATGAAACAGAAGTTCAACAAACAGAAAGCAAACAGAAGTGCAACAAACAGAAGTTCGACATCCTCCAAATCATCGTCCTAGTTCCCGCTGTCACGAGACCTCCTTGAATGTCTACCTCTGCCTCTACCGCCGACACCATCTCCATCGCCTCTGCCTCTACCGCTGACACCAACTCTACCTCCTCTGCCTCTGCCACCGTCACCATCTGTACCTCTTCCTCCGCTACCACCGGGCTGGCCCGAACCGCTGTACGAGTATGCACGAAGCTGGGGGTGCAACGTACCCATAAACTGTCGCCACTCTTCATAGCACGCCGGATCGTCTAAGTCATCATACTGTGAGAACCTCGTGATAACGGATTGGCCAATCTACAAAAGAAACAACGCAAACATTACACAAAAATAAATTGTATTTAATTAATCATGTAAAAAATAAAAACAAATAAATGTGAAGTTACACTCACCGTAGTCGGGAAGTACGACCTCGCAGCAGGCATGTCAGCGGCCTGAAGCTGGACATTATTCATCACCAAAGGGTGTGACACAGATTGGTACCAGTCCATGTAGCCATCCACTGTAGCACAAGGTGGGTGAGCCGGGAGTGAAATCCTATCTGGTACAATCTTGTGGTCCCGCCAGTTACACCAAGTGTGGTCACAAAAAGCACCATTGAATTGCAGATCGTAGGTTGCAGACTTCACGGGACGATATGCCTTATCCGGAACCGCCATGGGAGAAGGCACAAGCTGCATGTAACCAAACTGCCGAAGACAACGATCTGGCTGGTAAGGCTCCAATATGTCGATGAAGCGCAACAGCCCACTGTATAGTGTATGAGGATGCTTCAACTCTGGGAACAAGCGATATGGTGTCCAAGTAACTAGGTCAAACGGCATCCTATCAAGCTGAAGCCAGTACGCCTTAAGAGCGGAAACATGGTCTTGCCTCGGAGTTGGGCTAGTAGTCCAGTAGACTGCCCTAGCTGTGCCAGGAAAAGATGCCAAAGCATTCACGGTCGTCGGGTGGAACGGGGGGAAGTACTCATAAATCCATGACTGCAATAATGTCAAACAACCACAAATGCCCCTACAATCAGTCCTCGTGGCAATACCCAACTGCCTATATAAATAAGCAAGAGTACCCGCACCCGAAGCGTAGCCACCAATGGTACTCACATCTCTAAGCATATCAAAAGTGTTCGCCCAGACCCTATCACTTGTCTTATCTACGAATAAAGTAGATCCCAATAGAATCAACAAAAAACCCTATGCCTCAGACCTAGAGCCTAACCCGTCATTCTCCACCATTTCCTTTACAGCCTTGTTCAGTATCGAATTTCCCCTAAGAATTTTGTGATCCTTATCTGCTGAATATTCCCCGTGAAGCTCCATGTCAGTCATACCTAACATCTCGGTCATGCCGATAACGGGATGTGCCAAATCGGACGGTGCAATGTTACATGGAAGACCATCAATGGGAATGCCGAGGATCTCTCTAACGTCGTGCAACAGGATAGTCATCTCACCCCATGGCATGTGGAAAGTATTCGTATCCGGCTGCCACCTCTCAATGAAAGCACACAAAAGGGGCATGTTGAAGTTCTTGTGCATAACATCCGGCAAGTGACTAAGACCCGAATCATCAACTGTACTCCGAGCAGTGTTACCCAACTTCCACTTACGGAGTTCCAAACAAGATCGATCCCTAGTGTACTTGGTTAAGATCTTACGCTCCGCCTCAGGATTATTCCACAACAAATATGATATGTGTCCCCCAAAGCTCGGAATAACATTATGAACCAAAGGGCCTCCAGAAACGGGGCCAGTCAACAACCAACTCATATCCTTCCCTCTGGCTCTAATCTTTTTCCTAGAGTCAACTCCAGAACTGCTTGAACCCTCGCTATACCTCTCAAATCTGCCACCCTTCCCCCTCGTAACTCTTAAAACAGAAGTAGCCTCCTCCTCCCTAACTGCCTCCTCATCCGGCTCATCCTCCTCACCCGGCTCCTCCTCCGATTGCAAATCCTCCTGTTCAAGTACCTGCCTCTCGTACCCAGCAAACTCATCTGCAAAAAAGTCACCCTGAACAGGCACAGACACCTCCACAGTACCAACACTATTACTTCCAACTTTGATATTTACCTTCTGACGCCGATAGGAAGCATGAAGTTTCGTTCGACGAGAGTTGTCATTGCTAGACATCTACAAAAATTGAAAACGATTGTCTTAATTGACTATACAGCGAAAATAAACAAATACATTGTTCTCTAAAAAAAATTACAAATGACTTACAAAAAATAAGACACATAATAACGGGTCGACCCGTATTATTACCACGTTGACATATGGATTGAGGTTAGGGAGAATGACTGGAGATGGGTTGTCATATAAAGAGTATTTTAGGGTTTAGGGTTTAGGGTTTAGAGTTTAGGTTTTAGGGTTTAAGGTTTCGGGTTTCCGTTTAGGGTATATGGTTTAGGGTTTCGGGTCTCGTGTTTAGGGATTCAGGTTTAGGATTTAGGGTTTAGGGTATAGGATTTAGGGTTTAGGGTTTAGGGTTTAATAAGGAAAACAATATGAAAAAAAAGCATTGTCGTGTAGAAAACACGACACCACCAAGGCCATGTCGTGTGGTCTACACGACATGGCCTAGGTCGTGTCGTGTTTTCTACAAGATATAGGCAAAATCGTTCCGATAATTTCATACGATATCGCAATTAAAACCATCACAACTACCTAATCCAACAACAAATCATAATTATCACTCCTAATTTGGCTTCAAACATCAATATTTTCCACCTAAAATTACTAATTTAAAATCAATTAACTTAAATCTAATCTAATAAAATAACAAAACTAATTATATTACATACCTTAAATGGAAGAGGAATGATTGAAATTGGAGGAGGAGTGATGGATATTACTTTGTTTGCGTAATTTGAAGAGCTTTTTTTTGGTCTTTAACTTTGAAAGAGTAAATAGGAAGAGTGGTAGTAGTTTAGGCAGTAGAGTTAATAGGAAGAGGTAGTAGGTAGTACTCATAAGTAAGGGAATCTTACCAAAACTTTATAAGCCGTCTCAAAAACCGTCTCAAAAACCGTAAATTATTAATAAAAACCGATGACAATTTATTATTACAAAAACTGTCAAAAAAAATTTATGTCAAAAAAAACCATATTATCCATCAACGAACCCGTCTTACAAACCGTCTGAAAAACCGTATCACAAAACCGTCTCAAAACAATCTAAAAAATAATCAAAATTACCAACTAAAAAAAAGTGTAAAATAAAAACAAAAAAAGCTACTCGAAAACAATCACCAAAAAAGGCCTCAAAAACCGACTCAAAAACCGACTCATATACCGTTTCAAAAACCGACTAAAAAACCGTCACAAAAAAAAACGATTTTCAAAAACACAGCCATAAATAAAAAACGAAAAAAATAAAAAAGAATTCAAAAATAGTTAAAGGGCAAAATGGGAAAGTTTTAAAAAGTAGGGGGCGTAACAAGTAATACGGGGGGCGTGATATAGCAATTTTGTTTTTTTTTGAAGTATTTTGGTGAATTTTGGTGGTGAGTGGAAATGTGAGGTGGATGGTGAATTGGAGAGAGAAAAGGTGAAAAAGTGCAGGGTGAAAGCAATAGCTTTTAAATGATTTTGATTGGCTCCTTGAATTAAGCAAATAAAGGGCCCACATTTTTTTTACAATGAATTAATTTACCTCTTATCTAAATTCAGAATTAATTTTCCTCCTCTCTCATTCCTCCTCCCTCATTCCTCATCCCATAATTTCAATCCAATAAGTCTCCTGAGAGACCGCCTTTTAATAAGTTTATTGAGAGACTAATGACTATGATACAAATTTAAGAAAAAATGGTACTAAAACTAATGTAATAGGTACAAATCGATGATTAAAGATAAAATAAATACATTTATTATGTAAATAAGTACGAAATTACTATGGTACGATCAATGATAAAAGGGTCACGAAATAAAAATAAAATGGTAGAAAAGAATGGTCTCTCAATAATTTATTGAAAGATCGTCTCTCCCCAGTTTTAGTGATTTCCGTATTGATTTTCTTATTATTTCCTTATTTATCATCTACATATAATATATAATATGTTATATGATTAATTAATTTCCGAATTAATTTTCTTATTCCTTGTTTATATTATGTAATATTGTTATATGATTTACATATAAAATACGATATATGATTAAATTATTGTTGATCGAAAATGTAAATAACGGTCCAATATACACTAAAATGATTCAATTAAATTAAAAGTCTTATATTCTATAATGCATTCGGCTTACATTTCGCCATTGTCGTAATAAAATTCAAATTTCAAACTAAAAAAAATCATATTTCAAATGTTACATTTAATAATATTCCGTTTATTAATAAGGACCAGGTTGCATACTAATAATTAATAATAATACTAATAAAATAAACTTGAAACCTTTATACTATCGAATCTAAAGATTTGAAGAGATTGTGATTGACTCCGTAAAATTAGAAGTCTAAACGAATTTTCTTATCCGTCAACCCCCATTGCTAAAAGAATTTCTATCATTTTACTTTCATTTAAAGGGTAAGTTGTTTAAAGGGTAAGTTATTCAAGTACAATACAATTTTGTATTAATTGATAAGAATACTCTAAACTATGTGTGTCATGTTCAAAATACTTCAAACTCTATTTTAACTACCAATATAACCAACTAATGCTCTCATTCGCTTTTATTATAATATATGACCTATTACTTGCAAAATAAGTGAGAAATTTTCTAACCCTTCTTTGACCCGTCTTTCTCTTTTTATTTCTTTGTTAATCTATTCACCTAATTAGACCAATAAAACATGCTATAATAAGTTAAAAAAACAACAAATTCCTTCAAAGCAAATGAGAGCATTAGTTGGTTATATTGGTAATTAAAATAAAGTTTAGAGTATTTTGAGCAGTTCACTCATAGTTCGGAGTATTTCTATCAATTAACCCTACAAATTTTTTTATCTATTTTATATGGTTCAAAATTTATTTCATAAAGTTTGATTATTTCCGTTAATAACATTAAAATTGAAAATTCATTTCAATTTATAATAATCTTTAAAAAAAATTAATTAATGTAATACCAATAAATCAATTATTTGGAGTCAAAATCATCACCGGATTGATAATTTGTATATTTCTCATTTAAGTTCATGTTGAATTATATTTGCACTAATATTTACGAAATTTTTAGAAACATACCCGTACATTTTTTGTACGAGCATAAAACTAGTGTAAATATAAATGAACATGAACATTAAAAACTGTTTTTCAACGTGTCATTTTTTTAAATAGAACAATAAAATTGCAATTAATTCCGGAATAATGAGTGGGTCCTGAAATTATGCAAATCTAACCACCGTTTTGAAAGTCGACATTGAGCCATAGAGCGTCAAATATGTTTTGTGGTTGTTGCTTTAATAAATAAGATTAAGAAAAAATTGTTGATTACAGCCTTATAAAAACCACTTTTTGAAACTTACAGCCTTATTAATTTTTTTTTGAAACTTACAGCCATAATATTAGTTCTGATCAAAACTTACAGTCAAAACATTACCTCCGACGGAAAACCAATGCCAAAATGGATTTTTTAAGACTTAAGTTGAATTTTTAAGACTAAAATACCCTTACCCCTTCACCCCTTATATTCTTTAGTCTCTATACTATTCAACCTTCATCTCTAAATCAGATTACCCACCTCCATATTTTCATTTGTTCAACAAATTTTCTCTTTTCTTAATCTCTTTTCTAACTCTTCATTTGTTCAACAACTTCTCTAATTCACCTCTTTTCTTCAAATTCTATCATAATTCTACATTGGAGTATGTCTAATTTCTGTTAAAATTAAGCTCATAAATTTTCCCCAAATTCAAAAAAACCAGGGTTCTTCAATTTAAGAGAAAATAATGTAAAAATACTTACCCTTTGCCTTAGAACCATCAGATGAGGGCACGATTCTTTTTCTCATGATCAGATTGCGTTTATTGACAATAGAATGATGTAATACACTATAAAATTAGGGTAAGATTAGGGGAAATTTGGGGGAACTCTGGGAAAAGAAAAAAATGAGAGGGTTTTGGGTAAATAGATAAGGTAAATCAAAGGTCAACAAGAGAAGGTAATAGTAACATTTCAAAAAAAAGAAAAAGAAATGGTAATAGTAATAGGCAACAAAATAGATAAGGGCATATCGGTCATTTTTTGACAAAATTGGCCGGAAATATGGTTTTGAGGCAATTTTCAAAGAAAACTAATATTATGCCTGTAAGTTTCAAAAAAAATTTAATAAGGTTGTAAGTTTCAAAAAGTGGTTTTTATAAGGCTGTAATCAACAATTTTCTCTAAGATTAATTAATTTTTAAAACTAAGTGGTCCCTTGAGATTCTTGCTTTTGAGGGTTGATCGACAACTAAGCAGAGTGGTTGTTGCCTTTATATATAGGATGTCTACTAAGTGATGATAATTGTCTTATTAAAGTTTGTATTCTATGTCGTAAACAAGTGAATGATTTTTGCAGGATATCATTAACAATAAGTCTTGTGACGGATATATCCGTCACAAGGTTGCGACGGGTCGGATAGTAGCATTTAGTCTAAAACGGGTTTGGCAGTGATGACGTCATGTTTATGCGGTTAATGTGATGCAGACATTTTGGTATTAAAATAATACTTTACTTTTTTAACTTCCCTAGGTAGTCATTTACTAGGGAGATTGAAAATCTACATTTTTTTACTCTCTCATCCGTTTTTTACTCTCTCACTCATTTATCTTCCTCTCTCATCTTCTTCTTTCATCCATTACTCCCAATAAAACTCCATTTGTTTCTATTATTATTCATTCGTCTAATAAAAAAATTAATACATGGTGATGAAACAAGCAGCACGACGACAACCCCCAAAGAAGGCGACAAGAGCAACAAAGTCGTTGTCAGAAATCGGAGCAGGTATTGTTGTAGTTTTTCTACCGTATTTTAATACTTTTTTTATTGTAGTTTTTCTACCGTATTTTATTTACAGAAGATAAAATATTGTTGTTATGGTTTTTTGATTGAATGTCGTCATTTTGTAGTTGATTTGTTAACAGATTTGAAAATTTGGTATATTATTGTTGTTAAGTTTGTACAATATTCGTATGTTAAATTTTTTGATGTGTTTTCAAAAAAAATTAAAATATGTTCATTTGCTTGTTTGCACTTTTTGGTAGATCTGATAACTTAAATCATCTCATTGCATGTTTGCACTTTTATTTAAATAATGTCCACATTTTGACCTGTTTTATTTAAATAAGACCTGTTTTATTTAACTAATGTCCACATTTTGACCTTAATTGTTTTGTTGTTATGTTACCTGACATTGTCGTTAAATATATCAACATATTATTGCATATGTTATTTTTTGGAAAGCCTTTTATCTGTGTTTATTTGCATGTTTGCACTTTTTGTTGACAGATATAAGAAGTTCGTAGTGTAACCATTTGTTTTTAGTTGGTGTGTTTACAAAACGTCTTAAAATGTGTTCATTTTTATGTTAGTATATTTGAGATGATTTGTTAACAAATTTGAGGACTTTGTAGTGTTCGTATTTGTTAATTTTTTTGGTTGTTAACATTTTTTTGACTGCATTGTGGTTGTTAGATGCTTCAGAAATGGTTACAGAGACACAACAAAAGAAGTCGAAGGTGGTGGGTAAAGGGCGAGGCAGAGGGAAGGTTGATACCGAGGAAGATGGGGACGTTGTTGATACTGACGAAGTCGTTGCACGTGTGCCGGGAAAGAAGAAGGTGTTGTTAGGAAAAGGCAGGGGCAGAGGGAAAGTTATGGAGTACAAAGAGGAGGATGATGGTGCGGATGAGGAGGCTGAACATGACGTGGTACTGCAGAAGGACAGGAAGAGGCAAGTGATTTTTATTGTGGGTAAGGGTAAGGCTGTTTCTGAGGAGGCTGAAGATGTAGATGAAGAGGTAGAAGCTGGTTCTGATGAAGACGATGTTGAAGAAGGTCACAAATTTCGCCAATTAATTGTTTATGTTTTTTTTAGATAATAGAAGAAATAGTGGAAGAAATTAGATGTTTGCACATTTTTATGTTTTCATACCTTGCAGAGGACCTTGATGCGACTGTGGCGTTGGCTGTGAAAGTCGGCACGCGAGCCCCTTCAAAGAAGAGTGCGGCCAAGTCGGCAAAGACAACAACGACAGCAAAAGGTTTATGACCCTTTTGGGTTTTAATTCTTAGTTGATTAGGGTAATTGTTGTTATTTTAGTCAAACTTCATCCCTATTACGATTTTGTTTTTTTGGGCAGGTCATCCAGTGCAGCGAAAGTCAGTTAACATGGGTAAGAAGAAGATTGAGACTGGTGAGGCTTTAAAGAAGCGAAAGACAGCTGAAGAGGAAGAGGAGGGGTTAGAGGATGGTTCTAATGAAGACGACGTTGCCGAAGGTAATACTTTCGTTGGTTAATTGTTTAGGTTTTTATTGGATAATAGTAAAAAATGTAGTCACCATAAAATGTTTGTTAATTTGAATGATTTGTTACCTTCCAGGGGATGTTCATGCGGCTGATTTAGTCGGCACACGAGCCATTACCAAGAAGAGTGGGGCAAAGCCGAACAAGCCAGCAGCAGTGAGAAAAAGTTTACGACCCTTTTTCGGTTTTAATTTGTGGTTGTTGATAGTTTGACAGTAACTGTTCATAAGTTGAGGGTAATTGTTGTTGTTAATGTCATAATCTTACCAATTGTGAGTGTCTTACTTTGTGCAGGTCATCCAGTGTCGCCAAAGTCACTGATTGTGAAAAAAGTTGAGGTTGGTGAGGGTTCAAAGAAGCGGAAGACGGTTGATAGTGACGGTGCAATTGTTGTGAAGAAGCCACGAATACGTAACCCATAAGTGTAAGTTTCTTTGTAATTATAAATATGTATGTTAGTTGTTCTATTGCAACTTTGACATGTCACAAAAAAAAGCAAAACAACAAAGGTCAATTGGCAATAAGTGAACATTTTCTGAATGTGGTATTAAGTTGAATGTATGACACCTGCTTTATTTAAATAATGTCCACATTTTATGAATGTTGTAAAATATGTAGACATTTTCTGAATGTCGTATTAAGTTAAATGTATTGCTTTATTCAAATAATGTTTTGATTTTTTGCATGATAAGACATGTTTTATTTAAATAATGTCCACATTTTTACCTTAATTATTTTGTTGTTATGTTACCTGACATTGTTGTTAAATATGTTAATCATTTTTATGAATATATTAACATATTATTGCATTTTACTTTTTAGTACACCTTTGAATATGTCAATATTATTTTTACACATGTAATCATCTTGGGTAAATATTTGGTTTTAAACATATGACTGTTATATGATGACATAGTATGGTGACCTCATAAGACCTGTTTTATTTAAATAATGTCCACATTTTGACCTTAAATGTTTTGTTGTTATGTTACCTGACATTGTTGTTAAATATTTTAATCATTTTTCTGAATATATGAACATATTATTGCATTTTACTTTTTAGTAGGCCTTTGAATATGTCAACATTAATTTTACACATGTAATCATCTTGGGTAAATATTTTGGTTTTAAACATATGAGTGTTATATGATGACATATTATGGTGACCTCATAAGACCTGTTTTATTTAAATAATGTCCACATTTTGACCTTAATTGTTTTGTTGTTATGTTACCTGACATTGTCGTTAAATATGTTAAACATTTTTCTGAATATGTCAACATATTATTGCATTTTACTTTTTAGTAGACCTTTGAACATGTCAACATTATTTGTACACATGTAATCATCTTGGGTAAATATTTGGTTTCACTAGTACAAAAAGTGCTATTGACATCGCCATTATAACATCGGTTTTTACTAAAACTGATGTAATTGATCTCAATTTTTGTTATTTACATCACTTCAAAATCAAAACCGATGTTAATTATATAATTTTACATCGCTTCGAAATCAAAACCGATGTTAATTATATGATTTTGCATCGATTTGTTATAAAACCGATGTTAATGATAATTAATTGCATCGCTTTAAGTAAACTGATGTTTAACAATTAAGATAAGTTTTGTTATTTACATCGCTACGAAATCAAAACCGATGTTAATTATATTATTTTTACATCGATTCGTTATAAAACCGATGTTAATGATAATTAATTGCATCGGTTGAAGTAAACTGATGTTTAGCAATTAAGTTATATTTGTTATTTACATCGCTTCGAAATCAAAACCGATGTTAATTATATTATTATTATATCGATTTGTTTTAAAATCGATGTTAATGATAATTAATTATGAACCAATTTGTTTAGCAGTTAAGATGATAAAAATAATATCTCGATTACCTATCAATTATGAACCGATGTAACAATTCTGCAAAAGTACACCGACTACTACAAAAAAGGAATAAGTAACGCATGATAGAGAACACTTAAGTTAAATAAGCGTTTTTCAAAAATAAAGAGAACGCTTTTCTTAGGTAAACGTTGGGTAAAAAGATGAATACACGACTCCTCTAGTATTAAGAGTTGTCTATTGTTAAAATAATAAAAATTAATTAAAAATTAAAATAATATATTTCTCAGTTCTCACGTAGCAGCCATAGTTCCCCTAAACCTCCCTCTTTACCAATTTTAACACTAAACACTAACCTGCGACACCCAACGAAACCCCCCACCCCCACTGTCGCTGCCACCCACAGTCGCCACTCAAGCCGCACGCACCGCACGCACCGCCGCCACTCAAGCCACACCCACCGCCGCCACTCAATCAATTTAAGGTGTGTATTTACTTTTTGTTTATAATTCAATTGGTTAGATTAATTGTAGTTGTTTTTGTTTAATTTGTGATTGTTATTAGTTTCTTTAGTATATTTTTGTTATTATTAGATGTTAATTTGTGTTTTTTGTTGTTATTATGTTTAATTATTTAGGGTTTGTATAAAATTGATAATTGGTGTTAATTAGGGCAAAATTAGACAAATGTTAGAAACATAAATTGGCACCCAGAAGAAGCAACAGATTTTAACTAATAACAGACGAAGCAATAGTAGTAATATTACAACAAATAGGAATGTGGTCTCATGAATTTGGATGTACACGATAATATTTCAGTACGCAATTTTGTCGTCTGCAGTCATGACCGGATTCAACCAAATACATGGAGCGGAGCATACCAATGCTTGGGAAAGAGAACATGGAAGCTCCACTCAGAACTCATGCCCACCTGGCATTCAGATGGTCTTATCAGCAATTTTGAAATCAAATCATTTTATGGATGCACAAATGTTTTTTTGGGGCTGGCATCTGTAATTGCTGCCGTATTGATGGCTTACGGAAACACCTTAGAGTCCTCCTCCCATCGGTAAGACTACGTCATCTTTTGCACATCCTTCTCTCCCATTTCAGCATGATGGTCTCTTTAGCCTCATGACGGTATGCTCATCATCTTTTAGAGCGTCTTTCTTTCTGCTTTTCAAGTACCCAGCATATTTTGGCAAGAATATATGGCCTGACAGTGCTTTGCCTGAACTGGAAGTTGGTAAGTTCAACACCATAGCGTGATAGTCTGTGGCAATTTCTATGCGCCATCTTTGTCTCTTGTCTTCTCAAGTTGGAATGATAGGAAAATGCATATCCTGCACTAATTTAATCAGGGTATAATTGACTTTAAATATACTTGAGACTGAGTGTCGAAGAATGGACATTAATGTTAGATTCAAATGTTGATTTCTTCTGTGTCATTCTTGCCTATGCTTTACAGGAGTCAACTGACACATTGTTTTTTTTATCTTACCAAGTTACCATATCATTGTAATTTCTTTTCTCGCTTTTTTGCAATGGACAAAAAGTTATATTCCTGCTTTCTCCGTACATTCAATAGTTGGAAGTTTTTTAGTTCTTACATGATCAGATGACAGATGTTATCTTATTCAATCATCTATGCACTTTTCCATTTGTCATTTTTAATTTTTTTTTTCTGATGTTTTATCCCGAAATAAAATCTTCCATCAAAATTCATTTTGCTGTCAGTGGAGTTAGGCTGTCTTTTGAATGTTACTGTCGGCGGAGTTTTTGCTTTGCTGTCTCGGGAGAAACATTTTGTATGAGTATCATATTATATTACTGGAATGTGAATTGATATTACTCAAAGCCAAAAAACATTTACAAGCATACAAAAGAAACAAAAACTTACAGCCATCAAAGAGGCGTGGCATTTCAGCTCATCTACCTACATCAAAATTGCTACCAAAGCTTATTAAAGAAAAACACCAATTTAGCATTGCCGTCATCAGTGCTTCACTATCAGTGCATCAATTTGGTCAATTTCCACCTGCTGAAGCTTCTCAACTTTCTTCATTGCTACAAGGCGCCTACTAATTTCCTCTTTCAGTTCTTTAGCTTCTGTTTCAGGCATCCTAAGGTAACTTTCAAACCAAGCTCTATTTCTAATTCTCCAAATAGCATAACTAGTGTCATACTTCTTATGTCTGTCTGCAAATTTGTGACTGTGAATTGAGCATTTAGAGCTGGTAACTGGAATCCAAGCCACTGCTCAATATTCTAGGTTCACTAAGACAATTTGCCCATTCTCATCTTTGAATTTAATTTGATCAACATAACTCTTCCCTACAGTAAATTCCACAAGCACCCTTGCAAATCCCATTCTCTTCTTCTCCACAGTTTGTTGATCAGCTCTTATGAATTTGCCCGCCAGTCCTGCAACCATGGGAAGACATTTCCCCTAAAACTTTAATGGAAGTCCATGTAAGCACACCCACGCAGGCACCGACTTAACATCTTCCTTCATGAGGTTGGTATCCACTGACCACGGCTCCAGAGTTTATTTTTTCACATTTTTCTTACACGTACTGTTTTTATTTTATTACAATGTATTTGTTTCGTTTGGCTTTCTTTTATTTAAGTTTTCTTTTGTTTTGACCATGCCCTAGCTGGAACACTGGATTCATGCTTAAACTTTTTCATGCTTAAACTGTTTTCATGCTAGCCGACTCAAATCATGTTTGGGACTAAGATTTTTTGGATGCTGCTGTCCATTCATCCCCTCCGTATTTCATTTTAGGCACGCTCCTTTGAGGCTCTGGTCATGACGTAAATTCCAGCAATGATTAAGGTGTTAATGGTATCTTCTATTTGTTATTTTTGCGCAGCATTCAAAACTATTGGAAGGATAATGCTTGATGTTGGTCTACTGGTGGCTTATCATTGTGATCGATATGGTATAGTTTTTAATCTTAATACCATTTCCCTGATTGTCGCCACCTAAATAGAGCTAAACTTGGCAATATTGATTTAAGCGTACTAGATCATGTTTAGTCTTTCTTTTTCATGAGAGCTTTACTGTCTCACCTAGAAAGGCGTTGGTTCCTGTCAATAATTCGAGCTTCAAATTGCACTCTTGTCTGTATCTTTTGTAGTATCAAGAGGCATGAACATGGGAGCAGATGAATGTCTCAAAAATTATCATTCGTCGGTCTCATCGTTATAAGGGTTGACTTCTTTACTATTTCCCAACCAAACAAAGGTGAATACTCTATTCTGCTTTAATAGACGTACCCCTCAACTAATACATTATTACTACGTTCATTCATTTAGTAGTAGGATTTGGTATCTTCTCTGATCCCCCACCCCCCCGCACCATCCTTAATAAGAATATTGAAGGGCTATGAATTTGATTTCCGATTGGGTGGTTCCTGAGTTGGCAGTCTATTGTTACTGTTGCTGAAGGCCTTCTGTTTGACAGTGATCATGCAATGGATTGGACATCATCCTGGTGTGGACATCAGCCTTTCCAAACTGGAAACTCGACGCTAGTTAGACGAAACTCAAATATATGGAACAAACTAGGTGTATTACACTACTTGTATTATATTAGTTTTTTAATTACATTTTGTATCTTACTATCATTATTTAGTCGGAAGTGTTATACAAGTACTCTTTTGTATCGATCTATAAGAATATTTATGTTGAAAGCACGCTTATTATAATTTAGAGTATATTTATAAATTATGGGTTTGGGAATATATTTTTTTTAAATGATTACAGCTCTCTCATTTGCGGTGTTTTCCACAAGTCAAATGTAATTTTTTTTAATTAAAAAAAAATACCTATTTACATCGGTTTTAGTCCATAAATGATGTAAATAAGGTTAATATTTACATCGGTTCCGCACCAAAACTGATGTTATTAAATGTCGTTAACATCGTTTTACTTATAATTGATGTTAATGGTATACTATTAACATCGCTTTTCACTTATAACCGATGTTAATGATATACTATTAACATCGCTTTTCAGTTTTCACTTATAAACGATGTTAATAGTATACTATTTACATCGGTTTTAAAAATGATGTAAAGGGAAAAATACCCTAAATGTCGCCCCCATATACATCGCCAAAAAGCGATGTAAATGGGGCAAAATAAGTGATGTTAATGAGACTTTTTCTACTAGTGTTTGAAACATATGAGTGTTATATGATGACATATTATGGTGACCTCATAAGACCTATTTTATTTAAATAATGTCCACATTTTGACCTTAATCGTTTTGTTGTTATGTAACCTGACATTGTCGTTAAATATGTTATAACATTTTTCTAAATATATCAACATATTATTGCACTTTACTTTTTAGTAGATCTTTGAATATGTCAACATTATTTGTACACATGTAATCATCTTGGGTAAATAATTGGTTTTAAACATATGAGTGTTATATGATGACATATTATGGTGGCCTCATAAGACCTGTTTTATTTAAATAATGTCCACATTTTGACCTTAATTGTTTTGTTGTTATGTTACCTGACATTGTCGTTAAATATGTTAAACATTTTTCTGAATATATCAACATATTATTGCATTTTACTTTTTAGTATACCTTTGAATATGTCAACATTATTTGTACACATGTAATCATCTTGGGTAAATATTTTGTTTTAAACATATGGGTGTTATATGATGACATATTATGTTGACCTCATAAGACCTATTTTATTTAAATAATGTCCACATTTTGACCTTAATTGTTTTGTTGTTATGTTACCTGACATTGTCGTTAAATATGTTAAACATTTTTCTGAATTTATCAACATATTATTGCATTTTACTTTTTAGTAGACCTTTGAATATGTCAACATTATTTGTACACATGTAATCATCTTGGGTAAATATTTGGTTTTGAACATATGAGTGTTATATGATGACATATTATGGCGACCTCATTCTTTGACTTTAATTGTTTGTTGTTATGTGATCTGACATTGTAAAATATCTTAACATTTTCTGAATGTCATATTAATTTAAATGTAATGAATTATTTTCATATTGTAGGAAGCATAAGGAAGTGTGTGGCCATGGTTCACCTGGGCCGTTGTTCAATTTGATTGCGTTGTTAACTGATGAGCAAAAGAAGGATGCTGTGTATGACATTGGGTTTGGAGGGCTCCTTGAGTTGAAAGCAAGGGCATATTACCATCAAATGGTTGATTGGCTGCTGGACCATTATGCTCCTAGCTCACAAATGTTCTTATATAATAGGCATGCCCATTTTCCAATCACAAAGCATGACGTCTACGATGCTTTCATGTTGCCGTGCACTGACACATTCATAGAGGCAAAGACAGACCCTGAATTGGCGAAAATATGGCGTGTGAGTTTCAAGATTGTAAAGGACCAAAAGTTGCCGTTAGAAACCCTGAGAGTAGCAATGCTAGAGCTGTCTGCTGGTGGTTCTGATTTTAAAAAACTGTTTGTGTCGTATGCTATGGGGACTTTCTTAGCCCCAACAGTCCACAACCTGGTGGATTTTCGGTTGGTGAAGGCAGTGGAGCAAGTTGATGACATTGTGAAGATGGATTGGTGTTCGTTGGTTCTGCGCAGGTTTAACCAGGCAGTGCAATCTTTCAGGAAGCATGATACAAAATACGTCGGTGGTTGTTTGATGTTACTGCAGTTGATATCTTCCACTGTCTGACATGGCGGGGGTAACCTGAAAAAAGGAGTCTGCCCTTGATAAAGCATTGGAAATTCGAACGCATGAAGCTTTGATAACCCAAGAAGTGGAGGCATACCCTCATCATCGTGGGTTCGGTATAGGTGTTTGGGAACATGTTAAATATCCAGTCTCTAGGAACCAGGCTAAGATAGTTTATCGTGCGGGAACTGACGGTGATGCAGTGTCGAGTGAGCCTTCACCCCGGGTTCTGAGCCTCCCCCTCCCTGAAGGCCTAATGACTGATGAAGAAATTCAGGCGGCCTACGATGATGTAAGCTCTCTCTGAACCCATCATAGAATGTAGACATTTTTTTCTGAAAGTGGTGACATGTCTGTTTTTCTAGAATTATGTTACTTGTCTACACTTTAAGAATAATTGTCTCTATATTTGACATCATACAAAAAAAGTTAAAATAGGGACATGTTGTCGTCATCAAGGATACAATATGTCGTGTATGTCATAGTAAATGTTGGCTTAGAAGATGCCACATTTCCTGAACACCTTTGAATATGTCACGTAGTTTGTATTGATATGTTTATATTTTTGAGTATAACATTATGCTTTTTATTCTTACTTAGATTCGCCTAAGAAATTGGATGACAATACGGAGGAACCTTTCGGTCGTCTCGATTATGCACAAAAGGCTTTCCCAGCAGATAGGGGAGGTCACAGAAAGTGGAGGTGAGCCAAACAGTGGAAGTCAAATGACTACTGGTACAGTTGACGGTGCGCGATCAGAGGGATCATTTACGCAGGACTTCCACAATCCACAATTCCTAGCAGCTTGGCACGCGGTGGGGGAAAAGTTGGATAGTATAATTGATGTTGAGATGATGCAGCCTCCTTCTTTTGATCTGGGAATTGACGATATATGCCCACTGACAAATAAAGCTAATGACCCACCGATGGGGCAGCCCAGTACCCTTCGAAATAGCAGGAGGGTCGGCACCCAAAAAAATTAGGCTACTGACGGGCTCGTTTTATTTGGAGGGACATCTTTATTTTGGTTGTTTTTGGACTTGCATTTTGCGGGTAGTTTTTGGCCTTGTATTTTGCGGGTTGTAATATTTAGACATCTCATTTTCGGACCGGGATTCAAATGTTAGAACATCGTTAATGTTCTAAGATTGTATATATGTTACATGCAGCTGTGATGACTTGCATTTGTTGACAAGTTTTGTTTTATTTTGCATCTGCTAGAAGTTGGTATAGGTGTAACCATTTCAACCGACAAATAATGTCCACCTTTGAATATGTCAACATTATTTGTACACATGCAATCATCTTGGGTAAATATTTGGTTTTAAACATATGAGTGTTATATGATGACATATTATGGTGATCTGATAAGACCTGTTTTATTTAAATAATGTCCACATTTTGACCTTAATTGTTTACATTGCTGTTAAATATGTTAAACATTTTTCTGAATATATGAACATATAATTGCATTTTACTTTTTAGTACACCTTTGAATATGTCAACATTATTTGTACACATGCAATCATCTTGAGTAAATATTTGGTTTTAAACATATGAGTGTTATATGTTGACATATTATGGTGACCTGATAAGATCTGTTTTATTTAAATAATGTCCACATTTTGACCTTAATTGTTTTGTTGTTATGTTACATGACATTGTTGTTAAATATGTTAAACATTTTTCTGAATATATCAACATGTTATTGCATTTGACTTTTTAGTACACCTTTGAATATGTGAACATTATTTTTACACATGTAATCATCTTGGGTAAATATTGGGTTTTAAACATATGAGCGTTATATGTTGACATATTATGGTGACCCTATAAGACCTGTTTTATTTAAATAATGTCCATATTTTGACCTTAATTGTTTTGTTGTTATGTTACCTGACATTGTTGTTAAATATGTAAAACATTTTTCTGAATATATCAACAACAAAAACAGTGGGCAACATCATCTCCGAAAATGAAACTTACAACTATTAAGGTTTAAGGAATTACATAATCCAACAAAGTAATGTTGCTTCCAACAGTGGTGTTGACATGCAAAAAGGTCAAGGTGTGACCATTCGGGGTATATGCATTACCCGGCCGAAAATTAAACTTACAACTACCAAGGTTCAAGGACTAACATAATCCAACAAAAGTAATGTTGCTTCCAAAAGTGGTGTCGTCGTGCAAAAAGGTCAAGGTGTGACCATTCGGGTGATTACAAAAGGCGAGCTATTGGGGTATAGGCATTACCCGGGTTATCTTCAGATTTTTTGGCTTTCTTCTTCTTGCCCATGTTCCTTTTTTTTCCTTGCGCTCCGGCCATTAGTTGTGCAACGTATCGGGTCCAGAATAGGTTGCCCCTCTGATGTTCCACTGGTTGACCCGATGTCGACGACAAGCTTCCGAAGCAAAGAGTTTACCTCCTCATGTGCAGAATCAAAGAATTTTTCAACAATTGCCCTTGCATCTGATACATTCTGGCTCCTTGTTATGAGATCACTGGCATTGGTCAACATCGACCGTCGCCAATTAATGGCGTCGTTCGCCGCATGTCAGACGGACGTAAGCGCTTCCACACATCCGCCTTGGCGAATTTCGTCCACCTCCTAAGTATGTACGGAGATGGAATTTCAGCAACTGAATGCATGTGTAGGACACGTATGATATGGTAGCAAATCATTCTCATTGTTTGAAATTTTCGACAAGTGCAATTGGTTAAGTGGTTCACGCAATCATAAGTCACGTGATGCGAACAACCGTCATTACCAAACGTGTCGACCCTATACATTAACGTCGAGTCTTCTGAACGAACAATAGCTTCCCGGGTACCCGTAGCAAGTCCAAATTCCTTATCAAACACCTGAAAAAGTTCGACGGTGTATACCTGCGACACATGTTGGAGAAAAATATGTCACCATTATTACAACATATGTAATCATCTGGAGAAAACATTTAGTTTTAAACATATTAAGTTATATGATGACATATTCTAGTGTATACCTGCAACGCATGTTGGAGAAGGTCTACTAACGGGTACACCGAGGTAGGAGATGTTCTGATTGCATTGAATCTTTCCGCTCCTCCTCCCCTCGCCATCTTCTCACAGTAGTCTCAAATAGACCAAAGAATTCTGTGACGGATGTTGTTTTTGAAGCTTGGAAGCCCATTGCATGATTTGTAGACTCACTCCTTTGGGACGAAAGAATACCAGCTGAGAAGAACTCATTATTCAATGTGGTGCACCATTTTGTGCGTAAGCTGTACAATATATTAAACCACGTATGGTCTTCGAGCCCATACTCAGTTGTCATCTTTAGCCATGCATCTTCAAATTTGGTTTGGCTATAACAACCGTTCAAACATTTGTTGAACATTTTCTGGAATGTCCTATCATGCTTTAAATGTCTGAAATGCGAGATGGCATTTTGTTGTATATGCCATTGGCACAACCTGTGTCTGCTTCCAGGGTATATCTGTTATGTGTTATGAGCAGAGGAAAATGTTACTGTAAATTGCCAGGATATGTTGACATATAAAGGCCGGATGTGCAACATAACATTTATAATTCAACTGATTACATAAATGATTCTTATGGTGACAAAGTAAAAAAGAACTCAGAAACTGTACATTATAATATGTCATCATATAAACCCTATATGTAAACACGCAAAATTTTTAACCAAGATGATCATATATATCGTAAAAATGGTTACATATTCAAAGGTACACTCAAAGTTAATTGCAATAATATGTCAACATAAATGATTCAGATGTATAACAATATATTTATAATCCAGATGACTACATAAATGATTCTTATCTTGTCATTATTTTGTCTGGGTCAGTGAACATACCGCTTCAACAGCATTTGACATTGCTTTGTCTTGGTCATTGAAGATGGACACAGGGCGAACATCCTCACCCATGGCTTCATTGAATGCATTGAATAACCATTGGAAAGATTCTTCTTTCTCATCAGACAGAAAAGCACACCCAAACATAACATTAGACCAATGGTTATTTACACCAACAAAAGCGCCGCATATGAGATTATACCTATTGGTGCGGTACGTTGTGTCAAAGATGACTACGTCATGATACAAACGGTAGTCCTCCCTCATCATCGAGTCACACCAGAAAAGGTGAGAATGTCTACCTTCCTCATTGAATTGAACTCCGAAGAAGAACCCCGGGTCCTCAGCTTGCCGTTTTGTCAACATATTTATAAGTGTCGATGCATCACCTCCCTCAATTGCTTTTATCTTCAGCCTATGTATGAAATTGATATGGCCCCTCTTCGTGTGTCCAACAAAAGCATCACCGCCATCAGTGGCAGCTGCCACCTTATACTGAACGGAAGGGGCGACGAAAGCTTCTGTGAGAGCCTTCATAACTTCTGCCTCAGCATGACTTATCCGGCGCTCAGAGCGATGGTGTTGCTGCCACTGAGTGAGGTTTAACACATGGTTATGTTCTGTCACATGTTGAAGCACCTCTCATTGACCGTCCTCACTCAATGGTGTCCTCAGCCATGCTTTGCATTCACATCGTGTGATAGCAGCATTCCTCAGATTGTTACCGATATGAGGTAACCCATTATCAACTCTTCTGCTACCATTACCATGGTGTCCGGCACATGAACATATAAAGTACCTTTCCACCGTAGGGCTGCCCTCCCCGTTAGCTCTACGAGAAGTACCTTTCCTGATGCTGAAACCAACAGCCTGAGAGTGTTTCTTATACATCTCCAAAAGATCTTCCCATTTTTCGGCTTTCATCCCAAAAAGCGACCCCGAATAATCCTGACCTGCATAATTGACAACGTGACATAATTGAGATTACAGTATATTATGTCGCCATATAAACCCCATATGTTTACAGCTAAATAGTTAATCCAGATGATTACATATGTTATAATAATCGTGACATATGGAAGGGTCCACTGAAAGTTAATTGAAACAATATTTTGACATAAATGATTCTTGTGGTGACAAAGTAAATAATAAATAATTTATTGAACACTATAGTATGTCATCATACAACCCCAATATGTGGGCATATAGAACTCAGACATATTCAAAGGTTTTCCCCAAAAGTTAGTTGCAATAATATGTGGACATATAGAACTCAGATGTATAACAACATAATTATAATCCAGATGATTACATTAATCATTCCCTTGGTGACAAAAGTAAAAAAGAACTCAATAATTGAACACGGGAATATGTCATCATATGACTCACATATGTTTAAAAACTAAATGTTTACTCCAGATGATTACATATGTTGTAATAATGGTGACATATTCAAAGATTTACTCAAAAGTAAATTGCAATAATATGTTGACATATAGAACTCAAATGTATAAAAGTATATTTATAATCCAGAAGATTACATTAATTATTCTTATGGTGACAAAGTGAAAAAGAAGTAAGAAATTGACCACTATAATATGTCGTCATATAACCACCATATGTTTAAAACCAAAATGTTTACTCCAGCTGATTACATATGTTGTAATAATGGTGACGTAATTAAAGTTTTACTCGAAAATAAATTGCAATAATATATTGATATATACAGCTCAGATTATAAGTATATACATTAATGTGATATAAAATAAAATATATACTAAAAAGAAAACATGATAGGACATTCCAGAAAATATATACGTTCACGTATCGTCGTTTCCGTATAGGAAGACATAAGATGACCATTATAGTTTCCAAAATTATAACATAAAGTAATAGTAATAATCATAATGATAATATACTAGAAATACATACGTTCACGTATCGTCGTTTCCGTCAAAAATTGATCATTTCCCCCGATATCATCATCTTTGTCATCCATTGTTTGATCCATTAGGGCACCTTCGAGTATCAATTCCGTAAACGATCCACTTACGTCTGCCATTATCAGAATAATGGAAGAATTATACTTTTGTCGTTTTTACGAGAGAATTATAGGGATTGATATTTTACGAGAGAAATTTAAGAGTGAAATTGGATGTTTAAGAACCCATTTTTGGAGAGAGGAAGTGATGAACAATGAAGGAAATTAAATGTTGAAGAACGACGGTGGATTGTGCTTTTGTGGATAAATTGTCTCATTTATGTCTAATCATTGTCAACCTACCATTAATACTTGTGTTTATTTTATTACTAAAAAAGGGCAAAGTACAAACAACATTTAATGCAGCCGCCCATCACTTTCTAATGTCACACTCCTCTTTTCACTCACCCGGGTACCAAATAACGTGAATGTGGTATGTATTCGGCCCGTCGCAAGCTTGCGACGGGTAAGACCGTTGCAAATAAGATTTTGTATTTTATTAAAAGTGGTTATATCCGTTTTAAACTTAAGACGGGTATATCCATCTTATGAAAGATATTGTCGAAATTTAGAATGTTATTTGATAGGTCATCAATTAAATGAGTTTAAACATTGCATTTATATGGAAACTTTAAACTAATACGGAGTACCGGTTTAATTTAAGATGGGTATATATTTCTTAAATTTAAAACTGATATATAGGTTTTAAATAAGACCTACATGACATCTATAATAGTCAGTTTTTAGTTGGTCGCTCGCGCGAACTGTGGGGAATAAAACATGTATTCACCCTAAACTTGCAGGATTATAATGAAAAATACAGTTGTGTTTATAGTCATAAGATTAAAAAGGATAAGAAAAGAAGTACAACCTTTAGTCCTTGTGCGAAAGGCCTAAGAACAGGAATTAACACAAATTCCCTCCTATAACTTGCACCCAAGACTTAGAATGAGACGTGGCCGCGTGTGCTAGAAATCCTCTCCAACTGCCTTGCAATATTGGGAGAGCTATTTAGGTTTTAGATGTGAGATCTGAGGTTTTGGGAGAAGAAAGCTCTCAAAACCCTAATTTTCCTTGTGATTTGTTTAAACAGTGAAACAAGAGTCACTGACATAAGGAGAGTCCTCCTCCTTATGTAGCTCTTTTGGCCGAAATTTCCAATAGGGTAGGAGTGGGCTTTCCACTCTTACCTTATTCTAATTTGTGATTCGACCCATTTAGCTAAACTTTATTCGCGGGTTTTGTTTATAAATCGTATGCATGTTATCAGATATTAATGCAGTCGATGTATTAATAATGGTCTGATAAAATTACGATATTGTATAATTACCCAAATTAATATAACTGTTTATATTAATACGCGAATACAATATTTAATTAAATATAACCGTTTATATTTAATTTTACGAATTAAACATGTAATCCGTATTAGCTAAAATTATTTAATCCGTATTAAATAATGATCTCAACATCTTATTGACTAATTTAATAGTCAATACCTCTGACTAACTGTTTAGTCATATCCGGCAAAATGTGACTGTATTTTCATACCTTCACATCTCTCAAACGTGTCCTATAGGTGTGACGTATAGGGACCAGTTGATCACCGCCATCCGTATGACAATAACGTCAAACTTATCTAGCAAGCCAACCGTTATTGATAAACGTGGATCAACTGGTAATAATACAAAAGTATGCCCTTGTGATCCTTAAAGAGATTTAATAAGTCATTGTACTTAATTGACAAGGATACCAGCCCCAACAATCTCCCACTTGTCCGTACAAGGGTATGTGCAATGACGTTATCACACTACATGTGGAGGACACAAGCTCCAACAAACTCCCACTTGTCCGTACAAGTGTAGGTGCGATAACCGAATCTCATATCCTTTTAAAATTTCTCCCACTCAATGTAAGACAATTTGCAAATCCGCATTCGCAAAGGTCGTATCTCACAAGCGATCTGTATCAAGAGTGGTTTCCCCGACTAGAGAGTAACTTAACTGATAAAACGAATCTGTATTCGAGCATGGCCATGCATTTCAGTTACTACTCCTCGAGTGGCCCTGAGAAATGATAAAATCCTGATAAGGGTTTGGATATTTCCCTCAACTCGAATCCTGCCGATATCGCCCAGCATGAAATAACCCAGAAAAAATCCTCTTGGCCCCTGTTACGGTGACCGTGGGAAAGAAACCAAAGTTACCCAAAATCTGTCTTAATCTCAAGAGACAGTTGAAGGTCAAAAGACTCGACTCTAAGGAACACTATGGAGGTCCTATCCACGACCAGGCACCCAATGTTATAAAACATTTAGGACTCCATAACGTTGTCACGGGGTGTCCTACGAGATATCCGTATAACTCGCCTTTGTGATTGGTCAGTCATCCACGTGACTTATGGCTCGTTGAACCCACCATCAACCAACGTCACAAAATGATTACCTGAGTTATCAGCTCAAATGGGTAATCAAGGACCAAAACGATGTAATGTTAATCAGTTCACTTTGTGGTGTTCAAAATTGGCGTACAATTCCACATGAAAAACAAAACATTTTATATCATAACAATAAGGTTGAATAGAATACACGAGAAAATGAATTATTACATGAATTCATAAAAGAGTACTACAACTTAGTAACACATCCAATTCCCATGGAATGAATGTGCCCTTCATGCTTATCACGTGGTAATGCTTTTGTGAGAGGATCAGCTATGTTGTCATCCGTAGCAATCTTATCAATGAAAATCTCCTTTTGCTCCACGTAATCTCTGATTAGATGAGCTTTCCGTTGTACATGCCTAGCCTTGTTGCTAGACTTATGCTCCTTAGCTTGGAAGATGGCACCTTTATTATCACAATAAACGGTGATTGGGTCATTCGAACTAGGCACTACTGATAGTCCTTGTAAGAATTGACGCATCCATATTGCTTCCTTAGCTGCTTCTGAGGCGGCATAGTACTCGGACTCAGTCGTAGAATCTGCTGTAACACTCTGTTTAGAACTTTTCCAGCTGACAGCAGCGCCATTAAGAGTAAAAACGAATCCAGACTGAGATTTCGAGTCATCTCGATCCGTTTGGAAGCTAGCATCTGCGTAACCCGTGGCGCAGAGCGTCGAGTCGCCTCCGTAAGTCAATCCCCAATCTTTAGTCCTCCGTAGGTACTTAAGAATGTTTTTCACGGCCATCCAGTGTTGTTCACCTGGATGAGCTTGGAATCGACTTGTCATACTCAATGCATATGCAACGTCAGGACGTGTGCATATCATGGCATACATGATCGATCCTATTGCCGAAGCATAAGGAATCCGACTCATGCGCTCTTTCTCTTCCAGTGACTTAGCTTCTTGAGTCTTGCTCAAGTGAAGCCCAGGAGTCATAGGAAGGAACCCTTTCTTGGAGTTCGACATATTGAATCTCTCTAGAATCTTATCTATATAAGACTCCTGACTGAGAGACAACATCCGTCGTGATCTATCCCTGTAGATACGGATGCCCAAAATTCTTTGTGCCTCTCCCAGATCTTTCATCTGGAAATGGTTTTTCAACCATGCTTTAACCGAAGATAGGAGAGGTATGTCATTCCCAATCAAGAGTATGTCGTCGACATACAGTACTAGGAATACAATCTTGCTCCCACTCGACTTGATATAGAGACATGGTTCCTCGACTGATCGAATGAATCCATTCTCTTTTATCACTTGGTCGAAGCGATGATTCCAACTCCGCGATGCTTGCTTAAGTCCATAGATGGAACGCTTAAGCTTGCAAACTTTCTTAGGATGTGCTGGATCGATAAAACCCTCGGGTTGTACCATGTACAACTCTTCCTCCAAATAACCGTTTAAGAAGGCGGTTTTAACGTCCATTTGCCATATTTCATAATCATGAAATGCGGCGATCGCTAAGATAATCCGAATGGAACGTAGCATGACTACGGGTGCAAAGATCTCATCATAATGCAAGCCTGGCACTTGAGTGAAACCTTTAGCAACTAGTCTAGCCTTGTGGATATCTTGTTGTCCTTCCACGACATGCTTTATCTTGTAAAGCCATTTGCATTGAAGGGGACGTACCTTTGCAGGTAGGTCCACAAGATCCCACACGTTGTTCTCATACATGGAGTCCATCTCGGATTGCATGGCTTCTAGCCATAGCTTTGAGTCAGAACTGGTCATGGCACCTTTATAGGTTGTGGGTTCATTACCCTCTAGGAGTAAGACGTCATCTGTATCGTGTTCCTCGACCATACCAATGTATCTGTCCGGTGGAATAGAGACTCTTCCTGACCTCCTAGGTTCCTCAGGGATATCTACCGCTGCCTCGGTTGAAGGAACTGTTTCCTCCAATGGTTGCTCGGTAGTTGGTTCTTGAACCTCTGATAACTCGAAAGTTCTATTACTCGACTTGTTCTCGAGAAATTCTTTCTCTAAGAACGTCGCACTAGCCGCAACAAAAACACGTTGTTCGGTAGGCGAGTAGAAGTAATGACCAAAAGTTCCCTTTGGATAGCCTATAAAGTATGTCTTGACTGATCGCGGGCCGAGCTTATCCTCGTGTCTCCACTTGACATAAGCCTCGCAGCCCCAAACCCGAATAAAGGACAAGTTAGGGACCGTTCCCTTCCATAATTCGTATGGAGTCTTGTCAACAGCTTTAGACGGACTTCGGTTAAGTATTAGAGCGGCTGACAAAAGAGCATAGCCCCACAATGAATCAGGCACAACAGTGTGACTCATCATGGATCGAACCATATCAAGTAGAGTTCGATTTCTCCGTTCGGACACACCATTTAATTGTGGTGTTCCAGGTGGAGTCAACTGTAGCACGATGCCACAGTCTTTAAGGTGTTGATCAAACTCGTGTGAAAGATACTCACCACCACGATCTGAACGTAGTGCTTTAATCTTTCTACCCAGCTGGTTCTGTACCCTATTCTGGTATTCTTTGAACTTGTCAAAGGATTCACTTTTGTGCTTCATTAAGTAGACATAGCCATATCTACTCAAATCATCCGTGAAAGTGATGAAATACCTATAGCCCTCTCGTGCGTTGATCGACATAGGCCCACATACATCCGTATGTATGAGTCCTAATAGGTCGGCAGCGCCCATTCCAACACCTTTGAAGGAAATACGAGTCATCTTGCCGATGAGACATGATTCACACGTGCCATATGATTCGAAATCAAAGGGCGAGATAGCTCCATTCTGTATGAGCTGTTTTACGCGTTTCTCATTTATGTGTCCCATACGACAATGCCATAGGTAAGTTTGATCTTTGTCACCTATCTTTAATCTCTTGTTATTCACATGTAATATCTCGGTAGTTTGATCTAAAACATAAATTCCATTCATGGAAACTGCCTTGCCATAAATCATATTGTGTAAGGAGAAAATACAGCTATTATTCTCTATTACAAATGAAAAGTCGAGTTTGTCAAGCGCAGAAACTGAAATAATGTTTTTGGACAAACTAGGAACATAATAACAGTTATATAAAAATAACTCGAATCCACTTGGAAGCTGGATCACGTATGTTCCCATCGAGACTGCAGCCACACGTGCTCCATTCCCGACATGCAGGTCCACCTCACCCTTGATTAGGGGTTCTTGGTTTCGGAGGCCCTGCACATGATTACATAGATGAGAACCACAACCAGTATCAAGTACCCAAGTTCCGCAACTTGCGTGGTTAATCTCAATCATGTGAATAAAAGAAGAAGAAGACATACCAACAGGAGTAACGCGGCCTGCCTTAATGTCCTCGCGATACACGGGGCATGAGCGCCTCCAATGCCCAGTCTTGTGGCAATGGTGACATTCCATGCTAGTATCCTTGCTCTTTGTTTTGCCCTGTGAGTTGCTTGACTCACCTGGCCCACTCTTAGTAAATCCTGACTTCTTAAACTTGGGCTTGCCTACTGTTAGGTCGCCCTGAGCTTTAGCTTTACCCTTACCCTTACCCTTACTGGAGATCATGAGAACATCTTGCTTCACGCTCCCACTTAATTTCAGATCCTTCTCGGTCTGTACGAGAAGGGAGTGGAGCTCATGAGGAGTCTTCTTCATGTCATTCATGTAATAGTTGGCCCTAAAGAGGGCGAAACCATCATGAAGTGAATGAAGCATTCGATCAACGATTATGTTCTCACTGATCTTGCAGTTTAGGGCCTCCAGTTTCTCGATATTCTCAATCATGTGAAGAATATGTGGGCTAACAGCTTGGCCCTTCTGGAGTTTCGCCTCAAAGAAGCGACAGGTATGCTCATAAGAAACGATTCTCGGAGCCTTTGAGAATTCGTTAGTGAGCGTGGTGAAAATCTTGTTTGCACCATGGGTTATGAAGCGTCTTTGCAAATTGGATTCCATTGCATAGATGAGTACGTTCTTTATCACACCCGCTTCCATGACGAAGTCGCTATGAGCGCGAACTTCGTTAGCTCTAGCTCCAGTTCCTGGGTGTGGCGGAATGGGCTCAGTTAAGTACTTGAGCTTTCCGTCAGCAATGGCAGCATTCCGTAGTGCTGCCTCCCAGTCAGAGAAGTTTGACCCATCATTCCTCAGTCTAGTTGACTGATTCATGGAGTCCATGAAGGCCTTTAGCCAGGATTCACGTGCTAGCTTGGCACTTGGCATCGGGTCTTCACCAGCCATTTTAGTTATACAGCAGTTTTAATGAACGTGTTCTACACTGAAAAAGAAGATGAAACAAAACCATATAAGCAACTTATTGTTGTGATTTAAGTCTATATTAAATTGAATTTAAACTCGTAGACTCATGTATTTATATAATTGATCTCCCTCAAGAATTATATAAATGATCCCAAGACTCAATTTCCGTATATTGATAAGCCCACAGTTTGGCTAATTCCACCGTTGGAACTGATCTTGGTCGATAGATTTCTGTATATCCTATCTATTAGTCCATCTCAGTCACTAGATAGTATCGAGTGACCATGATGTTGAGATAAAATAAATCATCTGTTCCCACTTACCCGACGTAGAAGGGGTCATATTATGCCTACCGACGAAGAAGGGATTCATGGGAGGCTGATTTATAAAGACTAGTCTCAATTTTTGGTTATACGAGGAAGACCCCATCAACTTTTATTTATTCATATTAAGTGAACTAATATCTAGCATATGCGTGAATGAATTAAATAAAGTGATGGCTTTGCAATTGACATGTGACATCTGTATTGTCACAGAAAACTAACGCGTAACCTCTACATGAGTCAGTTTTCAGGCATGATATAGGTGGTTTGGTTTTAGGCGGAATATGATGCAAGCTATTATCGATGAATGCATAAAAAATAAATGCAATAAACGTAAATAAAAAGTCCTAATGTGGCCTATCCTACCAAAATAAACATAAAACAACTTGGAATCCACCGTTGGACCCTAGAAGCTTGTCTTGATGTTCCATCTTGGTCCTTGCAGCGGGAGTGAGCATCCGATCTCCGTCTTGTCTTTGGTCTTCACAAAATTACTAATTTAAATTACAAAAGTAGTCCTAGATACATTCTAATTTAAATACAAAAGTAATTACATGGCAAAAACCCAAAACGGAGATTCAAGATCTCAAGATTACAAGCAAGACTGTGTCCCATCATTACGGTGACACAATCTTCTAAGGCCACACTAAGTTACAACCGTTTGCAAAATTAAATACGTTATTGAAAGCATTCATTAGACATTCAACAAGACGATAAATAAAATGCATCAACTAAATTAAAATTCATACATGACATAATACTGTTATTATGATTAACAAATTTTTACCAAACCACCTTTTAGGATTAAAATTATGTGATTATACCGTTTTAACCACTTTAATTTTAATAAGTTTATAATCCTATTATTTTAAACCGTTTTAAAATAATATGTACCATACGAGGGTGAACCGTTTCACAAAATTAATAATATACTATTTCCGTATATAGTATACTACTAAAGGCCATGTGAAAATAAAACATGTTATTTTCGAAAATAAAAAATAAAAACGAGTCTGTTACAGGGGGGAGGTCGACCGACCTAAACATGTGGTCGACCGACCTCCAGCCGAAAAACGGAAACTTTCTGCAACAGCAAAATCGGTCGACCGACCTATCAATTAGGTCGACCGACCAACAGGCAGTAAAACCGAATTTCAGAAAACGCAAATCGCTGCACCTTTTGAAATCAAAACAAGTTTTTACCTTTTAAACTTTGATTAAAACAAGTAAATCAAAATTAACATCAACAAGGGTTCACATATTGTCAAGAATATCGATTAATTAACAATATGTAAACAGGAATCGAAAATCAAGATCGAAACCTCACAAAGGAAACTGTTTTAAAAAAAAACAGAAAACTCACAGGAGGCGGTCGACCGACCGCAACAGGAGGTCGATCGACCGACTCAGCGGCAAAACACGTTTTTTTTTTTTTTTTTTCTTTTCAGATTTTAAAACTTATGAAAAACACAAAAGTAAAATTTTCATGGCCTAAGGCTCTGATACCACTTGTGGGGAATAAAGCATGTATTCACCCTAAACTTGCAGGATTATAATGAAAAATACAGTTGTGTTTATAGTCATAAGATTAAAAAGGATAAGAAAAGAAGTACAACCTTTAGTCCTTGTGCGAAAGGCCTAAGAACAGGAATTAACACAAATTCCCTCCTATAACTTGCACCCAAGACTTAGAATGAGACGTGGCCGCGTGTGCTAGAAATCCTCTCCAACTGCCTTGCAATATTGGGAGAGCTATTTAGGTTTTAGATGTGAGATCTGAGGTTTTGGGAGAAGAAAGCTCTCAAAACCCTAATTTTCCTTGTGATTTGTTTAAACAGTGAAACAAGAGTCACTGACATAAGGAGAGTCCTCCTCCTTATGTAGCTCTTTTGGCCGAAATTTCCAATAGGGTAGGAGTGGGCTTTCCACTCTTACCTTATTCTAATTTGTGATTCGACCCATTTAGCTAAACTTTATTCGCGGGTTTTGTTTATTAATCGTATGCATGTTATCAGATATTAATGCAGTCGATGTATTAATAATGGTCTGATAAAATTACGATATTGTATAATTACCCAAATTAATATAACTGTTTATATTAATACGCGAATACAATATTTAATTAAATATAACCGTTTATATTTAATTTTACGAATTAAACATGTAATCCGTATTAGCTAAAATTATTTAATCCGTATTAAATAATGATCTCAACATCTTATTGACTAATTTAATAGTCAATACCTCTGACTAACTGTTTAGTCATATCCGGCAAAATGTGACTGTATTTTCATACCTTCACATCTCTCAAACGTGTCCTATAGGTGTGACGTATAGGGACCAGTTGATCACCGCCATCCGTATGACAATAACGTCAAACTTATCTAGCAAGCCAACCGTTATTGATAAACGTGGATCAACTGGTAATAATACAAAAGTATGCCCTTGTGATCCTTAAAGAGATTTAATAAGTCATTGTACTTAATTGTCAAGGATACCAGCCCCAACACGAACGACATAGGGTAAAATTTCTGTTAAAGTAATACCAATTATTTAAGATGATTATATCCGTCTTAAACTTGAAATGGATACATTCGCCTTCAGAAATATTAATATCCACTAAAAATCAAAAATGTTATTTAAAAGGTTATTAATTAAATGAGTCTAAACATTGCATTTTTAGAGAATTTTAAACTAATACAAATTCTTATTGAAGAGGAATATGTATACTTGTCTTAAACTTAAGACGGATCAAGTAGTATGTATAAGACAAAACAACATGCATAGAAAAATAGTAAGTTTTGCTTGCGACGGGTCACCATTTGTGACAGATATTTTTTGAGATAAAATGAATATAAAATGAGTTAGTGGAAAAATGGGACCACATGAATAATGTTGGAGAGAGAGAGAGAGAGAGAGAGAGAGAGTGGGTATTTTATGAGAGAAAACGATATGCGTCACAAGCTTGCGACGGATAGTGTCGTTGCAAATAAGAATTTGTGATAGAAAAAACTAAAAAATTGTTTTATCTGCGCGGGTAGAAAGATATTTAACTCATTGTAGTATTAAGACTGTATGTATAACATTGATTAGTATAACTACGTACATGTAAGTAAGTAACAATATTTTAGGATTTTGGAGATTTTTTATTATTTCGCTACATGTACAATATGTATATTAAAGTTCGTAATGGGTAATGTGATTTCTTGGGAAGTAGCTTTCGATCAAACGAATCAAGTTAATCAACATTCAATCAAGCAACAAAATAATCGTGCAACAAAATTAGTCAATAATAATTTGATTAGAAACATGATTTAACATCAAATAGGCTTATGTTAAAGAAGGTATTATTTTAAATAATATATTGGTTTTTATTGGAAAACATAATCGTTAGTTTTCTTGATAATAACAAAATTTGAAATAACAAATCCGTGTAATTTGCATGGGTGGGTTTAAAACTAGTATGATAAAGAGTAAAAATACACATTCTGTATAGATAGTGTATATTTAATGTCAAATTGATGTATGAAATATTAATCAACGTAATTTATTTTCGCAGTACATTTTTTACTCATTGCAGTACTTTTTGCACAATAGTTTCCATTCACATACCCCTAATTAAAAAGGCTCCAAACCTAATTCACTTATGACTACACAAACTTCTCGTCAAACCAAAATCTCTTTAATTTGCTAATAAATTAAATAAAACACAAATAATTAGTTTGTTTAGTGTTGAATATTCATCAAATTACTCTTTTTTTTAACATTTTTTGTGGTAAGGATGAAAATGGTAAGGCTAGTGAATGATAATACAAATGTTATTTGGTGGCATGGACGAAAATGGTACGGGGACGACGAATCAAGGGCGATCTGCAGTCGGTGGTAAACTTGTTAGTGCGACAGAGGATGGTGGTTGGCTGGGAACGAGTGGATGTGAGTCGTGGACAGCCGGGAAAAGAGAGGGTCCAGTGAGGGGCGATGGTGGGTTATCAGGCGACGTGGAAGACAAGCGAAACGTTGTTGGTGGTTACGCGGTGGTCAGCGGTGACTTAAGCGGAAGGGTGGCTGAAGATTAGGGTGGTAGGTGTTGGTTATACTATACCGTCTGTACGTTAAATCGTGGATGTAGTACGAAGTACAATTTGATTTTTTTGTGTAGTACACGTTGAGAAGAGATGAGACGGGTGAAATGGGAGGGGTATTTTTGTCGAAGTTGTACTGTAATGAGTAAAAAATGTACTGCGAAAATCAGTACCCTATTGCTTGTATATTGTAAATAATAACTATATTTATATGATAACTATATTTAAGGGGTTGTTTGGTTTACCATGGGAAGATGAAGTTACTAGGAACTTAAATTCATGTGAATTTGTAATTCATGTCAATTGCAAAAATGTTGTCTGGTTGCTATGGAGGAAATGCGTTCATGTGGAAAGTTGCACTTATCGAGGGGGGTTGGTGAGTGACTTCCTCCATAATGGAGGAATTAAAGTTCCTTAGAAAGTTTTAATTCCCATGAAATGGGCAACCAAACAACATCACAATTTATCAATTCATGAGAAATGTTACTCCTCATGATTTAAGAGGACAACCAAACAACCCTTAGGTATTACAGAGTATAACTTTTAATTGGTAATTATTAAATATTTTTTTATTACTAAATGATATACCAGCGTAAATGTAATATATTTGTTTTTCTTTTAAATTTGATAATAGTTAGCCCATGCATTTTTTTTGCACCGGGTTTAAACTAGTATTATGATACTTATTTGCATATCCGTCACAAGGGAGACTAATTGTTTTTTTAGAGTGGCCAATTAACTTTAATGTTTTGAAAAACAATCATTAGTTAAACACATTACGAAAGATTTACGGAGGGTGATAGGTAAATGGTATAAACATTGCTCCGGGGTGAATGACAAAACTCAAGAAAGAGTTTTATATATCAAATTATGACGATGTTACTCAAATAAGTGTTCAGTTTTGGAATAAGTTTAATGCTTGTGTGATGCAAATTCGTGATAATTGTTCGGCAAATCACCTTTACTATGGTATTTACATTACTAGAGATGATCATATTTCACCCTATGCAAACCTCATATTTGAAATTTTTTACGACCATGGAATACTTATAACCATAACAATTAATTATCAAAGATCGAGCATATATTTTGTGGCTTGGCGATGCGAAAGAGGAGAGCCGGAACCCAATAACCATCAAAAAAACCCCGTGGCAAATATGTGGTTTATTTACTGATCTCAACTTACCCGTCGCAATAAAAGCAAACTTTGTAGTAAACTATGGCACTACCGATGAGAACCTACATTTACGGGTGACAGAGTTTAGTGCACAAAGACTTAGACAAGCCATTATTAACTTGTGGTATGGCGTTCAAGAGCAAAGAAGTTTCCTCACCCTCTGTGTGCATATAACAGAACCAGTGAGATACCAAACGTGGTTGATCACTTTAGGGATAAGATTAGCGTCAATGTTTATGATCCAGTTGAATTTACTGATATGATGGAACTGTTTACCAAGAATTGACAAGTTGTGTCGACCGCCATAAAAGACCACTACAACTCTAACGTTGTATTCAGGATTCCGAAATAGGGACTTGACCATCTAACATTAGACGAGCCAAAAATGATAATGGCCATATTCTTAATGAGGAGGATTGTCCTTAAAAAAAATTAGCCGAGTAATTTGATGAAATTGTGTCTATGATCTTGTGTTTAGTCGAGTTTATTTTATGGAAATCAACTTTGGAGTAGCTTAGTTGACGTATTCCTTAATCGGAATACTATTTATCACTTTGTCCTTTCGATTTCTTGTTTCTCATTTGCTTTTCATTTTCTTTGTCGATTGTTTGTTAAAATTGGCGTTTTCTTGAATATCATGTTTGAAAAACCTTTATTATTATTACTGAATTATCGGTAAGCTTTTATGCAATGTAAAATTTTGAGCACTATGTATATCATGGCCGTAATATTTTGAGCAATTAGAGCTAGCCTTTAGGATAGACGTTAATAATCTCTTATCCTTCTAATTTTCATCCATAATTATTTCTTTGAAGTTATTTTGGAAGATTTTTAAAATATTACCTAATTAACTCATATTTCTCTCACCAATTAATTACCTATTTTATTCGTATATGATTCTTCATCCTTAATTCTCCGTTAAACCAAAATTGTTCATTTTGATCTTCTTAGTTTTGTTTATGTAATCTCGTATATATTCTCGTTTAATTTGCACGGGATTGAAACCAGTATATCTAATATTAAATTATAATTTTTACCATAATTTTTCATAACAATGTTAATGAAGGGTTTTAGTTACTCATAAACTAAATATTTAGTCATACTAATCAAAATACTTTAATTAAAATTTTAATTAACTTATTTATATGATCTTATGCATGCTTAAAAATGCGGAAATGGGAGAGAATTCGAGTCCTTACACTCGGTCCAAATGCTAGCAAGGATGATCCTCCAATGTTCAACAAGAACACCTCCTTTGTGATGCACCAAGACAATCCCTTAATGAACCGAAATCTTGTAGTTGCTAGACTAGAAATCGATTTCTCCTTAAACAATTCTAATCTCTCTAATTAGAATTACTATACTAATATTAAAACTTATTATTATTAGTATTCTTATTATTATCACTATAATAATTTTAGAGGATTTTTATTAGTTTTTCTACACTTAGAAAATTTTGCCAACATAAGAACTAACTCATCTTATGAGCTTACCCACATGATTTAAAGGGGTTGTCTTGGTTCTTGGGTGGCCGGGTATAGGGAGAAGCAAGAGGGAACATTTCCTCCTTTCTATGTTGCTAGGGTGGCTCTAGGTTAGTGTTCTCTAGGATTATGTCTAAACATAATTATTATAGTGTATTTAACACACTTATCATCCACACCACCATATCCACTTAGCCGTCCCATTTAATCCATAAAATGGATTTCATTTTACAACTTTGTAAATTGTACAATATGTATAAAATGTGACATCTTATATGTCACAAGGTAATACAATATAATTATCTTATCTTAAAACATATAAATATTTATCGTATAAATATTATATATATAATTAAATAAATCATATTTATCAATTGACAAGTAATTCGAAATTACAATTGTAAAATGATTATTTATAATTATCGTCAATACGATTTACAACCTTTGTATTAATTATAACCCGATTCATTCTAATTACGATATTATAAAATATCGTTTATTGTTTAACAATTGACACGTTTCAATTTTAAACATAAATCTTACAATAAGATTTAACCTCTGATTTCCCGATATACGGATTTAAGGAATATGATCAAATCGTATCAATATACATTCGATCACTTTATCAATTAAGGGAATTGTCCTAAAGGTGTGACCTAAAGGGATCAACTGACCACCACCGTCATACGACAGTAATGTCAAACTCTAGCTAGCCAATCATTACCGATTAATGTTGGTCAGTTGACTAATATAAATCGTATCATCCCTTGCGCATTCTTGTTATGAGATTTAATTATGTGATCGCACTATTGTTGAGGACACATTTCCCAACAATCTCCCACTTGTCCTCGACAAGTGTGCGTCACCAATTCTCTTATCCTATTAAAATATCCCACTCAATGCAAGATGTCTCTCTGAGGTCGTGCTTGCATTTGATCATGTCATGAGTGGTTTCCTCGATCTGGAGAATAACTGTTTGACCAGAATTATCTACCATAGATACCTTCCGAGCGTGGCCACGCATTTCCAGTTAACTTCTCCTCGAGTGGCCTTGAGATTTGAACAACCCTGACAAGGGGTGGACAATTTCTATCGCACTACTTCCTTTGACTAGTCACAGTCAGTCACAGCCTAAAGCAATCCCATTTGACTCCAGTTACGAAAAGTCGTAGAGAATGGATCAAGGTTATGCCTAAACTGTACCATCTTGGGAGAGTAATCTTTAGTCTAAGAATTGACTCACAAGAATACTATAGCAGCTCTCGCCACGACCCGGCTATTATAAAATTTCCAGAACTCTATAAGCGGTCACTTTGCCCGACAGAGTGTCTCTTGCAGTCTGCCTATGCGATCGACTAGTCATCACATATGACTCTATGGCACTTGAACTTGCCATCAATCGCCTCACATTCTAGTCGCTTTGAGATGTCACCTCATGTAAGCGGCTAGGGGCTATACTTAAGTCAATCCAGTTCACTTATGGGGTTCAATATTGTCTCTTACAACCCATTTGGATTTTGACAAAGTATCTTTTATCTTGAGTTATTTATAACTCAAATGACATTGTCATGCAAAAACAGTCAATACTATTTCATTGCATTTGATGCACGATCATCTATTTGTATTAATTTTTTGCGAATAGACCTTTATTCATTAATGCAAAACTTACAAATTTTGGTCTCCTTCCGACTCATATTATCTCACATAATATGATCTTATTTGAGCACATATCTAGAACCCATTCTAGATCATGAGGTTCCTTTCCTGAGGGAAGCTCCCACTGTTATCTTATAACTCGTGACGTATTGATTTACTAGAGGGATTAAAGAATCACTCGAAATTATCTAGTCACTCATGTGCTGAAATCTATATTGTAGTTATTAGTGATTTCATCACTCTTATAATTTTCAAACATCTTGGCTATTATATCAAGGTTATTCATATCTAACCATTTTGATTTCTAATGGTCAACCTTTTATTATCAATATAATAAACATTCCCGTAAAGCTCCATCATCGTATGATATAAGGTATTTGTTCATCTAGAATTGAAAACCTCTTATTCTTTACACCTTAAAGAATCACCCATCCTCTCTAAATGGTAGGCTTAATTCTTTTAATGAACATTGCTCCCACTAAAATCAATATTACTCGATCTCTTAAATGAACCTTTCATTTCTTGCATGTAAATCTTTTATTTATATCTTGAATCATTATCACCATCACTATCCCTATAGTGATCTATTTCCATTAAATCAATCATCACCCTTTTCATGTCTTCGTTTCCTCGAGACGAATATGACATGATAATTTCCTTATAACTACATCGAGAGAATGAGATGATTTCTTCTCTTTTATCTTATAAATTTAGAAAAATCATTTATTAAGGAACCGGTCTTTCCTCCCGTATAGATAGATGATTTCTCCTCAATTATCTTATAATCTTTAAAAAATCATTATCTCAAGGAGCCGATATTCCTTCCGAATTCATACGAGGTTTCATGTCTCCTCTCTTTGAAACAATGAACATAAAGAACCTTTCTTCGAGTGTCCTCCCGTAGTTTCTTCACTGTCCTCTCGTAGTTTCTTCAATTCATTTAGGGCTCTTCTTAAGACTCCCAAGTAGGAATCTTCTCTAAGATCCTTTATTTTTATCATTGGTTTGCGAGCGAAATATTTTCTCCCACTCTATCCTTCTAACAATAACCTTTATTCGTATAAGGATAGCTATTTCGATTAACCAATGCATATGAATGTTTGAAGTTTTATAGGTGTGATGAATACATTCTCATTTTCACTTAAAATGAATTATCTTATAATGAACTGATATTGTCTCATTTTGATTGAAAATATCTCGTGGGGTGTAGTTCTCCGTTTTAATCAACACTTTGATTACATTATTTTGATCGTATCAATGTTTATTGCGTGATAAAATCACCATTATTCATGTTTAAACAAGGTATGCAATTTATTTGAGAAATCAAGACATTTGATTAAGAACAAAAGTAGTGACTCAGGTTGAAAACCAAGTCACCAATATCCAAAATTACAACCATTGTTTTAGGATTTTAATCCTTGTCTTACAAGAAAATAAATTGTTCCATAAATAAAATGCAAAATATGAAAGAAGACGATATGAAAATTAGAGCCTAGCTCTTCAAGTCTTCGATCAATTGGATGCTACCGTAGCCATCCAAGTAAGGAACCTCATGCTTCCTTCTCCTTGCCCTTATCATTATTAGGAGGTGGCCCTTTAAACAATTAAAAAGGGTAAATATCAACACATTTGTATCACTATACATAAGTTGATAAATGATATGAATCATAAACGAGAATTATTACCTACGGCGGTTGCCTTCCCATTTTTGAGATCGCTTAAGTATTTGGGGCAATTACGCTTCCAATGACCGATCCTCGTGCAATACTGGCACTTGTCTTCGGATTTTGAAGACGAGGTGGAAGCGCCTTTCGAAAAGGTCTTTTCTTTGGTCGCTTTGGGCTTGAACGTTTTCTTGCCCTTGCCCTTAAAGGCATTCTTTTTGAAGCTCGTTTTCCCTTTCTTTTCGATGTTTAAAACATCCTTGGTGGAACTTTCATGAAGTCCCATGTCCCTTTCGGCTTGGACGAGCATCTTATGCAACTCATCCAATGTAGTCTCTTGGTTTCGCATATTAAAATTCACCCGGAATTGAGCATACGATTTAACCTTATTGAGCGAGTGAAGAACTCGGTCAATAATTAGAGAGTCGGGAACATCAACGTCTTGCGCTTTTAGAGTCTCCGCGAGCTCAACGAGTTTGAGCACATGAGGGCTTATCTTTTGCCCTTCCTTCAACGTAATGTCAAAGAAGGCGGCAGCCGCCTCATATTGGATCACCCTTGGAGTTTGCGAAAACATGGTCGCAAGCTTGGTGTATATCTCATACGATGTGGTCAACTTAATCATACTCCTTTGGAGATCCGGCTCCATGGAGAAGATGAGCACATTTTTAAGAGCGGAGGACTCTTTCATGTAGGCTTCATAGGCCTCACGAGTTTGGACCGATGAACGAGCGGTCGGAGCGAGAGGAGCGGCTTCGGATAGGTAACGACTCTTATCGTCACCTTGAGCGGCCAAAAGTAATTGCGCATCCCAATCCTTAAAATTGGAACCATGCTTATCGAGTTTGCAACGGTCCATAAAAGACCGAAGCCATGAAACGTTAGTGAGAGGTGGAGCGTTGGTTGCCATTGACGATGTTGAAAATTAAACTACAATAAAATGAAGGAAATAAAACAATATCATTTTAAAATTCATAATTTAAACTAAAAACTTAAACAAGTTAATTAGTTATTTACTTAATGATCTCTTACCCAATTAAGTAAACAATCCCGAGACCCAAACCCATACTAATCCGGGCACGGTGTAGCCGATTCAACCCGTATCGGTATAATTTGGTGGATTAACCTTGTAATCGGTGCTACCTTAGAACTCTCGGTCGACAATTTTCTAAAAATCGTCTTTAGCCCGAACTTATTGCAACTACGGTTACGAATACTTTCGTTGAGATCAACCAAATTTCAAGGTGTAATCTTTATTACCCCACTTACCCAACGTGACAATTTTAGTACCCCGGTGTAGCCGAGCCTACGTTTTTGTGAAGAAGGGATTCATGGGTCCGTACTTTTTGGTAAGGCTAAGTCTCAATATTTATATGTAAGAGATCTAGTCAAATTATTATCTATCTCCGTTTAAGTGAACTAAGTTGGTGAATTATCGATAAAATAAATGACTAGGTCGACTAAATCGAAAATGCATGAGACGATATATGACGATTTGGCTATGCATGCAAACATATAAAAGCAAATAAAAGCATAAAATAAACCCTAGTATGGCCTTTCCTAGAAAAGAAATAATAAAAGTACAAATTCGGAAACCAACTCCTTTGGTCCCTTGAACTTCACGAGGCACGCACTTCGAGGTAAACACCGTCTTGTCGGAACTCCTTTCCGAATGGCACCGTCTTCAAGGAACTCCGGATTTTACAAAAATTACAACTTTTCTAGTCTACTTTATACATTATAAAATAGAATTAAATTACAATTGGGTGATACGAGATCACAAAATTACAACCGAATCGGTAACCCCTTACATTACGGGAAATACCGATTTAAAACTAAGGCCATACTAAGTAAATTACATAATTCCCAAAATTACGTAAATAAAATCATGACATTCATAATTAAAATATGCAATGCTTATAAATATATGAACTATCATGCAAATCCTAAGCCAAATCGTCCTATTTAAATATCAATAATATAAATAGTTATCGTATACCTCGGTTTATGGAATCGCGTGTTTTAACGTTTAACAACACTATGCATAAAATGAATCGGTATTCATCCTTAAGTTAATCATCCCAACTCATATAGGTTTCAAAATTTAGTCTTACTCAAACTTTGAACATGACTTAACTTAATATATATTTTAATATTGTTCGGTATTACTCGGTTTTACGGGAAAAATAATATAAAAATCCAAAAGAGTCATAAAAATTTCGAAAAATTCAAAATTCAAATTTTGAAAATTCCAGAATGTTCTTAAAATTTCAGAACTTTAAAAATATTAGTATATATACGGTTTTAACATTATTTCGAAAATAATACGTAAAACGAGCATTTTAAGTCGGAAAATTCAATAATTAGATCCATAAATGCAAATAAAATACTAATAATATTTTTACACTTTCCAAAATATTTTAAGAACATAAAATGGACAGAAAATTAAATGGCACATTGCCCTATAGCCGAAATTTTAAATGCATGACTCTTATTATTTAATTTTAAATGCAACTTTTAACAATTTAAAATTAAAATTAAAACTGAAACTTTTGGCTCCCAAGAATATTTTCGTGATGAACATATCATATATGACTATTATGGGTTAAATTTTTCGGCCATTTTAACAACTATTGCAAATTTTAACGATTTTCGTCATATATCGTACGATTTTAACCTTTAAAATTATTTCTCAAGCATAAAATAAGATAAAAATATCGAAATTTTTATACATGCTGGAAATAATATATATGACATCGTGTTAATTTTTTATGGCCAAATTCCAACTTAAACTATTAAAGTCGAAATAATGTCACTAATTACCCGATTTTTACATTAAAAATCTATAATATTGCAATATTTGAGATAAATTTCTGGAAAATTCAACATATATTTTAAATATTGCATGTGACATACTCATAAATGTTTATAGTCAAATTCGTAATATAACTATTTTAACCCATTTTTATTCATCTTATTGCATTTTAACCCTTAAAATTCATATCACATGTTTTATAAGTCCATTGTAAAACCCCTCGCGAAAGCGGAAATATAAACACACAAAAGTACTAAAAATGCAGCGGAATTTAAACTTTTTAAAGTAAACTAAACAACATGCGAGAAGTCTTAAACTGAAACGTAACTGAAACTGAAACCAAAATAGATAAGTAGCAGTTCTAAGTATCAAACCGAAACATAAATACAAGCCTGGGATGGAACATCCCTACAGGCACCAAAACAAAGTATCAAAACTACGAGTCCAGCTAAACGATAAATAAGGGTAAGTCATGATGATAGGAACATCGCTCGCTAGCTCTCGTGAACCCCGATCTCCAATCCTGCATGTACCTACATACATGAAAACATGTACGCCACAATCAGTGGGGAGTGACTAGAGTTCTCCTAGCCACCTTTTGTGACAACACATAACACATAAAACAATGCAGAATACTCCAACATATAACAACATGTGAAGCATAAACAACTCATCATCTGATCTCTTACTATCATGCGATATCATGCACGGCTCTCAACCAACTTCATAAACAAATAGGAAGGAGAGCCGGTCTCCCTACTGGTTACCCAGTCGGGGGGTCTTTCAATCCAACTATTTATGAAACCGAACAAGAGTCATCCAACGCCTTGGATGATTTAACCTCAAATGACTAAACATCAATAACTCGACATGCATATCTGACACTGTACCATCATCTAGGCAAGCAGATAAACATCCATAACTCATCATGCATATCTGACACTGTACCATCATCTAGGCACGCAGATAAACATCCTTAAAACTAGCAACGGGTCCAGAGGTGAACTTAACACATATCCCATTACTACACTATGTCGGGTCCAGAGGTGAACTTAACACATATCCCAACATCTAAACAAGTAAAGGGTCCAGAGGTGAACTTAACACATATCCCTAAACTTACAATCATGAAAAGGGTCCAGAGGTGAACTTAACACATATACCTAATCATCCAAAAGCAAAGGGTCCAGAGGTGAACTTAACACATATCCCAATGCTACAAACATGTATTGGGTCCAGAGGTGAACTTAACACATATCCCAATACGCAGTCGCCGCACAACGGGTCCAGAGGTGAACTTAACACATATCCCGTGTACAACAACCGATCACGTGTCAGGTCCAGAGGTGAGCTTAACACATATCCTGACACGCCCAAGCAAAACACGTAACGGGTCCAGAGGTGAGCTTAACACATATCCCGTCACGCGACATATAAACACGTAGTGGGTCCAGAGGTGAACTTAACACATATCCCACCACGCGACAGCCATTGTAACCACTAACATCCAAAGGTAGAAACTAACCTATAGTTCTAACTTCTTAGACCTCTAATCAACACTTAATTGATCCCGGGAACTGAGACGAGGGAGAGCCGGTTTCCCTTTCGGTTACCCGACCGGGGGGTCTCTATCCTCACTCCTTTCCCGAACCCAATATGGTGTTGCCCGTATACCGGGGACCTCAAATATATATCACAGGTATACAAAGCGAATTTCAATCAAAACCGATCAACCGTTCAAAAGTTACGATCGAAAACAATAAAAAGCCTTCACGGGTCCCCAGCCGGTCGGCAGGCAGCCGGTCGGCCGGCTGGTGACCTCTCAGCCTTCTTCTTCTTTTAAAACCGAGAACACACAAGAAAGGGTTCCCAGCCGGTCGGCCGGCTGGGAAGACCTTCCCAAGCCTTCACGAAACTCGTAACCATTCCCCAAATGCGCTCCCAGCCGGCTGGTAGGCGGCCGGTCTACCGGCTGGGCTCCCTTCTATTCTATGTTCATCGCAAAAACACACTATACAAGGAAAATGACCACCAGCCGGTCGGCAGGCAGCCGGTCGGCCGGCTGGCAGTCCCAAGGCCAAATTCTCAAATTCTCGAAAAATACCCAATATGCTCTCCCAGCCGGTCGACCGGCGGCCGGTCGGTCGACCGGCTCAGAGAGCCTGTAACGCATTTTCGCAAAAACGCAACATACGAAAACTTCAATAATCGACCTACAAACTTCAAAATTACTACACAATATATTTACCCAACAACAACAAATACTAATTACCAATAATCTACCAGCAAGTAAGTCCCATAACAATCCTCAAACGAATTTAACTTGTATCCGTCGCAAAATGAGAAAAACTGAAAATATGCTTAAGAACACATAACCATCGATTCAAGCATGAATTCATCATCATAACATCATCCTAAACATGTTACTAAGTCCTTTGATCAAGCTTTAACAACAAAAACAGAAACCACACAAGAATCGCAACAAATATGCTAATATTCACAAATAGGCCGAGTTTCTCATTATCGTCACCTCACAAGCTTATCCGGCTAAAGATCTTCCTCGAGTATGAAGCTATCAATGTCCGGGTTGTCAAATCCTTCGCCTGAAAACAAAGAAAACCGGTTTAAGAGCATAAAAACGGAATTATGAAAACAGGCTGAAATTTCGAAGTGATGGAAACGAGAAACCGAAGTGATAGATGACTTGGAAATTGAACGAGGATTCCGAAAATGTACTTACTTTTGCGATTTGAAGAACGGATGATGGAGAATTTCACAAAAGAAAGAGAGGTTTTATGGAGGTTTTGAGGATATGTTGTTTACTGTAAGAATGTTGAAGGTGGAGGATGAATGTCGACATATTAGGGGTTTATGGGGTTTTAAGGACTGTCCTTTCCGAGTAAATAAAATGGGTCGGATAAATGGAACGATGTTTAAGTCGGATATTTACATGCCAAGTTTGTATTCGTCTTAAGGACTTGAGGTTCTTAAGACGGATCTCACTTATTAAATTAAAATCTTCCGAGTTAACTTATTAAAATATTATTTTATTACTAAAATAATTTAAAACGATTAAATTGGATTTTACGAAAATACGGGATGTTACAATCACCCCAACTTCAAAAAGTTTCGTCCTCGAAACTCGAACGGATATAAATCTATACACTATACCTCAATCGAATAAGAAGGGATGCGCAGCACGCATCGATGCCTCAGTCTCCCAAGTCTGCTCCTCGACCTCGCCGCAACGCCATAGGATCTTCACCAAGGGCACCACCTTGCTCCTAAGCTTCCTCTCCTGTCGGTCAAGGATCTTCACAGGACGCTCCTCGAAAGCAAGACTCGGCTCCAAGTTCTCAATCTCTCTAGGCAAAACATGACTCGGGTCACTAATGTATCTGCGGAGCTGGGAAACGTGGAAAACGCTATGAACCTTGCCCAAACTAGGAGGCAAGTCCAATCGGTAAGCAGCAGCACCAATCCTCTTCACGATCTCACAAGGGCCAATATACTTAGGGCTCAACTTGCCCTTAACTCCGAATCTCTTAACACCTTTCATCGGAGAAACTCCCAAGAAGACTCGGTCTCCCACCTCAAACTCTAGTGGTCTACGGCGAACATCAGCATAGGATTTCTGCCGGTCCTGAGCGGCCTTCATCCTACCTCTGATAAGCTGAACCTGATCGATAGTAACAGCTAACTGGTCCGGTCCTAGGTCACGAACGTCACTAGCCTGATCCCAACAAATCGGACTACGACACTTCCTACCATAAAGAGCCTCGTACGGAGCCATACCAATGGAAGCATGATAACTGTTGTTGTAAGAAAACTCTACCAACGGCAAACACTGCTCCCAAGAACTCTGAAAATCGAGGGCACAAGCGCGGAGCAAATCCTCAAGTGTCTGTATAGTCCTCTCGGACTGACCATCGGTCGCGGCATGAAATGCGGTACTCATCAACAAACGGCTACCCATCGCCTCCTGCAAAGCCTTCCAGAACCTGGAACAAAATCTCGGATCTCGATCTGAAACTATCTCTCTCGGGACACCATGATATCGGACTATCTCAGCAATGTAAGCCCTGGCTAAACGGTCCATATCCCATGTCTCTCTGATCGGCACGAATCTGGCACACTTAGTTAGACGATCAACAATAACCCAAATCGCATCCTTGCCTCCAACTGTCTTAGGCAATGCTGTAACGAAGTCCATAGATATACACTCCCACTTCCACTGAGGAACGGGAAGCGGCTGTAGCAAACCACCAGGTCTCCTATGCTCTATCTTGACTTGTTGACAAGTCAAGCACCTACTAACATAGTCCAAGATCTCCTTCTTCATACCAGGCCACCAAAACATAAGCCTCAAATCCTTGTGCATTTTCTCTCCTCCTGGATGAACGGAATACGGTGACAAGTGAGCCTCATCAAGAACCTTCTTCCTCAAATCTGGCACATCAGGAACGTACATCCTACCACGGAACCTAAGGAAACCATCAGCATCAATCACCAAGTCAGGTGCAATACCACTCGAAATCTTAGCCTCGAACTTCTTGAAATCGGCATCTAAAGGCAAACTCTGGCGAATCTCCCAATATAAAGACGGCTCGGCAGTCATAGCAGCTAACCAATCAAAACCACTACTCACCATCTCTAATCTCAGCTTCCGGAACTCGGAACACAACTCATCGGGCAATACTCTCATGGCACTCATCGAGTGAGAAGTCTTGCGGCTAAGCGCATCCGCAACTACATTGGCTTTTCCCTCATGATATAACAACTCGATGTCGTAATATTTCACCAACTCTAGCCAACGTCTCTGTCTCATGTTAAGGTCTTTCTGAGTGAAAATGTACTTAAGACTCTTCTGATATGTGAAAATACGGTAATGAGATCCCATCAGGTAATGTCGCCACATCTTCAAGGCATGAACAACTGCGGCCAACTCCAAATCATGTGTCGGATAGTTCACCTCATGAACTCTCAACTGTCTAGATGAGTAGGCTATCACCTTACCACTCTGCATCAGTACGCATCCAAGTCCTAACATCGAGGCATCACAATACACATCAAAATCCACTCCGATCTCTGGCAAAGCTAACACGGGGGCGGAAGTCAAACGGGTCTTCAACTCCTGGAAAGAACTCTCACACTTGTCGGTCCACACAAATTTGGCCTCTTTCTTCAGTAACTGAGTCATCGGGCGAGCTAATCTAGAGAAATCCTCGACGAATCTACGATAATAACCAGCCAATCCAAGGAAACTACGGATCTCTCCAACATCTTTGGGACTCTCCCAATCAACCACAGCCTCTATCTTCGCGGGATCTACCATCACACCCTCGCTGGATATCACATGTCCTAAAAAGGCAACCTTCGAGAGCCAAAATTCACACTTTGAAAACTTTGCGAACCATTTCTGTCTGCGCAGAATCCCTAAAATCAAGCGAAGATGCTCAGCATGATCCTCATCGGTCTTCGAATAAATCAAGATGTCATCAATGAAAACCACAACACAAGTATCAAGGAACTCACTGAAGATACGGTTCATCTGATCCATAAAAATAGCCGGTGCATTAGTCAACCCAAATGGCATAACCACGAACTCAAAATGCCCATATCTGGTACGAAAAGCAGTCTTCGCAATATCAGCCTCTCTCACTGGAATCTGATGATAACCCGATCGAAGATCAATCTTAGAAAACCTAGAAGCACCTCTCAACTGATCAAACAAATCATCTATCCTAGGCAAAGGATATCTGTTCTTCACGGTCACTCGGTTCAGCTCTCTATAGTCAATGCACAGTCTCATGGAACCATCTTTCTTCTTAACGAACAAAACGGGAGCACCCCACGGAGAAGCACTAGGTCTAATGAAACCCTTCTCGATCATCTCTTCCAATTGCTGCTTCAACTCTTTCAACTCTGGCGGAGCCATACGGTAAGGAGCTTTAGAAATCGGTCCGGTACCTGGAACAAGCTCAATAGTAAACTCCACATCTCTCTCTGGCGGTATCCCTGGCAAATCATCTGGGAACACATCTGGATACTCACGAACAATGGCTACATCTTCAAGCTTCGGTAGCGATGGTTTAGCAGCTGTAACAACACACAGGAAGGCTTGGCAACCCTTCCTAAGAAGATGAGAAGCTTTCATCGAAGAAATCACTCGGACACCCTTTTTAGGGCGAGTTCCCCTATAGGAAACACGAACTCCTGAAGAACTCCTCAAGCAGATTTTCTGGTCGCGACACTCGAAGCGAGCATGGTATCGCGATAACCAATCCATACCGAGGATAATGTCAAACTCCTCGAGAGGAAATCTCAGTAAGTCCGCTGGAAATGTGGCTTGACCAATAACAATAGGAACATCCCTATGGGACGAAGAGCATGAAAACACGTCTCCAGAAGGTAAGGAAATAGAAGTCTCCTCAACCAATGAAGACTCAAGAGCTAGACGATCGGCGAACTGAGTTGATATAAATGATAAAGAAGCTCCAGTATCGAATAAAATAAGGCACTCAGCGCCAAGAACAGAAAATATACCGGCAACAATGTCAGGATGAGCCTCTGCCTCAGCCCTAGTCATCACAAAAATCTTCCCTTTCGGCTTCCCTCCTTTAGTCGCTGCAGCAGCAGTGGCAGCCTTGCCAAGTGCGGTGTTCCTCTCAGGACACTCATACGATCGATGCCCAAATCCATTACAAGTGAAACACTTATAGGCATTCTTGAAACAATCAAAACCCGGATGAGAAGGTTTACCACAACGGTGGCAAACACTAGGAGATGTGTCGGTGTGAACAAAGGTCTTAGCAACCGGAGCAGAGAACCTCTCAAAACGCTTCTTCTGAGAAGAAGGCGAAGAAGTAGAAGGAACAAATGGTCTCTTCCCCTGGTACACGGATCTCTGGTGAGGAGTCACACTAGAAGTAGCGGCACGGGTCTCAGCATCAATGGCACGAATAGAACTCTCGGCCCAAATAGCATCATCGTACACCTCCACGAAAGAAGTAGAGTCTCGACGAACCATGCTCTCGATGCGTGGCCCTAGCTTGCCACGGTAAAATTAGACTCTCTCGGCCTCATCTCTGACAAACCTCGATGCAAAGTGAGCTAGCTGGTTGAAACGGTCTGTGAACTCCTGAACTGACATCTTGCCTTGCTTCAAATCCATGAATTCTTTGAGTCGCTGTGATCTGAGCTCTTTAGGATAGAACCTCGTCTCGAGCTTATCCTTGAAAGCATCCCAATCGAACAGAGGATCCTGAGTGAAAGTAGGTCCTGTCAACGCCCACCACCTATCGGCCTCAAGAGTAAGAAAGTGAGTGGCTAGCCGCACTCTATCCTCTCTACTCACCGAATACATAGCAAAGCTCCTCTCCATCTCCCTGAACCACTCGGTAAGAGCTACCGGATCGACCTCGCCACCATATGTCTTCACGTGGCTACGGGGCATCTGCGAAGCTATCCATGAGAAACTACCAGGACGGTTAGCCTCGTTGCCTGGCGGTGGAGGAGGTGGAATATTCCCGGCTTGCTGTCTCTGAGTCTCAAGCAAATGCTGAATTGCTTGCAGCACAATGTTATCAGCAGCGCTAGGTCTCACCATCCTTCAAAAGAGAAAACAAGGATTAGCTTAGCAATTAGCAATCACAAATAGACTACAAAATAAGTCCTTAGATCTACCCATCTCTCATTCATTATTTGTTTATTTGGTCAAGTTAAGGTTGGGGGTCACGTGAGTGCGTCGGGAGCAATAATGCTCTGATACCAACTGTAACACCCTGGCCCAGACCTAGGACCGGAAATGTTAGCCACGGTAGCTTGCCAGGCTATGTACTGGCCCCACAGACCAACACGAGTGCTTTCCAGCGCATTTTGTCCTCACTCATGCGCATCCCGGGAACCTTCCCAGGAGGTCACCCATCCTAAGACTACTCCCAGCCAAGCACGCTTAACTTTGGAGTTCTTTCACATGGATAACCAGAAAAGAAAGTGCACTTTGTTGATATGAGTAGTACTTTCAATCCCTTTAAACACTAGTCATATAAGCCTATCATTGGACCTCTTCAAGGGGTTACCCCACCCGAATATCCTATTCGGTTCAATGGAATATTACACACCCCCACTTGAAGAACGCAACGTCCTCGTTGCGCCTGGCAGCATCCGACCGCAGCCTAGCCAAACCAGGAATCCTCCCCCGCTTGGTTGGTGCCCCGGGTACTCCAGACCACAGGCGCTCACCAGACGGTCGCAGGGTTGCTCTGATACCAACTGTAAAACCCCTCGCGAAAGCGGAAATATAAACACACAAAAGTACTAAAAATGCAGCGGAATTTAAACTTTTTAAAGTAAACTAAACAACATGCGAGAAGTCTTAAACTGAAACGTAACTGAAACTGAAACCAAAATAGATAAGTAGCAGTTCTAAGTATCAAACCGAAACATAAATACAAGCCTGGGATGGAACATCCCTACAGGCACCAAAACAAAGTATCAAAACTACGAGTCCAGCTAAACGATAAATAAGGGTAAGTCATGATGATAGGAACATCGCTCGCTAGCTCTCGTGAACCCCGATCTCCAATCCTGCATGTACCTACATACATGAAAACATGTACGCCACAATCAGTGGGGAGTGACTAGAGTTCTCCTAGCCACCTTTTGTGACAACACATAACACATAAAACAATGCAGAATACTCCAACATATAACAACATGTGAAGCATAAACAACTCATCATCTGATCTCTTACTATCATGCGATATCATGCACGGCTCTCAACCAACTTCATAAACAAATAGGAAGGAGAGCCGGTCTCCCTACTGGTTACCCAGTCGGGGGGTCTTTCAATCCAACTATTTATGAAACCGAACAAGAGTCATCCAACGCCTTGGATGATTTAACCTCAAATGACTAAACATCAATAACTCGACATGCATATCTGACACTGTACCATCATCTAGGCAAGCAGATAAACATCCATAACTCATCATGCATATCTGACACTGTACCATCATCTAGGCACGCAGATAAACATCCTTAAAACTAGCAACGGGTCCAGAGGTGAACTTAACACATATCCCATTACTACACTATGTCGGGTCCAGAGGTGAACTTAACACATATCCCAACATCTAAACAAGTAAAGGGTCCAGAGGTGAACTTAACACATATCCCTAAACTTACAATCATGAAAAGGGTCCAGAGGTGAACTTAACACATATACCTAATCATCCAAAAGCAAAGGGTCCAGAGGTGAACTTAACACATATCCCAATGCTACAAACATGTATTGGGTCCAGAGGTGAACTTAACACATATCCCAATACGCAGTCGCCGCACAACGGGTCCAGAGGTGAACTTAACACATATCCCGTGTACGACAACCGATCACGTGTCAGGTCCAGAGGTGAGCTTAACACATATCCTGACACGCCCAAGCAAAACACGTAACGGGTCCAGAGGTGAGCTTAACACATATCCCGTCACGCGACATATAAACACGTAGTGGGTCCAGAGGTGAACTTAACACATATTCCACCACGCGACAGCCATTGTAACCACTAACATCCAAAGGTAGAAACTAACCTATAGTTCTAACTTCTTAGACTTCTAATCAACACTTAATTGATCCCGGGAACTAAGACGAGGGAGAGCCGGTTTCCCTTTCGGTTACCCGACCGGGGGGTCTCTATCCTCACTCCTTTCCCGAACCCAATATGGTGTTGCCCGTATACCGGGGACCTCAAATATATATCACAGGTATACAAAGCGAATTTCAATCAAAACCGATCAACCGTTCAAAAGTTACGATCGAAAACAATAAAAAGCCTTCAGGGGTCCCCAGCCGGTCGGCAGGCAGCCGGTCGGCCGACTGGTGACCTCTCAGCCTTCTTCTTCTTTTAAAACCGAGAACACACAAGAAAGGGTTCCCAGCCGGTCGGCAGGCAGCCGGTCGGCCGGCTGGGAAGACCTTCCCAAGCCTTCACGAAACTCGTAACCATTCCCCAAATGCGCTCCCAGCCGGCTGGCAGGCGGCCGGTCTACCGGCTGGGCTCCCTTCTATTCTATGTTCATCGCAAAAACACACTATACAAGGAAAATGACCACCAGCCGGTCGGCAGGCAGCCGGTCGGCCGGCTGGCAGTCCCAAGGCCAAATTCTCAAATTCTCGAAAAATACCCAATATGCTCTCCCAGCCGGTCGACCGGCGGCCGGTCGGTCGACCGGCTCAGAGAGCCTGTAACGCATTTTCGCAAAAACGCAACATACGAAAACTTCAATAATCGACCTACAAACTTCAAAATTACTACACAATATATTTACCCAACAACAACAAATACTAATTACCAATAATCTACCAGCAAGTAAGTCCCATAACAATCCTCAAACGAATTTAACTTGTATCCGTCGCAAAATGAGAAAAACTGAAAATATGCTTAAGAACACATAACCATCGATTCAAGCATGAATTCATCATCATAACATCATCCTAAACATGTTACTAAGTCCTTTGATCAAGCTTTAACAACAAAAACAGAAACCACACAAGAATCGCAACAAATATGCTAATATTCACAAATAGGCCGAGTTTCTCATTATCGTCACCTCACAAGCTTATCCGGCTAAAGATCTTCCTCGAGTATGAAGCTATCAATGTCCGGGTTGTCAAATCCTTCGCCTGAAAACAAAGAAAACCGGTTTAAGAGCATAAAAACGGAATTATGAAAACAGGCTGAAATTTCGAAGTGATGGAAACGAGAAACCGAAGTGATAGATGACTTGGAAATTGAACGAGGATTCCAAAAATGTACTTACTTTTGCGATTTGAAGAACGGATGATGGAGAATTTCACAAAAGAAAGAGAGGTTTTATGGAGGTTTTGAGGATATGTTGTTTACTGTAAGAATGTTGAAGGTGGAGGATGAATGTCGACATATTAGGGGTTTATGGGGTTTTAAGGACTGTCCTTTCCGAGTAAATAAAATGGGTCGGATAAATGGAACGATGTTTAAGTCGGATATTTACATGCCAAGTTTGTATTCGTCTTAAGGACTTGAGGTTCTTAAGACGGATCTCACTTATTAAATTAAAATCTTCCGAGTTAACTTATTAAAATATTATTTTATTACTAAAATAATTTAAAACGATTAAATTGGATTTTACGAAAATACGGGATGTTACAATCACCCCAACTTCAAAAAGTTTCGTCCTCGAAACTCGAACGGATATAAATCTATACACTATACCTCAATCGAATAAGAAGGGATGCGCAGCACGCATCGATGCCTCAGTCTCCCAAGTCTGCTCCTCGACCTCGCCGCAACGCCATAGGATCTTCACCAAGGGCACCACCTTGCTCCTAAGCTTCCTCTCCTGTCGGTCAAGGATCTTCACAGGACGCTCCTCGAAAGCAAGACTCGGCTCCAAGTTCTCAATCTCTCTAGGCAAAACATGACTCGGGTCACTAATGTATCTGCGGAGCTGGGAAACGTGGAAAACGCTATGAACCTTGCCCAAACTAGGAGGCAAGTCCAATCGGTAAGCAGCAGCACCAATCCTCTTCACGATCTCACAAGGGCCAATATACTTAGGGCTCAACTTGCCCTTAACTCCGAATCTCTTAACACCTTTCATCGGAGAAACTCCCAAGAAGACTCGGTCTCCCACCTCAAACTCTAGTGGTCTACGGCGAACATCAGCATAGGATTTCTGCCGGTCCTGAGCGGCCTTCATCCTACCTCTGATAAGCTGAACCTGATCGATAGTAACAGCTAACTGGTCCGGTCCTAGGTCACGAACGTCACTAGCCTGATCCCAACAAATCGGACTACGACACTTCCTACCATAAAGAGCCTCGTACGGAGCCATACCAATGGAAGCATGATAACTGTTGTTGTAAGAAAACTCTACCAACGGCAAACACTGCTCCCAAGAACTCTGAAAATCGAGGGCACAAGCGCGGAGCAAATCCTCAAGTGTCTGTATAGTCCTCTCGGACTGACCATCGGTCGCGGCATGAAATGCGGTACTCATCAACAAACGGCTACCCATCGCCTCCTGCAAAGCCTTCCAGAACCTGGAACAAAATCTCGGATCTCGATCTGAAACTATCTCTCTCGGGACACCATGATATCGGACTATCTCAGCAATGTAAGCCCTGGCTAAACGGTCCATATCCCATGTCTCTCTGATCGGCACGAATCTGGCACACTTAGTTAGACGATCAACAATAACCCAAATCGCATCCTTGCCTCCAACTGTCTTAGGCAATGCTGTAACGAAGTCCATAGATATACACTCCCACTTCCACTGAGGAACGGGAAGCGGCTGTAGCAAACCACCAGGTCTCCTATGCTCTATCTTGACTTGTTGACAAGTCAAGCACCCACTAACATAGTCCAAGATCTCCTTCTTCATACCAGGCCACCAAAACATAAGCCTCAAATCCTTGTGCATTTTCTCTCCTCCTGGATGAACGGAATACGGTGACAAGTGAGCCTCATCAAGAACCTTCTTCCTCAAATCTGGCAAATCAGGAACGTACATCCTACCACGGAACCTAAGGAAACCATCAGCATCAATCACCAAGTCAGGTGCAATACCACTCGAAATCTTAGCCTCGAACTTCTTGAAATCGGCATCTAAAGGCAAACTTTGGCGAATCTCCCAATATAAAGACGGCTCGGCAGTCATAGCAGCTAACCAATCAAAACCACTACTCACCATCTCTAATCTCAGCTTCCGGAACTCGGAACACAACTCATCGGGCAATACTCTCATGGCACTCATCGAGTGAGAAGTCTTGCGGCTAAGCGCATCCGCAACTACATTGGCTTTTCCCTCATGATATAACAACTCGATGTCGTAATCTTTCACCAACTCTAGCCAACGTCTCTGTCTCATGTTAAGGTCTTTTTGAGTGAAAATGTACTTAAGACTCTTCTGATCTGTGAAAATACGGCAATGAGATCCCATCAGGTAATGTCGCCACATCTTCAAGGCATGAACAACTGCGGCCAACTCCAAATCATGTGTCGGATAGTTCACCTCATGAACTCTCAACTGTCTAGATGAGTAGGCTATCACCTTACCACTCTGCATCAGTACGCATCCAAGTCCTAACATCGAGGCATCACAATACACATCAAAATCCACTCCGATCTCTGGCAAAGCTAACACGGGGGCGGAAGTCAAACGGGTCTTCAACTCCTGGAAAGAACTCTCACACTTGTCGGTCCACACAAATTTGGCCTCTTTCTTCAGTAACTGAGTCATCGGGCGAACTAATCTAGAGAAATCCTCGACGAATCTACGATAATAACCAGCCAATCCAAGGAAACTACGGATCTCTCCAACATCTTTGGGACTCTCCCAATCAACCACAGCCTCTATCTTCGCGGGATCTACCATCACACCCTCGCTGGATATCACATGTCCTAAAAAGGCAACCTTCGAGAGCCAAAATTCACACTTTGAAAACTTTGCGAACCATTTCTGTCTGCGCAGAATCCCTAAAATCAAGCGAAGATGCTCAGCATGATCCTCATCGGTCTTCGAATAAATCAAGATGTCATCAATGAAAACCACAACACAAGTATCAAGGAACTCACTGAAGATACGGTTCATCTGATCCATAAAAATAGCCGGTGCATTAGTCAACCCAAATGGCATAACCACGAACTCAAAATGCCCATATCTGGTACGAAAAGCAGTCTTCGCAATATCAGCCTCTCTCACTGGAATCTGATGATAACCCGATCGAAGATCAATCTTAGAAAACCTAGAAGCACCTCTCAACTGATCAAACAAATCATCTATCCTAGGCAAAGGATATCTGTTCTTCACGGTCACTCGGTTCAGCTCTCTATAGTCAATGCACAGTCTCATGGAACCATCTTTCTTCTTAACGAACAAAACGGGAGCACCCCACGGAGAAGCACTAGGTCTAATGAAACCCTTCTCGATCATCTCTTCCAATTGCTGCTTCAACTCTTTCAACTCTGGCGGAGCCATACGGTAAGGAGCTTTAGAAATCGGTCCGGTACCTGGAACAAGCTCAATAGTAAACTCCACATCTCTCTCTGGCGGTATCCCTGGCAAATCATCTGGGAACACATCTGGATACTCACGAACAATGGCTACATCTTCAAGCTTCGGTAGCGATGGTTTAGCAGCTGTAACAACACACAGGAAGGCTTGGCAACCCTTCCTAAGAAGATGAGAAGCTTTCATCGAAGAAATCACTCGGACACCCTTTTTAGGGCGAGTTCCCCTATAGGAAACACGAACTCCTGAAGAACTCCTCAAGCAGATTTTCTGGTCGCGACACTCGAAGCGAGCATGGTATCGCGATAACCAATCCATACCGAGGATAATGTCAAACTCCTCGAGAGGAAATCTCAGTAAGTCCGCTGGAAATGTGGCTTGACCAATAACAATAGGAACATCCCTATGGGACGAAGAGCATGAAAACACGTCTCCAGAAGGTAAGGAAATAGAAGTCTCCTCAACCAATGAAGACTCAAGAGCTAGACGATCGGCGAACTGAGTTGATATAAATGATAAAGAAGCTCCAGTATCGAATAAAATAAGGCACTCAGCGCCAAGAACAGAAAATATACCGGCAACAATGTCAGGATGAGCCTCTGCCTCAGCCCTAGTCATCACAAAAATCTTCCCTTTCGGCTTCCCTCCTTTAGTCGCTGCAGCAGCAGTGGCAGCCTTGCCAAGTGCGGTGTTCCTCTCAGGACACTCATACGATCGATGCCCAAATCCATTACAAGTGAAACACTTATAGGCATTCTTGAAACAATCAAAACCCGGATGAGAAGGTTTACCACAACGGTGGCAAACACTAGGAGATGTGTCGGTGTGAACAAAGGTCTTAGCAACCGGAGCAGAGAACCTCTCAAAACGCTTCTTCTGAGAAGAAGGCGAAGAAGTAGAAGGAACAAATGGTCTCTTCCCCTGGTACACGGATCTCTGGTGAGGAGTCACACTAGAAGTAGCGGCACGGGTCTCAGCATCAATGGCACGAATAGAACTCTCGGCCCAAATAGCATCATCGTACACCTCCACGAAAGAAGTAGAGTCTCGACGAACCATGCTCTCGATGCGTGGCCCTAGCTTGCCACGGTAAAATTAGACTCTCTCGGCCTCATCTCTGACAAACCTCGATGCAAAGTGAGCTAGCTGGTTGAAACGGTCTGTGAACTCCTGAACTGACATCTTGCCTTGCTTCAAATCCATGAATTCTTTGAGTCGCTGTGATCTGAGCTCTTTAGGATAGAACCTCGTCTCGAGCTTATCCTTGAAAGCATCCAAATCGAACAGAGGATCCTGAGTGAAAGTAGGTCCTGTCAACGCCCACCACCTATCGGCCTCAAGAGTAAGAAAGTGAGTGGCTAGCCGCACTCTATCCTCTCTACTCACCGAATACATAGCAAAGCTCCTCTCCATCTCCCTGAACCACTCGGTAAGAGCTACCGGATCGACCTCGCCACCATATGTCTTCACGTGGCTACGGGACATCTGCGAAGCTATCCATGAGAAACTACCAGGACGGTTAGCCTCGTTGCCTGGCGGTGGAGGAGGTGGAACATTCCCGGCTTGCTGTCTTTGAGTCTCAAGCAAATGCAGAATTGCTTGCAGCACAATGTTATCAGCAGCGCTAGGTCTCACCATCCTTCAAAAGAGAAAACAAGGATTAGCTTAGCAATTAGCAATCACAAATAGACTACAAAATAAGTCCTTAGATCTACCCATCTCTCATTCATTATTTGTTTATTTGGTCAAGTTAAGGTTGGGGGTCACGTGAGTGCGTCGGGAGCAATAATGCTCTGATACCAACTGTAACACCCTGGCCCAGACCTAGGACCGGAAATGTTAGCCACGGTAGCTTGCCAGGCTATGTACTGGCCCCACAGACCAACACGAGTGCTTTCCAGCGCATTTTGTCCTCACTCATGCGCATCCCGGGAACCTTCCCAGGAGGTCACCCATCCTAAGACTACTCCCAGCCAAGCACGCTTAACTTTGGAGTTCTTTCACATGGATAACCAGAAAAGAAAGTGCACTTTGTTGATATGAGTAGTACTTTCAATCCCTTTAAACACTAGTCATATAAGCCTATCATTGGACCTCTTCAAGGGGTTACCCCACCCGAATATCCTATTCGGTTCAATGGAATATTACACACCCCCACTTGAAGAACGCAACGTCCTCGTTGCGCCTGGCAGCATCCGACCGCAGCCTAGCCAAACCAGGAATCCTCCCCCGCTTGGTTGGTGCCCCGGGTACTCCAGACCACAGGCGCTCACCAGACGGTCGCAGGGTTGCTCTGATACCAACTGTAAAACCCCTCGCGAAAGCGGAAATATAAACACACAAAAGTACTAAAAATGCAGCGGAATTTAAACTTTTTAAAGTAAACTAAACAACATGCGAGAAGTCTTAAACTGAAACGTAACTGAAACTGAAACCAAAATAGATAAGTAGCAGTTCTAAGTATCAAACCGAAACATAAATACAAGCCTGGGATGGAACATCCCTACAGGCACCAAAACAAAGTATCAAAACTACGAGTCCAGCTAAACGATAAATAAGGGTAAGTCATGATGATAGGAACATCGCTCGCTAGCTCTCGTGAACCCCGATCTCCAATCCTGCATGTACCTACATACATGAAAACATGTACGCCACAATCAGTGGAGAGTGACTAGAGTTCTCCTAACCACCTTTTGTGACAACACATAACACATAAAACAATGCAGAATACTCCAACATATAACAACATGTGAAGCATAAACAACTCATCATCTGATCTCTTACTATCATGCGATTATCATGCACGGCTCTCAACCAACTTCATAAACAAATAGGAAGGAGAGCCGGTCTCCCTACTGGTTACCCAGTCGGGGGTCTTTCAATCCAACTATTTATGAAACCGAACAAGAGTCATCCAACGCCTTGGATGATTTAACCTCAAATGACTAAACATCAATAACTCGACATGCATATCTGACACTGTACCATCATCTAGGCAAGCAGATAAACATCCATAACTCATCATGCATATCTGACACTGTACCATCATCTAGGCACGCAGATAAACATCCTTAAAACTAGCAACGGGTCCAGAGGTGAACTTAACACATATCCCATTACTACACTATGTCGGGTCCAGAGGTGAACTTAACACATATCCCAACATCTAAACAAGTAAAGGGTCCAGAGGTGAACTTAACACATATCCCTAAACTTACAATCATGAAAAGGGTCCAGAGGTGAACTTAACACATATCCCTAATCATCCAAAAGCAAAGGGTCCAGAGGTGAACTTAACACATATCCCAATACTACAAACATGTATTGGGTCCAGAGGTGAACTTAACACATATCCCAATACGCAGTCGCCGCACAACGGGTCCAGAGGTGAACTTAACACATATCCCGTGTACGACAACCGATCACGTGTCAGGTCCAGAGGTGAGCTTAACACATATCCTGACACGCCCAAGCAAAACACGTAACGGGTCCAGAGGTGAGCTTAACACATATCCCGTCACGCGACATATAAACACGTAGTGGGTCCAGAGGTGAACTTAACACATATCCCACCACGCGACAGCCATTGTAACCACTAACATCCAAAGGTAGAAACTAACCTATAGTTCTAACTTCTTAGACCTCTAATCAACACTTAATTGATCCCGGGAACTGAGACGAGGGAGAGCCGGTTTCCCTTTCGGTTACCCGACCGGGGGGTTTCTATCCTCACTCCTTTCCCGAACCCAATATGGTGTTGCCCGTATACCGGGGACCTCAAATATATATCACAGGTATACAAAGCGAATTTCAATCAAAACCGATCAACCGTTCAAAAGTTACGATCGAAAACAATAAAAAGCCTTCAGGGGTCCCCAGCCGGTCGGCAGGCAGCCGGTCGGCCGACTGGTGACCTCTCAGCCTTCTTCTTCTTTTAAAACCGAGAACACACAAGAAAGGGTTCCCAGCCGGTCGGCAGGCTGGGAAGACCTTCCCAAGCCTTCACGAAACTCGTAACCATTCCCCAAATGCGCTCCCAGCCGGCTGGCAGGCGGCCGGTCTACCGGCTGGGCTCCCTTCTATTCTATGTTCATCGCAAAAACACACTATACAAGGAAAATGACCACCAGCCGGTCGGCAGGCAGCCGGTTGGCCGGCTGGCAGTCCCAAGGCCAAATTCTCAAATTCTCGAAAAATACCCAAGATGCTCTCCCAGCCGGTCGACCGGCGGCCGGTCGGTCGACCGGCTCAGAGAGCCTGTAACGCATTTTCGCAAAAACGCAACATACGAAAACTTCAATAATCGACCTACAAACTTCAAAATTACTACACAATATATTTACCCAACAACAACAAATACTAATTACCAATAATCTACCAGCAAGTAAGTCCCATAACAATCCTCAAACGAATTTAACTTGTATCCGTCGCAAAATGAGAAAAACTGAAAATATGCTTAAGAACACATAACCATCGATTCAAGCATGAATTCATCATCATAACATCATCCTAAACATGTTACTAAGTCCTTTGATCAAGCTTTAACAACAAAAACAGAAACCACACAAGAATCGCAACAAATATGCTAATATTCACAAATAGGCCGAGTTTCTCATTATCGTCACCTCACAAGCTTATCCGGCTAAAGATCTTCCTCGAGTATGAAGCTATCAATGTCCGGGTTGTCAAATCCTTCGCCTGAAAACAAAGAAAACCGGTTTAAGAGCATAAAAACAGAATTATGAAAACAGGCTGAAATTTCGAAGTGATGGAAACGAGAAACCGAAGTGATAGATGACTTGGAAATTGAACGAGGATTCCAAAAATGTACTTACTTTTGCGATTTGAAGAACGGATGATGGAGAATTTCACAAAAGAAAGAGAGGTTTTATGGAGGTTTTGAGGATATGTTGTTTACTGTAAGAATGTTGAAGGTGGAGGATGAATGTCGACATATTAGGGGTTTATGGGGTTTTAAGGACTGTCCTTTCCGAGTAAATAAAATGGGTCGGATAAATGGAACGATGTTTAAGTCGGATATTTACATGCCAAGTTTGTATTCGTCTTAAGGACTTGAGGTTCTTAAGACGGATCTCACTTATTAAATTAAAATCTTCCGAGTTAACTTATTAAAATATTATTTTATTACTAAAATAATTTAAAACGATTAAATTGGATTTTACGAAAATACGGGATGTTACATCCATAATTTACGAAAATTCATATTCATAACATAGGATATACATGTGATAACATACTGAAAAATCTCGGCCAAAAGATGATAATGGCCATAATCTTAATGAGGAGGATTGTCCTTAAAAAAAAATTACCGAGTAATTTGATGAAATTGTGTCTATGATCTTGTGTTTAGTCGAGTTTATTTTATGGAAATCAACTTTGGAGTAGCTTAGTTGACGTATTCCTTAATCGGAATACTATTTATCACTTTGTCCTTTCGATTTCTTGTTTCTCATTTGCTTTTCATTTTCTTTGTCGATTGTTTGTTAAAATTGGCGTTTTCTTGAATATCATGTTTGAAAAACCTTTATTATTATTACTGAATTATCGGTAAGCTTTTATGCAATGTAAAATTTTGAGCACTATGTATATCATGGCCGTAATATTTTGAGCAATTAGCGCTAGCCTTTAGGATAGACGTTAATAATCTCTTATCCTTCTAATTTTCATCCATAATTATTTCTTTGAAGTTATTTTGGAAGATTTTTAAAATATTACCTAATTAACTCATATTTCTCTCACCAATTAATTACCTATTTTATTCGTATATGATTCTTCATCCTTAATTCTCCGTTAAACCAAAATTGTTCATTTTGATCTTCTTAGTTTTGTTTATGTAATCTCGTATATATTCTCGGTTAATTTGCACGGGATTGAAACCAGTATATCTAATATTAAATTATAATTTTTACCATAATTTTTCATAACAATGTTAATGAAGGGTTTTAGTTACTCATAAACTAAATATTTAGTCATACTAATCAAAATACTTTAATTAACATTTTAATTAACTTATTTATATGATCTTATGCATGCTTAAAAATGCGGAAATGGGAGAGAATTCGAGTCCTTACACTCGGTCCAAATGCTAGCAAGGATGATCCTCCAATGTTCAACAAGAACACCTCCTTTGTGATGCACCAAGACAATCCCTTAATGAACCGAAATCTTGTAGTTGCTAGACTAGAAATCGATTTCTCCTTAAACAATTCTAATCTCTCTAATTAGAATTACTATACTAATATTAAAACTTATTATTATTACTATTCTTATTATTATCACTATAATAATTTTAGAGGATTTTTATTAGTTTTTCTACACTTAGAAAATTTTGCCAACATAAGAACTAACTCATCTTATGAGCTTACCCCCATGATTTAAAGGGGTTGTCTTGGTTCTTGGGTGGCCGGGTATAGGGAGAAGCAAGAGGGAACATTTCATCCTTTCTATGTTGCTAGGGTGGCTCTAGGTTAGTGTTCTCTAGGATTATGTCTAAACATAATTATTATAGTGTATTTAACACACTTATCATCCACACCACCATATCCACTTAGCCATCCCATTTAATCCATAAAATGGATTTCATTTTACAACTTTATAAATTGTAAAATATGTATAAAATGTGACATCTTATATGTCACAAGGTAATACAATATAATTATCTTATCTTAAAACATATAAATATTTATCGTATAAATATTATATATATAATTAAAATAAATCATATTTATCAATTGACAAGTAATTCGAAATTACAATTGTAAAATGATTATTTATAATTATCGTCAATACGATTTACAACCTTTGTATTAATTATAACCCGATTCATTCTAATTACGATATTATAAAATATCGTTTATTGTTTAACAATTGACACGTTTCAATTTTAAACATAAATCTTACAATAAGATTTAACCTCTGATTTCCCGATATACGGATTTAAGGAATATGATCAAATCGTATCAATATACATTCGATCACTTTATCAATTAAGGGAATTGTCCTAAAGGTGTGACCTAAAGGGATCAACTGACCACCACCGTCATACGACAGTAATGTCAAACCCTAGCTAGCCAATCATTACCGATTAATGTTGGTCAGTTGACTAATATAAATCGTATCATCCCTTGCGCATTCTTGTTATGAGATTTAATTATGTGATCGCACTATTGTTGAGGACACATTTCCCAACAGTTAACTACTCAATATGCCTTGAATTATAATTTACAAATAAATGTTTAGAAATTTTTATTTTGATAAAGTTCTTTTAGCTTGAATTAATTATATAGCAAAAAAATTGAAAATAATAATAATAACAATAATCGTGACAAAACACTAACAAACGTAACAATATTTGTGGCAAAATACTAATAGTTTGTTACAAATGTTTAGTAAATTGTGGAAAATAAATTTTGACTATACATTATGATAATGTAGGTATTGATTAATAGTTTTTTTTTCTTACGAATCGCTTTTGTCATCAAGGCTTAGGGCGACCGTACATATAAGCTTGCAAAACACCACCAACGTGCCAATATATATAATCCCGAGGAATGCACGGGTAATAAAACTAGTTACTTCTCGATCAAATTTTTTTTATAAAACCCAACTAAAAGTAGTATTTAATTCGGGGTCGAACACGGAAAGGGTGGGGAAATTTGCCTAGTTATGTTCTAGTATTGGTCGAGTCGGGGTAAAAAGTCTTGATGAATGATGAATGATTAGTAAACTAAGCAAAAAGAAATTAACTAGATGAAATATCAAGAAAAGGGAGACTAGGGCGTCGGGGTTTCTATGAAGGGTAGACAATGAAACAAGCAAAATGGTCGACTAAGCTACTCAAGGTATCGGTCTCGGCTTATCTCCTCTTTCGAATCGACTTGCCTTAGGTCAAGGTCACCCTAGCTGTCGCTATGAGATCACTCAACAGACATAGGGGCATGCAAATGAGAGCCTTGAACTATCGCGAAAGACAAACAAAAGTGACAAACAAGCCCAACCGTCGCTGTGGCATTTCATCGAACACCTAACATACACACTATGAATAACCTCTACAAATGAGCAACTAAGTCTAAGATCAAGCAAGAAACATCATCAACTACCCAACATAGGCCCCCTAACCCTAGATATGATTTACTCACTCATGCTTAGAAGAAAAGTGCAAACAATTGGGGAGAAATGGGTAAACATGGTGAACAAAGCTAAAGTAAACAAACCACCACAAAGATTAAAGGAAATGTAAACAAATTAATTAACAAGGTAAGAGAAGGAAAAATTATACCACTAATTGCATAAAAGGTTGGAAATTGGATACACAAGAAGGTTCTCTCAAACCTCTTCAAATTACACCCAAAAACCAAATTGTAAAATAATGAAGAACTAAGAAGAAACTAGGAAAGATTAACTACAAGATTAACTAAAAGATTAAGAGAGTTATGGAGTGATTAAGTGAATAAAATGAGTTTTGTAGCCTAAAATATCTGAACAATGAAACAGTAGAAAACCCTAGAAATGCGTGCAAAAGTTGTGTAGGTAAAACTGTTCTAAGTGCGGGTTTATATAGCGCGCGAAAATCTGAGAAGGGACTCCTAGTCGGTCGACCGGCTGCCGGTCAAGGACAGGCTGAGAGCCTTGAAACTGGCTATTGGTTTTGATCTTCAATAGGCACGCCTCTAAGTCGGCTAACCACGGCTGGTGACCGGCTGAGAGTTTTGAATCTGAGTATTGTTTTTGGCACATCGATTTTTTTTAAAAACCGATGTAGTAATAATGGACAACGGTTTTTTCAAAAATCCGATGTCCTTCTTGAGCTATTTATATCGGTTGTTTGTCGCAGCCAATGTCTATTGGTGATGGTATTAATGGACATCGGTTGTTTTGTAAAACCTATGTCCATTATCTGGTTATTTACATCGGATTTCAAAGAAATATCATGTCTATGTATTTAAAAATTTTAAGTTAAACCACTCAACCCCGGGCTCACGCGATAATCTATCAAAACTCTATTTTTCGCTCAAAACCCCTCTCATCCCAAAATATTTCTCTGATCTCATCTTCATCACTCAATTGATTCTTCGTTCTTCACCATCAATCATTCTGCTTCCTCATTCTTCATCGTCCTCATCATCAACCAGCAACATATATCCTTCGTCCTTCAACATCAAACATCACCGTCTTCATCATTATTAGGTATATTTGTTGTTAATGTTTTAATTTCAGGATTAATTTGATTATTTTACTGAAATATGTAATTTTATTTGTTCTATATCTAACATTGAAGAATGTTTTAGGGTTTCATAATAAAATTGGGGGTTTGCTAATATCGTCTTCATTATTGGGGGTTTGCTAATACGGCTTAAAATGACTGCAAGCATCCTTGTTTATTGCTTTAAAACTTTGAATTGTTTGTTAATATCGTGTTCATCATTGGGGGTTTTGCTAATTTTATTATACCGATTAGGGTTACATAATAAAATTGGGGGGTTTTGCTAATATCATATTTAGTTAGTAATTATTGCATTGTTTATTTGTTTGAGTGATTATTGACTTGTACATTAGAAATACCCATATTTTGTTAAGTATAGAGGCAACTGCATGCATATGTTGGAGTATATAGTTGAGGTAGTTAACCAGGAGGGGAATTTGTATTTGGGTGTTTACTGGATTGCTAATTATGGGGGATATGTTAAATATGTAGCTGCATAGAGCTTGAATTATGAATTATTTGTCCCGAACTGTAGAATAATAAGTTTACAACTATATCAACTATTGCAGAAAATAAACGGAGATTGAGAATATGGATCGTGAATGGATGTTAGTAGATCATTTGGATCCTAAATATAGGGCAGGGGTGGAAGAATTTGTTAAATATGCTGTTTAAATTGCAGAGAATGTGGAACAAATTTTTTGTCCATGTGTTAGATGCGGGAATAATGAGTTTGTTGATGTTGTAGAATTGAAAAGTCGCCTCTTATGTAATGGTATTGACAAACGTTATACAAGGTGGATTTGGCATGGGGAGGATGGTTGCTTACTATGTGTAGTAATTTAAAGGATGATAGCGACTTTGAGAGAGAGGATTTTGCTGAAAATTACGATCAAGTAGACAATCTTATTAATGATTTGAAACGATCCACTGAAGACCTTACTGAACTTGAGAGGTTTGATAGGATGCTTGGTGATGCAGTTAAACACATATACCCAGGTTCTAGCTTCACATGTCAATCTGCAACTTTAAAATTGTATAGTTTAAAGGCGAAAAATGGATGGAGTGACAAAAGTTTCACAAGTTTGCTTGAGTTGTTGTGTAACACCCCGATTTATTAAGGAGCCTTTAGCAAGACATCCTCAATAAATTGAGCTGTTACCATCTCGGAATATCCGAGGTAGTGAATAACAAAGTAAATCAAACCAAAAATACTTTATATAAAAACTGATAAAATTTAAACCTTGTTGCTACAAAAACTACACAGCGGAATTAAAGTACAACTGATAACTACATAGTATGTGATCTACATCTAAGTCGGTCCATCCAAGTGCTCACGCCATCTCGTGTTCCCACAGCACCATCTTTCCTGTCAAACTGCTCCCCATCACGGATCATCACAGGTGTCACACGAATACACAGGGTCAACCACGAGGTTGAGTAGAAAGATAAATAAGACATAAACAACAATAAAAATGCATCCTCCTCCATCTCCACATCACAAGTCCTAGTCATCCACTTCACCTCCATCACACCACACCTCCCATCACACCACACCTTCCAACACACCACACCTTCCATGGCCATATCACAAGTCCCATATCACAAGACCCATATCACAAGACCCATTTCACAACTCCCGTTCTCCACAGTAATCAATAATAATATTACAATCCACATTACCTTCATAAACATTTATATCAATCTCATAATAAGCATCACTTACACATTTCATGTCATAACATAAATCATAATATATCCCCTACCTCGACCTGCAGAAAGACAACCGAACAGCTGCCCGAATTATTCCACCTCGAACTCAGTTCCTATAATAGTACTTAGTATTAAATTCTATTCGTACAACCAACACTACTAATTAATCACTTGATCATGTTCATAAACGATTTACTTAAAACAAATGTAAGTATGCATATCAACATGTCCCGTATACTTATTAATTGCCATTACCCAAATAACATATCGATTATCATTACCCAAAACAAATATACTATTTATAGGCTTACTAACTATAGCACCCGAATAAATAATCATTTGTTACCAATCCAATATGATATACTTAAACACCACTATTAAAGTTAAACTAATCATACAACAACAATAATATTCATAACATAAACATTGTATACATAAAAGATAATTACCATATTAATAACATTCTTACATAACTATAACAATCATAACCATAATTCTAATTCTAATAATAATAATAATAATAATAAACCTAATAATAAACAAACATTTGAAGGAAAACAACCACAACCACGAAAGTTGTAACACGCAAATCACAAAACACCGACAGCCCATTACGTTTACTCGAGCCTCACGACCACAGTCCCTGGCCAACCCTCAGCTCAGCCCCATCGACACCTCTATGACACCTAAACCACCACCACGACGTGGTGGTTGCTACCACTGTACCCCAGTGAACCCCTAGACAGTCCCCTCAACTTAACCCTTGCCCAAACCTGCTATCGACAGCTCTTCAAACAACCATGACTCTCCTGCCGTAACTCGCAAAACCCAATACTCATAGCGTGAGTGCCCTGAAAACGTGACCCCAGCCACCGGTGCAACCACCCTAACCACCCACTGACGCTACACCTGAAACCACTCACCTCCCGTGACTCCCTTGGTGACGACCACACGCCCTCGACCCAGACAAAACCCCTGAAAAACACCCACAAACACCCTTCTCTCGCGACCTCTGTTCGCCCCTGTTTCTGACCGTAAAACCCGACCCACTTCTGATGATGCTCCGACCACCCAACACCCCCTTCAAACCACCCACAACAACCTATAGGTCTTCTACTACCTTCACCCATAACTCACACCCAGAATTACACCTCAAGGTAACCAATTAAGCAAGAGTTTAACGAAATAACAACCACAGGCAGGAACAGAGTATTGCTATTAGAAACCTACTGTCGACTTTCATGGCCATCGATACGGTAGTTATGGTGGTCCTATGACGGTCTTAAAATGATAAATATGATATCCATAGAGCATGAATTACCCTCAACAACACGACTTTAATCGACAAAGTGATAAAAGATCGTAAACACTTACAAGCTTCCTATCGTGCAACTCTTGAAGAGACGATGGTGGTGATGAAATGGTGATGGCGTTCTTACTTGTTATTCCTTCTCTCTTGTCACGGCCACAGTAAGTCAAGATTTGTTGATGAGAGGAGGCAGGAAAGGGGCAGCCGAGTGAAGGAGAAAGGGGCAGCCGAGTGAAGGAGAATTAGGGTTTGGAGTTTTGTCAGGTGTTTGTCGATGGATGAAAACGTTGAGTAGCATATGACGGTAGGTAGTATTAGGGTTCGTTGTTGCTCTCATTCGTTGATGCTTATACGGTTAACATCACCCATCAACCACTAATCATAAGGCCCAAACCCGGCCATCACGCATCCCAAGATATAAAACACTGGTTCACTCATAACATATAAAATATAAAAACCTTTATTCGATAAATTAATTATCGAATACCGTCAATATAAATAATAAATATTAAAAGGAAAACGGGGTATTACAGTCTTCCCCTCTTAGAATGAACTTCGTCCCGAAGTTCACCATCCAATGGTCCACAAACTGGTTACTAGGCACATAAGGAACACAATAGGCGACACCACATAACGTCAAAACTAGTAAGGGTACTTTAAAACACGAATGTTACATTCTACCCCCGTTAAGAAAACTTTGTCCCCAAAGTTTAACGTATACTAAATTAACAAAATAAAGTGCACAACAGGAATAAACAGGAGTATCGAATGTATACAAATAATCACGACGTACCACTTAGCCATGTAAAACAACTAGACATATCATAAATCAAAAGATTTTACAATCCTTTCCTCCTTAAAACACGGTTACGTCCCCGTAACCTCATTATACGATTCCCAGCTCGTAACTCCGTCTTACTCATTACTTTTTCTCGTACTATCTCACTCCCAGTAGCCAAGTATCGCACTCGTCGTCGAATCTAAGACCAAGTACAAGGGGTGAGTGAACTGGCGGAATAACCCGCGAAACCCTATATCCATCTCAATAACGATTTCGAACTCATAAAATATAACCCAATAACCATGGTCACTCTAGACCAGAAACATAACTTGGCTCAATGGCCCCATAACTCAATAATAGCACCCAATCTCAATCTCCATCTCCAAATCAGTATCAATATCGTCAAGGTTCACAGAACCGTGCTCAGCACTTAAAGTATGAACCTTAAGCTACTCACCCACAAGTAAGGTCAAAGAGAACAGTAAAAGAAAATGTAATACCAATCATACACAATCCAAAATATCAATCCCCTGTAACTCGTATGCTCGGCTTCGGTCTTAAACAAGCATTATAAAGATTCTTACACCAGAAATACTCGTGTTCATTCGTAACACAACCAAATAATATCAATATTCACAATTTGCAAGACACCTTCCATCTGCAAACTAGTCAAATGCTCACAATAAAAGCACAATCGATGACTCATACCATATGGATACTACTATACATTCAATAACATTCACAATAACAACTCCTCAATAATTACCAACACATAATTAGTCATCATACATGTCAAGCTTGAATGAAGATTGGTGCACCTAGACTCCGGTAAATAAATGAATACATATACATATATCCCGTACAAGACTAAATTAATAAGATTGATAGAATCATGTTACGCAGTAAAACAGAATCAGAATAGCCAACACTTACGTGTCCTTGAAATTTTAACTCAAACTCAGCCTATTTCCAACAATGTAGACAGTCAGCAAGCTCGCATATGATAAGGGACAATTTAAAACATTTCATATTCATAATCGTATTGTAGAACCAAATCATGTTTTATAAAATACATCGAGTAAAATTAGTTAACGTACTTAAACATAGAGCATTGACCTATTTCATGAGATATACACAAATCATAAACTACAAGACCGTTTAACATTATTCCTAGATATCAATAGGTTAAAACCACTTAACTACACGCCTCATCCATTCACATTACATCATTTATCATGAACTGGTAATATATATGTCTTGTAAATTAAGGGTGGATATAATATGCAGCAATTAAACATCGGGCAGGATTTCGTCAGCACTTAGCTACAGAATTTGTTATGTTGCAACAATCACAATAATTATCAGAACGTCAAGCGTTATCATGAATACTCATCACTTGGAAAACATTTTGAACCTTTGAACCCTTGAAGTAGTCAATTGTGGCAATTATAAACATGAATCACAAGATAATTTTACAAGCTATAGATCTAACAAAACTACACGGAGACATTCTGACCTCATTTACTAAAACATTACTCTTGTAAGTTGTAGCTCATGAATTATGAAAATTTAACGATAAAAGTAAACGAATTCACAAGACTAGTATTTCCATAAATCACATGTCAACTAGTTAGTATTCAATATATTAGGATCAGATTCTAAACTTAGCAAATGCAGTTCAATTGTGACATAACAATATGCATGAATGTGTTATAAAGAATATTATCTCGGTGAACCAGACAACGATATTGTAATACCCCGTATTTTAGACTCGGTCAACGGCAGTCAAACCATGTTTTCTACAAGTATTTCAAATAGAATGTTTATAAAATATTTTACGTAATTTGTTATTGTTTTATAAGTCGTATTTCTACGCTTATTTCGTATTTCATAATCATTTATATATTTGACGATTATTTCTTAAATGACAGTTCATTCATATTTCTTTAATTTTGATAATATATTAAATAAACTTCCTATTTTATATTTAATTCTCATCTATACTTGTTTTATTATTTAAGTCGTAATTATATTTAAATCCTAATTTTTTTATATATACTCTTATGTAAGTGTTGATAATTTTATAATTTAATTAATTTATATTTACTATTGCTGAGTGACGTAATTTTATTATTATTATTATTATTATTATTTATTTGTCGCGTTTATTTTAAGTTACGAGTCGAAAACGGTGAATGGATCTCAAATACCTAGAGATGCGTAATGGACTTTTAGTGATGGGCTTGGACTCGGGATAGGGTAGTAAGAGATCGGAAATGATAGCAACCTAAAAACACTTGTAACCCATCGACTTAATACCCTCCCAAAACCCTAATATCTAATTCTACCTTGCCTCCATCAACGTAATACCTTATGAACCCTACTCACCCTCAAGCTCCGTCTGCCTCCACACCTCTCATACACCAAAAGATCCCTAGCCTATCGTGTGTTAGAAGAGAAAATAAGAAGGGAAAACAACGCAAGTTTACACTCATCGTTCAACCCTCGCGTGACTGTAAGTCGTGTACCTCGTTTCTTTCATTTTTCAGACCATCGTCTTAGTGTGCTATGTTTATGAGTAATATTTGCATTACGTATAACATATCTATCATCTTAAAATCCGTATAGGGCCATCGTAACCGTCACAATAATTGATGAAAGTGTCGACAGAAACAATGTTAATCGTACTCTGTTCTGCATATTGTTCTCTTTTCGTTTGTCACTGTTTGTTCCTGTTTTGATTTAATTCTTAAGTGGGTTTATTTTCTTTTGGTAGTGGTGTAATAATAGGTGATGCTGGTGGTGGTAGAGTGGTGTATGGTGGCCGAAGGGGACTGTTTTGTGAGCGTAGCAGAGGGTAGGAGCAGGGAGGTCGTGTTTGTTGCAGCGGTTTTGGGGAGGTGTTTTCAAAGGGGCTGAATGGCGTCGAAGCACGGTGGGTGTCACCAGGGGGTCGTGGGTAGTGAGAGGTGTCGTGGTAGGTGGTTAGTCGTGGTAATGGAAGTGTTAGGACGTTGTTTGGGAGCGGGTTTACAGAGGGGCAGAAACTCGATTACGATATGTTGTTTGTTGGTAGGGTGTTTGCCACGGGTTTCGAAAGCTAGTGTGGGTGAGTCAGGTGTCGAGGTAAGTGTCGTTTGGTACATCATGGTGCAGTGGTCACAACCACCGTGGGTGAGTGGTGGTTGTGGCCCTATAGGGTGGTTGCTATGGCTGTCAAAACAGGTTGGTCAGGGGGAATAAGATCGTGGTCTGTACGTGTATGGGGTGTTTGAGGGCCCTGATGTGGCGTTTTTGGGGGTTGTCTAGGGCGGTAATAGCGTGGGTAAGGTAGTTGGTACTACAAGGAGTGGGTATAGGACTGTTATGGGTACCATGGGTGGCCTGAATGGTGGTCGAATTGTCGAGAAAACAAGTGCAGGCTGTTGTGTCGTGGGCGAGGGGCTGTTGCGCGTGTATGAGTTGCGGCTGTTTTGCATATTTCGTTTGTATGTATCGTTTTGCTAGTACCTTGTCATGTTGTGTATTATTATTATTATTATTATTATTATTATTATTATTATTATTACCATTATGATTGTGTTATTATATTATTAACTTATTAATACTAATGCTAGTATTATTGTTGTTACTAGTATGGATATTAATTGTTATTATTTCCTAATAATCATTATCATTATGGGTAATATTATTAAGGTAATTTATGCTTTGTATTATTATTCATATTATGATTGTTGTGTTTGGTTATTTTAATATAGTTATTGATGCGTGTCTATTTTATGATGTTTTTCATCTATTTTTACACGCATTTGGTCGCTCATTTACTATGTTTTAGCCCTTATTTCTCAACAATCGTGTACTTTCATATTTTTATGCACTTTTGCAGATTTATGCGGAAAAGGGACGATTTAGCACCAAATTCATGTCCTCGAGTCTTTTGCAAAATTAAGAAACGAAGGAAAGTCAACTGGAGTCCTTATTTAAGTACCAAGAGTCAAATCAAGAAGAAAACCGGAGATTTTCTATGCGGATACGGTCGACCGACCTACAATATGGGTCGGCCGACCAGGCCCAATTTTTATGAAGTCCAAAATCTTGAAGAAAGGCCAGAATTTGCTTAAGCCCGTAAAAAAGGTCGACCGACCCACCAAAGTGGTCGACCGACCTCCGCGAAGCCCAGAAAGAGTTTTCGGAAATAGTTTAGAAGTGTGAAGCCTTTAGGAAACTCTAATTTTCTACCCTATATAAGCTAATCTTATGATTAGGGTTTGGCATTCAGTTCTTAGTTAATGAGCTACAATAAAGTCACAATCAAATTTTATTCCGTCTTTAGTTTATTTATAATCTTTCAATAATTCTCAAGCATTCAGTAAAGTTTGTTCCTTTCTGCCTTAATTCCGACTTTGGTAATTACTCTTTTAATCTAGTTTTATTATTGTTCTTATTACTATTGCATTCAATTAAGATAGAATTCTCAAGCTTTATTGAATCTTGCATGCTTAGGTTATTTACTATGTTTCCCATGTTTATTGATGCCCGTCGTTGAGGGTACCAAAGATAAATTTATATTCCTAACTTAAACAATTAGATAGTGAAAGTCAGGGTCGAACCACAAGGAGGTGGGGAATGTTTATTGTCTTAATGTTAATGTTTAAAGGTAACAAATTTGGGGGTTGATTGGTTGATTACTATATCTAAAGAAAAGATTAAAATAAAACAAGAATTAAAAGATGAGAATAAAGTATAATAAAAGAGGATGCTAGGATGTTCGGGTAATAAATAGCTAAGGCAAAATAAATCCTAAGGTCAACATGTATTGCAGTCGCGTAAGGGAGTGTAACATATCTTTTTAGGTCTATGCTACCTAATAGCTCCTTTCGGCCTATGCTATTAGTTCCTAGGTCTCACAATTATTGGGTGTCAACAATAAGGGTGATTCCCAAATCCCAGGTTACATACCTTTCAGCCTTGAGTAACCTATCCGTCTTAAAGTGTAAACCAATGCCCTTCCCGTATCTTTCAATCTTGGGTAGGTCATTACTAACATCCTACAAGTCTCCTATTGGTCTCATTACAGGATATTATAATTTATAAGAAAAGACGAAATAAGAAAACAGACGCGAGTGGTCGACCGACCGGCTACTCCAGTCGGCCGACCACGGCCTCGGTCGACCGACCGACTATTCCAGTCGGCCGACCGGGGTCCTGCTACAGGTCGGGTTTTTCGGATTTTATCTACCTATGCATATTATTCCCTACATCCTAACATATGAAAATTAGTTACTCATAATTGTTAAGACGAATATAAAATTGGGAATAAACATGAAAAACATAGTAAATAATCTAAGCATGCAAGATTCAAATAAAGCTTGGGATTCTAACTTAACAATTGTAATAAAAGCAATAAGAACGATAATGAAACTAGATCAAAGAAGAATTACCACAATTGGAATTAAGGTAGAACGGAATCAACTTTATTGAATACTTGGGAACTATTGAAAGATTGCAAAACTAAAAATATATGATGAGATTTAAGATAGTAAAAAGATGGTGTATTCGATAGATCTAAGATGCAAAACCCCAATCACAAGATTAGTTTATATAGGGTAAAAACTAAGAGTTTCCTAAAGATTCTAATTCTACTTTATTTCCGAAAAAGACTCGCATGGGCTTCGTTCTGGTCGGCCGACCCGTTTAGCTGGTCGGTCGACCGCTTCTTGTTGGACTTCTCTTATTTCCGGCCTTTCTTGGAAATTGGGCTTCATGAAAATCAGGCCTGGTCGGCCGACCCGTTTGGGTGGTCGGTCGACCGCTTCCTCTGGGAAGTCTTCGGTTTTCCTCTTGGTTTGACTTTTGGTACTTGATTTTGACTCCAGTTGACTTTCCATTTATTCCTTAATTGAGCAAAAGACTTGAGGATACGAATTTGGTGCTAAATTGCTTCTTTTCCGCATAAATCTGCAAAAATGCATAAAAATACGAAAGTACACAATTTGTGGGAAATAAAGGCTAAAACATAGTAAATGAGCGACCAAATACGTGTAAAAATAGATGTAAAACATCATAAAATAGACACGTATCATTTATTCCTGTCTTTATTATCGTTTCAATTACCATGCGTAGCTAAATTTCATATGTTAGGATGTAGGGGATGAATATGCATAGGTAGTAGAAATTCCGAGACCGACTTGTAGCAGAGCCGTGGTCGGCCGACTCAAATAGTGGGTCGGTCGACCAAGGCGGTGGTCGGCCGACCGGAGTAGCTGGTCGGTCGACCCACTCGCGCACGAATCCTGTTTCGTCTTTCCTTGTTGACTATAATATCCTACAATGAAACTGAAAGGAGACACTTAGGACGTTAGTAATGACTTACCCAAGATTGAGAGATACGGGAAGGGCATTGGTTTACACCTTAAGACGGCTAGGTTACTTAAGACTGAAAGGTATGTGACCTAGGATTTAGGAATCACCCTTATTGTTGACACCCAATAATTGTGAGACCTAGGAACTAATAGCATAGGCCGAAAGGAGCTATTAGGTACCATAGACCGAAAGGATATGTTACACCCCTTACGCGACTGCAATACATGTTGACCTTAGGATTTATATTACCTTAGCTATTTATTACCCAAACATCCTAGCATCTCTTTTAATATAGTTTTAATCTCATCTTTATTTTCTTGTTTTATTTTTATCTTTGCTTAGACTTAGTAATCAACCAATCAACCCCCAAATTTGTTACCTTAAAACATTAACACCAAACAATAAACATTCCCCACCTCCTTGTGGTTCGACTCTGACTTTCACTATCTATTGTTAAAGTTAGGAATTATAAATTTATCTTTGGTACCCTCAACGATGGGCATCAAATTTTGGCGCCGTTGCCGGGGAGGTGACGCCAGTGTTTATTGTTTTTGTTTTTGTTTCTCTTTGTTTAAGGAACTTTTTGTTCCTTAAACCTTCTCACCTTTTTCTTGTAGTTTCCATCTTATGCGCAGGTCAGTTCAAGGAGAACTCCTACCACTTGACCACGAGCTTGAGAGGACTCTTAGAGAAAGGAGAAAGCAACTTCTAGCAAATCAGGAAGGAGGTTCATCATCCTCCTTATTTCAAGAAGACTTATTTGAACAACCATCATTACCATCTTCACCAAAAACACCACCTTCACAACCAAATTCACCCAACAATCCACTTTCACCAAGAACACCACCTTTTACCTACTTTCCAGTTTTTCCAAAAGAAGAAGAAAACATGACAGAGGAAGCTACTATTGCCAGTCACTCCATGCCTCATGCAAAGGACCTATACAAAGGGTTCACTTTACCTGCAGGTACTGGGAAGCCATTTGAGGCCAAGCCTGCCTACATTACTATGGTTGAAAGAAACCAATTTGGAGGCTCAGCCAATGAGGATGCTGCAAAGCATATTGAAATCTTCACAGATTACATATGCTCTATTGCACCCCAAGAAGGAGTGACGCAGGACCAGATTAAGCAGACCATGTTTATCTTCTCTCTTAGGGACGCTGCGAGGGAGTGGTACAGAGATTTGGACCGCACTGTTGCGGGAGTCACGGATTGGAACACCCTAGCCTTAGCATTCTACAGAAAATACTATTCTGCATCCAAGACTAATGCTTTAAGGGCGCAGATTACAAATTTTAAGCAGGGCCCCAATGAGGACTTTAGTGAGGCGTGGGACAGGTTCAAGAGACTTGTTCGATCCATACCACACCACGGATTCGAACAATGGTTTCTTTGTAACCAGTTCTACAATGGCCTTTACGATGACAACATGGCCTATCTAGATGCTGCAGCTAATGGGAGATTCCAAGATAATTCCGGAGAGACTAAGGGTCTCAAATTGATAGAGGATGTTGCTGTACACTGTGCTGAACATGGAACTTCCCGAGGCAATCAAAGGAAATCTGAGTATAACCTATCAGTAATTGAGGCCTTGACAGCCAAGTTAGAGAAACTAGAGGCTGGAGGGAAGTTCGATCTAGGAAGTGGGAGCAAGGGAGGAATTTATCAGGTGAACGCCGTTCAAGACGGACCCTTTGCTTGTGAGAGGTGCGGTGGAGAAGGGCACGTGTCGAAATTCTGTACTTCATCCAATGAGACATGTGCCGCTTTTCAACACTATCGTGGGAACAATTTCTATGACCCAAATAATAATAATGTCCATCCCAACATGAGGTGGACAAGCCAGAATGTTCTCAACCCACAACACATGCGAGGCGCTTTAACAACTAAACATGCGAAAGATAAAACATAGATAAGTATAAGTAAACTATACAAAAGCAGCCTGGGATAGCATATCCCTACAGGCACAAATACTGAAATCATAAAACTAACGTCTAGCTAACGAATGGGTAAAGTCATCGACGAAGGATCATCGCTCGCTAGCCTCAACGTAACCCCCTGCAAACAGCATCTAGTACCTACACACATACAACATGTGCGCCACAGTCAGTGGGGAGTGACTAGAGTTCTCATAGCCACCTAATGTCATACAACATAGAACATGAAATTACAAATATCATACTCCAACATAAACAATCATGTGAAGCATTTATCTCAACATCTCGATCTCCTATCATCATGCGAATACTATGCAAAGGCTCTCAACCAACTTCGGAAACTATTTGGAAGGAGAGCCGGTTTCCCTTCCGGTTGCCCGGCCGGGGGGTCTTTCAATCCAAACCATTTACGAAACTGAATAAAGAGTCATCCAATGCCTTGGATGAACAATACTATAAGCAAGGTACTAAACTCATCAATATCAATGCAACATACATATCTGACACTGTACCAACTCTAGGCAAGCAGATAACAACGGCAAGTATATAACACTGTACCCTATCCTAGGCAACTATATACCCTATCAGCAATTAGTATCCATATGCACAATTACACCTTATAAAAACAAAGGCAACCAAAAGCTGTGACCCAATCCTAATCACAGTTTCACAACAATACACCTCAAATACAAAGGCAAACAAGACTGTAACCTAATCCAAATTACAGTCCCACCACAATACATACCCCATAATCCAAAGGCAAGCAAGACTGTAACCTAATCCAAATTACAGTCCTACCACAACATACCCCATAATCCAAAGGCAACACAGAACTGTAACCTAATCCAAATTACAGTCCTACAACAATACAATACATTCCAAAATGTGACCTAATCCAAATCACAGTTCTACAACACATTACACGACAAAACTATGACCTAATCCAAATCATAGTCCTACAATTTCAGTACCAAACAACCTCAATTCATAACTAGCTATGCCACGACGTATACTTAAACCAACACTTAATTGACCCCGGGAATTAAGCCGAGGGAGAGCCGGTTTCCCTTTCGGTTGCCCGACCGGGGGGTCTCTATCCTCACTCTATTCCTGAACCCAATATAGTGCCGCCCGAACCTCGGGGACTTCAAACAAGTATACGAAGCATACGGAAAAAGAATCAATACAATCCGACTTGAAATTCATAAGTTACGAAGCAAATACTACGATCAGGGGCTCTCAGCCGGTTGGCCACAGGCGGCCGGTCAACCGGCTGAGAGTCCTTTTACTCTCTAGCCGACAGCGCAAAAACAACGCAATAGGTGTCCCAGCCGGCCGGCCGGCTGCCGGTCCACCGGCTGGGGACCCCTTCTCCCTTTCTCCACAAACACACATAAAACACAATTGGGACTCCCAGCCGGCCGGCTGCCGGTCCACCGGCTGGGGGACCTTTTTCCCAAAATTCGCAAAATTCACTCAACACCAAGAGGGGCTCTGAGCCGGCTGGTCGGCCGCCGGTCGGCCGACCGGCTCAGAGTCTCTGAACGTGTTTTTTCGCCATTTTCGCCATTCTCAAATCCTTTCCATTCTTTAATAAACCGTCTTAAACACGATTCTACACAACAACACCACATTACCCACATATACACAACATCAAATAAGCATATGAACATGTATACGGACAATCAATTCGTGACTTGACACAAAATCACCAATTTAACCGGTCTTAACATTTATACTCTTAAATCTCATTCCTCATCAAAATCATCAATAAAACTTCATAATATCAGTTTATAAAAACATCATAAGAACATTCAGAACTTAAGGATTAACTAACATTCATCAAAACATAACAAAATCACATAAAGTGCTAATTTAGACAAAAGGCCGAGTTTTCTCATTATCGTCACCTTTACTCCGCGAATGCTCCGGTTTACTCTTCAAGGATCACAAGCTCTTCCTCTGGGTTGTTATTAGCTCCACCTTCAAGCACAAAAACACGGATTAAAGTGATAATTTCGTGATTAAGGCAAAACAGCCCCGAAATGAAGTTTCACGAAATTGAAAACGAAAGTGATAGAAAGATCATAAATGAAGAGAGGAATGCGATGGTGAAAACCTTGAGTCAAACCGAGTTGAAACGAGAAAATGGATGATGATTTAGTGAAGATGAAAAGAGTGGAAATGGAGGAAAACAAGTTACTGTTTTATTATTTGGTGAAGGGGTTTCAACGTGATAAAGAAGAAGGAGGGTGTCCTTTATGGACTTGAGTCGGGTTTGTAAAATGTAAGGAGCGGACAACTTAAAACGGAACTTTAACGTCGTTATATCTTAAAATAAAACTTACGGTTATTATTAAATTATTATTAAACTCCGTAAATAACTTTATTTTATTAAAATATTTCTTTACGAAAAATACGGGCTGTTACACCTACTCAACCGCGAGGTTGACAGTGTATTCGTGTACACCTACGATGATCCGGAATGGGGAGTAGATTCTACATGTCAGAGACAGATGAGCTAGGAGCTGGGGCAGGAATGTGAGATGCATACTTTGGACCGGCTTAGAATTATATCACATCTAGAGGAGTCATCAGTTGTATTTCTTTTCTATTATGTAGTACTGTAATAACCAAGTTTAAATTTTATCAGTTTTTATATAAAGTACTTTGGTTTGTTTTACTTTGTTATTCACTACCTCGGACATTCCGAGATGGTAACAGCTCTATTTATTTGGGAATGTCTTGCTAAAGGCTCTTAAATAAATTGGGGTGTTACAGATATACCATAAATGTATGAAAGAACATTAACACGATTCTCATTGTTCAGAATAATCACCATTACCTATAACAATTAGATCGCTATATCATGCTAACCAGTTTACCAGTCAAATTTCATTCTACCTTTGTCAAGACTCGGCTCTGATAAACATGTTGCTAACATCACACACGAATATCACCTCATTACTTTGAGGTCATACATTAGAAAATAAGAGCGTTTGTATTACTGAAGCGGTTTTATATAACTTGACGAAATCAGCCAGGTCACATTATCATATGGTAAGGTTCATATTCAATGCAAATGTCGTCTATACATGTTACTAATGCCATATCATGATACCACGTGGTCACATCACATAATTCGTATTTGATTAAACTTTTACATAGAACTTACATAACTTATGATTCCAGCACTCAAACATCATGTTGCAACTTCCACGAATTATAATTAAATAAACGTTCAGCCATTTTGTGAACCATTATAGTTTTTGAGAAATATGATGGATTCTCTAATCATAGGAAAAGAATAAAATGCAAAACTTAAGGAAATTATTTATACCAAATTGGTTTGAACAGAAACTTTACAGCAATAAAATAGGAAACTGGCAACTTGCAAAAATCACTTTTAATTAACGACTTGTTAAGATTTTACGTGACTTATCATTTGGGAACGTGAATAAATATATTAAACATTGGAGTTGGTATTATACATAAACAATAGATACATTTTAAATGGTTCATCGTTCAAAAACATGGATAAAACAGAACTGTGCAGTGACAGTCTGACCACTGTCGACTAAAATATTTATTTCTCTCAAAATATCGTTCACCTTAACATGAGACCAAAGCATTGGAAAGCTGAATCAGAAGGTTATCACACATAAAATTTTCATATCCATATGAAGAACACATTTTAGATGACAACCAGTACAAATAGGATAACATTCTGGACTTTTATTAAAATTTTGGTTCCATTAAAATTACTTCATATTATCGTATTAAACACAAACATTATTCCTCCAAAACGTGTTGACATACCATCGAAGCATCGAAATCACGTTGCACCATAATACCATTTACTCATCATTTCATTCTGTAATAGTCATCTAAAGCACGGTAAAGATTGCGAAACAGAAAAGTAGATCATCTAAATGACTGAATATTTATATATGTACATACAAATGTAACACATAACTATATATCACTCATGGCTTGGGCAGCACATTCCGCATATCACTAGACATGAATTACTATAACATTTAAATCCGATCGTTCATATCCAAATACCAAGCAATATATTACAAAATTACGTTAGTCATTTAATAACTAGATATCATATAGGCAATTCGAGACACCAAAATCACATGATCATAGCACTTTAATAAATATACACCCATTCCCTGAAAATTTCAATTCGATCATCTCAGTCAGCATTTCAATATCAGTCGTATTCTTCTTATGCACATCATCATACTTGTCAAGCTTATGTTTCAAACTCGTAGTCCAGTTTTCATGTCCTCAGTACTTGAAGTAATACATATCTCAATCACATTCAATATCCATCTCATGATTCACAATATAGATTACCAACCATATTCTTTCACAGCGCATCATTAACCATGTATCACATCATTACTTACCTCATTCCGGTCCTGCAACTGTTAATACAACATATATTGGGTCTTTTCCTTTATTCTATGCTACCCACGCTCTACATCTCTCAAGGTAACCAGGCTAGACTGAAAGGGCCAGCGGCTTGGTTTGAGGGGACCCCTAACTCATCCCAATCCTAGGGCTCCTGACAGTTACTAACCTGGGGTTCATTTTATTAGACTCTTTCTACGTTCATTATTATTCATTTGGTTTAAGTCTAAGGATCGTTGGGCTCTGATACCACTTTGTAACACCCCGATTTATTAAGGAGCCTTTAACAAGACATCCTCAATAAATTGAGATGTTACCATCTCGGAATATCCGAGGTAGTGAATAACAAAGTAAATCAAACCAAAAATACTTTATATAAAAACTGATAAAATTTAAACCTTGTTGTTACAAAAACTACACAGCGGAATTAAAGTACAACTGATAACTACATAGTATGTGATCTACATCTAAGTCGGTCCATCCAAGTGCTCACGCCATCTCGTGTTCCCACAGCACCATTTTTCCTGTCAAACTGCTCCCCATCACGGATCATCACAGGTGTCACACGAATACACAGGGTCAACCACGAGGTTGAGTAGAAAGATAAATAAGACATAAACAACAGTAAAAATGCATCCTCCTCCATCTCCACATCACAAGTCCCAGTCATCCACTTCACCTCCATCACACCACACCTCCCATCACACCACACCTTCCAACACACCACACCTTCCATGGCCATATCACAAGTCCCATATCACAAGACCCATTTCACAACTCCCGTTCTCCACAGTAATCAATAATAATAATACAATCCACATTACCTTCATAAACATTTATATCAATCTCATAATAAGCATCACTTACACATTTCATGCCATAACATAAATCATAATATATCCCATACCTCGACCTGCAGAAAGACAACCGAACAGCTGCCCGAATTATTCCACCTCGAACTCAGTTCCTATAATAGTACTTAGTATTAAATTCTATTCGTACAACCAACACTACTAATTAATCACTTGATCATGTTCATAAACGATTTACTTAAAACAAATGTAAGTATGCATATCAACATGTCCCGTATACTTATTAATTGCCATTACCCAAATAACATATCGATTATCATTACCCAAAACAAATATATTATTTATAGGCTTACTAACTATAGAACCCGAATAAATAATCATTTATTACCAATCCAATATGACATACTTAAACACCACTACTAAAGTTAAACTAATCATACAACAACAATAATATTCATAACATAAACATTGTATACATAAAAGATAATTACCATATTAATAACATTCTTACATAACTATAACAATCATAACCATAATTCTAATTCTAATAATAATAATAATAATAATAATAATAATAATAATAAACCTAATAATAAACAAACATTTGAAGGAAAACAACCACAACCACGAAAGTTGTAACACGCAAATCACAAAACTGCAACAGCCCATTACGTTTACTCGGGCCTCACGACCACAGTCCCTGTCCAGCCCTCAACTCAGCCCCATCGACACCTCTATGACACCTAAACCACCACCACGACGTGGTGGTTGCCACCACTGTACCCCAGTGAACCCCTAGACAGTCCCCTCGACTTAACCCTTGCCCAAACCTGCTATCGACAGACCTTCAAACAACCATGACTCTCCTGCCGTAACTCGCAAAACCCAATACTCATAGCGTGAGTGCCCTGAAAACGTGACCCCAGTCACCGGCCCAACCACCCTAACCACCCACTGACGCTACACCTGAAACCACTCACCTCCCGTGACTCCCTTGGTGACGACCACACGCCCTCGACCCAGACAAAACCCCTGAAAAACACCCACAAACACCCTTCTCTCGCGACCTCTGTTCGCCCCTGTTTCTGACCGTAAAACCCGACCCACTTCTAATGATGCTCGGACCACCCAACACCCCCTTCGAACCACCCACAACAACCTATAGGTCTTCTACTACCTTCACCCATAACTCACACCCAGAATTACACCTCAAGGTAACCAATTACGCAAGAGTTTAACGAAATAACAACCACACGCAGGAACAGAGTATTGCTATTAGAAACCTACTGTCGACTTTCATGGCCATCGATACGGTAGTTATGGTGGTCCTATGACGGTCTTAAAATGATAAATATGATATCCATAGAGCATGAATTACCCTCAACAACACGACTTTAATCGACAAAGTGATAAAAGATCGTAAACACTTACAAGCTTCCTATCGTGCAACTCTTGAAGAGACGATGGTGGTGATGAAATGGTGATGGCGTTCTTACTTGTTTTTCCTTCTCTCTTGTCACGGCCACAGTAAGTCAAGATTTGTTGATGAGAGGAGGCAGGAAAGGGGCAGCCGGGTGAAGGAGAAAGGGGCAGCCGAGTGAAGGAGAATTAGGGTTTGAAGTTTTGTGAGGTGTTTGTCGATGGATGAAAACGTTGAGTAGCATATGACGGTAGGTAGTATTAGGGTTCGTTGTTGCTCTCATTCGTTGATGCTTATACGATTAACATCACCCATCAACCACTAATCGTAAGGCCCAAACCCATCACGCATCCCAAGATATAAAACACTGGTTCACTCATAACATATAAAATATAAAAACCTTTATTCGATAAATTAATTATCGAATACCGTCAATATAAATAATAAATATTAAAAGGAAAACGGGGTATTACAGTCTTCCCCTCTTAGAATGAACTTCGTCCCGAAGTTCACCATCCAATGGTCCACAAACTGGTTACTAGGCACATAAGGAACACAATAGGCGACACCACATAACGTCAAAACTAGTAAGGGTACTTTAAAACACGAATGTTACATGTTGGGTAAGATTTTACCATATGGCAATGAACTCTCTAACCGTAGCTATGACGCTGATAAAATATTGTGTCCAATAGGAGTTAATTATGTAGAGATACATTCATGTCGTAATGATTGCATTTTGTTTCGAAAAGATTATAAAGATTTAGACAAATGTCCAAAGTGTAGGGCTTCACATTACATATTGCCTAAAAAAAATTCTAAGAATAATATAGGGGTCCCAGTTAAAGTTTTGTGGTATCTTCCCATTATCCCTAGATTTAAACGAATGTTTTCAAGTTTAAAAGATGCGAAAAACTTGATTTGGTACACTGATGGTAGAATTTCAGATGACGAAATTCGTCGTCCTACTGATTCAACTCAGTGAAAAACCATAGATTATTTGTTTCCTGAATTTGGATGTGAGGCTAGAAATTTAAGGCTCGGACTATGTATTGATGATATGAATCTGTTTGATAATCTAAGTAGTCAGTCGAGTACGTGGCCGGTTTTGCTAACAATTTATAATCTGCCTCCTTGATTATGCATGAAACGTAAATATCTTATATTGTCACTACTGATTTCGAGACCTAAGCAACCTGGAAATGATATAGATTTTCCTTGAACCATTGATCGATGATTTGAAGTTATTGTGGGATGAAGGGGTAGAGGTATATGATGCTTATCGCTGTGAGACTTTTAACCTACGTGTCATGATATTTTGCACCATTAATGATTTTCCAGTTTACGGCAACTTATCTGGTTATACTGTGAAAGGGGCTAAAGCGTGCCCAATTTGTGAAGAGGATACGATTTCTGATCATTTAGTTCATGGAGGAGAGAATGTTTACCTTTGTAGCCTAAGATTGCTACACCGCTCACACCCTTATAGGAAAAAAAATGAAGCCTTTTAATGGGAAACAAGAACTTAGAAACCCTCCAAAAAATTTAAGTGGGAAAGAGGTTTTTGAAAAAGTGAAAAACATTGAAAATAATTTTGGAAAACCATATAAAAGGCGAAGTAGTGGGACATTATACAAGAAGAAGTCTGTATTTTGGGATTTACCATATTGGAAACATTTGTCCGTGAGACATTGTATTGATGTCATGCATGTGAAGAAATATGTGTGTGATAACATTATTGGCACACTTCTCAACATCCCTCGTAAAACTAAGGATGGTGTCAAAGCTACAGAAGATATGGTTGCTCAAAATATACGACTAGAATTAGCACCACAAATTAGAGGTTCAAGAACCTATTTAGCCCAGCTTGTCTTTCTCTGTCAAGAAATGAGAAAAGAAGTGTGTGTGAATATTTGCATGGGGTGAAGGTACCGCAAGGCTATTCATCCAACATAAAAAAATCTTGTGTCTTTGAAAGAGTTAAAACTGGTTGGTTTGAAATCACATGATTGTCATACTTTAATGCAACAACTACTTCCAGTGGCGCTTCGTGGAGTTCTGCCTAATCCTGATCGCAGAGCTATTACTAGGCTTTGCTATTTTTCCAATGCAATATTTAGCAAAGTTGTTGACTCAGAGACCTTGAATACATTACAACGAGATGTTGTTACTACTATGTGTGAACTTGAGATGTTTTTTCCTCTTTCCTTCCTTGATATAATGCAGCACCTAGTAGTACATTTGGTGAGGGAAATTAAGATTTGTGGACCAGTTTTTTTAAGAAACATGTATCCATTTAAGCGATATATGAAGTCCTTAGCCGGAAATGTAAAAAATCAAAACAGGCCAGAAGGTTGTATGATTCAAGGGTATGTGGCGGAAGAGGCGCTAGATTTTGTCAATGACTACATGTCTGATGTTGCATTTATTGGGCTTCTGACATCTCGACATGAAGGAAGAATAGAGGGACAAGGTACTCTGGGAAAAAAAGCAGTCACTGTTAATCCAGAAACCCTTGATCAGGCACACTTCTATATTCTCCAACACATGGTTGATGTGAATCTGTATTTAGAGAAGCATCAAACCCTTCTAAGTGCAAAAAACCCTACTAAAGAAGAAAGGTGGTTAGCAATGGAGCATAATCGGTCATTCTTAAAATGGTTCACCAATGAAGTAGATATTGTGTAATACCCGTAAAATCCGTCAATAAAATAAAATGGGAAATTTATTGACAATATATGTATCGCTTAATAGAGACACGTAAAACCGTCGCATGCATTGTTTTCCGTCACGTAATCGTTAATCGTACACTCTAGACAAATGGATCAATGCATGTCTAGACATTTGGCCAATGCATGGAAATATTCCCTTTCCCCTTTGTCCCCCATATGTGACGCCACCCCCTTCCCTATATCCTCTCTTTTTCAATTTTCAACACACCAATTAATACAACACCTTCTCCATCCCTCCTAAACACAAATATTCAGATTACAAACCATATTTTACACAAAACTTAGTGAGAGGATAGAGTAAGGAAGATAGAAGAAGAAGGAGAAGAAGAAAAGAGTTGTAGGGAAGGAAGAACTTGCCATTACTTGAAGTTCTACACTAAGTAAGCTCTTATGAACCCTTCAAATCTGATTGTAAACCTTTTAACATGCATTCACATATCACTTAACATCTAAACTTGAACATATGAATCTACAACCATGCATGCAAAGGATTGAATCTAGTAAAAACCACTAATTTGTCAAAAACGTAGCATGCACCTGTAATCACGAGTTAAAATTGATATTTGCAGGTGAAAAAAATATATGTTGTTGTATTTGTCATCTTTAGTATGCTCACCAGAATTCGTAACATTTGCATACACCATCTGTAAATGAAAAATAAAATACTACAACATATTTTCTGTCTACTCGAAACACTAGATCTCACTTAATGAGTTATAAATCCATATCTACAAAATGAATTAGTATCTCAACTTTTAGTATGTTAAACTAATATGAATGTAGATAATAATGGGACTTGGAATCAACCTATTTCATTTACTTAAGAAGGATTTATGATGTAAAACATTTTATGACTCAGTTTATGACCACTGTTATTAAAACACGCTTTTAGATCTGATAAACCTATTTTTGAGACAACATGAACAGCTAACAATATGTTGTAGACTCATAAAAGAATCCAATAAAGCCGACCTTGCAAAACTATGATGTTTTGAATTTATTATGATTTTTACAAATTACTATTGTAATTTGGAAAAAAAACGTTCTAAATACTTTAATTAGTTTTACTTGTTAAAAACTTACCATCTCCATAAAAGGGTAATTAATTTATACTTATAAAAATAATCAGTGACCCATCTTTTCACCAATGTTAAATTTTAATGAATTTAAAGTTTATTAGGCTTTCGTTTCGACGAGTTTCGACATGTTAAGAACATTTACCACCCCATCACTACAACAGATACGTCAGATTGCGACTGAAATTAGCGACCACTATCGGTCGCCCTTCTAATTTTAGCGACCAATTTCAGTCGCACGCCCTTAGTCGCAGGCTGTGGTCGCTTTTAGCGACCGATATTGGTCGCCAAATTTAGCGACCGCAGAAAAAAAGGCGGGCGACCGATAGTAGTCGCTAATTTAGCGACCGACAGCGGTAGCTAAATTAGCGACCGTTTTCAGTCGCTAAATTAGCGACCGTTTTCAGTCGCTAAATTAGCGACCGATTTCAGTCGCTACTTTAGCGACTGACATCGGTCGCTAGTTGGTCGCCAATGAAAAAAAAGTTACAGGGGGTTAGCGACCGACAGTGGTCGCTAATTTTACATGTTCGGTCGCTAATTCTACATGTATTTGCCCATAAAAATCTGTTTTGTCCTAGCCAAATCCGTAGCTACTACTGTAAACCTGCAAGCAAAACCAAGAATAACCAGCGCACAACCCAATTGATGCGAAACATCTTATTGCATAAATAAAAAAAAGTCATCTGGATTACAAAGTACGAAATTCGGGTACTAAAGTAACAAGTATCCAACACTAAACAAGAGTCACTAAAAAAACAGGAGCAACTAGCAACGACACTGGAAAAGATGCTCCCGCCCCACTGCCACCTCCATAATCGGGATCTCTAGGATCCCGATCCTGTGGACGCCAACCGCTGTTACAATTAGCAAAGTAAGAAGACATCTTTTCCATCTCTTCTTTCATTCTCCTCAGTTCTTCATCTCGTTCGGCGTCCCTTCTATCCTTCTCAGCTAGTTGCATCTGAAGGTGACTGACCAAACCAGGAACATAGGGTTGATGCTGGGACGAGGACCCTCTTCTTGCCGGTGGTTCATAAAAGAGTTCTTTAGCTGAACCGGCCCCATAGACTCCTCCTTTATGAAAACCGTCTACCAATTCATACCATAGCTGATTGTCGGAGATGTCAGGGTTCGCCTTCTTTCGTTTAAGAAATGTTTCCTACAAAAAAATGAAACATTATTAATAATATATACAATAACACTTACATATAAATAAATCATTGATTATAAATCATTTTTTAAATACTTTATACAATAACACTTACATATAATTGGCGATCTCTTGCATTTACGAAGACGTACCCTTTCCTTCCCTTTTTGGCATGTGTCTCAAGGAAGAGATCAAGTACCATTTCTCTATATGGGTTCTCGGGTTCAGAAGAGTGTTCGGGATCAGAAGAGTATTTTTCCCCATGTGATATCCAGTTGTAATAGTTTGGAAAAAACCCATTCGTAATAAGATGTTCTTCGTTCTACTTCTACCTCAAGTAAATATTTTAAGTTTTTACATTTAGTACAAGGACACCTAAGTTTGCGTTGTTCGAAATCATATGATTCTGAACATCTAGCAAATTCAATAAACCCACGAACTCCCTTTACAAATCTAGCATTAGGACGTTTCTTCTTATCTACTCTTTCTTCGTACATCCAGCTACGTGCAAATCTCTTCATTTTAATCTAGATAATATATAATAATTAAACCAAACACACAACAATAATTTCAATTCAATAAGATTTCAACAAATAATAAGTTCAAGCTAAGAATTCAAGTCAATATATGTACTTAAAGATTTCAATTGGGTCCTTATCACTCTAACCTAAACCCATCAATGTATATTTCAAGTCACTAGCAAATACATAATTGTGAATTTATTAGTGGGGAAAAAAAATTTGGCAGCAATTCCCCTCAGTTCTTCAAATACACAACGTGAAATAAATTTGTATTTATTTCACATATGTATTCGAAGAACATACAGAAATTGTTACCAAACTCTTTCCGCACTAATAAATTCACAAGTATATATTTACTACCTAAGTGACTTGAAATATACAAAGACAGTCCCAAAATGGGGACTATTCATGAATTTCTCCTAACGAGTAATTCATGAACGGGTACTAGGTCAATAGTCATTCAATTCTTCCACGGAAAATATTCACAATAACTTACAATAACATACAAACATAATAATTAACATCACAAAATCATCCTAGAAATCTAATTACTAACTATACTCATCATCCAATTTTCCCCAATTTCTAACCCTAATCACAATAACACCCAATTTTTTTCCAATTAACTAACTAAAAACATCCTACAAACATCTTAATAATCAAATTACTAACTAAAATCATCATCCAATTTTTCCCAATTTCTAACCCTAATCACAATAACACCCAATTTTTTTTCAATTCACTAACTAAAAGCATCCTAAAAACATCCTAATAATCTAATTACTAACTAAAATCATCATTCAATTTTCCCCAATTTCTAACCCTAATCACAATAACACCCAATTTGTTTTCAATTCACTAACTAAAAGCATCCTAAAAGCATCCTAATAAGCTAATTACTAACTAAAAGCATCCTAATAAGCTAATTAGTAACAACATTTGTGAATTACAATAATACTATAAAGGGATTCAATAAAGTTATTAAATCGACTCAAACCTGAAAAACTAGTATGAGGGAGATGAACGGCGGTAGTGTGTGGTCCGGTGGCGTTGCGGTGGTGGTGTTCTGGTAGTCGACGGTGGTAGTGGGTGAGGAGAGTTTACGTTTTTTTTTTAAAGAAACTAAGGATAGTGAAGGAATGACGGGAGGAAGAAGTTTGGAAAAATTATACAGGGGATTAGCGACCGACAACGGTCGCTAAATTAGCGACCGAAATTAGTCACTAATTTTAGCGACTGATTTCGGTCGCTAATTTAGCGACCGTTATCGGTCGCTAAACTGGCGCAATGGTACTTTTAGGATTCCCGCGGATTTTTTAGGATAACATTGGGATATGGTTTTGGTCGCTAAATTTAGCGACCGACAGCGGTCGCCCGCTTTTTTTTTCGGTCGCTAATTAGCGACTACCGTTGCGGTGGCAGTTTAGTCGCTATCTGGGGTAATTCTTGTAGTGCATAACTTTTTAAGATTCATCTTTGGACCAACTTTATTAAACTGTATATTTGGACCTTTTAAAGACGTTTTTAGACTCTGACCATCAAGACAATAAAGTTAGAGGACTCACTAAGGAACCAAACCCCACTGATCTCACCTTAAAGCGTTAAGTAACGAAGGAGATACGACGATTTAAAGTTTCTCCCTCGAATCTATAAAACCGAGAAGAATAGAAGATATTGTATAATTTATGACAAGTAGCTATGTAATGATCGAACATATAAGTAACTATAATTTTAAATATAAATTGTAGAGTCGGGATTCATAGAAGAGGCTCTCTAACCACTAATCGCTCGTAAGGTAAGGGAAACGCTTATCCGTACACTCTTATTAAACCGTTGCGATTTGTTACTATCTTGCATGATAAGACTTTTGGTTATATTGAATTATTTATATTGGTTGAATTTATTTTACAAAATGGTTATGGATAAAGATTTGTTTGTTTTGATCTCTTGAAACGGGATTGTGTTTAATATGGAAAGAAGTGCTTTATGATTTTAAAAGTTTTGGGAACCAAAACCGTTTTGCTTTTCTACAAGCTTACGATGAGTTATCAAATTTGAAGAAAATATCTTGGTTATTTGGAAATGGATTCTCATGTTGGTTTGAAACGGTTTTGGTAGAGGGGTAGGTTGTTCCATAATAAGGGACTTCCATACAGAGCTTCTGATGGGGTTAGTTGATCGAGACCCCGTCCTCTTATCTTCCTCTTTGGGGTTGGCCCTTAGAGGGGTGTGCACACTCGGGATTCTACGACAGTTTAGTACATGATTTGGTGAACCTCGTCTTATCTGGTTTAAGGCGAGTGGATCCTCTTCATATGGCCTCTATCCAAGTATATACCGACGTTGGAAAGTGTTGGAAAGAAAGGTTTTCTTTGGATTGGAATTATCTTGAAAGGTTGTATATGGACTTGAATCTTTTGGAACACTGATATTGTTCTTAATCATTTGCAATTATTTGTTCCCCTTCAATTAACAGTGGCAATTCTTATACTCTGTTTTCAATCTTTCGAAACACTTTTGTTACGCATTATTTTTAAAATGTCTTTTAAGTTATGGTTTCATATCCCGTTTATTCTTCATTCGGATTGTTTATCTTACTCAACATTATTATTGGCCCTTTTATTTGTTTTGTCCTTTCTTGGACCTGCGGTGATCACGAATTGTGTGAGCAGACTGTGTGACAGGTGCTCGTGTGAATTAGTCGTGGGATGCACAGGAGAGCGCGCTTAATAGTTTCAATCAAAGACAAATGCTTAAAGACTTTATCTTTCTTTTGGATCGTCGAACTTTATTTTCGCTTCTGCAAACTTTAAATTTGGTTGTAATCGGATTTTATCCTTTAGATTTTAAATTGTATTAGACAACTACCTATTTTATTTCATGTCTAGGTACTACTACCATATTTGGTTAAATTATGACACACCCATGATCCGAATTTTACTTGAGAACCCCATCATGAACGACCGGTACGGTTCAATCACTCAGATCGGTGCATGTCTGATTGGTTGCAGCGCGTGACACACATGCACATCAGTTCGGCATCAAATGGTGTTCCGTGACACACACGAAGCTTGGTCGAGACAAGGAATTACGAGCGGCGGAACGGACGACAGAAGATGGGTAAGATCATAAGTTTATCAGAAGATGGAAAAAAATTCATATGCATATGAAGAATTATTACAAACTGTGGTAAATCAATTGTTCAAAAACAATGTATATATGAATCTATATATACGAAAAAAGGTATGAACCAATATTTGTAGAAATCAAACAGAGACATACGGTTAACATGATTAATTAAAAACAAATTTTGATTCAAATCGGGATAGAGACAAGACACAACCTTGATGTAATACCACTGTTGGAGGATAAATGGTACTGACCTTATTCGGTACTCGTACTGGCAGTGTTGCTCTCCGTCCACGATTCCGGTAACTTGATAGTATTCAGACCCCAAACTCAAAAGCACACTTAGTAATGGAAGCTTTAATTAATGTTTAGTTTATATTGTAACATGTCAGGTTCTCTTATTTTCGTGTATCATTTCACAAAGAAATGATCTCAATTTATAGTGCTGATTACCGCATCTATTAGGCGAGAATGATATGCAGAATAATAGGATATCATTGTATCCTTATTTACTCAAATCACGTCATGTATTTTAGGCGAGAATTATGTGCAGAATAATAAGATATAATTGTATCATTAATTATTCATAATCAAGCCATAATACAACTACATAATTGTTGCATATATTGTAATATCTTAATTATGTGGTCATAATGTCGTCATATTATAATCCTATTACATTCCCAATTGTGTTTCATAAAATGAGATTTAAATATGTGATCGCAATATTGTCAAGGACACAACCTTCAACAACAAGAGCCAACTATCAGTGGATTTATTAAACAAACCAACATTAATAACAAGTCATCCAGCATAAAAAAACACGCTCCGAAGTTTTCGAAATCAGAAAAAGAACCCAACTTTCTTAGGTAAAATAAAACTTTTTTCACAATGACATAATTCAAAAACAGATTAAATTTAAAACACATCTTATGAGATGAAAGATTTAAACTTTTTTCATCATCCACACTGAAAGATGTGAAATGGTGATGAATTTTTTTTGGTTTGGAGTTGTCATTCTTAGGTGGACTCTATTTCAACAAATACTTTTGTTACCAAACCAAAATAACAATTATTTTATTTTTGAGCATTATTTTTATAAAAGACTCGTTGTTTCATCTACTTTTTTTTTGCTTTTTTACTTGTGACACATGAGACCACTGCCAAGCAAGGTCATAGAGGAGGTCATGACGTTGCTTAGTCTTGTTAATTATAAATTAAGTAGGGTATTAAGGTGACCCAAGGTAAGAAAAGGTCACTTGGTGACCTTCTTCCATGACCTTGTGACCTTCCATGTGTCAAGTTGTGATTGGTTGGACACAAATAAAGAGAAGCAAAAAGAATAGTCTAGAAATGTGCTTTAATCTAGAGGTGTGTAGTCAAAAAGTGTGCTTTCAGTCTCGAAAATATTAAGACGGCGACCTGGGTTGTGACTTTTTTGCTTGGGAGGATAAAAGTGGGTCACTATAAATAAGGGGTAATTAAGTGTAAAGGTGGGTCGTGACCTAGTTAGTGTGACCTTGCTTGGGAATGGTCTGAGAGAATAGAAACTTGTGATGAAAATTTGTGAAAATAGAGTTAATGCCCTGATCCAATCTATTGATAATATTTACTTTACCTTTGGTATTCGAGCAACACTTTGGCCATATTGTTTTTAAATTATACATGACTTTTTTTTTTACTGTAAATAGATTTCATCATGCACTTCCTTGTCTTGTTCCACATAACTTTTGGAAATAAATTAAGCATTACAGATCCTCCGTCCCATCTCGTGTCTCATTACTTATCCTATTGACTGATAAACACTTTGATTTATATTCTAGATTATAAAACGTAGACGATGTTTTAGTAAATATAGACAACGCTTTTTAGAAAAAAGACGACTTTGTCTTTTATCCCTCACCACCACACTTTCTTTCTTTTCCCGAATTCCAAAAAATAAAAAACACCTCCCACACCAGCCACCACCTTCCGCCACTGCCGCATCACCTCTGCTCACCCACCACATCTACTGTCGACAGCCCCACGGCCCCACCACCATTGCCGACAACCCAACCGCCACACCGCAAGTAAGTTTAATGTTTTTGTATTAGTTTAGGATTCATTTTCTATAATTTGAAATATAAATTAGATTATGATTGTTGTTTGCATATGTTGCTGTGTTTAAATGGTTAATGTTTGTACTTGATGGGGGAATTAGGTTTAATTAGTTAAAAAATTTACATTGAATTGATTTTGTGTTGATTTGAATTAGTTAGATGTAATTTGGTTGATTTAAATTGTAATTTGCAGTTTCTTCTTGAATTTGTGTTAATTAGTTTGTAATATGTTGTTTTTATGTTGATTTAGTCGTTCAATTTGCTCGTCTTTCTCCAAATCGTGTCTCAATTATGTCGTGAATTAGTGACAATGAATCTGGACATATGTCCATGGATGAAATGTTGAGATTCAGCGTGACCACCATGAAGGTGATGTTGAATATGAACGTGCATGCATAAAGGTGATGTTGAGTTTTAACGTGTGACCATGGAGTGGTGTTGAATTTTGGCGTGCGTCCATGACGTTGGTTATGAATATCTTCATCTCATCCATGGGTGTGTCGTTGAGTTTGAACGTGAGGCCATGGAAGGATGATGAATATCTTCATCATCTCCATGGGTGTCATGTTGAACTCCAACGTGAGCCCATTGTTGGGTGATGATATTCATTATTATTTAGCCATGGCAGTGATGTTGAAATTCATCATCCTCGTCAGATAATAAATTTTATTGTCAACTCCATGGCTGCATTGCTGAAATTCATCGTCCCCCCATGGTGAGATGATGAGTATCATTATTGTCAACTCCATGGTGAGAGAGCTGAATTTCATCATAACGTCTGTGGTTCGTTTTTTAACCATGTTTATAGTGGATGATATGCATAATTTTATCAATTTCCAAGCTCATTATTACATTGAAATACGATGCACACACAATCGTATTAACTAAAATAATTACATATGGCTCGGATAATAAAACAAAATAAATAAATAAATTACTACAACATTGAACAATACGCAAATCGAAAAACCATCCTAGTTTGGGCCATACTAGTCACCTCAATCAATCACAATTCACAATATTAATATGATGACATTCAAGTACCGCATTCAAAATATGCAATAATAATGAACTCATTCATCATACTAATTAACGATTTAGAATAAAACTAAAAGAAATAGTAACACGACTTAACGATTAAGTCCTACACTAAACAAACGAATTTATTATGACTCAATCATTAATATTTTATCATGAGAGTAATCAAATTGCAATAAGAAAACAGACGTGCTATTTCACATACGAATTTTACTCTTTTACATACATCTTTTACACTTTTACCCTTATTATATTTTTCCACCTTCACCCAATTGATTTTTCATCTCTCTTACCTTCAAATCCCTCCGATAACCCACTCCGTTTGACCTTACTCCGGTCAGCTCGTGCTCCGTCCGACGTTACTTTAGTTAATGCATGCTCTGGCATCATCTGTAGTGGTTGGCCTTTGTCCATAGTGTTGCAAACATGTAGTATTATGGCGTCAATATCGAACGACGCGAGTATACTGATTAAGTAATTGATTAAATCGAAAATACAATGTGAGTATACTGCAAGTCACAATGTAATAATTAGAAATCAGTCACCAAACTACTGTTTTTATCATCAAAAAACAATTAATCTATCATTCATGTTAGTGGTTAGTCTGAGCGGCCGAAGAATTAATTCAACGTGTTTTGAACTAACACTTCACCACCGGTCCATTAGCCCTAATCGATAATTGATAATAATTAATACATAAGTTGGAAAGTTAAGATCCATTATTCATGTTTTTAGAGCAATAGATTTGATTTTAGGAAAAAAGGTAAATACATGACTAATTTGTTAGGTTTAGGGAAAAGGGCATGATATGGAAAGTTAATGAAAAAGTGTATGTGAAAGAGTAATATTCGTATGTGAAAGAGTAATTCCGTAAGAAAATGCATTATTGAAAAATAAGATTTTTTTTATCATAGGAGTAACCACGTTTTCCCGAGTAGGACAAAAAATGAACACTTCTCTCATTCAATATGACAATCAAATTGAACCAATTAGAGTGAGCCAAATAGATAGAACACGTCCTTCTCTCTTTTTCCTTAATCATTAATAGATTTCCCCAAAACTTATAATTAAAGAAGGAAAATAAAACTAAACTCTATTTTCTAACAAAAAGATACACACATTTACCTAATTGACACAAACCAAAAAATTTATTGTGGAAGAAAAAATAGCATGCATCATTAACTTGTAACAAGATAGGAAAAAACGATTTTTTATATTTGTTACCAAATTCATACGAACCATTCTATAGAATTTGGCCTTAATAAAATTAAGCAATTACTATGAATTATCTTATAATCAAAGAAATATGAAAGAAAAATTTAATCTCTGAAAGTAAAACTCATAATTTACAATCTCTTTAACAAAATTCATTCAACTAATATCTCCATATTAGCCATTCTAAATTTTTCCATGATAAACTCAAAATTATAATTGAATCACATAAAGACGGACAAAAGAATATAATCAGATAAGTATTAACTAATGATAAATGCAAACATTATCTAATCATTATTACTATAAAAGAAAAATGTAATTTTGCCTATGGGGCGCAATATCGTTTCAGCATTCACCCTTTCAAGCCCTCCATTCACCCTCACAAATCAATTTTTCGTCAACCAATCAAAAGCTTTGAAACTTGCCAACTCAGATTTTCAAAAAAAAATTATTCTAAATTTTATTCTTCACGATTACATTGGTGGTTAACAAAAATATTATTCTAACTATTAACAAAAATACTATTCCAAAGAATGATTCAAAATCAATTTACAAAAAGATTTTATTCTAAATTTTATATCGCTTTTTTTATGCGTCTACAAGGCTACTTCATGTATTGATAAGGCTACTACACCTTAAATTTCCATGTAACACCATAAACATCCTTAGTAAGTATTGGGTGGATTAGTACTATAATCTAACCTAGGAAAACTAGTATACGTTTTTTTATAACATGTAACTTGATTTTATGTAAGAAAGCAGTGAAATCCAATTCTCACTTGTTCTTCAAGTGTGATTACTCTTCTGCTCTCTGGTTTGGGTTGTTGAATTGGATTAATGTTCGAGGTGGATCTGATGATCTTTGGGCTAATGTTAGCTGGTGCAATGCTAGAACCAGGAGAAAGCATTGGAAATCAAGCCTTATTAAGTGTTGCATAGGTGCAGGGATATATACCATTTGGTCTGAACGAAATGCTCGGATTTTTAGTGGTAAGGAGACTGATTGGAGGATTATTTTGAAACAAATTCAATTTCTGGTGGGAGTCCGTACCTTTTTTATCCACAAGTTGCACGAAAGGGCCATTGTGGATCACTTGCAAACTAGCTATGTTTGATGTTTGTTGGCTTCTCTTTTTGTAAGATTTATTCCTATTTTGTTCCCATAATGGATTAATAAAACTAGGATGTACTTTCTTGCAAAAAAAAAAAACTTGATTTTTTAAAACGAAAACTTTATACTTTTTTACTTATCATTACATTTGTCTGGTAGTTTTTTGTTCACTACATCAGTCTTTCGCCCCATATATGTCAACGATTTAAATGATATTTTTCAGACAGTTAAAAGACAAACACAATCATAAATCCTAAAATCCTAAAGAGGAAAAACAAACAAAAACAATTACGCACTTAATAAAATCATCAGCAACATCAAACAAAACGAAACAAAACAAAAGCACAAAAATCATAGAAAATATTAAGAGATAGATATATACCCGATAATGAGACGAAGATAATGATATAGAGACGACAACGACGACGAAAGTGGCAGAGACAATGACAGCAAGGGAGAGTACGTGTATGTATTTGCATGGTATTGTGGTTTTTAAAGGAATAACCGTTGATCTCCCCTTCAACTATTAACAACGGTTTCTAAAGGAATAATCGTTGTTATTACTTTTTACAGAATTGCGCCAAAATACACTAATTTGCTTAAGAACGATATTATATATAAAACCGTTGTTATTTACTGTATCACTATTAACAAATAAAAAAATAATCGTTGTTATTACTTTAGACAATGACAACGGTTACAGACTAAAAACCGTTGTTAATGTTAATAACAACGGTAAAAAAAATGGGAACCATTGTTATTACTTTTCACTGATTTGCACTAAAGTGAACTTATCCAATTAACAACGTGTTCATGTATTAGGCGTTAATATGCGTTGTTAATGGTGTGTTGTTAATTATTGCCTGTTTTTGTAGTAGTGATGGGAAAGTAGAAATAATTCATTTAGGCGGAAAAGGTTTAACGCGTTTACTCCATTATGTGGGAAGTCACTCACCAAGCCCCCATGGTCATTGGAACTTACCCCATGAATTAATTTCCTACATGCAAACCAAACACTTTTGAGAATTCACATGAATTGAAAAATCATGTGAACTTGATGTTTTCGGGATCTTTAATTTCCTTATGTCAACCAAACAAGCCCCTTCATCATGTAGGCAATTGAAGTTTCTAGGAACTTCTAATTCTTTCATTTTCCAAAAAATATGTCAACCAAACAACACATCTTTTTTGTAAATCATGTGATTTTATAATTCATCTAATTTATAAAAGCAACAACCACAAATCCTACGTGGCAGTTTGTGGTTGAAAGTTGAAATTTATAAAAGAATTATTTATTTTGTGTTGTGGGTCACCATGTTATTTAGTTCAATTTAATTTGACAAATAAATACACCCCATATATAATCGTAAAACAAAAAAATCATGTACACAAAGTTCTGTAGATTAATTAAGTCAAATATCAATTTTATATGATTAAATATCCAAGTGATGATCAAAATATAGAGCAAAGAAGAAATATATGATGTTATGATTATTATATAATATGTTAGGAATTAAAGTGAACTTCATATTGTAAGGATTAAATTGGATGCAACATAAACTTGCTATTCGATGAAAAACATTAAAATACAATTATATTCTTAACAAAAATACTTATACGACAAAAAATATTACTCAAACGACCCTTAATATTTAGGGTTATTTAACGAGAATACTCTGAACTATTACACATCTTCTCAAAATACTCCATTCTTTCATTTAACTACGAATAATATAAACTAATGTACCATTTCCCATATAATAGAATCGCTCTCTTTATGACCTGATGTAGCAGGTTAATTGTTTGGTAGTGCCCATCGTTTTCATTTAACATCTTCATCTTCTTCCCCCTCCACTTGCAACGATTTTGTAAGCAAATATTTTTCTTCCATATCTCACTTTCTCCTCTATACTTTTAATTTTGAACCTCTTATTTAAAATCTTCATCTTACTCCCCCTTCCATTCACCTTTTTTTTTTCATTTATTCCTTTTCATTTTACATCTTCATCTTTTTTCATTTTTTTTAATTTTTCCTGTCTTCTTTGTTCTCCACTATATTCACCTTGATTTCTTAGGCATCTCCATCTTCTTTGTCTTTTTTCAGATTAATAGATGTCCAAGCATAAACATGGTGACAATAGGAACAAACTTGAAACCCGTCTTCCGCGCAGGTTTTGTCTGAGAGTTTGTCGGTAGTCGAGCTTCGTCGTCTGTTACTACCTCGATGCTTATGGACTACTGAACTCATTAGCGGGATGGTGTTGAGGTTGTTCAATTGAATTGAACAAAAAATATGACAATTTGAAGGAAAACATCAATTATATATCTTTCACAAGCAAATTGGTACTAAACTTGAAAGACTGATCAACTTGATTTGTTTAATAATGGAAAACTTTGTAATGATTTATGTTTTGGGTTACTGGGTTTAATATTGTTATTGTTTTGTTGTTTTTTCATGAGCTTTTAATGGCTTCTTTTGGTTTGGATTGAGTGTTCTTTTATTTATTTTTGATTTTTGGGGTCCTGTCGTCCTGATCATAGCTCGTAGTACAAGGAACCTTGGAAACTTGGGACAAACTTATAAGAAATTGGAATGAATTTTAATGGAGAATGATATTTATGTGTAAGAGATAATGAGTCCATTTAACATATGTTTTTCGCGCGCGAGTTCAGCAACAAAATTATACTCCGTATATGGTAGCGAAGGCTCCACCAATATGAAGATTGAAAAGATAGGTACTGTTATATCGTGTAGGAAATAGAGGCGATTAAAATTGAAGAAATGATTCATCGCCATGGTATTTCAGGCACATTTATATATCAAATTTGGAGGCAACGATTTCAATGTTCGCAGATGGCTAAGAAAGATGAAATATAAAGAATAATTGAAGAAATAAAAATAACTTGTGACGGATACCGCCGTCACAAATGAGAATTTGTGTAAGGATACTATGTACTTTGATAAAAATGACAGTAAGTAATAGTTGAGGAAATAATTTGTTACTTTATTTTCTCATTTGCATACTATAATAGATAATTAGTGATGAGTTTAATACTTTAATGATGTTGAAGAAGTTTAATAGACAACAGAAAAAAGAAGAGAGTTATTTACTTGCTTAGACAAATGAAGAAGGTTTTTTTACTTGCTTAGCAGGTTGCCGGTCACCATAGTGTAATAAAAGCGAAGAGAGTTATTAGTTTGTAGTATTGGTAGTTAAACAAAAATTTGGAGTATTTTGAGAAGAACACGCATAGTTCAGAGTATTGTCATTAAATAACCCTAATATTTAAGGCTCCCTATTATATCGGATAAAAAAAGAAAATATTACTTTAAAAGGATAAAATAGGAAAAAATTATAATTACTCTTTTCTTAAGAATAAAAATCAATGACTGAGGGTCTGACTCGTTTGGATTATGCGCGGGTCTTGGTTCAGTTGCAAGTCGACCAAAACCTCCCAGAAGAAATTGCTTTCAAAGATGAGAATGGCGTAGTTGTTTGGGTGAAGGTGGCGTATGAATGACGTCCTATCCTTTGCAAAAAATGTAACAAGGTGGGGCATGATACCCATCTACGCAGGCATGGAGTAGGCAAGGCTAAGAATGTAGTTGCGAAAGTTTCGAAACCTAATGCTAAGAATCCGAAAGTTTCAGGGGATGCAAAAATCGGGCAGCCAACGAATACCGAGGAGGGATTGGTACAGCAACAAGCACAACAGACGGCCGGGGCTGGAATGGCTCTAGCAAGAGGACCTCGGTGGCGTGGGGCTGCTCACAAGCCGCTTTGGAAGGTTAAGAAAGCTCCTCCAAGCAAGGAAGAGGCTTCGGGTATAGGAGATATGTTCGCTTTGGATGCTACTCAATTCCCGTCTTTGGGCAGTGCACACACTGGGCCTGTTAAAGCTGCTCGGGTGTGCAGTGACCAGAAAATGGGCATTGGAGTCGCTGGGACGTAGCTCAATGATGCGGAGTTCGTGCAGTGGCAGTAGGTAGAGCATTTTTGCTCTGTCTGCTGTGGCTGGGGGCGGGGTGCAACAGTTCAGTAGCGTATCAGAAGCTGCTGACAGTGTTTCTGGTCTGAATGTGGGTCAGGTTATGGCTGGCAGAGCATTCTAAAGGTGCTGTAATTGTGATAGCGAGTAGTGTTGCAGGTTTGATTGTGCATGAAGAAGTAGATTAGCAGATATGGAGCCGGAGTATAGGAATGTCGCGGACGTTCAGGGCAGTGCTGGGTTATGGGGTCTGTGTATCAGACGCTACCTCAAGCAGTTCTGAGCGCTCAGTACTGTTGTCATACTTGCAGGAATTATGGCTTTATCTTCCTGTGCATCGCGGCGATGTGGTGCGTATGTGCAGGAAGATTCGTTGCTGGTTTGTCCTTGGGCAGGCTAGTAATCAGCCATGAGAGCAGGAAGAATGTAGCAAGGAGTTAGCAGCAGACTTTGGCTTTTGGTTGGGTCTGATTCTGCAGGGAAGAATGTCTGATTTTAAGGATCAGTAAAAGCAGGAATGCTTTTGTGCAGAGCACTGAACTGTGCGCTGCAGTTTGTCTGTTCTGGGTGCAATTTAGCATCTTTAGCGGCATGTTGAATATGCCAAACACATCAGGCTGATATGTTTTGGCAGAAATTGGCTAGTCTATATGGGTGTTACAAATAAGGACTTGGGTGAGGCTGGTTATTCGGATGTAGCTGCATTGGAGTATGGAGCTGCGTTCTGATTGCTTGCTAAAGGCTGCTGGCAGTATGCAAATTTGCTAGTGGTCCCATGGCAATGTAGGAGTGGGGTATGCTGCGTTCAGCCCCTAGCTTTCAGCAATTGGATTGAATAATTGATGCAGTAGTTTTTGCTTTGCTCAATTAATGGAGCATTCTGGGAGTATGGCCAGGGTTGGCAAAAATTTTGGGAACTTTGGTTAGAAAACGTGAGGGTTTGGTTGTGGGAAATCAGGCATTGGATGTAGCTGTTTCGGATGTTGATGCATTCTTGATGCAGCCTACGTCGACCAAGCATTCACAAGGCAGGACTAATGTTTAGATTTTTGTTTCTAATATAGTATCTCCTTGTAAATTTGACTTTGGTTTTTGATATATACTACTTACCTTTCACCAAAAAAAAAAAAAAAAAAATCATGTTTGTAATTTGTATATAGTAATAATAAGTATAATCTTAATGTTCATACGAACAAGCATATTATCATCATTTTATTTTTCTAATAATATTTAAAAAAAAAATACTCTGTACTAAAATGTCGGTGTAAAAAGTAACTCAAAACAACGAGAAAAACAAAACAGAAAATATAACAAATACGTAAAAAAACACCCAAGGAAATTTTTTTGATAAAGATTCAAGGATGAGATAAATAAAGAACGTTCAAAAACCATAAATAAAATTGTTATATGAAAAAAATAACCCAAAAAAAAGGATAAATAAGCTGCTACTATAAAAACAACTGAAAATATTCGATTATCGTCTGTAATTCTATAAACACTATTTATCGTCTGCAAAAGGGATACATACATACTTCTTTTGAAACTTTTAATAGTTACACTCCATGCATGAACCTCTAATAGTAAGATTAAGGGTGAGATTGGGTGAGAGAGAACGGAGTTTTTAGGCAATAATATATAATTACGGTTGTATAACTTTGGGGTCGTATTAATTTTGACATTTAAGAGAGAAATTTTTTGAGATTAGAAGCTAAGAGACAAATATGAAAGCGGCTAAAATAGGAAAATGGTAGTTTAATTAGAGTAAAATAAGAGTGTTTATATGAGTGACTGTATGAATGCGTAAATGCATAGTTCATAATGATAAGTGCAAAGTATATGAGCCAAAGAGCCAAAGAGCCAAAGAGCGAGGTAGATCATATTCTTAGTAATATCGGTCCGGCCATAATGATAAGTTATTCAAATACATGGCCTAACCCTCATATAATAATAATAATAATAATAATAATAATAATAATAATAATAATAATAATAATAATAATAAATAAAAATAATAATAATAATAATAATAACTAGGTTAAAAGTCGTACATTATAAATTAGTAAATTAAATCTTAAAACATAAAATTATAGAAATACTATCATTATTGAACGGGTTATCCATCTTAAATTTAAGACTAGTCAAATATTTAAAATAAGTAAAAATAGAATGCATGAGGAAAAAATAATATATTTGTTAACATTTATAAGTAGGATGATAATTAACCCATTTTAAAGTTAGAACGGATATCCCTTAGACATGTAAGTGACATAAGTTTGCATATATAGGTCACTTTTTTTTTTGAGTGAATTGAACCAATGTACGTTTTCAAGAAAACTTTGCCCAGTTAAACAGGTCGGATTGGCCGGATCAGAATACGGGTCGTATTGTATAAGGAGTTGGAGTACATGACATATTAAAGCTATCTAAATGGTTGTTTTAGAGATAAAGTACTAAAATATATACTTTTTTATATTCACTAGTTTTGTGACCCGCGAAAATCGCGGGTTTTCTAATAGTTCTACTCATATATGATTGATAAAGAAAACTGTAAATTAAGACAGTGAACAGTTTATTAACAGTTGTAAGTTGTGATCGATACTAGTTTGTTATAGTGGCAATCGTTATCACCATCAACTGACTTAAATACCACGTCTTTAAAATCATTATGATAGTTCAAAACTACTTTTCAAAAATATCCACCATTTTTTACCGAAATGCCAAAATTTTAAAAGTGTGTCGAAGTCAGAACCTAAAATTAAGCTCATATCCGATATGTGTAGTAAAAACTACTAAAATACATTTTTTATCGTCAAGATAAATTGTTACACCAAATATCATTGCACCAAAAATAACTTTAATATGTTGAATCAACAATAAGTAAATATAATAGCTTCAATTCTTTTCTTATAATAAAATTGATACTTTTTAACATAAGATCATTTTCGTATTGTAGTACTTGTTTTATTGGTTTTATTGTCATTTTGGCGAGTTCTAAAACTTTTGGCTTTAACTTTATCGGAAAATAAACAAAGGATGGACATCTAAGTATATTCCGCATTACATGTAAAATCTCTAAATAAATGCATAGTAATAATATTTTATCACTTTTCATATTGTCTTTAGTTTATTAAAGACGATATGAATAATACATAAAATGAAAGCGCTATGTTAAAATACAATTTATTTCCGTCTTACTAATCAGGCTAAAAATTAGTGTTTAATTTCTTAAATACAATGTAGTTTGATAAACCTTTTCAGAAATACGTGTACAAAATCATCTTAACATCATCCTTGTCATTTCAATGGATTTTCAACGTATAGTTTGTAACTAATATTTAAAATTTTTTTGTACTTGTAAACATGTGACTCGTAATATTTAGAGATGATTTTTAAATGACACATATTAATTTTATAAATTCAAATGTCAATTTTAATTATAAATCATGACAATTAATTGGATGTGAATTTATAGAAGACTTTATATTTTTAATTTTAGCTTAATGAATATTTAATCACATATTTAATTTGAACAATAATGATGTCCTTTGATTTGCTTCATCTTGTATGTTACAAAGTATGACATTTTTGTAGGAAATTTTAATTTTGTCGAAGGTTATTTTGGTAATTTTAGAAGGGTGTGATGTGGCATTACCAAAAGCTAGAAAATACAAATACTTATCAATGAGGCACTCAACATGCCTTTTTATGTTATTATATAGATATTTAACACAAACTTATCAGTTACGTAGTGGTAGATTTGGAACCAAAATAACGAATCATTTTATGTTGGTGGAGAAACTTTTATTACAATGTGGGGAGAGATGCTCATAAGTTACACATCGTATATTTATAAGAGGTTGTCAATTGATTATGAGGTGTAATATAATGCTTCATAATTAAGCATTTGAAAAACATAAGGTATTTATATTCATATTTAATCAATCTGTTTTTTTTTTCTCATCAGGTCGAACGAGTTAAGTTATGTGCATCATGTAATTTAACACTTAACATTATTACACATCAGTGTAATAGCAGTGTAATTTGGTTAAAACTTTATTTTTAAAATAACTATGTTTTTTTATATAGTTGATGTATAATTTATTTACTCTTCTTTTAATTCCACTTTTTTTAATAATACTGTTAAAATTACACTTTTTAATAACAATATTAAAATGATAAATTGCACGGGTTTAAAACTATTGTGTTTTTAAAGTGTCAACCAAGCAACCCTTAAGAGTTTCCTACATTTTTTCTGCCTAAATGAATTATTCTATAATTAGACTTCATCATTATATCATCATATCTACAAATTGGGTCTTACTATTTCAAACAATAAATAACTTTATTCAATTTAAAAATGGTATAATCACTACTACAAATTTGCCCAACGAGAACGGTTCAAAAGCGTCCTTAAAGGCATTTTGGACCGTCCTGTGGCCAGGCGTTCTCGTTGATCAAAGAGAACGGTTGAAATTAAGTCAACCCGGTCTCGTTGTAACTACTATAAGAACGGTCTCGCTACATAACCGTCCTCTTTGATATATTACAAAGTCTATAACTCATGCAACCCGGTCTCGTTGTAACTACAATAAGAACGGTTACCCACCACAGCCGTGCTCGTTGATATATCATTGAGCACGGTGTAACACGGAACCGTTCTCATTGTAAGAACAACAAGAACAGTTACGCTTCTTCGCCGTGCTCGTTGATATGATTAGTTTATTTGGCGCCTCCAATTTTTTATTTTCAAAGAGAGCGATGAATGTTACAACCGTTCTGTTTGTTATTGTCAAAGAGAACATGCTATGTAAGGAACCGTCCTTGTTATTCCAACTTTTTTTTTAAAAAATAATGCTGTTTTTTCCGTAACCCCTACACGATTGAATCGTATAGCTCATAACAATTAAATCTGCATTACAATTAAGAAAATCTAACATGTTTTACGCAACCAAAACCTTTATTATTAATTTGAATTCATGGTGAATAAATGTTTTTAGACAAAAAATTGAAAAATACGTGCAAAACAGAAATTAAAAATCATTCAGTTCCTCATCTTCATGCCGACGGCTTAAACTTAAGTGTGAATTCAGCCCAAATATTGTGCACCTCGTCAATTTGCTCAACCGTGTATGTAACCCTCTCCTCAAATCTCCTTCTACTTTAGTAATAATCTGTTAAATGTCAAGCAGAACGTATGAATTACAGCGACGACCGACTTTTACTACTATTCTTCCTTGGCAAATCAAATGTAATCAAATAAATAAATAATTATATAAGGAAGTTGATGGGAGTAATATGTTATCTACCTGAAGTTTTACTTCCTTTGTGTAGGCATGAGCACGTAATATCTCTATAATCAGTCCAACTCAATCCAAAACAGGTATTTTCCACTTCCTCTGCAACATGTTGGACATTAATTTGCTATCTAAAGACTTACAACACTTTATTGCACCTCATGAGACCAACTAAAATGGGAAGAACTCAAGTCACTTACCTCCATATTTCTCTGTTGAACAACAGACAGTCGTAGCAATGAGTTGCGAAGATAAGAAAACAAACAACTTTGTCATAGCAATATCTGTTATAAGCAACCAGAGAATAATCAACAAAAAATTAGGATGGCAATCAACATCTTTTGAGCTCGTCTACAACCGTCTTGTTGTCATTCAAAGCATGTTGAAGTGTAAACATTAACCTACAAATTGAATTATAAAAAAAAGATTCAATTCGAATTTCTAAAAAATGAACCGCAGAAAACATGTTAAATTAAGATAACTAATGAATTACCTAAATTTATGTCAGATATATTGAATTGTTTTTTCATAACAGTCATGTGGGATAAGACTGTATATAAATAAAGGTAAAAACCCACTTACCTTCCCATTTGACAAGCCCTTGAAGCACTACAATAATGTTCTTATGTTTGTAATGTCGTGTTCAAGACTCGAGCACACCATGTCTGACATTGCCCCCTACTCTCCAAGGTAAGAATCGCAAAGACCCAGGCTATTTGCGGTCGTTCTCAAGTGGCGCATGAAGAAATACACAAAGCTAAAGAATTGTAGTGTTTGTTTCCTTTTTAACCCTTGGAGGTCGAAGCCTTGAGTAGATAACATAACTTATTCAATTAGGAAGTTTTACTCACATCTTGCCTTAAGTGGAGCATAAATGCATTCATTACATACTAGCCGTGACACAATTAAAGTGAAATCTAATGAAACAGGGTTCGAAAGACAAAAAAACTAGTTGCCTAGTTCATAGAAGCCATGCCGTCAAGAGAAAAAGGGAAATAGGCTTAACATACCACACATTTACAGAATGATTTTAAATCAATCTCTCCATTTCCATTGACTTCGAAAAACTGCCAAACGACCTTCACCTTTGCCTATATCATGAACCTATGAAGGTCAAATTTCTTTATGGAGCTGCAAACACGTAAGTAAAGTTAATTATATGGTTAATTGGTCTGTTTGAAAAGGAAGGCGGTGTCATGTAAGTTTATGTGAATCATCTTACCACGCATTATCATCCCCAGTGACATTCTTAAATATCTGAACAGTGGTGGCAATAGCAGCCTCCTCACTAGTAATCTCATTATTATCTATATCGAGTCCTCCTTCAACCACACCTTCGTTTAGCATACCTGACATAGTAGACAAACCCGAATTTGACACAAACATAAAGGATGGAAACTTGGAAACTAAACATGTTTAAAAGATATATTTAACACTAACAAGCATAAAAATGAACAAATAATGAAAAATAAAACTAATTAATCTATAACTAATACTAACAAAGTATAAAAGTTGCATCTTTAAGAAGAAAGGAAGAAATTTTCACATAGACATTTCATCAAACACCTTACATTCATAAAGACAAACAATGAAAATGGAGAAATAAAGTAGAAGCAAGAGTAAACAAATGTAAAAAAAATGATAAACAAAGTAAAAGAGACGAAATTTATACCAACTAAATGTAAACAAATGAATTTTGAATGAATTGTTGAGGATGAATGTCTCCTTCCTCAATTTTCCACCCAAAGCCACATGTAAATCTCCATACAAAGTTATAAATTAAGACGATAATCTACGTCTATACTAAAAACAAGGATGAAAAGAGGAATTTTTGTTTGATTTTACATACTACACTACTCTACTTTGCTCTCTCGAAATCTCCCTGCCGCACAAACAAAAGAGAAACCGAGAGGTCCTTCTGTCCAGCCAAAACCCAATTGGAGAGCTGCTTGCCTCTTTGCTTCTTTTCTCTTTTTGTTGTCACGTGGTTTCCTCAAAATGAAAACAATTCCACGTGGCTAGCTCTGGTTGGCACAAGTCTTTTTCGTCTTTTTTCTGGGTCCGTTTTGAACCGGTTTTTATACTCGAACTTGACCTATCTATAACCCTTATAAATGTGCATAAAACCTCATAAGGATGAACAGTAGAGCAGTGTTCTCGTGCCTCAAGCGTGATGAATAGTGTTCAATTTGTCTTCTTCCTTTGTGATTTCACATAAAGGCACTTCATCCTCTGTTTTACGGAATTTATTTTTCAGTTCTGGCTTCTGTTTTCTCCTTCTTTTTCGGTCCTTTTTTCTTCTAATCTACTCTATGCCTTTGAATAATGTTGATGAGGTACGATTTCTACAAAATAAAATCGATGAAGTTGTGAACGGTTTCGGTCCTCTGTTTCATCGCTTGATGGTTGTCATGAACAATGATGTTATATGGAGCTTGATTCGTCGGGATGGCTTCCGGCTTGTTTCGCTAGAGTTGATGATGGGTCCTCGTTACCGGAATAACCATCGACCAATACCTGATGAGCAGGTGACGGAAGGTACTGCTGCTGTCTTTTAATTACGTTTTTTTGATTATGCCACAAAAATATTGGTCTTATTGAATTTTCTCTGTTATAATCAGAATCGGTGGATATTAAACGGAGAGAGCTGACCACTATAGAGGAAGAAGTTATCGAGTTTTTCAAACGATGTGAATCAATTGTCCCTCATATGACTATATATCATTTATGTATGGCTACTGGTGAAATTTCCGCCGGTCCCCTTGATGCGCTTGATATATATGAGATATATTACAATTATCTCGAAGAAGACTTTTTTAGGCCTACTGTTTCCTCTTCCGATGGTTGGTCTACTGATTAGAGTAGATGGAGCACTTATGCAGATCGGTTATAGTCTTGTAATGTAGTACTGTTTTGCACTTACTGGTGTTCCAGTTTAGTTTCATTGTTTTTCAGGCATCCTGTTATGATTTGCGGATGGTGGACTACATGTACTAATTTGTGGGATAAGCTATCTCTAAATGTTGTTTATTAACTTCCTGGATATGTACTAATGGTTCTATATATTTCGAAATCTTTAGTGTATTACTGTTAATATTGTGTGATCTACCATTCATTTCCTGTGGATCATAAGTTTTTCATTATTTTTTACTTAGTTATGTTTTAGAGTTAACTATGTTGGGTAGATGTTATTTAATTAGTATATATGTATCATGTCGTATAGAATGGCCTGATCATGTCGTATAGAATGGCCTGATATATATGTATGTTTTGGTATTTGTGTTTTACAAATTCATGATTTTGCTTTCTGAGTTTTGTTAGGGTAGATGTTGTTTAAGGAAGAGATATCATTACTACCATGGTTAAAACTTAGACTAATCCAACATTATATAATAACAAGGGGAGGAGCATTCTGAGTAAGTTCGTTATAGGTACTCTTTATCTATTTACGATTTCATTAACATGGATCGACATGTTCCTAAATCTTGTAATTTAGCATTTATCCTAGAGTAATCGAGTACAGTAATCTATTCATGATTTCTGTGGTGGGTGGTAGATGAAAATATTTCGGTTTGATCTTGTGTATTTAGAGTGCATGTTCTTAGCTTCTAGGCATGTGTAGGTAATGTGTAAACAGTTACATTACAGTTAGCCCATACTGTCAAAGTACTAACTATTATTTTATTTGTGAATTTGCTAAATCATTTAACCCACTTTACAAGCAACCCAAGCTAATATAACTCCTCTTATTGGGTATGTTTACTTTCATTATAACAACACTCTCTCAGGTTTGTATTAGTCTCTGATTTATTTAACTTGTTTGATGCTGAACAATATTCAAATCATGTACTAATTCTAATCATGTGAGTTAACTGCATCTTGTTGTATAGGACATCATGAAACAAGTGTCTCAATGTGCGAGGTCGCTTGCAGGCAGGGATGGTGTATATTCTCTGAGAGTCAGGGTAATAGAGAAGATAAGCATACATGGTTCGTTGACTGCGCATCCTCTCGAATGTGAACTGTTAACATTTGAGGATGAGAAGGTATTGTAGTTTATATGGTCATAATATTTGAATATTTCCTGTTTGAATTGTTTCATAGTATTGTGATTGATATGCTTTTGTGAGTGCTGGGGTGGGGAGTTTTGCGGGACCAAATTTATGTTTCGTTTGATTATTAAAGTATTATGTGTAAGGAATTTGAGTTCTGTTATGTGTATTGGCTTCTGTGTGTTAATGGTGTCATATGGTTGGGATAAACATAGGTTGTGTATACAGTTGATGTAGTCTGCCGGAAGTTGGTGTATTTAATTTACGTTATTGTTCTCGTGTGTTTCTGTTGTTTGCGAGCCTGTGGGTAGGCATTGTGTAGTTCTGAGGGGTTGTGTAGTTTCGTAAGTATTTTGCTTCCTTTGTCGTTATTACTTGTGGTTTCTTTTTTAATGTTAGAGGGATTGAAAAAAAGCAGTATGATTTGAGAACTCACGGTATATGTGCTTCTTCATTAGCCGTAGATAATTGTTCAGAGTTCTATGTTGCTGTTAACAATTGCGACTTGTGCTTACAGTTTTTCTACATTATGGGAATCTAACGTTTTGGTGACAATTTGATTGGTTCATTTATGTTTCGAAAGGGTGCGAGGCTAAGAACTGCATTTCATAATGAGGAACTTGAGTTATTTGGCGATGTAATGCACGATCAGGTCGAGTATGAAATTACAAATGCTAGAGTTAGGGTTGTTGGAGGTCAGTGTTGGAGCGATCATGATAGTCAAGTTTATGAACTTATTTTCAACGGCGAAACTGTTGTTCGGCCGGTGTGTGGTAGGCAGCTCTTTGATCCTGTTCGGTACGTGCCTGTTGCAAGTATACCGAAGAGGCTTTCAGTTGAAGAATGTTATGGTCGGTCACTTTTTAAATAAGAATGATTACTCGTTCTTTGGATATGTATTGCGTGTGCTGGTCTAAGGTTGATTTGTGTACAGATGTGATTGGTATTGTTGTGTTCGTTGATCGGATATGTCAAAAACCAAGGCTGACTGGTAATACTTGTGAGCTGTTTGAGATTTACATTGTTGATACAAGGTATGGTCTTTGAACGCAAAATTTATATCTAATCTAGCTGATGTATTATCTGTTGGATTATTGTGGTTGGCTTGTGTACTAAGATCTTCAAAATTTGTGTATGCAGCTCTGAGCAAATTATGATGATAACTGTTTGGGAAAGACCTGCTGTGCGACAGTGCAGAAACTTGGAACTTAATGGAACATCCTTCCCTGTTATCAGTTTCTCTAATCTGAGAGCATGCAGCCGGAATGGTATTTCATGCTTCTAATCATGCTACATATGACTGTGTACCTTCGCTTAAGGCTTTATCTGATGCTAATGTATGTCGTTGTTGGTTAGGTTTTTCTCTTTCTTCTACAAAAGAGACGCTTGTGAACCTCGTCCCAGACGGAAAAGAGGCTGATATGTTGCATACCTGGTAAGGGTCTGATTTGCTGATGTACGTTTATGGTATTATTGAGTACTGTGAGAATTAGGCCATTGATGAGTTGTTGCAGGGGAGATTCCTGCTATGAACTTCTGGCTAATAAACATCGTCAGATTTGCGATGTACGCTGTCCAGCTTCTGAGCGCATAATTACTACGATTGGGTGGCTCCTCCAACAGGATGTACGTGTACATCTTCTAATAGCTGCTTTGTGATATTGTGATGTCCTCTTTCGCGTTTGTGTCTTTTGAATACACAGTGTGTGCCATAGTATGTTGTATTGTCCTAAACCAAAATTTGTAATACTTCTTTATTGCTGGTTATCTGAGTATGATTATGCACTTTTTGGTATATCAGGCGAGCGACGTCCTGCAGGAAGAGCGTCATTGGTTATGTGTGCATCTTCTCAGGCTTAATAAGGGAAATATCCAATACTACACCGGGTGTAGTAACTGTGGTACTGGTGGTTATGAAGAATTGGGTGTTTCCTACTATTGTTATGCATGCATACGAGAGAATGTGGTGGCTTCCCCTAGGTAATGGAGTTGTGTTCTGCAACTTGCGTACGTTATTTACACTGTCCGTACTGACTTTCTGATCACTGCAGACTAATGGTAGCGCTAGATGTGAAGGATGAAACTGGCGTGTGTAGTTTCAATGCGCTGACTGATAATGCAGAGAAGCTTCTTGATGTGGAAGCGGGTGTTCTCTTCTCAATGCTTCCACAGGTAATTGCTGCACTGCTTCCGACACTGTACGGATGCTTTTTGGTCAGTTAGTCATAATCTGTTTGTTCAGTGAATATTATTTAATTACTATATAAAATCTTCATGTATGTTGCCTTAATGCCTGTGTCAGGAGAAGGAATGCTATCTGTCACAGGTGGAGAACCACTGGAAGAACAGTGAGTTTTATATTCAGGTGAAGCCAACAAGGTCACTTCTTCTAAGTCGGGAACTGAGATGGGAGTTGGCCCAGATATCGCAGATTTGAAGATAACTATTGTTTTTGTTAGTGTGTTCTGGCTTGTATGTTTGCCTTTGCTTTGGGTAAAACAGGTTATTTGGTGTACTGGCGTATGCCTGCTGCCAATATCTACTTATGTTAGAAAGTTCATGTTGTTAGGCTACTGTTGTGACAATAGTATGTTTTTTGTTAACCCCTTGTGGCTGTTGGGTATTGAGGTTGCTTGTAGTCGTACTGTGTTGCCGTTTTGTAACTTTTGAACCTTCACGATTATGTCAATCTATGTGCTGTTTTAGACAGTGTTGTCATATTCATTGAAATAAGTAGTGTTATGTTGCCGACGGAATGTTGGTAACTATCGGGGTAGCGGAACATTAACTACAACCCTGTTGGCTTATCGGACATATCAATAGCAATGACATATTGCACTGCCCATTATGTACACGCTGCTTGTTTTGGTGATAGTTATGCCACAAATAAACACCCTTAGGTATATATAGCTTAACTATGTTCAATTATGAACCCTTTAAGCAGTATGTATAATGAAACAGCACCATCAACACCTGCATTTATCCCAATTCCTCGTACGTCTCCGCCTACATCTGGCAACCAGGACATTCAAGTTGGGGTAGGCTTCATCCTGCAGTAGTTGTTAAGAATCGGTTAATTGGTTGGATAGAGTGTTGGTCATATGTTTTCTTTGAAATGTTCGAATCAGAGGAATCAGAGCCTGAGACTTTGACGGACATCAAACAGCAACCGATAATGCTATAAGAAGAGGCCTTAGTGTATGGTCAGGCATTGATACATAATGTTAGGAAGATGCAATAAGCTGTGCAGAAATGATTAGTTTGGTTATGTGAACAAATAACTTGTGAAATTGTGGAACATGATATTAAACAAGACAGAATGAAATATTATACTCCATTAATTCCTAATTACATTATCAGTACACCATTTTTTTTTGGTGTTTTTACAAAAAAGGAATTGTTAGACTATGATCTGAATTGGGATAGGCCCTAAACTTAATTGTCGAGAAAATTGCAAACATCGTGTTGTTTGCTGGACAACTACCTATGACTTTAACAGTCAGAATCGTAATATCCTTCACTTCCCGATTCATCATTGTATTTTTTTTCGGACATTTCCTCCAAACGTGCAGCCTTGCGACTTTTTTCAACCCTTCTATGTATTATCCTCTTCCGCTTCTCGTCTTTGGCATACATGCAGGAACAATACACTGCAACTAAGTTGTTGCCTCTTGTTACCCTTATGATGCCGTTGTTGTTCTCCTTTGCCAACTGTCGCTGGTAATCATACCCAACCTTTGCTGTATTTGTCCCAACCAAAAACAGACCGGCCCAGGCTTTACATACTTCAGCCATGCTTCGCTTGTCTGTTCTATTGAGCCTGTTAAATACATCGGTTGTAAGTTCAGGCAGGCTCAGGAATGGGTGATGACTTCTGGTGCCATACGGTGTGTGCTTCTTGACAGTTGTTGTTGAAAACAGAGAGGTTGTTTTGAACTGCTCCTTTTTCCAGTTCACATACCCATTCTTAAAATCTTCCTTATCGTTCTCCTTTGAGTACATCTGTTCCTTGCAGAATTTAGTCATTGTAGATCAAATGGCGTTTGATTTTGCAGGAATTTCTGAAGATGAAAAGGTTTGTCAGTGAAGGGCTAAAGTTTGCTGTTTTCAATGGCACTTATAGGGGTAAATAATGAATAGTTATGTCTAATCACATCTTTATAGGGAATGTATGAAGAAGGCAAAGAGTCATGCATGTGTTGGGGGTGGTTATACTCGTACAATGAACTGTGAATCCATTTGTAAAATCCCTGCAATTTGTGATGTTCTTAATATACTTGGTATATATTGTACAGTAAATTGCATTTACATTTATACATGATTTAATTGTAATGTGTATACTTATGTTTGTAAAATGCTTTTGTATGTTTATTTTTCTGTTTAACGATTGTAACAATTACGTCTCAATATAATCGATGTAAAGTAACGCCATATATGTTCTCTGTTCGTATGATATTATTGTAAATGTTGTATTCCGTCAATCAGAGTCATATGTTTACCCTTCGTTTATTTTCTTTTCACAAATTAAATTGAAGTATGATTATTAAAGACTATTATTGTAGGTCCGAATGAAACAGAAACAGCGTAGTATATCTATAATATACGAATTAAACGTCTCATTAATGATCAAACATGTAGTTACTTTATATTAAATGCGATTAAAACATCTCATTAATGAACAAACATGTAGTTACTTAAGATTTAGTTAGAGTTAAAGTATATAAAAAAAGTTTTAATTAAACCCATTTAAAATCCGGTAGTTGGTTTTGCATAAATGAGATTCACCATTTCTCCAGTTTCAACACTACAAATTGCAATTTGGTTACCAGTTTTATTAAAAATCATAACTGTAGGATTTTAATATTGTGGTTTCGGGGTCGGATGTGTTTTACTAATGTGGACTGTTTTTTAAACAACTTAGCTCTAATAATGAGTGTATGTTTCTACACCACATTAAGCAAAATATTAACGTAATCAAGTCAACAACGTATTAACACTAAACTTACTTTCTTTACATTGACCCTCTTTTACCATTCCAAGCAGATAATCAATTTAATCGAGACAGTAATTTTATCTTTTTTTAGTTTCCATTTTCTAATTTGTAACCAGTGAAAGTTTGCCATGTAAACGGCCAAATTACTTCACCTTAGATCACGATTTGATTATCAACACCATTATGTCAATTCTAATTTTCATTTAATTGTAATTAACTTGAGCCAAGCAAACAATTGACCTTGCTCGGGGATGGTCTTAGTTATGTAGTTTATGTTTCGACCATATTGTTTAGGTACCGTAGGTTATAACCAGATAATTAAATAGCCACTGATTTGTAACCAATGAGTACACTAACTTAAGCTGCTCCTATTTTCTAAAATGATATACAGTGTTATAATTAACTCTACATAAGTAACTGTATTCACTATTGACCCAAATTTTGTGGCTTTCTGTTATTTGATTTGATGAAACTTCTTTTTTGACAAGTAAATGTATATAACTTGCTAATTAAATAGTCATCGACACCAACACGTCATTAATTAATACGTTGTATTCTTTTAATTGGTGAATAAGGCCATATTGATTAGGTATTGTAGGTTATAACCGAATTGATAGGTCTACGATAAACGAAACGCGCAAATAGATGAGGACGGTTACGATTAGACGCTCGAACACAAATATGATATCAAGAATTACAGATTATGTATTGTCGATGCTCTACCCGTAATTGTTCTTGCTGTTGTGTAAAAACGGATATTAACTCAAACTACCTCTTCATAATCTATCTTTACACACAATGTCATAATGGAGTTGCAATGATTGTTCACACTTACTTTATCCATAATTAACTTGCTTATCATATAAGTTACATTGCCTTAGTAGTCATATTCACATCATCATTCATATATTGTAATAGTTATAAAGTACATATTTAACAACTAAATTTTGTACATGAACCGTATCTATCAACCATGTCCATACCCATACTCATACCTAATAGTACTATTCTATAGGTTATGTAGTTATTGTACTATTGCTTAATTTAAGGGTTTTTAAAATTATATAATATACACCTATGATATAAACAATCCCATCTTATGAGGATTATTTCACATTGAAATACTCACAGCTAATCAAGATTATTTCTGAAATTCAAGGATATCGATGTATTTGATGCTTAACATACCTCGGCTTTTATATATCTATTAGTCACTTATGAATAAATTATAGCAGAAGACTTAGTTATTTGTATATCGTAAGTCTTAAATGACGTATTTTTTGGTAGTCTGAACTATAACTAAGGATAATTCGGTTCACATGCTAATTGTTAATATTATTTTTTTGTTGCTCTGTTTTTACTCCTATGTACGATAATTGAGCACGTTTTTTAAACAAAAACTGCAGATTTTGCAAGTTCCTCCGACGCAGATTGCTCTTCCATTTCATCCTCTTCTAAAACAGATCGCAGCTATACTTCATTTTCCGGAACCTGTATACCACATGTTAGATATGTCTAAAAACAGCGTGTATGTGGTGGTGAAGACAAATGTTATAATGTGGTCTTCTGGATTTATGGAGCTGACTTATGTGGGTGGCTCCGCTGATACAATTTAGGAGTCCTGTGAAGTAGCGGCAAAGAAAGCTGTCAATGATGTTATCAGGCGATGGGCTATTGTCGTTCAGGATCTTACTTCTGAACGATGTGTTGATCTAGAGCGTTGTACTGAGCTTTATAATCTGAAGCGGAGAGAGCTGCATAATTTGTTCGGGAGGGGTGCTGAATGTAGTCTAAAGGTGAAAAAATGTAATGCTGCTATGAGCATTACACATGTTTATCTTGATTACATGCCCCTCCTTAGCAAGATTGTCAAAATATATGCAGTCCAGTGTACACCATTGGAATCAATCAGGCATGGTGATGGTCAGTACAGTGCTTGGATCACTATCAGATCGTCATCAAGTTCTGGTTTGAATTTGATATTTATTGGATTATGTTGTGATACACTTGATGGTGCTAGAAACAGCTTGGCTAAGAAAGTTGTCCAGTATTTGATATCAACTTATAATCTTGAGGTTATTGATGTTAATTATCAATCTTTCAAAACAGAGATGGCTGCATTGTTATGCAATTTGGAGATAGAAAGCTACTTAACTGTAAGAGAAAGGGTTTATGAGATTTCTAACGAACCTGAGTTTTCAAACACCCTCATTGAGCGAGATGAAACTGCAGTAGGCTGTGTGTTTGACTATAGTCCTACAATTGTTCCAGATGATCGCACAAATCATACAAGGGGTGGCCGTTTTGCAAGTCCTGACAATGTCGTCCATTGTTTAGCAGGCCGGATCCCTGTCATATACATAATTGCACCAAGTCGCAATTTAGATGATTGATTCGGGGAACGATTCAAATTATGAATTTTTGGAGATTAGCAGTTTTTGTGTACTCATTTAGCATTGCCAGATTGGGAATTTGTATTGTGTTTCTGAAGTTGTATCTGCTTGATGGCGAGTACTTTTTTGCTTAATGTATCAGACTCCTGTATTCGGAAGAAGGCCTGAAAAACATAGTGTTGTACGCACTCTGATACTATACTATATATGTTGAATCTCGTTATATCTATTAATTATGATGTTATTTACACTTCAGTCTTTATGTCAAGTTAAGTAGTTAGTTCGGTGTATTGTCATAACATCCAGCATTGCGAACATTGCTGATATAAGATATTGATTATGTAATACCATAAATGAATTCTTTTGTATTGTTATTTAGATTAGTGTCAGCCATTAGCATTGTGGATTCAGCCTCAACGAATATATAATTTATGTAGCAATGCTGTATGTATATAGGTGTAAAGTAATCAACCTGACAGTTTATGTCCAGCCGGAAATTCCGTATAATGATAAGTACAAGACTAAATATGACTTGATATGTTATTTGTAACTAATTAGGTGATTACACATATTTAAAAACTATTGTGGATGTTGTAGTTTCTTATTTTAATAAACAGAAATTCTACACTCCACTTGATAGTACTAAGCAACCATAACTCTATACAACAAATCACTATTACACAGACTGTACTAGGTAGGCAGCCGTCTATATGTTAATTTTGGCGCCAATTATAACTGACTTTGTCCTACGCCCATATCTTCTTAACCATACTTGCAACTGATCTCTTATTTGCTTTTTACATTTTGACTCCCTGCAATCTTATGTCATCAAACCATACCTATTTGACGTCATCTGTGGCAATTATGTTAGTAAATATTATATATATTCCTTCATAGGAAATCATTCTTACATCATTTCTCATTCTGAAATAAGACACTTCTATTAGCATACATTCCATAATATTGAAACTAAAAGGTCTGCATTATTAGATGTTGTTTCCATTGTTATTTATTTTGGTTGACCTGGTTCTCTAATTGTTTAATGGAAATTAGTCTACTTTTCTTACATGCTGATGCCTTGGTAGAATGACATAGTATAATTATACAGTTCAACACTTTCAAGACATTATTTCTGATTTATTGTGTCGATTTACATTACATGTGTCTATCTACATAGTAAAACTTCAATGACATTCGTTTGAAAGCATAAAAATTTATATGCACATATGGTGGAAAGTTATATGAGATGAGTGTGGTAGTTGATATGGTAAATAGTTTTATTTGGATGCAATTTTAATTGTTACTGCAGCGAATGTTCTTTAACCTATAGTAATATAGTTTTCAAACTTTTTAAGGTTTATGAAATTTCTATATGCTTATGTATTAAGATTGTATGTATAATTTGGTTTAAGATGCCGTATGTCCAGGAAATGCTGTCGCCAGTTATACAAATATCAATCCCTTTTCGACCCTTGCTCCATAGGATAACCAGTTTGCTGGGGTTTGAGGGACCACGCTATGATCTGTATGGTGGAGGGCAGAACAATGCATCTGTCACTGTAAAATGTGATTTGGCTAAAGAGGAATATGTTTACATAGGTGGTGTGTCATCTGTTTTTGAGGTTTCGTGCGAGCAGGCAGCACGATTAGCTGTTACAGACCTGATAGAAAAGTACGATATATATATTGCAGACTTCACAGCTGCATTAAAACAATCCCATCACAGGTGTGCTAATCTCTGGAGGTTGAAGCAGGAAGAATTAAGACGATTAGCAAAGGGATATCCAAAAGTTCCATTGATAGAAGAATTCGATTATCCAGAGATATTTCATTTCCAAAACCTTTCTTTGGACATGGTGTCCCTTTTGCAGATTGTTGCTGGTAGACTCCCTATACAATGTAGCTCCATAACTACATTAGAGCAAACCCCTTCGTGTTTCACATCATGGTTAACTATAACTCGTGAAGGAGTTGAATGTGGTCCTACTCATATTGTTGGTGAGTTAGCCTCATCGAGACATACATCAGAGCAAACACTTGCTTTTAAAAGTATCCAATATTTGATCCCTATATATAATATTGACTTAATTGATGCAAATTATGCCCCTGAGGAGGTGAAATTAGCTGCCTTGACCTGTGAGTGTGCGAGGAACATAGTCATTAAACTTGAAAAGCATTTGCAAACAGCCCAGGGAGCTACTTCAGGGATCCAGGATGGGAATCCAGATGCTTTGACCCTGAATGAAGAGGGTTGTATCACACCGAGGAGTGATCCTTTCTTGATTCCTGTGCAGAAGTGCCCACCACCACCACCCAAAAAAAGGAAAACAAGGTCACAATTACCCGATCTTCATAGCTATATCTCCTCCAATAACAAGAAAGATCCATCTACTAAGTATGTGAACGACCGAAGCGTATTCTACAAACCTGCAAAGTTTCAGTGAAAATGGCATGGAACCTAATGTTTTGGATTATGGATATGTTCTGCATATTAGTGTTAGGCAGACATAAATAATTGCATAATTTCGTATCTATTTAGGAGTGGTTATGTTTGTTGCCTTAGAGCATATGACCTTTTTAATTTGTAAGTTGCTTATCTACTATAGACTTTTGATGTATTAATTGCCATTATGTCTTGTGGATGAATGAACATCGAAATCTTTTGCTTATAAGGTGTGTTTCAATCATACAGTACTTGCATAACTGACATTACATCTAATGTAGCATGTCGTGTTATATTTTCAAACAAGCTACTATTTGCAATATAATTTTTACGTCATTGATGTTATTCTGTAATTAGCTGGAGAAGTGCGTGAACAGTTTATATGTCACTTTGTGTCTAATTGGTAGTTGATACTTGTCAATGTGATTCTGATGTTTTCGTGGTGTTTGTTAGGCAGAGGGCTGGATATTTCTGGGTTACATTGAGGTTTGATTTCTCTACAATTTTTTGCTCAATGGGTACGTTGCTATACTATAATGATGTTTGCGAACACTATTATACTAAATTTATATTTAATATGATTATTGACATTGTTGCTTACAGATGACAGCTTCCCGTATTACGCTAATGTACCTGGTTCTGGCAAGACTAAACGCAAGTGTAGGACTCAGGTACAAGCAGAGACCAGCGAAGCGAGGTAGTGTAGCAATGCTTGTTACATTAATTGACTTTGTATTATTGTATAATGTAAGCACCATATTGTTTTTGTTGTCTAAATTTAGGGGTACGTTAGTAAAATCAGATACGGTTCCACCAAAAAAGCGTTGCAGGAAACCCCGCCCAAAACCACAGCCTGGTAAATGTGTGAATGGTAGTTATATGCATATTATTTTTCTTTAGAGTGATATATAATACTTCGTATCCTGAATTTTAGGTCTACCACTTGCTATGATTGGTCAACCATTAGTTGGTTCCCCCTTCAAGTTGCCGGATGTTCCATCATGTGATAAATGCCTTGCAAAGAGAATGATCTATGAATCAAAAACATTTTGTTGTTCAAATGGAGCTATTGTGCTGCCTTCCAGTACATTTCCACCCCTACTAACCAAGCTGTACACCTCAGCAGACCCAACAGCAGTGCATTTTCGAAAGTTTGCGCGCTTGTATAATAACTTGTTTGCGTTTACATCCATTGGTGGGAAGTTTGAATCACAGACGATTAAAGGTATTTATGTTTTTAAGCTTCATGGTCAAATGTACCACAATGTACCAGACCTACTTCCATGTGGCAGTCGCCCTAAATTCCTACAACTGTACTTTTACGATGGCCTACACGAAGCTGCAAATCGTGCAGCATGTTTCAAAGAACTGGATGCAGCTGTCATTAATATATTAATGAATGTAACAGAGACAAATCCATATGCTCAATTCTTACGATCCTTGAAAGATGTGACTGTTACTACCAACACTAAGATAGTTATCACAAAAAATCCTAACCAAGACCAGCGTGTAAGCAATGCTCCTACGTCTGACGAGGTTGTTGCAATCTGGCCTGACGATTCTACGTCTGGTGAGACTGATGGACCTCACATATTGGTTACTAGCCATAGTGAGGTTTCGCATCGAGTCATGCATTATTATGGCTGCTATGATCCACTGCAGTACCCGTTGTTTCCCAAAGGGGAATGTGGATGGCGACAAGGGCTCAAGAAGCACGTTGCAAAGAATAAAACAGAAGAAGCTGTACAGAATTCAGCGCCGCCTCCATCTAGCTTCACAGACGCTGATACTCTTTTGGATGCAGAGGCACTACGTAAGTCACATGTGTATATTCGTTAAAGTCTGAATGGTAGTTACAATTGACTGTTTACTGACTTAATGATACGTGTCTATTTTATGATGTTTTACATCTATTTTTACACGTATTTGGTCGCTCATTTACTATGTTTTAGCCTCTATTTCCCACAAATTGTGTACTTTCGTATTTTTATGCACTTTTGCAGATTTATGCGGAAAAGAGACGATTTAGCACCAAACTCGTATCCTCAAGTCTTTAGCTTAATTAAGGAATAAAAGGAAAGTCAACTGAAGTCAAAGTCAAAGTACCATGAGTCAAAACAGAAGAAATCCGAAGACTTCCGTGCAGAAGCGGTCGACCGACCAACTAAACGGGTCGGTCGACCAGACCCAATTTTCATAAGGCCCAGATTTCAAGAAAACCGCAAAATAAGAGAAGCCCAGCAGGAAGTGGTCGACCGACCAACTAAACGGGTCGGCCGACCAGAGCGAAGCCCGTACGATTCGTTTTCGGAAATAAAGTAGAATTAGAACCTTATGGAAACTCTTAGTTTCTTTCTATATAAGCCAATCTTGTGATTAGGGTTATATATCATCTATCTTCTACTATCTTCATCTTTTATCTTCGACATCTTTTAACTATCTTAGATCTGGAAAATCAAGTTTTGCATCAAGTCTTATTTAGAGAATTCTTTTTAGTTTTTAGTTCAATTATAATCCTTCAATAGATCTCAAGCATTCATCAATAAAGTTAGTTTCTTTCTGCCCTAATTCCAAATTGTGGTAATTGCTCTTTTATTCTTGCTTTATTATTGTTCTTATTGCTTTTATTACAATTGTTAAGTTAGAATCCCGAAGCTTTATTTGAATCTTGCATGTTTAGATTATTTACTATGTTTTCCATGTTTATTCCCAATTTTATATTCGTCTTAACAGTTATGAGTAGCTAATTTTCATATGTTAGGATGTAGGGGATAATATGCATAGGTGAATAAAATCCGAAAAACCGACCTGTAGCAGGACCACGGTCGGCCGACTGAAATAGTCGGTCGGTCGACCGAGGCCGTGGTCGGCCGACTGGAGTAGCCGGTCGGTCGACCACTCGCGTCTGTTTTCTTATTTCGTCTTTTCTTATAAATTATAATATCCTGCAATGAGACCAATAGGAGACTTGTAGGATGTTAGTAATGACCTACCCAAGATTGAAAGATACGGGAAGGGCATTGGTTTACACCTTAAGACGGATAGGTTACTAAAGGCTGAAAAGTATGTAACCTGGGATTTAGGAATCACCCTTATTGTTGACACCCAATAATTGTGAGACCTAGGAACTAATAGCATAGGCCGAAAGGAGCTATTAGGTAGCATAGACCTAAAAAGTTATGTTACACCCCCTTACGCGACTGCAATACATGTTGACCTTAGGATTTATTTTACCTTAGCTATTTATTACCCGAACATCCTAGCATCCCTTTTATTATATTTTATTCTCATCTTTTTAATTCTTGTTTTATTTTAATCTTTGCCTTAGTTATAGTAATCAACCAATCAACCCCTAAAATTGTTACCTTCAAACATTAACATTAAGACAATAAACATTCCCCACCTCCTTGTGGTTCGACCCTGACTTTCACTATCTATTGTTAAAGTTAGGAATTATAAATTTTATCTTTGGTACCCTCAACGACGGGCATCAAATTTTGGCGCCGTTGCCGGGGAGGTGACGCCAGTGTTTATTGTTTTTTGTTTTTGTTTCTCTTTGTTTAAGGAACTTTTTGTTCCTTAAACCTTCTCACCTTTTTCTTGTAGTTTCCTCTTATGTGCAGGTCAGTTCAAGGAGAACTCCTACCACTTGACCTTGAAATTGAGAGGACTCTTAGAGAAAGAAGAAAGCAACTTCTAGCAAATCGAGAGGGAGGGTCACCATCCTCTTTATTTCAAGAAGACCTTTTCGAGTTACCACCGTCTTCACCAAAAACACCACCTTCACAACCAAATTCACCCATCAATCCACTTTCACCAAAAACACCACCTTTTACCCACTTTCCAGTTTTTCCTAAAGAAGAAGATAACATGACAGAAGAAGCTACTATTGCCAGTCACTCTATGCCTCAGGCAAAGGACCTATACAAAGGGTTCACTTTACCTGCAGGTACTGGGAAGCCATTCGAGGCCAAGCCTGCCTATATTACTATGGTTGAAAGAAACCAATTCGGAGGCTCGGCTAATGAGGATGCAGCTAAGCACATTGAAATCTTCACAGATTACATATGCTCTATAGCACCCCCAGAAGGAGTAACGCAGGATCAGATTAAACAGACCATGTTTATCTTCTCCCTTAGGGACTCTGCGAGAGAATGGTACAGAGACCTTGACCGCACTGCTGCGGGAGTTACAGATTGGAACACCTTAGCCCTAGCTTTCTACAGGAAATACTATTCTGCATCAAAGACTAATGCCTTAAGAGCGCAGATTACTAATTTCAAGCAAGGACCCAATGAAGATTTCAGCGAGGCGTGGGACAGGTTCAAGAGACTTGTTCGATCCATACCACATCACGGATTCGAACAATGGTTTCTTTGCAACCAGTTCTACAATGGCCTCTATGATGACAACAGGGCCTACTTAGATGCTGCAGCTAATGGAAGATTCCAGGATAATTCAGGAGAGACTAAAGGTCTCAAGTTAATAGAAGATGTTGTTGTGCACCGCGCTGAGCATGGTACTTCCAGAGGAAATCAGAGAAAATCAGAGTACAACCTGGCAGCAATTGAGGCCTTAACGGCCAAGCTAGAAAAATTTGAGGCTGCAGGAAAGCTCGATCTAGGGAGTGGAAGCAAGGGAGGAATTTACCAGGTGAACGCCGTTCAGGACGGACCCTTTGCTTGTGAGAGGTGCGGTGGAGAAGGGCATGTGTCAAAGTTCTGCACTTCATCTAATGAAACATGTGCCGCTTTTCAGCATTATCGTGGGAACAATTTCTATGATCCAAATAATAACAATGTCCATCCCAACTTAAGGTGGACAAGCCAGAATGTTCAAAACCCACAGCACATGCAACCTCAGCAAAATTCCACATATGTACCCCCACATAAACAGAATTTCCAAAGACCACCTTTCAACCCTCAACCACCTTCTAATCCACCACCCAACACAGATGCTCTTATCCAAAATCTTATTGGGTTGGTTCAGAAGGAGTCACAGGCTAGAGAGGCAGGAATGAAGATGTTGGAGTCCCAGATTGCTCAGATCGCGAGCAAGAATGATACTAGAGCTCCGGGTCAACTTCCGACCAAACCGGACCAGAAGAAGGAGACTCTAAACGTCGTAACCCTGCGGAGTGGTACTAAAGTGGGGGCTGAGAAAGAAAAAACAGCGAGTAGCAGCGAAGTCGGTCGACCGACCGAAAATTCTGGTCGACCGACCACAGAGCAGGATCCGAAAATTTCGCCTGAACAGGAGACTGGTCGACCGACCGAGGATATTGGTCGACCGACCACAGAAGCAGAGCCCGAAGTTCCCTTTCGTCCAGAATTGCCAAACAACTTACGGGATTTCCTTTTCAGGGGTGATAAGACCCCTAGGTTTTTAAAAAGGGCTACAAATACGGAATCCTCAACTGCTCCTTTTCCAGAAAGACTCGTGCCTTCAAAGGATCAGGTATCTTTTGACAAATTTAAAGATGTAATTCGTTCATTAAATGTTCAAGTTCCATTTTTAGAATTAGTTCAACAAGTTCCTTCTTATCTTAAATTCATGAGACAGCTTTTGTCAAGAAAGAGGTCTCTAGAAAAGGTTGAGTCTGTGGCTCTCACTGAAGAGTCATCTAGCTTTTTAACACATGTCATTGCCCCCCATAAATTAGAAGACCCTGGAAGTTTTTCTGTCCCCTGTAATATAGGAACCTTCCCAGTTAAAAAGGCTTTATGCGACCTAGGTGCTAGTATAAGTGTCATGCCCCTAAGCGTTGCCTTAAAACTAGGAATGACCGAATTTGCAGTGACCAGTATGACAGTCCAGATGGCTGATCGCACATCTATGGAACCTATAGGGGTGTTAGAAAACATCCCTGTGCGTATTGACAGGTTTTTCTTCCCAGTAGACTTTGTTGTTTTGGACATCCCAGAGGATGCCCATATACCCATCATTCTAGGAAGACCCTTTCTTCACACTGCAGGAGCCATTATAGATGTAGGCACTGGAACTCTAACCTTCAAAGTAGGCAAACATTCTATCATCTATGGCCTATCCTATAGGAAGAAGGATGCTATGACCCCCATCACATGTAATGCTATAACTTCTGAGAAGAAGTATGAGGTCATCACTACTTCTCCACCTTTATTACCTGTTCCTGTATCTGTTTTTACACCTCCGCCCCAGATTGGGAGCAATAGGGAGGACACTTCTATCGTGACTATTGCAGGAACTGGTTTGGGGAAACCCAAAGAGAAGGAAGTTATCATCCAGAGAGGAGGAATGGGATGCCTGAGCTATGGAGAGGATGAGGATCCAGACGTCGTGGATCGAGAAGAGAAAAAAAGGAGGAGGCAAGCTCAAGAAAAGAGACCGTCGCATATGCTTTGCGACGGAGGAAAGAAGATGTGTTTTGCTACTGAAGCAAAAACAGTGGAGACTACGGCGTGCCGTCAGAAGCCGTGGTCGGATATCCTCCGCATCTTCAGCGGATAGTTGTTTTTAAATTGCAGTTTTAAGACAATTTATTTTATGTTGTGTGAAACTTTTTAGTTCGATTTGCTAGCAGTTAAGACTTTTAGAATCGTTCCGGGCATCTCGCGCATTGTTGGGCGCGCATATTTTCTTGCTTTTTCAGGATTTCCGAGAAAAAAAACGAAGACCTCCAGGACTCAGCTGGTCGACCGACCAGAAACATCAGTCGGTCGACCAGACGCGCTGTATCGCCGATTTTTTCGCTGTTCACAGGAGGTCGATCGACCAGAAACATCAGTCGGTCGACCAGACGCGCTGTATCGCCGATTTTTTCGCTGTTCACAGGAGGTCGATCGACCAGAAACACCGGTCGGTCGACCTACTGTCCGTCGCAGTCTTTCGTTTCTCTTCCTCGGGAATCGTGCAACCGTCTTGGGTACTTGAGTGGCACTGCTGGCCACCAAAAACCTCCCAGCTTACGCTGGTTTGGGGAGGTTTTTCTCATACATCTTTTACCCCAGTGAGTTCTTTCCAGTTTTTCCTTTATTTTATTTTACTTACAATTGTCTTTTAATTTTCTGAAACCTTTACTTAGGCTAATGCACAATGGGGACATTGTGCGGGTTGGTTTGGGGAATGGTTTCATGTTACATGCATTGCATTTTGTCACACGTTTATTGCATTTCTGTCTTGCATCGTTCTTTTCTTTATTTCCCTTATATATACAAAAATCCAAAAAAATTAAAAATTTCAAAAAAATCAAAAAAAAAAATGCACGTTTATTTTAGCATATAGGTCGAGTCGGAACGAAAGTATTTCAAGGATGATTTAGCTATCTTATATGTTTATGCCTTTACTTTGCCTTGTCAACTTGTTTTAGTATGAGAGTCTTTTGCATATCTACGAGTTTTTGTTAACTTGTTTTCTTGAGACTTGACTTATACCTTGGCGACCTACTTATACATTCTAAGTTTTAGAGCCTTATTCCTGGTTTCATTCTTAAACCAGTTGTCTAGGATGTGAGTAGTACTCCCCTTGGAACATGTTACATCAATATGCATAAACATGAACTTGAATTATTATATACTTGTTTTACTTTCTCGTTTTGTGAGTCTTGATACGTGCATTTGGGATCCCTTCTCTCATATTTACCCATAAGCTTCACATAGCCAAAATTCGCCTTTTTATTCCCCCAAAACTACATCCCATACTTAGCCTACCCTTCCAAGCTAGTATTTGTGGTCATTGGATTATTTTTTGAGGCATCTTGGTTTGTGTGCTATTATGAGCAAAAAGAGAAAAGAAAGAAAGAAAGCAAGAAAAGAAAAAGAACAGAAAAATTCAGAAAAGAAAAGAAAAAAAAAAAACGAAAAAAAATCCGGAAAATACAGAGCCAGTCGACCGACCACCTCTATAAGTCGGTCGACCAACTGGCAGGATCAGATTCAAATTTTCGTTCCAAGAATCCCTTTCTTTTATATGTTATCACTCCCGTACTTCATTCAAAAATATTGGGGAGTCCTTTCTTATATAATGTGAGAGTTGTACCACAAGAAAGAGCACTTTCTTAGTATTAAAAAGTTGTGAAATATGTTGTTGGGAACCGGTTTTACTAGCTTGGCTACTAACCCCACATATCCAAAAACATCTTAACCACTTTTACCTTTTACCTCACATATCTTTCATTACCTCAATTGCATGTATCTAGGCCATTTAATGAGATTGTTATACAAAGTTGTAGAATTCTTGTTCATGTTAGATTGCAGGCATGTTTTTCATGGGTCGCAGTTAGGTGAGTGTCATGACAAATATACTTCTTTCTATCTTTTACACATACTCACCCTTTGCTTCATGAGTGTCTCGAGCGTACCGCGAGAGTCCGTGGTACAAGTCTCTATAGTCTTTATGTTTTCAAGTTTGACAACACCATAACTCGTTTGCATGATTTTAAATACTTTCTCATTTTGTACTTGGTATTGGTTCAGGCTTACATGTAAATTTCGCTCTGAGATTGAAATCGTTCCATTAGTTAAGATCGAGTCTATTTCTTGCTTGAGGGCAAGCAAGGGTTTGGTTTGGGGAATTTGATACGTGTCTATTTTATGATGTTTTACATCTATTTTTACACGTATTTGGTCGCTCATTTACTATGTTTTAGCCTCTATTTCCCACAAATTGTGTACTTTCGTATTTTTATGCACTTTTGCAGATTTATGCGGAAAAGAGACGATTTAGCACCAAACTCGTATCCTCAAGTCTTTAGCTTAATTAAGGAATAAAAGGAAAGTCAACTGAAGTCAAAGTCAAAGTACCATGAGTCAAAACAGAAGAAATCCGAAGACTTCCGTGCAGAAGCGGTCGACCGACCAACTAAACGGGTCGGTCGACCAGACCCAATTTTCATAAGGCCCAGATTTCAAGAAAACCGCAAAATAAGAGAAGCCCAGTAGGAAGTGGTCGACCGACCAACTAAACGGGTCGGCCGACCAGAGCGAAGCCCGTACGATTCGTTTTCGGAAATAAAGTAGAATTAGAACCTTATGGAAACTCTTAGTTTCTTTCTATATAAGCCAATCTTGTGATTAGGGTTATATATCATCTATCTTCTACTATCTTCATCTTTTATCTTCGACATCTTTTAACTATCTTAGATCTGGAAAATCAAGTTTTGCATCAAGTCTTATTTAGAGAATTCTTTTTAGTTTTTAGTTCAATTATAATCCTTCAATAGATCTCAAGCATTCATCAATAAAGTTAGTTTCTTTCTGCCCTAATTCCAAATTGTGGTAATTGCTCTTTTATTCTTGCTTTATTATTGTTCTTATTGCTTTTATTACAATTGTTAAGTTAGAATCCCAAAGCTTTATTTGAATCTTGCATGTTTAGATTATTTACTATGTTTTCCATGTTTATTCCCAATTTTATATTCGTCTTAACAGTTATGAGTAGCTAATTTTCATATGTTAGGATGTAGGGGATAATATGCATAGGTGAATAAAATCCGAAAAACCGACCTGTAGCAGGACCACGGTCGGCCGACTGAAATAGTCGGTCGGTCGACCGAGGCCGTGGTCGGCCGACTGGAGTAGCCGGTCGGTCGACCACTCGCGTCTGTTTTCTTATTTCGTCTTTTCTTATAAATTATAATATCCTGCAATGAGACCAATAGGAGACTTGTAGGATGTTAGTAATGACCTACCCAAGATTGAAAGATACGGGAAGGGCATTGGTTTACACCTTAAGACGGATAGGTTACTAAAGGCTGAAAAGTATGTAACCTGGGATTTAGGAATCACCCTTATTGTTGACACCCAATAATTGTGAGACCTAGGAACTAATAGCATAGGCCGAAAGGAGCTATTAGGTAGCATAGACCTAAAAAGTTATGTTACACCCCCTTACGCGACTGCAATACATGTTGACCTTAGGATTTATTTTACCTTAGCTATTTATTACCCGAACATCCTAGCATCCCTTTTATTATATTTTATTCTCATCTTTTTAATTCTTGTTTTATTTTAATCTTTGCCTTAGTTATAGTAATCAACCAATCAACCCCTAAAATTGTTACCTTCAAACATTAACATTAAGACAATAAACATTCCCCACCTCCTTGTGGTTCGACCCTGACTTTCACTATCTATTGTTAAAGTTAGGAATTATAAATTTTATCTTTGGTACCCTCAACGACGGGCATCACTTAATTTTGTGTAATAATATGATAGTAATGTATTTTTCATTATTTCAGAGAGTTTTTGTCGGGAGAATTCAGGAGATCGAAATATTTCATGTCGTGAGTATTATTCTTATAAACTGCAAAATAGACCAGGAAATATGATGTTGAGGGCTGGGAGATGCTTACAACAATATATTGTTCACATGTATGTGAAGTTAGAAAACACCCGGCTAGATTACCTCAAGCATAATCAAGATACAATCAGGTCTGAATTATACCAAGGATTGCTTGACACCATTGATGGTGGTGAACAGTGCGCAGCAAATGTAGGGCGTCGCGTCATCCTCCCAGCAACATATATTGGTGGCCCTCGAGACATGAAGAGGAGATACCTAAATGCAATGGCTCTTGTTCAGCGATTTGGAAAACCGGATTTTTTTATAACTATGACATGCAATTCAAATTGGCCTGAAATAAAAAATGAACTGGCACCTGGAGAAGAGGCTCAAAATCGTCTTGATATCGTGGCTAGAGTATTTCGAGCTAAACTGTTATTGTTAAAAAAAAAGCTGGTTGATGAAAAAAAATTTGGGGAAGTTGCTGCATTTGTATATGTAGTCGAGTTTCAGAAGAGAGGGTTGCCTCATGCCCATTTCTTAGTGATTATGAAAGCTGGTGGCAGGATGAACTGTCCAGCTGATTTCGACAAATTCGTATCTGCTGAAATCCCTTCTCGGTCAAATGTGAATCTGCGTGCAGCTGTGCTAAAACACATGATGCACGATCCATGTGGGAAACTAGATCCTGAGTGTGCGTGCATGAAACATAAAAGCAGTCCGGGCAAGTGCAAGTACTTATATCCGAAGCCATACGTATCTGAAACAACCAACAATGATGATGGTTATCCAGTGTACAAACGTATGCCAACGGCTGATGTTGTGCGCGTGAGAGGTGAAATGCTTAACAATCGCTGGGTGATTCCGTACAACCCATATTTGCTAGACCTTTTCGATTGCCACATTAACGTGGAAGTCTGCTCAACTATTCAGGCGATTAAGTACCTGTATAAGTATGTTTATAAGGGACATGACAGGATATCATTCAACGTAGCGGGGGAAGAGGAGATCAAACTGGTTGATGAAATAGAACAATATCAGTCTGGCCGATGGGTATCTCCTGTTGAAGCAATCTGGCGTATCTATGGATTTGAATTGTTTGAGATGCAGCCTGCAGTGATGGTGCTGCCGATTCATTTAGAAGGTATGCAAACAATACAGATGAGGCCTCATGAGAGATTAACCCATGTCGTGTCCAACAAAAAACGTGTCAGGACTCCGCTGACCGAATTCTTTAGGTTGAATAGTGAGAATGTTGCAGATCCAAATTGGAGACATCTATATGGGAGCTTCGTTGAGCACTATCGATGGGATACATTTCAACGAATATGGTTGAAACGTAAGAGAACAACATTCACAATATCTCGTCTTGTTTTTGTGGCACCCTCTGAAGGAGAGCGCTACTTCTTGCGTTTGTTGTTGACACACGTGCCTGCTCCAAAATCATATAGAGACTTGAGAACGGTCAATGGTTATGAATGTGCTACGTTCCAGGAAGCTGCGTTGAAACTGCAGCTTATCGAGGATGACAATATGGTAGAACTGTGTCTAGATGAGGCCAAACAGGTAGAGATGCCAGCTGCCTTACGGCGTCTATTTGCAACTTTGTTAATATTTTGTCAGCCCAAGGATCCAAGATCATTGTGGGAAAAATATTATAGTTCATTGTCAGAAGACTACAGACAAGAACATCCAGGTGATCCATACGCTGCACGGGTCCTTACTGTGCAACGATTAGAGCAACAAGTTGAAGCAATGGGCAGGACTCTAAAAAGTTTTGGTTTATCGGATTTGCTAGGTCAACAGGATGCAGAAATCCGAACATCACAGGATACACTTAATGCACTCAATGCACCAATACCAAATGAATGTGTTTTGTGTCGTAAATCATTGAACCAAGAGCAGCAAAGAGCTTTTGACATGATAACTGATTATGCCACGCATAAGAAACCTGGAGCTTTTTTCGTAGATGGTCCAGGGGGGACTGGTAAGACATACCTATACAATGCCTTGTATGCAGAAATAAGGCTGATGGGTAAAATTGTCCTTGCTACTGCTTCTTCGGGTATTGCTGCAGCCAACATCCCGTCAGGAAGGACTGCCCACTCACGTTTTAAACTTCCTCTCGATTTGGATGTTTCTTTATCATGCTCTGTGCCCAAGCAAAGTAGTCTTGCTGCTCTTATAAAAGCATCCACTCTAATCATATGGGATGAGGCATCTATGGTAAGAAGGGAAAGTGTTGAGGCATTAGATCAGCTCCTCCGAGATCTGTGCAATCCTAATTTGTTGTTTGGTGGCAAACTTATTGTATTTGGTGGAGATTTCCGCCAGGTTCTACCAGTGGTACAAAAAAAGTCTATTCGTGAGTTGGTTAATTCTACATTAGTTGCTTCTGATATTTGGCCACAGTTTATCAAATTCAGACTAACTGTTAATGTAAGGGCTAAAACTGATCCAAAATTTTCGGATTTTTTGCTATCCCTTGGAAACGGTCAACTCCAGACGTGCGAGATTGAGATGGTTGAACTGCCTGATGGAATTGTTCTGGATACAACTGAATTGGGTGCAGATCTGGTAAGTATAGTTGCTGATACTGTATATCCAGATGTCGACCTCAACGGTATTGGGGTCGATATATTTATTCATCGTTCCATACTTACACCTATGAATGAGGATGTCGATGATATAAATACATACATGATTAACAAGTTCCCTGGTGAAGCAGTTACGTACAAGGGTTTTGATACAGTGCTTTCCGACAACTGCAACGTATACCCTTCAGAATTTATAAACAAGCTTTGTCCCGGTGGCATGAGTCCCTATGAGTTGGTATTGAAGAAGGACGCTCCAGTTATTTTATTACGAAACCTCCTTCCATCTGCAGGTTTATGCAACGGTACAAGGCTGATATGTGCAGGGTTTACCCCAAATATGGTCGAATGTATTATAACCAGTGGTCATTATAATGGTCAGCATGTCTTCATTCCTCGCATCAAGGTGCGCCCATCTAGCTCTTCAAACTACCCATTTCAGTTTCAGCGGAATCAGTTTCCACTCAAGCTAAGTTTCGCAATGACAATCAACAAGTCGCAGGGCCAGACATTAGACCGGGTTGTTGTCTACCTTCCTAGACACTGCTTTTCACCAGGACAGCTTTATGTCGCACTGTCGCGAGTGAGGGAAGCGAACAAAGTTACTGTCATCACTGCATCTAATAGTTCCGATATGAATAGGAATTGTATCAGAAACATGGTTTCTTTTGAAGTTCTGAGGCTTGCAGGTATTATATAGCATCTAATGGCAGCTGGCCTTGTGTCCGCTCTTCTGTTATTCGGCTTCAACATCTCAAACTGTTTACAGCATTGGCATGATGTATGTAGTTTAACCAAAGACATTTGTGTTATTACACCAACCTAGCTTGCCATTACATTGTGTGCATCAATGGTTGGGTATACTGTAACGCAAAGGATCATTGTTTTGCTGCTTATAACAACCGATAATGATTATTGTTGACAAATTTTAACAACTTATTATGCATCTGTAAATTGTCATATGCTATAGTGTTCTACAGGGTACTGATATCCAATATGTCGCCGGACGGCCATTTGAAAATCCATTCGTATCAAACGGTCGCTGATTCAGAATTGAATTTCGGAGAATGGTGTCGAATATAATGTTAAGCATAGCTCGTGCATTGTAGTCGAGCATTTACATTTGCACAATTACTATCAAATGTAAGTAGTAACTAAGTAATGATAAATCCATACAAGTATAACTTTTTACTTGCATCTATTTGATCCACACAACAGCTAATTAACTACTTAATTTGACAATCAGAACTATACAGTAACATCCATAATTCATGTACAGTCATTGCATCTAATGGTAACTGGGAATATACATTGTGTATTACATTCAGAGTTTCACAACAAACTAATCAAGCCATGGAAAGAAAAAATGCCAGCATTGTCCAGTATAAACAAAAAACAATTTATTAACCTCATATTTCCTGTTGCTACGTTATTATTTACAATGATAATACAGATTTGATAAATTTACAATCCCCTAAATCAGTGGCGGACCCAGGAGCGGTCCCGCGGGGTCACGTGCCCCCGTAACATTTTCAGAATAAATCTTTTATAAGTATCTTATATATATGTGATGCTGTCATGGCATAGTTGGTAAAGGTAGTGAATTCTATCTAGTTGGTCTTGGGTTCAAACCTTGGTAGCAACATTTCATTAAGTTTATATTTTTTTGAGCCCCAAGCCCACTTTGTTCAAATATATTAACAAATTCTAAACCATTGAACCACTTACTTTTATTGTAAATTAACTACTAATGTTAGTTATATTAACCAATACAAATATTGTTTTTACATATATTTAAAATTTAAAATATTTTAGAGAAGACATTATTTTTTTAAAAAAAATATCTATAAGACTGATTATTCTTATTTTTATTCTTTTATGTGTATAATAATAACTAATTTAAATAAAAATTTAAAAAATGTAGTCTTAGACGCGCATAAAAATGCGCGTTAAAACAAATTAGTGCCCCCTCGGCTCCAATTTCCTAGGTCCGCCACTGCCCTAAATCATGTAAAGTTAGTACATACACCATACCCCTATAATGTCCCAAGTCTAGCATTTGTAATTGCATAACTGTGCATAGTACATATTCTCAACAGACACCACTGTACATAGTTTGGTATGGACTTTCGCTAATACTACACACCAACTTTATTATGTAGAAAAATACAATATTAATAACCATCTGATATCTCACCATACCTTTGCTCAATCTAACATATCTGACTTTCCAACACAGCTTTTCCAGGTATGAATTTCTATCCAAGCATTTCTGAATTTTAGGTGGCATTAGCATCTGAAAAAACAATAGTGTTAAGGCATCATTTAATAATGCTAATTTATAGATTGTATATCAGTTATAAGTCTATTAGATATCCTTTTCAGAAATTTATTCCATTGTATTTAATAGGCACTTATTACTATCTTACTGCAACAGGATGAAACATCGGAAAGTTTACCTCAATGAGTTAACTGACACTGCCAAGAACTACAAAGTCAATGTAAGAGTGGTTGAGAAGCGTCGTCCGAAGTCATCTCCTGTTAAGGTGCAATATCAAAGCTTGTTATTCGAAGATGATAAGGTAACTGAACTAATTTATGCCAATCTGATAACTTTTCCTTATATATCAAGAACTCATTGCAGACAGCCTCCATGATATGTATGATGTTCTAAACAATTGATAAGGCTTCGTATCAGGACTAATGCATATATAATTACTGCTAATTGATAAATGATTTAATATACTCCTCTAAAATATGAGATTTTGACAGTGGTTTTACGTTAAGAACCATTCCTATTCTTAACAATTAATAGGATGTTTTGTAACACAGATACATATACTCTAACTATTAGTAGTTGTAACATTGAGTTAATTTCTTCACATTGTATACTCTTGCATAGCTGCTCATAGACTACTCTTAAATAAAAATGCAATTTTCCAAGTGAGTAACATCAATTGATGTCATCCTGATTAAAAATATAACACAGTAATGGATGTTGTTAAATTTACAAATACATTAGTATTTTTCATGTGTACTGTCTATTTATAATCCTTTACTGACATTGTTAGTTCTTGGTGCACAATTTGATGTGAAACTGTTGTTATGTTAGCTTCATTGATTATGATTATTGATATACCTATCTGATCTATGAACAAATGAAAAACTGTTTTTCATAAGGTAGGTTTCTCAACATGTTTTGAGCAGGGTAACAAAATGCGTGCTGCTCTTTTTGGTGATCAAGTGGATATATATGAGGATGCTATAAAGCGCAATCAGAAATACGAAATATCAAATGCTGCCATAAGTCCTATGAAACCTGAGTATAAATCACATGAATCTGAGATGGACTATCAGATGTCTTTCAATAAACGTACCATTATCATGCCTGTTGAGGTTGATAGTGGATGTGCTGATATTGATTACCGCCCAATTTCCCAAATACCTCGTGCACCTGATTACAGTGAAATGTTTGGTAAATTTCAAAATCGCGACCTATCTACATATATTGCGTGTGCTAACAATGGGTGCCGTTTATATTCAGCCTCTCACTGTCATCCCTCAAATGCCTTGTAGATATAGTAGGTGCTGTTCTCTTTGTAGAAGATCAGCCACGTAAAATTGTCACATCAAAGGGCCGTGAAACAACAGTGCGTGAAATTGTCGTAATCGACCATAGGTGATTGTAATCAGATACTTTGAAAAATTGAACTCCATATCTTTCTGCATATTGATGACACCTAATATCGTATTGTTGCTGATACTAATGTTAACGCTCTTGCAGTACTACACAACCTCTGTCCATTTCGGTTTGGGACGATCTCGTGCAGGATGACTGCACTATACTAATACCACAACCTGGTAAATTCAGGGCAGTTGGTATAACTGCCCTCAGAGTATCAATGCACAGAGGTTCTGGTGGTCGTGATCAATATTCTATTACTGCATTCTTTAGATTAATGTTTTGCAAATACTCAAAATACTAGCATAGATTGCATCAGTAAGACATTTAGTGCTATTCTAATACAGTTCAAAATGGAACAGGTTTATCGATGACCACATCTACTTCTACTGTCTTTGTTCATTCACCTGATGGTGATAAAGCTGATGCTCTCAAAGCATGGTACTAAACTAGACTTCACACGAGCAGCGACATACCTTCTAGACAAAATGTATTGTTTCTTACAATTTATCTACAAGAGTGTGCAGGATGGCTAGCCATATTATGGCGTTGACAAAATTACAAAGCAGAGTTTTAAGTGTGAAGACGCCCGTGCTAGCTGACATCACAACGACCATTTCAACCCTCCGTTCCAAAAAGGTACCCAAAATACTGCATAATTATCTGCGCCATATTCACAACTGAACCATGTCAACAGTCCTATATTAGTACAGAATGTTACCAATATCACACAATAGTACTAAGAAAGCATATTCCTTTATGATAAAGCATCTTACACAGTTTCCATGTTACTTTCGAAATTTTTTAAAATAACTTTTTAAAACTTGTGCACAAAAGCATATTCTAATATGCACTTTAAATATGAACGAAAGAAGCAATAATTTCTGACCTACAATCTTTTACGTAATAACAACGATTAATTCAAAGATTCAAATGAGGAGGTACGATAATAATGGGGCGTAACAAGTAATAAATAATAGAAAGTGCTCTATTGTCAATCTGAAAGGCTGGTTGTACCATCATAATCGTACTTTTGGTCTAATGACAAACATCGAGAACAGCGTAATTACATTATCACAAATTATGTTATTTAACTTTTTCGGAGTGACAAGTTAACAGCTGTTTAATACATAGACTTATGTGTCTTATATACCATGATCAGGCCAAAACGACTTTGCAAGATGAGCGCCATTGGTTAGAAGTGACAATTCCAGATGTTGATTTTGATAAGATAAATGCATACATGGGATGCTCTAACTGTTCAAAGCGGTCAAGCATACAACCAGGAAATACATACACTTGTGACCATTGGCGTAGCTACGGGGGATGCAGTGGATGCACTTGCATCCCCTTGTTCTGAAATATTTAATTAGTAGTTTTAATATGTATCAACAATTCTTTTGTGCTGTAGTGGTTTGAAGGTTACTTTCTAATCCAATGGTCAAAGGTTCAACTCTCAAGAGTGCTTTTTTTACCTCCATATTTATTTAATACATACTTTTAGTTCATTTTAATTAAAACTTTTAAATAGCCACTAATTATTAACAAAAGTATTATATTATTGGGCTACTCTTTTCAAAATAGAGAATTATATATTCACGGATTTTTTGTTATTTATCTCTACTCGGACTTTTGGATATACGTTTATTTTATTTTCACGTTTTACGCTATTTGCACGAATTTTTTCCCGAAATTTAGTTTCCATTAGTAGAATCATTGTTAATTTTGCATCCCCTATGTTCAAATCCTAGATACGCCACTGCTTGTGACACCTGCGCTAAACCTAACTGCACCTTAGAACCAAAGTAACATTCCTGATCATTTGATAGTCATTCTGGACTCTATAATTACACAACACATTTTAACTAGGTATCAGTACAGACTGATACCAGCCTTTGTAAAATAGAGAAAGGAAATTCCACCACTAATGTTCGCATGAAATGCAGGGTCACTTTCAATTGCGATGTATCAGATGGCACTGGAACACTATCCTTTACCGTGTTTACAGAAACCACTGAACAACTTTTCAGAATGTCGGCGTCTGATATATTTCATATGAAGCACAATGTGAGTGTAACTTTAATTCAATTAATTTTCCAGGTAATAGGACTCATAATAACTGGTATATTGTTTGGCAGTCTGACGAGCCAACTTTTTCAACACTCAAACGATTACTTGATACTACGCCTTTCAAAGCCCAAGTAGCTCCAGCCAATACACTGTCAACCAACAATGTGCTGCAGTGGACTATGAAGCGTGTCATAGTAAGTCCTGAAAGCATACGTACTGACATCAGTGAAGAGCAGTAGAGTGTGGGGATCACACAGGACAACCAGGATGTTGGGGATGTTAGCATCGAACATCCCACCCCAGCTTACGACACTGAGCATAACGACCGTACGTCTACGATAGTTGTTGATGAGACTGATAAAACTGTTCAGCTTGTGACTCCAAGTAATCTAACGATTGTTGACTCGGAGAAAAATGTGGCATTAAGCTTGCAACACACAACACTTCCGAAGAGGAAATGTAAGAAGGATAAGTAAGTATCCCCAACTGCCGTCCTGACTACGCCAATATGAAAACCAGTGTCTACTCGAAATAATAACTAGCATCAATGTGAATCCTATCTATATAAAGAATATATCTTTTGATGTTGTAGTCCTTTTAATATGCACAATGGAGACTACTTAGTTGACAGCTACATGTCAACATGAACTATTCAAATTACATGTTTAACTATGTGTGTTGGCTTAGTAACTTGATGTGAACCACAATTCCTATCTACTATAGTATAAGACCATGACTTTGAAACTTAAAGTGATCCACAATTCCTATCTACAATAGTATAAGACCATGAACCCTATACACCTTCTACGGTGTTCAATGATAGTCCCTGGGTTCCTCCCTTGATGAAATCGTACACAAAATTGTCGAAATCAAGCCCATCGCTGCATATGTCAATATAGCAGCAGCACATCAACTTGATACATAACTCCATCATCACAAGGATGTTGTTGTACATAGAAGAACACCAACGAACCCCAACACCATCTCAGACTGTACTAATTTATAGGATTGTATACTGGCGAAACTAATAAGAAAACACACATAAGCTATATCACATGCTCTTCTCAAGCATATTCCAGAGTAGAGATTAAGATACCATAAACACAGAAGAAACATAATAATATACATTGCTAGATTCTAATGCCTATATTTATTCATAAAGTTTACGGGAAAGTATATTACCAGGCTCAGCAGTCAGAGTCATAATACCCCTCGCTGCCAGACTTTTCAACATACACATCCTTCGAGCTGCTGCCTCTTCTGTAATATCCCTTCCTCTTCTTAACTTTGGACTTCTTTGGCTTGCATGAACATGTAATCGACACCAACCTCTGATTTCTGGACACCCATATCTGGTTCCCCCGATTTTCCCTCACAAGTTCACGATCATAATCCAGATGAACTTTACCCGTTTCGGTACCAACAAGATACAGCCTTGCCCATGCCTTACATACCACGGCCATGTTCCTTTTCCCCTGTCTATCAAGTCTGTTGAAGACACGATCAGTAAGTTCTGGAAGGCTGAGGAATGGGTGATGAGGCCTGCTGCCAAAGGGTATTTGCTCTTCGACAACTGCTTTTGTAAATAGGGCCGTCGACTGAAACTGTTTCTTTTTCCAATCAACATATTCACTAACAAATTCTGGTTTATCATCCACGTTAAAGTACATTACTTCTCCACAGGAATTTCTCATGGTAAATGTTCAGGAAGTTTTGGTGTGTAGATGATGAAGATTGGAAGGTAAAAGTTAGTGGTAGTAATTACATACAGTATGTAATACAGTTGGGTTAAATCAAAGAGTTTAGGGAAGAGTGAGTGACATGCTAGACGGCATATTGTTTTAGCTGCTTAGTGATTACGTAATACATAATCATTACCCTTATACACGTAATTTCCATATGTTTCGTAACTTCGTATAATAACAGATTAAATTGATACGGTTTTATCCTTCTCACAATATATGTATCATTCAAATTAATGATCTAACTTATCCCACTACACTGTCTAAATGGACCTTAAATGTGGATTAGTCTATTTTATTATTTAAGTTAACTACACCTCTTCCAATTAACGGTCATGTGTGAATTTAAAAAGGGAAAAAATGTATAAAACTTCGCTTACGTAATAGGGCTGAGCAAAAAAAAACCAATGATTTAAATTGATCCGACATCCGATCAGTATCTGTTCCGAATTAATGGATATCTGATCCGAAAAGTAACTTGGTTCAGATACCCGTACCCGTAATATTTGGATAACGGATCAAATATGGATGATGGCTTAAAAATTTGGACATCAGATATCCGGAAGTTATTGGATTGGATATCAAATATCGGATCGTATATCCAATATGCGTGAAATAACTAATCCATGTGAATTTAAAAAGGAAAAAAAATGTATAAAACTTCGCCTACGTAGTAGGGCTGGGCAAAAAAAACCGATGATCTGAATTGATCTGACATCCGATCTGTATCTGTTCCGAATTAATGGATATCTGATCCGAAAAGTAGTTTGGTTCATATACCCGTATCCGTAATATTTGGATAACGGATCAAATATGGATGATGTCTTAAAAATTTGGATATCCAATATCCCGAAATTATTAGATCGGATACCAAATATCGGATCATATATCCAATATCCGTGTATTAACTAATCCATATACGATATTTGATCCATAAATATTAAATAACACTAGCGAATTTCATCTCACTCAATAACCATCATTCACAAAATCGTAAATAACTCTCGTCTACAAAACTATAGAGTTTAATTTTATTTTATTAACAAAACAAATAATCAACAAGTCCACATTCACAAACCCACAATTTTACTTTTTTATTACAGTATTGACAATATATATTAACATTGTTCGGATATCGGATACCTAATCCGAAATTTCCGAATAGTTTTGTATACTACATTTCGGAAATCCGAACATTTTGGGTCAGATCATGGATACTAACATTTTGGATTTTCAAATCGGATATCCGATCCAAAGTAGGGTTTCGGATCAAATACCGATCCATACTCTGCCCTACTACGTAGTACCATACCAGGCACAAACACAAAATCGTACCATAATATCATAATACTCATTTCACGTCAAAAGAAAAAAAACGACTAATCAACTTAACCTAACATGCTCAATTAATACAAAGTACATTATCTCCGGCATTCTAAAATGATCTCGTTTCTCCTTTTGACCACATTTAGTGTTGATCCCTCTTACCATTTGGGGATAACTTTGTACTACAATTTTAGTATCGGTGAGATTGAAATTCGATCTACCGTCTTTTGGGACAAGGTAGGGAATACCTAATTACAAAATCTAAAGGGTACAGCAATTAGAAATCTTCAAATTTATAAGAGTTAATACCTGACAAATACCCTGTATACTTATTAAACATGTTAACAATTTGATATTATTGTTACAAACATAACTCTTTCGTTGCATAAGGTTCCTTCAAATGGGTAATGTTCGATGTTTGTGATTAGACCAAAAGAACGGTTGTAATGGTACAACCACCCTTTCATATTAACAATAGAGCGGTGCTCCATGATCGTGCTACTTAATAAATAGTTTTATGTATAACTTTATCTTATTTTTAATACTTTCTTTTGTTTTCTCCTTTTTACGCCCCATTATTATCGTACTTTCTCTTTTTAAAACTTTGAATTAGTCATTATTATTACGTCAAAGATTGTGGGTCATAAGTTATTACTTCTTTCGTAAATATTTAAAGTGCATATTAGTATATGCTTTTGTGCACAAGTTTTAAAAAGTTATTAAAAAAAAGTATTGAAAATACCATTGAAACTGTGTAATATGTTTTATCATAAAGGAATATGCTTTCTTGGTAGGAGGATGAAACTTCACCCTTTTGACTAAAGAACCTTGATTTAGGTTCGCAACTACGATCTTGGGTAAATCATCGAAAGAATATAATGTTGGTGTCGTAAAATTTCCATATACTTAATGTGTTTTAAAAATGTTTAATTAAATTTGAGAAATCAAAATACTAATGTTAAATTTACATTGAACTTTCTAAAAATACCCAAATTACCAATGTCAAATTTACATTAGACTTTCTATAAATAGTAAGTCTTGCTTGCGACGGGTCACCATTTGTGACGGATATTTTGTGAGATAAAATGGATAGAAAATGAGTTAGTGGAGAAAGGGGACCCCATGAATAGTGTTGGAAAGAGAGAAAAAGTGGGTATTTTGTGAGAGGAAACGGTATCCGTCACAAGCTTGCGACGGATAATGCCGTTGCAAATAAGAATTTGTGTGTGTTCTATAAATTACCAAATAATGTATCTTGTTCATTGTTTCAAATTGATGTATATTAAATAAATTAATAAACATGAAACTTCAATTGTGATAGCAGTATATGTCACAGGTTTGTGATAGATACCGTCTCATCTCACAAATAACCAATTTTCCTCTTTCCGACACTTTTCAATTTTCAAATCCGTAACATATAATGAACAGTTTCCGGTAAAAATAACTAATTAATAGATAAATTAATAAACGTACGTTTTATACAACCCAAAACCCCATTGTTATACCCTCTTTGCATCTAATCTTCTCCAGAATTTGTCTCATCCTCAGTTCTCAGACTAAAAAAACAAACACCCTTGCCAACAACGTCCTTGATCACCATTAGACGAATCCTCGTTCACCTCCAAAACACCGTAACGGTCTTCCTGCATTTATCTGTCCCAATCAAGGTATGCTTTTAGGATTTAAATGTACTTAATCCTAAATAGAGAATTAATTAATTGTACATTGAACTTCAATTGTCATATTGATACGATTATATGTTGACAAACATTATTTGTAGTACAAATTATATATTAGGATAGTTATGTTAAGAAATATTAATTAGCTTGATTAGTTTGATTAATTTTAATGTTCCTTGATTGAGTTGCTGTGGTCTGGATTAACTCTTGCACTGAAATTATGATGATGTTAATAGACACGTTAATTTCTGAAAAAAATAAAAAGGAATTTAATACCTATGTCTGAGATATGAGTGATGATCAGCATTGACAGTAGGAAACAATATAAGCATGTGTATGGCTACTGGATCTGTACTTCTGATTGTGAGTATACAAGGGTTTCTGGGTAATTTGGAAGGGTCAGAGCAAATAAGTAGGATAGCATGAATTTGGGTGTTATTGCATAGCATTGACAATTGTAGGTTCTTACGGAGAAGGGGGTGAGGGTGGTCAGGGGTGAGGACGAGGAAACTGAGGGTTTTTTGTGTTAACAACATTGTAATGCAAAGATCTGTTCATAGTTCCTGGGCATGGAAAAAGATCTGTGATGTCAAAGAGCGTATGAAGAATGGGTATCAGAATGGGGAATGGCAGAGGCAGAATGGGTGGTATACAATAGCTGACGGGTACCAGTGGTTGATGGATGAAGGTGGTGCTGTTGTCCAGTGGCACAAGCTAGTTTGGAACAGGTATAATGTGCCTCGGTGGGAATTTATCATGTGGCTTAGTCAGAATCAGAGGCTTCTTACTCTTAATAGATTATCAAGGATGGGTATTGAGGTGCCAAAGGATTGTTTTGTGTGTGGAGAGGAGTATGAGACTCATAAACATTTGTTTGATGATTGCCAATTCACAAGAAGATGTATGCAGGGTGTGAGTGATTGGCTGGGGATACCTATGATTGTGTTAAGAGAGGAAGGAAGGCTGTTTAGGAGAAGGAATATGACTAATTTGAGACGGAAGTTGATTGGAGCAGTGATTGTAGGGCTGCGATATTGGATTTGGTGAAATAGAAATATTTGCAGAATGGAAGGAAGTGTGATGCATCCTAGAGCTCTAGTGCAAAAGGTTCAGAATGAATGTACCCAGAGGTTCCAAGTTAGTTTCCAAGGTGTGATGAGCAATGAAGATAAATGTTGGTGTAGTCAGCATAATTTTTTGTAAAGAGAATTAGTTAGCTTGTAGTTGTTAAGGAAACGTTGATGTACATGTTGGCTTAAGGCCTTGGTTTAATATTACTTACATTTTACCAAAAAAAAACATTGTAATGCAAAGGTTAAGCAAATCAACAACACCTAACCATTCAAGTTTAAGAACAACACAAAAGGTTACTACTAAAATCAATCAAATTGTGATGACTGATTCGAATATTGAGTCTCAAGCTAAAGTTTAATGACGTGTACCTCTATAGAGGTTTGGACGTATGCAACATCTCCCCTCTGTTTTCAATGGATGGGTTGTTTCCAAATGACTGAATCATGGCATTTAACCAACTTTTCAATTAATCAGAATTGTTATGGCATTTAGTCGCATTGCCTAAGATAATAATGCTGATATAATTGTCATTATGTCCTGAAGATATGTATTGCTTTAACTTATTTGATTTTTGTTATTAGTAGTTTAGTGCATCATTCGTAAGTCTACTTGACTGGATTTGATTTGAAAGAGTATGACACTCATAGTTGTCAGTTAGTTTATTAAGACCAAAACTCTTAGTTGTACTGCTAATTCATATTTTGGCGTTTTAGAAATCTGGTAGTTTAGTGCCGTGTTGCTGTTGTTACTACCTTTCTATCAATTTTATTCGAATGTGATAGTCACAGGCGATTTGGAATGAATTGCGACCAAATTGCATATTTGTATCACTTATTTGTATTGGTCGTGTTAGGAAGCTGGTAAGATATGACGCCCTTCATAAACACATAATTGAACTAAGCTAAATCTCAGACTATACTCTATAAAGTCTTTAGCTTTAATATATGTTTTCTACAGATAAATAGGTATGCCGTCCTGTACTGGTGTTCACTACTTTAACAAAGAAGACAAGCATGAGTTTGAGAATGACTATCTTCGGTGGAAGAAGGAGCAATTCAGATCTAAATCATTGTTCAACACACACTATGTGCTAAAAGAGACAACAATAAGCGAACGAGTTAACCATCTGTTGTTCAGTTCTGATGAGCTAATGTTCAGCATTTTTGAGAGGCTCAATCATCAGGACAAACGTAGTATGTCTGAAGTGTGCAGAAAGTGGGCTTCTTTATTCGCAGTTGGAAAAGATACATCTAAGATGACGGCTGATTATAAGAGTCAGGTGAAGAAAGAAGAAATAGAGGGGTTAATAGTCAGATCAAGATGGGGTCGCGTGTTTTCGATCCAATGTAAATGTCTTGATTTACCAACAGAAGACGCAAGGTATATCTACCATTGTTGGATGGAGGGAAACAGAGATATCGATGATCCAACTGTCCATGACGATGGCCCCTTTAATATATTGACAGTTGATGACGTGTATTACAAATCAGATTAGTATGCCGAAAATGGTAGGTTTAATGTAATAATGTTAAATTCTAAGCTGAACCAATATAGTAAAAAAACTAATAGTTGTAACTTTATTAGTACAATTCGGTGGCTTCTCCAAGAGGATGTAAGTGTACACCTTGTAATAACTATTTTGTGGTATTACGATGACCTCTTTTCTGGTTGTGTCTTCCGGTTCCATAGTGTGGGTCATAGTTTGCTGTATAGTCCTGAACCAAACATTGTAGTACTTCTTTACTGCTAGCACCCTTCACAAACGTAAAGGAACCGATCAAATTGACACCCCAATCGTGAGCTTTCCACAATGTACAAAAAGTTATAAACACAACTTTGCAATTGTTGACGCATATTTCAAATCAGTTTAGTACGCCAAAAGCAATGAAATTAATGTAATAATGTTTAATAGTAAGCTGAAGTACTGTAGTCAGAAACTATTAGTTGAAACTTTTCTTGAATAACAACGGAAAAGAAATGAGAATAAACATGTTACGTATCATCATATATTAAATTGCAACGCGCTTTGGTACATTTAAATATGCTATACTTGTGTTCAATTTATAATATGCATTTGTACATAAATTTTGGACTTTATCCATATACGAACTGTGTAAGTCTAAAGATGATACCTTTGAAATAATCAAAAAATTGAGAAAGTCCTATTTCAACAACTAACGAATGAGACATCTATTATAAATATGTTTACATCTAGACTGTTCCTACATTACATGCATGTCTTAGTTATGTTCACATAATTTACACAAAGTACTATGTTCATAGTAATTGTTAAAAATACGACTTATGTAGGTAATGTTTATCAATTCACCCAAAAATTATTATACGGATAATTTGGTGGATCATGTGCGCAGCGGTCATTTCACAAACGCAAATATCAAATACGTGACAACATCAATTTACAATCCACTTCTTATTTTGTTGGGATATGTTGATCATTCAATATATCAAAAAACAAACTGAAAACAAAAAAAATGTTGAAAGTATGAATATTAACATGATGGTGGATCACGTCCCTTGGAATATCGCGCGCGGAGTAACAACTAGTAAAATAAAAAGACCAAAGTACTACCAAAACACTCACGAATAATATGAAATAATATTATTTCAAACTAATCGTCTGACATATTATTTGACACTAAAATGAGTAAATTAAGCTAACTCGGGTTATTATTTCGCTCAAATAAGAGATAAAATATGGGTAAAAGAACGGTAAAATACGGTGTTATCAGCGTTATTGGGCAACAATAGATTTGAGGCAGTAGACGATTGTTAGCGTTATTGAAGATACAAATGTTTCTGTGAAAATTAAGGGAAGAGGAAACTGAATGGTAGGTTTTCTATCACGCGTCTAGGGAATTGATTTTACATCGGTTTATAAAACGATGTAGTGTAAATACGACTTAATTAAATTAACATCAGTTTAAGAAAATTGATGCAATGTAAATAAATTAACATCGGTTTTTAAATAACCGATGTTAATAAATGATGTAAATAACTGAAATAAAATAAAAAAAAAACATCGTTTTTTTCTAAAACATGTGTTAACAACTCAATAATTATAGATTACATCGTTTATATTAAGAAATGATGTTAATAAGGCGATGTCAATAGAATTTTGGAAAATTAAAAAAAAAATTGCTACATCGGTTCATAATTAATAAGCAACCGATGTTTTTTTTGCAGAATTGTTACATCGGTTCATAATTAATAACTAACCGATGTATTATTTTTATCATCTTAACTGCTAAACATCAGTTTACTTAAACCGATGCAATTAATTATCATTAACATCGGTTTTATAACAAATCGATGTAAAAATAATATAATTAACATCGTTTTTGATTTCGAAGCGATGTAAACAACAAAAATCATCCTAATCGTTAAACATCAGTTTACTTAAACCGATGCAATTAATTAACATTAACATCAGTTTGATAACAAATCGATGTAAAATTATATAATTAACATCGATTTTGATTTCGAAGCGATGCAAAATTATATAACTAACATCGGTTTTGATTTCGAAGCGATGTAAATAACAAAAATTAGATCCCTTACATCAGTTTTAGTAAAAACCGATGTTATAGTGGCGATATCAATAACACTTTTTGTACTAGTGATAGTTGTATACGATATTAATTGTTTGATTATATACGCGATAAAACTGATAAAAAATGTTATTATTTACAAAGAGGACGGTCTTATATAATAAGGCTTATCTTTGTTAATATATTAAATACTAAGACGGTCATACATAATAAGCGTTCTCTTTGTTAATCTACGAGAACGGTCATACATGTCCAACGTTCTCTTTATTAATCTACGAGAACGGTCATACATAATAAGCGTTCTCTTTGTTAATATATTGTATATAAAGACGGTTGGTCAAACATAACCGTTCTCGTTGTTAATCTACGAGAGCGGTTCATACACATAACCGTTCTCTTTTGGAGTCATATATGAGCGCCAAAAATAAAGTGACAAAACAGACCGGTTCCGCACTTAACCGTTCTTAAAATGGCGTTCTATTAGCCTTAAATTGTAGTAGTGAATATTTTTTCAAATTTAAAAGACATAGTAATAGGATTATCGTGATTTTGTTACATATATAAATGAAATTACACTAATTAACTGTGATTTGAGCAATATTTAATTGTTATTATTTGTAAAATTAAACATGATAGACAAACACTCTTTTAGCAAATACTTTTTAAATAATTCTACTATTTTGTCTTTTAATACAAACTTATATACTACAAATTAATAGTATTCTTAGATATTTTTACTTCTAAAACGTAAAATCAATCCTCAATGTTACTTAAACATTTGATCTTGGTCAATTATTTTAATTTTTATATAACATATACTCTTATATGATTTTATTACAAATGACATTACTTCACGTTTATATTACATCTTAGTAGATATACTGCTATAACAACAATGTTTTTAATATAAAGTTAATAATAATGTTTCAGTAAAATCGAATATCTTATGAGGGATAAACGTGTTAAACCTTCTCTTTTCTACCTCTTAATATCAACCATTACTAATAGTAACTTTTATGGAGTTATATACTTATACCAATATTTAATTGTTTAATTCTCTGATATCTTAAACAAACAAACCGCACATTTGCACGTGATTTATACTAGTACAATAATAATAATAAGAGTTTTTTTTGCTTTTTACCACCTATTGAGTAATAATTTTTACAAATTACCACCTATTGAGTCCATTTTTGTCAATTACCACCTAATTTGCCATATGTTGACGGGTTTTTTTTATTTATCATTTCGGCTATATTTTATCGACTCTCTATTATTTACAATGACCAAAGTACCCTTTACCAAATATTATACACTCACCCTTATTATTTCATTCAATTATTCCAAATTGAATCCATTGTTATTCTAAAACCCTAAAAATTGGCATTTTTTTCACATTTAGCACTTCTTACTCTTATTCCTTAAATGGAGAAAAAAAATTAATTGACAGTGGGTTGCCGACATTTGAGAATTATCAACATACAGTTATGTGAAAAGCAAGCAACTTTAATCAAATATTATCAATTTTAATCAGAATTTTAGCCCGACCTAGTAACATAATGATCAATAATAACAAAATAAAAATAAAAATTTCAGAGTACAATCCCAGTGTAATACTGCATTAGTCCCCAGAAAAATTTACCACAATTCCATTCCGATTCACCCTTGCCACTTATTTGTAGTATTGAATTACAGTGATACTTCTGCTACATCTCCCTACCAGAAACCTATCCAACATGGCAAAGCCGAAACACAACTTACGTGTTCAGCTACACTAGATTTTACAACAACAACTTACGTGTAGGTTCAACATGGCAAATGCCAAGTTTTAGGGTTTTAGAATAACAATGGCTTCAATTTGGAATAATTGAATGAAATAATAAGGGTGAGTGTATAATATTTAATAAAGGGTATTTTAGTCATGGTAAATAATAGAGAGTCGATAAAATATAGTCGAGACGATAAATAAAAAAACCGTCAATATATGGCAAATTAGGTGGTAATTGACAAAAATGGACTCAATAGGTGGTAATTTGTAAAAATTATGACTCAATAGGTGGTAAAAAACAAAAAACTCTAATAATAATTGTACTTAAACGCGACACCATTCAACCAAACCAAAATAATTTAGTGTTGGCTGATATCTTTAGTTTATGCTCTTCTTTTCATAGGTTAGAATGGTCGTTTACGTGTAGAGAAAACAATACTGTTGCCCATTCTTTGGCTCATGTTCTTTGTACGGAGCCGAGTAGAGACGAATGGGCAGAGTCTCTACCACACTTGCGAACATGGCTGTTTCTTTTAATTTATCGTTAATGCAGTAAACTTCGGCTTTCCTTTTAAAAAAAAATAATTTACTTAAAATAACACAAATCCGACTCAACCAAATCCAACCCGAATAATTAACTCCAAATTACTCAACACCCCAAACCAAACAATTGATGAATGATGACCACCTAACCTAAATTTGCTAAACGACCATTTTTGTCACTAAAAAGAACAAGTTTAAAAAATTGCGTGCCGGTTTCCACGGTCGTCTCAACTCTCAAGTCTCAAGTCTAACTCAACAGTTTGAAGTCTCAAGTCCCAATACACTCAACACTCAACATCTTTTACTTAAACAACACAATTTCCTTCCATTCTTCATCTTTCTACCTTTCTTTTTCATTTGTTTTAGGTACAACATTATTCAATTCAATTCAATTACTATTACTATTATTATGATATTATTCCATTAATGTTGTTATTGTAATAATCACATCAATAATGACACTAATTATATTTTATATATTGAGACAATAACATGTTAATCAGTCAACACTACCCTTGAACTACCATCCCTTCTGAGTTTTGAGTTGTTTTGAGTTTTCAGTTTTCCCCTCTTTTTCCTTCCTTGTTTGTCTCAACCATCTATCTAATTCAATTTCACAAACCCTAATTTTTTTCCAAGATTGAAACTTTATTCCATGGGTTTTCTTAAAATGTGATTTTATTAAGTGGGTCGAAGTTAGAATTTTGAAAGGAGCAGTATTTTCTGAGATTTATTGTTTTTTTTTTGGTTTGGTTTAATATAGTGAGATATTTTGGATTTTTTGGAAAAATTGGAGTTTTAGATGCACTTGATTAAGCATTGAACATGGCTAGACGTCACGGGTGGGAACTTCCTGCACATTATCTACAGGTTAATTTCATTTTTTTTGGCTCTTTCAGTTTCAATCATTTCTTTACGTTTTTTTCTTTCTTGCGATGAGGGTTATTTAATCAATGGTAAATAAATGATTGGGAGTTAGGACGGAGGGCGTACATTTTACTTTGCTGTTATATAGTGTCATAAAAATTAAGGTGGGATGATTTTGTGATTATGATTGTGATTATTGTGGTTGTTGAGGGAGCAAAAGAGTGACTATTTTGTTTATATATGTTAATTAGTTCAATGATTGATAAGCATGAAGTTTGGTAAAAAGCTCAAATGTTAATCATTACTTTGTGTTTGTGTACATATAATTGTTAGTTCCTTCCGGTTGTTGTCTTATTTTGTTATTTTCTGGCCTTTGTTTTTTTTTTTGTACTTATGCCCTATTTGCTGGCCCTTTTGTGGATATATATGCTGATCATCTATTATTTAGACAATTTTGTTTGTTTGTTTGTTTGGGTATTGATCATTTTCGAGTTTTCTTTTGTAATACCTTTACTTGTGTAAGCTTATGATAACCTTATGTTATACTTCCTCCGTCTTAGTCTTTTGTTTACGTTTTATATTCGTTGTGAGAGATATTTTAATCGAGTAAACAAATGATTGCGGCAAAGGGACGTTGTGTTAGGTATTTTAGTCAAGGGTAAACAAATAATTGGGATGAAGGGAGTAGTAGTTTGCTAGGAATTATTGATTTACCCGTTGTCGGTGTGGTTTTATGTAGTTGAGCCGAGCAAGAGGAACCTAACTAGTGTTGAGAAATTGTGGCCCAACAATGCAACAAAACAAAATGTTTATTATGGTGGAAATTGTCGAATGAATTCCTGGACAAATTAGGCTGTGCTTCTACTCTGAAGCCGGAACATTGTTTGTTGGTATAGCAGAAGTATCAAATAAGGTTAAATATTAAAATGAGACTTTTACTTAAATTTTTGGAATGGACATTCAATTTGTGCACAACTCTTGGTCAACCTTAGAAGTTGATAGTTTGATACTTCATAGTTCGTAATCCCGACCCCTTTTTTTAATCATTTCATGCGCGCATTGGAAATTTTTTTATGAATTAATTAGTCTACCAATGAGTGGATGATTTGTCGGACCAAAGAATGTGGTATTCCACTTTGTCCCACTGGGGTATGGAGGTTTGATTGAAGTCTCAATATGGTGGACTTTTTAGTCTCTTTTCGTTGAAAATTCAATCTGAGGTGTTGGATAATGGTGGTGAAATCTTTTCCAGCTAATGAGGTTGCGATAGGGAGGACTGTAAAAGCGAGTGTGGGGAAGACTAGAGATTGGTTGTGAATGTGAAGTTTGAAATGGTGACAAATCATGAAAATTTAAAACTTAACTGCTGAATATTTGGCCTTTAGGGAGGTTGTTAACTAGGTAAAGACTCCTGGTATGCTATTGTGGTAGCAATAGCATCCATACTTCCATAGTATTAACTTTGGTGTTGCAGCCTGATTTGACTCATGAGTGTTACGGCGTTATCTCGCCCTTTACCGCTTAAAATTCCTTTCGCCCTGTCCTTCAAAACTTTGATAGCTTTCTCGCTGTTGAAATCTCTTCCATGTATATAATGGACTGCTGGGTATTCTCACACATTGCTCGGATTTATGGGACTGCTGTGGAGGACTCAACACTGGCAACATGGCGTTAAAGGCAAGATTTAATGCCATGGTAGCATCCTCGTCTCTTAGAAATGGCAATAGTGGTCAAGCTAGTGTCTGGCTGTCTGCATGAATTTTTGACCACGCAGAGTATCCGTAATCTTATTTCATTTGTATCATGAAATCACCAGGTGCTCCAACGTGTAAAATTTGAGGGAAAAAGAGTTACAGGATTGCATTTTTTTTCCTGGGGAAATTCAATGCTTCAACATCTAATTTACTGGCGTTTTATCTGCTGATGGGGTTATTTTTTTTTTTGTTTTTTCACATTTATAAGGATAAGTTTAATATTTTTTATTTATGAGTGTAGATTTTCCCTGCATAAACTGGTACGTTGGTCTTCATGTTTTTGAATCTGCTAACACATGTTTAATATGGTTGGGTGACTAGATATTGGCGATTACAGTATATCTTCTGCTAGCCGTTGCATTCTATGCCTTTTATGCACCCTTTGTTGCTAAGGAGGCTGTCTACGGATATGTGGCTACTGGTGTTTATACCTTTTTGGTAAGTGGAACTGAATTCTACCTGTTTGTTTCTTATTTTTTCTCTGTGAATAATTATGCCACAAGAAAGTATATTTAGAGAGAGACAGGGCGAGGGAGCTTATGATGAAGTTGTAGACATCAGGAAATTCTCATTGAGGGTCTTACACTAGTACTTATGACTTATGAGCCCGTTCTGCTTGGGTGGTTCCGGCTTTAGAGTTGTGGGGGCTAATGTGTACATTAAACGTTTGAATCTCTGGTTTTCATATTGTAATTAATCTATTTGAATTTTTTTCAGCGTTCTTAAACTGCTATAGCTCTCATTATTGTAATTGTATTTGTCCTGCAGGCTCTAGGGGTACTAATTCTTTATGCTAGATGCACAGCTATTGATCCAGCTGATCCTGGTATTCTAGTTCCGCCTGATAGAACCGCTAGATCACAATGTGAGACCAGTTTACCAGGTCAGTTTAAATCTCACACAGTAGTTTGTTTCTGGTGTAAGTAACTGAGATTCTCAGGCAAAATCAGTAGTCAACCAGTGAAATTGTAAACAAACAGTTATATGGTACATACGTGTCAAAAGAGCTGTTTGTTGACATGGAAGCAGCAACTCTATCAGGAGCAAATTTATATTGGACTGGAAATCCTTTTGACTTTCATGCAAATTAATTTTTTCACCTGTATTTTTTTCGAGTAGGTGATGCTTCTTCAATAGAGGAGCCATGCAAATCGGTGGTGGCCGAAAGAGGAGAGACTTATCGTCCAAGTTTCTGCTCTAAAGTTGCGGGAATTTTTTGTTTCTGTCTTGTCCGTGAGGATTGTCGAAAAGACGAGGAAGCTCCTCAGCAGCCATCATCTGAAGAAGAGGCTTTATTCTGCACTCTGTGCAATGCTGAGGTAGATAATTAATCATTGTGGGATTCTTTTTACTTTCTGAGTATGAGATTGGATTGTGGTCAGTTTGGTCACAGTGAAAGTAGAATAGAAATTTTCAGTTCTCCTTTTCACTACCAACTTCAAGTGATATCTCTCCAAGTGAGTGGCACGGCCAATCAAATTGTTCCCTTGCATTGACTAAATTCTTCTGCTTAATATCTGCTTTCCTTGTTTGACATTTATTATCGGCTTATCGCAGCCCTTCAATACTAGAGGGTACTTTCTGTTAGATTTACTGCAGTGGTTCATTTATGACTTTCTTTTATGGTTCATCGTGAAGTCTTGTATAAAATCGTTCACTCATAGAGTCAGAGAGCAACCCAAATATATACTCATTAATGTGCGTACTGGTCTTCATTCAATTACTACTCCATAGGGGATGGTCTTGGGCAAGAATTGGTGACGATCCATTCCGTTTACCATTTACATATAAAAGTAACTTGTGAAGAAATTTTTATTTGCTTGTAGGTGCGAAAATATAGCAAGCACTGCAGAAGTTGCGACAAGTGTGTTGATGGGTTTGATCATCATTGTCGGGTAAGTTGAATAATTATCTGGTTCTTACTTTCTATTACTAGTCAAAAAGAAGGAAAAATGTTTGTCTGTTTTTTCTTTGTTTTGCTGGTTGACTATAACATCGACAGATTCGAAGTCTTATTATTGGGAGTGTATTCATGCGTCAATACAATAAAGTGTTCTCTTATATGATAATTCCAAAAAGCTTAGCTATTACGATCTTAGGACCAAAGTTTGTCTTCTTATGCAGTGGTTGAATAATTGCGTTGGGAAAAAAAATTACGCAAGCTTTGTGTGCCTGATGGCAATAAGTCTTCTCTGGGTAAGTCATATTCTTGAAGTTCGATACTATGTCCATCTACCATAATGACCTTCGACTAACCCAAGGGCTACCTTTCGTGTTTAACAGCTTCTTGCTGAATGTGGAATTGGAGTTTGGGTCTTTGTTCGTTGCTTTGTTTTCAAAAAGGTTGTGGAAAATCAGATTACCGAGAGGCTTGGAGATGGATTCACACGCCCTCCTTTTGCGTCAGTGGTGGTATGTTGTTGAGTCTGTCTGTAGGAGTTTTCTGCTCAAGTGCGACACCAGGCCTGAAGCCGTTGTCCCTCTATATGTGTCTGTCTTATTCAAAAGTTAATGTTTGGCTTTGGATTCACTTTTAAGTAAAGGAAATAGGTTGCGGTAAGGATTATATTTCTCCCATTGCCCGTTTACCCCTAATATAAACACCATCAAGGATCCAGCCCAGCCCTAATACTTCCCACCAGCCCACCATAGTCCCGTAACAAAAGCCTGATGATGCTGAATCTGTAAATAACATTGCCCAAAACTTGCTCAAAAAAGAAAAGTTAAATGTTTACTTAGACAGTCCGAGAAAGGAAAACGTAAAACTATTGACTAGATAGAGAAAGTAACTCCTACTCTTTTTAAATAATTGGGTGGGTCAATGAACTTGTTGATGTTAAAGAAAAACTTCTGCCAATTTGTTCAATAGTTTAAATTTCCAAACGATCTTAAATAAAGGGACTATGGCTTTATTTACCTTCAGTGATCCAATGTATAAGCGTGGAATACCACAGAACTGTAATATTTTACCCCGTATATTCATTCGTTGGGATGAATTATACATTTATACCTGCTAGGATTTGATGTTTACTACTCTAGGTTTTATGTAATGCCAACTTTCCTCTTATCGAGTAAAATGTCACTATTTTGATATCAAATTCGGTTTTCTTCAGGGTTTCTGTACATTTCTCTCCTTTTTGGCAATTGTGCCCTTGAGCGAACTATTCTTCTTCCACATCATTCTCATCAGAAAGGTTCGAATCTCAAACTCAGTCACCTCACTGCATTTTTCCTAACTATGCATTAAACGACTAAATGTTTTCCCCTTCATTGTTTTTTTTTTTGTTTTAGTCCCATTTCGTCTCTCTTGAGTTCCAACTCACTGTTCATGTGCTTCAGGGAATCACGACATATGAGTATGTTATTGCCATGCGAACACAAAGTGAACCACCAGGACCTTCAATTGGTGGTGAAGAACTACAAAGCCTGCCATCCTCGCCAACTAGTTCGGCGGTCACTGCTATCAGTGGACGAAGCTCTGTTGGAATTGGCTTGCAATACAAAGGTGCTTGGTGTACTCCGCCTAGAATCTTCCAGGTAGGTGTTGTCGTGTATAAGGCTATCTCATTTTCTTTTATGCGACATTTATATTATCGGTCCTTATCTTTACCCGACTAGGTTAGAGAAGTATTTGACATTGGTGCGCCTCCAAGCGTCAACTTTTGCTATTGTGTTTAAAAATCCCTACATTTTTGGCTTATTTTTATTTTTATTTTGGTGTGAATTTTTGGCTTATTATTAGTGTTCGAGTGTCATACTTGTACTCTGAGGGAATATGAAATTGTAGTGTAACCCTGACGTCCATGAGTTCTTGTCTGGTGAGTTTTATATGTTGAGAAGTTCAAGTATCAGTTGAATTTGATTAGCATTTAGAGATTATGTGTGAAGGTGTTTAAACAACCATATTGCCTTGGACCGAAAATGACTGAATAAATTTTGATATTATCTCACGTTCTTGAGCAGGATGAAATTGAACATCTAGAACCCAGCCGTGTGCCATCCACCGTGGATCCGGACACTCTCCAACCAGGTGATAAGGGTAAAAAGGTGGCCCACCGCCCCGTGAGAATTAGCGCATGGAAGCTTGCCAAACTAGACTCTAACGAGGCAGCTAAAGCAGCTGCAAAAGCTCGAGCATCATCATCTGTTCTCCGCCCGGTTAGTTCCCGTCCCCAGCCCTATGACAGTGATCAGTTATCCAGCAGCAATGTAAGCGTCAGAAGCAGTCCTACTAGCATCAAATCAGGGTTTCAGAACCGAATATTTTCCCGATCCGGGCTCCCGAGAATATCTTCTTCAGCCAAGAGCTCTTATCCACCTAGCCGGGCGAGCCGGGAAGACATTGAAACATGTGCCCATAGTGTGAGCCACTTAGGGAGCCCCAATCCATCGAACATGGACCGCTTCAACCCCATCTACCAATCATCCGCTAACCAATCACCTTTGTCTTCAAGAGCCGGTGATCCAAGCCCAGCACGAATACCACTGAAGATCAAGGAATCGAGTGCGGGTGAAGGAACAAAAAAGTCGGTTTACTGGGACCCAGAAGCGGGAAGATTTGTCTCGGCCAACACCAGAGCCGTGGCTTCTTCCTCTGTGGGCCCTAGGACGGAGCTCACGTACACTGGTCAATCTATTTTCTTTGGTGGGCCCTTAGTAAATGATAATTCCACAGGAAGTGGGAGAAGTAGGGGAGGTTCGGGAATAGGAGGATCAGGAGATAGAGAAAGTGGGCGTTATTTTCAGCAAGGCAGATCACAGAGAGGCGATCAGCTTCCCGTGTTTTTGCCTAGTGATTCTCAGGAGGGGCAGTTGCCTCCTGAGTTGTCCTGAATAGAATTAGATTCCCTGATTTTAGTCTTTTTCTCCCCTCCTTTGTTTCATGATTTTGTGCAGATTTAGTTAGTCAAATTTTGGATAATTTGTTGTAATCCATCCTTTTCTGAGCAAACTATGCCGTACATGAGGAATTCATGGTTCATGTTGCTTTGTGTTGTGCATCCATTTCATAAATCCTCTTGGTTTGCGAAAGTTCATCGACAAAGCCGACTACTCAAGATGTGCCGTGTTTCGCAGTTTCGGTTCTCGGCAAGATTAGTTTTTTGGAAACTAGTAATATATGAGCATTGAGAAAGAGGAACATAATCAATATTTGAAAATCCCGTTGACCTTTCCGATGTTGAGATATAGTATTCTGTTCAGCGCACTCTACAATCGGATTGTTATGTGGGGAGAAACTTAAGATATCCCGTATCATTTCGGGTCAGATATTGCCTAGTTTAGAATGCACGACATTCACTAATATTTGACAGACGGATTCGTTGATGGTTTCACTAAATCAATGATAGACTAAATCTTTCACGACTTTTTCATTAAAAAGTAAAAATCTTTCAAACCTCTTTATATGTTTTTCGTTACCTTTTATTATTGAAGGTCAGTCCAAATGACTCTTTTATTTAATATTTAATATATGCTCATGTTTCCCGTGACGAGTCTACCCGTTTCATATTACTTCAGAACATTTACAAGTAAAGCAGCCAAACAGGGCAGGGATGGGTTTGTGGCATGGCCCGGAAACAACATGACTTGGGAGCAATCCATGTAGGGTTGGAGAAAACTGGGTCCTAGTTACTAGTTAGTGCCGTTAGTGGGCTAGGCTGAGGCATACCTGCCGTTGAAAGTTGCAACGCGTCGGGTAACCTGCCCCGGGTTGGTAATCGGGCTGTTACCCTGGGCGAAGAGATTTGTGCCCAAGACTTAAAACAATGAATTTAGAATTTGTGGTGTCTGAACCTGTGAGCACTGAGCGGGGTACTGTGTGCTCTCTAGTCTCTAGCCTTAACTTGCAATTTCAGTCCAAGGTTTAAGCCTTCATCTCCATACATGATACATATGATCAGTTGTCCAGAAAATTAAGAAGAAATTAAAAATGGGGTTTAACAAACACCCAGATCTTCTCTTTCTCCTATTCATCTTTCTTTCAATCTCTCTTCTTTCTTCTCCTGTTCTCTCCGATCTCATTATTTCCAAACTTGACCGTCGTGTAAGTCTCCCTTTTATTCAACCATTTCGGTTTGTTAGCTTATTCAATTTTAATTTGATTTTGCATTAAATTCATTGATTTGGTTGATTAAGTGATCTATTTGTCACCCATTTGATTAACTGATCTGGGTTTTTGTAGTTTGAGCAAAAAGATTGAATCCTTCTTGTGATTTGATTGATTTGTATGATTGTTTTTTGTTTTTTTTTTTGTCGTGTTTATATTATCCTTGAAATTTGCGCAAAAATGTTGAAACTTTGTTGTGATGTGATTGTAATATGGGATTGTTGTTTGTGTGAATTTAAGAATCAAGTTGTGTTTACATTGAAAAGTACTCCCTCCGTGTTTGTTTACCTTTTTATTGTTGATGGAGGTATTTTAATCAACGATAAATAAATGAATGAGACGGAGGGAGTATAATTTTAACTTAACTGCAAGTTATTTAAATTGAGAATTAGCTTACTAGTGCTTCTTTGCTTGTTATGAATTGATGGGGTTGGTTGGATTTTATAGATTATGAGAATAATGTGAATTTTTCACAATTTCTGTTTTGGTTGTAAATTGTGATTTATTTGATTGAAGATTGGTGAAAGTTATTCAACATTTAAGTGAATGCTTGTTGTGTTATTGCAGATTGATTTGACCTCTCACATTGTACGCAGTACCTCGGTCATTAAGGTGAGACCTTGCTCTTGGTCACTTTGTTCCAGTTTTTATATCACGAGTAGTTTTTTTATCCGATCTTCTGAAATAATTACACAAAGGTAAAGCTAGAGGTGGGTTTGAGTTAGCATCGTTGGGTTCATTGGGGCTTTAGGAAGGCATACATCCTGTGTACTACGGTACATCAATTGGTTTTGGTTGAATCTCTAGTGCTGTGAAGTAGAAGGCTTACTTTGGTAGTTTGGTTCCATGGAGGTTATCAACTTCGATATCTTTTAAATCTGGTCTTAATTGCCAGGGACAAATTACATTTTTCATTGTTCTTTTAACATAACTCGAATACTAATTGCATTTCATTTACAACTTGCTTTCTTGGATGTCAATAGCTCGTATTATTGTTGAATCCATATTAATATTTAGCTTTCTGTTAATACATCGTAGTCCCTCAATCGATTTCATATTTAGCTTCCTTTCAACTATTTTCTTTTTCTTTGTGAGCAATCTTTTATGGAATTGTTTGTTTCCTGGTTCTTTGACTGTATGTGCAGGTAGAAAATGATGGAAAGGATACAGTTTCAGAATTTCTGGTCGCCTTTCCTGAACAACATGCGAAATTTTTAGCCTTTGTGTCAGCAGTTCAAAGTGAAGGCAAGGCCAAAACAAAGAGACCTGGAGCTAGTCTTTCCATGAAACCAGCTCAACCTAGAGGAATGCCTCAGTCTTTGGCTTTTTACTCTATATCTTTGCCAAAAGCGCTTGGAAAGGGACAAAGTGTGACTGTTGAGGTTTTAGCTGTGTTCACGCACATGTTAAAGCCGTTTCCTGAGCAGGTTTCCCAGGGTGATTTTCAGCTTCTTCTATTCCAAGATAGTGCATATTTTATAACTCCTTATGTAGTTAAGATCCAGACCTTGAGTGTTAAATTACCTGATGCGAGAATCGAATCCTATACAAAACTAGAAAAGACAAAAACTCAAGGCTCTGAGATTAAGTACGGACCATATGAGGACCAAGCACCTTTCACGTTTACCCCAATAGCACTTCATTATGAATACAATAGGCCATTTGCTGTTGCTCAAAAGTTAGTGCGTGAGATAGAAATTTCACATTGGGGAAATGTACAAATCACTGAGCACTATAACCTTATACATGGAGGTGCCCTTCTCAAGGGAGAATTTTCGAGGTTTGTTCCTTTTTTTTCTTGAAGTTAAATGTGCAATTCGAAACGCCTATATTTATTTAAATTAATGATTTTTGATTTCTATCCTTTTCAGACTTGATTATCAAGTAAGTTCAGGAACCAAAGGTGCATCAGCATTTAATAGGTTATTAGCTAAATTACCTCCACGGGCACATTCTGTCTACTACAGGGATGAAATTGGGAATATCTCCACATCCAATTTGCGGGGTGATTTGAAAAAGGTGAGGTGCTTGCTTTTACTACCAAGACAATGAATGTCTACTTTCTTTAGTTTGGCTTGCTTCATATTTTCTTTCTTGCAGACTGAGTTAGAAATTGAACCAAGATTTCCTCTGTTTGGAGGTTGGAAAACATTTTTCACCTTCGGATATGGCTTGCCATTGAAGGACTATTTATTCACCTCTGAAGGAAAACGTTTCGTTGACATCTCTTTTGGTAGCCCCATTGGCGAACTGGTTGTTGATGAACTCATTGTGAAGGTATTAATTCAATAAACTTCAACATGGTATGCTGATGATTTTTTATACTGTATTTAAGTAGTTTATGCTCATGTTAAACGTGTTGGTTTCTATTTACTGGAGTTGATTTACTGAAATAAATGGATTATCTATAAATCTACAATGAGCTCTTTGTGAGCAAGTATTCATTTGAAATTCTGACAGGGGGGCTAGTGATGGGAAATAACAAATATGATCTTGGGATTTGGGCTAATCTCATTGGAATTTTGGCAACCTAACAAGCAAGTACTTGAATTTTCACTAATGAAAAATTAGATTCCCTATGAACTCGTCCTTTCACATCCTTGGATATATTTTTTTCATGCTTAAGATTCCACCACCCCTGTCTTTCCCTTCATAGCAAAATCTACATCTTGCACTGACCGCCATGATTGCGGTCCCCCAAAACGTTAGTAAAGAATTCGAGATTTGGAATAACATCAAAGTGTAAGAGCCTGTTTGGATAGGATATTATGAGGGAGGGGAAGAGTATGGAGGAAGCACAAAGCAGGGAGGGAAGCGGGATGGGGAGTGAAGCAATGGTGTTTTCCATCCAAGTATTTCCTACGTTGGAAAGATTGAGGTTAGGGTTGAGGGAAGATATTGGACCTCTCCATTTTCTTCGACCTCATCTTACTAACCAAATAGTGGAAGTGCCCCCCTCTCTTTCCTCACCTTCTTCTCTTTCCAAATCACTGTATCCGAGGGGTAAATGATACTCCCTTCATTCATGTTGAAACACACTGTTGATACAATATATAAGAAAAAATATAACTTGTGGGATTTTGTTAAATTTGCCTTTTACAAGTACAATAAAAATAAAAACTTTTATACTCCATCCAATCCACAAAAATGGTAACACTTGCTTTATCACACTTGCCGAGACACGTTTTGCAACGTAAATATCTTTATTTACACATTTTTAAAAACTATAAAAATTTGATAATTCTTATAGCATTCATGACGATAAATCAAACAAGATCTCACATGACTATATTTTGTCTTATAGATTAAGACTAATATCAAAGATTCCCTACGACTATGAATAGTGTCAAAAAGTAAGTGTTACCATTTGTCTGGATCGGAGGGAGCATCTTTTTATAAAGTAAACTATAAAATATTTGCGTAATATTTTGTGCATTGGCAAGTGTGTAAAATGGGGTGTGTTTGGAATTGAATAGAGGGAGTAATAGAATTTGTGAGTTATTTTGGTGGCATTTGAACGGTTAAAACTAATGGAATTCGTATAACAAGTGGGTCTTTGACTGATAGGATTTAGCAGGTGTTCAGTGAAATGATATGCTATTACTGCCATAAATGCAGAGAAAATAGAATGAGCAGAGTAATATTTCAGATTTTCAGAAGCTTGATACTTGATTGTTTAGTAATTCCTTTCTTCGTTCCACAACATATCGACCATATTGCCTTGGGGAATAAGCTAAATATATTAGCTGGCTAAATTAACTGAATTACTAAATATCCCCATGAACTAGAATTATTCTTCTGAACTTCAGTTAGCTTAAGTTGCTAGTACTGGCTTTAGGTTGTTACAATGGCTTAGTGATGAGTCGGCCTTAGTGAGTAATCCATGGTGGAGATTCTGATTTTGAATAATCCTGCATTTCTGTGGTGCTGCAAATTAGCTAGGTATATCTGCATGTAACTCATAAAACTGATGGTCTTGGCAGGTCGTTTTGCCTGAAGGGTCTAGGGATATATCTGTTTCTATTCCTTTTGACGTGGACCAATCACAAGAGGTAAACTATCTATGGATTCCATTATTTTCTATGATCTTCCAACTCCGTTTCTTTTATCTCTCTCTCTCTCTATATGAAATTCCGTTTTAGTTTAATATCTAAGTATACATTGTTTATGGTTTCTTATTTTTCACGTAGACCAAGTTCTCTCACCTTGATTTAAGTGGTCGACCAGTAATGGTGCTGCAGAAGACCTACGCTGTGCCTGAACATAATCAAAATTTTCAGGTAATGTTTACGCGTATAGATTATATGTTCATCACTATACTGATCACTCTGGATTTTTGTATGATTTGAGATTTGAGATTTGAGATTTAAGGCTCCCCAACTTCAAGGTTTCTAGAACTCTATTCTTAACCTCTGCAATGTTGTTTATTTTCTCCTAACCAACATTAAATCCTTTCGTTTGACTGTTCTTATTTAAAACTACTCCTCCCCATTTGGTTGGAGTCACTACATTTACATACAGCAGAATTTCTAAGATAGTGGATACCAGGAAGGGCAAAAATGGCAATTTGCCTTATTTAAAGGCAAATGGATGAGTGAATATAGGGGAACTCATATGCTTTTGTAAGCGTGTTTTGGTCTTTCCAGAGTGAGTTTCTATCCAGATAAAGGAAATGTAAGGAATTGGAGAAAGGACCAAAGTGAAAAATGTAGTGAATCTGACCGAACTAAGAAAAAACTACCCATCCAAGTTACTGAGTTTTGATGTTTGTGAGAGTATGTTTTCCGTTTCACATTTTACCCAATTTCTCCTCTTTTAGATTTGGATGACTAATCAACTGCTTTATTGGTTCTCATATATGGGCATCCTCTCGATTTTCAGGTTTATTACAAGTTCAACAGGTTGAACCTGCTGAGGGAGCCATTAATGCTAATTGCAGGGTTCTTCTTCCTCTTTGTTACTTGTATGGCATACACCCATGCTGACTTGTCCATTTCAAAATCCTCTGCCTCTTATTTGGCAAAACTGCAGTGGGATGAGGTGTGTGCTAATAACGGATACCTTCGTGATTTATATATCGTAGTCCATTTTTGTGCATAAACTCTATTGACTTCTAGCGGGGAGAAGAAAGTCAAATAAAGGGGGTGATGTAATAGCACATGCTAATTTTGAGTTTTGTTATAGGTTCTAACCACTCTTCAGCAGCTTGAGAATATTATCAATAGATGTTTGGCAATCCATGATAAACTGGAGGCGTCATTACGTGAATTATCCAGAACTGGAAATATCCAAGCTTGTAAAATAGCCCGGAAAACTGCTGACAGTCTGCTCAAAGAACTTTCTAAAGACTCGAAGCCTTTGCTTGTGTTTTTGCAGTCTACTCCACAAGCAGCACATATATATCCCAAGGTTTGTTTATTGCCACATCCTTAATAAAATTTTGGTGGATCTTATGAGATTAGAGTCGCGGGTATGATTTGGACTTCTTCTATCATTTAGTCACTGTGGCAGTGTGGCTACTTGGATATGGCCTCCATCAGGTTCATTTGTTTACCTTTTGCGTTGGGTGCAAAGACCGAGGTGGGAGGAGAGGGGACCCATTATAACTATTATCACTGGATGATAAGCGGACCTAACTGTACTTAATTGGATGATTTAATTTACGCATTAAAAACACTCAACTAGAGAGGTAAACGAAGTACTAGCACACCAAAAAATAGAGTAGTTGAACAATGACCAAGACAAAGGGAGTACAATCTTGTTGTGTCTTTGAATTTGGTGGGTTTAGCCTGAGTGTTGCTATTGATAGACATGGTTTGATTTTTGTAATACGCGTTGTGCAGTACACAAATGCCTCGGGGCATGCTACGTGATTATGAAATCACGCCTCGTGTGTGCACTCCTTAGGACATCTTACGTGTGCCTTGTGATATGATGCTAGGGAGTCATTTACTCCGCAGTTTCCATGTTTTTTCCCCTGTTTGTTTTTATTATGCCTTTCCCTTAGCCCCATTTATCCTTACATTTAAGCTCTCTACTTGTTCACTCTCTTTAGAATCCATAAAGTTACTGTTGCACAAAATTTGTTAAATCCATTAAACTATCTTATCCCTGTTTAAGGCATTTGGGAGGACGGCGGTTAACTTAAATTGGTCATGTAATAAGGCAAATCGCAATACATTCATTTTTTTTTTTCAAATGAGCGCACTATGTCGCGGGTGAGAATCGAACCCCCAACTTCAAGGTTGGGATAAGAGAGCTCTTACCACTTGAGCTAACTGTTGTTCTCATTCGCAATACATTCATAAGCAACAGGATTCAGTACCAAATTTCAAATTTTGGACAGAATACTCTCTTTTTTGTGACCAGAATCATTAAAATGGGAACCAATATTTGATGAAAGTTACATCACTTACATGTGGTGGGAGTAAGTTTAAAATAATTATATGGAGTAATAATCAGTCAATTTAGCCTAATTAAAATGCCGTTTGCAAACCCCGATGTTCCATATGTGCATGAGGTGTGCACCTTCATTTCATGCCTTTGGTGTTCCTCGGCTCAGTGTTTGGTGCGCCTAGCAGCTCTTAACTTAGACTAGGCATGTTATTTTTATCATGCATTCATTCTTAGCATTCACATTTACTTGTCTCTTAATCATAAACCTGGAAATTATACAGGCGGAGGAACTTGTTGCAAAGGAGCGGGAATTGCAAGATAGGCTAATTGCAAAGCATTCAGTGGTGGTAGACTGCTATGAGAAAAAGCTCGCTGGTCGTGAAATTGAGAACCGGGTTGCTCCACACCAGCAAAAGATATCGGGCTTGAGACAGGAGGTTGATGATCTACTCGAGTTCATAGAAGGGATTTAGCCCTACTAGTTTTGGCTTTACTGTTTAGCTAGCAGTTCGATAGCAGGGTATTTCCTTACTGTAGATTGGCCCGACTGTTTTTTGTTTTCTTTTGCACTTTTCTTATGTAGAAAGACCGACATTATACTGCAAATTTCTGAGGCTCTAAATGAAAAAAAGGGGAGTTACTGATTATCTGATTAAGTTTAGAAAGGGTTTTACATGACAAATTAAAGACAGTATATGTTTTTTTAACAGCAACATTACCGGATTGCCTCATGAACGTCAGGTGTTAACTAAAAAAATTAAGTTTGACGTTAAACTAGAATTTTAAAGCAACACCAGCAAAATGTGATGCACCTTGGTCTTCCTCCTATAAAGCGGCCGCGAGGTGGCTTTTGTTTGATGTTCATAATTTCCATCGTCAATATGGGCTAGCTCTCCTCTCCTCTCCTCTCCAAGCTGAAGCCTTTGCATTGAAGACCTCTATCTCGTCAATATGGTTCCAAGAGCTTATTGCGCTGAACTGTTTGGAGCTGATTTATCAGGTTGCTGGCCTTTTACCCGCAAGTCAATGCATCAAACATATCCTTACTTCTATAGACTCTATTATTGTAATTTGCATTGTTCTTCTATGAGTTATTGTCCTAGGTCTTTGAATAAGATCGCTCATTTGTTAGCTTATACGGCTAATCAATGAGGTCTTATTTATTTTTGTAGTTCGCCACAAAAAAAATACTTTCTAAATTACTAAAAATTCAAATTTTAGATTAGTCTCGAAATGCTTAAATACACTTGCAAGAAATTTGCCTTATATTTTACCAAAAAAAAAAAAAAGAAATTTGCCTTATTCTCACTAATAAAGATCAAACTTCTGATCTTATGATTAAAGGAGTAGATATTTACCAATTTGATTTTAAATTACTTGTGTATTTTACACTAAAAAAAATTCGAAATATTGAATCAATTAGACTTTGAAAGATAAGGAATGGAAAAGCCACTTGGGGTTTGGTACAAATAGTTGGTATTACGAGGAGCATCCGATGATCGAGTTATAGGAGATTAGCTGGACACGTGCCTCTGTTAGAAGTTAATATTTCAACGTTTCTACTTAAAAAATTTTAATTTATTTTAGAATTTTTCTTATAATTACTATAATTGGTTCACCCTCGCATAAGTTCAAATTCCTAGTCCATCACTAAAGTGTGTTATAAATTTATAAACAGAATGATCTTGACGCCATTCTTGCAAATACAATGTACTTTAATGTCAATAACTTAATTCAATCATTGATCAATGTCCCTTTAATTCATTGTAGTACAAAGTAAAAGAAAAAAGAATCATTGACCAATTTAAAACCAACTTTGTCGTATAATGTTTCACAAATTTTCATCTGTAACGGAGATTCGTACAAGTTTGCGACGGGTATGTAATACCATGTGAGACAGATAATGTACATTGAACGAACTTAACCATCTATACAGAAACACAAATTCTAGAATAGGACGGTCTCACACTAAAAGACGATCCATTTTTATAAAGAGCTCACTCATTTAATACAAATAAATGAGTTTTCTTTTTATATAATAGGACCAATACATTTCCAACACCGTACATATCCATGTCAACTGATCCGTTTCAAGTCCATTGTCCCTCTCGTTCATGATTCATGAACAACAAAATCAGTATTATTAACGTTAAACGGTTCTGAAACAAACCCGCATCTAGTCACCTCTACGCCAACCTTAGAAAAAGAATATATAAACAACCAAAAAAAGCAAAAGTAATGATATCCATATCAACAAGTCCGCATTTCCCAAGGTTAGTTTCACCAACTTAAAAGTCACACCAAAAATGGAGACATCACTTCGTTACAGCGGCGATGCCAAAGCCCTCAAACTTCACGCCAAACAAAATCTTCTCCTTCTTTCTGATACTTTCCTTCAGGTTTTTTCCTTTTCTCCATTCTTCTACTATTCTATCTCCTCTCTTCTTCTTTATCATCCTAAATTTTGATGTTTTCATCTTTTTTATGGTGTTTGTATTGTAATGTATGATGAAATATTGGAATGTGTTGTTAATTTGCGATTTTGTTGAGGTGTTGATTGAAATTGGAACTGGTTTGCTGGAATTTAGTATTTGTGTTGCTAAATTGCTGCTGTAGCCTGTAGGGTTTGACGGATTTTGTAGTTTGGTTGAGAGATGTGTTTTAGGTTTTATGTTAATCTGACACGGCGGAGAGGTGTCGTGTCCGACGCGTGTCTCAGTGCCTGAGATGCAATTCGGAAATTTATGCAATTCTGGAAATTTGGTGATACATCATTACGTCAAATAATTATCGTTTTAGGGTTATGGTGTTAAAACTGTTAATGGGAAATGTGTAGCCTTACTTGTCTAAGTTTCAAAATTTTGACCATGAATAGAACATTAAAGCTTTATCCTAAAATGAGCTGGATTCGGCTAACATAAAATACTTTGAAACTGTTAATGATGGTGAAATAGATGAGGGAAAAGGAAAGGGAAACATGATAAATTTACGATTAAAACATAAAGCTATGAATGACTCGAATAGATTTTGACTAAAAATATGTTAAAATATGAAAAATTAAAATGCGTAGTAGTACATTTGCTTTTAAGGGGACGGAAAATATGTTAAAATGTGGGTAGAAGTTATGTACTCCCTATAATTCTTAGGAATTGATCCACAATATAACTAAAGATGGAAAATTGGGTGGTATTATTTGCTTGTGGGTTGGTGGAATATATGAAGTCAAGTATAGTGAAAAATACGATCAAAGCGGCACAAGGAGAGATGGTTTGAAACAGCAGTGGTTCAAGAGGAAATGGGCTTCACTTTGGTGATTTGTAGTTTATATTATGTGTTTGTCCTTTTACGTCCAGGTTCTTATAATACAACCGAAAATGATGAAAATTAATGGGGCTAGGGTGTCGCTTAAACCAAATAGTGTCGTCTTGTACTGTCGAGATGATATATGGTTACAACTGAAATGATGAAAATTAATGGGGCTAGGGTGTCACTTAAACCAAATAGTGCCGTCTTGTATATGGTTACAATCTAAGTTTTTCCCTAACAAGGCTTTTTGTTAAATAAGCTTAGGTTTATGAGGTGAGTTATGTAAAAAATTTCCTTTAGATATTGATGCTGATTACTGGGTTGTGTATGCTAGTTTGAGGCTCTAAGCTCTATATGCGTTTTTGCATACAGTGATGTGATATGCTTATTCTGATATTCCGTGATGTGCATTTAATTGCAGGTTCGTGGAGAGCTAGATACAAAGTATGGAGGACCAAGTTACTTAAGCGCTATGTTGAGGCGTTTCTATAATGTATGTGGTGTTTTTTTTAGAAAAAATAACTTGATTATAAATGGATTAAAATTTCTGGATTATATCTCTTCTGCTTTAACATTGTCATGGGCTTGAATTGTGCAACAGCCACCACAGTTGGCAGCAAGCCTTGGTTTGGGGGTGCAATTTGACAAGCGTGAGAAGCTTGGTTATGTTGTGCGAGGAAAACTGGGATTCCCTGTGTTATCTGACGAATCAGTGAGGTTCAATGTTAAGGGTCGATGTGACGTTGACAAAGATTTGAAGCAGGTTTGTCTTTTTTTTCTATGGTTTCTATAAAATTTCGTTTTATTCTTCAGAATAAGTATGGGTTGACTAGGTGTGAGATAAAGCTTTTGTGCTCCTTGCTTTATAACTGACAGCTTATCTATAACGGGTAATAGACTAATAGAGAATTAACTGAAAGAGTACCTGTTCTTTTTCAGGATATTAGACTAGAGGCGTTTTGTAAATTGTTCATTTCCGTTCCATCCCATCTATATTTTGGAGGTGATCTTCCATTTCAAACTAATGAATTCTTTGTTGTTGTATCGTGATTCATGAATGGAACTATAGAGGAAGTCTAGAGGAGCTGCTGAGTTCTCCTGGTGTGTGTTCAATTTTCAAAAGGACCAAGATGTGAGGTTCAAAATTGGCTATGACATTGTCGACAAGGTAGATTGTTCCGTAACTTTGAATTAATCTATTATTAAGGGTTGACATGCTTTGTTCACTTGGGTACTTTCGGTGTATGCATGTGACTTGAGGTTTCTATCATTTCAAGCATTGTCTGTCTCTGTGATAACTGTGAGGATAGTATTCAAGTAATTCTTAGTTATTAACAAACACTCTCTATGCTATGAATATTCTTATAAGGAAGCTCTGTAAACATCATGTTGATTGTATTGAGGAATAATGCTAATTCTGAATTGGTCATTTGTGACCTATAGGATATTAAAGTAGCTATTTTGTTTAAATGGGCTTCATGTTTGGCTGTTTTAAGTTCAGTTCACTCGTTCAAATATTCTGTAAAATAGCTGTTGTTTGCTGGTCATGACTCATGAGTCATGACCATATCCTTCAACTGCTACAGTCCCTACTTGGTCGATATAGGGATCACATTTATAACTTTCAAAACTGATTCTAAATTAATACATCCAGTTATGACTCAAACAATACCGTGTCATAGTATGCAGTACCCTATTGCAATTCACGACCATTACTGTGATTTGGGCATATATTGCAATTTTATAACATGCCCACCCCATCCCACTATGGCTTGTTCGGTAAGCTGTTGTTTGATATCTATTTTTATTAGTAATATTATGTTCCTTGAACACAGTATGGTGTGCCCAAACCTCCTTCAACTCATGGGCCATGTCGTTGTTCCTTAGAACTTATAATGCGTCTGCTGTTGCTGTTGCTGTTGCATCCCCTCTTACAGCTGCTTACTAATGATTTCGTCCGTGGATGATTGCAGGTTCCGTACATGCAAATCAGAGAAAACAACTGGACTCTTAACGCGGATGTGAATGGCAAGTGGAATATAAGATATGATTTGTGATCAAATCAACGTTTTCCGATCTACAAAGTTGAGGAGGCTAGGTAGTTGGTGCAGTTGTCAAATCACCCCACACCCTTTTGTTATTATGAGTACTGTGCCCTATTCATTCATAATTTTGTATGGTTAAGTTAATCTATGTTTTTAAATTCTGTTTTTTTTAAGTTGATTTCTTTTGCCGCAAGAGCTTTGTGAAAGTTTTCTTCTCTACGACTGTTCTCTGGATTCTACATGGATTGGATTGTTGGGAATTTGATTCTTAATATCATGAGTTTTACGGCGGGCTGCATTTTGGATTGGCATTTGTCACATTTACAAAGTATACTCCATATAATGCATCGCTCATGCTCGGTTGTGGCTGTCATTTCAGAGGTGATATTTTGCCAATCATAAGTCAAGAATTTAGTGAAAACCTTAAAGCGTGGTGGGAATGTAGTAGCTTGCCGCTCAGCTCACTCTACGGCTTTGGATTTCACCGCCTGTGTGCTGATTGAGGTATGACCAAGAGTGTGTAGCGGACTCGGTGGCTTCTGACTTTGTGGAGTCCTTCATCCAATAAAGTACCGTTTTTTCCTCAAAAAATGAAAATATGTCCTTGTTAACAGTTTGGAGCAATCTGGAGAATCGTTCGACAAAGATGCACCTAAATCGGGGAGCGGACAAGCCTAGATATGACTTAAAAATGTGAAAAACGATCTTCACTTACAAGTTACAATGCAACATCAAAGATCTTTCCCTCAATCCTTCATTAATTGAAAAAACAATTATTCGCGGATTCTCAACCTCACTAGTCACTAGTTCGAGCCTATATGAATCTATTGAAAAACAATTTGGACTAAAACATACGTATAATTTAGGCACTTGTAGAATTTTACTCGAAAAACAGATTGTTTATAAGGGCTGTAACACTTGTGTTTTGTGACGTGAAACAAAGGGATATGACCTTAAGTTAAGCACCAAACCACTAACTAAGGACTAAGACTTCCTCAAGCACAGAGCAATGAGAAAATCTGACCCAAAACACTAAGCAAATGGGTTAACCACCAGCACAAAACAAAGTAGGATAATTAAAAACTTGAGCAGTTTTTGTATTGAATCAATCTTCAAAATCTGTTTTATTCTTTGGTTGAGGCCTGCTTTTATAGAGTAAGCAAAGACATCTCAAACATACATTTCTTGTTTGATCCAATGACTCATAATCTAGCAGCCAAAAAGCCAAAGACAACGACTACATTACAGACTTACACAAAACTAGAAAAACAGATTATTCTTACAAAACAGACTGTTGTGAAAGCGACTTGACTCTGGCCATGAGCAGGTTCTTTTTAAAGACAAAAACAGAAAGTAAACAAGGGTGGCAGCTGCATTTCTAATTCGTAGTATTTGTGGGAGTTATTCCTTATGCTTTCCAAGATGCTTGCACAAAAGAGGAAGTCAAGATAGTGACATAAAGCAAACTGTCCAAGTTCTCAACCCCTATGAATCTCGTTTTTGTTTTTCTTCTAACCCTGCTTGGCAGCACCTTTTATGACAACCCCTTGAACAAAAAAAGTTCCATACCCCTTTATGGTAAGTGTATGACCAACAAAAGATAGCCTTGTCTTACTAATTTGGACGTAGGAGCCTCATATTGCAGTCCCTTCTCCATCCGGACTGACTTGAGCTAGATGGCTTGTTCCATTTGTTTCACAATTGTCTAAAATTTTAAATCCGCAAACACGAGTGTATTCTTATATAACTTCATAGTTATCTTAAATACCTTATTTGAAATTTCTCGCTTTTTATTTTATTTTAATTTTGGTATAAAGAGAAACATAGACAATTTTAGACTTTACATATGAGTTATTTGGTGGTTTCAAATCGGGCTGACCTTAGTTCCATTTTCAGTTCGATTTCGATTGGATACATTTTAGTTAGTACGGAGTAACATTTATCGGTTTGTCCTACTTTAAATCGGATATGGTTTGGAGCGGGTCAATTTCTATCCCACCGGCCACCTTTGTTAGTTCTTACTGTAATTTCATAATCTCGAATTTCTTGGCTATCCTCCGGTATTTTCTTCTACTCGCAACCAAAAATGGCATCTTCGTGCTGCTTCCACCTCCATTCTTTCTCTCCTCAGGTGCTCACATTTTCCCACTTTTTTCTTCGTAATCTCAATCAACAGCTTTCGCTCACTTCTGAATTGTTCTTCCAAAATGCGTGTGTATGTTACAGCACTGTATGTTCATCAATGGCGTCGGAATTCAACTCGGACTACAATACACCCCATGGAAGTTCAATCGTCGCAAACATCTCGTTTTTACTGCTTGTAGTGCCGATGATTCTACTGTGCGAATTCAATCTACCAGTGGTGATTCTGACCTTAATTCGAATAATAGCTTCAATTTGAAGAAATCAATGGTGGAGTTTCAACGAATTGCTAAGTCTCTTCCTCCTATTGTTGTTGTGGTTAGTTTCTTGTGCTAATTATTCAATTACATGTTCAATTGTTTGTGATTTTGAAGAATTAATTCTGACGTTAATTGCTTCTGTAGAAATCACAGGATGCTTTTCATCAAGCTGTCGCTTCTCTTCCTCCTGTCGTTGTTGTGGTTAGTTTCCGGCTTGAATACATTTGAATTTTTATTAAATTGTTTAGGTATTTTTGTTTGTCCAGTGGCTGACATTGCTTTAATATTGTAGACTAGGGTTTCTCTCTAGTGTTGTTAATTCTGAAGTATGAGTTACGATTGTCAGAAATAGATATGTAGATAAAATGTATTTTGTAGGATTGTAGGGAGTGAAAAGGAAAGGAATTGTTAGTCAAATAGGTAGTGTGATAGTAGATTGTTAATCATATGTATTGTCTTAGGCAGTATAATGTGTCGTCTTGGGTGGAAGGAGTAGCAATTCTTAGAAATGAATAATAGATAATATGTATGGTACCTGGCATTGTAAGGAGTGATAAGGAACGGAATTGTTTGGAGTGCTAGTCAGTTAGGAAATGTGGTGTTAGACAGTTAATTCTATGCAGTTACTATAGGTGTTATGATGCGAGTTTGGGTTTGCAATATGACGGACTGACGGTCTTTGACACATTCTTGGCTGAATGCCAAGAAAGTTATAGTTAGTGCTCAACAACTTTCCAGTTACTTTAAGCTTGTTGTTTCTTTTCTTTGGAGTAATGGGGAACTTATTACAGGTGTGCAAGTATGGTGGTTGTGGATGTATGTTGCGTTCGCACATTCGTTACTCCTGAAACGGGATTTTACAATTGGAGCTTCATGATAATTTTCATGGAGTTCGGAAAGCTTTTTAGGATGGAACTATAAGACAAGCTTTGACTCTTTGACTATGTGTTATTGAGAGAGCAAATGACTCTAGTCTGTGTGAACGCCTTATGCTCTAGGCTTTTTCAGCTTGTGAAATCATTGTTTCACAAAGTATCATTTAGGGCAAACTTGTAGTGGATCAGGTATTGAGAATGTTCTGTTTGAGTCAAGAAATAAGACCGATAGGAAGCATATTGTGACAAAGCCTTACTTCATGCCCCTAATCCGGTTGTGTAAAATTAGGCTGATGTACTTGTGAAGGTGTTTCACATTTGAAATCAGTTTCTGCTTCTGAGTTCTGACCAGCTACCTACTATGTGAGGAGGATTTTCCAATGAATCGGATGGAGCATCAAGTAAGAGAACCATGTGATCGAGGATTATGTGGATTTATGTGTTCTTTGCCTTCAAATGAGAATCTTCTTACACATATATCTCAGTCTGATGATCTATTACCTTTTTACCTTTTGTTCATTATATTCAGTTGTATTTTGCGAATAGGGACCCCTATCTCTCAATCATCGTATTCCCTCACCATTATGACTAATATGTTAGGGAATTCACAGAGATTGAATGGCGTGTCAAGTAGTTTGTATATACAGAATACATCTATATAAGCAAGACTTATCTGTTCTCTCATTGGCAGTTCATTTAGGGCTTGTTTGGATTTGGATATTTTAAAGGAAAGGAATGTGAGGGGGAGCAAGGGATATAAACTCTACTCTCTGTTTGGTTCGCAAATGAGTGTTGAGTAAAATGGAGGGGGAGGGATTTTGAGGAAATTTTCCCTCCAAGGCAAACCAAAATCCATCCACCATAGGAATTAGGAAAGGTTTGGAGGGAAATTGTATCCAAACACTTATACTCCATTCCTCCTCCCTTTCCTTTCCTCCTTCCCCACTCCCCTCCCTTTTCCTTCTAACTCGGTATCCCAACAAGCCCTTAACTTAATGCATAACTTTGCTTTCTCACTCTGCATTTTCCCTTTTGAGTAATATGATATCCTTTTTATAGCGTGTACTTTGGTATTAGAAATTGATAATGTGTTATTAGCCTGACATTTCCATTGTGTTGGCATGCTTTCAGTTAAAAAAGCAATCAGGTGGTAATTTAATAATTGGATTCTGCGTCGCAATAGCGTGCCTTTTAATTGCCATAAGGATTAATGTGGTTAGAAAGCAGAGCAATAAGCGTCCTGGTTCAGTGGCTGATCTTGTTAGACGTGGCCAGCTCAGATCGGATAGAAGAGGCATGTATGACTCTGGTCTCTACTATAGCATTTCCTTTCCGTCTGAACTTTTATTGATTTAAGACTGACAACGATTAGATCACTGCCATCTAGATGTAATATCTTCAGGTGTGGTTAAAAGATCACTCTCACCTGTCACCATCCTTAAACAACACACTCTCTTGAAATTATATTTCTGTTTGTTTAGTGGTTCATATTGGCATGTGCATGATACTGACAACATATTTCTTCAATTGCAATTAATAGATCAAAACCTCTCAAATATGAAGACCCATTCAATAATCCTTTGGTTAAGGTCGGAAATGGTAACTCTACGGTAGAGATGTGCGGGAAAGTTTATCGAATGGCCCCTGTTACCCTTTCAGAGGAAGAACGGGCAATTCATCAGAAGAGGAGATCACGAGCATATCAGTGGCAACGACCAAAGGTATTTCTCAAGGAAGGAGATCCAATTCCACCCGATGTGGATCCTGAATCAATTAGATGGATCCCCGCAAATCATCCTTTTGCAACGACTGCCAGCGATATTGATGAAGATTTTGCACAGACCAATGTTTATCAGACTCATGGCGTTCCGTTCCGTATTCAGGCTGAGCACGAGGCACTGCAGAAAAAGCTGGAAGCATTGCAGAGTGTAAGAAATCTTTTAACCATGTCTTAACATGAATTGGAATATATAATTCTTTTTTATTCAGTAGTCACTACATTTATGATTTATCCTTTTAGGAATTTAAATCCAATCACTACATTTTCACTTTTGATAATAAATAACCCCGCAAAACACTCCCCGTTAATCCAAAATTAATGTACTGAATTCACATAAATGGTGTGAGTATCATATGCAAGTATGGTTTTGCCGACTGACGCACGCTGGTGATTTATGCGTTGATCTTTGACATGCAATTCCTTATGTATACATATGTTGAGCAGTAGAATTACAAGTAGTTGTCATGTCGACATTTGTTGAGCAAAATATTCATGCATTCACGTTTAAATTAAACCTGACAAATATGTTTCGCTTTCATGTCTATTTTGGTAAATTCGTAGACCGACCAGGTAGCGGTTGTTCAATTTGTTTTCATACATTAGAGGTATGATTTCATAATACAATTGTGCTGTTGTACTGATTCTCCATATTTTGGAGTGTGTACATGCACAATGTCAAGTGTGGAAAAGTTCTAACAAGCGTTTAATGCTTGTGAAAGAATGGATGCATAAGTCTCCAAAGTTAGGCGTAGCAATTGTGCACAAGGAAAATATTGTTCTTCTGTACATGCCAACGCGTAAACTAACACTGCTATGTTTTGCCTATAAAAGCAGATGGACGAAGCTTAGTATATGCATCCCTCGATCTTCATAAGTGAGTTATAAGAGTAGTAATAAGGGCAGTCTTAAGTCTCTTGTGTATATTACTCTTATTGTAATATTTGAGTGTGATCAATAAAATCGTAGTGTAACCGCAGTGAGGACGTAGCCAATTTGGTGAACCTCGTTATATTTGTGTCCCTGTTATTCTTGTCTTTATTATTGTGTGTGGTCATATATATTACCCTACGAGAATCTCCTACATGTGCAAAAGGAATGTTTGGTGAAGTAGACTGATGTTTGTATCTATGCTATCCAACGACAACGTAGCTACTTTGCTTATTGCATTTTCTTGAAACCGCTCTATACTAAGTATACTAGCTTTGAGTACCCAAATGAAAAGAAGCCTCTTGCGATTTTGCGAATTATAGATCATATGTATTATTATTCCTAGAATATGCAATCTTTCATACTACAATTGGCATCTTTTTAGTTTGTAGCTCTGATTCTTTCCTGCTCAATTGACAAATTCTTTAATACCAGGAACAAAAACTGAACAAGCTAGGCATTGATCCCGCGAATGCCAAAGATTTTGAAAGAGCATTCAAGACACAATCTAAATCCATTGACCGAGCAGAATCCCCTAACAATGGGCAGGTGAATGATCCTAAATCTCCCAAGTCAGATCAATCGCTTGAGAGCCTAGATGGCAACACAGCTTCTGGCTAACACAGCTTACACGGTCCTCACATGTGCCTCGTTAAATTTTATTTTTGGAAGGTAATCTCGATCTTGGTGTTAAAGCAGTTAAGTACTTTACACAGGAATGTATAGAAACTCCATAATTTTAAGTTGTTCAATGGCTGTAATTTTTCATGCTGATCTCATTGGCAATCGGTTTTGGACTTGGAATAGCTACCTGGCCAATAATCCCCAGTTTTATTGCTTGTCCAAGCCGTATAGTTCTCTCACAAGGAAATGTCTGCAAGTCAATTTGGGTGTGTAAAAAACACCACCCTTTTAATGCTCGTCTCGCAAAATTTAGTGACAATGTGTGCCTATTTGACTACAAGATTGAGACAAGGATATTTTAAATCTTGCTTCTCTAAGCCTACACTCAGGATTTCCTATGTCATTGTCCCTACTCCCTCGCGGTGCTTTGATTCTCAGAATCATGTTATTGCTACTTCTTTGTAAAGATTTGAAGGCCACCATGTCGGATGTTGGAGTAGGGTCACCTCATTTTCTGTGGCAGCGGCTGAAATTAGGATGTGGTGACGAGTATAATTATATCTCGAAGGTCATGGAAGTAGGTACTGAGTATATAAATAGATAGTTATAGGTTTTTTGGAGTTGTAAAGTTAAAGTTATGTTCAAAACCCCTTTATGTAGTTCACGATTTTGTACCTACACTGAACCAATGAGCGGAAAACGCCTTTGGTTGCCTGCTTTGAATTTGGCAAAGCTACCAGAGGAGAGAAAACTGTGAATATAGAGAAAATGCAGGGAATTTCTCTCGACAATGGTACATGATGGATAGAAAAGAGATGAGGAAAGAAAAGCAGGATCGGAAAACCACGGTATATGATCAAAATTGAGGCTTAGTATCATACTTTTCGGGTTAAAAAGGAATCGGAGAAAATACAGAAATCACATTTCAAGATAGAGTTAGCTTATTTTGCTTATACAACTGGAATAATGTAATATTAAGAATACGAGTATATGACATGAGGAAGCCCCTCTTTTCATATTTCATATATAACATCGAATAAATTGTTTAAATAGAAACTATTCTCGGCGAGTATAATCAGAACAATCAAAATGTCTCTCCAACAACAACACAAACTTGCTTTCGGCGGTGGGTTATGTTGAACAAAACGTTATCTTCAGCTACAACTTTCCTCACTCTGCCTTAGTCTCTTCAATCTGTCTCGAACCAAAAGCAAAGAACTCCGTGATGACTTCAAGCGGCATTCCCTTCGTTTCTGGGACCTTGAAGTACACGAAAAAGAAAGAGACCACACAAACTGCTGCATATATTGAAAATATACCCGCCAGACCAATGGAAGTGAGCATCACGGGCAAAGAGTAGGTCACGATTATGTCACAAATCCAGAAAACCAAGGCACATATCGCGATACATATACCACGGACCCGAGTCGGGAAAATCTCGGAGCATAAAATGTTTGGGATGGGTCCGTAACCCATGACAAAGGTGCAGAAGTAGACGATTACACAGGTGGTTGAAATAATGGCATGAAGCACTTTGTCCATACTAACGGTGGAGCTGATTACTAGGGTAACGAGTGAAGCGATCAGCACGGGAATGGTAGCAAGCAGCAGCGACCTGTCATACATGGGTATTTTTTAGTAAGAGACTATGGCTACTATAACAGCGCCTTATCCCAAAATGATACCAATACAAGGACCCCTAATAATGGGTTATCTCTTCGTAAGAGATTTAACAGCGTTAAACAGCCTTGCTCTTATGCTAACAAGATAAGGATGCTGTTTCCGAATTACTCAAGAAGAAAATTGCCTTGAGAACAGCATCAAGCGACTGATGCTTCACAATAAAAAAAAAAAAAAACGGCATAGCCAATTTACGAGTTATTTTGCTTTTCGTAAGAGATTAAGAGGGCAACATGTAGACAACGAGTCTTGTATGAGAAGACCGTCTTGATACGGTAACATATTTATCTCACATATACAAGACTGTGTTGTTACTCTCATATACAAAATAAGTTTTCGAGAAATGTAGGTGGCCTCTTAACACTTTTTCCCTTGGGACCGTAACGAGAAGACAGTATATTTTTATACCGTTCCTTTAGTATTTTAATTTATTAAAATCAGTCTATTCAAGATCAATGGTAGTTACCTTAGTTCATGTATTAAATGACAAAAAATGAAAATGAACTGGAAAATGTAATTCCAATAACTAGAGTAACGGAAAGCAGATAAGGTGACGAGAAGAAATACCTTCTACCGGAAACATCCATGAGCCTCATAGCAACAGCAATGCAAGGAAGCATCAAGAAAGTTGTCAATGCACTTATAAGGAAGGACGCGGACGTAGAACTGATCCCTAAATCTGAGAGAAGAACTTCCACTCCCGCCTCTTCCAGAATTTGGGGAGTATAATACAGGACACCATTTATACCAGCAAACTGCCACGACGTTGATGCGTAAGAGAAATACCATATAGATATGTACATTATATCTTATACTGATCATAAATGTAGCAAACTTACTTAAGCATAATACGCTGATTATATTTGTCACTTGAAAGATCTAGTGACATTTTCATGAATAATATTGTGTAGGCATATAAATGAGTTTTAGAAGCGCTCAAGGTCAAAACTCGCAAGCCAAAATGTCAGATATTGTAGATTTGTCACTCACTACAAGTCTACAACACTCTAATCAACACATTTTCATAAATGTATATGGTGTAGTGTAGGCATAAATGAGTTTTTACGGCGCTTAAGGCAGCGAGCCAAAATGTCAGATATTGTAGATTAGTTACTCACTACAACCCATTTTCAGTTGGCACAATAAATGTTTTTTCCCAGGAAGTTTGTAGACTTTTTCAGTTGTCCCTTTTTTAGGCAATAACTAATAAGTTCATTCCATATTTGTCTTATTTTTCATGTTTGCGTGCTGATTTCCAACTCCAACTATCTTTTTTAGGCAATAACTAATGAGTTTTTACGGCGCTTAAGGCAGCGAGCCAAAATGTCAGATATCTAACCTGCTGAAGTAACTGAATTCCAACTCCAACTATCAAAGCTCGCTTGACACCAGGTTCGAGAAGGGCCTCCCATATTGATTGGGTAGTTTTTTCGGATGGGTGCATCACAGCCGGTCCAATTGGATTTTGATCCAGCAGTTCCTTTGGGTAGAGAGTATTAGTACTCAGAAGAGCAGAAGCCGGAAAATTATTTCCGTCACCACCAGGAAGTGAAATAACAGAACCACGGATGGATGTCGGGCCCCCTTCAGGATGAAGATACATTCTTCTATATTCCGTAGCTCTCACGCCATCTTGAATTTCTTTCTCTTCGTAAGTATAAGCCAATTGCCATCCACCACCAATATCAGTGCTACTCAAAGTTTCACCAGTACCTTGGATAATGCTCCCACGATGTGAAATTAAAGGAACATGCAAGTCACCATCCAAATCTGCCTCTTCAGGGTCAGCTGGGTACTCTTCAGCTTCCCTTAACTGGCTTTCTTCGTCTGACTCGTCTCTATGAGCTTGAGCATCAGCTGTACTTAACATGCTGCCAAAATTGGGCAAGAATGCACCTATCATGCTTCCTTGGTCAGGAAGCTTTTCATGGACACTGTCGAACAGAGTCACGATAGAGTCTGGTGCCACCATGCTTCCATGGCGGGTCGTAATACCAAGAGCACTCAGCCCAGTGGCAGGTTTTGCAAGCCAGGAAAGTTTTTCAGATGATCCAAAGATCTTGATTTTTTCGTCACCAGCGCCTAGATCCTGATCGTCTACTCCTGGCTCAACAATATAATCTTCTATTGAGGTTTCACCCCCAACATTAAGGCCTTCAACCAGCAGAGCTAATTCACCTGAAAACATGATCCATGTGTGAGCGACTAATCTACATTTATCTACCAGACATAAATAATCATAAATAAGTAATGGCAGGTTGTGGACTGATATGGAGGTAGAAAAAAAGTTTTAGCTCTGTTTTCTGAAATCCAAACTAAGAGTTCATATAATATGAAGTTATCACATATCAGTTATGGGAAGACATAATTTTGTTCAACTATCAGCATTTGCCATATTTAATTAAATCCAATAATGTCATGTAATACATGATTATTGATGAAAGTTAAGCTGCATATCGCATAGCGTATGGAATAGAACATATTGTGAAACACATCAGTACATATTTGAAAAAGGGGAAAAAAGGTAACATATGTCCAAATATGGATGGAGAGAACATTCATCATATGCATGCCAAATATTCCATTGCCGGCTATGGTGGTAAATGGAAAGGAACTTCAAACAGAAAATATATTAACTCAAGCAGTATATGTCACGTGTGAAGCACATGAGGAAGTATGGCAACTGGCATGTGTATCTCAAGCTCTCGTCACTCCCATGTATTGCAAGTAAAAAATAAATAAAAGAACTTTACGAGAGCACATGTTCACGATGTTTCCAACAGCACTGGACCGAAGGAGTTGGTTCATGGCTCAAATTTTCGAACCTAAACCAACCCTGTAGAAAGATTCCAGTATACATGGAGAAAATTGACATTTATGATTAAAGCGGTACAAATCATCTTCTGCAAATGCCTTCTGTTTTTCTTTGCAACTTTATGTTGTTTTCATTCATTGTTAATGTGTGAAAACGGAACCAATTTGTTTGTCTAATGAAATGCACTCCTAACTCCTAAGCAAAGTCAGTGCATGTCAAAATTGCCACAAGCCCTTTGGCTATGCGACTGAACTATGAATGTTTTTGGTATGGTTTAACCCTCAAAAGACTCCACTGCACCTCATCAAAATAGCATCAGAACTTTACGACAAATCATCTTTTAAGAGCTCTTCACTAAATCTTGTTCACATGGTATGCTGACTTTTGCAGTTTGAGCTATCAAGAGTCATAAACGATATTGAGCCATGAAGTCGATCTTCATGAAAGGGTGTTTTTTTTTGCTTTCTATAGAGCTAAAGACTAAATTACCTAACTTGACGCATGCGCCGTTGTTCATGTTGCTGAATAGCTCATATCAGGCACACTATACACAACTAGGTTCAAATAACAGAAACCTCACCAGTTCTACTCGGTTGTTAAATTAACACTTTGTCTAAATACATGATGGTTAAAAAGGAAAATGCTACGTGGATGTACAGTACCATCTGTTGCCTGTTCAACATTAATCCAACTCACAAAAGATGTTTCCGATGTACGAACAATTCAGCACATATTTGTCATATCTGATAAGACCTAGATCCTTGATTGATACTAAAATAAGATTAAAAAAATAAGGCACTAGGTTTCTGAAGAAACGGTCTAGCAAATTGTAAATGATTGCAATCAAATCAGGAAAAACTCGTAGAGCAACTAAGTTGTAATGACACAACCACGCAGTCATCAACCTAAATTTTCAAAACAAAGCTCACATCAGATGACAGATCTGTAATAACTAAGGAGTACATGATAATGAAACAGCATAAATCATGCAATTCAGGATATGTTTTGATTCGTAATAGTTAACAGTTCATCTATTCAGTTTCTTTACTAGGTGATATCGTATGAGGAGGGATATTGGTGAGTGACTACATGCCAATAACCGTAAACTTTAAAATAAGGGAAAACTCATAATATCACAATAATAAAGTAATATCTGAAGAAGAATCAACCTGAGACATCTTCAGTGCCACGTAATCTCTGAAGAACCTTCTTCGCTTCCACCATCCTCCCTTTACTTACAAGCCACCTTGGTGATTCAGGCAAGTAGAAGAACGCAAATAGAAGGTAAAAGACAGAAGGGATCGCCAATATACCCAGCATAACCCTCCAGCTTGGCGATGGCATCAACGACATTCCAAATAGCACACAATATGATAGGAACATCCCCCCAGATCCCGTGAACTGAGGGAGTGTGTTTAACAATCCCCTAATCTCCGGTGGGGCTGTCTCAGATATATAGACAGGAACCAGGGTCACAGCCAACCCAATTGCAAATCCATCAAACAATCTCGCCAAAAGCAGAATATACACATTGGGTGACCACAGCATCACCAAGCTGCTGACAAAATAGAGTGATGATGAGAGTATAAGCAGAGGACGACGACCAACAATATCTGCAACGGCTCCTGAACAAAATGTTATAGCTGTTGCTCCAATAAGTGACATTGCCACCACAAGTCCCTCCGCAGAAGTCGACAGATTTAGTTCTTTCTTGATGTACAGAATAGACCCTACAATAATGGAGCGTGTAAGAAAACCATGAAACCTTTAAAGTTTGTAAATTTTTAGCAGAAACAATGAAACCGTTAACCCGTGGCTAGAATCGAGGTGCATACAAAAACATAAATTATATTTTCTATTGCAGTAATGTAGATGGTTATGTTATAGAATTTGCGAACAGCTAAACAAAGAAAAAAAGGAGGTTACCAGCAATTGTTGCATTGTCCCAGCCCTGCAGGAAATTACCAATGGTAGCGGCCAAAGCGACATACACAGCACCCTTCATCTTATAAAAAATGTATGCACTCCAAATCAACCAAACTTTTACCTGAAACACCCATGTCACAAATTTTAAAACAAAAACAAAAGTAAGTCAACCCTAAATTCAAACAAAAAAAACACAAAATATAGAGTACAGATCCAGCAAAAATACAGTCCCACATTCTACAAAGTACAACATCAAAGAAACCTTTTTGACCTGTAAAAAATATTGGATTTTGTTTTTTTTTCAATTTACATATAAACACAAACAAATAATTCAATAGATCCAATTAAAAGATAACTACTGTATAAGACTATAACAATGATCTATCAGCATCAACAGATTATGACTTTAGAGCAGCACGTACAACTAAAGTTTCAACCTTTTCACCTTTTTAGTAACACGAAATATGAACTTGGATTCACCAAAACTATCCATCAAAAAAAATGTCAAAATAAAAAGATACCCAAGTGGCTCAATGGCTCAAGCAAAGTGCGCGTAAGAAGGGATGTACGCAGTCTTACACTTGTATTAGCGACACAAAAAGAAAAGATACCCAAGTGGTTCAATGACACCCTCAAAGTGCGGGATAAGAAGGGGTTGGATGTAGGCAGCCTAAGATACTACGTGCTAGATTAAAAAGTATATTCATAATTCATATAGAGAGATTATTACCTTTTTAACAAGCAAAAAAAGGGCAAAAAGGGTTGAACAAGAGGCTTATAAAAAAGGAAGAAGATGACCCTTGTGCATACACCTTGATTTCACACCAAAATTACCATTCAAAGACTTTCCTGAAACAAAATAACAAACCAAATTCAAATTTCTAATCATAAATACAGTATTAAAATCAATTCCTTACTTAAAAAACAAGAATTAAACACTTGCCCATTTACTAAATATCACTAAAATAAATAAAAAAACACACCTCATACGGGAATTTTGGAGCAAAAGGGTATATTTGTTTGGTGAATTTATTGAGGTTTAAACACAAAGGAGACCAACCACCATTCAACAAAATCAACAATTTATGTCAATTACCTAAAAAAGCTCCTTACTCCCCCAGTTGCTGTGAACTGGGGCGAGCAAGAATACAAATATAATTCAAAATATAATCAAATTATAAGTTCAAGAACTATAATTTGCAAAAAGTGGTGTAAAATTGTAAGGAAAATTTGTGCAATTTGTACAATGTGGATTGAACAAATGCACAAATGTGGTAAAAAAAAAGTGTTGGAAAATGAGAAAAAAGAAGGGTGTATATATAGTTTAGAAGAGTAATGGAAGATGGAATGAATCATAGTCGTGGGGTCAACTACTGTTGTTATTCGTTACAGAAATGGTGAAGAATTGATGGAGATTACATGATCAGATAATTATAATTGAGCACTTCGTGTTGGGGGGAGTCTAAGACTAGGGACGGGACGATACGATACGACGAGGGAGGGAGTGGGCTCACACTTTTAGAGTATATCTTTCATTCTAGTGTTGTTGGGTCCATATCTTAATTACGGTCGAGCAAAATCGGATATCCAATTCAGATTTTAAAATCAGATTAAATATCTAGTTTTAAAATTTTGAATTTTGTGCCTAGATCCGATCCGAATAATTCGGATATCTAGAAATCCGAAATCCGAATATTTGGATATTCAAATTTCGGAAATCGAATCTGATCCTGTTTACCTCTTAATTCACTTTTTGTGGTAATCTTTATTTGATGGGTTATACTCCCTCCATTTTTATCCAAGTGATATATTTGGTTTTCCTAATACCATTCAAATTGTTTTTACCAATTGTTTTTACTTGGTTTTCCTAATACCATTCATATAATTCTCATTATCTCGTCTTTATTTTATTTGGTTTTCCTAATACCATTCAAATTGTTTTTACCAATTGTTTTTAGAGTTTTTTCTTTTTACCACCTATTGAGTCTTAAAATTTACAAATTACCACCTATTGAGTCCATTTTTGCCAATTACCACCTACTTTTTTGCATTTTACCACCTAATTTGCATTATATTGACGGGTTTTCTTATTTATTGTTTCGGGTACATTTTATCGACTCTCAATTATTAATAATGACCAAACTACCGTTACCAAATATGAAAAACCCATTTTTGTCTTACCATTGATTCTTTAGTGCACTCTCGCATGTTCGATGAAATGTCTAACTAGGTTTTCTTACCAATTTCATTGTTTTAAGTACACTTTACGTCTTTGCCCTAAGCATTAAAAGTAACAAGCGAAGACATTTGAGATTTTCAATTTTTTGTCTTATATACACAAATGAGAGAACTTGACCCGTTATAAGCTTGCGACGAATATATCCGTCGCAAGGGAGACTTACTGACTAACTAATAGGCTACTCAATATGTGGTTGACTTCCAATTTGGCTTAAGATCGTCTGAAAAAAATTCCTTGCTTGAATATGAAAAAAATGCCCAATTTTTAGGGTTCTAGAATAATAATGAATTAAATTTGGGAATAATTGTGTGTTACGGTCTATAATATTTGGTAAAGGCTAGATTGATCATTGTTAATAGAGAGTCGGTAAAATGTAGCGAGACGATAAATAAGAAAACTCGTCAACATAATGGCAAATTAGGTGGTAATTGGCAAAAATGGACTCAATAGGTGGTAATTTGTAAATTTAAGGACTCAATAGGTGGTAAAAAGCAAAAAAACTCTTGTTTTTACTTAACAAATTTCTGGCTCCCTGAAAAATTATCATTGTAAAGATTTATCAAACTTGTTAATGCCCAGTTAAGAAACAAATTACAAACACATAAAATTTATGGGAACAATATCTTACTAAGTTTACCAAGATTATTGACAAGTCCTAAGAAGTTTTTCGCCTAATTTTCCTTGTTTTTTTATTTATTTATTAAAATTCGGATCGGATTCGGATATCCGGTTTTAAGAAAATTACAATCCACATCCGATCCAGTTTATTCGGAAAAATCGGATTGGATATCCAATTTAAACGTTATCCATATCTTCGGATTCGGAAAAAAAATCGTATCGGATTAATTTTGCTCAGCCCTAGGTGACCTCATGGGAAGGTTCTTAAGATACACATGAGTAAGGATAAAATGCGCTGAAAATGGCTTATGTTGGTCTGTGGGATCAATACATAGCCCGGCGAGCTACTGTAGTACATTTGTTACATACACGTGGTACATTTGTTATACCTAAGAATTTCTCTTAATTTTGCTAATGAAATATCTCATCTTAACCTATATATTTATGATGCACCTTATTTAGTAAAAATCGATATTATTAGCATGATATAATTTAGGATAAGCGGATTTTATCCAATACAAATGTTATTTGAAATTTAAAAGTCTCGAAAAGACAAAATAAGGAAATGGTATTTTAGTCTCTTTTCCTAAGAGGGGAATTCTACAATATTTTGAAATTGTAAAAGTTATGATTCTATGAGAATTAATTGGGGTGGCAAATATCTAAAAATTGAAGACAAAAGACATTTAGAGAACTTTCATAAATGATGTGTGATCTAGTAGGCAAATGCATAGTTGCACAAGACATATGCATATATATCATGTAATAGTATTGAGATTTGGACACCATGTCTTCAGAAATCAACTTATATATTATGAACCTATCATTTTCATACAAATTTTGTCTTCTAACAATACTAGTCGTATCCATCCATTCAGGATAATAATACTTTGAATTCTAATTTTGAGTGAAGCTTTATCTATCTAAACAAAGATTAGTAGATAATTAAGAAAGTTCTACGATGATATTATTGTAACATTATCCATAGTTCTTAATGGGTTCACAAATTCTAACTTGTGACGGTAATATCCGTCGCAAGCTTGTGACGGGTCAAATAAAACTCATTTAGGGAGATAAAGACAAAACATTTGTGATTTTTTATGCATTTTTCTCTTTGTTTTATCTAAACAAGTGGATATATTTGACATGTCGCAAGCTTGTGACGGATATACCCGTCACAAAAGAGACGTACGACGGTACGGTAATGGGTTAGATATGATAGTTATTTGTTTTTACTGGGTCAATTGGGTATAAATGAGTTTACAAATTACATTACTTAGGGTGTGTTTGGATACAATTTTAAGAGGGAGAGGGAGGGGCTGGGAAGGGAGGGGAGGGGAGGGAAAATAAATTGGTATTGTTTGGATAACAAAATTGATGAGATGAAAATGGAAGGGGAGGAAGGAGGGAGATGGACTAATGGATGAAGATTATCCAAGAAAATATGTCTATGCATAATTAAATGAGGGTTCAATTTTAGTTTTTTCTAACAAAACTTGCTTCCCATGAAAAGATTTTAGTTTATTTTAAAGAGTGAAATTAAATCCCTGATTTCCTTCCCCTCTCATTTTCTTCTCTTCCTAAATCGTATCCAAACAAAAAAAAAATGAATCCCTCATTTCCCTCCCCTCCATTTTCTTCCAATTCTCTCAATCCAAACAAATCTTTGCTCTCGCTAATATAATATATTAGCATGAAATGATCTTAGACATGTCAAGATCTATCACATGTTGGCTGTTGGTACTCGATATATTGTGACGAATTTCTGATGAAATCGTATTGTACTTATGAAGCGGAGACACTATTTTTTGACAGACGTAATTCATACCTAAAATTATTTATTGTGTGAACAAACAAATTTGCCAATCAATTTTTTCTAAGGTGAAATTATATAGGCCGGGTCATTCAAATTTATACAAATACTTCACCTAAATGCACGTAATTTGGAATTTTTTGGTGTATTGGGGTTATTTACCCAATTAATTGGGTAATTAGTGTTGTGTTGAAACTATTTTGGGATCTAGTGTCCACGTGGCACTTTTCGTTTTTTTTTGCAGAATTGAGGGTAAGCCGCTGAGGACCTCAGCGGCTTTACCTATTTAATTTTTTTTTTTAACACAGCAACTTACAGGGGCGGTTTGGAAGTTGACGAAAAAACGGAAAAAAGGGAAAGCCGCTACACTTCTCAGCGGCTTTGCCCAAAAGTTAAAAAAAAAAAATGAAGATTGGTAAGCCGCCAATAATACCAGCGTCTTTGGCCAAGCATCAAACTCCCCACCTATTATCCAATGATCACTTTGTCAGACCCCATCAATGTGGAGCATCCAAATGATATCCAGAATCAAATCCATCAACTCTCATACATCCATCCACTCCAACTAGAGAATTCTACATATTTTTTTCCGGTTTGAATGGAGCCAAAATGGGTAGACAAAGCAGTACAATCACAAGGGTAACGAGAAAGAATCGAGTTGTCGAAGATATTAACGAGGAAGTTGTGGAGAATGACTCTGAAAATTGTAGTGAGGGGATCATAAATGTTCCCTTGCTTTTTAACAGGGAGAATGAGGTAGTAGACTTTGTGCCTAGAGACGGGGACTAAAGAGATAATAATGACGAAATTTTGCACGAAGAAACAACGGGAAGTTATGAAGACGGTGCTGCTGTTGAGGGAAATAAGTGTAAGAATGGTTTGCTTGGTGATGAAATCAATCATAATGATAGGGAAGCGAGTGTAGTCAACAATGAATCCGAGATCATCTTCAAGGAGGATGAGACAATGGTATATAAAACTGAAGCAGAAAATACTAGTGCAGATCAGATAATAAAATTGGTGGAGATGTATGCATGGGAGACGTGGTATCGACTTACAATGATCTTGGACATCGTAAATCTGATGAATGAGGAAATATAGAATCGGGTTTCAGAGAGGAACGTTGGTGAGGTGACTGTTTTAGTTGTCCTGTGTTAATATAGCTTCTTCTCTGATTGCAGGGAACCGTCTTCAACCGCTGTATATGGTTCGTTTGCTGTCGACTGAATAATCTTAGTTTCATTTGTTTTAAATTCGACTTATGTAGTTCCGTTTAGGTGATTAATACTTTAATAGTAGCGTTTGAGCTGTATTGTTGATCAAATAAGCACTTCTCTACTCTGGTTTGTAAATGAATGTACCTGGTTTACCAGTTTTCTCTAGTTTACTGACTTGAATACTTTACATTTATCGTCATGTCCGCCGCCAAGTTTATCGTTTATCGTCTTATCAGTAATTAGCACGGCCAAGTTTACAATCACAAGGGTAGCGAGATTCAAACTCTCATACATCCATCCACTCTCGTCTCTCGTCTATGATTCCCTTGTATCTCGACAAAGGGGGTTATGGAAGCGTTATATGGCCGTTTGTAAATTCTGAAAATGCCTTCATCTATATTCCCTTGTGATGCTTGGCCAAAGACGCTGGTCTTCTTAGCGACTAACCAAATCTTCATTTTTTTTTAACTTTTGGGCAAAGCCGCTAAGAAGTGTAGCGGCTTTCCCTTTTCTCCGTTTCTTCGTCATTTTCCAAACCCTCTGTAAGTTGCTGTGTTAAAAAAAAATTTAAATAGGTAAAGCCGTTGAGGTCCTTAGCGGCTTACCCTCAATTCTGCAAAAAATACGAAAAGTGCCACGTGGACACTAGATCCCAAAATAGTTTCAACACAACACTAATTATCCAATTAATTGGGTAAATAACCCCAATACACCAAAAAATTCGTTATATTGTATAACAACTAATAATAATAATTTTAATCGTAAATCATGATATCGTAAAACGATCTTATGAAGAACACGAATTCTTATTTGTGACGGACATATCTGTCCGAAGTTTGCGACGGGTTCAATAATACCTACATAGGAAGATAAGACAAAAGACAAGTGTCTAGGAATAACATTCTGTTTTATTTTATTTACTGATATGGTTAAAAATTAACACGTCGTAAGCTTGTGACGGATATACCTGTCGCAAGGGAGACTTGTTGTAGGAAGAAATGAGTTTAGTGGGTTAAGAATTATAGGAAATTGAAAAGATGAGAAGATATGCGAGCATAGAAGGGGGCATGTTTGCATTACAAAATGTTACGTGCAACACCAGGCCATGTTGATGTTATAGAATATAGATTTAGGAAATCTGTACCTGTACTTCAACTCTTCAAGTAGTTGTCGCATTATGCCATTATTATTATAACCAATTTTCTAATGGGTGTTAAAACTAAAAGTGTACATGATAAGAAATCCCCTATTTATAAAAGAAAAGTCTTTTCTAGATTTTTGATTGGCTGAAATTTTTACTTTTTAATTTATTTTTTTTACACCTTAGCCAACCCCTGTTACCCCACTCTCTCCACTTACTCTCTCCAATTAATTACCCTCTCTCCTCATTTCTTATTATTTTTCATATACATATTCATATGTTAAAAAGCTTATGATAAAAAAATTAATCACATTCAACCCTATAATAAAAGAAAATTTTAAAAAAATCGGAAATCTATATAGGGACAACAAATTTTAATAATAAAAAAAAAATACAATTCCGGAAAATTAACCTCTTGGATACCTTGACAATTAAAATTAAATTTGAAGTTTTGTATGAACGGTCTCATACTCTCATACCATAAGACGATCAACATATATAAAAAGAAAAATCGTTTATTAGCACTGAAGGAACAACTTTTTATATGAGACCGTATTACTCTATAATTTGTGACAATTAAAATGTATAAAAGCAAATTTATATACTATATAAACATATAAATTAAATTTAACACGAGACCCAAATTTTAAGATTTTGATGAAAAATAAATCCTAAAAATATCTATATTTCCAAAAATATGAAAAAAAATGTCACTATTTAATCAAAAGTGGTCACTATGTATCAAAATGTGATCACTTTCCTACTGGTCGCATGTGCGACCGTCGTAAAGTAGAATTTTGCGAAATGGTAAATTAAGGCTACATAAAATAATACGAGTAATAATTATTATTATGTGATATTGTCGACTCATGCATCTATATCGATCCATGTTTTTATGGTTGTCTATTAGCCCAAAATATATATTTTTACAATATTAAAAAAAGTTGGCCAATTAGAAGTAATTAACAAATATTTAGAGGTATGAAAAACGAAAAAAAACGAAAAAAATTATACTAAGGGTTAAAAATTAACAAACATACGTATATCTAAAAAAATGAAAAAAATACACGAGGAGATAAAAATTAACAAAAAAACGTAAATTAAAAAATGAAAGAAACGTAGATCAAAGATTTTTGAATAAGATCAAATAAACCCAACCCATAAAATTAAAAAAATGAAAAAAATATACGAGGAGATAAAAATTAACAAAAAAACGTAGATTAAAAAATGAAAGAAACGTAGATCAATTTTTTTTGAATAAGATCAAATAAACCCAACCCATTAAATTAACAAAAAAAAATATAAATTTACGATTTTTAAGAAAATATAACAACCTTCGAGAATTAGTCAATTAAAACTACGTTAACATCGAGTAAAAAGATGGGCTTAATAACAATACATTATTATATTCTTTATAAAATCATCCACAAATTTTAAGAGACTGCTATTAAAAATATTTTATCATTTTACTTTCATTTAGAGAGCAAGTTATTTAAAAGGTAAGATATAGAAATACAATACAATTTCTTTATCTATTTTATATGGTTCAAATTTATTTCATAATGTCATGATTATTTATTTCAATTTATATAATCATTAAAAAAATTAATTATACCAGTAAATCAATTATTTGGAGTCAAAATCATCCCCGAATTCATAATTTATATATTTCTCATTTAAGTTCATATTAAATTATATTTGTACTACTTTTTTAATATATTTACGAAATTTTTAGAAATAGATCCATACATTTTTTGTACGGGCATAAAACTAGTTAAGTAAGAAAATATTGTTGAGATATCTCTTGATAAATTAAAGTTAAAATTTTATATTTATCATAATAAGTGAAATAATCTTAAAATTTTTTCCTTACTTAACTTCGTATACACTAATACACTATCCGTCAGTGAAGCTGAAGACGGATAGGGTCTTTCTCACAAAATGCAGGTGACATGACCCAATAAGACAAATAGATATGTTTATAATTAGTGAAAACAATTAGTGAAAACAATACTACAAAACAAATACGTAGGGTATGTCTATTTGATTGGTGAAGTCTTTAGTATTACAATTTACAACCTACCTAGTCAGCGATTACTAAGCAATGAATCGGCGTGGATATGTTTTTGGGTAACTACTTACTACTCCATCAACATGGACACCAGTCAGTAATGAATAATATTTCCTATTGGTTCTCGTTAACGACTCAACTCCATTGAGTTCGTCCTTCAATTTACATAAATTAAACTTACTTTACACGTATTCTCTAATTCGGATTTCAACCCCTTCTGGATTTCATAACCATAACAATAGTGATAATGACGATAACGAGCTACGTAGTAATTAATTTCAGGTATAATTATTGTATATTTATGTTTTTGGTTGGGTATGGTTTACTTTACGCAAGTAATTAAAAGTTGGTAGAAGATAAAAAGATTGACTAATTTAATAAACAACTCAAGAAATACAAATGCAGTCTGTAGTACAGCGCAGCCGATGGTAGAAATATTGGTGAAATGGTAGCGCATATAGATATTATAGAATTATAGATACAATAAAACAACAGTTTAATTAGCCTCCATCACTGCATCATTCCTTTTCTTCTATCAGATACTTTAAAATAATGATTTAAGTTAAGTTAGGTATGACATATGAGAATGTAGTACGTACCTATCCATTTTACTAATTCATGCACTTCACATTCATACATATAAATATATAATCACAATTTCTTATTGAAATCGGACACTATCCGTCACAATTTGAAAATGGATAGTGTCCCTCTCACATAATACAAGTGATAATATCCACCATTTCGGTATTTCCCCCACTTACATGTCCACTTACTTCATTATGAGGGTAAAATATTCATCTTTCGCTTGTCACAAGCAACTCTTTGATATAAAATATATAATCCAAACAAATAAACAACAATCAAAGTATCAAACAATAACTAATTGATCGACCGCACCTTTTTAGTAAATATATATACTCGAATATACTTTCTTCTGGCCCTCAATCATCAGTTATTATGGCTTATGAATAATCCTTATACTACAAAAGGAATAACATTTTTAGAGTTTTTCAATTAGTTAAGTACTAAATTTCAAGAAATTAAAATTTGTAGTGTCCCCACCATCATTGACTTATGAATTAATTTCTCTCCTTCTATTTGTTTTATTTTATTTTACATAGCTAAATTTATATACATCAATATATGTATTACTATGTTTATTTTCGGCCATTATGAAAAGTTTACAAATGATATCAAAATATATAACTTGCTATATTAAATAAAAACTATAATAACTAAACATAACTTTATTCCCTAACTAACAGATTACTAATGACAACAACAATTTAAAGTATTAAAAATAACAAACTAAAAACAATTCCTTGAAAAATTATTAAGGAACTCATTATTGAAGGATTAGAAATTAAATACGATTAAAAATAATTATTTAAATAAAAAACGAGGATAATGGAGTGATTTCTTAAAAAGCTGGCGTAAAAAATAAGCTTACAAAATAGCCACGACCCTTGAGTAGAATTTATTTTTTTGAAATTTTATCAGTTTCACTGTCAGGCATTTAGTTAGGTATTTTGACTTTTATATAGCATATGTTTTTACGAAAATATTATTTGGTTGTTATGTTAGTATAAATTGCAAAAAAAAAAAAAAAAACATTAAAAATTTAGTCTTATAAGTTAACTTATTTTACAGGTAATAAATTTAAAATAACCCGTGTACAAACATATTTAAAATAACGCGTACAATTTTACACGGGAATAAAACTAGTATAGTTTTAAAGTTGGAACTCATTTTTGGGGGATGTAAATCAAGGAATCATGGTCACCCACTCGATTACCAACAAGAGTGCGAATAACTGAATAAGCATAATGGTATTATGAACGTATTAAACAAGTACGGAGTAAAACACATCCGGGCACACCACCTGTGGGTGTGGGTGTGGGTGTGGGTGTGGCGATAAGATGTTTCACCCCCAACACACAGAAAGATTCCCCGCGTCGGGTGATGTTCCATGTTTACCTGCCTTATTCACAACCCTTACTCAAACACTGAAACTTATCCCTCCCTTTCTCTACTTGCTTCCGGAATCAACTCTATTATTCTAGCGATTAGAATCTACTGATTTACATTAAAAACAGAGTTCTATCATAACCAATGAATATAACAAATGCAATGCCAAGCATCATAGTCATTCTATTGTCAATTTCTCATTCCTAAACACGGAGAATACTCACGAAATTACGAGGGAAAACATCACACCTTTTGTACCACAAGAAAAAAAATAATAACTGTACACTCGCGCAAAAATATAGGCTACTATATTGGATTAAGCGGAAAACCTGTGGAGCAAAGGCTTGATGACCTAAAATGAACTCCAATTATCCGAACTTTTTTTAGGTGTTTCCGAGGATACCTTGAAAGGTCCGGTGGAACCAAAGGGATCGGAATCATCAAAAGACGAGAATCCTCGACTATGACCCCCAAAGCCACTTCTACTGCTGCTAATGGAATCAAACCTTGTAAGGGTCTCACGTGGCGGTGAAAATCGGGCACTTTCATTCATGTTGAAAGAGTCAAACCTTGAATAATTCTCGAAGACCCCGTCTCCAGCTTCACTGTATCGTGGAGAGTTACCTGACTTTGAGAATGACGGTGTTGCTGGGACAGAGTCAGCAAAATTGAAGGGACTTGTTTTGTTTCCCCCTTGTGGAGAATCATTTCTAGGACTTGAACCGAAACCGCTGGAATCAAATAGTCGATCTACTTGCTGGTCCTGTAACAGTTGAAGAGGAAACGATTAGACTTGACAAAACAAACCCGACTAAAATGACCATTTAATTCCAAAAACTTCAAAAGGCACAATCCATATATGACTTGATTGACCCAACCCGAACATAAAATGACCCAAAACGACCCAAGCAGGAACTGACCCATAGGTCCCATACCCGAAATAACCACAGCCTGTAAATCTGTAATGGCCATTGGCCAGACTTGAATGAGTGACAGATAAACAATGCGTGAAAATTGGCAAACAGAATTTTGTGAATTGGAAACATGTTCTAGCTCCGTAGCTACAGTTGACAAACTATGTTACTTTGGCTTGTATTGGCAAGAATCGACACGATATTCCTTCCAACGCAACATGACATGACACTCGAATACTTCAGTTTAGGTAAAAAGCCCGACTATTTGAGATGAAAGAAAGTGCCTGTTATTCAGACACAAGGGTCCGAAACTTGACAACAGGCCTGACTGTCTGAGTAACATAGGTATATAATAGCTGGGCTGGCTGACCTTGGAATTAAATCCCCAGACAGAATCCACATCGTCAGTGCCATCAAAGTTACCCCAACCTTGATCATCAAAGCTTCTGTGAGAGAACAAGGGAGCTTCATATTAGGATTCATATGGTACTGTGATAGAGGAGAAGATGGGCCAAAATTAGTAAACCATACCTGTGAAGATCTGTGTCTGCCTCAGAGCTCCTCGCAAATACATCTGAAAAATCTTGTGACAGGCTTTCTGATGTAGTTCGATGCAATGGGCTTCCACGGGGGCTTCTTACCGAATCATCTTCACTGTGAGTGTATCCAGATTCACTATCAAGAGCCCGCTCGCCTCTACTGGATTGCTTCTCTGACTTGTTATCGGCATTTGACGGTGAATCAGGGTCAAATAAATCATCATGAGGATCTGTTCCATTCTCGAATAATGTCGAATTTGGAGAGGTTTTGGCATTTGGAGTGGCCGAAGAAATTTCCTTGTCAAATTGTAATCCTGGAAGTAACCAGTCAGGCAATCAGATACAATACAGATACAACATTATAATAACATTACCCCGGTGCCTCAAAAGCTCCTACAAATTTGAGGGGTAAGAGGGGTCGGATCTCGGATGTACATAATCTTAAGTCTTAACACCAAAGAGAGGATGTTTTGGGATGACCCATAATGAAAATTGCATCGAGAACTGCATGCAATGACAGCTACTTTACCATAAAAAAGAGTGTAATCTGGTTAGTGAACCATATTCCATCATAATCTAGAACTAAAGAATACTAAACCCTTGGCTCCATTGGAAATGAAAACCATACAAGGTGCTAATAAATCAATTGCCACGACTCAAGTTATTGGCAGCAGGAGAATGTTCAACGACTAAATATGGCTATATAATAGATGTGAAGAAATCCTGCAGTGCCTTCTACACAGAGGGAGAACAGAGGGCTAAAAGCGATTGGAAAAAAAAGGGCATTCTTTTTCCGTTACCTTCATCTTCAAACTTATCCCATTCTTCATCCCAGACTGCAGCTCCTTCTTGAATCCCGGGCTGCCAGCCTTTAACACAGCCATAGCATTGAAGTCAGATAACAAAGAGAATCTAATGCATTCTCCTACCCTAACTGGTTACTCTGGCAAATAACAGTATGACACCAGAATCCAGAGTGACTATATATTCTTTGGGGAAAATAAATCACCAAACAAGAAGCACAAATTGTCGCAAATGTTCAAGGAACAATAGAGAAGCACCAACAATAATTTCAAGAGTTACCTTTGGGGAGCTCAATTAGTGTTTCCGACTTAATTTCTAAACCATGTTTCTTACAGCGTTCAGACAAAGCCTTCAATAGCTCCTCAAAATCTGACTGTATTCTATCAGCACGTACCTGGAAATATAAAGCAACTCATCCGTTGAAGTTAGTATTTTCTAGGAAGAAAGCATTAGACCCAAGAAGTGATGGATCAAAGTCTACCTGAAGAATACCATCAGAACTTCCACCTTGTTCCATGTTAGTAATTGCTTGTTGCAACTCCATTTTCCGCTCCTGGTAAATTTTATGGCATATAATGGACTCAGGTTATAACAGAGAACAGCCTACAAATTAATACCATAAGAGTAGCAATTATGCTGTTCAAAATCTCATACAATTGTATAGAGCAAATAGTTTCACCATGAGAACTTCAGCAGTCAACTTTTAAAAGTCTCAATAGATTTACCAAGAAAGTAAATGCTTTGTTCACAATTTCACATGTCCTTGAAACCAACAATTCCAAGTGTTTAACAACAATCCAAAAGTCTATACGCACAATCGCGATACCTGATATTCTCGGAATTTGGCCTCTTCGATCGTTAACTTTGAAGCTATTTCTGCAACTTGCTTATATTTTTCTTCATATTTCTTTCCCAGAAGCTCAGCCTGAAAACTCATTTTTAGACTCTACACGAGGTGACTTTGCAATTCAATATTGTAAGGCAGACCCGAAGAATAGGATACCTCACGCTTGTCAGCAGAAGCACGCTCAATAATTTCATTAAGTCGATTATCACATCTGCTCTTGTACAGAACCTACAACATAATGAGAAGATTTACACAAACAAATAGGGAGCAAACGAAAAGATGTCAATGCTCTTTATATAATATGATATCGACACACAACACATGTAATCAACTTTACTAAGCTAAACATATATAAACACCAAACTGCAGCTTTCCTGTTAGAGTGTGAAAACTGCCTAGCAAAGCATAAGTTATCAAATCCATTTAAAAGATTGGTACGGACGACGGGGAATTGAACTACGCTCATATAGATACGTTACTTTGCTAGGCCCCAAGGACCACAAATTGAAAGGAGATTTTTTTATGATGAATGTTCTCCTCTCGGCACGCCAATGACACCATGACTGACAGTCGAAGTTGAGATATTCGATATCCTTTAATTTGTAGAAATTTGAAAATGATTTTGCAGTGACATAAAGTGTTATGCACTTGACATCACGACTCTTTGGTAATTTGACCACCATAACCTCCCAAAATGGAAAGAGCGTAGAACAAACTAAGATGGACAACACTTCTTTGTCCCTCAAATAGCATCATACTACCATGATAATACAAAAGCACATTTCAAATTTGACACTTTGCCTGCAGAGTTTGCAATGTTGTCTTTGCAGGTCATACTTCTGCCGGACAATACTTAAGAGCACTAAATAAGGGTTAAAGATGCAACATATCTACAGAAAAAACATGAGCTATGTAGCTCAAACTCTTCAAATTTACCAGTCTTAATGTCATACATTGACACTCTGACATGGGTACAGAACTACAGACTACGGACGAGTGACACTTCAATTCAGCCAAAAACATGAATTTTCCTCGAAAAAAGGCGAAATTGGCATTAAAACATGAATTGTTTTTGTCAATGATGTATTATTATGTTCAGGTCAAATAGTTTTGTACTCTAGCTTTCTCACCCGGAAACTTCTTTCCAAACCTACCCACAAAAAGGAGCTTGTTCGGGAAAAATAAATGACATTTGATAATTTATACCGACTTTTGCCATCCTTATTAAGTTATTCCACAATTATTCCATAAATTGTATAGGCGTCAATTCGCTTACTCATCCACACACCCGATTATCTTTTCAAAAATACCAATAAAAGTAAAGTGGGTAACAATAGCAATTACGAACAACTAAATGAATAGGATACTTTCTCAAAACATTTTTTTTATCAAAGATACCTGGGAGGTTTCATAGTTCACACACTCTATTAACCATTTCATAAATTATTGTGCATTAGCACTAGAAAATATATAAAAACAGGCAAACGGTATAACCAAAAAAGAACTAACAAGAACACATAGGGAACACAAAAGGTATTAACCAATAACAGCTGTACCGACATTATACTCTTTCATCGAGAATTATTTTACTTTGGATAATTCATCTTGCAGAGCAACAAATTTGGAACATCACACATTCATAAACACAAAACAAATGAGCATCCTGTGGCTGTACCTAATGCAGTTGAGACATTACTTTAAAAGGGCAATAAAAGGCAACAAACAGAGAAATTACTTACAAGGTCTTGCATCTTCGTACGGTAGTAATCGAGCTTCTCCCTGGAATCTAGGTATACTTTCTCCACCTTTTCAGCCTTGAAATGGTTACAAGAAAGAAGTTTCAATACTTTGGAGAGCATTTAAACCGCCAGAACATTTTGGGAAGACGAAGAGTACAGATGGTGTAGCATGTGTTGGCAGTGTTTAAGGTTAATGCGGCATCAACAATTTAAGAATCAATAATTCACAGCCCAATCAATTCAAGTTATCCATAAATGAAGTCAGTGAACTGTCGAAAATCAGTGCTTATGAGTTTATATCTTATGTAATAACATGAAAACAATTGCAGTGAAGTTAATAAAATTAATCACTATTTTATCGGCGGATTTTTAAGGATATGCTTAGGAAGAGACTTTTGAGTACATAACACAATAACAGCGGAGTCAAAAGCCAAATAATCTCATTGAGATCTTCTCCCTTCCTTAGAAACAAGTGAAAAGGCTAATAGTTGAACTCGTCATTTTTGCCCATAACCAATGAAATGTGGACATGCGCACACCATAGCTTGGCAAAACAGGCATCGATACTCAAATAATGTACATTGAATGCTCTCCAAAGTATTGAAACTTGATGTACCTTTTTTTCTGCTTCATTCGTTTCTGGTTGATTTGGCTGCAATAAATTCTGCTCACCGTCATTTTGAAGGTTTCCTTGGGAATTGTTTAATACTGCCGTTCTTGGTTTTGTTTGATGGAATTGCATTGACTCATCAGTCTCAGGGGACTGTGCGACTGGCTTCAAACCAGATGGAGCCGTCATAGGTTGAGAAGCAGGCATTCCCTGTACTGGCCTAACCCCTAGTTTTAAATAAAGGAAACAGCTAAGAAAATTATAATACATGGTAAGGAGCGAAGGGAGGCGGAGCATAACTACATCATCCCAGTGCTCTAAAGGCTCCAGTAAACAGAATTTGGCTGTTTCCAAATGAGCCCTAATACAAATTGCATGGACAATTGCGTCTAGTAACGATTACTTTTCACAATTTTTTTAAAGAGGGCATAACCAGTATAGTGAACCAATTTGTTTATTTCATTTTAACATGGCACCAAAGAATAATGAGCCTATTCTTATCGGGGAAGAACATAAAAGGCATCCATAGTTATTAGAATCATCCACAAAAATATGTGGGGCTGCACTAAATACTACTCCCTCCTATTCACAATAACCTTCCCCTTTCATTTTGACACAAAGATTAAAGAAACACACTAACCCACCATATAATTAAATTTGGACTAAACACAAATACACTACCCACCATACAATTAAATTTGGACCACACAAACACTTACCAAAAAAGGAAATAGAGAAAGTATTGTGAATAGACGAAAAAGGCAATACGGAAGTTTATTGTGATTTGTGAATAGGAAGGAGTATTTATCAGAGAATCTGAACACACCTGGACCTGATACAGGACCCCATCCTGTATTACCATGAGATGAATAAGAAATACCAGTTAACCGCATGAGTGTTTCATCAAACTTAACGCTGTCAGGAAGTAAAGGTGGAAGGGTACGCCCTTCTCTATAGCGCTCCATCAAGTAGAGAGCTATGCAGAACTCTCTCAATGAAAGCATGCTATCACTATCCTGGTCAGATAGATCCCACACTTGCTTCAAGACCTCTGAGAAAACAAGTAAACACTACAATGAGTAAAAAGGAACTATGGACAACAAGAATTCAGCTCTGTGAAAGCAAACAACTTAATTTGAGACAATAATGATAATGACACAGTCAATAAATTCTATCAATGTACACATCACAACTACACAACAAGGATAATAAGACCCTACCTCTTGGCAGCCTCCAGCTGAGGAACAAATTACGGGCCTGCTCACCCGTAATTTTCCCATCTCTGTCCGTGTCAACCTCCGTGAAAACTTTAGTGTATTTCTGAATACCAGGATTAGTCATCTTTGGCCATGGTGGTTGTGACGGGTCTGGTGAAGCAATCCCAGCTCCAGCTTGAGCACCATATGAGGTAAATTGAGTTCCAGGTTGGGATGGGTTTGAGTAAGTCTGTGCTGACTGTAGCTGGCCACCCGAAGGTTGTTTCATGAAAGCCCCCTGTAAAGAGTCGAGTGACCGTGACATTGACGGAGACTGCGCTGGCATAGACGGTACAGGAACAATGGCTGATGAAGAAGGCACCGTGGATGCTGGAGGAGGAGCAGATGCTGGAACAATTGCCGAAGAATTAGGATTACTTCCCATGGAAGGTATTGAGGGTGAAGAAACCGACTTGGTCATTTGAAATGAAGCAAATGGATCTCCACCGCTAATTGAGTTGGAAGAAAACCCATTTCCAGAAGCCATATTTCCATTAGGATCTTTGCTTGCGCCTTGGGATGACATAAGTAAATCCAGAGGCGTAGAGGGAACTGTCCCACTGTTTGGAAGCTGGGATGTTAGTCCAGAAGGAGCACTACTAGTCCTTCCACCCAACCAGCCTGTTGAGATACCGCCCATACCGGTGCTTGCAAGCGCTGGATTTGGCATGCCTGAGCTAGGGACGCCAGGTGTAGACATGCTTGGGTTTGGAAGACCAAGAGTGGAAATGCCTGAGCTAGGAAGACCAGGAGTCGACGAGCCAGAGCTTGAAAGGGCAGGAGTAACCAAACCTAAGTTAGGGCGCATGCCTGAGTTTGCAAACCCAGCTGGTGAGACTCCAAGGCCTGCATTTGGGATTCCAGGACCTTGGGAAGGTCTGACCAACTGATTTGCTTGAGGTGGATAGTATTGTTGGTTCATATTCTGGTTAGGAGGGACAGGTCCTCTATAGCCTAGATTTTGTGATGGTGGAGGTGCCATTGAACCCATATGTACTGATGGTGAATTAGGCACAGAAGTTGGCTGAGGTGCTGGAGTGGGCGGAAGATTGATTTGAGGAGGAGGGATCTTAGCAGAAGCTGGCCCATACAATGCTGCCTTAACAATCTCGGGGGTAAGGTCCCGCTTACTTTGTGCTACCGTAACGAGCTTTAGTGCATTATAAAACTCCTGCCGACCAAGGAAACCAGCACGATTCTGATCGGCATGCATCCATATCTGTAATAGATCCAGTGCACACATCAGTAGCAATAAGTGGATAACCTCACTACATTATACTCCATATTAGCATATCAGCTGCTGGGGCAAAGAACAAGTCAATAGCAAGTTGTTCTCATAAATACAATAACCAACCTCACCCCTACTGGCAAATAGATTTTTATAAAAAATTAAACTTGAAACACTAGGTGCACTTTACCAGTTTACCCTGCCAACAACGGAGTCCTTGTGGACTGTGGTCATCCACAAACAAGTTCCGGTACTGTTAGCTCAGATGTACCAGTGCGTAAATCCAACCTTCTTTACCAGTTTATCATACTATTGACGGAATCCCTTGTAGCACCAGGGTTAATTTTGAAACATTGGTGCCCTAACTCATTATGTGCTAGAGCGTAGGAACTCCTCGCAAATGTCTAAAATCGATATTCTTCCAGTTTATTCAACAAATTTGAGCAGAATGAGCCAACTTCCATAAACAAGCTAAACCAATAATCCTATATCAGAAACAGATTATAGCAAACAGGTCTCCGAACCTCAGATTGCACGACTAATCATTCAGACGATTCCTTATATATGGCGGCCATCCCACACAAGTGCATGAGAACACAATGACATGGATAATCCATCTCAATCCTTAAATCACACATCTAACCACATTTTTTTACAAATTCCAAAAACAACTATGCTCCCAATCAATAATCACATACACCAAAACCCCGAAATATAACATTATGTAATAATCCCTCTCTCACAATCATTTGTTTACTTTTGATTAATTTACCCTTCACAATGAATATAAAAGGGAAACAAATGACCGAGAGCGAACGAATAATGTAATAACACAAAATCTCCATCCCCACTGAATTACACACTATTTACATCACAATTAAATAATACCAATTACATATCAGATCATCAAATTCAAAACCCACTTCAAATTACACAAAGCTATCACATCTTTCACCTGAAAACTGTTAATGATTACAAAAACAACCAAAATTATACAGAAACCTATCATCCTAAAACTGAATTATACACATTTACATCAAAATAAAGCTACCCAACATACACTAGATCATTAATTTCAAAACCCACTTCAAATTACACAAAAAATCACATCTTTAACCTAAAACCAACCAAAATGATACTCCCTCCGTTCGGTTGAATTTCATTTTCATATACGTGAGCTGTACTATAATCAAATGCATGAAATTCAACCGAACGGAGGGAGTATTACAACAAAATCAACAAACATAAAAATGTACAAAAATTAAAAACCTGGGCAAGAACTTGTTTGGACAAACCGGATCCTTGAAAGAAAGAAACAGCTTCAGCTCCACTAATCCGACCATCACGATCCAAATCTGCCCTTTTAAAATAATTTTCAAATTGATCCATGTTTTTTCCTTGAATTTGACCCCCTAAATTCTAGATTATTAACATAATTTTACTATAATTTCATGATGTAACAATTATAAGCATAAGAGTATTATTATGTTGTAATTTGAGAGTAACAACTTTATGTTAGGGTGATTTAGGGATTGGATTAAGGGTGATTTGGGGAAATATTAAAATTGTGAAGAAAAGTTCTAAAAGATACCAGCAAGGCAACAACCGCAGGTCCGATCACTGCCACCTTGGATGTTTTCCAACAGGTTTGCCTAACTAAACTCGACATTTTATCCTTTTTTTTATCCGAAAAATTTTAAGAGACCATCACTCGTATTTACGAGTTTAGAAAGTAATAATTTTCTTTAAGAGTAACAAATATTTTTTATCCTTATTTTGTTTGTTTATTTCGACAATTTAAACAAACTCACAACGATTGCATATTGCACCAAAGAATCTTGAAATTTAGCTTATGTGGCGCAATATAGTTACAACATTATCGTACAAGCCCTCCATTCACCCTCACAAACCAATTTTTCCTCAACCAATCAAAACCTTTGAAATTGGACAACTCGGATTTTCAAATTGATTTCGCACACCGTGATTCATGCTACCAACAAAAACTAGTTTTAAACTCGTGCAAAAAATGCACGGGTCGAAATTGCAAGTGTTATCTCCGATACTGAAGCATATAAACTATTGTAATTAAATGTGCAATGTGGTGACAATGTAAATAGTCTATAATTTGATATTCGACGTACATAATATTTAAGTTACTAAGTGCTAAAAAAATATGTTACAAATGTAAACGTAATATGTAACTTTAAAAATATGTTACAAATGTAAACGTAGTATGATCATTTTGATATATATATCGGACTGTTGTATATCGTATTTTATCATATTTGATTTGATTGGAAAATATAATGTAATATAATTTTTGGACTGTAATTATTTGTGCTGTTAGTAAGTTTTTGTTTTTCGGATTTAATTTTTGGACCGATATTTTTTTGCTGTTTGTAATTTTTTGTTTTTAGGATTTAATTTTTAGACCGATATTGTATTTTATTTAACTGTTGTACTACTGCTGCAATTTTTAGACCAATATTGTATATTGTTATTTAAATATTCGATTAACAGTAATTTGATCATATCATATTTTAATATGACAATGACGAAATGCAATACTGCTGCAATCGATTACGTAATTGAGAATGAGTAAAGATTAAAATACGTAATTAGAGATGAGTAAATGTCGGGATTAATTGAGAATACGGGAGAGAGGGAAATTAAATCAATGTAAAATTGGTAGGGCCATACATTCCTTATTTTAAGGAACCAATGGGAGGGGTTTAAAATCTACTCCTTTTATAGGGTTAGATGTTTTATTCTAGCTAAATATATGGAGAAATAAATATTTTACAATTAAGAAGATTTGATTCTACCCACATATATACAATCATTAATTAGCAAAAAATTCTACCTAAAGATAAAATCGTGTTTAATGCTATCAACAAAATTATTTTATTCTACCTAAATATATGGAGAAATAAATATTCTACAATTAAGAAGTTTTGATTATACCTAAATATATGGAGAAATTAATATTCACTACAATTAAGAAGGTTTTATACTACCTAATTATATAGAGACATTAATATTAGTCAGCTATTTCGTATTCATATGTGGACCTTTGAAAAGATATTTTTTAAAAAAACGTGTTTTCCAAATTGATTAAAAGCTGTGTAACAAAAAGATTTTATTCTATGGCTAAAGTTAATTAGATTTTCTAATTTGCTTAGTTTTGGAAAGATAATTTTTTAAAAAACTCTCTATAATTAATAATATTTTATTTTACCTAAATACCGGCTTAATAAATTAGCACATCCTTAATTTTGGTTTTGAAAAGATATTTAAAAAAAACGTGTTTTCCAAATTGATTAAAACCCGTGTTTAATGCTATCAACAAAAATATGCTATTCTACCTAAAGATAAAACCGTGTTTAATGCTATTAACAAAAATATTTTATTCTACATAAATATATGGAGAAATTAATATTCTCTAAAATTAAGAAGATTCTATTCTACCAAACTATATAGAGAAATTAATATTAGTCAGGTATTTCGTATACGCATGCGTAGTTTTGAAAAGATATTTTATAAAAACAAAGTGTTTTCCAAATTGTTTAAAAACCGTGTAACAAAAAAAATTTATTCTACCTAAAGATAATTAGATTTTCTAATTTGCCTTTTTCATTCGTTAATATTTTCCATAAATTTGAGTGTAAATACGTCTTTTATATTCCCTATCTTTATCTCTTCATTCATCCTCCATTCTACATACCTCTAAAACATCAACTAAAAAAATTGTGCAATTTTCTCAAGAAATTTACTTCAGTATATCGAATCAAATGGCTATGACAAATGTTCTTAGTATTAGTGACCTCAAGTATGGAGTTCAGGTTACTCAGATAAACATTAGGATTGTACACAAATGGGACAGACCAGAGTTAAATATCAAAAACAAAAAATTTGATAAGAAGTCAAATCAAGCAGCAAAAATAACAATTACGACAAGAAGAAACTCGATGCAGTTGAATTACTATTTGTTGATTCAAAGGTTTGTCTATATTTTTTTTTAGCTTTTAAAAAATCATTTTTGTCTTTTCACAAAATCGAAAAATAGGAGTAACACCCTTCGACAATTTGTATTGACAATCCCGGGGTTTTAATTTGAAACCCCAAATCCAAATAAATCCAAGACTCGATTGTTGTTGTCTTTTTCATTCAGTATTGACACGTAGTACAGATTATATCATATTGCTTTTAGATATACAAATTAATGTCTCATAGGCAATAAACCAACACCTCATTCTAAAGATAATTCCAATCATTAGCATACGAATCTTATACAATAATAACAATAAACCAACATGGCTTATATGTCATATACTTCTATATAAATTGTTAGTACTGGAAGATCAAAACAACAAGTATACGATCAAGTATTTTTGACAAATTCTATTCTTTTCAGAATAATTTAATCCAAGCAACTATATATAAGGAAACAATGGATTTCCCATTTCGGATCACAATTGTCTGTTGGTGAAGTTTACACCATTCGTAACTTAACCGTAGACAACAACACCGGCCTAGACAAGGCAACCCCTCATCCCTACCGTTTGAGGTTTGAGTATTCAACAAGAGTTCAGAAAACAAATGATCCAGCAATACCAAAAAGTCTATATCGCTTTACAAGTTTTAACAACATATTGGACGGTATAATTCTCCATACACATTATATAGGTATGACTCTTCAATTATAATATTCATTTACGGTGTTTTATTAATTTTCGACTATGGTTTTTTATTTGTTTTCCATGTTTGACTTTGCAAATGTTATATGAAAGCTATATGAGATTGGTTGTATAATAGAAACTCAAAACAAACATATGTGTCGCACAATTAGTCTTGAAGACTACCAGTTATCCATTACTATTGTACATTTTGGAAAATTTTCATTGCCGTAAATTTTAATTTATTAAACTACAACATTTTTATTTTTATTTTAGGGGAACAAGGCTTTCATGCACATTATGGGAACGTTTCACGGTTCAGATACCCGAGCTCATATCCAAACTTCTAAATCCATATCAGTCAAAAGTTATTGTGATCCAATGTGTTCAGACCAAAAAATTTAAAGGTACTAAAACTCATACGTAATACTCTGATTTAATAAATATATAGAGCTATATAGAGCTATTTATATTATTTGTTTTCTTTTTTATTTTTAAAAAGTAAACATGTTTAATAAAAAAAATTTTGATTATATAATAACCATAATTTGTCGTATTTTTCACGGGGTTGTGTACATCTTTTTTAAAAAAATACTACAAATTATGGTTATTATATAATCAAAAATTTTATTTATTAAACATGTCTACTTTTTAAAAATAAAAACGAAAAAATATAATATAAATATATATATATATATATATATATATATATATATATATATTAAATCATATTACGTATGAGTTTTAGTACCTTCAAATTTTTTGGTCTGAACACATTGGATCACAATAACTTTTGACTGGTCTGGATTGGGAAGATTGGATATGATTTCGGGTATCTGAACCGTGAAATGTTCTCATAATGTGCATGAAAGCTTTGTTCCCCTAAAATAAAAATAAATTTTTTGTAGTTTAATAACTTAAAATTTACGGCAATGAAAATTTGCCAAAATGTACAATAGTGATGCATAACTGGTAGTCTTCAAGCTTAATTGTGCGACACATATGTTTGTTTTGAGTTTCTATTACAGGACCAATCTCATATAGCTTTCCTATAACATCTGCAAAGTCAAACATGGAAAACAAATAAAAAAACATAGTCGAAAATTAATAAAATACCATAAATGAATATTATAATTGAAAAGTCATACCTATATAATGTGTATGGGGAATTATATCGTCCAATATGTCGTTAAAACTTGCAAAGCGATATAGACTTTTTGGTATTGCTGGATCATTTGTTTTCTAAACTCTTGTTGAATACTCAAACCTCAAACGGTAGGGATGAGGGGTTCCCTTGTCTAGGTTCGGTGTTGTTGTCTACGGTTAAGTTACGAACGATTTAAACTTCACCAACAGACAGTTGTGATCCGAAATAGGAAATCAATTGTTTCCTTATAGTTGCTTGGGTAAAATCATTTTGAAAGGAATAGAAATTTGTCAAAAATACTTGATCGTATACTTGCTGTTTTGATCTTCCAGGACTAACAATTTATATAGAAGTATATGGCATATAAGATATGTTGGTTTATTGTTATTGTATAAGATTTGTATGCTAATGATTGGAATTACCTCTAGAATGAGGTGTTGGTTTATTGCCTAAAGATATTGATTTGTATATCTAAAAGCAATATGATATAATCTGTGCTACGTGTCAATAGTGAATGAAAAAGACAACAACGATCGAGTCTTGGATTTATTTGGATTTGGAGTTTCAAATTAAAACCCCGGGATTGTCAATACAAATTGCCGAAGGGTGTTACTCCTATTTTTCGATTTTGTGAAAGGCCAAAAATGATTTTTTAAAAGCTAAAAAAAATATAGACAAACCTTTGAATCAACAAATAGTAATTCAACTGCATCGAGTTTCTTCTTGTCGCAATTGTTGTTTTTGCTGCTTGATTCTAACTTCTTATCAATTTTTTTGTTTTTGATATTTAACTCTGGCATGTCCAATTTGTGTACAACCCTAATGTTCATATGAGTAACTCGAACTCCATACTTGAGGTCACTAATACTAAGAACATTTGTCATAGCCATTTGATTCGATAAACTAAAGTACATTTATTGAGAAAATTGCACAAAAGTTTTAGTTAATGTTTTAGAGCTATGTAGAATGGAGGATGAATGAAGAGATAAAGGTAGGGAATATAAAAAACGTATTTAGACCCGAGTTTATGGAAAATATTAACGAATGGAAAAGCAAATTAGAAAATCTAATTATCTTTAGGTAGAATAAAATCTTTTTGTTACACGGTTTTTAAACAATTTGGAAAACACTTTATTTTTTTAAAATATCTTTTCAAAACTAAGCATGCGTATACGAAATACCTGACAAGTATTAATTTCTCTATATATTTAGGTAGAATAAAATCTTCTTAGTTGTAGAGAATATTAATTTCTCCATATATTTAGGTAGAATAAAATATTTTTGTTAAAAGCATTAAACACGGTTTATCTTTAGGTAGAATAAAATATTTTTGTTGATAGCATTAAACACGAGTTTTAATCAATTTGTAACACACGTTTTTAAAAAAAAAATCTTTTCAAAACTAAAATTAAGGATGTACTAATTTATTTAGCCAGTATATATTTAGGTAGAATAAAATATTATTAATTATAGAGATTTTTTTTTTAAATTATCTTTCCAAAACTAAGCAAATTAGAAAATCTGACTATCTTTAGCCATAGAAAAGAAAATTTTGTTACACGGTTTTTAATCAATTTGGAAAACACGTTTTTTTTTAAATATCTTTTCAAAGGTGCATATATGAATACGAAATAGCTGACTAATATTAATTTCTCTATATATTTTGGTAGTATAAAACCTTTTTAATTGTAGAGAATATTAATTTCTCCATATATTTAGGTATAATCAAAATTTCTTAATTGTTGAATATTTATTTCTCTATATATTTAGGTAGAATAAAATAATTTTATTGATAACATTAAACACGATTTTATCTTTAGGTAGAATTTTTTGCTAATTAATAATTGTATATATGTAGGTAGAATCAAATCTTCTTAATTGTTGAATATTTATTTCTCCATATATTTAGGTAGAATAAAATATTTTTGTTGGTAGCATGAATCACGGTGTGCGAAATCAATTTGAAAATCTGAGTTGTCAACTTTCAAAAGTTTTGATTTGTTGAAGAAAAATTGGTTTGTGAGGGTGAATGTGAGAGTTTGCATGGGTGAATGTAGTAACTATATTGCGCCACATAAGCTAAATTACAAGATTCTTTTATAGTAATAATGATGATACATATACAAATAGTCATTGTTTTGCTTAGTAGAGACCGTTATTGTAACGGGCGGAGTTGGATGTTAAATGTTAATCAATGGAATTAATCAGAACTTCCTAACGCGTAATCTCACAAGAACCTTAAAATCTCTAAAACTTGATTTTTAATTTTCCTTAAAATTGGTGGCTACTTTTTTCAAAACAAAAATGTTTTTTACGAAACAAATAAAGATCGAGTGGAGCAAATTCTCTTGTCCACAAATCTCCTAGTCGACGGGCATCAAGCATAATCTAAATCTGAATATGCATATAGCTGTAAATTCGAATTCTTCTCAAGGGCGTTTGTTTCGCGCATGGGTATGAGTTTGGAATGAGGAATCATACCTGAGTGATATGGGGTTGGAACTCCATACCCGATACCTTGTGTTTGTTTCAATTGTAAGTGGTATGAGTGTGAAACTAAGTTAGAGTTGAAATATGTAAAAAATCCAATACTTTAAAAAATAATTTGAATATATAAATCCTGAAAATAAAGATTTTATCACATAATTATATAAAATATTTCGTTTACAATATGTCTTAATATTTATTTTTCACATTTCTGTTTATTGTAATTTGATACCCATGGGTATCAATCTCATACCCTCCCATCTATTGACCTATACCTCATGGGTTTGAGGATGCGTATGAAACCCTCAAATTTGCTAAACAAACACATGGTATGAGTTTGACTCATTTCAAACACATACCTTATACCTTTTTATGTTTAAACCAAACACCCCCTCAATAATTATTCCTTTACTTAGGGTTCCCTTTATGTACGGAGAACTCGTAATACCGCATCCATATGCTCCTTTCTTGGAGCATGAACAAATTGTGATAATATATGCACAATATATACCAAATCTGGTCGTGTGATTGTCAAATATATGAGAGAACCTACTAGCCTTCGATACTTCATAGGATCCTTTAAAAGGTATCCATTTGCAAGTGCGAGTTCGTGGTTTTGCTCAATGGGTGTTTTCACCGGTTTGGCTCCTTCCATGCCTCCGTCCATCACAATTTCAGTTGCATACTCTCGTTGACTATGAGACAATTCTCTTGGTCCCGCAGCTACCTATATTCAGATAATGTACTTGAGTTGACCAAGATCTTTAATACCAAAACTCTTGTTAACAAAAAAATTCAATCTCGAGCATGCCTAGCTCGTCGTCCTTGTTACTTACGATAAACATATCGTCCACATAAACCAAAACTTAAACGAAAATGTCGTTTATATTATATGTAAAGAAAGAGTAGTCGTCTAAGGATTGAACAAACCCATATTTTCTCAATGAATCAATCAATTTCGCAAACCAATTTCGTAAAGCTTGTTTCAAGTGGTATAATGACTTTAATAACTTACAAACTTGTTTCCGCCATTGATTTCGCATTCTTGTTGCACTCGCATGTATACCTCCTTTTCTAGATCTCCATGAAGGAATGTGTTGTTCACGTCTAACTGGGATATGAACCATCCTTTGTGTAAAGCCACGACAAGAAGACAACAAACACTAGTCATCTTGGCGACGGGAAACTTCTCGTGGTAGTCTACTCCCTTTCATCATAAGATGGAAAACCGATTGTTACTTGCTATATTAGAGAAGGAGCACTCTTTAGTGTATCTTTAGCAAATGGAATGCAAATTAAAGTCAAAGAGCATGGAGAAATTACCGTGGATGACAATTTCATCCTAAGGGACGTTCTTTACGTTCCCGGCTTAAATTGTGATTTAATCTCGATACAACAGTTGATTGAATAAAATAATTGTTTTGTAACATTTTATCCTACACATTGTGTTATATACAGGACTAATATCTGAGGATGACGATTGAAAGAGGGTGAGCACAAAGACGGAATTTATTATCTCAAGCGTGACAAAAAGAAAGTTGCTCGAATTACGGTAGACGGTATTACACGGCTTTGGCACCGAAGACTTGGACATCCGTTAAGTAGTATTTTATCTTCCTTTCCTAAATTAGTTGGTAGTACTTTAAATTGGAACTCTAATGAGGTTTGTGACTCGTGTTGTCGGGCAAAGCAAACACGGTCCGTTTTTCAATTAAACAATAAAAGTAGCATTGATTTATTTCATCTTATACATTGAGATATTTTGGGTCTGTATAAAACAGGGAGCTTGTCGGGTGAACACTACTTTCTCACTATCGTAGATGACTATAGTAGGAGAGTATGGATGTACCTTATGAAATATCAGCTAGTCTTATTGAAGACGGGTACTATCCGTCACAAGCTGAATACGGATAATACCCTCTCACAATATCACAAGTGGGAAGGCAAGTGAGGTGCTCCATTTAAGGTCCACTTGATTACCACTTGTATATTGTGAGAGGGACATTATTTGTCTTTAGCTTGTGACGGATAATGTCCGTATTCAATGAGAATTTGTGATGAAATATAGAGGGGAAGTGAGCCAACTTATGATAACTTTTTTGCCAAATGACATTATCACAATTTGGAAACAAGTAAAAATAGTTCAAAGCAATAATGGAACCGAATTCACTTCGGGGGTCATGAATGAGTATTATAAGAAAAATGGGATGGTGTTTCAAACGAGTAACATAGATACCCCACAACAAAATGTGAGGGTAAAGCGTAAACACCGTCACATATGGAAAAGGTATTAGAACACTAAAGTTGATGATGACAAGTTCATTTGTTCTTTGATTGTTTGTTCTTAGTTACAAATGTTTAGTGATTAAAGCAAAACCAGTGGATTAGTGATTGAAGCAATCAAATGAACTTCTAAGAATACTCAACATGATCAATTGAAGTCAATATAAAGTCAAGACAAAAATACATTCATTAGCCTTAATCGAGATATTGTAAGAGTAAGTGTAACATTCTCATTTATGTCAAGTGGCTGCAAACTATGCAACAGTGCATTGCACTGCTGCTTCTGATACTAACATATGAAGAATTTTTTTTCAAACGAAAATAATTTCGAGAATGTGGCATATGTTTCTCTTGTTTTCAAAAAGATATCATTTCCAAATTCAGAAGAACAAAAAGAATATGCTTGTAGCATAATCTCAAAAGATGTCAATCTTATTTTTGCAAGTTGATTTAAGTTTCAAAAAATGGATCTTTTACTTTTTCTATTTTTGGAAAAATTGTGACTTCCAATAAAAAAGTGTGTAAGACACTCTTTGCTTTGAAAACAAATTTTTGCATTAAACCTACAAACCTCATTACACTCTTTAGCATAGTTAAATGAGATTACTACCAACTCTTGGACAATAGAGTGAAAAGGTTGTTTAGGATAATGACCTTACACACCTGTTCTTCTATAAATAGGCATTCATTTCATATTTATTGTTAAGATTTTCCAAAATATTTATTGGGAATTTATGCAAATCACTTGTGCATTTAAAGTTCATCTTTTAAGTTATTTGCAAAAACATTTTCAGTTTTAAAGTTTTCACGTATTTTCAAAAGTTTTAAATCTCAATGAGTCAGTACGTTTCTCGTGTTTAAATCTTAATTGTAATCTCCATGTTTTTAAGTGAACCACTGAGATTTTGATCGTGTAAACCTATGAGATAGAACATCATAAACTCTTGAAGCGAATTAGCTTTAAGTTTGAGTGCAATCGGAAAAGATTGACGAGTTATTTCATTGTGTGGGTTTAGTCGTTGTTTGAGTAAATTTCTAAACCAGCAATAAAATAACGGTTGGACGTAGGTCTCGGAGTAGACACTGAACCAATTTTTAAAATATCTTTTGTTTGTCTATTTACTTTTACGCTCTCATACTTTGCTCTATCTTGTGCACTTATTGAAAGTTCTGTGTCACAATTCATTGACACAATAAATTGCTGTAGCTTCTTGTGAACTTAGATTTTATTAAGTTTCTCAAACTTTGTACTTCAAGGTTATTTACTTAGTTATCAACTAAGTAAGTTATCTGGTTTAATTTCGTGTTTTATTTAGTTGATGTTTAAAGTTTCAAAATTTGGGAAATTTTTCAAGTTTGAGAAAAAGTGAAATCAAGTTGTTCTTAGCAACTCGTTTCTTTGTTCTTAAATTCCTACCCATATCTCGACATTTTAAGCTCAACTTTGTAATTTTCGTTCTGACTTATGCCAAATTTTTTGTTTGAAAATCGAAAATTTTGGGTTCTTAATTCACACCCTTCTCCTCTTAGGTGTTTGTCGTTTCTAACTCTTCAAAAGGCTAGGTCTCTCATGTTTCAAGCAAGCTGCTTACCCAAACGTTTTTGGGGCGAATATGTACTTACCTCTGCGTGCGTATTTAATTAACCAGGCACCGACGCATATCTTAGATAGAATGATTCCTTATGAGATTTTATATGTTGAAAGGCCTTAACTTAGATAATATTCGAGCTTTTAGAAGTCTATGTTATGCCCACAACAAAACAAGCCAAGAGACAAATTTAGAGAAAAGGGGAAGCGGTGTATTTTTCTTGGATATCCACACGGAAACATGAATATCGGTTTGGTATTTTATTGAAGTTGCTAATGTTGGAGTATATTACATGATGGATTGAAGGATACAACATATTTAACATGTAAAAGAATGAATATATTTAACATGAATTGTAGATCAAAGACATACATGAAATGAGTGATTTGACAGACTATTACTACTACTACTACTACTTGCTGAACTTGACATCCGGATTTCTAATGGACTTGAGCCACATATCTGCAACTACCCTTGATGATATGCTCCATAATTTATCCTGTCCCTTTGAACTCGGGCTTTTCCCCTTCTTCGCCGCCTTTCCCATGCTATAAGCTAACAACCACTGCATTGCTGTCAGTCTTTGCTTCTCAGTATCCCAAGCATGCTTCTTTTGCCCTCTTACTTTCATGCCTGCAATATGCAAACTACTTACCTTAAATATCTCTTCTTCTTCTTCTTCGTCTTTTTCTTGCTTTTCCACAGGACTGGCATTAATCAATGCAATCAAAGGCCCTCCAACTGCTTCAAATCGTCTTAGTGGGTCGCGCAACTGAATCACAATCGCCACTGTGATGGTTTTCGACTCATCTATGTCCTCACTTTTGATCCACTCATCAAGTGGAGTTGCTGAGGATAAAGGGTTGTTTTGGTCACCAGTTAAGCCCTTTCCACTAAGTGGAGAAACATCAAATGGTGCATCGTCTTCAGCCATTCCTGCCTGTACTTTCAGGGCATCGATGGCCATGGCCTCGATCTTTTGCATAGAGAATGACAGGATTTCATCAGCTGGTATTGGTTCTTCACGAACGTTCCAAATCCCGGTTTCTACCCGTTCTTTCCTGCCAGTGGTCATTGAGCTCGCAATTCTTTTGACAGTAGCAAGGCTTCTAGCAGCAGTTGAGCTAGCACCTTCTTTGTTTCTGCCACTGATGATTGCAGATGCAATCCCTTCAAACGCTACCTGTTCGGCGGTCTTACCCATTATCTCTTCAATGGGCATTAAAGTTAGAATCTGAGAGCTGAGTTCTTCGACCCCGATAGCAGCCATTCTCTGAAATAGGTCAAACCCTGTAACTGATTTATCTGAAGAAAGAACAAAAGGTTTTGACAGTTGCACTGCAAGCTTTGGGGTCTCCTTCCTAGAAATTTCGACATTAAAAGGGTTTGCAGCTGCTAAGAAACCACCATTTCTTGTCTGAACTACACTCCCCAATCCCTTGCCAAGATCAGGCAGAAACACCTTTGTTTCAGGATCGTCAGCTTGTTCCGTCTTGACTGGAGAAGAATCAAACTGGTCATATTCTTTAAATTCAGTACCATCTTCGCCCTCAAGCATCTGAAGAAATTCCATAGTTACATTCTCTTCATCAGCATCAAGCTTTGGTGTGGATTCAGCATCATCATCATCATCATTTGGATCGGTGTTTTCTTCACCCATCATGGACTCAAGGGCTTTTATCTGCTGCGCTAAAGAATCCAGCTCAGTTAATCTATTCAAATGGGAATGATTATGTACCACTTCCTTGACAACCTCGCTTGATGTCGACTCATCTTCAGTTTTTTCAGAAATGGGTTGTTCATCTTTATTTGTTGCTTCAATGCTTTGAATCTCTACTCCTTTATCCACTATTTCAAATTCCGGGAGATCAAGCTCTTCTTCTTCCTCGACTTCTTTAGGCTTCTGAGTCTCAGGCATCGGAGCAGGCTCATCAAGGTTCAGATCATCAATACCCTGAAAATCCGCTGTCGTTCCTGCTTGAGACGGGGTCCAGACTTCCATCCGGCTAGATATCTTGGGACTAGGAATGCTAAAAGACGACTTAGATTGCTTACGCCCAAACGATGCAGCAGTTGATTTTCCTTTACTCGGCTTTACTCCCTCGGCTTGATTGAACAACCCGGAAGCTCCATCTTTTTCCATAATTTGGAATGCTAATTTCAGCAGGAGTTGTCCACCTTTTGCCTTTCCTGCAAGGTCGAAACTCGTGTCCCATTGTCGTATCCTGGCACCTTCTGCGCTCTTCTCCATCGACTCCTGAATTAGACGACTTAAATCGACTGAACTCCTCCCAAAATCAAGCTCTGGAGCTTCAACTGCGAACACATACACTATGAAGGGTCTTGATTCAAATTTCAGCTGTTGGGATCCAGTGGTTTGTGTGCAGTAAACATGACATTTGATAAACAATGTCTCTTCAAAATCAGCTGCTCCCTGAGTAACTCTAGATGGCATGGTGTTCACTGCCCCGTCTTTGGTTTCCTTCTTCCTCACGCAAACCGAGAGACGGAGCCCATTCATAGAGGTTGGTAAACCCTGAGCTGCAACAACTTCTACAGAAAACAGACAGCTCAGTTTCTGCATTCCAATATGAGAAAGTGCCCTCATTGGCTTCCATTTCCAAATCCCTTTCTTGTCATTAGACGGAGCATCATCAGTGTCGAAAAGCTTAATCTCTTTCTCTTTCGAGTTCCCGCCTTTTCCCTTGTGCTGCTGCTGCTGCTGCTCATCCTCATCATCCTTGGCCCGGGAACGCCAGGGAGATAACGACATTCTCCTCGACCTCGGCTTGGCAGCAGGCCTATCATCATAAGCAACCGCTGTGTCAGCCTCATCAGGAGTCGGAATTGCTGGAGCACTGGAGCGAGGAAGCGCAAGTGAGGCAGTTCTACGGTTTGACGTAATGTGGGACTGATAAAGAGTCTGACTGAGAGTTTCAAGCTCATCTAACAGTTGGGTGCTTGAGTTTCTTCTTCCAGATGATGCCATATTGTGTAAAATCAATGAATTGAAATGCAATTTTGGTAATATTTGTCGGGTTTTCGGGTACGTAGATAATGAGGGAATTAGGAAAATTATGAGGTGGAAGTTGTGCCATGAAGTAACGATATGGATGAAGCTTAGGTGGTTATATAAAGACCAGTGAATAATGTATGGGTGAGACTTGAGAGAATTGTAAGAGAAGGATAAGAGGAAAGTATGGATTTTCAACTTTTGTATTTATGGAACTGACAAAGACAATGTAGTCCCATGGACATTTATTAATTGATAGGGAAAACAATTTACAAACTCCGAAACTGACAGAGAGTATTACACTTCTCTAACGACCTTTCCTAAGCGCGTAAATTACATAGGAGCTTGTAATTTAGCAACCTCTAGGCCCCCACTGCATTCAATTCTCTCTCGTGTGTACTTCAATTTTCATTTGTGTGTTAATACGATGACGTCGTATAAACAAAATGATTAGGAGTAATTTCCAACAATCCCGCAGGTGCAATAAGAAAGAAATAAAGAAAGAGATACAGAAATGCAGGTATGCTTAACCAAAATTAATAAATTCACCATTACTAGGGAACATGAATTACTTTCATAAGAAAATAGTCAAAACCCTAACAATTTTTTCAAAATTATGGTTCACCAAATGTTTACAAGTAAGCGTAGTAATCAAGTACAGCCGTACAGGTACTATGGCAACAACCTTTCACGCTAACGACATCAAAAGCCGAACAAATACTAACCCGGCAGTTGTATTACTTGTATACAAGACTTTACATATAAGAATTTTCTTGACAACCCGATATACAAGATTATTACGGGGAAACTGGCCACAAGTTTCTGAAAATGAGAAAAATAAAGGCCAACCACCACAGCTTGCAAAGCTAATGCCCAAAATACTTGCGCATCCTCACTTATCTTAAAATATTAACAGAGTACATGAACAAAAAATCAAGAAAATGTGAGTAAAACACTTTTAAATATTGGGTATTTCATGAAGCTTCCGTAAATAACAAAGATGTATTTGTTCCTCCAAAGCCAAAAGAGTTTGACAGTGCTGCTCTAATTGACATCTGCTTCGAAACAGTCAGTGGAGTGAATGCGTCTTCAAACAGAGGATCTGGTTTCGAAAGATTGAGAGTTAACGGTGCAACTCCCTGCAACATCAAAAAATAAATTACTGCACTTTCGGCCTATGTACACAGGATACAAATGTCACTCAAAGAAAATACTCAAAATCTGAATAAAAAAAACAATACTACATGGACCCATTTTCATCAATATTTTATCCCTACCGCACTTTACTTTGATTACTTTTCAAAGAAAATGAATACTCCGTAAGAAAAAAGGTTTAGTTTGTTGGTGCTCAATAAATGTACTCGGTAACAGTGATAACAGTTAAGTGCATGTCTGCTACAGCTAATCCTTATAGCACAATGTACTGAGATTCAATTTATAAAATAAGGTGGGAGATGGAGGTGAGTGTAGTTATCAATGATGTAATGGGTTTCGCTGAGCAATGACTATAACATCAATCATGCTGTTAAATTGCAGCATCAGTCATGATTGCAACAAAAGTTGTGAATCGTGGTTGCCTACTACTCGTATAATGCAGTGGTGCAGCAGTCAAAACAGTTAGTGCATGTCTGGTACGGCTATTCCTTATAGTACAATTTAGTGAGATTCAATTTAAAACAATCAGGTAGGAAATAAAGGAGCTGAGTGTTATCAATGGTGTACTAGGTTTCTGCTGAGCAGTGATCATAATATCAATCATGCTATTAAATAGCTGTGTTGGTCTTGATTGCAACAACAGTTGTGAAGCGTGGCAGCCTACTATAATGCAGTGGCGTCCAATCACGGTATTAAATCAAGGCTGTGACACCAAAAGGTGACCGTTTATAAAAATTTTGAAGATCACCAAGACCATATATTACAATATTTTGAGGCAATATTGGCCCCATTATGAGATTAACCCATGATGGCTAATACGAGACCATATCGCTACCAACTATGAGTCAAATTTCACGGTTTATCGCGGTTTGTTTTTTATATAGTTCATATTAGTATCCGTCTAATGTCAGACTTTATTCACCATGTATTGGCCAAATATGGGTAACCTAGGTCAAATATCAATCTTATGGGAATAGGCTTCTTTTTGGCAATCCTCTATATACCGGAAAATCTTGCCGTGAAATGTTGGAAATCCTTCATGTAACGGTTCATATGTTGCACAGTGTCTGATATTTGATACCACGGTATGACATGAATGGAGATCCCAATACGCTGCAAATTGTAATGGGCTATACCTCCAACTAAACCATCTTTCTCCACATCTCACCACTTGATAAGTTGATATACTTTGTATCCCGTTACGTTGTTATTGGGATTATATAAACGAACCAACTCGCATATCTGCGCTTGATTGGAGGATCCAATAATCGCACAATTTTACTAAATTCCACCATAAATGAAGAATTGAAGATACTTACATGGTGTATGGCTAAGACACTGAATATAGCTTCCACAGCTCCAGCTGCTCCGAGAAGATGTCCAATTGCACCCTGACATTGCGTCATAAGTTAATATATACAGTAATAAACCAAAAATAAAACTGAAACAGTTAAACCTTAACAAAGATAAAAGTTCCAACTCAAAAGCATACAACAATAGAGATATCAACCACATGCAGTCATCAATAATGATTACAGACAGCAAATAAATTGACCAAGTGATGATGTATATAACACATTCCTGTCCAGGGACTCAGGGAGAGAAGGAAAAGTATCCAGTTTATCATATAAAAATATACCTTTGTTGATGATAATGCTAAAGCACCAGAAGTTGCATGCTCATTGAATAACGATTTGATTGCAGTGGCTTCTACAGCATCACCTAAAAAAAGTAGAGTAAATTAGCTACTAGCCTACTACATTGTTGGCAGATACTCTATCCAAAATGTTTGCAACTGTTCATTAATCACTGTTATGAGAACTTTCAGAGCTCCGGCTCATTGCGTTGAGGCCAGTGGGTCTCGTTTTGATGTGAGCGATAATTTTGGGACTGGGGGTTTATAACATCATAATTCAAATGCTACGGGATCTAAACCCTAAGATCTTGTTTTGCTTGTAGTTTGCATAAAAAAAAATTGGAGGTGACATCCAGGAGCGGACGCAAGAATTTAGTACAAGGGGGCACAAATGAAATTTCAGCACGTTATTGTCCATCTTTAAAAAAAAAACATTTTATATTTTGGATTTCCCCCCTAAAACTAAAATATTAGAGTAGAAATGGAAAAATAATTGGTTTGACTAATTTTTTAATCTAATAAATGATACTCTGTATTCTATTTTGAATTGAAAATAAATGTACATTTAAGTTAATGATGATTGCTGTCTTATTAAAAATATATTACATAAGAGGTCAAAGGTTCGACTCCTCGGTCAAGCATTTTTAACATATTGCCAGTATAACCGGTAAATTAAATAACCAAAACATTATTTACAAAATACCATAGTACCAGGAATCGAACCCGGAGGCACACCTTCCCACACCAGAATCTTTACCGACTGAGACACAATAAGTTTATGCATATAACTGATCCCCCCTCCCTGGTGACATCTTATACAACTCAGAAACTGACTTGGCTGACATTAGAGGCAAGTTATCACAGAAAGATCCGAACAACTTACCTAAAGGAGTCGATGTTGCATGAGCGTTTACATAATCCACTTGGCTAGGGAGAAGCCCTGACTGCATGTACAAGAACAGAAAACATATTCAACCTATATTAACTTCTCACAGGAAGAAAGTTATTTGATGTTAAGCATTATCTTTCTAATATCATGTGATGAGGCAACACTGATTTTAATATCTCAACAACAGAAGATAACTCCATCGAATTCCAGAACTTGAAGACATGACAGAATCCTGACAATTTCCAATCTCGTGTATTCGTGTATAGTAAAGACCTGTGAGGAACTCTAAAATTTTATTCGATAGAGACAACATGAGTTTGCAACAATGGGGGAACAACCCAGATACATTCTGGCCTTCACTAGCACTAAATCATACACCTTAAAATAAATAAATAAAACACAACTTAGAACAATCATGCTAGATTCTGATAAGAGAAACATAAATTATTAAGATAATTTTATTCACTTGCAACATAAGCTGGCAAACATAATAGAAGTAGAACCCAGCAGCAATTGACTTTTTAGTAGTCGTGCATATCGTGTATCACTTAGCTACGCTTGTAAACGACATCTTATTATCACTTGAACAACCAAACCATATAGCATGAAAGAATGAACAAAGCCTTTTTAACACCAATATGCTACCTGTTTTATAGCGCTTGACATAGCCAAGATGGCACCTCTTCCATCGTGATGAGGTTGTGTTATGTGATACGCATCACCTATAAGCACCAATTGTCAAAAGACATGCCAATCGAACTTTCATAAACAAAAGCTATTTGCATTTTCTTTGAATATAAATGGAAAACAACCTGACATTCCATAACCAGAAAGCTCAGCGTAAATTTTGGCACCCCGTTCCTTTGCGTGTTTAAATTCCTTAATCACAGCAAAAATATATTCATAATGCAAAGGTAAATAAGACTGATAAAAATTGCCCCATCATAACAGAAACAAAGGGGGAGCATGATTCAAAATCTCGGCCTAGTTGAATCGTATTTTCACTCTAAAGATACAAGATATCGCCCGAGAAATCATCATGATTCTCTACGATCCGTCTGCAACAGCCGATTAAGGAATTATACCGCTACTGCGACTACGACCTATACTGAAATTTTGAACCATGAGGGCGAGTCTAGAGCAACTGTGAATGCAATTAAAAACAAATGCAAACGAATCATACTCTAGTGCAACTGAGAATTACGCACTCATACCAATTGGTCGCAACAGTGCCAAGTATGATAGACAAGCAAGTATAACACCCTTTAGTCTTGGTCTCTTATACAAGTCGTATTGTCCCAGATTAAAGAGTTAATAAGCTTAGAGCACTGGATAACCAAGCTTATCTTGTGTGCTAAATAGTTCAGAACTTCAGATAAGCTACTAGGTGGCTTATTTGTTATCATTTCAGATAACCTCAAAATATCATATTTGGCTAAAAATTTATATGTGAATTTGCAATAGACAAAAAAGTTTCCAAACTAATAGCAAAAAAAGGAAACTTAGAACATATTAGACCAACTCACCTCCAAGACCATAACACCAGAACCTTCGCCGATTCTGTAAGACAGAAATCTAGTCAATGCAACTAATGAAAAGCAATTAATTATAAACGAATAATTAGTTATTTTAACATGTAGATTAGTGTCTACTGTATAATACGCTATAAGAAAGTTTCGAACAGCATCTTACACAAATCCATCTCGTCCAGAGTCGAAAGGCCGAGAGGCTTCACAAGGGGAGGAATTGTATTTTGTGGACAAAGCCTTAAGCCTGCATGTTACAAGAATAACCAAAATTGACTCCCTTGTATAGCATAGTCGTCTTCAGATTACGTTACCATATTCTAGTAGCAAATTGAGGTTGAGTGATAAATATAGTTATGATGAAAAGGCATTCCTAGAGTAAGAAGAAACCAAATCTAAAGTTGCTAGTTTCTTCTTCCCTTTTCTACAGAGGGCTGTCGTAAAAATGTTGTCTTAGTCTGTCTAGCAATTATTTTCCCTGACAATTGTTGATTACAAATAAGCTCACTTTCCAAAGATTTTTCATCTCATATTGGAGTGATACCTGCAAAAACCAGCTAAAGATAAGGCATCAATGCTGCCCTCTGTTCCACCGGCCACCATGACATCTGCATCTCCAAATAGAATCATTCGAGCAGCATCTCCAATGGAATGTGCTCCAGTCGCACAAGCTGTCACTGCAGCATGATTGGGACCCTAGATTTTCAAACAAGGCTATGCCTAGATATCACTTTATTGGATCAATCATGATTCCAAAAGAGGAACATGTCCGCAGAACTACATCTATCAGCCACATTAAGCTATTGTATTAATTTAAAATCGCAACAGAGTAACGGCACATAATTGGCATTTATGTCCCACTGCCAAAGATCATTCTACAGTTCCTCATTATTTCGTCCAAGACTAGAGTCAATTACTTGAGCTGACAATGACTGGTAGAATATAGTATGAATCTGAAATCGCAACAGACTGAACAGAGTAATGGCACATAATAGGCATATATGTCCCAATGCCAAAGATCATCCTACAGTTCCGCATTATTTCGTCCAAGACTAGAGTCAATTACTTGAGCTGACAAAAACTGGAAGAATATAGTAGAAAAAAGTCCGGTCAGATTTTGGCCAAGTCGTCACCATCAAGAGGTGCATGGCCTTGAGAATAGATACAGGAAAGTAATTGACCATCTCAAAGCTCACTGTGTAGTGTGTACCAAGTACCAACCGCATCTCTTCCTCTAAGCCTATAGCAGGTTTGGAATATCTACAACAAAAACTAAAGGATTGCTAGACAAAGCTATTGGAATTAATTGCTCATTCATGTACGGGTTTTACTCATTCATGGACTTTTTTTCCTTATTTTTCCATTGTCTACCCTTTGCCTAAAAAAACCTCTCTAATTCTCTCCCTCAAAAAATTATCCAAATCCATCAAATTACACAAGTATGAATGCTAATACTTCTTAAAAATTAATCAAATCCTTAACTAATTCAACAACAATGCATTCCAAAATCACTTATTGTCGTAGTTATCACATACCTATTCTATGTTTAACTATTTATACATCAAACTAGTGTATCAATATTAGGGTTTAGAAATTATTTATGTGATGTGATATAAATTAGGGCACTAAAAGGGAAGCGGTGGTTGGGTGGACGGGGGATGGGGAGATTGGTGGTCAAGGTGGCAGATGTTGAGAGGGAAGGGCGGTGGGTGATCAAGGTGGCAGATGTTGAGAGGGAAGGGCGGTGGATAAAGGATTGATGGTGGAGGAGAAGTGATATGCTGGTCGGCGTAGATCTGATGTTCGTATGACGGGCGACTGTAAGACGTTTGGGCTAGGGTGGGGGAGGCCGGTGAGGGAGGTGGGGTGGTGGCGGCCTGGCAGGATAGGATGATTTTTTTTCTTCTTAAAATTGTGGAGGGAGGGTGTCAGCCAGCAGTGGGTGGGGAGATGGTGGTAATTGGGGTTGCTGGTAGGTGGGATCTAGGCGGTCACGTTAGGCGGTTTTGGGTAAGGGGTCGTAATGGATGAGTGACATGAGGTGGGAGGGGTGGCTGCTATAATGGTGGTTGTTGACAGGTTCAAGGAGGACGTAAAGAGGAAGGTGAAATAAGAGGAAAACTGAAAATGTTTGGTATTGAAAGGGGTAAAATTGTAAATTATGTCTATGATTGAGCAAATCATGTCCATGATTGAGCATCACCCTTCCAAATAGCTGATTTATCATTTACAAACAGCTGCCTCTAGCACTTAGCAAGAGACATAAAATATACAGAACACTGGAGTGTTGAGGCAGTAAGCTCAGAAGGTATAACTAACAAAATTCAATATAACGAGTTGAAGCGAATTGTCCGTTTCTAATAATACCTGCAATCCATACTTCATGCTCACATGACCAGAAGCCATGTTGATCAGTATCCTAGGAACGAAATATGGACTCAGCCGCCGAAGACGCTGCAAACAAGGCAAAAACTCTCATAATGATTTAACTTTGTGTTTTCCAATATTTGCATTCTATAATATGATTGTCATCATTTGAAAGCCACACATTCTGATTTGCCAAAAAAAAAAATGCTTTAAGGCACAAACCTTTTCACAAATCAACTGTGCAGCATCTAAGATATCACTCATGCTTCCAATACCACCTCCAATTGACACCCCCTGTAACTTCTAGTTAGAGAAAAGACAACTTAGAAATAACATTTTGCAACAATGATTTTTATGAAGGAAACTCACTGTTCTTTCTTTCTGGTCTCTTTCGGTCGGAGCCCAATTCGCATCTCTAAGGGCCTCATCAGCAGCACATAGAGCATACCCGATGAACCTCGAAACTGACCTATGCTCCTGATTTGAAAAGGTAAGAAGAAAGCAGAGAGCATAAAGCAAGAAAGCTGACTATAGTCAAAAGAACCGCCCGCTAATGCCACCTCACTATATAGAATACGCCAATAATTAATACAAGAAACCTTCAGATTGTTTGTTCACAATTAACTAATCTCAGGCTCTCAGTAAACAACACAGGCTACACAGCATCAATACGAACACCCCAAAAGATAAAGAGCTCATTATCTCAATAACCCCAACAAAGCTTCATTAGATAATTTTCGAGTATGACAACAAGAGTCAAGCGCCTTACGTAAGTAACGCCAACGTGTAGTTTAATTTAGTATGCAATCTGTAAATTTAATAAGACCTCTTTGCACAAGCAGGTATGCTGAAGCATAATTACAAACTATGTCACTCATGCTCATTTAGAAGTATCCGAGACAGGTGCGTGCCCAAGAGTCTAGACTCTGCTATTTATTATCATGAAATGTGGACCTTTTGGCTTAAAATGAGATATCCGAGTGTCACGCCCATGCCTCAGTGTCGAGTATTGGTAAGGGCTAGGAAAGGGAATCAGAAGAGCCAGAGTAACAGAGACTAACCTCTTTGCTCAAGAAGTTGTCTCATGGAATACCGATGGTTTAATATAAACCCAATAGAAGAAACTCATATCGGATCAACCTAATTTCGTTTCCTTATTACAAGAAAAAAAAAAAAAGAAAAAAGAATACAACTTCAACAAAGGAAATGTGTATACAAACAACCACCTTAGGATTATGCCACAGCAGGTCATTGAATTCACCAGGATTAGTTCCAGGGGGAACAATTGCAGCAACTTTCGAAGTAAGCTGATCAAATACATGAGACTGTGTTTCGACATCGAAAGCATCCAACTTAAGATCATTAACAGTAATACCTCTAACACCACATTCACCATCAATCAATTTCTTCCATGTCGTCTCAACACCACAACCAAGTGGCGTCACCATCCCTAAACCTAAACATGATCATCATACTAATTATTTACCCTTTTCCGACACAATATTGCAGCAACGGTTAGTTAAGTAGAGAGAGAGAGAGAGTCACCGGTGACGACGACACGGCGGCAGTGAGGCGGAGGAACGGCAGACGATGTGGAGAGGAGACGGTGGAAATGGAGGCGAAAAGGGAGGAGTAAATGACGCCATTGATGTTTCGCCATTGGAGCTTGAGCTCCTGCTTAAACCCTTAAACCCTAACTATGTACGGAGCAGTTTACAAGTGAATGAGAAGAATTAGAGGTAATCACTAATCACTAATCACTTAATCAGACATACCCATTTGAGCTTGAGCTTGAGCTTGAGCTTGGATAGATAGATATTGGCTTAGAATTTTAAGTTTGACCTTCGGTTGGGTTTCAAGCTCGACTTGTAAGTTCATGTCGGGTTCACGCCGAGTTGAGTTTTCGTTAGATCATAGGTTAGGTCGGTTAGTCGGATTCGATTGGTAATTACTAGGCCGGATTATCATTACATATTTTATCGTGTATTTAAACTTTAAGTTTGAATTGATAGTTTCATGCTAAAACACAACTTTTAGAAGCATTGGTTTTAGTTTTACGCAAATTTTTGTTTCAAACTGTCATTATCTGTCTTAAGCGTAGGAATGATCAAATACATACAAAAGCACCCAAACTTAATACTAACTTGTTATCGTCTATCCATCGGGTTGGATCAACATCGAATAGAGTCAAGATCATTTAGAGTCAAGTTTAAATTCACACAAATTTTTCTAGGTTATATATTCACACGAATCATTTGTACTTCTAACAAAAACATCAGTTCGTATTTATAACACTTGTAGTCTTGTAGAGGTCTAAACATAATAAGGATAATGTCTCTTAATAATGGTAAACATAATAATATCAATATTATTCTGATTACGGTATATCACAATATATCATAATGTCCTAACATCTCTCTCAAACCCATGGTAATTTGTCAAAAATTTCATTGATTTGCCGGATAAAGAAAGAAGAAATGTCAAATATCGATAACATGAGAAAAAAACATCCAAACTTTTTCGATTTTCGTCCGACGGAAACGTCGTAGTTTTTTGGATCCGTCAAAATTCAAACGAAACAAGAACGCCAATCTTGTTTTTTGAACTAGCTAAGATTTCGTTGTCAAAAATGTCAAAGTTTTTGAATCTAACAAATTTCGATTTAATAGAAAAATATCCGTTTAAATGCTGGACGACAAAGAAATAAATCAAAACCACCGCTGATTACTTCAATGGCATGATCAAATTGACATCACACCATCAAATGGCATGAAAAGGATCCGTTAAACTGGCTTCCTTGAATTCTTTTTCTTTTTCAAAAAGAAAAGTACGAGTAAACTAAAATTGGTAGCGAAATCTCGCCGTTGAGCGTTGTATGTTATATGCCCACCGGCAGGCGGTGGAATATTGTGTGCTTTAGGCCTCAAGAGCGCGAGACTCTGATACCATGTTAGAAATCGAGAGGAAAGAAATTTATAAAGTGAATCGTTGTATTGAAATCGTTCGTACTTCTAACAAATACAATAGTTCGTATTTATAATACCCGTAGAGGTATAAACATAATACGTAAGTATTATATTGAAGAGATGAAATAGGGAAAGTAACTGAAAAGTCAAACAAAACTCAAAGTAATAGTCGTGAGGGCAAAATTGTCACTTCATAATTTTTTTTTCGCTTGAAAATGGTGATGAGTGCAAAATATAACTTGAGCTAATAATTTGGGTGTAATTTTTAAAAAATATTAACGTGAACTAAGTGAAAAAAAAATAGATTAAACGTGAATGTAATTGATAATTTAGTCTAAATTCTAGTTCATGAAAAATGGCAATTCATATAAACTTTTTATTACGTGCAACCAACTCTGATTTGATCCGGGAGTTCAATCTTGTCGCTGAGGGTCTCACATTCACGCCCTCATTTGACTACTGCTTAAACGGATTTTTTTCACAAATTTTAGGAAAGTTTCCATGATTAGATAATTTAAATTCCTACCACGAACCAAACAAACGAGTTACTTACTATCTTATTTTTGCATGCCTCAATTATTAAACTACTTGAATTGATAAGTAGCAAATTACTGTTTTGAATGCACCATGTTCTTAGGCAGACAATGTATGACAAAATATCCTTCGACTCCAAGCTTTACTACAGAACTAAGCTTTAAGCTAAGACATACTTACACCATATACTTGTACGTAAACCAATCACCAACTTTTTTACTTAAATACAATTATAATACACTTTGCATTATATTTTCATTTACTATATAATCTCACCCTATTTCCTACACCTTCCCATCCTCATTTCTCACTTATACTACTTCAAATTATAAAAAAAAATGGCATTCCACCCTTTCGGAAAAATCCTTGTCCCTATCGCGACAATCACATTGTTACTCGCCTATGGTAGCGCGAATAATGTTGATGATAGTCATCACGACCACCATTTCTCGATAGTAGGGTACAAACCACACGACCTATCATGTATCGATAAATTAATTAGATTATTCGAGTCATGGACGGAACGACATGGCAAGATATACCATAGTATTGAAGAGAAGTTACATAGATTTGAAGTGTTTAGGGACAATTTGGAGCACATTGATGAGACTAACAAGAAAATCAAGAATTATTGGTTGGGCTTGAATGAGTTTTCGGACTTGACCCATGAAGAGTTCAAGAACAAGTATTTGGGCCTTAAAGTGAATACACCAAGAAGTGGTAAAGCCTCTGAATTTAGTTATAAAGATGTCCAAATTGAAGCCCTGCCTAAAAATGTTGATTGGAGGAAGAAGGGTGCTGTTACACCTATCAAAAACCAAGGATCTTGTGGTGAGTAATTAATATTAATTATCGTTTTATGCAGACGTCAACTAGCTTAGTTGGTAAAGTCGTTTTGTGGTAGTACCCGTCACTTAAATTTATTGTTTTATATGATCGTACATGTCACATTACTTAGTAAAGTCATTCAATGGTAGTACACGTCACTTAAATTTGAAATTGGAAGTTTGTTCATCACGTGGAAATCATGTCGGACTGCCTTAGCTGCCTGCTCCAGATAGCAGGAATGGAACAGGTTCATCGCCAGATTGCAGATGTAGTTAGTGATATTAAGAGTTACTTTCCGTTTTTTCATTGTCTTAGTTTAAGTTATATTTCTAGGTCGCTCAATAGGGTAGTGCATAGACTAGCTACTAATTCCATGAGTATGTAGAAGCCTTTATTTCTGTGTCCAAAAAAAAAAGATTGTTCTCGTGTGTCACCCGCAAAAATAATTATAGCTCTATATGACGATTACATGATGTAGACGTGTAAAATGGGTTAGGTGAGTTCGGATCAAGTCATTTTTAGATATATTTCTTACTTAGCATTGGTATTTTTGCAAGATGAGTGTTTTTAGAGAGAATAGTGAAGTGAGCTAAAGTGTGGAAGTGGCATGATCTTTGTAGGTAGTTGCTGGGCGTTTTCGACAGTGGCAGCAGTGGAAGGAATAAACCAGATTGTGAGCGGAAACTTGACTGCACTGTCGGAGCAAGAATTGATAGACTGTGACACTGAAAATAACAGTGGTTGCAATGGAGGTCTGATGGACTATGCTTTTCAATATATCATGGGAAGTGGTGGACTTCATAAGGAAGAGGATTATCCTTATCTCATGGAGGAGGGTACTTGTGGCACCGCCAAGGTATACTTCTGCTATTATATAATCATATTGTGATGAATTAATGCTGTCTGAAAGTGTTGTTTTGCTAATCATTTAGGATTTGACGGAAATGATCAGCATTGACGGGTACCATGACGTACCAGCTAATGATGAAGCAAGCCTCATCAAAGCTCTTGCGCATCAGCCTGTCAGCGTTGCTGTCGACGCTTCTGGTAGAGACTTTCAGTTCTACAGCGGGGTAATTATCCGTTTATCCGTTTCAATAAGTAGAGTACTCATATGTCACAAGCTTAATATTGGTAACTTGATTTGGTTGCAGGGAGTTTTCGATGGGCACTGTGGAACCGATTTGGATCATGGGGTGGCAGCAGTCGGATATGGAACAACCAAGGGATTGGATTACGTCATAGTGAAGAACTCCTGGGGAAGCAGATGGGGAGAGAAGGGATTCATCAGGCTGAAGAGGAGTACTGGTAAACCAGATGGTCTTTGTGGCATCAACAAGATGGCTTCTTATCCTACTAAGAACATCAACTGATCCTTTTACTGCTGTCAAATCTTCCTGCCAGTAACAACCAGCTGCTACTTACTCATCTTCCCTTTCAATTTATTATGTTCTTTCAAATCTGAATAAACATTCACATTTTCTTTTTCATATCAGCAATTGTTCATTCTTGAAATGAAATACGAAATAGCATAAATCATGACGCAAATGCATGTAACGTAACCACTATATATCTCCAAAAAAAATACAGCTGAGCAGAGCAAAAAAGATTTACATGTTTTAAAATAAAAGGCGTTATTTTCAGTAATACTCCGTATAGACTATAGACGTCTGAAGTTTGCTATGTACTCGGAATGACCTTCTCTAAAACCGAACCTGATCTAATTATACCCGTTTGCTAAGCTAGACATTTACGCTCCCATTTTCATTTGCACTTTCATCATCTTCATACTCATTCTCTTCCAAGGACCTCCCATTAGTCTCGGGTGTAAAAAAATAAGTGAGTGCAGCTCCCACTAGAGAAATCACACCTAAAATCACCAATGTGATTTCAACTCCAAGTGCTTTGGGGTAGCCGTCCGTCTTTTTATTATGAGACGCCCATAAAAACCCGATTGCCCCAATGATCGCACCAACCTTACCAAAAGCCCCGGAGATCCCGTGACATGTCGTCCTGAACCGGGCTGGGAAGAGCTCAGCTGGAACGATAAATGTTGTCGTGTTTGGACCGAAATTGCAGAAAAAGAATATAAGCCCATATAAGATCATAAACCCAATTTTTGCACCTACGCTATTTTTAACCCAAAAGTAATAGTAAGGCCCTCCAGTCGCGAATAACCCGACCGCCATGAGAGCGAATCCGAGTATTTGTATCTTCCTTCTCCCAATCCGGTCAATGAGAGAGACGGTGACCCAATACCCTGGAATTGTAGAGCATACGGCTATGATTGCTTGAAATCTGGCAACATTGTAGGCTTCTTGGAAGGCATTTACGTTTTGAGATTTAGGAAGAGCGAACTCGTAAATGTGGGATTGCAAGAGGTTAGTGCTGTAGAAAATGATATCCACTATCAACCATGTAGCAGCGCACGAGAAGAGATCTCGGCCATGACGCTGAAGGAATTGTTTCGATAACAGGGGATATGTTGGAGGCGTTATGATGAATGGTGTCGTTCCGGAAGACGTATCTTCCATCATTTGAGCCATGGAAACCTCTATCACCTTCTCCATGTCCTTAGCTGCTTGAACCACATTGCGCTCCACTAGAGCTGTATACCTTTTACAGTCCATACAGAATCAATTATTAGGTATCTATAGTGTTCAGACTCGGCTTTAAGCGTTATATTAGGAATCTATATTGTTCAGTGAGAAGAAGTTCGAAAACTATGGAAGTACCTGGCCGATTCAGGCATCATCATACGCCAGTAAAAGGTGACGGCAGCAGGAACGGCCCCAATCATGAGTATGATCCTCCAAGCCAGGTCAGCAACCTTGGGCGTTTGATCAGGTGACGCGTCTGTCACGCGATCAAAGATTGCACAAACCACCATTATAACCGTTGAGCCAAACAATATTCCCAACCCTTGCATTGAGAACACGGCTGCTATGAACGCGCCACGTGTTGTTTTATTGGCAAACTCGGACATGATTGTGGCTGACAAAGGGTAGTCCCCACCAATCCCGATCCCAAGTATGAACCTAAAGAAGGCCAAGCTAACAAGGACACATGTCCTAGAAGTACACACCGAAAATCCACACCCAAATGAGCTTAGCACCATTAATGCTAGAGCTATGCCATACACCCTCCTACGGCCGATTAAGTCCCCAAGGCGGCCGAAGATGAGCTGCCCTATAATGGTCCCGAGAAGGGCCACCCCCAACATCGTGGAGATGACGACAGGAGGGGTCTTGTACATGCTCTCCGGATAATATATCCGGCCGAGAAGTATGGTAACAGGTGCGATACAAAAGAGATCATATGAATCAGTGAAGAGGCCCATGCCGGCAATAATTATCGCCTTAAAATGGTAATATTGTACCTTTGTCGTGTCGAGTACTGAAAGAACTCTTAAACCCATTTCTACTGTTAGAGCTATATTCACTCGACCACCCGATACACTGGTTAGCCGTTCCTATCGAATATATATGTAACACGAGAAGGAGAAGGTAAAATACATGTACGAGGTTTTACATAATGCGCACTTAAGGGAAAAAGCAAAAAGGTAGAAGAATTCAAAAGGAAGCGAAGATGAAGCGACGACAACGAAAGAGATTGGTTGAGTTTATATTTTGTGGGGAGGATCTACTTAACGTGATAATTGCCTAATTTGAAAAATGAAAGTATAATATATAACTACAAACTTCTAACCTCATATCAATCAAGTCATTACACAGTACACACAAATCCTCGTTTAAGGCGGCAATATTCGTCTTAAACTTAAAACAGACTATGGTAAATGAGAAAAAGAAAGATTCCGATAAACGAACAAAAAGTTTATCTTATATATGCATGCAGGAACATATTTTGACTCGTTTTATTCGTAAGACGGATACTGTCGCCCTAAGAGTGACGGACTAGAAAAGCATTTGACAAATGAGAAATGACAATTGAAAGAATAATAAAAGTAGTAAGATTTTTATAATTGTATAGTTGTAGTGATTGGTTAAAAGATTAGATGTGTTTTTGAAAGAAACAAGGTTTAATAAAGAAATTGAAAGAGATGTAAATACAAATCTAAGGACAAATGTTGACTTTGACTTGATGAAAATTAGTTTTTGAATTATGATTCCATGAATATGCTCTTAATATGGCTGAGTTCTGTAGTGTATTAGTGTGTGGTGGATTATCAAGTCTTCTCTTCTTTCATGCGTTCTTCATGACTTCATCCAATGCCAGTTCGATTCCCTCATTCGTGAGTCGTGACGATATTTTAATGGTAGATATACTGAGATTATTGTTTACTTTCGATTAAAATACCATTTATAAAGCGTGAAAAATGAAAATAACGGAGGGAGGCCGATATGCAGATTAGAGAATTGCTCAATGGAACACAATGCAACAACACTGTACTGTACACACACACAAGGCGAGGGTAAATGTATCACCGCGTATTATAGCTTGTGAAGGAAAGAACCATTGTTATGCTGCGATTTGCAACATAACTTTCACTTTAAAAGCTTCCTATCTAAATCTACTAATCTCATCAATTATTTGCAACTGTTCTTTCCATAGGTGGTTGAGATTTTTCTGTTCCAGATATATATTAATTCCCGAGTATTAAACAAGCAGATGCCAACTAATTTACTCCGGATTACTCAGCATAAAACACTTGCTAATAAATGAACGTCGCGGACCGTTACTGAAATGCAATACCAGGCAGTTTCCTACCAAAGCTAACAGGTCAACTGTCATACCTCCTGCCTTGACTTGCCTCGCTCAAATCGTCCTTCTACCACATAATTATGGATTTGTGGGTCTCCAATGTTATTGCATACTTTTCTAGGGTTACTTGACATCCTTGTAACTGGTCCATATTTGACAATTGCCAATTGGCAATCAACCTCAGATCCCACACATACAGTAATGACCCTTTCGACATGTTATAGCCACGGCTCATACCTTCATTACTATTACCATGCCCATCACAAACCAACATGGATACCGCCATTGGCAATGAACTCGAAAAGGCAGAACACACCTTTAGCAGTGGTACAAAAAAAAGTGACATACTTTGTATACTTTGTCTATGTCTTCATAATCAACTTTCTAATGTACCGGCCCTTCAGCACTTCAATTAATAGGAAAACATTCTTTATAAAAACGGATTTATAAATGAAGCCGACATATATTACCCAAGATAATAATTCATAATGTGATGAGGTCTGTATCAGTTAAAATCTCAATGTGCGCCAACAAACCATTTTGCAATTAGTTCACAAACCTAACTACTATGGGTTGAGATTACAAGTACACATACCTTTACAATCCCATTTTTAATCAGCTACTTCAGAAGATTCTAGACCAACTACTCAACTCGAACAGGATCAAACTGGTTACCACATGGAGGTACACCAGGTGCCCGGTACTTCATCACAACACCCTCCAGGATACCATCTGTTCTGAAAGTGGGCGAGAACAATCGCGGGTCAACGGGACCTGGTAGCTTGAAAGACACGGTGAATGGTCCTGGTGGGTTCAATTGTGCCACATTCATTTGAAACACCGTGTTTGGATTCCTTTTGGCCAGTTCTCCGCCTGTTATAACTCCTTGAAGATGAACCTTCCCATCACGTTCAATCTCACAGCTTAAATCACCTGCATAGACGAGATGTCAACTCCATCAGAACTAAACATACTGTACTGAACACACAATTTTGCCAGGTGTCCATGCCTCATGGTACACAGCAAGCATAGTGAATGTTACTCCGTAATAAATATAAATCGAAAATGTGCTTTAGGTAAATTAAGCATTCATTATGGGTCATTGAATATTGTCTCTCATATAGGGATATGGCCGTGTACATCCAACCACCCCATATCCCGCCATTCACTGAGGTAATTTAAATGAACTTTTCAAGAGTATTGTTTAAACATGTGACAATAATTATCTCCTCAACCTCCAACCAATATATATACTACCTCCTATTTTTTGTGTTGTTCCTCTTTCCGTTTTGGTCCAATTACATTGATGTTCCCTCTTTCTTCTTTTTGGACAACCAAAATCAATTTAATGTGGGGTCATATGTATTGTATGGTCCAAATTGATTCTCTTATTTCTTGTGTCAAAATGAAAAGGGAACAAAGAAATAGGAGGGAGTACTTTTTATACGGCTTTTTTTTCACAACTACCTTATTTGGAGTATTTGTAAAAAGACTACCTTGATTATTTTTCTTGTTTAAGACTACCATTGGATCATTGGAGTAGCAGCAGATTACCATCTTCCAAAATAGCAATTTTACTTTTTACTTTAAATTGAGATATTTAAGCCTTAGTTCTGAGGTCTTATGAGAAATGTTAAGACGGAGAGAAAGCAAAGAGATATTAACACATTTAAGTGCATTACAGCGTAACAGTAAACAAAACACCGGCCAAAAGAGAAGGACAACATACATTGGTCTTTTCTAACACCAGGAAGTGCAACGCGGAACAAGTAAGCTGATTCACTGATTCCGATATCAACATGACCAATAGGAGGTCCAGGTGTTCCTTCTTTAGCTGTTCCAGTAAAAATAACCGCAGCCGCAGTTGGGACGTGTGGCTCAGAATTTTCTCCCATTGTCTCTAATAAATGATTGTGAACAAAGTATCACCTTTACAATCCGGCCTGTTGATAGCAAACTACCTAAGAATAAGATCTGACCAAGAAAAAAATAATAGATGACTATTTATCCTTCAATAATTAGTACTATAATAAAACATGCTTTGAAAAGATGATAACTAACAGAATTAACACACGTAGTGACATAGGTGTTAAATATCGTATCTGAAGGGTATATAAAAAAACATTTGATGCATATTATGCATTAACTGCTCAAGTACTTGTGATCTTTCACATTTTCATCCTTGACAAACTCCTCTCCCTGCCTCTCACCCTATCTCGTGCTTCATTGGCGGGTTTTGTTGAGAGTAGCCCCTCTTCACATACCAATTAAAACAATGTCGCAAAATTCTGACTGCCAGATAACAACAGACTAAACAAACTCCAAAAGAAAAAAAACACAAGAAAAAAGTAACCTATAATGCAAGGTCACTTAAAAGTGGAATGTGAACTTTTATAACTTTGTCGATATGTGACATCCCTAAACAATACCAATACTAGACTAATAATAAAGCAGAATTGACACAAACAAAAATAACCGGAAAAAAGCACACTATATATCATCAGCGCGTATGTTACCCGATCTGCGATCACGACGGATACAAATAACAAAGATTTAATACCAGGGGGCAGGGCACATTATTGAACATTTGAAACAAATTCAAATAAGATCATGGTAAATCCCATGCAGATCCAAAATTAATAAGTTGTAGGTGACTAGTATAAAGCTTATACAACACAAACATAAAATAAACAGAAAAAACCGCACAGTTGTCTACATCACCAGTACGTATGTTACCCAATCTGCGATCACGACAGACAAAGAAGCTATTAAAGTCAAGTCTTCATTGAATATCCATCAGGACAGGTAAAAATATGAGGATGGGTATGCGGTTGTACGAGCTTACCAGAATACATACATTATTAAACAACTCAATCAAGGATAAGATTCTCCGTATATTTCCGCATGATCGGTTTATATGAGTCATCCTACGCTCACACAACAATGGCCAAGAAAATGGAACACAACTAAAAATGTAATATTGAGATACGATTCCAAACAAGAAGAAAATCCTCACCAATACTAATATTACCAACATCATGATGAAAACATACCACAGGCCCATATTTCTTAAAATCACAAGCTAATTGATCCGCTTGTCAACTACCAAATACAACCTACTTACAAAAATCCTTACTTTCGGTTGGCTTTGCCGCATACAAGTACCAAAACCCTAAACCACAAAAAGGACCTAATATACCACCCAAACGGCCAGACATATGAACAACTGAGAATTGAAGTCAGATTCCTCCCCATTCTAGATTTCTCCACAGACTGCATACCCCGACTTCCAAGCACATTTAAAACCGTAAATATTGAACTACAAAGCACAAACAACGATACAGTCCATACTGGTACCCATTTCAATTCTTTCAACTACTGACACAGAAAGGGCATTAAATCCATAATCTGAAACCCTAAAACTAGATAAAACATGTAATCATTTATGGGTAATGTATCACCACACTAAACAACCTAATTACCCATACCCTCAAAATTAAACAACACGTCATAAAACTCAACCCGCATTCGATCACAGACTAATCCAAACCCAACTACATCCCAATTGACTAATTGGAACACATTAAGGGCTAAAAAAGAATAACTAAACAAAGCATAAACAACAGTACAATCCATACCGGTAACCATTTAGATTCTGAAACCCTGAAACTGGGTATAACAAGTATCATTCAAGAGTGATACATTCAAAATTGAACATAAACTAAAACCGCAACCCTCATAATCAAAAACTCAACCCACATTCGATAATCGATTAATCAAATCCCAATTACATCCAAATTGACTAACCATAACTCATTTAAGGCCTGAAAAAGGACAAGTAAACAAAACATGAACAACGACACAATCCATACCCGTAGGCCGTAACCATTTCAATTCTTTCAACTACCGATGCAAACTCAAAATCTAAAAACCTAAAACTATAAAAACAAGTATTACTCAAGAGTAATGTATCACTACACTAAAAACCCTAATACAAAATTGAACTAAATTCAAAACCCTAAACCTCAAATTTAAAGTAAAAATCGACCCGCATTCGATCCTCGACTAATTCAATCCCAATTACAACTGAGTTGTGGAGTCAGAAGTCAGAACGAAATTAAGGGATGAAAACGGAATAATTAAACAGAAAATACAAAATTGTGGAAAGTAAAAAGTTCAAAAGAATGTAAATGAAAAGAAAAACAAACCTTAAAGAAAGAGGGATGATTGAACCAGAAGAGAGAAGATGTTGAAGAGTATGAATCCAACCGCCTAATGTCTACTCTTTCAAATGAGATGAAAAACCAACCTTTTCTGGGTAAATGGCCTCTCAAATTTATACGGAGTAGAAACCAACAACGGCTATAAACGACAGTTGGTAGATTTTCCTCCCAAAAGCCGTGATTAAGGTAACAGTTTAACAATATTGAGACCATGAATAACACTTTAAAAATACGGAAGTATTTTTATACTAACCCTACTGTTTCATATACATGACTTTGGCTTCTATCTCATGGTGATTTTGTAATTGGGCTGAGTAGATTTTTCCTGGGTCATTTCATATTGTATTCTCATCGACAAAATTCGAGTTAAGGAAAATATCAAACCTTTATCAGTTTATTTATCTCATCACTCGAGGAGTAGTGACTGAAATGCATGGTCATGCTCGGTTGCTATCTCTGGTAGATACATTCGTATATCAGTACTATTACTCTCTAGTCGGGAAAATCACCCTCGGTACAGATCACTTATGAGATACGACCTTACGAATCGCAACTTTGCAAATAGTCTTGCATTGAGTATGAGATTTTGTGGATATGAAAATCAGTAATCGCACGCACTCCTTCACTAACAAATCTTTTTACAGAATCACAAAGGGATACTTTGTGTATTTATCAACTAATTAACATAAATCAATAACGGTTGGCTTTGCTAGAAGTTTGACATTACTGTCATACTGATACGGTGATTAGTTGGTCTATATTACATATGTGCCTAAATTGACTGAATATTAGTCATGTAAATAATATGAATAATTATTTAATACGATTAAATGATTATTAGGAAAAATAAATTAAAATGTTAATTCTAAATGAATATAAATGTTATATTTATTAGTAATATACTCCCTCCAAGTTCCTATGATGTTCCCTTTTCATTTTCACACAAAAAGTAAGAGAATCAATTTGGACCAAACAATACATATGACCCCACACCAAATTGATTTTAGACCACACATACTTGTCCAAAAAAAGAAAGAGGGAACAACAATGTTATCGATTAAAAAAGGGAAAGGGGAAAAACATAGAAACTTGGAGGGAGTAAGTTTTAATGAGCGATATTAAAATTAATTAATTATACAATAATTAATTATATTCTCCTGTCATATCTATAAAATATAATTAAAAGGTTATCCTAAAATGATTAATAAATGCCACGTAGACAAAGCCACGTAGGATCCAAAAATGGCACGTAAATGGCACGTAAACTTATTGTCACGTAATTATCTTATAGATTTATTCAATTTTCTATAAATTAATTTAATTTATGTGACCGCTACTTTGTAAATTTACATGAAAATTTCATAATTTATAATTAATATTGACATTTTAATTAAATTTTTGTAATAAAACATTGAAGAGTCTATTGACCTAGATATACTCAAGAAGGGGGTTGAATTGAGTATGCCAACTTTTTCGATTCTTCTTCGATGTATGTTGATGACGCGTGGTAATAGCAAGTAACAAGTAAGAACAATAAAGTAAAGGAGACACGATCTTTTGAAGTGGTTCAGTTTCACAAATCGAAACCTACGTCCACTATTCTCGATTAATAAAATTAGTACCTTCTCCGGATTACAATTTTATCAACCCACTCGTACAACTTTGATATTAGTTGTAACTCAATCTAGATACCGTAAAATATCTAGCTATGACAAGTACCGTGAAATACTTGCTTACAATGAGTACCGTTAAATACTCGAATCTATCTTAAGTAAGTAAGATAAACTTTTAACAACTTCTTGTATTGATGATCTTTGAATGTATGAAAATATTCTTCAATGCTTGTAGTCTTGATTACGAGATTTGACAATGATTGGTACGGAAAACGAAACGTGTATGAGACTACGTTTGTTTGATGTTCTCGGTTTGCGTGAGGCTCGTGTATGTTTCGTGCTTAGGCGAGTGATTATTGTAGGTATATATACTAATTTAGATCTAGGTTGAATCCTAGATAGTTTAGAAATATTACTTTATCTAAAATATTAATTCTAGGTAATATTTAAAACTTAATCTTATTTAGTTTAGGAAAGGATTCTAATAAGATAATATTATATTAAGATATAAGATAATATTTCTACAACCCTTTTAGATTTAGGAAATATCTTATACCATTAAAATATAAAATCCTATTTTGAATCAATTCCTAATCCTTGTCAATAATATAATAAATTATATTTAATCAAATCCTAGTCAATCTTGATAGTAAATTAAATAAACAAGTTTATTTATTTAATTAACCATAGAGATAATATGAAACGTATTAGGATTCGTATACGAAAACGAGAAGCATATCCCTACACGCACGATTCCCAATGCACGTCTCATAGACACGTTTTTCGAGACATATTCTCGAAGCACGTTTTCCTAGGAACTTGAATTTTGACAATAACGGTTAAAATAAAATCCTTAGTATTTTAGAATAAATATTTACCTCATAAGATAAATACTTTAATTCTTGTTAACTAAAGAATATTTCTATTTTAAAACCGTTTATAAGATTACTAAATTAATATATAATAATATATTAATAGCACGCATAAATCTTCACGCTTTGACTTATATTATGCAAATCTCATTTCTTCAATAGTTATAGGAATGATCCATAACTTAAGAATTCTTGATATTGTAATAAAACTTGTGTCTTGTAAATCTTCAAAAAGACTTGACACTTAACATGAGCTTGATCTTTCTTCAATTCTTCGATTGAATTATACTTTATTAAACTACGATCGTCGCTCTATAATTAACTGTACACTTAAACGCACGATTACACGCATATGCATATAAAACATAATTATATAGACTTGTCATTATTAAAACATAAAACAATATATTACATATATAGAATATATTACTCAACAAATTCCCCTTTTTTTAATGATGGCAAGTCTTACCTAGAATCGTGTCTAAGTGTAACGTAGTAACGTTCCCCCTCAACATAATATTGGTCTTTTATAATAGAGATCAACTAGGGTTTCTATTTTTAGACTAAATCAATTACTAAAAAGAACTTTGAGAGACAAAACGTTACGACAAGGAGCAATCTTAGGCAAATTCGTAATCTAGGTCGCATTTCTTTTCCCCCTCTTGACATCATTGAAAAGACGGAAACAAGGACATAAAACGACTAGAATAATATAATACGAAACAAACCTAAGCATGCAATTCAAAATCAAATACACAAACGTAATTAAAATCATGCAAACATGAAATACGAACGGAAAATACGACACACAACCAAGTACTAGATAGCCTATGGGCCGAATTTACAAGGGATAAAGCCTTAATGGGCCGAATGTTAAGAACATACGCCACTTGGGCCAAAAGTAGTAATGGGCCGAAAGTAGAGGAAAGCAAGAGTTTAATACAAAGACATCTGGGCCGAATTAGGGTATAAGGAAAATGGGCCAGAAACCTTAAAAAGAACAAGGCTAATATAGTTTGTTTAGGAAAGGGAATTGGGCTAGGAATACCACCGGCCACCAACAGAGCCCAAAGCCAACTTCCCTGACCTGCAAAACGAAACAAAACGAAGCACCAAATACGACTAATTCTTAACGAGGATGATGAACGATGTTAGGATTAACATATCCAGGACGAGTTCGAAACTCCAAGGTGTCCAACCGATCAAGGCAGCTAGCAACATTACGTCCTTGACCGTCTATTGCACGCTCGAAGTTCAAGACTTTGAGGGACAACGCTTTAACCGCGGACAAACACTGAGTACCATCCTCCCGAAGCATCCGTGTATCATGAATAAGAGCCCCTCCCTGAGTCGTCAGAAACTGATGACGGTCACTCACTGCGATTATCTCCTCTTTTACGAACTTTATCTCTCGGGTAAGACTAGTAAGGGTGCCATTAATTTTCTCCATCCATTCCCGAATACCATCATTCGGTATTCCCGACCCTTGACCATTCTCGGACTTTGTGTCCTTCAACCCAGCCACAACCGAGCACAACTTATCCACTTTTCCTTCAAGAACACCAAGATTTCCACTCCCCTTTTCATCACCGTTTTCACGGCCAAACAACAAAACACCATCTCTCCCGAGCAATCCCATTAACCTCATCAATTTGTCGTTCATCCGATCACGGGGAACAACCCCATAACTACCAACATCTATGACACCGACATCAAGTAAGAGAGCGGAAATCCACATTCCATATGGGATATCCAAGGTAGTACAATGTCGATCTTTAGTGAGAATACTCGAGACATGAGCAATTCTCGCAAAGAATAGTGAGGCAAAGTTAATTTTTGAACCGGTTAACCAGTTATACAATACCACCGGTTCACAACAACTCAGTTTATCCCTTCCTCCGCGACGTGGTAAAACAGAGTTCCACAGAAAATTAATGAAAAACTTAAGTTTTGGACCGAAAGAGCTTGTCAACAAGGGACTAACTTCGGTTGCATTAGGATCAAAGTACTTCTTTATTTCCATTTTTTCTTCTTTTGACACAACAGACCATTCTTTACTTGGATCAAGTTTTAATCCTTCATCCTTAAGTCTAAACACCCGACATACATCTGTAATACCCAACACCAAATCTTTCCCATTCATAGTCGCATGCAACTGTTCATTAATCAGTTTGACAGACGCAAGAAATTGGACCAATTCAATAGGAAAGGTTAGACCTGAAAAGTTGCTAATGTACACCCAACTCTGAAAAATCAAGAAATCCTTGAAGAATTGCAAGGATTTAGACGCATCGACCCAAGAAGTCGGATAAAACCGACCCGCGTGAATAGAGTATGGAAGTAAACGTTCAATCATCATACCTTCACTTTTGGTCATACGTACTTTCTCCAATCCTTCCCGAGTGGCTTCGTCGGAGGCATCACGAAGTAGAACACGGGGATGATGAGCAAACTCGGAAAACTCCTTTTCGACTACTGCTTTTCCTTGATCCATCTTTCTTCTTTTGCATGTCTCTGATTTGGGAATCGTGGCAGTGATCGGTTCAGGCGAAGGTGGTGGTGAGGGTGTAGGTGTCGGAGTTTTTGGAGAACGTGATTTGTTACGGGTTGACCGTCTAGCAGAAATGGGTGGCATGATTTTGGTTATGAAATAATCGGATTTTAGTTTAAGGTATTTGAGGTTTTAAGTTTTAATTGTGAAAGAGGGATTTTACTTATGAGGGAGACGGTAATAAGGATAGGTAATAATGGTGAGGTGAATGATGGTTAGTGTAAGGGGATAAAGGACGGTTATAGGGTTATAGGTAGAGTGTGTAAGTAGAAAAGGTGGGGTCAGCACATGGGGTAGATAATAATGTGAAGGTAGTACGTACTATTAGTTTGTTACGATATTCTTGTTACGTGAATTTGATAAAATTAGTACGGTTTTATTAAAAAGTTACGTATTTGAGATACGTAATTATAATACTATAATAATAATATTAATATAACATTTTGAGCATAAATAATTAATATGTGAATATTATTATTTTGATCTGAGAAATTGGTTGTGTACGTTCGTATAACATGTAACAAGACATAAATAAGATTGAGCATTTAATAAAAAAATAACACACATAGGTATGCAGCGGAATATACGGACACAGTCATATAATTCAGTCTTTTCATAGTCAATCATTGGGTTATATTCAGCTCTTAAGATCGATTATGTGCCACCGATTAAACCAATTTCCAATCGTAAAGTCTCAAATCGTTCCCTAGCTAAAGGTTTAGTAAAAATATCTGCCCATTGTTTTTCCGTACTACAAAATTCCAATTTAATGTTTTTTTTTTCTACATGGTCACGTAAGAAGTGATGTCTAATCTCTATGTGTTTTGTTCTCGAGTGCTGAGCCGGGTTTTTAGATATTATGATAGCACTCGTATTATCACATAATATAGGTACACATCCCACGTCAATACCATAATCAAGTAATTGCTGTTTTAACCATAGGAGTTGGGAACATACCAGTGCGGCTGCAATATATTCTGCTTCTGCGGTTGACAAGGCGACTGAATTTTGTTTCTTGGATGCCCATGATATAATACATGGTCCAACGAATGTCGCAAGTCCAGAAGTACTTTTTCTGTCTATAGAACAACCTGCATAATCCGCATCTGAATATCTTAGTAGGCTAAAATTACAATCCATAGGATACCATAGATATAATTTTGATGTTCCAATTAGGTATCTTAAGATTCTCTTAACCGCAATCATGTGTGATTCTTTTGGTGCAGATTGGAACCAAGCACAAACGCAGACACTAAACATTATATCTGGACGACTTGCAGTAAGATAAAGAAGTGAACCGATCATACCTCTATAAGTAGTTTCATCTACTGACTTACCGTCCTCGTCTTTTGTGAGTTTCTTATCTGTTACCATTGGAGTAGGCATAGGATGAGAGGATTCCATTCCGAACTTCTTTATTAGCTCTTTGACGTATTTTTGTTGATGGACTTTGATACCCTCGTTCGTTTGTTGAATTTGAAGACCAAGGAAGAATTTTAATTCTCCCATCATACTCATCTCGAACTCGGATGTCATCAACTCTGAGAAGTATTGGCACAACTTTTTGTTGGTTGAGCCAAATATAATATCGTCGACGTAGATCTGGACTACTAGAAGGTCGGAATTCTCGTTTTTTAGAAATAGTGTTTTATCTACTGAGCCTCTCTTGAATCCGCTTTCCAACAGAAACTTTGATAGTCTGTCGTACCATGCTCGAGGGGCTTGTTTCAGCCCGTAGAGAGCTTTGTCCAATCTGTACACATGATCCTTGAGTTTGCTGTCAGGAAATCCAGGAGGTTGTTCAACATAGACTTCCTCCTGAAGATATCCGTTAAGGAATGCAGTTTTAACATCCATTTGAAATAATTTCATTCCTTTATGTGCAGCAAATGCTATGAGCAAGCGAATCGCTTCAAGGCGAGCAACAGGAGCAAAGGTTTCGTCATAATCGATCCCTTCCTGTTGGTTGTATCCTTGAACGACCAATCTTGCTTTATTACGAACGATGACTGCAGAGTCATCTAATTTATTTCTGAATACCCATCTTGTTCCAATTACTGATCTATCTTTTGGACGAGGAACAAGATGTCATACTTTATTCCTTTCGAATTGTTGTAGTTCTTCTTGCATGGCGACTATCCAGTCAGGTTCTGCAAGAGCTTCTTTTATATTTGTAGGTTCAATTGTGGAGAGAAAGGAGTAGAAGGAACAAAAGTTGTTTAAGCTTCTTCGAGTTTGAACTCCTTCTGTAAGGCTTCCTATGATATTATCCAGAGGGTGAGAGCCTTTATATCTCCAGTTTCTTGATTGATCGTTTTCATTGCTATTGCTTGACTCGGGATTTTGACTTGTTCCCCCTGAATCCAAGCCAGGGTTTGTAGGAGAGTCAGGTATAACTATGACCTCTTCCCTTTGGTTTTGATTCAAAGTTGTAGCTTCATTAGCTATAATTCTGGGTTCTAAGTCGTTGGTTTGAGAGTTATCTACAGTATCATCAACTGTAGTTTCATCTCTCGCACCATTTCCTTCAAAGTCAAGTTCATCATTGTTTCCTTGAATTTCGCCCTCATCGTTATGTTAATTTCAGGAGGATCTTCCCTTGACAACCTAAAGTCAGGTTCGTCTAGGTTTTCCTCTTCGTCCTGTAAAGGCTTGTCGAAGGCATTATTCTCATCAAAGATAACATGTATGCTCTCTTCTATGCATAAGGTACGTTTGTTAAAAACTTTATAGGCTTTACTATGATCAGAATATCCTATGAAAATTGCCTCATCACTTCTAGGGTCAAATTTGCTTAAACGATTTTTACCATTGTTATGAACAAAGCATTTACTCCCAAAACATCTTAGATGAGATATATTAGGTTTACGACCACGTAAAAGTTCATAGGGTGTCTTTTTAAGGATAGGTCTAATCATAGCACGATTATGAATATAACAAGCTGTACTAATAGCCTCAGCCCAAAAGTTTCTAGGTAGGCCACTACAAAGAAGCATTGTTCTAGCCATGTCTTCTAGGGTTCTGTTCATTCGTTCTACTACTCCGTTTTGTTGTGGTGTTCTAGGTGCAGAGAAGTTATGTCCAACACCGTTGGATTTACAGAATTCTATAAAAGCATGGTTGTCAAACTCTGTTCCATAATCAGTTCGAATAGTTACTAGATTAGTTTTTAATTTGTTTTGAACAAGTTTCATAAGATTAACAAATTCATCAAATGTTTCATCTTTAGAATGAAGAAAGATTGGCCAAACAAATCTAGAATAATCATCAACTAGAACGAAAACATACCTGGAACCGCCTCTGCTTCTTACCTTCATAGGGCCACAGAGATCCATATGAACTAGATCAAGAGCTTGGTTAGTACTTACTATTCTTTTTGGTTTGAAGGATGATCTGACGTGTTTACATCGTGCACATGTGTCGCACATCTTTTCTTAATCAAATCTGATCTTGGGAAGACCTTCGACCAAGTCCCATCTCTTCAATTTGCTAAGAATAGGAGAACTAATATGCCCAAATCTCTTATGCCAGAGACATGGATCATCTAACGTAACTTTCATACATGAGAGAGAGTCAGTACGCACAACTTTTAAATCAATCATATAAACATTTTTCTTTCTATGACCTTCAAGAATAAATTTACTTGTACCTTCCATAATTATACGACAAACATCTGCATGAAAAACAACTTTGTTTCCTTTGTCGCATAATTGGGATATACTAATTAAGTTATGTTTAAGACCACTTACCAGATATACATCGCTAATAGAGTGAGAAGATGAGACGCCTATCTTACCGACACCTATTACCTTTCCCTTTTTGTTGTCACCGAAGGTGACTTTTCCTCCGTCGAAAGGTTTTAAGGTAGTGAATAGATTAGCGTTGCCTGTCATGTGTCGGGAGCATCCACTGTCGAGGTACCATAGGTTATTCTCTTTAGCGATTATCTGTACAAAGTAATTTAAAGACATGTCTTAGGTACCCAAGCATACTTGGGTCCTTTTGAGTTAGTGACAATAAAAACATCTTCCTTTTTAACCCAAACTTGTCTCACTATAGGTCTCTTATAACTGTGGTAGTTAGGCTTTGTTGGTCTAGTGTCAGTCTTTGGGTTTTGTTTCTTGTAGGTTGTAGGTTTAGGAATTTGAGTGGTTCTATTTTTCTTTTCTGTGTAATTAAAGGACATGTCATAGAACCATCTATGGTCATTGTTTCTTTCCTCAACCTCTTCATTATCTTCCACACTATCAATGATAGATATGGAGTCATTTGGTATACCTAGAGATTTAACAAATTTGACTCCAGTTTTGAAGTCGAGTGCGTGTTTTACACAGTTTTCTCGTAGGTGTCCATTATGACCACAATAAGTACAAATCAAGTATTCAGGCAAGTCTACATACTTTCTTTTTCTAAAGTCACGTTCATCAGGTTTTTGTTGACATTTAGAATGGTCTCTCCTACCATAGCACTCATGTCCTAGACCCATCTTCATGTTGTTATCAGATTGTTCAGTTAGGAAGTTTAGTACGTTAGTACTTCCTTCCCATTTTTCGTGAACCTTACGAGCATTAAGAAGAAGGTCTTTTAAGGAATCTATTTCTTTTATGCAGGAGGAATGGTCAACATTTTTATATTCTTTCAAATCTTGAATGTCTTTATTAAAATTGAACACGATTTGCGCATATTCCTTTTTAATTTTGGATAAGTTGAATTCCAGATCCATGATTTTTTGCTCGAGGATTTCAACTTCTTCTAGATGAGTTTCATCTACAACAACTGGTGTAGATTTACTCTTTAGAAGTTCATTAGACCTTTTTAGATCTGAGGTTATAGCTTCATCGGCAATAATCTTAGATTCAAGCTCTTTAATGTTGAGTTTTAATTTTGAGATTACAGCTTCATTGGCTGTAACTTTAGACTCAAGAATTTTCTTCTCAGACGTTACTGTTTCCAATTTAACATTTGTATCAATGTTAACCTTGGATTTCAGTTTCTTAGCTTTGGCCTTTAGGAGTTGATTTTCCTCAGCAATATCAAGAATCTGTTCTTTCAGCTCATCTAATTCAAGACTTTGTTCGTGACATTGATCTAGGGTTTGTTCGAAATAATTAATTAAAGCAGACTTAGATAAATTTTTGACTTGACTCTTAAGCTGTAAAAAATTTACCTCTTGGTCTTCATCCTCTGAATCAGATTCTCCGTTGAGGCAAAATTGTAATGAGTCATGATCGTTGGAGATTAGATCCAAGCTTACATTGCTTAGGCACAGGTTAGCAACTTCCTCTTCTTCAGAGTCTTCGTCATCTTCGGAATCTAATTCTCCCCAGCAAGATGCGAGCATAACTTTCTTAAATTCAGTCTTGGTCTTATCTCGTTTGGATTTGTCTTTAATCTTATCCCAGCTTGGACAGTCCTTGATCATATGGCCTTGATCACCACATTTAAAGCACCCTCGTTTGAAGAAGGTTTGCTTAGAGTCACTCTTTTTCTTGTCGTTTGCTTTATTATTGGATTTGGTAAATCTCCCTTTGAAGACTGCCTTTTTAAAGCATCTTGCGAAGAGAACTGTTTCATCTTCCAGTTCAGGTTCGCATTCTCCACTTGTAGAGGCTTGTAGTGCAACGTTTTTATTTGTAGAATGATCATTGTCATCTCTATTTAGCATGATCTCATGAGCCATTAAAGATCCAATGAGTTCTTGATAAGTTAAGGTCGTGAGATCACGAGCTTCTTCAATTGCAGTGACTTTTGGTTGCCACTTTTTGGTTAGGCTTCTAAGAACTTTTCTGACTATGTCCTCAGAATCATATTTCCTACCAAGGTTCCGTAGTTCATTAAGTATGCAAGAGAATCGCGCAGACATGCTATCAATCGATTCATTCTTTTCCATAGTGAAAAGTTCATATCGTTGAATGAGCAAGTCTATGCGATGCTTCTTGACTACGGAAGTACCTTCGTAGGCTAGTTCTAGGCCATCCCATATTTCTTTAGTTGAGTTACAAGAAGAGAAGCGATCAAATTCGAAGTAATCATACCGTTTTGAAGTAGACTCATGGCTTTTGAATTTTTCTCAGCAATCTTGTAGTTAGCTTCCACATAGTCACTTTCTGGTTTCTCATATGTGGTTCCATTTGCAGATGCAACCAAGATCTTTCTTGGTCCAGTTTGAATTATTTTCCAGCATTCCCAGTCGCATCCTTTGACGTAGTGGGTCATCATGTTCTTCCATAAGCTATAGTTCTTTCCATCGAAGATAGGACACTTAAGGTGTTTTGAATCCATTGGAAATCAATAGAAGGATCAATCTCAAGCTGTAAGGCTTTCAAGAGCACGAGGCTCTGATACCAATTGAAGAGTCTATTGACCTAGATATACTCAAGAAGGGGGGGTTGAATTGAGTATGTCAACTTTTTCGATTCTTCTTCGATGTATGTTGATGACGCGTGGTAATAGCAAGTAACAAGTAAGAACAATAAAGTAAAGGAGACACGATCTTTTGAAGTGGTTCAGTTTCACAAATCGAAACCTACGTCCACTATTCTCGATTAATAAAATTAGTACCTTCTCCGGATTACAATTTTATCAACCCACTCGTACAACTTTGATATTAGTTGTAACTCAATCTAGATACCGTAAAATATCTAGCTATGACAAGTACCGTGAAATACTTGCTTACAATGAGTACCGTTAAATACTCGAATCTATCTTAAGTAAGTAAGATAAAATTTTAACAACTTCTTGTATTGATGATCTTTGAATGTATGAAAATATTCTTCAATGCTTGTAGTCTTGATTACGAGATTTGACAATGATTGGTACGGAAAACGAAACGTGTGTGAGACTACGTTTGTTTGATGTTCTCGGTTTGCGTGAGGCTCGTGTATGTTTCGTGCTTAGGCGAGTGATTATTGTAGGTATATATACTAATTTAGATCTAGGTTGAATCCTAGATAGTTTAGAAATATTACTTTATCTAAAATATTAATTCTAGGTAATATTTAAAACTTAATCTTATTTAGTTTAGGAAAGGATTCTAATAAGATAATATTATATTAAGATATAAGATAATATTTCTACAACCCTTTTAGATTTAGGAAATATCTTATACCATTAAAATATAAAATCCTATTTTGAATCAATTCCTAATTCTTGTCAATAATATAATAAATTATATTTAATCAAATCCTAGTCAATCTTGATAGTAAATTAAATAAACAAGTTTATTTATTTAATTAACCATAGAGATAATATGAAACGTATTAGGATTCGTATACGAAAACGAGAAGCATATCCCTACACGCACGATTCCCAATGCACGTCTCATAGACACGTTTTTCGAGACATATTCTCGAAGCACGTTTTCCTAGGAACTTGAATTTTGACAATAACGGTTAAAATAAAATCCTTAGTATTTTAGAATAAATATTTACCTCATAAGATAAATACTTTAATTCTTGTTAACTAAAGAATATTTCTATTTTAAAACCGTTTATAAGATTACTAAATTAATATATAATAATATATTAATAGCACGCATAAATCTTCACGCTTTGACTTATATTATGCAAATCTCATTTCTTCAATAGTTATAGGAATGATCCATAACTTAAGAATTCTTGATATTGTAATAAAACTTGTGTCTTGTAAATCTTCAAAAAGACTTGACACTTAACATGAGCTTGATCTTTCTTCAATTCTTCGATTGAATTATACTTTATTAAACTACGATCGTCGCTCTATAATTAACTGTACACTTAAACGCACGATTACACGCATATGCATATAAAACATAATTATTTAGACTTGTCATTATTAAAACATAAAACAATATATTACATATATAGAATATATTACTCAACAAACATGTTAATAAATGTCATAATTTACAATTAAAATTGACATTATTGGTGTAAATCACCAAATTCAGTGAATAAACGTATAATAAAGTGAGATTTAAAATGATTGACAAAAATGCTCAAAGTATATTTTAAATAAAAGAAACTAGTTTTAATCCCGTGCAAATGATGCACGCGTTACTTTTAAATCCGTGCAAAACATATTGGTGTCTACGGTTGTCTTCCTCTTAAAATATTGCTGATGACGAATTTTCCAGTAATTATTGTTGCTTTTGAGTAATATCTTTATTTGAGAAAAAAAATATTTAAAATGATTTTAGCATTTGAGATTTTTTAAAAAATGATTTCTATGACATAAATAAACTTGATAATAACTGACTCACAAATAACTCAAACCCGAAATAATCCGGCTCGATCAAATAACCCGATTTGATTGTCCCTTTTACCAGGTCTAGGGAGGGGTTCAACAATTTTGTTTTTACTTTACTATTTTGCCTAAAATTAGTAGTAAAAGTAATGATACTATCAATCTCCACTTGCCCGTACCCCAATGTTAATCGTAGTTATCACATTATCAATAACTCATCCATTTTTTTCATATAATCAAACTCATTCAACCATTTTTTTTCATATTATCAATAACTCATCCATGTATATGAATTATTTTTGTACCTTGAAGACTGAAATCAATTACATTTTTTTTATAATAAATAATGTACTCCGTAATATTTTGTAATATTCATTTTGTAATTTTTTTTTGTTTAGATTATATATTGGTAATATCATAGAAAACGTTTTAACTTTTTTCAGTGAAGATTTTTTTATTAAAGTCAAATGGTATTTCTAATTATTTAATTTGTAATTTTTGAATGTTTATATTGTATTGTATTGGTAATAACAAATGTATAATGTATGATGTTGCATAGTCTGTGTTAATAAATTTGGAATTATAATTTATAGGAGTTACAAAATATAAAAAATAATTAAATTGAATGATGAAACATGGGGACGTACAAATTTTTTTTAATTTTTTCACCTTGAAATAAGAACCAATAGGAAGCCTCCATTTTCTATTCCTTTTATAGTAAAGGGATTTGATTTTCGTAAAATCAAATAATTTGTACACGGTTCATGGTTGTATATTAATTTATACGTTATTTTAATATTTTTTTAATTTTGTATGTCGGTTTTTTATTGTTGTAAATTGTTAATTATTATAATGTTTTTTCTAATTATTTAAATTGTTGTCTAATCGTTTTAGACGGGACATATATATTCGATTATATAATATTTAATTTTATGTTATATAAATTGACCGTTTTTCGTAGAAATTCATATTTACGAATTTATATAAAAATGTTACGTAATATTTCAAAAAATATGATATCAGGCATTTATTTAGATTATTGGGCGGTTATGTCTCATGAAATTCATCAAGGTGAAATTTTATAATGTCAGCAGGTACGTTGTTTTTACTTACGTCTAAGTTAAGCGTATAAATTCTTTTTATTTTGTTTCATCGATATCTGCAATACTAAAATTATATTTTTTATTATATATATTCACCTTTTCATTTTTATTTTTTCGGTTTAATAAAATTAAACCCGTGCATTTTTTGCACGAGCGTAAAACTAGTTAATTTACGTAGGGATTGCGTGCCCTAAAAATCAGCAAAGAAAACTATCATTTGAATAAACAACTTTCAACCACTGACATGTCAGTTATGTGCTTGTTGGTTTGATAAATAGGATGTGGTGACAGTTGGGCTAGAGTGGTTTAAATAAGTATGTGACACAGTTGAACCTGAGTGGTTAGGCTTTATGTAGGATGATTATATGTCCCGCTCAGGATATGGTTAACATTAGATTAATTAGGATATGCAGTGTTCGTGTCAGTGTAGTGGTTACTGGTTAGTATGCGCGAATGGTGGATACATGGTTGTTCGATCTGAGGTCCATCTTGACTCAGTTCCTTTATTGTGTTTATCACTTTATCTATTGTCTTAGCTAAAATGGGGCATATGATGGTGGTACGTGGTATGAGACATTTTTTTATACACTTAGTACGACGATTATAAGGAGCAATATTGGACGTCATTTACATACTTGAATCGACACATTATAACGATATGTTTATTAGATCTATTTCGTTGAATTAAATGTTAGGCATATAACTATATAAAAGTTGTATTACATGTTTACATAAACACACCTTTCTTAAATATAAATTGGAAAATAAATAAACTTAATGAATAAACTCATAATAGAAAAACCGAATAAACAATAAAGAGAAGTCCAACCAATAAACCACCAACCAGCAAGATCCACTTATAACGAGGAGATAGAAATGAGGATGCACCATGAAGACCGCGATTGGGGTCAGATGGACATGCTTCCAAACTTCCGATCGTCCTATCTTGAATCTTTCCCAATTCTCCTTTATCTACTAATCTTAATATTCCATTTGATACGTTTTTTACTATATTCGATCCTTTGCCAAAAGCCTGCACGCATGTAAGAAATGAACCACCTTAATTTGTCTATATACAATAAACATAATACGGAGTACGTAGTACTCTTAATTAACAAAGACGGTCTATTCTGTTTAGGTTCTTAGAACCGCAACCAAACATATCCATCTCACACTAATAAAATGCAATGACAAATATATTAGTACGGGGTATAATTTAACCCTGGTAATATGATATTGTATTTGTGCCTTGAATTGGTTAGTTGTCACTTTGAATGACTATGATGGGGTCTGTTTCAACAAGGGTTCTGTTTTGGGCATTATTAGAATTTTTTTCCTTTATTGGTTAGAGTGTAATATATAAATTATCACCCTTGGGGCCGAATTATGCATATCATAATAATCCGAATTTGAATAAAGCTCTACGTAACAAACACATTGTTAATCAACCAGGTAAATTGTCGATTTCATTATCTTTTATCACTTCTGTTATATCACATGATTAGCCTAATTTAAGCCTACTTTAAGCCCTTCATATCAAATCCATATGGATAATGTCGATATATAGTCGATTTCCCTTGATTTTGTTTGAAAATATATAAAAATAAAATAAACCGAAAATAAGGTTGAGTGAGGAGAAAGAGAGACATACAAAGCCCAATCCGGTAGCATGAAGATTAACAGTAGGAACGATGGTAAAGTTATCACAATATTTAGCGAGTAGAAGCTTGAGCTGAGGAGCAACTCCAACAATGGCATCAACACCGCCGTTGGAAGTTCCTTTCGATAACATATCCACCATTTCTTCTTCGGATTTAAAGCTTTTTAAATTGGACTCCGAAAATCCCTTATAAATCAATAAGTCGTAGAGGAATGATTTTTCTCCATAACCAACATTTGATCCTTTCCACATTAGTTGAGTCAGGTTCTTAGAAGGGTCACTACCACGTTCTACTCTATTTGACGATGTTTGGCTGATTACATAGCATGAAATCAAGGTAAACAATATCAAGAAGAATGTTGTTAGCAATAATCTTGTTTGTATTTGTGATCTCAATGCTTTATCTCCTGCACCATAACACATACAATTATTCAATAAACTCTCTATTTCTTTGCATTATTGTTAAACATTTAAAACACAATACTTATTTGACGAATATGCATATTGGTTTTCAATAAGAAACGGGCCAAATAGATATAATCTCCGTTAAATAATTTTCTTTCCATTGTTTTATTATGGTATCCGAAATGGAACTTTGACCGTATTTTCAATATCCACATATTAATTTTTATGTTGATTTTTTTTCAGGAAAGATGTCTCGATGGTGATGGGTAACCCTCACCCCCATTAATCCTGAAAAACAAAAATATACTTCGTATATGTTTATTTGTGTGTCTATATAACAAAAACAACCTTAGTTGTCCAGTGCTAGAATCAATCACCCTTCTTCAAGCAACCCGAATTCCAGTCCCTTTAACTAAACATCCCATTATATAAATCCTAGATTTGCCACTACTCGATGATAAAAGTAAATTATTAATTAATACACCATCTGTACCAGATCAAAGATAGCGTATGGGAAACGGGATATTTAAGAAAAAATGGAAAAATTAAGGGTTAAGAGCAGGGGCGGATCCAGGATTTAGGAGTGGGGTGGGCTAGGCTCATATCCGCGATGGTCAGTCATATGAAACCATTAAAACGTATAACTGAGGTCGCACATATGTGAAAGATGTTAGACATTTGGGTTGCTCCCTTTGTCAAACTTACATCGGTTGGGCCAATTTTTTATTCTTTATAAATGGTATTTTATTGAAAGACAAACAAATAATAATGACAGAGTGATATCTTATAAAAATATACAGTATGATTGAATATTACAAAATGTATACTTGCATAAATCTATGTTACAATATTATTTAAGGATACAAGTTTCGTTATATACTAGTAAATTCAACAATCGTCATTTAAAAAACGTAAACGTTTTATAATCTCCTTCTTTTTAAAATACAATGTTTTTGTATTCTCGAATAAACATGTATCTCAACTTTGTTAAAACTAAGGATTTAAAATACTTTAGTTATAGGAAAAACAATAATAGCAATTTACGATTAATATTATTAGGATTTAGGATAAAATGTTAAACAACTTGTTAGTATAGTAAATAAAAAAAATGCAACTAATGATGTTCGAACCCCTACCATCAAGCAAAAACAAGCCCTTTTACCTATACTCTTACCAACTGAGACTCACCACAACACTGAATATTTTTAGATGTATATTAGTTTTAGGATAATTTGTGAGAAACTACCTTACATTTATGCCCATTTGTGAACAACTACCTTACTTTTTTTTTGGTTAAAAACTACCTTTCATTTTAATTTTTTGTTAAAAACTACCTAAAAAAAGTTTGGAACCCAATTTCTATTTATTATTGGTTTCACACGTGCGAGTTATCTAAATTTTCATTCTTATTTTGTCGTTAAACTTGATATCAAAGCTTATCCTTCTTATCTAAAGTTCTAAATGAAAGGAAATTCTTATCATTAGTTTCAATTTCTTTCTTTAAGCATGTGGAATAATTGATCCGGAGGATGAACATGGCTAAATGGTATGAACTCTATGCTATCAATGAATAGGTGGAATAATTTTCACTAATAGCATAGAGTTCATACCATTTAGCCCATGTTCATCATCCGGAACAATTATTCCGAAGCTAATGGCAAGTTTATTCCAAAAAGGATATGCTTGGATATCAAGTTTAACGACAAAATAAGAATGAAAATTTAGAGAACTCACACGTGTGAAGCCAATAATAAATAGAAATTGGTCTCAAAACTTTTTTTAGGTAGTTTTTAACAAAAAATATAAATGAAAGGTAGTTTTTAACCAAAAAAAAAAGTAAGGTAGTTATTGACAAATGGGCATAAATGTAAGGTAGTTTTTAACAAATTATCCTTAGTTTTATTCTTGAAAATAGGTTGGGCTGAAACCCACCCAGCCCTGTGGATAGATTCGCCCCTGGTTAAGAGGGAAACTGTACCAGATCAAAGATAACGTAAGGGAAAATGGTATTTAAGAAAAGAATGGAAAAATTAAGGGTTAAAAGGGAAAACTAGGCGGAGTATTTGATTGTGGGTTGGTACTTGGTAATTGGGGTATATAATGACATTTTGTATAAATAGTAAATGAGTATAAGGATAACTGGGTAAATGGGTAATGTTAGAAACCAAATAAGGAATGTTACCTTTGGTGTGGTACGTCCGTTTATAGTAAGTACGTGTTATCTTTGGTTTAGTACGAAGGGAGTAGTTTTTTATTTTTCAACTTATTTACGGCCAGAGCTTGAAAACTTTAACCTATAAAAATAAATAGGAAGAAAACTCTTGAAATAGAAGGAGCATCAACCAGGGTTTTAAATCAGTATTGGTCACGGTAACGATAACATAGTTGTGGAATCATACACGATGGTCGCGCTTCTAGCCACAATTATCGAAGTGATATTTATTTTACAAGATTTTGTAGATATTTCATCATTTATTGGCTATTTCATATAAACTTAAGATTAATTCTATTTAGGATAATTAATTTTATCAATGATAACCAGTATGTAAGAGCTTTCCGCTAAAAAACATGACATGTACAAGTTATAAGTCTTATAACTCGTTATTATCGGGTTCATCATGAACTGTATTGGGCCGAGTTGGCTGATACATGTTATAAATCGGTAGTCTCGCTAATACATTCCCTTTTTAATTTGCCAGATACATCATGAGATATCTCGTATTGGTTGTCTACGATAACGATACATATCGAGCGATATGATACGTCTTCGCGATTTTAAACCATGGTGTCAAGTGCCAACTGCCTAATGATTAATAAAAAAATTGTTATTATTATCCTTTAAGTGGTAGCATTTTAATCCGTTTTAATAATAAACAGATGATATGTATATTTTAAGTAAACACTAAGTTGATTGTTAAATAATACTCTGTACTCCACTTCGATACATGAGATCCCATTTTTTATTTTTTTGTCTATATTTATGCATTTTATTTTTGTCTTATTTATTATATAATTCATTTTAAAATTAATTAATTAAAATGAATATATCATCTTAAAAGAAGAGTCTCGATTATTATAGTAGACCTGATTTAAAAGGTGATTTGTGATGGTCTACTATAACTATATTTGACATATGCTCAAAACTAAAATAATGATCGAAATTAAGATGAGGACAAAGAGGATGAGCTTACTACGCACGTCGTCGTTTCGTCTGGAACATCTTGCCCATGTACTAATTGCTCCAACAATGAAGACTGTGAAGCCTAACACAAATGTCGTAATTAAGAATGCATATGTGATTCCTATCAAAGAATATCCATCGTCATCGTCATCTTTGGTTGTTGATTGCTGTTTTATGGGAACCAACATTGTTATTGATGTATCCATATATGGCATCGTAAAATCTACCAATTGCGTCCGAGAAAAAAGTATCGATATTTCACCCACTGCACCGTCGTACTCCTGGTAAACATCATTTAAAGAAAAACATAAGCTTGGCTACAACAATAATCTTTTTTTTTTGTGTGTGCAAGGAACTGCGAGGCCAAATATCTTGCTCTTGCAATTCAAACCCAAATCATGCTCAAGACTTTACCAACTAAACTAACCGATATTTTGCATAATCTTAAAATAACCTTTTCATATTCTGTTTAAAAAGTAGGAAAAAAAAATACTATACTAAGTGAATTAAATCACGATAAAACGAAACAAAAACAATATTAGTGTAAACCGACCTTATCAAAGACGGCTTGAAGCATGTCGTCGAAAGATCCCTTCATAGTACCATCGGGATTTTGGAATAGCACAAATTCGAAAGGAATCGGAGAAGGAAGTGATTTCATGACTGCATTAAACACTTCAATTGCAAAACCACTATAATTGTTATCACCAGTCACTAAATTTCGATTAATCGATACAAAATCACTAAATTCTCGAACCGGAATCGCAATCTTTAACGTTGATGGTGTACTTGTGACATTGCCTTGACTCCACGCTAACTTTGATATCAACCCTAATATTAAAATTAATATTTGGACTATAATTAATTTCTTCATTTTTGGACGTTTAAATTATGAGGTGGTGGAGAGAAATTAATAATGCTTAGTTTTGTTCGATTTATATTTATAGACATTAAAACAAGCAACTTTTATTTAATACTCCGTACTCCGTAGTTAATAATTGGAATTTTTGGAGTATAATAATAACACTACTACATAAAATACACTTGTTCCTTTTCTAGATGCATTCTCCCGTTGAACCAATTATCTTGACTTGCTTGTTACTATATTAGACTAATTAGAGCATTGACTTATTTGATAAATTTGTTAATACTCCACTATTGTAGATTGTGATATGTAAATTAACATGTAATAATTAAATTTTAAAATTAGTGTTAATAAGAGTCTATAAATAAATATTTAAAATATATTTATGGTTGAAATTGGATAATAATATGAGTAAAATATATAAAAGTTTTACAATCTGACATATACCGTATAATATGTCACAAGTAAAATGAATATGTAAAGTGCTTTGGTAGAATATATTTTTGTTCAAATATTAAATAATAAGAATTATCTATAAGGTAGGCCAACATTTGGATAGATTATGGAATGAGCAAAAATGTTAATCCCGATAGTTGAGAATAACTATCAAATATGTATGTTACAGTCCAATTTATAGCTGAATCAATTTGGCGGAAAAATTCCTAAAATCGCCTATTTTTTTAGCAGGTTTCAAAATCGTCGTTCTGATATCACTAAATTCACTATAACACCCCCTTCTTACCCGGTTGAGGTATTCAGGAGACGTCACCATCTCGGTTTCCCGATGCAGTGAATCGTAACTACAGTTAAGTAACAATTTATATAAATAACATATTTAGTGAATTCGCTACCATAAAACCTGTAAAGGACATCAATTGGTGGACATCTAATTTTTTAAAAATAAAATTAATGTAATAATTATGCACATCTGATATTTTCAAAAAACCGATGTATATATTTATAACTATATGTACATCGGGTGTTTTTTTGGACCCTGTCCATGATTTATGACATTGATAGACATGTCATTTTTAGTAAAACTCATGTCTATTTAGTGGTTAATTACATCGTACATCTATCTGAACCGATGTTAATCCAATGTCAATATTTGCGCGCAAAAAAATGACTCCACAAATTCCCTTGACTTATAACTAATAAAACAAAAACCTTTTTTCGTTCAAAAAAACTCATCATCATCTTCATCATCAATCATCCCCGCTTCTTCGTTCTTCATCGTCGTCTTCATCAACCACCATCAGGCGTCCGATCGACGGCAATCATCATCGTCTCATCATCTGATCCAGACACCATCATTATTAGGTATTTTTCTTGTTAATGTTTTAATTTCAGCCTTTCAAGGTTTATTTGATTATTTTACTAAATTATGTAATTTTATTTGTTCTGTTTCTAATTTCGATTGAAGAATGAATTATGGGCTCATAATAAAATTGTGGTTTTGATAATGAAATTGGGGATTAGTCTTATGCCCGTGCAAATTGCACGGACTTGCACTTTAAAATAATGTAAAAAAAATGTCGTTAATATACGTTGTTTTTTTAAAATAAGGTCATATTTTATCTAGTTAGTGTGGTTTAATATATGGAGATGATTTTTAAAACAGGGTAAAAAAACAATTGCTTTTAGTCATATGCTCCGTATTAGCATAACAAAAGTAGATTTTTTTTTTAAAAAAACCAACAGAATGAGCAGTAATGATGTACAATCATAATTACAATTTTACTATAACTTCTCAAAATTGGATGCGCTTTTTTCATCATCGCATATAAGAATCTTTAGTTCCTTTTTGCTTGTGAGTGTTGTGACTCTCAAAATGGCCACATAGAGCTGACTGTGTATAAATATTGACTTATGAAGATATTAAGAAAATTCAAATGGAATAATACACTATTCTATGTGAATTAAAAAATGTCAACATATAAGACAATATAAACCCGTGTAATTGTTTTACATGTATTGAATGTTAATTAGCCCCCGTGTATTAAATAGTGTCCTATAATTTGCACATGATTGTTTTCACATGTTGGCTGTTAATTAGGACCTATATATTAAACTTATTGCGTAAAACGCGTGATTGATCAAGAATTTGTAATCTGAACCCGTGTAAACACTCACATTGTGAAATTTGAAATATGGAATTTACACATACTATACGTGTATGAGTGAATTTGAAATACGGGCCCGTTTATTAGAACTATAACAAAAGGGTCGAAACTTAAACTTACTTTGAGCGAGTTTACCCAAAACAGGCCAAGTCCAAAAATATACTATTAACGACCCATATACCAAGCCACCATAGCCACACGTACAACTTTGTGCTCTCTCATCTCTCACCCTAAATCTAACTACCTTTCCATAACGTATTACTCCGTATTTTGTATCTTCCATCTTGCTGTCTTCTCATTTGATTTCTGTCTCACTTAATCTGTTACACTTGCCATTTCAATATCATTTGAACTCGCAATGTCCCAATTCCTCTCTCTCGTTGCAATTCTTCATACGGAGTAATTTTTTTGCCGTATTTTTCAGATTTCAATAAAAAAAAATTATGCATATGTATATTTTTTTGTCCATATTTTCGGGTTTCAATATTATTATGTTTTTTAATTTTTATCAAGGTATTTCTGAGTTTTTTCGATTTAGTTAAATTTATCCATCGATCTTAGTGATTTTCATATTTCATACGGAGTTCATCTTATGTGAATAATTTATGTGAATCATACTCATTAGCAATTGAACATCATAAATATAGTGACTTATTCAATATCAATGTCATATGCTTTTATAACAATTTTTGTTTTCTCTTTATTTGACTTATTTTTCTATATTTTTTCCCTATAATAATAGGTGTTTTAAAAAAATTGTTGAATAATTTTCCTATTTATACCATAATTAATTTAACTATAAAAGTAATTAATGATTTTTTTAATCTAGTTATTTAATATATAATCCACATATATGAATACTTTGTGAGTTTTATTGTTGTAGATGAGAATAAAAGTGGTGCATAAGAAATAAAAGGGGTGGAGAACACGGCGGGTCACTCTTAAAAATAAAATAAAAAATGAACTTTCGACCACAGTGAGACACCTAAGCACTGTGATTGTTGCTTTTATATATAAGATTTTGCTAATACCTATTTAAATTACTGCATGCATTCGTGGTTATTGTTTTAAAACTTTGAATTGTTTATTTAAGTGACTACTATGTTTAGTTAGTAATTATTGCATTGTTTGTTTAGGTGATTGACTTGTATAAAATAGAAATACCTGTAACACCCCCATTTATTTAAGGGCCTGTACTAGGACTCCCTAGATAAATAAGGATGTTACCATCTCGGTTTCCCGAGGTAGTAGATACAAAGGAAAGATAAACAGTACTTTAAATTGATAAAGTTAACTCAAAGAACGAGTTTATACAACTGAATTAAAACAAACTGTCTTGATGAAACAAAAGTACAACTCATAAGTAACTACTATGGTGATCTAGACTCTAGGCAGGTCCGGATCCAAGCTCCTCTCTTCCCCTAGCTCCCATAGTCTCAACACCTGTCAATCTGCTCCCCAATAATTGGTTCATCACAGGTGATCACGAATAAACAGGGTCAACCACGAGGTTGAGTAGAGAAAAACTGTAAACAAACCACATTACTATAAATAGAAAGTCGATCATCTCCACTCCGAATCACAAGACCCATTATCTCCGCACCAATCACAAGACCCATTATCTCCGCACCAATCACAAGACCCATTATCTCCGCCTCGTAGTTTATCACAGAATGTTATAAACAGCACAATATAACGATCACATGATATTATATAACAAACATGCTTTATATATCAAATAAGAACAGATTACACATCATTATATACCAGTATTTCCCTTACCTGAAACAGCAGGAAATGTAGATACGTCCAAGCTCGTTAGAAGTGTTCCACACGAAACTCGCTACCTAAACACGTATATGTAACGAATTAAAACCTTCCTGAACCCCAAAACAACGTACACTTACTATAAATAGAAACTTCCCTAATTGGAAAGTTTCCAAAAGTAGAAACCCCTTAAAAAATAGCAAGTTCCCAAAATAGAAACTTTCCTAACTTAACGATTTCCCGACTCATAAACTTAATTACATGGTAACGAATTAATAAAAGAACGAAAGATGGCTTTTATTACATATTAGTAATATCGCTTATCAAAATACTATTAATAAAGTAATTTAATCATAACAATAATAACAATAACAATAATAATAATAATAATAATAATAATAATAATAATAATAATAATAATAATAATAATAATAATAATAATAATAATAATAATAATAAGTAATATTAATAAGCAATAAACGAAAACACGAAACAGCCCACACCTTAAACCAGCCCGACTCACCACCAAACCTACCCTCCTAACACCGCCGTTACCCTACCACAGCCACCAACCGTTACTGACCCGCATACCCAGTACCACCAGCAACTCCGGCGACCACTGGCAACCAGGTCGCCGGCCACCAGCGAGGTGAACCATCCCCATAACTCGCCTGAAACCTCACTCCACCACACGACAATCCTCCATTTACAACTCTGACGACAGACCACCAGACCAAATCACCACCCACGACTGACTCCTACACGCTCCCCGGACACCAGACACCTAACCACGGTGGTACCACCGCGTCGACCTCCCCCGAGTCAACGGTGGTACCACCCCCCAGACCACCCTGATACACGCCAACAACAAACCCAACACTGAACAGAGGAAACGAATCCCTCTGTCGACACCACCTCTGCCGTCTGAAACCACCGTGCCTACCACCAAGACAAAACCCTGGACTCCTATCCGACTCCCTGACCCGTGACCTGTACCAATTAGGTACGAACCCAGACTCGACACAAACGTCAAACTTACCCAGACGCGACAACAGAGGAAATACGAACCCAGAAACTTGCACAGACTCGTATACAACCACCCTTGCCACCGCCTTTACCGCCAAAGACCACCACCGACTAAACTATATATAATCATTACATGACATACTATAAAAATCATACAAAACAAGTAAGGATTAGTGACTTAACAACGATTACTTAGGTGACGAAAACTATAAAATAACACTGAGATCAGCACCGTGTATGACATACCGGTTTTCTTGGCCAATTCGAACCACCGTACACTAGTGTATGACCACCGTGAGAGACTCCCTCTTCTTCCCTGACGCGACGGCTAGGTTTTCGTGTTTTGAGATCTGGGATTGTGTGTGTAGGGTTAGGGTAAACTAGGGCCTAAATAAGGCGGCAGGAACACTGTGTAACTGAGTTTACCTAGTTCCTGTACGTGGGCTGAACTTTACACGCATATCGAGGCCCACGGCCGTGCTGTCAGAGGTCCTAGGTTCGAACCCCAACAACAACACACTACTATAGTTACCCTAAGGTGGCTAAGTTCCCATTTCGAGTCCCACCTAAGTCCAAAACACCTCGCATAAAACGTGTACAAGCAAGCTTATTAAACGAACGATTTATATAAAAAGAAACTATCGTTTACCCACGACACACACCAAATGCGAGGTATTACAGTCTTTCCCCCTTAAAAAGAACTTCGTCCCAAAGTTCTACCATACTTAGGTGACAAAACAATCAACTCGAACGAACTTGGAACACAAACATCACAAAAAGTTCACTAAAATCACAGAATGTTACATTACACCCCCCTTAAAGAAAAGTTACAACCGCGTAACTTACCTCAATCGAATAGATGCGGATAACGCTCTCTCATGGACGCCTCAGGCTCCCATGTAGCCTCTTCCTGATTATGATTGGTCCACAGGACTTTCACCAAGGACGTCTCCCCATTGCGAGTTTTTCGTACCTTCCTGTCTAGAATCTCTTTCGGAGTCTCAATGTATGCCAACTACTCATCTACCTCAATCACCTCGTGCTGAAGCACATGTGATGGGTCACTCATATATTTCCTCAACTGGGACACATGGAACACATTATGGACTTTGGATAGAGCCGGGGGTAAAGCTAATCGGTATGCCACCTCCCCAACCCTGTCCAAGATCTCAAACGGTCCAATAAATTTCTGACTCAACTTGCCACGCTTGCCGAACCTCATCACACCCTTCATTGGAGAGACTTTCAGTAGTACTTTCTCTCCGGCCTCGAATGAAATATCGCTCCTCTTCAGGTCGGCATAGCTCTTCTGTCTATCCTGAGCGGCCCTCATCCTCTGTTGAATAATCTGAACCTGTTCCACCATCTCCTGGATCATATCGGGCCCTAAGGTCACAACATCAGCTCGATCATCCCAACACACAGGGCTCCGACACTTCCTCCCGTATAGAGCCTCGAAAGGGGCCATCCCTATGCTGGCATGGTAGCTGTTATTATAAGAAAACTCGATCAACCCCAGTCGATCCTCCCAAGATCCTCCGAACTCAAGAACGCATGCTCTCAACATATCCTCAAGGGTCTGAATCGTTCTCTCAGTCTGGCCATCAGTAGCTGGATGGAAAGCAGTACTCATCTTCAATTGGGTACCCAAAGCTGCCTGTAACTCCTGCCAAAATCTAGAGATGAACCTCGAGTCTCGATCGGAAACAATGTCCTTGGGTACACCATGCAATTTGACCACATTCTGCACATATGACTTAGCCAACTCAGCTTTACTCCAGGTATCTTTCATTGGAATAAAGTGAGCAGACTTAGTCAAACGATCCACAATCACCCAAATCATGTTGTTGCCCCTCTGAGTCCGAGGCAACCCCACGATAAAATCCATTGAAATGTTCTCTCACTTCCACTCTGGAACATCCAAAGGTTGAACTTTCCCTTGAGGTCTCTTATGCTCCCCTTTCACTCTCTGACATGTCAAGTACCTGGAAACAAACTCAGCGACTTCCTTCTTCATGTTAGGCCACCAGAATGTCTTCTTAAGATCTTTATACAGCTTATCACCCCCTGGGTGAACGGAATATGGAGTAGCATGAGCTTCGGTCATGATCTTCTTCTTTAACTCCTCTACATCCGGAACACACCATCGCCCACTGAACCTCAAACTACCGTCGGTATGAATAACTGAACTTGGATGCAGTCTCTCCACCCTCACTCTCCACCATCCTACGCCACTTCTGGATTCTCGCATCAGTACTTTGCAACTCCCGAATCTCACCATACAACTCAGGCTCCACTGTCAAGTCACTAAGAGCATCCCCTTTCCGGATCATGAAGATTCCCATCTCTCTTAGTTCACCAAGCAACCTCACTCTCGACCTGGCACAACTCAAGGCATGAACAGATTTCCTACTTAGGGCGTCGGCTACCACATTCGCCTTGCCTTCATGGTAGACAATCTGCATATCATAGTCTCCAATCAACTCTATCCACCTCCTCTGTCGCATGTTCAACTCTCTCTGGGTGTAGATATACTTCAGGCTCTTATCATTAGAAAACACCTTAAAAGTGGCTCCGTAAAGGTAATGGCGCCACAATTTAAGTGCAAAGAACACAACTCCCAATTCCAAATCATGAGTCGGATAATTTTCTTCATAGGTCTTCAACTGTCGAGAAGCATATGCTATCACTCTCCCATTCTGCATTAGCACACAACCCAACCCATGCTTCGAAGCGTCGGTATAAACTTCGAAGTTATCACTCCCAACTGGCAAAGCAAGGATAGGAGCTGTTGTCAGGCGTTCCTTAAGGGTTAGGAATGCCTTCTCACAACTCTCATCCCAGACGAAACGGTTCTCTTTCCTCATTAACGACGTCAACGGCTTCGCTATCTTTGAAAAATCTTTGACAAATCTCCGATAATATCCAGCCAATCCCAGGAAGCTTCGAATCTCACTCACATTCTTCGGACTCTGCCACCTAGTCACAGCCTCGATTTTACTAGGATCAACAGACACCCCCTCCTTTGAAATTACATGCCCCAGAAATGCCATTCTCTCCAACCAGAGTTCACACTTACTCAACTTAGCATTGAGTTTATGTTCTTCCAGGGTCTGAAGTACTTTCCTCAAATGGTCCTCGTGCTCTTCTGCATTCTTGGAGTATACCAGGATATCATCTATGAATACCACCACAAACTTGTCCAGGTATGGGCTGAAGACTCGATTCATCAAGTCCATGAACACAGCTGGAGCATTAGTCAATCCAAATGGCATAACCAAAAATTCATAGTGGCCATACTTCGTTCGGAAAGCGGTCTTTGGAATATCTTCATCCTTTATTCTCAACTGATGATACTCGGATCTCAAATCAATCTTGGAGAAAACCCCAGCTCCACTTAACTGATCGAACAAGTCGTCAATTCTCGGCAAAGGATAACGCTTCTTGATGGTCACATTGTTCAGCTCTCGGTAGTCAACACAAAGTCGCAAACTTCCATCCTTCTTCTTCACAAACAAAACGGGTGCTCCCCAGGGTGACACACTGGGTCGAATGAACCCTTTCTCAGCTAGTTCATCCAACTGCTTCTTCAACTCCTCCATCTCCTTCGGTCCCATACGGTACGGTGATTTAGATATTGGTCCCGCCCCTGGTTTTAGGTCGATGGAAAATTCCACTTTCCTCCTTGGCGGCAACCCTGGAACGTCGTCTCGAAATACTCCCTCAAACTCCCGTACCACAGGTATTTCACTAGTCTTGGGGGTCTCAGCATCACAATCCCACATTTGGCACAAGATTAGGCTCTCTCCTTTTCGCAAGCTAGACTTAAGGGTATTGACGGATATGAACTTGATTTTAGGCTTGACTCGATATCCCTTGTAAGACACCCTCACCCCCTTAGGTCCCTTCAAGGAAATTTTCTTCTGATGACAGTCGATAAAAGCTCTATACTTCCCCAGCCAGTCCATCCCTAGGATCACCTCAAAACCCCCCAAAGGAAATTCTATGAGGTCACCAAAGAAAGTTGCTTCCCCGATTTTGATGGGTACACTACCGTATACTCTATTACAAACTATCGACTCGCCTGAAGGTATGGTCACTGAATCCGCGACCCAGTCGAATCTCTCAAGTCCCAAGCCTTAACATGATCTCTAGACACAAACGAATGGGTGGCACCGGAATCGAAAAGTACGAAAGTAGGTTTAGAGTTCACAAGAAAAGTACCGGTTACCACATGAGTATCCTCCTTAGCTGCCTGCTTTCCCATGGCACAGAGCTTGCCATTGGATTTGACCCCACTCTGACTGGCACTAGATGTCCCAGCCTGCTGGTTCCCTTCTGCTCCAGTGTTCTGATTGCCTCCATTCCCATGGTATTGATTCTGGTACGATCGATTCTGATAGTTGCTATAGTTCTTCTGGTAATTGCTGCTCCCTCCAGACTTCGCACCCCCACCATAGTTTGTCATAGGTGTGCGATAGCCACTGCTACCATAGGACTGAGTGCGGGATCCCTGATATCCGGATGTAGGCGTGCGATAACCCCCGGACTGATTCCCTACAGAAGAGCGACATACTGCCTGCTTGTGCCCCCGTCTTTCCACAGCCGAAACAGACTATTCCCACTGAACCATTGCCAGAACCCCCATTCCTGAAGTTGCCCCCACTTTGGTTTCTCCCACCACCAGAGGCACTACTACGGAAGTATCCACTTCACTTGTTAGTGCTTTGCTTTTTCGACCCTGAACTCTCAGTTACCGCTTCAGCCTTCCTCTTTTCAGTCTTGGACTTCTTGTCCTCTTTGATCATCTCTGAAAGCCTCTCCGCCGCCCCAGCCCTTAAGTAGATGTCACGGACTGTGGTGGGCGGAGCTGCAATCAGTCTCTTTTTGATGGCGATTGATAACCCCCTCTCAAATTTCATTGCCAGCATGGCATCGTCAAACCCCATGTCTCCCACATAGCTCACCAATTGGATAAATTTTCTGTAGTAAGCCTCTACTGTCATGTCCTCCGACATCCTGAATGTATCAAACTCCTCCCTTAGCTTGCTCTTCTGAAATTCTGGTCGAAACACCTCATACAAGATCTTTTTGAATGCGATCCAAGCAACAAACTCGGTCCCATCCTCTCGAGCTGCCTCTCGGATCTCTCCCTTGTTCCCGGTCCACCAGTCTCCAGCCATACCCCTCAGATAGTGGGCTGCTTGGTCAACCCTTAATTCTTCAGGGCAATCCACCAACTCGAATAGGTTACTGAATTCCCGGCACCAAGCTCCTAGCAGATGAGGTTCCCCCTCCCCAGTGAATTGGGTAGGGTAATGCCTCGCGATGATTGTGCTCATTTTCGCGGAGTCCATACGTTTGGCCTTTAGGGCCTCATTTTCAGCTATCAAACGGTCCAATTCTTCTTGCGTGATGTTAATGGCATTGTCTCTTCGCGGAGGCATACTATAACACAAGAAAAGAAATGAGTCCCGACGCATGTGGGCACCCATTTGGGTTAGGGCGAAAACCCCTAAACAATAAAGTCTATCATTAACTATCAGAATGAATAACATATAAGTATATAACTGTAACATGGCTCGGGATCACATAACCGCATATCACTAGACATGATGGAAGAAGAATTACTGACATGCTTCAAATCACTTCACATGTTCATATTAATATACACCTCCTTATTCAAACCATTTAAATTCTTCCATGCATATGCCCCTCCCGGCTTATTTTTAAACAGTCACATATACTAAGAGTTCTCATAACATACTTATCACAGTATGCTATCACTTCCACCACCTCCTAATCTACCCTTTTCTCTCGTATATGCACTCTGGGTTCCCGGGTAAAACTGAGAGGGCCAATGGTTCGGTGTGAGGGGGCCCCAGACTCATACTTTTCCTTTAGTGTGCTCCTAACAGTCCTATCCCGGGGTTCATTTTATTTAGACTCTCCTACTTTCATTGGGTTCATTAAGTTAGGCCTGAGGATCGTTCGCTCTGATACCACTTTGTTACACCCCCATTTATTTAAGGGCCTGTACAAGGACTCCCTAGATAAATAAGGATGTTACCATCTCGGTTTCCCGAGGCAGTAGATACAAAGGAAAGATAAACAGTACTTGAAATTGATAAAGTTAACTCAAAGAACGAGTTTATACAACTGAATTAAAACAAACTGTCTTGATGAAACAAAAGTACAACTCATAAGTAACTACTATGGTGATCTAGACTCTAGGCAGGTCCGGATCCAAGCTCCTCTCTTCCCCTAGCTCCCATAGTCTCAACACATGTCAATCTGCTCCCCAATAATTGGTTCATCACAGGTGATCACGAATACACAGGGTCAACCACGAGGTTGAGTAGAGAAAAACTGTAAACAAACCACATTACTATAAATGGAAAGTCGATCATCTCCACTCCGAATCACAAGACCCATTATTCTCCACACCAATCACAAGACCCATTATCTCCGCACCAATCACAAGACCCATTATCTCCGCACCAATCACAAGACCCATTATCTCCGCCTCGTAGTTTATCACAGAATAATATAAACAGCACAATATAACGATCACATGATATTATATAACAAACATGCTTTATATATCAAATAGAAACAGATTACACATCATTATATACCAGTATTTCCCTTACCTGAAACAGCAGGAAATGTAGATACGTCCAAGCTCGTTAGAAGTGTTCCACACAAAACTCGCTACCTAAACACGTATATGTAACGAATTAAAACCTTCCCGAACCCAAAACAACGTACACTTACTATAAATAGAAACTTCCCTAATTGGAAAATTTCCAAAAATAGAAACCCCTTAAAAAATAAAAAGTTCCCAAAATAGAAACTTTCCTAACTTTACGATTTCCCGACTCATAAACTTAATTACATGGTAACGAATTAATAAAAGAACGAAAGATGGCTTTTATTTCATATTAGTAATATCGCTTATCAAAATACTATTAATAAAGTAATTTAATCATAACAATAATAATAATCATAATAATAATAATAATAATAATAATAATAATAATAATAATAATAATAATAATAATAATAATAATAATAAGTAATATTAATAAGCAATAAACAAAAACACGAAACAGCCCACACTTTAAACCAGCCCGACTCACCACCAAACCTACCCTCCTAACACCGCCGTTACCCTACCACAGCCACCAACCGTTACTGACTCGCGTACCCAGTACCACCAGCAACTCCGGCGACCACCGGCAACCAGGTCGCCGGCCACCGGCGAGGTGAACCATCCCCATAACTCGCCTGAAACCTCACTCCACCACACGACAATCCTCCATTTACAACTCTGACGACAGACCACCAGACCAAACCACCACCCACGACTGACTCCTACACGCTTCCCGGACACCAGACACCTAACCACGGTGGTACCACCGCGTCGACCTCCCCCGAGTCAACGGTGGTACCACCCCCCAGACCACCCTGATACACACCAACAACAAACCCAACACTGAACAGAGGAAACGAATCCCTCTGTCGACACCACCTCTGCCGTCTGAAACCACCGTGCCTACCACCAAGACAAACCCTGGACTCCTATCCGACTCCCTGACCCGTGACCTGTACCAATTAGGTACGAACCCAGACTCGACACAAACGTCAAACTTACCCAGACGCGACAACAGAGGAAATACGAACCCAGAAACTTGCACAGACTCGTAAACAACCACCCTTGCCACCGCCTTTACCGCCAACGACCACCACCGACTAAACTATATATAATCATTACATGACATACTATAAAAATCATACAAAACAAGTAAGGATTAGTGACTTAACAACGATTACTTAGGTGACGAAAACTATAAAATAACTGATTCCCGTCGTTGAGGGTACCAAAGATAAATTTATAATTCCTAACCTTAACAATAGATAGTGAAAGTCAGGGTCGAACCACAAAGAGGTGGGGAATGTTTATTGTCTTAATGTTAATGTTTAAAGGTAACAAATTTGGGGGTTGATTGGTTGATTACTATATCTAAAGCAAAGATTAAAATAAAACAAGAATTAAAAGATGCGAATAAAATATAATAAAAGAGGATGCTAGGATGTTCGGGTAATAAATTGCTAAGGCAAAATAAATCCTAAGGTCAACATGTATTGCAGTCGCGTAAGGGAGTGTAACATATCTTTTTAGGTCTATGCTACCTAATAGCTCCTTTCGGCCTATGCTATTAGTTCCTAGGTCTCACAATTATTGGGTGTCAACAATAAGGGTGATTCCTAAATCCCAGGTTACATACTTTTCAGTCTTGAGTAACCTATCCGTCTTAAGGTGTAAACCAATGCCCTTCCCGTATCTTTCAATCTTGGGTAGGTCATTACTAACATCCTACAAGTCTCCTATTGGTCTCATTGCAGGATATTATAATTTATAAGAAAAGACGAAATAAGAAAACAGACGCGAGTGGTCGACCGACCGGCTACTCCAGTCGGCCGACCACGGCCTCGGTCGACCGACCGACTATTCCAGTCGGCCGACCGGGGTCCTGCTACAGGTCGGGTTTTTCGGATTTTATCTACCTATGCATATTATTCCCTACATCCTAACATATGAAAATTAGTTACTCATAACTGTTAAGACGAATATAAAATTGAGAATAAACATGAAGAACATAGTAAATAAACTAAGCATGCAAGATTCAATAAGGCTTGAGATTCTAACTTAACAATTGTAATAAAAGCAATAAGAACAATAATAAAACTAGATCAAAGAGGAATTACCACAATTGGAATTAAGGCAGAACTGAATAAACTTTATTGAATGCTTAAGAATTCTTGAATAATGCTAAAAGATGAACTAGATGGTAGAAGATGATATATGATAAAGCATATGAAAAAGCCTCCTAAAGTCTAGATTAAAGTCTAGATTAAAAGCATGATCACAAGATTAGTTTATATAGGGTAAAAACTAAGAGTTTCCTAAAAGCTAAAACTCTACTTTATTTCCGAAAATAAATCGTATGGGCTTCGTTCTGGTCGGCCGACCCGTATATCTGGTCGGTCGACCACTTCCTGCTGGGCTTCTTTTATTTCCGGCTTTTTCATGAAAATTGGACTTTATAAAAATCGGGCCTGGTCGGCCGACCCGTTTGGGTGGTCGGTCGACCGCTTCTGCACGGAAGTCTTCGGATTTCTTCTGTTTTGACTCTTGGTACTTGATTTTGACTCCAATTGACTTTCCATTTATTCCTTAATTAAGCAAAAGACTTGAGGATACGAATTTGGTGCTAAATTGCTTCTTTTCCGCATAAATCTGCAAAAGTGCATAAAAATACGAAAGTACACAATTTGTGGGAAATAAAGGCTAAAACATAGTAAATGAGCGACCAAATACGTGTAAAAATAGATGTAAAACATCATAAAATAGACACGTATCAATAACACTGAGATCAGCACCGTGTATGACATACCGGTTTTCTTGGCCAATTCGAACCACCGTACACTAGTGTATGACCACCGTGAGAGACTCCCTCTTCTTCCCTGACGTGACGGCTAGGTTTTCGTGTTTTGAGATCTGGGATTGTGTGTGTAGGGTTAGGGTAAACTTGGGCATAAATAAGGCGGCAGGAACACTGTGTAACTGAGTTTACCTAGTTCCTGTACGTGGGCTGAACTTTACACGCATATCGAGTCCCACGGCCGTGCTGTCACAGGTCCTAGGTTCGAACCCCAACAACAACACACTACTATAGTTACCCTAAGGTGGCTAAGTTCCCATTTCGAGTCCCACCTAAGTCCAAAACACCTCGCATAAAACGTGTACAAGGAAGCTTATTAAACGAACGATTTATATAAAAAGAAACTATCGTTTACCCACGACACACACCAAATGCGAGGTATTACAATACCCATATCAGATTTTGTCGTGTATAGAGGCATGGGATGTTGATTGAGTAAAAGGTAGAATACGAAATTGGTTTGGGACCCTGAATAAGTGTGCAATATGTGTTTGGGTCTTTGGTGGATTGTTAATTATGGGGTATATGTTAAGTATGTAGGCAATGTAGCTGCTTAAAATTTTAATTTGAGACTCCGATTAAATCACTTTTCTTTATTTTCTTAAAACTTCTCCTTTTCTTTTTGCTTTGAAAACCTAGTTTGGCTTCCCCTTCCTCTCCTTCATCTCTCACCACCCTTGGGACCTCGCGATGTGACACTGCTTTAGGATGAGCGTGGACGGAATATGGATGTATCAAGACAGACCTCCATCCTTTAGTAGTTGGCATACATATACCTCGCAAATTGATGTGATTGTTTAAGATGCGTTAGAGTGGTGGTTGCTCTACTAATGTTATGTGCGAGGTAGGGTTTTTTACTAAGTACTGTATGTTTAGTATCTGTTTTATGATGATTATATTATGTTGATTGTACCATTTACTGAGTTGGATGATTGAGATAATGTTGTGATATTGTATATAATATGAGGTTGATTGTGCAGCTATTGTCGGAAGATGATCTTCACCCCCATGTTCGCTCCTTATGGCTCTCGTCACAAGGAGGATGTGCACATTAATGATCTAAAGGTGGTTAAATCTCCCCGGTCCCATGCATTCCCGCGGCAACCTCTCAACTCCTGTATTTGGCAAGATTCAAGGTTTAACCCAGAATCACTGGACTAACACGGCTTGGTAAATTTGATATACTTACCTCAATAAGCAACCGAGATGATAACACTCTAATTTACTACGGAAAGGTTTTATTAAGACTCTTTGCTAAATTAAGGTGTTACAGCGTGTCTTATCTAATTTTTGTTCTAATTTACATACAAAACCCCCCAAAATAGTACATTAAAATTCCGTTGCAAAATAACGCTCTAAAATTCGTGATAACTTAACCTAGTTTTTCATCAAAATGTCGGATATATAATCATTTTTTTATCTTATTACATGTCCACGGAGTATACATTCCTTCATTCGAATAAAATCTAAAATTGTTGCAGGGAAAAAACTATATATACGAAAATGATAAAATCCATAGTTGTCAATGTACAAGATAAGACAATTGTTATAACTAGTATCCCTAGGCTTGCTCTACCGATAGCAACGGCCACCAGACACCCCTTTTGACTCTCTCTTTGCCCCCACGAATCGTTAGATGAGCCTAAAACACGGACTTAAAAAAGAAAAACTAAATAAACGATAATAAGAAGCCCAACCAATAAAGCACCAACGATGAAAATCCACTTATAATGAGGAGATAGAAATGAGGGTGCACCATCACGATTGGGGTGAGATGGACATGCTTCCAAATTTCCGATGGTCCTATCTTGAATATCTCCCAGTTCTCCTTTATCTACTAATCTTAATATTCCATTTGATACGTCCTCTACTATACCCGATCCTTTGCTAAACGCCTGCATATAACAAATAAATTTGCTTAAATAGTTCAATTTGTCGATAATAACAAAATAATTAACATTGGCCGTCCGTAGGACGCTTATTCATTGAGGTTCTCAGAATCAAAGCCCAATACCAGGCCGACCTCACAAACTAATAAATTGAAATGTTAAATATCAGGGTAGTGTGACCGAGTGTCAAGGGTTCAAATCCGAACAACCTTAAAACCTCTCAAATCTTAAGTTTTAGTTGAGATGGTTCCTCTATGATCCATCACAAATCACAATACACCAAGCCTAGTTTTAAAAAAAAATTAAGATTTTTTTGTTCCACTTTTGTATTTGATCATCATTACTTTACTCGATAGAAGGATTATTTTAAAATTTCATCACTCACATCATCACATCATCATTTCTTTTTAAAATTTCGATAGAGAATCCGTTCTCCAATTTAACCCTTTTCAAATCAAACCCAAATGGATCATTTATTTCCTTTGTTTTTGTATAAAACCCAAAAATAAGGTTGGTTGAGAAGAAAGAGAGACATACAAAGCCAAATCCAGTAGCATGAAGATTAATAGTAGGAACCATGGTAAAATTATCACAATATTTAGCTTGTAAAAGCTTGAGTTGAGGAGCATCTGCAACAATGGCATCCACACCGCCATTCGAAGTTCCTTTGGATAACATATCAACCATTTCTTCTTCGGATTTAAGGCTTAATAATTTGGACGACGTAAATCCCTTATAAATCAATAAGTCGTATATGAATGATTTTTCTCTATAACCAACATTTGATCCTTTCCTTATTAGTTGGTTTAGGTTCTTAGCAGTGCCACTACCACGTTCTGATGTATTATTTGATGATGTTTGGCTGATTACATAACATGAAACTAATGTAAACAATATCAAGAAGAATATTGTTATCAACAATCTTGTTTGTATTTCTGACCTCAATGCTTTATCTCCTGCACCATAACACGATTATTATTCAATAAACCCTCTATTTCAACGAATATGTATATCGATTTCAAATAAAAAACAGGTCAAAGAGATAGATGAATATGTCCGCACTAAGAAAAATTAATTAAGTCTATCGGATGAGATCACAAGTTTTTTTTTTCACTTAAAGGATTATGCAACCTATAACCATGATGAATTTCATTGAATTTATTTATATTTTTGTTGAGCTCTTAAACTATTTTGAGTTATATTTTAAATTTTTATATTAAAATTAAACTATAGTTGAATTTATATGTGTTATGTTTTAGTTGTATAATAATTTTCTAAGTTTAGTATTTTGTAAAAAAATTCATAAACTTTATAATATAGCTCATATTCTTTCCACTACTAAAGATCAAAATTTCTATTGAAAAGCTCAAAATCTGTATCTGTATAGTTAATTATATATACATCTGGTGGTATAATCCATTCATTGATTTTTGTTTTTGCTAATTTATATTCATTTTGCTATTGTGTTATTTATCCTATTCAATCCATTTTAGGTTTAATTAACTAAAACGAGTAAAACCGTCTTAAACAAAATAAATTATTGGGATAATAGGTAGTTTATGATGGTCTAATGTAACTATGAGCAGAGATAGTACCTTGACATATATTAAAAACTAAAATGATCGAAATTAAGAAGAGGACGAAGATGATTAACTTACTCCACACATCGTCCTTTCGTCCCGAACATCTTGCATATGTACTAATTGCTCCGACAATGAAGACAATGAAGCCTAACACAAATGCTGTGATTAAGAATGCATATGTAATTCCTCTCAAAGAATAACCATCATCATCTTTGGTTGTTGATTGTTGTTTTATGGGAACCAACATTGTTATTGATGTATCCATGTATGGCATTGTAAAATCTACCCACCGCGTCCGAGAAAATAGGATGGATATTTCACCTACTGCACCGTCGTACTCCTGGTAAACATGGTTTATTTACAAAGAAAATATAAATTCATTATACCAAAAATTGACACAAATAATCTTAAATTTACATTTTCTGCTCAAAATAATTTCAACTTCAAATAAAGTTAGCTATAACAATGTTTTTAGTGTAAAGGCACTATGAGGACAAATGTGTTGACGACCGAATTAAACTAAGTCTCATGATTTGACCAACTAAACTAATGTATATTTTTAAAATTATTTACTACTCATTATATAGATCAATATTAGTGTAAACCGACCTTATCAAAGACGGCTTGAAGCATGTCGTCGAAAGAGCCCTTCATAGTTCCATCGGGATTTTGGAATAGCACAAATTCGAAAGGAATCGGAGAAGGAAGTGATTTCATAACTGCATTAAACACTTCAATAGCAAAACCACTATAATTGTTATCACCCGTCACCAAATTTCGATTAATCGATACAAAATCATTAAATTGACGAACTGGAATCGCAATCTTTAACGTTGATGGTGTACTTGTGACATTGCCTTGACTCCACGCTAACTTTGATATCAACCCTAATATTAAAATTAATATTTGGACTATAATTAGTTTCTTCATTTTTGGACGTTTGAATTTTGAGGCAATTGAGAGAAATTAATAATGCTTAGTTTGTTTGATTTATTTTTTATAGACATTAAAACAAGCAACTTTTATTTAATAGTTAATGATTGGGATTTTTGGAGTATAATAATGACACTACTACATAAAATAGACTTGTTCCTTTTCTAGATGCTCCGTTGAACCAATTATCTTGACTTGCTTGTTACTATATTAGAGCATTGACTTTTTTCATATGATGGTTTATTAACATGTGTTTTAAGGATACACGTTAATAAATCGAGTATGGAAAAATTCATAAGATATTCTCACTAATTAATGTAAAACTAACTTTATACTTGAATTTATCATGAGAATATCTTATAAATCTTTCCATATTCGATCTATTAACGTGAAGGTACACATTAGAAAAACTGTTTTTTTAATATCACTACATGCAATTATGAAGTTACTTCATTATTGTATGATATTAACTTTGTGAGTCGTGAACAAATGAGAAATTGAGATATTCCGTTATTGTATAGGGTGTCTATATAACTGTCTAACTTGAATAATCTAATTTAATAATTGTCTAACTTGAATCTCATCTTGTATGATTTTGGCTCAACTCAAGTGCACATACTCTATCCGAGTTAAAAAAAAAAAAAGATTATTTGTCTAATATGGACTTAAATAAAATCAAATGAAATCAAAAATTTGTCCAGAAGAATTAAGTGAAGAGATCTATTATTTCTTAACCGAAACTCATTCGATTAGGCTACGATGTTAAAAGTAATTTATTTTTTTAAACTCGTCATTAATTAAACAGCTTACGTGTCACGGTTTACTTGTATAAGAATTATAATAACCAATTGAGCAACTTGACAAAAGAAGTATCAGTGTGGTCGTATAGTCGTATGTGCATGGTTAGGCCGGAAGTAGCGCGTCAACGGTCTATGCGTAGTTACGTACACCGTACACTCTCCGGTCATCACTTTTAAAGACTTGTTCTCACGATACAAAGTACCTGTTTTAAACCAATGCATGTGATTTGTTTGTACAAGCTAAAGGTTGCTATTTGTATTGTTCTGTTACAATTATAACAAACTATACCAATACCCTAACTAACTTTTTAAACAACTTTAACTAATTTAAATTACAAGGTCAAAGTCAATTAGCTACAGATATCTTCGTAGAAAATCACTTGATTTCGGTAGTTAATTACAAATAGAGACGAAATTTTCGACAGAATATGATTCGTAGCTAATAGTTTTGTCGCTAAATTTGCTACGGAATTGGCTACTAAATTTAGCTACCAAATGTGAATAAGTAGCTACTTTTGCGACAAAAATAGAGATCAAAGTAAAAATAGCTACGTTAGAGACCACAAATTGTATCGTAGCTAAACTAGTTATCGACCTACTTAGATACCAATTTAGTTGTTTTTGAATTAGCGACCTACGTATTAGTATCTAAATTGACTAAGACATAATACCTATATGCGACAAGACCATAACTAGGCCCCTTCACTCGATGTGTGACATGGCACTGGGACCGCCACTCACCGAACATGCATATATCTCCAGGCACCACCTCTTATAGATACATTGTAGAGCTGATCATAAGCCAGGCTTGATAAGGCTTGGACCGGGCTAACATGTTAGAAACAACCCATGCATTGGGGTCGGGCCGAGCCAAGTCAATGGCCTGTTTATTTAGCCCAAATTCAACCTTTGCGGACTCAAACGAGCCCTTGGACTAGATCATGTTTTTGGTCTTGCTGTTTTTTAACCAAGTGCTCTAAACTATTTGCTTTACTATAAAAAGAGTACAAGTTTTACTTTTCTGATTTCCCAAAACACAATTTCAGATTTTTTGGAAAAGTAGATTGCTAAATCTCAAAAGCTTACTTTTCTCTTTTATCCATTGGAAAATAGCCGCTTGACAATTACAACTCTTTGCTTCTATAAAAGGAGTACTCCTACTTCATTCATTGCTAAGACTTTTTCTGAAAATTTATTTCGTTTTGCAAAAATCTCTTTCTAAAGAACAAAGCTTTTAATGGTTTTGCAAAATAATCTAAGTCTTCAAGTGTAACAATCTTGTTATGTTCGGTGACTAAGTTGTTCTTCTTCAATTCATTTATGAATCAGTCCGAGGAAAGCTTGAGCTTGTAAAACATTCTAGAACAAATCTTTTAATTGTTTTGCAAAATAATCTAAGTCTTCAAGTGTAACAATTTAGTTATGTTGGTTAATAAGTTGTTCCTCTTCAATTCATTTATGAATCAGTCCGAGGAAAGCTTGAACTTGTGAAACATTCTAGTTTGTAAGTCGAGTTTCTTAGACATAGTGGTCTTAGAACTCTTGTCGCAACAGGAGTAGGTTGTTGGTTCTTGTGTTGTACGGGTTTTAAGTTTTTGGAGTAGACTATTTAAATATTTAATAAAAGAAGTTTGGATGTAGGCCCGGCCTTAGAGTGTTGGTCGAACCAATTCAAAAACCGTCGCGTTAATATTCTTGTTGTTTTATTTTTAAGTTTTATTCTTCGTTATCTTTCTTTGTTGAAAATAATGGTTCCAAGAACTGTTACTTTCGTTTTGTAGCTATACTTCACTCGATAGACGAATTCGTAACATTCAGTTCAACCGTAGCTTTCCTCTTTCTTTCAATCAATCTTTATCAGTTGTTCATCACGTTCTCTCTTAATCAAAGTTTTAGTTTGTGATATTGTCAAGTTGGTCTGTTGCTCAGATCACAACATTTGCAAAGTTAACAAGTAACAGTTTGCATTACCGTTGTCTTGTTTAAGTTGAACCAACACGTCTTTAAAGCTCAATATTAAAGAGGTATTGTGTCTTACTCAATAAATCATTCATGTGAACTTGCTTAAATCAATTAAGTATACTTAAAATTTTAAATAGTACCTAATTCACCCCTCCCCTCTTAGGTACTTGGGATCCAAACCCTTCACATTTTATTGAACTAAAGATATTAGGATTAATTGATAGAAATACTCTGAACTATGAGTGAACTGCTCAAAATACTCTAAACTTTATTTTAACTACCAATATAACCAACTAATGCTCTCATTTGTTTTGAATAGAATTTGTTGTTTTGTTAACTTATCGTAACAGGTTTTAATGGTGTGATTATGTGAATAGATTAACATAGAAGTAAAAAGAGAAAGACGAGTTAATGAAGGGATAGAAATTTCTTCACTTATTTAGCATGTAGCAGGTCATATATTATAATAAAAGAGAATAAGAGTATTAGTTGGTTATATTGATAGTTAAAATATAGTTTTGAATATTTATTAATACTTAAAGATAAAACAAATAAGCTCAATTAAAGGGGTCGTTTGGTTACCCACTAAAAAACGTAGGAATTTAAATTCACGTGAATTGCATAATTGACCTCTTGTTTGGTTACCCCAATTTACAATTTGTAATTCCCGTGAATTGCAATTCCTTCATAATGGAGGAAGTGGCTTACCTAGGCCCCCCTAGGTAAGTAATGCCTACATGAATTTCACTTCCTACAAGGCAACCAAACAATATTTTCTAATTCACGTTAATTTTAAAATCATGTGTTTTACGACTTCCTAAGCAATACAAATTCCAACATGCAACCAAACCACTGCTTAGTTTTAATGCCAAAAAAGTTAAGATATGATCCAATTTTTTTTACAAATTTTTTTAAAAAAATTACGCTTAACGTCAATTAAATTTGATATGAATGTATACGCTCTTATACAACTACTTCTCTAATCCTTCTTTTAAGCCGTTGAAGGACATTTTATGAAACTGACGGTTGCTTTTATTTGTGGCAAGGCCCCAATGTTACGTTGCTAACGAATTGCCTGTCACAATCACACACAAAATTATCGCAAATATTAGAGTTTGGGCAGGCACTCCGGCTTCTAAAACTGATTTTTTTGGGTGACAAGGAAACCCGCAACTGCTATCTTCGGCGTGCACTAATTAAACCTTCAGGTATATATATGAGGATAGCCTGCAAACCACGTATATCAGGTAAATCAGCCGAGGGTGACATGTTCGAAGTCTACAATAAATGTACTCGGGCCAAAAATGCTCCACAAGATTTTGCTCTTTGGAGACTTGAGCCCGGGTCTCCTAAAAATTCCATCCATGTTTTAACCACTAAACTCCATCCTTACTAGCTAAATTTTGTGCAAATGTCAAATGGTTCGTGCGACGGAGTACACGTGGCAACTTTGTACAATAATTCGTCCGTAGCAGTTAGATATAGAAAAACATGTTGGAAGAATGGGTGCCTCCAAGTGGGGCCCACATGCATTAAATAAGATGAAGAAAAAAGGTTTGCTGGGAGTAGCACGCATAGGACGGTGTATGTGCATAAGACGGTAGTGTACAAGTTTTTCAAAGTATGCATGCTCAGTTGCAAAATGTGCAGTGTCATGGAGTACTATAAATACCAAGCTCTGGTGCATTGCAAAATCATCCCACATCCACATCCCAACAAACACATAAACTAGTAAGTGATAAATAAAGTCACTTACTAAGAGTGTGAGAGAAAAATACAGAGAGTTTGAGAGTTAGTGTGGTACTGCTCAAATAATCCAGTCCGTACGGTATCCAGTCGGAAAGGCGTAAAATCTCCGACTGAGTCCCACACGTTTAGAATATTATTTCTGAGGGTCCGGGTGTTTATCCGGGTAGCCAGAATAATATTTGTAATCTCCTAGTTGGTACTAGGAAAGACGTTGTGTTCCTATTATTTTCCTTATAGTGGAGATATTAAGTGGCCTAAGGGTCCCGTGGTTTTTACCCTTATTCAAAGGGGTTTTCCACGTACAAATCGGCGTGTCTATATTCTCTATTTTGTTGAAGTATTTTTTTCGTCTTGCCCATTTTACAATTACACTCCTATAAGAGGGTAATAGGTCCACGCTTCCGCTCAATATTTACACCTATTACCCAACAGAGTGGTATCAGAGCTCTGGTTGCTCTCGGTATACTTGGTGTAATTTTTTAAAATGGAGGATACCGTCACAATTAGTGGCATGATAAAATTAACGGCAACCAATTATCCAATATGGAAGCCAAGAAGGAAGGATATTCTTTATTGTAAAGACATGTACCATGTCGTCGCATCTTCGACGAAACCCGCTGATAAAACGGAAGATGCGTGAAATACATTAAATCGAAAGGTTGTCGGATTGATCCGTCAATTTATCGATCAGAGTGTTTTTCAGCATGTAGCCAGCGATACTGTGGCTAATACACTCTGGAATAGATTGGAGTCCATGTACGAACGCAAGACGACTCTTAACAAAGCCTCTCTAGTTAGACGACTAGTGAGACATGAGTACAAAGACGGTCGTAGCATGGTGGAGCACCTCAATGACTACCAGGGCTTGTTAAATTAGATAACAAGCATGAAGATAAGTCTAGCAGATGAAGTTCGGGCACTATTACTTCTCAGCTCCCTCCCGGATAGTTTAGAAACGCTCGTGGAGTCCTTAAGCAACTCTGTTCCAGAAGGAAAGCTCACAATGACAATTGTGAAAGATAGCTTGCTCAATGAAGAAGCTAGAAGAAAAGAATTCGGTACTTCAAGCTTTGTGGAAGTCCATGTTGCAGAAACCTCTCGTGGAAGAGGTAAAAGTAAGGCTCGCAAAAACGCGACCAATCCAGGGGGAGATCGAAGGCCAGAAAAGAAGTTACTTGCTACTATTGCGAGAAGCCGGGCCACAAGCAGAATGAATGTCGGTTAAGGAAACGTGATCTAGCAAACGGAAAGTCTCGCAACGGTGATCACGAAAGCCAAGGTGAAACCAGTGCCGTAGCTGCCAGTGCTGAAGTATTTTTCATAGGTGACGATGGTTACCTAAATATGGCATGTGAGGATAGTATGTGGGTTGTTGACTCTGGCGCGTCATACCACATCACCTCAAATGTAGACTTCTTCTCTTCTTATACTGTCAGAAATTATGGTAGCGTAAGAATGGGAAATGATGGTTCCTCCAAAATCATTGGTATTGGAGATGTCTATTTGCAAACCAACACTGGGCATAAACTGGTCCTGAAGGATGTTCGACATGTTCCTGACATTCGGTTAAACTTAATGTCAGCCGGAATGTTAGACGACGAAGGTTATTGCAGCCAACTCAGTGATGACAAGTGGAAGTTGACTAAAGGCTCTATGATCGTGGCGCGAGGAAAGAAGCAGAGAACACTTTATATGACTCAAGCGAAAGTGAGTACGTCATGAAGAGGCAAACATTGTTGCAGCAGATGCCTCTACCGAGCTTTGACACAAAAGCTCGGGCATATGAGCGAGAAGGGCCTACAGATCCTCGCTCCTAAGCAAATCCTCCCTGAAGTGAAAGGTGTGCCCCTAAAACCCTGTGTTGATTGTTTGGCTGGGAAACAACATAGGGTGGCATTTCAAAGAACGCCTCGGAAAAGGCGTAGCCACGTGTTGGATTTAGTCCATACGGATGTCTGTTCCATAACAGAGAAGTCACATGACGGTGCATTGTATTTCGTGACTTTCATTGATGATCATTCTAGGAAAATCTGGGCTTCTGCTTTGGCGAACAAGTCCCAAGTACTAGAATCATTCAAGGTGTTCCATGCTAAAGTTGAGAGAGAAACTGGCATGAAGTTGAAGAGCGTTACAGCAGATAACGGCGGTGAGTATCGGGGTCCGTTTGAAGAGTATTGTCGAGACCATGGAATTAGGCTCGAGAAAACGGTTCCCAAGACACCACAACAAAATGGTGTGGCAGAGAGAATGAACAGGACAATCGGAGAAAGGATTCGGTCCATGCTCTCTCACGCGAAGCTTCCAAAAACGTTTTGGAAAGAAGCACTAAGGACAGCTGTCTACCTGATTAACCGATCTCCCTCAGTTCCTCTGGATGGTTAAATCGATCTTAGAGAGAGTCTGGACAAGAAAAGATATTTCCTACAAGAACTTGAGAGTCTTCGGATGCCGAGCGTTTGCTCATATTTCGAGAGATGAAAGAGCCAAGCTTGACAGCAAGACGAAGCAATGCATCTTCGTTGTTTATGGGGAAGATGAGTTCGGTTATCGTATGTGGGACCCGGTAGACAAGAAGATCTTCAGAAGTAGAGTTGTGGTATTCTTCGAAGATCAGACGATAGAAGACTTTGAGAAGCCAAAGAAACCAAAGTCTGACCCCATGAGCCCAGCTGATATGGACCCAAAAGCTCCTGAAGGGAATGATGATCATGGGGGAGAAGATCTCGATAATGATTTTGACGGTGATGGACCAGAGCCACTACAAGATCAAGTGATTCAACAGCCTCAACAACAACCTCAAGAAGTGAGGAGATCTGATAGGCATCGAATGCCAAACTCCCTCCTTTCACCTGATATATGGGCATTGCTTAGTGACGGGGGAGAGCCAGAGTCTTATAAAGAGGCTATTGCGGATGTTCACCAGAAAGAGGGGAAAATAGCCATGCAAGAGCAGATCAAATCCTTGCATGAGAACCACACATATGATCTGGTAGAATTGCCAAAAGGCAGGAAAGCACTCAAAAATAAATGGGTGTTTAAGTTGAAGACTGAAGAGAATAGCTCGCAACCAAGGTACAAGGCAAGGCTGATTGTGAAAGGGTTCAGTCAAAAGAAGGGAATAGATTTCGATGAAATCTTTTCTCCGGTCGTGAAAATGTCTTCGATCCGAGTTGTGCTTGGCATGGCCGCAAGCATGGATATGGAGGTTGAACAACTCGACGTAAAGACAACCTTCCTACATGGTGATTTGGAAGAAGAAATTTTCGTGGAGCTACCCGAGGGGTTTATGGAGAAGGGAAATGAACACTTAGTGTGTCGGTTGAACAAGAGCTTGTACGGTCTAAAACAAGCTCCACGACAGTGGTATAAGAAATTTGAATCCTTCATGATAGATCATGGCTATCAGAAGACGACTGCGGACCACTGTGTATTTGTAAAGAAGTTTTCCGACGGGGATTATATTATCCTTCTGTTATATGTTGACGATATGTTGATCGTTGGTCGTGATACTACGAAGATCGCTAATTTGAAAAGGGCGATGACCAGGTATTTTGCTATGAAGGACTTGGGTCCTGCAAAACAAATCCTTGGAATGAAAATCACTCGTGATAGGAAAAATAAGAAAATATGGTTGTCATAAGAGAGATATATTGAGAAGCTGTTAGAGAGGTTTAATATGCATAAGCCAAAGCCAGTAAGTTCTCCACTAGGTGGTCATTTCAAGTTGAGCTCTCGACAATGTCCTGAAAATGAGGCCGATGAACAAGAGATGCAGAAAGTTCCTTATGCATCTGCAGTTGGAAGTCTTATGTATGCGATGGTGTGCACAAGACCAGACATAGCTTATGCAGTTGGTGTCGTTAGCCGGTTCCTCTCAAAATCAGGAAAAGCGCACTGGGAAGCAGTCAAATGGATTCTCAGGTATTTCCGCGGTACCTCTAAGACGTGTTTATGTTTTGGTCAAGGCGACCATGTGCTAGATGGATATATAGATGTCGATCTAGCTGGAGATCCAGACTCCCGAAAATCAACGTCGGGATATCTGATGACTTATGCAGGGGAGCAGTATCATGGCAATCCAGGTTACAAAAGTGTGTAGCTTTGTCTACTACAGAGGTGGAGTACATTGCAGTAACTGAAGCTTGTAAGGAACTTTTGTGGATGAAAAAGTTCTTACAAGAATTAGGTCAAGTACAGGAGAAGTACCGACTATATTGTGATAGTCAGAGTGCAATTCATCTCGCAAAGAATCCCACCTTCCATTCAAGGTCCAAGCATATAGATGTCAGATATCATTGGATCCGAGATGTGTTAGATTCCAATCTCCTAGAGCTCGAGAAAATCTATACCGACAATAATGGGTCGGATATGATGACGAAGACGCTACCCATAGAGAAGCTCGATGTGTATCGAAAGAAAGCGGGTATGGCGGTGTCCTCACCTGGTCGGGAGGGGGAGAATTGTTGGGATAATGGGTCCCTCCAAGTGGGGCCCACATGCATTAAATAAGATGAAGAAAAAAGGTTTGCTGGGAGTAGCATGCATAGGACGGTAGTGTACAAGTTTTTCAAAGTATGCATGCTCAGTTGCAAAATGTGCAGTGTCATGAAGTACTATAAATACCAAGCTCTGGTGCATTGCAAAATCATCCAACATCCACATCCCAGCAAACACATAAACTAGTAAGTGATAAATAAAGTCACTTACTAACAGCGTGAGAGAAAAATACAGAGAGTTTGAGAGTTAGTGTAGTACTGCTCAAATAATCCAGTCCGTACGGTATCCAGTCGAAAAGGCGTAAAATCTCCGACTGAGTCCCACACGTTTAGAATATTATTTCTGAGGGTCCGAGTGTTTATCCGGGTAGCCAGAATAATATTTGTAATCTCCTAGTTGGTACAAGAAAAGACGTTGTGTTCCCATTATTTTGCTTATAGTGGAGATATTAAGTGGCCTAAGGGTTCCGTGGTTTTTACCCTTATTCAAAGGGGTTTTCCACGTACAAATCGGCGTGTCTATATTCTCTATTTTGTTGACGTATTTTTTTTCGTCTTGCCCATTATTTTACAATTACACTCCTATAAAAGGGTAATAGGTCCACGCTTCTGCTCAATATTTACACGTATTACCCAACAAAACAAAGATTAGTAGAAATGTAATTACGTATTCTCAAATTTCAATTCAGTTGGTGTTACACTCTTACAATCGTACTCCATAACCATTGATTTAAGGGGTCTCTAACATCGAAGTTAAACAATTTCAATCAGAAGAGAAAAATAAAAGAGAGAATTATAAGAAGGGCGATTAATAAAGCAGCAACAATTAAAATCCACTTATAATTTGGAGATATAACTGATGAAGCATCATCATCATTGTTGTTGTGAGGGCTAATTGCACATGCTTCATAATTTCCAATCGTTCTATCTTGAATCTTTGCTAAACCTCCATAATCTATTAATCTCAATATTCCTTTTGATACATCTTCCAGTAATTCTGAATGATCCGTACCGAAAGCCTACATCATCAAATTAACTTAATTACGATTATTACATTATAGTCAATCCAATTTTGTTTACACTAATAATATTGTACCGTTTCAAAAAAGAGGCTTCATCCGTTTCAGTAAATTAGTTACGCAATTCTTTGCATTTGAAGGTAGATTTGGTGAACGGGTTAACTGGGTCGGGTTTCAATTAGGTCAGTTCAGCCTGGGTAAGTTTTTGGTTTGCATGTGTTCGGGAAGGGCAACTAATTTCGAGCTTGGCTCAATCTTAATTTTTTGGGTGTTCACCAACAGCTAGGACAAGCCCCTTCGAGATATTAGGAATATTAATAATAGTTGGGTGTCAACCATCAGAGCTAGTGTGACCAAAGGTCACGGGTTCGAATCCTGGCAACCTCAAAACCCCTCAAAAACTCAGCACACGGTATGAGGGCCTGTGCAAACTCAAGCCCAATGGGCATTCAAGTGACGGAGTCTATTAGAAATATTAATAATAGTTGGGCCTTAACCATCAGCTTAAGGTTTTGGTTGAGACGGTTTCATCTATCACGAGGTACCTTTAATGAATAAAACCCTACCGAGTTTGTGTCTTTCATTTGCAAAATATATTTATATCCGTATACAATAATAAGTAACCAGGACGGATTATATTGAGCCGGGTTAACTGGGATTCGGGTCAAGCTCAGGTCTTAAATTCGGATCTCGGATCGGTTATTTAGGCTGGGTTAATTTTGTGAGAATGCCAAGTATAGTAAGAGGTTGATTGAGAAAGAGAGACATACAAAACCAAATCCGGTAGTATGAAGAGTTGTTATAGGAACAGTGGTGAAGTTTCCACAATGTTTAGCAAGTAGAAGCTTGAGTTGAGGAGCATTTGCAACAATGGCATCGACACCGCCTTTGGAAGTTCCTAAATACAACTTGTCCGCCATATCTTGTTCAGATTTCAGGCTTATTAGTTTGGATTCATCAAAACCCTTTAGAAGCAATAGGTTGTAGATGAAGGATCCTTCTCGATAACCAACATTTGAGCCTTTCCTCATTAGTTGTGTTAGGTTCTTAATTGCAGGACTCCCTCGTTGAGGCGAGTTTAAGGATGTTTGGCTAATTATGTAACATGCTATTGGTGTTAGTATTATCAAGAAGAATGTTGTCATCATTAGCCTTGTTTGTATTACTGATCCAAATGTTTTATCTCCTGCAATGTGCGATACAGAACAAATTAAACCCACATTATAAACGACTTTTATCAAGTAGAAGTATTTAAAATTAACTAACTTTATAATTTTGCTAAAAAAGTTGAGCCCTGTAATGAATTGATGAGCATATATAAGTATATAACCAAGCAAAACTAGACCCGACCTAACTAGTCCATAAAATATCATAATTACCCGACCCCATCCTAAATGAGCTTGATAATGACCTAAGCATTGACTCAACTAACCTGCCTTATAAGCGACCTGACCCGATAAAACCCAAAGACGAGACAACTTGACACTAGTGCAAACATACCTGAAACCTAAGGTTGAGCAAAAAAAGGTATACCGTACCGGTTTTTCGATCCGGAGCGAGAACCGGTTTTTAAATTTTTTCATTTCCTGACACCGGTACCGTACCGATTTAATTCGGTATATCACTTTATTTTAAAATTGAAAACCGCATCCGGAAAATCGGATAAATCGCACCGATTTGTCGCCGGTTTCAATAAGTCTGTTGTTTGCATGTTTTCCTCTTAAAAGCTCATGTCTTAGTTTTTCAAAACTAAATTTACTTAACTAAACTGATTCGGAAGAGGAGGAGATGAAAGACGTGTTGTGTGTTTACTCTTTACAGGATTTTAGGTTTTTTGGGTTTTCGTTTTTAGATCGTAAATGTTAGATTTTTGGATGTGCTTGATATGACATTTTCTGAATAAAAATTTTGTATTTTTTGAAAATGTTCATATATTTTTGTTGCATGATAAGGCACATAAGATACCACCAAACTTTTAGATTGCCTAGTCACACAGGTAATCGCCTTGACACTTGTTTAGTGGGCAAGATAAGACTGAGTCGCGTTAACACTTATTGAGTGTCGAATATTATTTTTGTGCATGAGTTGTATGAAAAAATATTGACTCATTATATAATCGCCTTAGTAAGTCTAAGATGAGACTTTTGTAGTCAAAGTGTGAAAAGACACCCTATTTTGATACTAAAGTTTTGAACCGAATTACAAGTGTCGGATTGGATATTTAGCATATCAATCTAGTACCTTGAGGTTTGATACTTGTGTAGTATCTATGCTTATGATTCGCAAGACATAGAAGCGTGATATGTCCATCATAGTGGGAGCTATGTTGTGACACATATATCATATTATGTGTGTTTTGTCGACCGTAAGAGCTGACGGATGATTCCCTAGTCTGTTGTTGTGTGAACCCCTTTTCGGACTTGTGTGTCCTATTTGTTACAGAGCCCTTTGACTTGGAGATGTGAGATGAAATTGAAATTTGATGTTGCTACTTTAGCATAATTTTGAAGAATCATAAAATTGTTGGTTCAACAAGTCATGTTAGGAAAGCAATCAAATTAAGATGGATTTTCATTAGTGCCTAAGGAATTGTCAATTCAACTACACCATGTTTAGCCCGGCCGGCGGTTATATTATGTATATAACTATGAGACATGTCATAGCATAAAGGGATAGTGTATGTTGCGGTGTTGTTTGAGTGATCTGGGGAATCGTTATTGTGAAAGTGTTATGTTATTTTGATGGAGGCTTAATATAACACTACTTGTTACGTATTTGCATTGGTCGCACGCCTCATTTTCCTGTAAGAGACGTGGTTGATAGTTCTTATTAAGTTGTGATTTGATGAACTTGGTTGTGTGGCCAAGTGGGAGTTTCTAACTTGGATGTTGTGGCCGAGTGGGAGTATTGAAATTCAAGCATTAAACGGTCACATTAGTTGCGGCTGTTATATTATCTTTGTGATAATGACACAAATTAAGAGTGATGTTAATGAGCCATTAAGTCGGTCTTAATGCACATTATTCACTTCATTCCTCCTCTTGTAACTATTCTTTTAGAGTAGTACAAATACTATTGGCTATATCCGGTGACTCTAGTAGCCACCAGTATCGTTCTCGGTTTGGGTTTCGTGGACAGAAAGCGGCACATCGATCATCGTAGCTATTAAGGTACGAATATTTTCTAACAGTACAAATTTTAGCAACTTTTATTAAAACGGTTTAAAAATCGGGTTTCGATTTTGGATTATTGAGAACCGTATCCGCTCCGGTTCAGCACTAAAAAATCGGTTCGGATACCAGTTCCGAAAAAACCGAATTTCCGGATTTCGTTTTACGGTATTCAGTTCAGATTCTTAAATTCGGATAGACTTTTTTTTTTCTCAACCCTACGCAAAACCTACTTAAACATGACCCGGCCTGAGTAACATTTGGCCATTGCTGAGGATATAAAAGGAAATGAAGATAAATAAGAAGATGAAGAAGGTACACTTACTGGACGGCCTATTCTCATTTTTTCTGAAATGTCTGGAGAATATAAGGCAAGCATATACGGTGGCAGCAATGAAGGCTATGAAGCCTATCACAAATGCAGCAATAAGACATGCATAAGTAATTCCTATCAATGAAAATCCTGCAGCTGTGATTGTAGGAGTTTCCTTTACTATCGGAACCAACATTGTTATTGTAGCTTCGATATACGGCATTGTGAAATCCACCCACGTTGTCCGATAATGCAAAATTGATATTTCGCCTACCGCCCCAGCATATTCCTGATGCAAATAAAAATAACAGTCGGTCTCTCTTAAGATACATATATCCGTCTGAAAATAAATACAGATTAAGTAGAGTATGCAATTGAATTGGGTTCGGTTTATGTTACTATAGGAAATTTTTGAACAATTTGGTTGGAATTTATTTGTACAACGAATTTGGTTAATTGGTTAGACTTGATCAACATAGGTTTTGACTTTTGAGTTACATTTGGGTTACACAATTTTTTTTTTTTTTTTTTTTTTTTTGACAGCTGGGTTACACAATTTGGGTCTCGTAACCCTAGTAGCATTAACCTATCATGGGTGACTCAACTTAAACCTCAAACCTCAATAGTCAATATAATACAAATAGAAATTCTTGGATACACCCGTGTACCACGTCATCGTACAGACATACATCATACCCAATGAGAATATTAGGATTGAATAAATTATTCATTAACAATAAAATATAATTTTTTAAAATAAAAATTTGGTTAGGGTGTATGATATTTTTGACTTTATCAATTATCGGGTCTAAAAATAAGTGACATACATGAATATTACTCCCTTCTTAAATTGATTTTTCGTATTACTTCTTAGACGTCGTAATTCAATTTTTTTACTATAAATAAGTAGAAATTTACTGATGATTATGATGTAAGAATAATATCAAGATATTTGCATTTGATACAAATAAACTCTTTCAGAAATATTAATTTGCAGCCCAAAAATAATAATACATACAAATGTTGAAAATCATATGGTCAAACACTACCACCTGAAAACCGCGCGAAAACATCATGGAGGGGAGGGAGAGGGAGTACTAGTTAAGTACTCCGTGGTTAGAAGTAGACCTGGCAAAACATGTCAATTGGGTCGGGTCATTTCGGATTCCTGCTCAATTTTGAGGGACCTGTTATCTAGGAAACACCAAAACGGACACGGACACGGACACGGACACGGACACGGACACGGACACGGACACGGACACGGACACGGACACGGACACGGGACACGGTATCCTATGAAATTTAGGACACGGGACACGACATTTAAATATAATAAAATTTATATTTTATGGTTGTAAATAACGTATAATTTTATTTTTATCATGTATTTGAAGGTAAATCAAAACAAGTAAATGTACAATTCGACATTTACTATAATTAATTCTCATTTTTCCACCCAAACTCATCTCTTAATCGATCTTTTTTAAAATTTCATTCCTCGTCCAAACTATAATATGTTTAGCCATTGTCAAACGAGTGTCGGACACGGGACGGCTAATTAGGAGAAGTGTCGTGCTACCTAGTCTGTTGTTGCGTGTTGGGTATTTAATTAGGTCGGAGTAATTTTGAGACGGATTTCTTTCGAGTTAATGGCTAAGCACTTTATTTAGTACTATTTTGATTAAGAAATAGTATCATTTTGCAAATTTAACTACTTCCTCCATTTTTATATAATGTACCCATTTTATTAAAATACTACACTCATATATTCAACAAATGGGAACATTATATAAAAACGGAGGATAGTATTTATTAGGGACGGTCTTTGTAAGTTGTAACCAATGAAACTTTATTTTGAAATATATATAATACATACGACTTAATAGTTGTCGTTTTGGGTCACTTCAAGTCATTTGGGATCGGTTCAATTATGAGGTCGGGTCTTTCCGGGTTGGGTCACCTCAAGTCAGGTCAACATTGGTCAGACAATGTTTGAATGTTCGTGTTGTCGGGTTTGGGTCGAGTCAAGTAAATTCCGGTTTTGGATCATATTCCGGTCAAGTAAGTTGGGGTTATTTTCGGGTCTCGGTTCAGCCTTTTGAACTCGGATCATTCGAGACTGACCCATTTTGCTAGGTTTAGTTAGAAGCAGTAGTTACCTTATTAAAGACGGCTTCAAGCATAGTGTCAAAGGTGCCATTCATAGTACCATCGGGTTTTTGGTGAGCCACCAATTTGAAAGGAACGGGAGTAGGAAGGGATTTCATGACCTCATTGAACACCTCGATCGCAAAACCACTAAAATTGTTCTCACCCGTCACGGGATTATGTTGTATTACCACAAATTCACTAAACTCTCTTGCCGGTATTGCAATCCTTAACGTACCATTATTGTCTTGACCCCATGCTATAAATTGTATTAATCCCGCAAAAATAGTTAAAATTAATATTTGACTCAATATTTCTTTCTTCATTTTTCAAGTATTTTTGGATCTTTTGTGAACTTCTAGAATTTATCGCGGTTAGGAGAATGTTTATTTTCGTTAATTTATGATCATTAGACTTTTAGACAAATTAGTATAAGAATTATGAATTACAAGTTGGAGAATGATAACACAAGTACCCTAATATTTGATTGGTTCTAATGGCGTTGACTTATTAAGTGAGTCGATCTCCTTAACTTGCAATAATCATATTTTTGATTAAGAAAATTTCAATTTGACTTCATGACTACGTCAATGTTGCTTCCTTGGAATATATATATACTAATAAATTTTTAAATTTTGTAAGATCATAAGTTCTTACTAACTAAAAGGAAAAAATATAACATTTAAATAAATATAATAAGTCTTATAAAATCGTAATTGCTCATTCATGTACGAGTTTTACTCATTTATGGACTTTTTTTCATTGTGTTTCCATTCTACCATTTGCCTTAAAAAAACTCTCTCCAATTCTCTCTAATTTTTTCCTCCACAAACCACACAATTGGATGATAGTTCTCGTATCGATCAAGTAATAATTCTAATCTCTCTTTATCAATTATATTATATGAAGTTAACAAATTGATTTAGGCTAATTAAATTAGGGTTCTTCAAATCGTTTTGTGTTTTGTTCATTTTCTTCCTTATTCTTCTTTTTTCAATTGTTATTTTGATTGAATCATGTCACAATAATATTAGATTTGTAGGATGTTCAATTAGAGACCAAATTGACATTATAGAACAAATTGATCAAGCGTACTTTTTATCTGTACATGTCTTTCTCCCAAATAGACATGAATACCATAGGGGATACAACAAACCCAGATTTAGCATACAAAAATATAAAACAATACAATATCCCAAAATGCAGCGGCAGCAACAATAATACAGCAGATCTGGGCGACAATTGGAGGGGAGGTTGTGGCGGTGAGAGTGACGATGTTCCTCGATGGGGTGAGGGTAGGAGGGGAGGTGACGCTGTTGCACGATGGCGGTGGCAATTGTGGTGTGAAAGGTGAAATAAAATGGAGGGGTTGATTGTAACACCCCGGCCCAAAACTAGGACCGGAAATGTTAGCCACGGTAGCTCGCCAGGCTATGTACTAGCCCCACAAACCAACACGAGTCCTTTCCAGCGCATTTTGTCCTCACTCATGTGCATCCCGGGAACCTTCCCAGGAGGTCACCCATCCTAAGACTACTCCCAGCCAAGCACGCTTAACTTTGGAGTTCTTTTGCATGGATAACCAGAAAAGAAAGTCCACTTTGTTGATATGAGTAGTACTTTTAATCCCTTTAAGCACTAGTCCTATAAGCCTATCAAGGGACCTCTTCAAGGCGTTACCCCACCCGAATATCCTATTCGGTTCAATGGAGTATTACATTAATAGTTAGTGTGAGACGGAGAAGGTGAAATAAAATGGTAAATGTTGCGTAAAAATAGGGGCATAATGGTCAATCATGTCCATGATTGAGTAGAATTCATCCATGATTGAGCAACACCCTATAAAATTACTAAGAGACCGTTTTTTATTAAGGAATTTTTCACAATATATCCTTTGGTTGGAATACTTGAACTTTTCAACGAAATAGTGTTATTTAGCAAATTATTTATCGGTTTGAGGTCCATTTGAAACTATTCCTTTCAAATTGGTCCACATCATCACTTTATTTTTTTTCTAATTTTCGCTCTAAGCCGCTGGCTAAGCCAGCGGCTTTGCCTCTTTTCTTACAAAAAAAGGAAACAAAATGAAGCAGTGGAAAACAAGGAACTTGAAACTGAGAAGAAGGCAAACCGCTGGCTAAAGCAGCGGTTTCCTTTGTTCCTCAATTGACCACTTTCTCCACTTTCGCTACTTTCTCCATGATTATCATCATTTCATTGATTATCATCATTTCTTTGACCCCCAACAATTCCTGGCATCCTTATTTATTTAAACTCAATTATTTTTTTCCTGGGTATCAAAATCGTTTCTTACCCTCCAAGCTTGAACCCATCAAAAATCAAATCTAACCCAAAAAAACAATAATGAATCAAACAAAATGAAAATCCCAAAATTCAAATCAAAATCCAGAAACAACAAATAGATTAGGTAATTAAATAGAAATCAATCTGGATGAATCTGATGACGATGAAAAAGCGTAAATTCGATAAAGAACTATCGAAAGCAACAACAAAAACAATTAAAAAGGGGATTGACGATTGATGAATAGATCAAAATTGAGAAGACGGAAATAGGGTAGGAGCGAGGGGGTTTTGGATGATAGAGATTTGGTGATGTGTTATAGAGAGAGCAGGGGAGTTTTGGTGGGTGTGGTTTTTTTACTGCGTAGCTTTTGTGCTTCTTGGTGGGAAATTGAGGAACAAAGGAGACTGCTGCTTTAGCCAGCGGCTTGCCTTTTTCTCAGTTTTAAATTCCTTGTTTGATGCGTGTCTATTTTATGATGTTTTACATCTATTTTTACACGCATTTTGTCGCTCATTTACTATATTTTAGCCTTTATTTCCCAACAATTGTCTACTTTCATATTTTTATGCTCTTTTGCAGAATATGCGGAAAAGCGACGGATTTATACCAAATTTCTACCCTCGGGATTTTTGCATGACCAAGGAACGAGGAAAAGTCAACTCAAGTCGCGTACCAAGTACCACAAAGTCAAACCAAGGCGAAATCAAGACTGACGTACAGGAAAGTAGGTCGACCGACCTACTACTCTAGTCGGTCGACCTGAGGATCTGCTATCTTAAAGTCAGAAGTCCACCAAGCCCGACAGTCAACACCTGGTCGGTCGACCAGCGCGCAGTTTCAGAATAATCGCAAAAGCCCGTGAATGCATTAGGTCAAAGAGGAATCGCCTTAATCTCTCCTATATAAGCCTAATCCGTCATTAGCTTTGAGCATCCAGTTTTAGTTTATCATCTACTATCTTATTATCAAGTCTTAGCATATCATTAGTATACAATAGTTATTTCCTATTATTCAAACACTGTTCTTTAAGGTTTTATTCATTGTTCATCAATCCTTCCACGATAATCAATAAAGATTGTTCTTTTCTGCCCTAATCCATATTTCGGTAATTCTTATTTCAATTTCAGTTTATCAATTGTTCTTGTCTTAGGATTGCTAGTATATGGTTTAAGTTAGAATCCCAAAGCCTTTGTTGTTCCGCATGCTTAGATTAATGTTCACCATGAATTCTATGTTTATTATTGTTTTCATTGTTATTTCCGTATCCATGAGTAGTTAATTACATATGTTAGGATGTAGGGAGTAATATGCGTAGATGGTGTGAAACCCCAGACTGCCTGTAGCTGACTTAGGTCGGCCGACCAGCCTAACTGGTGGTCGACCTAGGTGTTTAGTCGGTCGACCGGAGTAGCTGGTCGGTCGACCAAACCGCGTATGTTTTCAGTTCTGTTTTATCTCGTCGACCATAGTAACCTATAATGAGACTGAAAGGAGACTTATAGGATATTAGTAATGACTTACCCAAGATTGAAAGATACGGGAAGGGCATTGGTTAACGTTTTAAGACGGCTAGGTTACTTAAGACTGAAAGGTATGTGACCTAGAAATTAGGAATCACCCTTATTGTTGACACCCAATAATTGTTAGACCTAGGAACTAATAGCATAGGCCGAAAGGAGCTATTAGGTACCATAGACCGAAAGGATATGTTACACCCCTTACGCGACTGCAATACATGTTGACCTAGGATTTACACCATCATAGCTATTTACTGCCCGAACATCCTAGCATCCCTTTTTACTATAAGTTTTATCTCATTCTTATTTTCTTGTTTTATTGTTTTATTTATTTCTAGACTTAGTGACAATCAATCTAAACCCCCAACTTGTTACCCTAAAAACATTGACCTTAAACAATAAACACTCCCCACCTCTCTGTGGTTCGACCCTTGACTTACGCTATCTAGTGTTAAGCCGAGGTTTTATAAATCTTATCTTTGGCACCCCTCAACGACGGGTGTCATTGTTTTCCACTGCTTCATTTTGTTTCCTTTTTTGTAAGAAAAGAGGCAAAGCTATTGGCTTAGCCGCCAGCGGCTTAGTGCGAAAATTAGAAAAAATAATTAAAGTGATGATGTGGACCTATTTGAAAGAAATAGTTTCAAATTGGCCCAAACCAATAAATAATTTGCTAACTAACACTATTTCGTCGAAAAGTTCGGAATACTTCATCTTTGTTTCATGGAAAGTGGAAATCATGTTTGTCTCCACTACTTACCATAAGGAACTAAGGAAGAATTTATCAAGTTTTCTCATCTGTGCACCACAACGTTTGTAAGGTCCGTGACAACGTTGACGACGGAATGCTCATTATTGCAATAACATGTTGGAAAATTAAGGTTACTATAGGGGCGGAGATATATTGAGAGAATATATGTTGTTGTGTCGTGGTACGAAGGCCACTGAATGAGAAACAAAATCGCCCCGATTATTGTAGAAATCGGAATGGGCTGAAAGAAAAAATATGCACAAAGTGTTTATGATTTCTATCTAAGCTCCCCAATTATGTATGGATGGTACAGTATGAATAAATAATGTATAAGGTACAACCGTCTAACAAAAGAAATACAATGTTCGAGGAAGCTATGACAACATGACAATACTAAAAGAAAATTAGGTGATGACCCATCCTTCCCAAGCCAGCCAGCATCAATATCTACGAACCTGAGACTCTGCTCATCATTACATGGATCATCACAATAAAACAATCACAAGTGTCAGAAACCGCTGCAATAAGACGGTCACAATACAGTAACTCAAAGTCACAATCTAATAATTAACCACAATCAACTGATATCACTGTCACACGAACCAGGTGGCGGCCTCAAGCCCCATATCAATCGCCCACTTGCTCGCGGCAAGGGGTACCTAGATCCTAAATGTGCACATCCTCTCTGTTGCGGGTCCCACGAAGAGCGATCGTAGGAGTGAGAGCCATTTCCTGCAATGGTCCCACACATATGTTCTCAACACTAATCTCAATAACAGTATAGTGATATCATATAACAACAACAATCATACCGTCACAATCAAATTACACAGAAACTGAGTAGGGAAACCCTACCTCAAGGCAATAATCAAGCAAGCACAATCCACGAGTGTCCTACCAATGTTGCTCAACGAATCCTCCTCCTATGAAACTTATATATAAATTACTTACTGAAACATACTGAATCCCAACGACATACGAACCATAAGAATGATACTTACTTGTACACATACACAATCTAGCTTAGATGATCAGCGCATCTAAACTTGCCATGAACCTTCAGGGAGACTTGGGAGAGAAAAGTGAAAGGGAGGAGAAAGGCTGCGTAAAACTGGTTTAGGGTAAAATGAAATTAAACCTCAGCTTATCTTATATAATTAACCGCAGTCCAACTCTCGGAAAGAGTTACTCGACCGAATTGGAGCAACTCGGTCGAGTCAGACCTTTTCGGCCTAATTACACTTACTCGGCCGTGTTTCACTTATTATTCGGTCGAGTTCGACCTACTCGGCCGAGTTACATCAACTTTGTTTAGGGTTTGGGATTGTGTAACTGTGTTTGTGATTGTATAATATATGGTGATTATGAAAAGTTTTGTTGCTTAATTGTAGGCTAATAATAGAGAGAATTGTAACGAGAGTGACACACTAGGCATAAATAATAAGCCTCGGGGATATGGTAGACACAGTCTTAAAAAAAGGGGTACTATAGACAAATTGACAAACCATAAGGGTATCATGGGAAATATCCGTTAATAGTAAGCAATCGTGCAATAGCTATTAGAGATGATAGTAATTCGGTTTCGTGATTTTTTAGAAGATAAAGTATATTGCTTAGATACTTAAATTTCAGAATAGGAAAAACTATGTTGGCTAAATGGTATTTACAGATTTTAGAAGACAAAAGAGGAGGTTGTGCATTGAAGTTTTCGAGTAACATAGAAAAACAAAAAGGTTAGTGGAAATATAATGGTTGGTTGTATAACTAATGCTTTGTTGATAATTACGTTATCTAATTAATAGTATTATAATTGTTTCGGCGTTGAAAAGTGAATTTTTGTTATTAACTCAATGATACGATCTGGAATATTATTGATTGAGCCTTGAAAATCTAATTAGGTATTAATTAATGAAAGCCTTCAAAATCTAATTAATTACTATGTAATTAATCATATACTTTACTAATGCAGGAGCCAATCCGCTGACATGGCATCACTAAAAACAACCTTCGTCTGACGTGGCACGATTTCAGAGCTACTGGAAGATTTCCAAAAAAAATAAAAAAAAAATACAGATTTAAGCAACTAATAGTCAAGATTGCAATATTCCATAATATTCCTTACTGCAGAAATTCCTTTAGTTTAGGAAAAAAGTCAAATAATAGTCAATATTTTAGGAATGCAATAATGTTCTGCAAGATTTTTAGATTAATTTTTCAGTAATTTTCGTTCACGGGATAATGCAATAACAAATCATGGAATAATGCAATATAATAACAAATCACGGGACTATATTGCATTATTCCATTTTGACATTTTTTATAATAGGTGATACCATTTTTTTTAAAAAAAAGTAAATAAATTATACTGAAGATTGCGAAATCAATGGGATAGTATATGGAATAAAATCAATTGTAGAATATGAATGAAATATTCCATATTCCATCACTATAAAAACTAAAGTACAAATTAATAGGAGTAACTAATTTATTTAAACAGTAGGAGTATCCATTTTGTTAATAAAACTATTTATTTAATATAATAAATGAGTTCTTTTATAAAACAGGAGTTTCTCGCAATATCGAACTCTCCCACGCAATCACTTTTGTTTGATATATGTATCTTTTTGCTAATAAAATCAAATGTAAATTATTAATTAACCCAACTTTTAAATTACTATTTTATTAACCAAGTCTTATAACCATTTGAATTACATGGTTACACTCATTTTAAGCATACGTACTAATTTTATTGCAAGTCTTACTCATTTACAGTTAATAATTCAAAATTAATTACTACCTAAGTCATTATATCTTATAATTAGCTATGAGTCTATAACTATATATATTCATTTAAAATTTAAAAAGTAGCCCCGTGAATTTTACGGGTTTAAACCTAGTAATATTATAATAATTATAATAGTTAGCTGTAATTGGCCTAATTAAAACTAATCTTGTCAAAGTGAATGAGAAAACTTTATTAGTTAAATTCTGAAACTTTGTTGCGCCACATCAACAGTTTTACATTTTGCATTTATATATATAATGACATAATGATATACTGAGAGCCATATTCGTACATGTAGTTCTCAATGTAATTTTGTTCTTGGGTTATTCGTAAATAATCTCTTTGTGTTAAGTAAGGTCGCATGCGTTTGCCCCCTCATCCCACAATTTGCATTAACCATTAAAACATTAGGCAATCTTATATTTTATAAGGTATCTTTTAATTAAAAAATAAAAATTAATACAAATGAATAACAAGTAACAACATTAGAGCAAGTGTAATGGAAGAACTTTATATAAAGTTTTTCCTTTGCCATCATATTTTGACAATCTCAATAATCCACAATGGAAAAACTTATATAAAATTCTTCCATAATCCATAACTAATTAGCTAATTATTCATTGAGACTCACAAGTTTTTCTTGTTTTTTTAAAGAATTTGGTTCTTTTTTTCATACCAAATTTGTCAATTTAAAATCAAACTTTTGTTTACAATGGAACAAACCTTTATTTTAAAGATTTATTTTGACGAACCTAACAAAAAAATCCTCCATTACTATTACTCTTAGTATTTGAAGTCAGCGAGTTATTGCGGAAAAATAGTTGAATTATATTTAGCAAATTACAAGGGTAGGTTTAAGGTTTGTACTTGTAAACTACGAGGATAAGGTGTCAAAAATCAAGATTAATGTACATTTTGTGACTAAGAGAAAAATAAAACTGATTATAAAAGTTAACACGCCGAATCGATTTCGAGCTTCTAATAGAATAATTCAACCAACTTTAGTGCCCGGTAAATCCGAATTTTCTACTGAGATAAGACGGTATCCTATGATTTGTGGCACACAAAGATCGGAGATTAAAAAAAAAAAAATAAATAAATAAATAAATTCTGAGATGCAAAAGATGATGATTTCTTTGTAATATCTTCATCTGATTTGTGGCCTATTTATATATGCAAGCAGGATACGTGGGAATGAATTTATCCAAGCCTTTCAACCATTAAAATTCTGATTGATTGCATTTGTTGGATTTTCTGTAATAAAATTATTATTACTATGTGAATTTAATTTCTGCTACAGTTTTGAGACCCCGTCATAGTTATTCGATCGAAAAACTATACCGTACTCCCGTAAATAATTAACCAAGTGTACACTCCGTACTTCCCGAATTTGTTTTATACTCCATTTTTTTTCCACATGATACATTTGCTTTTTGTACACTATTCACAAGTTAACCTTCAATTTCAATTTTCTCCCAATACATAAGAAAAAATATATTCATGTGGGGTCTTGTTTAATTCGTTTTTACGAGTACATTGAAAATATATAACTTTTATAATTTTTGCAGATACGTAGCTAAAGATATTAATCACGTAAAACGTGTGTTGACAAACGTGAAAAAGCAAATGTATTAATTGGAAAAAATGGAGGGAGTATTATTTAGAAAATTACTCATACACTTAATTCACCAACAAAAATTGAACTTAAAAAATAGATTGAGACAATCGCGAGAAGACCGGCGATGAAGAAATAAAAATTATTCCCTATTTCGTCTTATCACTTAATAAAGTTATCACTCTCGTGTTTATTGTGACATAAACATTATATTCTCATGTACCGCGAACTCATACAAATTAATTATATTTAATAAATCTATTTTATACAATTTTTTGTATAACCAACTTTCTAAGCAAATGGTTATTCGCAAACGAAATTTGTGAAAGAATCAAAAAAGGAAAAAGAAGGATGCAATAGTAAGAAGGCCAATGAGTGAGCCACCAAGAATCAAGATCCAATTATAACGAGAAGGAAGAGTTGAAGAGGCAACATCAATATCATTGTTAGTGTCAACTTCACATGCTTTTAAACTCCCTATTGTCCTTTCTTGAATATTTCCTAGCCGTCCTTTATCTGCTATTTTCAATATTCCCTTTGAAACCTCCCTTCCAATCGAGGAATTTATTTGAAAAGCCTGCATGTAACATTTCAGTTTGATTATCAAATTTCAAATTGAGATATATACTAATCCGTTGATAAGATAAGTAGACCAGAAAAAAACTGATCAGACTTTGATTGCATGATTTTTAAAGCCTAACTTAAAACTTAAAATGGACTAGTTATAGAGAACTTGAACATGATTAAAGTCTGAATTGGCCCGGTCCAAGCACTCGATTTGTTGACCTGCAACTAACTTGACTGATAGCTACACGATTTGATGTGACTTGACCTGAAAAATGACCTGATCAGTAATAACTCGAATATTCCCATGTTGACTTTTGAATTAAACTTTAAGACTTGCTTGCAAGTTCAAGAAATTGCAAGTTAGTTGTTCAATCATTGGAAAAATCCATGTAAGATAGCTTAAACCAAGCAACTAGCTTAATTAAGCTAGTAGCTTAAATGACCCTACCACTAAAATGCAACCATTAAATTAGTTTGATTTATTAAAGTTTAGATCAAGCTAGTTAAAATTTAAACTAAACCATTAAAATGAATTGGTAGTCTAAAACTAATGTAACTTAAAATGTGATAGGACCAACTCGCTGATCATTTGTGAAAAAACCCGAAAGTTTTACATGTTAGGTTATCATATTGATAAAAATAGGAGAAAAATTATCACTTTATAAGACAAGGTGTTTAGGGTGGAACACTCTTGGTTTTATATTGTGGACTATTTATTACCCATTCGAGAGTGACCAAGATCCGTTGTTAAATTTAACATCATTAAACCTATTCTAAATTGATAATCCAAATTAAAATAAAAATCAATTATCAAACTCAAATTATTAGATCGGTAGTTATCTAAAACACGGTCTTTTCTTTTTAAATACCTTCTCAAAATAATCCGGACTGATTTTCCCAAAAGTGACCCAAAAAGCCAAAATATAAGATAAATTTGATTGAGAAAGAGAGTATGGTGGTACATACAAAAGCAATGCCATTAGCACGAAGATTTGGTGTAGGAACAATGATAAACTTATCACAATGTTTAGCGAGTAGAAGCTTGAGATGAGGATCATTTGCAACAATGGCGTCCACACCTCCGTTTGATAACATCTCCACCATTTCTTCTTCAGATTTCAGGCTTTTTAATTTCGTCTCTGAAAATCCCTTATAAATCAATTGGTCGTAGATGAAGGATCCTTCTCTATAACCCACATTCGCGCCATTCCTAATTAGTTGAGTTAGGTTCTTGACCGTACCGCTCCGACGTTCGGGTGTATTTACGGATGCTTGACTTACTATATAAGATGACACTAGGGTAATAATCACCAAGAAGAATATCGTCATCAATAGCCTTGTGTGGATTAGTGCTCCTAATTGTTCATCTCCTGCACACAAATTACTACTCAAATTTAATCTTTTGGGAATTTAGTTGGGTTCATCAAACTTGGCCTAATTAACTCGCATCCCACAACGACACAACCTAGGCACAACACGACACGACACGACTCATTGCCAATCTTAGTATAGGGATATGTACAATGTTGTGTGCACCATAAGCTCGAATTTTTTGTAAAAAGGTAATCTCAATCAAAATTTTAAGGTGATGACGTATAAGAGTTTGGAATTGAAGTACTTACTAGGCGTATTAATAACGCGAACAATATAAATGGCAGCAGCAATGACGCTCAAGAGATAAGTCGGAATTAGGAACGCATAAGTGATTCCTATCAAAGACAATCCCGAAGCTTTGATTGTTGGTTGTTTTTGATTTATCGGCACCAACATTGAGATAGGCGAATCAAGATACGGCATTGTGAAATCCACCCATTGAGTCCGACTATATAAGATTGTGATTTCACCTACGGCGCCATCATATGTCTGTGTAGCAATTCACACAAATTAGTGATTATTGAGTACTTAACGAGGATTCAAACCTACGACTTATTAGCGCTTGCGCGCGCATACCTTATCAAAGACGGCCTGAAGCATATCATCGAATGAGCCGTTCATGGTGTGACTACCATCCGGCTTTTCAAAGGGAATAAATGTATAGTTAGTATAAGGAAGCACAGATTGTAAGGCTTCATGGAAGACTTGTATTGCGAAGCCGCTATAGTTGTTATCCCCATTAGTACTACGTTCAATTGCTACAAATTCATTGAACTTCCTTACTGGTATTGCTATCTTCAACCTTGTTTCATTGCTTTGACCCCATGCTAACTTTGGTATTAAGGCCACAAAAATGTATAACGTTATTAGGGTTAAAATTTCTATCTTCATTTTTTTTATTTTGGAGAATTTTGTTGTGCTATTTGTGTCTTGGATCTTATCATGGTTGGAATGTATCCTCCTTGACTTTTATATAGGCTAGACAATTCGTTTTGTTTAATGTGCTCCCAATATTCCGATCATTTGTTACTTTGGTTTCCGATATTTGGCACAAAGATTAAAGAAACTTCCTAATATAAAAGGTAAATAAATAAATGAGACATCCTGAAATAGAAAAGGTAAGTAATTGACCGGAATGAAGGGAATATGTCATTTCTCGATAAATTATATGAGAACATGTCATAGGTTATAAGGGAGCTCCGATTTATACATATTCTTGTTTAAGACCGAGAAATCAAATCTCTTTTGACATCAGTTTTTCAACAAATAAAGATTTCTAAAAATTTAGTAATATAGTTATTATAATACCCGGCTACCCGCCTTGTTAAGGACATGTTTAGCGACCTTTGACCACATAGGTTCCTTAGTGAGAGGCAAAAATAAGATGTTGCTTCGGGTGGGATGTTTAAGGACTGAGTACTCGACCGAGTACCGTCGCAACAACGAAGTATAATGTTTGAGGATGTTGACTAAAATTATTCTTTCGTTTAAACCTACTTTTTTCACTTTTTCTTAAAGACCTAATTTTGTTCCCTCTCCTATTCCTCCACCTCTCATCACCATCATTGGAACATCGCCATGTTTGCAATACCAAGGAATGGGCATAGATGGAATGCGGATGCGTCAAAATATGTTTTCTAAAAATAAGGGTATTATAATTTTGTCTAAGCACACTTTGTTGGAACATTTTAATTGATGATGACAAGTCCTTGTACATATTAATTGTTTGTTCTTAGTGGCATGTTTAAATGTTCAAAGCAAAACAAAGTGGATTGAAGAACAAAGCAAAGTGGATAGCATCCATAGTGTTTCAAACATGATCAAGAAAAACAACACAAGTGAAGAACAATCTCTTTGTAACCTTAGTCACAAATGTAAGAGTAAGTGTAAAACTCTCGTTAGAGTCAAGTGATCGCTTAGTCATGCAACAGTCCATCAAACTGTTGCGTCTGATATCGCATGGAGATTTTTAAAACGTGAAAAATCATTTCGAGAAATTTGCAAAATGGTCGTCTTAGTTTTCTGGAAAAATAATTGTCAAAATTTGTTTCTGGAAAAATCGTCTTCTCTTTTGGCTCGCACGAATTAAAACGAAAAACTCGTTTTATCCGTGGTGTACCGTACTTGCAAAATATTAAAAGCATTTGAATTGTTTACATTTGAAATGCAAGTTACTTAAAGATTTTGTAAGGAGACAATTAAAAAGAAATTTGATTTGCTTAGGAGCCAATGAAAACTAAACAACACCTTTTGTTTGTCAAGTGATTTAGCTATTATCCAATGGATAAAAGTACATGTTGGATAATAGAAATTCACATTGGGTAATACCCAAGTTTTGAGTACTATAAAAGAAATCACTTAGTCTCATTAAATGTTAAGGCTTTACAACATTTATTGAAGTATTCTGCAAAAAACTCTTATGCTTTCAAAGATCTTTCTTTAAGTTCTTGCAAAATCATTCTAAGTTTCAAAAGTCTTCAATCGGTTTTCAAAGGGTCTGAATATCTCCATGTATCAGTAAACTGCACTGTGACATAATGAGTTTGTTCCATGTTCTTAAGTGAACCCCTGAGATTCTGATCGTGTATACCAGAGATAGAACTTCTTAAACTCTTGAAGCGGAGTAGCTTTGCGCAAATGCAACCGGAGTAGGTTGCCGAGTTATTTTATTTGTAAAAGTTTAGTTGTTGGAGTAAATTTCTAAACAATCAATAAAATAACGGTTGGACGTAGGTCTCGGAGTAGAGACTGAACCAATTTTTTAACTTTGGTTGTTTGTTTATTTACTTTCATGCTCTTCGTTATTTCTCGCTTGCTTGAACGATTCCAAGTGTTTATGGTTCTTAACTCTTCACACTTTAAAAATAAAATCTCTCTTTTTCAAAATATGTTTTCTAAAAATAAGTGTCAAACTATCAACTCCAAACGTTTTGTAGTGCTACACTGCTACAACAAAAATAAGATATTCAAATTCTAAGTTAAATGTATTGAAGATAATTCTTGATATTATTTACTATAATTACCAAGATCATATTCCATGAAAAGAGTCCAACATATCTTGGTAATTAAGGAGATAATTATGTATATTCCTTGTAATCTTTTGTTTGCATATTCTCTCTACTTACCTACGTTAGTTCCTAACTTTAAGCACACTGACCTACTCATGTATTGCTATATAATTCAAGTCTCGTGTAACAGTAGTATTCATCAATAATACAAAAAACTTCAACCCTTTTATTCTTTACATGGTATCAGTTATCCAAACGATCCAAACCATACTCATCGTTTTCGTTATTCTTGACACAACCGCATCCTTGGCCAACCAATCAACAACCATTCCGAACTCCGATGAACCCACAAAACCCCTCATCTCCATATCGTTCCCCACCTACACTAAACTCACACCCACCACATTTCGATCGTGGCGTTTTCAACTAACTCGACTCCTTCATGGATTCGGTTTATTCAGTTTCCTTGACGGGTCGATGACGCCACCACCAACAATCATCACACCCGCTGCCACCACCGACAAACCTAATCCCGAACCTATTCCCAATCCTGCCTATGGCACCTGGTTTAAAACAGACCAACTCATTCTAGGCGCACTGGCAGGAACGCTTCATGACTCCGTCGCACCCATCATTCTCGACTGTACCACCTCCCACGCGGCCTGGTCACTCCTCGCCACAACCTACACTAACCCATCGCGCGGCCACATCCTTCAACTAAAGGACCGTCTTAAAAACATTACCCATGGTGACAAATCCATCACCGATTATATGCTCGCTATCAAAACTTGCGCTGCAAACCTTACCCAACTCGGGAAACCCGTTGATAGTGAAGATATTACCAGCCAAATCCTCGATGGACTTGACCAAAACCTCTATAAATTAGTCATCGATGTCGTACGCGCACGTGACGTACCCATAACTTTTGATGCCCTACATGAAAAACTAATCCACCAAGAATTACTTCTTGGCAAACAAACCAACTCCACCCCTTTCATACCTTCTGCAAACGCTGCCTATCACCGTTCATCCAATCACACTAATCAAAACCGCTACAACAATAATTACAACCAGTCAAAAACCAACTACCAACCACGCTATCACCAACCGAACCAGCCTTCGACTCACACCAATTCCCAAACACCGAAACAATTCCTCGGCCGCTGTCAATATTGCCGTGCTCAGGGGCACGTTATCAGCGATTGCTCCGACTTCAACAGAGACTATCCAAATGTAGTCTTGCCTCCACCAACACGTCGTACATACCCGACTGTCCATACGGCGACTGCAACCACAACTCCGACCTTATTGACAGCGACACATCCCACCATGTTGTCAACGATCTCACAAACCTCTCCTTTCACACACCATATGACGGACCTGATGATCTCATAATCGGGGATGGCTCCTCTCTACCGATTACTCACCATGGTTCTTTTTCTATAAACTCACTCACTTTTAATAATGTCTTAGTTGTTCCCACAATCTCACGAAAACTTCTATCTGTATCGCAATTTTGTCGCGATAACAATGCAATAGCAATTTTCTCACCAACTTCTGTTTGTTTTAAGGAACGCTCGACGGGAACGCTCCTACTTCAGGGACCATACCTTGATGGGACCTACACATGGCAACCAAAATCAACAACCCATGCCTACTCTGCCTTGACGAACCCTTGCCACCACCGCTTGGGACACCCTTCAAATTCAACACTCAGATTATTAAATTTCAAATTTCATTTACGTATTTCCGATTTTCCGCATTGCACTTCTTGTTTAATGAATAAAAGTCAAAAGTTACCCTTTTCCGTATCAACTTTAACTTCTACCGCACCCCTTGATATTATTTATTCCGATGTTTGGATCGCACATATCCTATCACATGACCAATTCAAATATTACATAATTTTCGTTGATCATTTTAGTCACTATATTTGGCTCTACCCTTTTAAAAACAAATCCGATACACACACAACCTTTCATCAATTCAAATCCATCGTCGAAAAATACTTCAACAAACCCATAAAATTATTTTACTCAGATAACGGGGGGAATATAAAAAATTAAATCCCGCACTACTAAATGATGGGATCACCCACCTCACCTCCCCTCCTCACACTCCCGAACACAATGGATTTGCCTAACGACGCCATCGACATATTGTCGAAACAGGTCTTGCTCTACTCCACCAAGCCCAATTACCAACACAATTCTGACCATACGCCTTCTCAACCGCTGCTTATTTAATTAATCGTCTTCCAACCCCCACACTCTTGACAATAAATCACCTTATGAGATTATCCACCAACGACCACCAAATTATCACAAACTCAAACCCTTTGGCTGTCTTTGCTTTCCTTGGCTACGACCATATACCGCTCACAAAATCGAACCACGCTCAAAACCGTGCATCTTTGTTGGTTACTCAACCACACAAAGCGCTTATCTATGGTATGACCCGTCCCTATGTAAACTGTTCACCTCTCGACATGTTCGATTCTTTACAAACTCTATCACTGACCCATCACTATTTATTATTAAAATCAAACAATTACATCTTTTAGTTCTCGTTTACGTAGACGATATTATTGTCACCGGTCCAAACCCAACCCACATTCGAACCTTTATTAATCAAATCGCCACAAAATTTTCGTTGAAAGACCTAGGACCACTTTCGTTTTTTCTCGGCATTGACGTCACACCAACAACGACCGGTCTACACCTTAATCAGACTAAGTATCTCTCGGACCTACTTCATAAATATAATTACCAAGACTGCAACCCTGCGACTACACCTATGCTTCCCCACCCCCCTCCACTTCTCGACAAAGATCAACCCATTCACCAAGACTCTGACTACCGTGCTATAATAGGTAATCTCCAATACCTCTCCTTAACAAGACCCGACATTGCATACTCTGTTAACAAACTTGCTCAGTTTTTGACACACCCCACACAAACCCACTGGACCGCTCCCAAAAGGTTGCTGCGTTATCTTAGAGGCACAATGTATCTCGGTGTGCACTTATTGAAACAGTCCCCACTCCGTCGTCATTCATTTTGTGATGCGGACTGGGCCGGTGATACCACTGATTATGTCTCTACCTCCGGTTACATCATCTACCTCGGTTCTAACCCAATCAGTTGGTCATCACGGAAACAACGAGTCATTTCGTGCTCATCTACTGAAGCTGAATTCAGAGCCGTGGCCGCCACGACTACCGAACTGCTCTGGCTCACGGACCTACTCAAAGAACTATTGGCCTCTGTCAGCCTCCGGCCATTTATTGTTACACGGGATCCCGCATGAAACACTTAGCAATCTCGTTTCACTTTGTCAAAGAGCAACTACACCATGGTCATATTCGAGTTCAACATATAAATGGTAGCGATCAATTGGCAGACACATTGACGAAACCGCTGCATAAACCGCGCTTCATTGAGTTATCATCCAAGATTGGTCTCCGTCTCCGACCGTCCATCTTGAGCGGGAATATTGAAGATAATTCTTGATATTATTTACTATAATTACCAAGATATGTTGCAACATATCTTGGTGATTAAGGAGATAATTATGTATATTCTTTGTAATCTTTTGTTTGCATATTTCTCTCTACTTACATACGTTAGTTCCTAACTTTAAGCACACTAACTTACTCATGTATTGCTATATAATTCAAGTCTCGTGTAACAATAGTATTCATCAATAATACAAAAAACTTCAACCATTTTATTCTTTACAAAACGAACCATTCAATTTAGTTATGGCCATATTCTTTATCAAGAAACATTTTGTTGACTCTATAACAATTAACAATGTTAGTTTTAATCAACTAGGAGATTTTAATCTATTGAGGTTAGGAGAATTTTATTTTTTGTGATTTTATATTTGGCACTGACTTAGATTGAATATATCTTTACAAGACTATCCGATTGTGATATCAACTTTAGTTATTCATTTAACTAATTGAGATAAATTAATATGTCAAATACTAAGGATTTATATCGTTTTAACATACATACTATTGTAAAATCAATTGATTATTACCCAAAAAATACCCAACTAGCTTAGTAGAATAACTTCCACCCATCATTATTTTCTATAATAAATGCATTAAGGTATTTCGTTATATTATTTCGCTATATGATATTGTAAAACCGTTTTAATATATATACTCTTACTAGTTTTACTCCCGTGCAAAAAATGCACGGGTTTAATTTTATTAAACCGAAAAAATAAAAATGAAAATGTGAATATTTAATAAAAAAATATAATTTTAGTATTGTAGATATCGATGTAAAAAATAAAAATAATTTATACGCTTAACTTAGACGTAAGTAAAAACAACGCACTTGCTGACATTATAAAATTATACAAATTCTTATATAGGACGACATTATCGGTTTAAGTTTAGGACGGATCAAATATACATTGGTAGCATATGAATCAAACAAAAAAAAATCATTATGCATGGCGAAAATAAAATAGTTGTCCTATAACCCATGGGGAGTGATACTCACCTGTTTTAAATTTAAGACGGATAATAGCCGGTAAAAATATATATAGATTTTAAAATTATACTTAAGGTTTAAATTCTAAGTTCATAACCATCATAATGAACCCAAATTATTACTATTAGTCCGATTCTCTAACTAACCAAAAAAACTCCGACCATATAATATAAATCTTATCTATTTTATGTACATTTAAGACGGAGTTACATAATTTCGTTGATTTCCAATTCTCAACAATTTTAATTTGTTAATTTCCAGTATTTGAATGTATTATTTTTTGCCAATTTATATATTATTATATTTGATATTCACTTTTTGTTTCTGTTTTATACTCATTGTCACTCACTTTAATCCTTTTTATTAGCTGCATGTTAAATGGAGTATTAACAATTTCTTTAATCTTTGAATACTCCATTTATGTAAAATTAGTTAACTTATTATCAATGATCATTAAAGATTTGATTTTTACGGTTGAAATTGAATTATTATATTTATTCTATACCTTTAATTTATGTAAAATTACTTAACTTATTATCAATGATCATTAAAGATTTGATTTTTACAGTTGAAGTTGAATAGTTTAGGATTTCGGAAGATTTCATATTCGATGTGAGATTATAGATGGTAACTTATTTAATTAACGAAAGTAGTGAGAAAATTAAATTGAAGTAATTAATTATATAAATGAACATGGCGGACCCCACATTGATTAAATTTTTTCTTTTCTTAATTTCCATCGACCAATGAGAGCTCTTTAAATTCTACCCTTTTATAGTAAAGGCATTCCATGTTCGAATATATGGGAATCACGTTGTTGAAAACAACTTGCATGTAATGAGAAAAGGTTGACATTTAGATCAGTCACTCTGTCCCTTTCGTGTTTTATATTATGTCTGATTGTCGTAATCTGCTAACACCTCATTATTTTATAATTTTTAAATACTTATTTTTGGTATTTATATATTAAATGGAGAAATAGTAAGATACAAAATTAGACAAAAAGATGGAACAAACGATCTTATTGATCTACGACTATTAAAGAACTATTGTTTGCATAAACAACATTATTGCAAACAACAGTAGATTAATTCTTTCTCTTAATTATAAGTTTGTTAATGAATTATTGATCTACCACCACTTTTCCTAACGAATGACTCAAACAAACTATATCCATCATTCCATCTACTTAATTAATCACGTAAAACAGAGGAGAAGAATTGGAATTAAATAAAGGAGTATTTATTCTTTTCAACTTGTTTGTCGAACGTTTTTTTTATATAACTAGTTAGCTTATAAGATACCAATTTTTAATTACTGTCAGTTACCTTTTTAAGTTTAAGTTACTTTTTCAACTAATTTATAAAACATAACCTTAATTTGGGTTTTAATTAGGGCTGTTAATGAGACGAGACAGCTCGCGAGTAACTCGAGATCGGTTCGGTCAAAACTCGGCCCGTGTGAGCTCGACTTGAGCTTAGGCTCGGCTCGAGAGCTTAATAAGTCAAGCCGAGCAAAGACTGGCTCGGCTCGAGAGCTTAATGACCCAAGCCGAGCAAAGACTGGCTCGACTCGAAAAGCTCGCGAGCGGCTCGAACATTTGAGATTACATATTGGCAGAAGCAGATTTCAAAAGCAGATTTGACTAGCAGAATAATTTAGCGGATTTGACTAGCAGATATATTTAGCAGAATTATTTTAGAGGTATTTGGTAATTGGCAGTTTAGATTAGCAGATTGTCTAAAATCTTTATAAAATGACATATAAGGACATGAAAAATTATTTATTAAATATATAAAAGAAATGTTAGTATTTTATTAATAGGGTAAATAAGACAATTTTTTTCTTTCTAATATGCTAATCCAATATGCTGGTAGAAGCAGCATATTGTAAAATAGCATATTGGACCCTAATATACTTCAATATGTCATTAACCAAACACTCTAAATAGCATATTTGTAAGTCAAACATAATTTGTTTAAAACGAGCATATTTTTTATATAGGCTCGATTTGGGCTCAAGTTTGGCTCGAGCTCGAGTTAAAGCTCGCAAACTTTAAAACGAGCATATTTTTTTCAAGCTCGGATAAGCTCGAGATCGAGTTTTGGTAATCAATTACATACCAAACAAGGCCAAGCTCAGGTTTCGCTCGGCTCGTTAAAACCTCTAGTCTGAACTCCAAATACTCCAATTGGGGTTTTTTACTCATCATTTTTATCACATCTAATTAGAGAAGATGATGGAAATAACAATATTTGATTATTAAAGACAGTATACGATCCATTTATTTGGGAAATTAAACCATTGCAATTCTAAAATATGATAGAGGATCCAAAAACTAAATTAGATGTAATCCACAAAGACACTTTTTTTAGTTTGATAGCCTAATTTTGTTATTATCACAAAATGTAGTTTTCTTCTAATCTATCTCTATAAAAGAAATATAATTTAACTCATTTTCATTGGTTCCTTGAAATAAGAAAAACAAAGACCAAGGTTCCGTTTGACAGTGCACTTCAAATACCAGATTTGCCTGAAATATTCTTTTTGCCAAAAGAATTAGTAGCTTATTTTTTTGGGAATGTTTGGCAAGTAGCTCATTTGGTCAAATAACCTATCTGAAATGAAATGCTACAAAAGGTAGCATTTTAGATTTTAATTATCTGATTCTAGTTAATTTGAATTAATATAAATACATTTTGAGCAAAATGCCTTATAAACTTTAACTAGTGTTAAGCCCGTGCAAAATTGCACGGGTATATATTTTTAGAAAAAATATGGTGGATAATTAATATTACCGAGTAGTGTCAATAATACATGAATATTGTGCATTTAATTTCTATTATATTGATAACTAGTTTAGGACCCGTGCAAAATTGCACGGACATGTATGTAAAAAAGTATATAAATAGACATTTAAAATTTTATAGTTGTAGTATTACTTCATTTAAATATAAATGTTCAATATTTTACAAATACAAATAAAAGTATATTAAATTTAAATTCAACGTTTATTATACTTTTAACATTAAATTAAACGGTACATGCCTCACTAATATCGACACATCCCTATTTTGATTTAATAATCAAAATACACATGATCAAAATAATTAAAATTAAAATGTACACATAAGAAATGAATATCGTATGTTTTCCATATGTTCTTAAACTAATACAAAAATGTTCGGATAATTATTAATGACATAGAATGGAATAGACTATGTATAGTTAACTAGTTTTGTTACCCGTGCGATGCACGGCATAATTCTAATTTTTTTTTGAAAATTTGATGTTTATTTTTATTCATAAAATTGAACGTCAATATTTGAATATAAATCTATAACAATTTTTTGCAGAAATTACAATCCATAATACAAATCAATTACAATCTATAATACAAGACAATTACGTATTTTTAAAAAATAAGAATAGTTTGAATTATAAAATAATTTTTTTGTTAATTACAATAACAAATATATATGAACAACATAACTATCTAAAATTTGCATTGAAAACATCCCAACTTATTAACCTAAGATATGCGCTCTTTTATTCGAGTATATATTTTAATAAAAAAATACATCCATAACTTATAATTTTTAGCTTGCTTTTTTTTAACTTTAATTTACCTCGGTTTCGTGCCTTTTGTGTTTCTTCACTACTCAGCTTACCCACGTAATGTTTTGCCTTATCTGCATTCACATACATTTCATGATGCTTTAAAAATTATATAAAAAATATTTTAACAAACAACATCAACATGGCAAAAGCTTGAGCAACGAATCAAAACATTGCCAGACATAAATCATTTAAATTACACCAAATCGAAAACATGAATTCAAATATACAACAAACGATTATAAAACTAACAACATAACAAATTCTAATATATTTTATTGGACACCATCACCGCAAAAACCACAACACCACTCAACAATAATTCTCAATATACTCACTATCATCAAATAATTAAATTAAACCGTAGAATATAATCTACTACATAGAAACTCATGGGCAATAGATATTAAATAAATAAAGTGAATAGAAACAATTATAAGTATTATAGTTTTTATAGACACTACATAACAATAAATTTTCATATTTATTTATAATTTTAATTTATTTTGTGGTATTAATAATTTAGATAATTGATTGGCGAGAAACTCAAGAGGTGAATTAATAAAGAGCAAAAAATGTTAATGAAAATTATGGGTGTTAAATAATATGAAGAATTTTAATCAATTTAATTATTAACATATTATATTACAAAAAATTAATTAAATAGGAAGAACTTTTTAATTAATTTGGGCTGTTAAGTATTGTGAAGAGTTTTAATTAAGTTATTACCATGTTTAATTAAGAAAATGAATTAAAGTTTTAATTAATTATTAACATGTTTTATTACAAAATTTTCAATTAAAACTTTGATTTAAATTATAAATTGTGAAATTTTTATTACAAAAAATTCAACTCAAATGTCAATACTAAATATAAATTTTGAAACTTTAAAGGGTTACATAAATTTCAGAAAAAAAATATATGAAGAATTTTTTAATTAATTTGATGGGTGTTAAGTATTATGAATAATTTTAGTTAATTTATTACCATGTTTAATTAAGAAAATGGATTAAATAGAAAAAAATGTTAATAAAAATGGCGGGGTTAAGTAATATGAAGAGTTTTAATTAGTTATTAACATGTTTTATCACAAAACTTTCAATTAAAACATTAATTTTAATTATAAATTATGATTTTTGTATTACAAAACTTTCAATTAAAATGTCAATAGTAATTATAAATTTTGAAAATTTGAAGGGTTGCATAAATTTTGAAAACAATATATTTTAATAACGAAATTTAATTTAAGAATAATGATAATATCATTTAATATTACAGAAATGTGGATTAAATTAATTTATAGATAAATGAATTAAATTAATGTCATGTAATAATAAATTGGTATTCTATATCACATTAATTTGCCACGTGATCATATTAAAAATATGTTATGTCACATTTAAATATGTCATGTCACATTAAAATTTGTCATATCACATTATTTTAAGAACCCTTTTAATTAGTTTTTATAGATTATGACGGAATGCCATGAGATATAAGGCATTAAAAAGTTTATATGTAAGACTTTAAATGTTAAAAATTCTTGTAAATTAATTAAAATTTGATAGAGGTCATTAACATTTCCATCAAAGGGGAGATTAAGAGGAGGATGACTCTAAAGCACTACTTGCATAATTAAAGAGAAATTGAATTGATTATTTAATAATAGTGACTAATAATTAATAATGGTGAGTAATGTGTAATAGAATGAGCTTGAAGATGAAGAGATAGATAAGACTTTTTTTTTTTTATTTCCTTAGTAGATAAGGTAGAACACATGACATGTAGGATTATTGGTGACACGTGTCAATTAGAATCATAGCTGACGTGTCATCTCAATAGGGGCTCAAGATGCCTTTTTATTTTATTATATAGAATTCAGCTTCACTTAGTTCAGTTCAATTTAGTTCAACTCATCTCATGACAAATTAACTTTTATTTCAATTTAGCTTCACTACGACCAGTTCAGTTTAACTCTTTTCAGCAAAAAAAAACAGAGTGTAAAACCCGTTACTAACCATATTTTTGGTAAATTTTATATATACTTTTACTACATGATTTTACACTAAATTAATATAAATATTTTTATCCCACACCCTTGGTAGAACATAGTTATGTTGAAAACGACTCATTAGTAATTACCTAACTGTATCAATCAGAACAGGCAATATATACCCTCGTAATAAAATGTCCCAAAACTATAAGTTTGATACTTATATAATTATATGTATGTAAATAATACAAAATAATAGAATTTATAGTATTTTATAGCTATTTTATAGCAAAATCAATGAGCTAATATAATATTAGTAGTTAATATTAATTCAAATTAAAAGCTAAAAAACGGGTAGGTTGTTCATTTTGACTTTTTATTATGCTAAGACAGTCTTATATAGGTTCGCAATTTAAGAACGAATTCAATGCGAATCAACATTATCGTAAAGTGTTTTTGAGACGATGTTTATAATAATTGTTTTATTTTTGTGACGGTTTATATTATACGGTATATCATTATTGATTTATTTGGTTCGGTGATTTGTAATTTGGATTATATGTAATTTACGGTTTATTGTTATTAAAATTTAAGACGGTTTAGAAACTAGTTAATTTCCAAAACAGTTACTCATATTTATACGGCACCACCATTTGGTGTGTTTTTTCTCTTTTTTTTCTTTTTCTTTTCTTTTTTTAAATTTGTGGGATAGGAACAAAATATGAGTGAATGTTTGGGAAATTAATTACCTTTTAGACCGTCTTAAAATTTTAATAACAATAAACCCTAAATCACATATAATACAAATCGCTGAACCAAATACATCAATAACGATATACCGTATAATATAAATCGTCACAAAAATAAAACAATTATTATAAACATCGTCTCAAAAACACTTGATGATAAAACAAAATATTTTTTTACTAAAGCTAATATAAGGGCAAATTTGGAATAAATTGAAAAATAGGGGGCGTAATAAGTAAAACAGGGAACGTGATATAGAAAGTCCCTATATCCGTTACAAATGAAAATTTGTGAAACTTTTGACTTTAAGCATATGTATTGTCGTATCTATATATTAATAACTATCTTAATTCAATTAGCTGTCCATGATAATGTCCGTCATTTGTCACCGTGTTTTATTTTTACATATTTTAAGTTATTAATTACTTTTCTGTAAATATACGTGGTGTTTAAATTGATACTTTAACCCACCCTCTATTATAAGCCATATACCGCCAAGTATTGGTCAAATATGACTATTTTTTACTCATCAGCTATTTTATGTGACAGATAGTTTATTGGTAAATTGGTAAACTATTTATATTTTAAGAAAATAGTTAGATAAGTAAAAGTAGGAATTTTAGCCATCTTATATTATTAATGTTATTATGTATAATATGAATTTTAGTTGGTTATGACTATATTCTAGGAAGATAATTAAAATAATATTTTATAATTAGTTATAATAATATCTTTAGTGGGTTAAGGTTGGAAGGTGGATAAATAGGCGGGAAAAGTAGTATTGTAGTGCTTTGTGTTTTATTATTATATATAGATACGTTAAAATGCACATGATAATAATAATGGTATTTATATATCCATTATTTTATTGTTTTTTTTAAATCGATATAGATGTTATTTCAAGGTTTATTTTGTACCGTTATGTTTATGATTTGATTTTGTAAAATATATAAATTTGTACACTATTATTGGTTGTTATATTAATATTATGTTATTTTTATTGTTTTTTAATTTAGTATTGTCGCTTTTTTTTCAATTGCAAAAATACACGGGTATATTTAACCGGTATACTTTTAAGAACATCGATATAATATATCGATATATTGTGTATTGTAATTATTTATTGAAATTATTTAACTTTACTCAATTTTGTTTTTAAATTTAGTATAGTCGCTTTTTTTCGATTTCAAAAATGTACCGGTATATTTAACGGGTATACACTTGCCAGAAGTTAAAATTTCATGTTTATGAATTTATATAAAAAATGTTACGTAATATTTCTTAAACTACGTTATCAGGTATTTATTTAGAATATCAGACGGTTATTTCTCAGGAAATTCATAAATGAAATTGCGGTTTATTCTAAAATTTTAATACCATAAACCGTTTTATTGTTAAAACAGTTGTGCAAATTATTAATTATCCACAGGTATATTCAATCCCGCTATTAATCATTACGTAAAATTTACGGTTTATTTTTGTAAAATCAAAATAGTTGTGCAAATGAATTACGCAATTTTACACGAGTTTTTCGTAAAATTTCATGTTTACGAATTTATATAAAAAAATGTTACGTAATATTTCTTAAACTACGATATCAGGTATATATTTAGATTTTCAGGCGGTTATTTCCTAGGAAATTCATAAAACAAAATTGCGGGACCCACCTGAGAGAATTTAAAAAAATAATGATAATAATAATTGTATTGATGACGTGGCGCGTCGAGAGCTTCTGAAATGATTCAGTAGTTATAGATAAGATAGTTAAGGTTTTTAATTGGAAAATATCAAAAGTGATAGTACAAAGCCCGTTTAACTCAATACTTCATCAGTCCATCTCGCTAGTGCTTCGAAATACATCAGCAAGGGCGGATTTAGGCGGTGTCGGGGTGGGCACGTGCCCTCCATGAAATTTTCGAAATAAATTTTTATAAGTATCCAATATAAACATATAGTTATCATGGCATAATTGGTAGAGCTGTCAATTTTTATCTTACAGGTTCGATTCTCATAGCTACATCATATTGATAAATTTTTTGGGCTTAGTCCATATTACCTCTTTCAAATATATGTGAAAAAATTGCATAATACTCTGTATAAGATTTGAACCCATGACCTTTAGATTATATGGAAAATTCTATACCATTAAACCACTTGTATTTATTGTTAAATTTTGTACCAAAATTTATTATATTCTACAACTTTAAATCATTATTTTTATATATACTTAAAATATATACTTTGTAGTATTTTAGAGAAAACGCTATTTTTGATAAAAAAATATCCATAAGTCCAATTTTTCCCATTTTTTACTTAAATATTATTTAATATAGGAAAAAAAATTAAAATATAAAAATATTTTCTTAGACACGCGTAACGCGTCAAAAAAATTTTGTGCCCCCGTTGCACAAAAATCCTGGGTCCGCCACTGTACATCAGCATTGCGAGTTGCGACTATACAAACAATAAAACTGCTATACATAATTTGCACACAAACCCTCACCTCCACAAATTACCATGATGTGCTAATAAGGGTATCACGGTACTTTGTTAAAGGTTTTACAATGTGTTTTATCGTAAAATCTTTTTACAAGAATATTAGCGAATTCATGGTGAAGAAACATGAAACAAGTTTCAAGGCTTTTGGGCTGAGAACATGATGAATGACTGTTGAACTTTGCAAGAGTAGTTTACGAGTCCGCAAGATTTACACAAGTCTTCAATCTCTTCCTCTGTTAGGTAACTATAAGGCTGAAGACTCCGCTGCAAACATTTCAACAACCGGTTCATATATTAGAAATAGCAATTCACATCTTTAGATATACGTCAAAGTTTGCTAGAGTTTTGACTCGAGTAAGTCTTCCTTAAGACGTACATTTTCGTGTGAAACAATTAGATGGGGTTTTAAGACTACTTTATAGCCAGCCGTAAACACTAGTTGGACCATTATGATCTTTTAAATCTCAACTAAGATGATGTTTGCAGAATGATCTCGGAATGAAATCAGAAAGCGCCACAAAATAGCTCGACAAACTTATAATATAGGCGGCAAAAAGGTTACAACCTGTCTAAAAAGCTTGATTATTGGTGGTGTAGATGCCGTATATCTCAGAAAAGTGGTCCCCACGAATACACCTCCGCTTCGCAGTATACGGGTAATTTCAGCAATCTGTTGGACAAGTACAAATGACGCTATAACTTGCCGCAAACATCGCTTTAAGAGGAACTAGCAATGCTAATATGCAATCAATTCACTCAAGGCACAATTCAATGGTATTTCAACCTACAATATGACGCGTATATCAGTGCAACTAAATGCAAACATGCAAATCCAAACATTATCACAACCTGGTTAAGTTTAGTATAATGAAAAGAGGCTCAGTTCAAGGGAAATGTGGAAACGCAGAGAACCAGTGTTTGGGGGGGGGGGTACAAGTTCAGATATGAAAGAATATTGTTCATGCAAGGCCTCGAAAGTAAGGGGTCGTCACGAGTCATGATGGCATCGACTATTGGTTTAAACTTTAAAGATGTCACAGTCAAGTCTTTTTAAGGTTTTAGCAATGATGTCCTCTTTATCCATAGATTTGCCTATGATGGCAAGTTGGTCGGTACAAGCTTTGATAGCTTGCATATAGTTAAAAATTCACTTAATATCATGGGAAACAATCCAAAAACCCAAAAGTATGGGAGGCTTGGGCATACGATCAGCACGTCAATTAAATGCAGCATTCCTTACTAAATTAGGCTGGCGTATTCTTGCTGAGCCACATCGGTTATGGTCGAGGATTCTACGAGCTAAATACTGCAATGGGAGGTGCGACGTAAATATGTTCCAACCTAAATCGAATATGTCTAATGTTTGGGCCGGAATCACTTCACAAGCAAACATCGTCGCATCAGGTACGTCGGTCGCTATAGGAAATGGTAGGACTACCTTATTTTGGGATCATAATTGGGTCTCGGACAAGGCTTTATCGTTAATCCCCGAGTCGATTTTAGGAGCCACAGTAAGCGAAATGTAGGACAAAGAGACGGGATGGAAGTGAGACCTTTTCTCTAATTTTCTTCCAAGGGAAGAGCTACTAAAAATCGAGGCCTACTCTCTAGCTTCCGAGCCTTACATTGAAGATGCCTTCTTTTGGAGCGGAGCTTCAAACGGTAAATTTACTATCAAGTCAGCTCTTGCTTTCATTAAACCAAATGTTTTACCCCCCGAACCCGACACAGTTGAATGGCACCTTATTTGGAAGCTACCGGTCCAACAAAGAATTCGTATGTTTATGTGGATTGCTTCACATGGTCGGACCATGTGCTAACTATAACCGAGTCCGTCGCGGTCTATCAGATGATCCTATGTGCCCTAGATGTTTGTCAGAAGATGAGACTACTAATCACCTACTTCGACTTTGCCCTTTCTCTATTGATATTTGGAATGATATTGGCCTTCCTCTGTCTGCTGATTTATTCATGTCACTTCCTTTCACTAACTGGATTAATTACAATGTACGTAATACTTCTGACTCCGCGCCCCGTTGACTGGCCCATGAAATTTGCAGTTACTTGCTGGTGGATATGGAAATGGAGAAATAATGATGTGTTTGGAAGAGGAGATGATAAACCAATTAATCCTATTGCCTTTCTACATCAACAATTTTCTAGCTCAAAGAATGCGTTTGATCCATTCTCATCATTTACTTCGTACCGAGGATCTTCTTACGAGGAAATTTATGTTAGATGGCATCCTCCTCCCCTCGGGTGGTTTGTGTTAAATACAGATGGTGCATCTAAAGGTAACCCAAGAAATGCAGGGTGTGGTGGTATCATTCGTGATGATACGGGTAATTTTGTGTCAGCTTTTTTATATTCCTGTGGTATTTGCAATTCTATGAGAGCTGAGATGCGAGCCCTCCTAACCGGACTTCAGCATGCGAGATCTCTACGTATTCCCAAGTTGTTAGTCTTAATGGATAATAGTTCTTGTGTTAAAGTCGTATGTGAAGAACAGGTGCTAAGCAATGGTTTACGCCCTCTTGTCCAACAATGCAAAGACCTAATGAAAATTGAAGACTGGACGGTCAAAATCGAGCACTCGTATAGAGAAGCTAACCGAGCGGCTGACTGGCTCGCAAATCAAGGAGTTAACTCGGCCCCTACGACTACTATCCTTTCGGCTCCTCCTAATGCTTTATGTCCCATTCTTAGAGAAGATGTTTTAGAAGTTTCTTTTCCCCGCATTGTCGCTACTTAATCTCGGGGCTTTGCCCCTCTTTTGTACCAAAAAAAAAAAATAGCTTGCATATAGTCAGAGATGGGTTGGGCTGTTTTTGTGAGGGAGTTGCGTCATTCTTTCATTTGGAGAATATGGCCGTGGGAAGAATTGGCATAGGTAGCGTAAAGGAAATCCCATGCTTCTGGGGAGGTTTTGGCACGAATGACAAGAGGAGAGACGGTGGGTGAGATGGTTCCAAGAAGAGCACCATAGAGTCAACGGTTTGACGCAATGTGGTACGCGATGTTGGGTTCGGTTTTGGGCTCTGGTGCGGGATCGGTGGAGGTAGAGGTGGTGTTGAAGTAAGGGGGGAATCGGGATGGCTATCATCACGGTATTTGACTAAGTAGTAACCAAAAAAGATGACTAGATTTTAGTAGTTAGGTACGTAAGTTTCCTAGTAATATAAATCGTGCATGTAATGCGCGGGATCTAGTCTAGTAAAGTTATCATGTTTGCAAATGTATGTCATCTCTTACAAGATGGATTGGTAATGAAACACCAAAACTGCGGAATAGAAATCTTACAGCATTTGAGGGAGATGGCCAGCAATGCAATGCAGCACCAGCATGAACTGCATCAACTGAAGCAGACGGGAAGGGAAGTCTAGCAACATCTGCCCTCACAAGAGCAAGTTTGCTGCAAATTATAGTTAACCATCAATAAGCACAACTGCGATGACATTGAAAAATACTGAGAGCAACTCCCTAGAGAGAGATTATGAATTTTACTTTGACAAAGACGATTCTTCCTTTTTGGTGAAATCGTAACATTGGCGAAGCATATTTTCAGAGAAATCGAGAGCAATAACTCCAGAATAGCTACCACACATGGCAAATTTACGTGAGAATAGCCCACTGCCGCAACTGACATCTACTAGCAAGCCTCCTTCAGCTGGTTTGAAGTACTCCTGAGCCATTTTAAACTGCATTTAAGAAGTCAGATCAGTAGGTCTGTCAATACAGCAATAACTCTGACGTAGTTAATGTACTGATACACAGAAGGAACAAGGCCTAACCTCTTCTTCCGGCCCTGGAAAACCACTTTGACTGAAATTTTGACGCCATCCACGTTCATACAGAAAAGACACAACTGGACTTCTGTTTTGTCCAGAAATACCATATGAATGTTGTTTCAACAGAAAGCTAAAAAATTAAGCTAATTCAAAGATGAAGATGAAAGAAGAAAAACAGAAGATCATAGGGAACTACCGAAACAATTCAGTTGAAGTAGGTCTATTTTCTGCATACTCCTCAGAGGCAGCAGTTATGGTGAGATCCAGAAAAATGTTTTTGCTTGAGTACGTTTTGGAGCATGTCTCACATTTAAAGCCGGACCTGTAAATTGCTTCGCTGAAGAAGTTGAACACACCATAAGTGAAAAGGTCATTTAATCAAGATGAAGCAAGAACTTAGCACTCAATGACTCAGTAGTGTACCGAGACTTACAGGTTTAGCCCGGTCACTCCTTTCCTTGATAAAGGTTGAAAACATATTGGACAGGCCAATATATTTAGTCGTGCATTATCTTTGGAAGTCACCTCCTGAAATAGAAAATGGTATTTAATTACAGACTCCGTATATATTTTTGCAGCACTATAAATCACAAAGCATCCCAGAGGTTATAAATCACAAAACTTCCTGATGAAGAAGCATCGCCATAACACAATAATTAGAAGTGGTAACGCAGAGTTTACCGCTGTCCACATTTCATAATAGAAAACTCAAAATTCAAACTTGTTCCAATATATACATAATTGTAATTATACATGCAATAAGTTAACAAAAATAAATAAAAGATAAAGATGATGGATCATAAATTCCAGTGTATAAGTATGAAGCAATTAAATAAGGGCTTTGATCTTCACGGTAAGCATTTTACTCAAACCGATACATCAGATACATACCAAATCACTCCACGCGTTGCCATTTTGTCTTTATTGCTAGCATTTGGTAGTATTTCACCTGTCTTTAGCTTAAGACGGACTATAACCGCTCATTTGTCCTTCTTATTTTCCTTTCACAAATTCTCATTTAAGACGGACAGTATTCGTGTTAAGCTTAACACATGTCAAATACATATCAAATCACCCCACTAGTTGTCGAGAAAATGTCAAACTTTTTGTCGTTATTACCACTATGTGGTAGTATTTGACCGTCTTAAACTTAAAACGGATAGTACCGTCTTAAGCAAGACTTACCGTTCCCTCTTATATCTCTATTGTTTTATTCTCTCCTAATATCCTTCTCCTTTCATTTCTACTGTCACCAACCATCTCCGCCAACCACCACAGCTGACTAACGCGGGCCAACGCCCAACAACACTATCTCCAGCCGCTGCCCCAACCTCCTTTTTCGTCCTCCCACTTCTTTCCTCTCCCGCCCCCTACAGCCCTCCCTCTCCTGCCCCCTCGCCGGCGACGCACATCACCACCCTGCCATCCACCAAGGTCAGGCAGCCGCCACAAAACCATCACCAATATCCACTAACTTTAGATTAATTATTGCACAACCACGAAATTAACTTTAAAAACAATAAAAGATGTGAGAAAACCATTAATTAATTCGATTAATAATGCAATCAACAGTTAACACTTGTTCTATATAATCAAAATTACCATCTATTATCGATCCAACGTGTTTAATATTGAGACAAAAAGTAGTGTAACAAGTAAACAGAATACTGCAAAAATAAAAAAAAAAATACCAAAGATTGAGGGGCAGCTGCGGAGGCGTGTGGAATAAATGCCGGAAATTTTGGCGGAGGAGGAATGAGAAATCTCAAAGAAAGGGAATGAGAAGCCATTATTTTATTATTGATCGAATTATGCACAACAGGGAAAACAGATTTCTCATCCTCCCTATTCTTCTTTTCTTCTTTGTTCTACTACTACTAGTGGAAGTAACGGTTACAACTAACTCAATTTTCAGTCACTCAATTCCCACCAATTTCTAAATAATACCCCCATTCCCCATATATCGTCTTACGAATAAAACGGGTCAAATAACATGTACGTGCATAAATAGGACAAACTTTTGTACAATTATGGGTAAAATACTCAATATATGCAAATGACAATACAAGGAATCGTTGTAGACTAACAGACTTGTAGTCTGATGTAAAAAAAATTGGAAAATTGGCAAATGAAGTCGAGGCTTTATTCAGCACCGCCCCTTAGATTTTTGAGAATATAGACTTCAAGTTTCCAAAATTAGATGCTCAAACATTATATCTTCATATTCATCATATAAGAGTAAATTATGGGTATAATATTTTGGTACATGGGTCTGATCAAAGCGTGGTCCAACAACCACCGTGGCATCACTGTGGTCAGACTTACAAGATGCAAAACAACACCGGTATCTCTGATGTTTAACAACAGCCAACACAAGGTAACAATAATAATCCTTCCTAATCTAATTCCTCCCTTCGACCATAAGAGCTACTTTCAACCTAAAACTACTGACTAATCGTCTTAATTAATGGATCCTTGAATCTACAATGGCATTTATACATCCATCTCGTATCAACGTGGGGTAGCAGCTAACCCAAGTCGGGTTCAATTAGTGAGAAATCAATTTACTTCCATGGAAGGTTTGATATGCCTGGTGGAGCGCTTTGATTGGGTGGACTCCCTGACCCACCCGAAGATTCACTTAATGTTCCACGTGACAGAGGACTGCTGGGTGCTGCTGGTCCCGTCATTGAGTGAAGCCTTGATGGTGTAACCAAAGGTTCTGTTGGACTTGGATTCTTCACTTCTTTCTTCCCATCTGCTATAAAACTGCCCACCACCACCTGCAAATACGAGTACCCATTTTTTCAGATATCGACTAAGTTGGGCAGTTATCAAGCTTGCTTCTCATAAACTGGGTTAAAAAACCCAGTCATTGAAGAGACTAAAATTCGCTATTTGATTGGTTAAGAAAGCTTGCTTGCTAAAGTCGAGCATCAAAAGGGTCGCTCTAGCTCTCTTTTATACACAAAAAGGAAAATATAAATAATGGTATTTTTAGATGAGGAAACGGGTCATACAATGATACAAGGCCAAAATGTACAAGTTTAATGACCACCAAAAACAAATTATCTTCCGGCTTTTTGGTTCGCCATAAAAAAAAGATAGCCTGCTAAGCATAGGCAGTTTTGTATAGTGGGATAGGAACGATGCATCTTTATTGAAACACTCCAACCTCTCGAGCCATGATAACTGGCCAGTGGCTACCATGGCAGCTTGTCAAGCTATATAGTAGCCTAGTATACCCACACCCAATCTACCATCAAACTTACCTATGTCATGAGTGTCAATTACATGTCATCCTACGAGTTCAAAGATTCTGAATCAAAAAAATAGCATTGAAGATTTAAAGTTGCATATAAACACACAGCTGAACAGAGCTCAAACCTGTACAGGTGATGCAGCAGTTAACAGACCAGCCACTCCACCTCCTATGACGCGACCATCAGGCCCTGCCAAGGAAACACTTAAACCACCGGTTCTGCTACGTCCACCGGCATTTTCAGAAATCATGAAAGAACCTGAGAGTGAGAGGATTTCGAATCGCCCCTGCAGTTAAGAGGAGAGACATAATGGAGTGTTGCCGGGCAAATCCTAGTACTCAGTAATACGAAATAATGTATTGCAGAAAACTATGAAAAAACACACACATGACAAGCAAGAAGTTCATTTTTGCAAGTGTTAAAAGTATGTCTCCAAGGTATATGAAAAATGAGTTAATAATTTCAGACCATACAAAGCAAGGCAATGCAGAACATTAAATATAAAATAATGAGCAGAAAGAATGCAAGAAGGGGATTTTCACCACAAATTTAATTGTATGTTTCATAGCAATTTAAATAACTTGATGAGCAGTGATAAGGAGGACAGAACCACTTCCAGGCTCAGTATTAAACTGGTAGCAGCAATAGAAGTGCAAAATGCACCCCAAACAAATCAGCCTAACAAGCAACAAGTATCAACTGGTAACACAACCAACTACTAAATGTTCGTAGCTTTATACTTCCAATTGAAGCTATATTAGTATATTACTCCCTCCATCAAACAAGGATCTAAGTAGCATGGAGAAGCAATCATGAACAGTGCAATAAATGTATGACAGAAAATTCTTGAACTGAAGAGCTCTTGAACCTTAAAAATGGATGAACAGATGTCAATGGTATATACATACCTTACATAGACCACATCAAGTTTTGAAAAGAGTACAGATCGTCAATATGCAGCTACTGTCTCCATAAGTAAAAGTTCCCATAGCTGTCTGAAGTTCTAAACTAATTATAATATCATTTACGTAGATTTTTGCAAGCATGCAGCTACTTAACAAAGCATATCCTTCCAGATATGGAATCCAGATTACGCAACAAAAGCATAAAATCTGCCACAAACCTCATATGTCACAGAGCCACCTGAAGTAGCTGACTGACGAAGAGTCACGCCTGATACTGTACCATTTGCAGAAAGAATACAGATAGCCCTTGGACCATGTTGGGAAAATGACATGATTTTAGATGACACGTCCTGAAGTCAAAGCAAAGACAGCTATAATCAGTGCACTTAAGAACAATAATGAAGCTTGATTTTCCTATTTTCTATGTAGATAAAAGTTAGCTTTTCAAATTAATCGTTTCAAATCTTGCCTTATTGAGTTGTTTTTGAGGCAAGTGTTTTTTTACCAAGTCAATTCAGTTTTAACTCTTATGTGGGTTGTTTGTTTCCCAAATCAGTAATCAGGACGGATAGGTTAAGCCAAGTCTAAGTACAATTGTATAAATCCCAATATTCAACAAATAAAAGGATGTCATGAAATAAAAGGATGCAAAATATTCAAGATGTACAATATTTATACCGAGAAAATAACATCAACATTACAGCATGGACGAGACCAGGTGCATGCAACAAGAAGGCATAATATCAAACACTTTATGTTACTTTGACTCGGATGCATGTGTCAGACGGGAAACAGTGCCAAGTGTCAGATACATACTATGCTGTGAGAAAAGTTTCATATTTTTGGTCTAATTCTTACAATTAGTTAATTAGTTACCCAAATCCCCCGATGGTAATACATTACTAAAATATGAGGGTTATAAGTAATAGAACTGCCCTCCGCCCCTTTCTTCCTCCCTTCACCGCTAGCACTTTTCTTGTCTTCCTATTTGCCTTATATTATTCGCTTAGCAATAACTCTCAATCCAAACAAGTCCGGATAGTGAAAGAAAATGAAAGACACATCAGAGACATATTGATCTCATATATTCGTGTAGCAGAACTTGGATAAGTACCCAAGTACCAAGTAATTTTAGAGTTAAGTTGCTCATATTCTTCAATATTACCTCGCGTACCCGTGTCTGATACTAAACACTCGGACGTGGGTGGTTGGGGAATGCGGACATTTCATTTAGAGCCAAAACATTGTTTTTTCCCCCATAATATAGATAACTCTGACACTTGGACAAGCACATGTGTGAGATACTTCTAAGTTCTAACAGAGTCCGAGCAACATAAATGTACTCCCCAAGTCCATGACACTCATGCACAAACATAATAAATACTTTGAAAAATGGAGAGCGGCGACGGCTAAATAAATCCATAACATCCTGACAGGGACCCTGCATTAGCAGTTTCTTGGAGGCCCAAATGCACATATTTAAAATCCTAACTTCACTTACGACCAATTTCTTAAAACTCGCTATGAACATATTACACATATACTTCGCAACTCAGTATGCATTCCAACGTCTTGCAAAGCAAACTTAGCAAAAAGGCAAATAATTATTTCTCGTTCATTTTTAATTAAATTAACCCGATAGAATTAGGTCAATACCTGGCCTGTATTCACCGTGATGACATGTGGAGTGAAACCAATCCCCGGTGATGCTGCAAACGAAGTATAAAATCAGAAATGTAATTTTACAGTCATGTGAAGTGCTCCCAGACCACAAATGGATTAAAAACTGAAGTTACACATGAATTACCTTTACGGATATTCAAGGGGAAGGAAGGCAGAAGGGCAAAGCCACAAAGGACTGAGACATTTACATTTGACATTAAAGAATCCAGATTTTACAGAATTTTCATGTTCGATGATGACCTAATGTTTTGCAAAGATATTCTTATAGTCTTATACTCTTATGCGACTCCAGATTTACAAGTTATACATAGCCGTTCTAAGCAATATAAGATGAGTTAGATGATCTTTGAACATTTTTACTTTGTTATGCCCATCTAATTGCTTAGTTTTTTATTATTATATAAGTAAACAAAGTCAGTCGTGAAGAAAGTGGACGTCAATTTAGCAGCAGAAGAATTCTATTTCAACAAACAACAAAATGTTAAGTCAAAAATATCAGATGCTAACTAAAACAGGGAATTGCAATGTAAAGGGAAATCATATATGCCACTAAGGGCTTGCACAAAACAAATAACTGAAGGTCAACAGCCTAAAGAACCTAAGCAAGATAATAATTCGTAATCAGGGGCGAATCCGTAACTTTCCTCTAAGTAACAGAAGATTCTTAAATTCAGTATCCAACGGAAGCCAAGTTGCAGAACCAACAATTCAACATAATGCTAACTTTCAGGGCCCCTTATAAATACTCTACCTCTCCCCTCAACACACAAATATTAGACAGCACAAGTAACACCTCGTCTTATTTGCCACACCCGATTCCACATACTGAAAACTATATGCAATTCCAATATTCATATGCTTATTCATGCAGATATCGAATTTCAAATTCAGATCCTAAACAATAAATTGAAAACCTAAGTAAAAACTACAACATCAATTCAATTCCATAAATTGGTTTCTCGAACTATTATACTAAAAATAGAAGTAATTGACCATAAACAAAACCAAGAAATTCGAAACCAAAATGAAATTATACCAAGAGAATCACACAGCTGCTCCTGCTGTTGATGAACCTGATGCTGCTGCTGCTGCTTCTTATTAATAGAACCAAGTGGTCTTCCCCTCCTTTTCCCAGACGAATCCATCCCTCCACCTCCGTGCATCCCTCCCTGAAGCTGACTTTGCTGAGGCGGTAGCGGCATCGGCTGCTGCTGGTTAGTTTGCAGCTGCGGCTGATACTGCAGTACTGACTGCTGATGATTGTTTTGCGACTGCTGTTGATGATTATTTTGCGACTGCTGCCGATAATTTTCCTCCACCGACTGCTGCACCGCAGCTTCAGGCAGAGGCACTGCATTTATCGGTGGCGGTGCCAGTGCCAGTGCCGACATCGATCCATCAGCCGCATACTTCCTCGGCCTGCCTCTCTTCTTCTTCATCGGATCGCCACCTCCTACACTACCACTACCTCCACCTCCACCACCGTTACCACCACCACCGATGACGGCAGTTCCGTTTCCGTTACTAGTAGGACTAAGAATACCGGTAGCTGGACCGTAATCAGAGCTACCGTACACCCCAAAAGACAACTGCATTGGATGAATTACCGGCTGAACCGCCGCTGCCGCTGTAACCGCCGGTCGAGACGGCGGTTGTCCGGTTACCGGTTCCGGCGCTGACATTTACTCCGTTTTTCTCTCTCCTCGATTTCCTAAATTTCCCTGCAAAATTAAAAAATAAAAATAAAAATTGGATTAATTCATTTTTCAGTGACCACAGTCAGTGGTTAGTTGACTATTAGTTGAACATAGTTAAATTAATTTGTTTTTTTGTTGATAAATAATACTAATAAATCTAGAATTAATTAAGATTTTAATTTAAGAAATTGGGGAATTATATACAGTAATTAGATAAACCCTAGCTCAAATTAAAATTGTGATTTGCAGTTTATAATTATAATTAAGCTTATTATATGAATTATTCTACTAAAATTGCTAGCTAGATCAAGCATAATACAGTATAATGGAATTTAAATTTTTCGGAATTTTCAGAATTTTTTTTTAAGAATAAATATAATTAACCTAAAAATAAAAATATAAAATTAAATTATTAATTAAATAATTTTACAAAAATAGGAAAAAATGAAGAAAATTGAGGAAAATACAGAAAAACTAACCTAAAAATAAGAAGATAGGGAAAAATAAAAGTTGGGTGAAGATAAAAGTGAGTGAAGGTTTGGTGAAGATATGAAAAATTAAATAAATTAAATAAAAAATTAGGTGAATAATTATTAAATTAGTGGAAATTAAATTGGGATTATATTATTTGATTTAGTATTTAATATTATTGACGAGATCATTGACGTGTTGATTACGAAGGAAACAAAATAATTATCTGGATTAAGCATGGTTAATTAAATAAGGGTTAATCAAAATGTTTTAACGCATTATGATAATTGATACACTTATCTTTTCAACTTTATTGGTTAGGTAAAGGAGTGATGTGAAAATACGGCATTTTTGGTAAAATTATAACACATCTTGCGTAATCCAATTTTGTTTCTGGTTTTGATTATTTTTTTTTTTTTTTTTTTTTTTGGTAGGAAGACGTGGGTACGAACCCATACAAACTAAACAAGCAGAACGAAACAAAAGAGGAAACAAAGCCTAGGAAAAACAAACAAGAAAGGAAACAGACAGAAGAGAAAACCAAACGAAACTACTAAGTCTACACTACAACGAAGAAACGGTCTACGGTGCACCATCACTGAGGACTATACGTGGCCACGCCACCCCACGGGCATCAGAGGCAATGAGAGACCGAAGTGGACTTGGAGTATTAGGAGCTTCAAAAGTACGAATCTTGACCGCTTGATCGACCCCTAGATTTGCTAACCAATCAGCACAAGAATTAGCCTCTCTGTAAACATGTGTAATTTCTGCTTGCCATTCTGTTTCATATAAAAACTCTCTACACAGAAGGATAAGATGGGTATGTGCTGTCGGTAGCAGTTCCTTGTCTAAATCTTTCATAAACCCTTCAACCACTTTTGAGTCCGTCTGTATGTGGATTCGAGGAAATTTCCTTTCAATAGCAATCATGAGTCCTCTCCGGAGGGCCATCAATTCAGCTCTAGTAACAGTGGCTACTCCCAGGTTCTCTGCAAAAGACAGAATTTCCTTCCCTGTGCTATCCCTGAAAATCCCTCCCGCTCCAGCTAAACCTGGGTTTCCTTTTGACGCTCCGTCAATATTCAAAGTTACCCAGTCGGCAGGTGGTGCACACCATCTAATAGTAACCTCAATGCGGCGAGAAGTCGTACCAAGGGTAATCAAGTCCCTGGTATCTTTCGCCTCCAAAACTTCACGAATGCGCTCCGTGACAGTAAGATATAAGTTAGTAGGGATTACCTCATGTCGATTGAAAGCACGACAATTTCTCCACCTCCACAACCACCAAACAACTACGGCAAAAGTAGTGGCCCAATGCTCCTCAGGCCCGCGCCCCTTCTTCGATAGATTACTAACAACCCATTCTTTTGCAAGAACCGGTGTTGAAAACCATTCAGAGTCTGCCAGAGGGAAATGTTGCCATATCAACTGTGCTCTGGGACAATCTCTCAGAATATGGATTGCTGATTCTTCTGTCCCTGGACAACTTCCACAGCATGGGTCTTCAGTGAACCCTCTCTTGGCACGATTAACATTAGACATAATCCGGTCATGCATTACTAGCCATAAAAATAACCTCATTCGTTGGGGTGCCCACGTTGTCCAAGGTAGTTTCCAACAACTTTCTGAATCTTGTTCGGGCATCTTCCGGATCAAACGTATAGCGGATTTAATCGAGAAGAACCCTGATGGCGTTTCTGACCAATAGAATTTGTCCGTATTTGCTTCTCCAGGAGCCACTTCAAAGGATGCAATGGTTTGGAGAATAGCTGTAGGTAAAATGTCAGCAAAGAGCTCCCACTTCCAACCTGTTTCATCATCCCAAAAATCAGCGACATTTTTGAACTGTAGTTGTTCTGGGATCTCAAATTCAGAGTAATCTTCCAGTGGTGCCGCAGTTACCCATTTATGCTTCCAGAAGAGTGTAGATATCCCATTTCCTATATTCGAGCCCAGGCCTTGTTTAAGTGTATCTGCTGCTTCCACAATGCCTCTCCACACATTTGAGCAATTCTGTTTAGGTTCAAACATTTCCATATCACATCTACCCTGAGTATATTTGTGGCGCAGCACCCGTGCCCAAAGTGCATTAGGTTCTTTCAGTAACCGCCATCCCAGTTTGGCCATAAAAGCGCTATTCACCTGTCGCATTGATCTTATACCAAGACCCCCTTGTTCTTTCTCATTTGTCACCATTTCCCATGACACCATACTAACTCCCCGTGAGTCATTATCTCCACCCCACAAGAAGCGGCGTGACTTTTTGTCTAGCTCATCACAAATACTTCTGGGTAGGTACGCAGATTGCATTGCATAGGATGGTAACGCATTTAGGGTTGATTGGATCAGAGTGGCCCTTCCTGCCATGGACAAACCCCTCGCCTTCCAACCCGTAAGCCTCTTATCTACTCTTTGGATAACATAATCAAAGGTTGCCTTCGTCACTCTACCATGAATAGTTGGCATTCCAAGATACGTGCCCAAGTTGTCAGTACGCTCAATTCCCAAACTGTCGGATATTGCATTTTGCACCTCAACATTTGTATTCGGGGAGAAGTACACTTTGGATTTCGGCCTTGAAACACGCAATCCCGAGGCCGCACAGAATCGTTGTAGTCCGTTGTTAATAACAGCCACTTGCTCAATAGTGGCCTCCGCGAACAAAATAATATCATCCGCAAAAAACAGATGAGTAAGGATAGGTCCTCCTCGACATGTCGGAAATCCTTTCCAGTTCCCATTAAGACTTTCATGAACAATGATTTGGCTCAGTTTTTCCATACAGATCGTAAAAAGATAAGGTGATAAAGGGTCCCCTTGTCTAATTCCTCTTGTTGGAGCAAAGTACTCAGTCATTTCTCCGTTCCACAGCACATTCAGAGTCACCGAGTGGATTAGCTTCATTATAATTCGCACCATTTTCAACGGTAAGCCCATGTCGATAAGACAGTGATTCAGAAAAGGCCATTCCAATTTATCGTAGGCCTTTTCTAAATCCAATTTGAGGATCATAAAACCTTTCCGCCCCTTCTTTTTCCTCATTGAGTGTAAGGCCTCTTGAACAAGGATAATGTTATCCGTTATTTGTCTTTGGGGAACAAAGCTGGCTTGAATCGGGTTAATGAGGATGGGTAAAATGGGTTTTAACCGATTTACAATCATTTTTGTTATGATTTTATACGTGACATTACATAACCCGATTGGTCGGAATTGATTAACAAGTTGAGGATTGTCGACTTTCGGAACCAAGGCTATAAACGCCTCCCCTAGACCTTCTGGGATGATTTCTTCATTCAAAACACCGAGCACCATACTTTCAAGACTCACTCGAACATTTTCCCATTGAGACTGATAAAAGAGAGCTTGGTATCCGTCTGGTCCTGGGGCCTTAAATGGAGACATCTTTTTTAAGGCCAAATGTATTTCAGTACTGGTGAAGCTTCGCCCCAGCACCCGGTTTTCATTCTCGGATAAGGCGGGAAAAAAGTTCGTTAGCACCTCCTCAAGCCTGCACTCCACGTTGCCTCCCGCAAATAAAGATTTGAAGTAGGTTATGACCATATTTTTCACCTCTCGCTCCTCCCATTGCCAGTTCCCATTACCATCCTGAAGAGCCGTAATACGATTGTGTTGTCTTCTAATAATAGTGCCAAGATGAAACAGACGGGTATTACGGTCTCCATCACAAATACGCTCCATTCTCGATTTTTGGAACCATAACATTTCCTCATCACGAAGGACTTGATCAAGCTGCGCTCGAAGCTTGGTTTCGAGTTTAAATAAATATTGCTGTTGTGACCGAGATAGCAGCTTCTGAACACCTAATAATCGTTTTTCGAGGCTCGCCTTTTTAACAAAGATATTTTGATAAACTTCCTTGTTCCACTTTTTTAACTTGGACGTAAAAACATGAATAAACGGGATAAGGGGTTCATTGTTGTCCCAGTTATCAGACACAAATTTATCAAATTTCTCATGAGAAATCCAAGAGGCATGAAAACGAAAGGGGCGAAGAATACCCGGGATTGGTGCAAAGCCATTCGTGCTCACAATTATCGGGCAATGGTCCGATTGGTGCTTAAGTAGATGTCTCAGTGAGCCCTCCTCGAAAAGAATTCGCCAGTCCTCATTGCATATGGCTCGATCAAGTCGCGCCCATTGTCGCGTGTCAACCGAGTGTCCCCGAGACCACGTAAACTCCGGTCCTGAATAGTCAAGATCAACCCAATTATTTCGCTCAATCCAAGCGTTAAACCTGCTACACCTTCTCCGCATCCCGTCACTACGCCCATTCCGTTCCGACAAATAGCGAGTGTCATTAAAGTCACCCATAGCCAACCACGGTTTATTATGTGACCGTGCGAACTCCTCAAGCTCGTGCCAAAGTTCCTCACGCCTTGAACCTTCCGGGCTCGCATAGACAGCCGTGTAGAACCACGGTAACTCTCCAATTCTCGAAATTTCAACAGTTATATGTTGAGCGCTATGAAAAATTGGTGGAATGTTTATATTTTTTCTCAAACTTTTTTGTTTTCTATGTTGTAATCTTCACCGATAATGTTTTTCTACTACAAATTTAGAAAAAAAAGTAAATTTGTTTTCAAATCAGTAATCTCGTAAAGGCCTTGAGTCTTGAAAAAATCATCGTTTTAAGAACTCGTATCCAAGAATTATGGTTGGTCAAACTTTCTTTAACGACTTGTAAGTCTTGTAAATTGTACGCATAACTTACTCATTTTCTTGTTTTTTTTAATATTAAAAAACGGGTTTTAGAGTCGGATCCGGGTCTTGCCGGCCAAATCCATATCCAGATCCGTTTTTAAACTCCTGGGTCCAAATTTGCAGGGTCTAAAATATAAGAATCCATATCCTATCCATCAGGGTAGGATCTAGCAGATCTGGACGAATCTAGGATCCGTTGTCATCCCTAATTGGGATACCCAAACCAAACTTAATCACCCATATCGCTTTCACATCCCTTTATATCACCTCATTAGCGTTCGCCCATCAATTCAATTCATCATGACGACACTTTACCCATCAATCCATCATCACCTGTTGTAACACCCCATATTTTCAAGGAGCCTTAACTAGACCTTCCTCGGCAATCAGGAATGCTACCATCTCGGTTTTCCGTAGAAAGTAAATATCAAATTGACCAATGACAAACAATTATAAAGTTGTTACAGTTACTGAATCAATCATAACCTTCTATCAAACTCTACAAAACGGTGAGGCTTAGATAGCAACAACCAGTGATGACTATGACACTAATCTCCCTTCGTCTCGAGCCATTCCAACACGCAAGCACAGAGCATCAACACCTGAAACTATCTCACTACTCACCATTACCCATAACTCAACGGATCACCACAAGTACAAATAGTGAAGATAAAACACACGAAAGTACACCAAGTCAGTACAAACACAAGACCGAAGCCAAACAATACATAAAATAAGATAAAGAACACGATACATATCATACCAACAAGCCCTAGCGATATGTCACAAAGATAAAAAAAATCCTGCAATACCATCACAATACCACGCCGACATCACCACCATCTCTCAACATACAACCCTCACTTGCTCGCGACAAGGGGTACTCATATCCTTAATGTGCACATCCCCTCAGTGGCAGGTCCACGAAGGGCGATCGTAGGATTTAGAGCTATATCCCAAACATTAATATCACATCGCAATATTTTCAATACCATCACCAACACCTCATCGCTACCAATATCGTCACCAACATTACACTGAGAATATACAACAATACATCGCAACATATACACATCACATATATAAAATCAAATACTTGACTGTGTAGGGTAACCTACCTGACGCACGCATCCAAATATCTCCACGTAGCATCTCTATGATAGCATCGTTGGTCTCCTATAACAGTTTCTACCCATTGTTACTTCAAGAGATAAACTTAAGATCAGACTCAATGAGAAAGGTAACTTACCGAAACATTGTAGTGTGGGTGACGTTAAGTCTCAAGTCTGATCGCTCCATATTTTTCGATCAACTAGCCTCCATGACAGTTATCTATGGATGAGAGGAGAAGGGAGAAGTTGGTGTTAGGGCTATGACTCGCGACTAGACAAATTTTTAGAAAATGTGTGTTTTGATAAATCCCGACGCCGAAATAAACCCGCTGGCCACAACCTCACTCGGCTGATAAAAGTGTTATGGACTATGCGATGTATGGTCGGTCATAAAGTGTTCTACCATGACATCATAATCATTGGAAGAGTGATATTTCGGCCTTAGAGATGACGACCGGTATTTGCACCATAAGAGGATAGTATCGGTAGTTGCACCATAAGAGGGGTAGTATCAGGAGTTATAGCATAATAGGGATAGTTAACCTGTTTTAGTTTGGTCGGTGTGTTGTATGAGAAGGATGAGGCGAACTTCAAGGAGGAAGTTCCTTTTAAGGGGGAAAAACTGTAATTGTAACACCCTCATAATCCACGCAAAAAGTTGTTGTTTTTTATCGTACGATCTTCAACTCATCAAATCGAATAACAAACAGCGTAAAAATAAACACAACAATCATACGACAATACTAGACCGAGTATCGCCAACTCGGTTGATGAGTCATATCTACATACACTTTTATGCTTCCCCTCAGATGTTTTTGAGACGGTTTGTGATATTATATGACATTTTATATGCCGTTTCAGTGAGATTGTCGATACTTCCGCCTTTTTATGTTTTAATGCAGGATGAGTGCATTTGCGGGACAAGTTGGTGTACTAAGGCATCGTGAGAGTCGACAAGGCGGAGTACAAGGGGATCTCAAGAGATTCTAGGAAGTTTGGAGAAGAATCAAGGAAGAAAAGAGCTGAATAAGGCCATTTGACAAAGACCCTCGATCGAGGGAGTGATGTCCTCGATCGAGGGGGGGGGGGGTCCTCGATCGAGGGAGTGACGTCCTCGATCGAGGAACCCGTCGCAGGATTTTATTTCCGCTTTTTCCTTATTTCGACTTTCTTTAATTTTTATAAATAGGAGTTCGATAACCTAGTTTTACTCACCTATTATTTTACACACTACTTTAGATCTAGCTTTTCTCATCATCATTTTGGGGATTAATTCATACTTTGTTCTTAATCCTTCCTTGCTAATTATTACGGTATTCATCTTTCTTGTTCAATTTAATTCATTCAAGTTTTTATGCTTTTTATTCCTTGTTGTTATTTATCATCTTCAATCATGTTTTCAATCCTCTTTATTGTTATTGCTATTAGATTCAATATGTGTAGCTAATTTCTTAATTTAGGATGAAGGGGATCCAAGTATATTAAGAAGGGAATGTTAATTAATTGTTAGTAAAATCACAAGGATTGTTGTTTGATTATTGTTCTTATTCTAATTAATTGATTTAGGCCTGAATTGATAATTAGTGTAGCAAACTAGTTCTTTCACCGATCGGGTTAGAATTGATATAGGCTGCGATAATCAAATAGTAGGTTGATTCTAATAATAGCGATCGCATGTTAGTTTTTGACCTAAAGAACACAATAGTATTGACCAATCTTGTGACCTTGAATAATCCGATTGAACTAGTGATTAATTAAGAATCCCAATAAAATATACTTGGTGACCCGGAATTCCTAGACTTTTAATATCTCTGTTACACATCCTTTATTTCAATTGTTTTTAGTTATTAGTCAAAACAAACAAATCAAAACCCCCATAAAACTGTTACTTTTAGACTTAATTACCATTAGCAAACCGTTTATTACCGCCTCCCTGTGGATTCGATACCTGTCTTACCACTAGCTATTCTGTTAGTATTGAGATAGTTTTACTTTGATTAAGGTGATACGACTTTAGCCTTATCAATTTTGGCGCCGTTGCCGGGGAGGCAACAATTTTCTGTTTGTTTTTTGTTAATTTTGTCTTTTGTCTCAAGGGACTTTCGTTCCTTGAGACCGCTCTCACTCTTTTCTTGTTAGTTTCGTGTATGCCCAGGTCGAACAGGTCTGAACTCCTTACACCAAATTCAGAACCTAAGAGGAGATTTCGGAATAGACGAAAGCATAACAGAGAAGTTGGTCAAGTAGAAGACTTGAGTATACTTGACGGAGACGCAGTGCACTCAAATACTTCAGAAAATTTGTCCTTTGACGAGGACACCTTATTTTTTGAAACAGAACAAATTACTTCAACTCTTAAAATGCCTACTTTAGCAAGTCATTCAGAACCCACCTTGGATTCTATTCCAAAGGGGTTTAAGCTCCCTAGTACTGATGAAGGAACATTTGAAATCAAACCATCCTACATCAATCTAGTGGAGCGAAATCTCTTTGGAGGAAGACCTGGTGAGGATCCTGCTCATCACATGGAAAAATTTGTTACTTACTGTTGTTCTATCCCTTTGATTACAGGAGTAACTCAAGATCAGGTGAAACAAACTTTGTTTCCTTTCTCCCTGAAAGATGATGCAGCGGAATGGCTGAGAGAGTTGGATATGACTGATATCACTGATTGGAACTCCTTGGCTCTTGTATTCTACAAGAGATACTTCCCTCCACAGAAAACCAATAACTTGAGAAGCCAGATCACGAGTTTCAAGCAGTCTCCTACCGAGGACTTGAACGAGGCATTTGTGCGATTCAAGAAGTTGATTAGATCTGTTCCCCATCATGGCTTTGAGAAGTGGTTCCTTTGCAACCAGTTTTACAACGGGTTGTTTGACGATCATAGAGCCCTCCTAGATTCTTCTGCTAATGGGAGGTTTCAGAACAACACGAATGATGATGCCGCGTGGAAGCTTATTGAGGAGATGGCTACTCACACTGCCGAGTATGGAAACCCGAGGGGAGATACTAGAGGAAGTGGCTCAGATAGTGCAGTTGCAGCTCAGTTAGAAGCCCTTACTGCTAAGATTGCTGAGATGCAAACAACACAATCCTTGGGAAGTAAGCAGACGGTTAATGCTATGTATCAGCAAGAGGAACTTTGTGCTCGTTGTGGACTTGAGGGTCATGGTGCGGCTGAGTGTTTGAGCACCTTGGAACAAGTGAATGCCTTCCAATCTTATAGGCAAGGCAATCCTTATTCTAACTTTTACAATGAGAGGACCAAGGAACATCCGTTCTTTCAATGGGGTAATCAGAATGTGCAGAATCCACAGTCTCAACAACCATCGAGTTCGAGCTATGTTATTCCTCAAAATCGGGGGAATCAACAAGGGGGTTACAATAGACAACCTCAAGGAGGAAATCAGTATAACAATCAATGTCAACAACAATTTCAATCACCGCAAGCTCCTCCACAAGCTCCAAACAATGATTTTGCTGAAATGAAAGCTATGTTCCAGCAAAGTTTGCAAATTCAACAAAAGCAAACTACTCAGTGTTCCGAGCTCATAGCCCATAACAAGATGCAAGATACTCAAGTTTCTCAATTAGCGGGACAAAATCCCTCTAAACAACCGGGTCAACTTCCCCCCCAAGGAAAGCAACCTCATGAACAAGCCCATGCAATTCATTTGAGGAGTGGTACATCATATCCAGGCCCGAAAACGCCGCTTGAGAAACCTGAGATACCCTACATGCATCCCAAAGCTTGGGGTAACTTAGCCTTAAGTGATGATGAGGGTGATGTGTCCCATGGGACGGAGGAAAGCCAAGAAAAACATGAGAAAGTGGTCTCTCGACCAAATTCCCAGGTCCTAGATCAAGGAACTGCTGTCCTAGATCGAGGAACCAAAGAAAAAAATGCACAGCTACGGCGTAAGAGGTCCCTCGATCGAGGAGGTGAAGCCCTCGGTCGAGGAGACCAGGCCCTCGATCGAAGAGGTGGTGACCTCGATCGAGGAGTGTCCCTCTCCGATGATATTCCAAAAAATGATAACCCAACACCAAAGCTCCCGAACCCATTCCTATTTCACTTCCCTTTCCTCATAGACAACATAAGACCAAATTGAATTGGACCAACAATTTGGTCGATTTATGGAAGTCGTGAAGAATTTGCAAGTGAATGTACCTTTTACGGAGTTGATTACTCAAGTTCCAGCTTATGCAAAGTTCATGAAGGATATTTTGACTAGGAAGCGGTCATTCAATGAAGCTGAAACAGTTGCCTTTACTGGAGAATGCAGCGCCGTTTTACAAAGTCAATCACCTCCTAAGCTTAAGGATCCAGGGAGTTTTTCTATCCCTTGTCATATAGGTCGTTTGTCAATTGATAAAGCCCTTTGCGATTTAGTGGCCAGTGTTAGCGTTATGCCATATTCCATTTGTCAAAAGTTAAATATGGGTCAATTGAGTGTCACAAACATGACCTTACAAATGGCCGATAGATCTGTTAAGCACCCCATAGGTGTCTTAGAATATGTACCGGTTAGAGTTGGGAAGTTTTTCATTCCCGTTGACTTTGTTGTACTTGATATAGCTGAGGATGCCCATGTGCCTATTATTTTAGGTAGACCCTTCCTTCATACTGCAGGGGCGATCATAGATGTTAAACGGAGGAGTTTAACACTAACCGTGGGGGATGATAAGATCACTTTCAACTTGCATAATGCTTTAAAGCGCCCCATGCTAGAGGAGACATGTCATAGCATTGATGTAGTTGATCTTACTACTAGTGATTGTTTTGCATTATGTTTGAACAGGGACCCTCTGGAGATTGTTCTAACCACAACCTCAACTGAAGAAAGAGGCTCATGGAATCGGGAGGTTGTTGAGGTCGAGAAGCTACTAACGGGAGAAGAATGCAAGAACCCACAGGTTCTAAGTTTAGGTAAATCATCCAAAGTTTCTGAGGTAAAGAAACCTGATCTTAAACCTCTTCCTTCTCATCTTAAGTATGTTTTTCTTGACGATAAGGAGATGAACCCTGTAATTGTCAATGCTAACCTCACTGAAGGTCAACTTTCTGATTTGTTGCCCGTCTTGAAATTACACAAAAAAGCCATTGGGTATAGCATTGACGATTTACAAGGTATTAGTCCTGATTTTTGTATGCACCGCATTCATCTGGAAGAAGGTCACAAACCAAGGGCGCAAGGTCAGAGACGATTGAACCCTCCTATGCAAGAGGTTGTGAGAAAAAAAGTTCAGAAATTGCTTGACGCAGGTATTATCTTTTCTATTTCTGATTCAAAATGGGTCAGTCCTGTCCAAGTTGTACCTAAGAAAGGAGGTACAACAGTAGTTGCTAATGACAAAAATGAGTTAATTGCTACTAGACTTGTCACAGGTTGGAGAACGTGTATTGCTTATAGGAAGCTTAACGTTGCTACCAAGAAAGATCACTTCCCCTTACCCTACATTGATCAGATGTTAGAGAGACTAGCACGTCATAGTTATTTTTGTAACTTAGATGGCTATTCAGGTTTCTTCCAAATACCCATTCATCCTGATGATCAGGAGAAGACTACCTTCACATGCCCTTATGGTGTATTTGCTTATAGGAGAATGCCCTTTGGTTTATGCAACGCCCCTGCTACCTTTCAACGTTGTATGATGGCCATATTTTCTGAATACATAGAGTCTATTATGGAAGTCTTTATGGATGATTTCAGTGTTTATGGTACTGATTTTGATGTTTGTTTGAGAAACTTGTCCAAAGTTTTGCAGCGTTGTGAGAAAAGTCATCTTGTGCTCAATTGAGAGAAGTGCCACTTCATGGTTACTGAAGGGGTGGTACTTGGTCACTTGGTATCTGGAAAAGGCATCCAAGTGGATAAGGCAAAAGTTGAGGTGGTTGAGAAACTACCGTATCCGGTTAATGTCAAAGGCATTCGAAGTTTCCTCGGTCACGCGGGATTCTATCGTCGTTTTATAAAAGCTTTTTCTAAACTTGCTCAACCTCTCACTCAGCTTCTTCACAAGGATGCTCCTTTTGAGTTTACTGATGCGTGTATTAAATATTTTGACAGGATCAAGCAAGCTCTTATTTCAGCACCGGTAATCCAATCTCCCGATTGGACCTTACCCTTCGAAGTTATGTGTGATGCAAGTGACTATGCCATCGGAGCGGTCTTGGGGCAAAGAAAAGACAAAGCCTTAAATGCCATATATTATGCCAGTAAGACTTTGGATAATGCACAGATCAACTATGCCACCACTGAAAAAGAGTTGCTTGCGGTAGTTTACTCATTGGATAAGTTTAGAGCCTACTTGGTAGGTTCTAAGGTTATTATTTATACCGATCGCGCCGCGTTGAGATACTTGTTGGCCAAGAAGGAGGCCAAGCCGAGACTAATTCGATGGATCTTGCTTTTGCAAGAGTTTGACTTGGAGATTCGAGATAAGCCAGGAGCAAAGAATGTGGTAGCTGACCACTTGTCACGTTTGAGATTTGGTGACGGAGATCCAACACCCATTGATTTTGAAGTTTGTGCAAACAACTCAATTGAGGGAAGTGGAAGTGAGGAAGAATTGTATGCTTTTCAAGCATTCAACAATCCTAGAAACCAAAATACTTTCAACCCCAATTCAAACTACTATCACCAAGGGATTAGAGGTAGTCCTTATATGAGTTACAAGAGCACCAATGTGTTGAATCCTCATCAAATTCAACAACCTCAAGTGCAAAACCCCCCCGGTTTTCAACCAAGGGGCGGAAACTTCAATCCAAGGAACAATTTCAACAACAACAATTTCTACCAAGGCAACCAATCCAATCAAGCCAATCAAGGCTTTCAACAAGGTTTCAATGATCCAAACTTCAACCCCAATTTCCAAAACAACCAAAATCCACAAAATTTCAATCCAAATTTCAACAACAACCCAAACTACAACCAACACCAAAACCAAAGCTTCAATCCACCACCATTTCAAAACAACCCCAACCAAAATCAAACCAACTACAATCACAATCCACAAAATCCCAACAACCCAAATTACAATCAAAATTACAACCAAAACTTTCCACCAAACAATCAAGGCCAAAACTTCAACAATCAAGTTCCGAAGGGCAACTCTCAAGGTGGGGGTGCAAGGAATGATTATGGATTCCCCTTGCCCCTCACCAATGCACCTCACCAAGATACTAGTGATTCCCAAGTAGGTGAGTTATTGAAGCTTGTCAAGAACATGCAAGCAACTCATACCCAAGAGATGGCTAATTTGAAGAGTGCCAACCAAAGGGAGATACGGGAAATGGAGGCTCGAGTTGCCTCTCAAGCTCTAGCCAATCCACAAAGGCCACCGGGCGGCTTCCTTGCCCAAGGTCAAAGTTCCAAGGATGCATCACACAATCACCAAGCACATGCGGTGATTTTGAGAAGTGGAACGGAGCTAGAAGACCCGTACAAAGACTACAACTATGGTGAAGAGGAGCCTATCTTGGAACTTGTGAAAGACAAAGGAAAAGAAGTTGATGGTGGCAATTCAAGGGATGATGACTTTTATGTGGAGGACCTCCCTTATGAGGAGAAAGAAGATGAAGTTATCTTGGAGGAGGTGGATGCTAGACAAGAGGAGTTGGTTCCACAACCAACTACTAAGGTAACAAGCAAACCAACACCCACCAAGGTACTATCTAACCCTCAACCAACTAGTTTGCCTTATCCTTCAAGGGCTTTGAAGGGAAAGGAGAACCTCAAGTTCACAAATTTTTGTAAAATGATTGAAAAACTTGAAGTGACTCTTCCCTTTACGGAGGTGATATTGAATATGCCAACTTATTCCAAATTCTTAAAAGAAATTTTGTCGGGCAAGAGAACCTTGGGTGACCAAGAAGTAATGGCTATGAGGGAGGAGTGTAGTGCACTTCTCCTCCAAAAGGAGCCAAAGAAACTTGGTGATCCGGGGAGTTTCTCTATCCCTTGCATAGTTGGTGGCATTCCAATCTCTCGTGCCCTTTGTGATTTGGGAGCTAGTGTAAGTGTGCTTCCTTTAAAAGTTGCAAAAAGAATTGGTTTGAATGATTTAGTTCCTACAAGTATCACCCTCCAATTGGCGGATAGGTCCGTCAAGCGCCCTTTGGGAGTGCTTGAGGATGTACCCGTCAAAGTGGGTAAGCATTTGATTCCCGCCGATTTTGTTGTCCTTGATATTCCGGAGGATAGCCACACTCCCATCATCCTTGGTAGGCCTTTCTTGGCTACCGGAGGCGTCTTGATAGACGTTAAGAATGGGCGGCTCACCTTTAGAGTTGGGGATGACAAAATTGAGTTTAATCTACCTACTATGATGAAAGGTCCAAAGCATGATGAGGCATTTACATTGGACATTGTGGAGCAAGTGGTAAGGGAGATGGTAGAGATGGAAGAAGAGGAAGAAGGCCACATGGAACAATTATGTGGCATCACAACTAGTGAGGACAAGGAAATGGATGAGGACATTGAGCTTGAAGATGAAGAAGTTGAGAAGGTGGAGGGAATGCTCCCTCCAACGGTACAACTCAAAACCCTTCCTCCCTCCCTCAAGTATGCCTTTCTTGGGGAGGGAGAGGCTTACCCGGTGATCATCAATGCCAACCTCAATGAGCAACAAGAATCCAAACTCATTTCAACTTTAAAGGATCATAGGAGCTCATTGGGGTATAGCCTTGATGACATCAAGGGGCTAAGCCCGAACCTTTGCATGCATAGAATAATTCTAGAGGAAGGGAGTCGACCTAGAGTGGAAGGTCAAAGGAGATTGAATCCGAAAATGGCGGATGTAGTGAAGAGTGAAGTCCTTAAATTGCTTGAGGCCGGAATCATATATGAGATCACGGATAGTCGGTGGGTGAGCCCCGTCCATGTTGTCCCCAAGAAGGGGGGTGTAACATTGGTTACACAAGAGGATGGGACTCTCTTACCGACTCGTCCGGTGACCGGTTGGAGGATGTGCATCGACTACCGTAAGTTGAATGCGGCAACTCTCAAAGACCATTTCCCAATCCCCTTCATTGATCAAATGCTAGAGAGGCTTGCGGGGCATTCGTACTATTGTTTTCTTGACGGTTATTCCGGGTTTTTTCAAATACCTATTCACCCGGAAGACCAAGAGAAAACAACTTTTACATGCCCCCAAGGTGTGTATGCTTATCGGCGGATGCCATTCGGGTTGTGTAATGCACCCGGCACCTTTCAAAGGTGCATGATGGCCATCTTTGCCGATTTCCTTGAGAAATCTATGGAGGTTTTTATGGACGATTTTAGTGTTCATGGTGATTCATTTGACCTAGGGCTTTCTAATCTTGTGAATGTATTGAAAAGATGTGAGGAGCACAATCTTGTCCTAAATTGGGAGAAATGCCATTTCATGGTAGAGGAGGGGATTGTGCTCGGTCACATAGTGTCCAAGAGGGGCATAGAAGTTGATGGTGCAAAAGTGGCGGTCATTGAGAACTTGTCACCCCCCACAAATGTGAAAGGGGTGAGGAGTTTTCTTGGACATGCCGGCTTTTACCGGCGTTTTATCAAAGATTTTTCCAAAATTGCCAAGCCATTGACTTCTCTTCTTCTCAAGGATGCTCCCTTTTTGTTTACTAATGATTGTCTTGAAGCCTTTGCTAGGATCAAAGAAGCACTTGTGACGGCTCCTATTATTCGTGCTCCGGATTGGGGATTGCCTTTTGAGATTATGTGTGACGCATCCGACTACGCGGTAGGAGCGGTCCTAGGTCAAGTTGTGGATAGGAAACACCACGTGATATACTATTCAAGCAAGACTCTTGATTCAACTCAAGCAAAGTATTCCACAACCGAAAAGGAGATGTTGGCAATCGTGCATGCCATTGAGAAGTTTCGGCAATATCTCATGGGATCTAAAGTGGTGGTGTACTCCGATCACACCGCTTTGAGGCAATTAATGTTGAAGAAAGATGCCAAGCCAAGACTCTTGAGATGGGTTCTTTTACTCCAAGAATTTGATCTAGAGATAAGAGACAAGTCGGGGTCGGAGAATGTGGTTGCGGACCACTTGTCTAGATTGACTTTTGAGGATCATGGTTTGCATGATAGAGATGGCCCAATCAATGAATGGTTGCGTGAGGATAGTTTGATGGCAATAGGCAATAAGTTGCCTTGGTTTGCGGATATTGCCAATTATCTTGTTAATGGCTTTATCCCGGAGGAGTTGGAAGCAAGAGAAAGGAGAAAGTTGAAGGTTGATGCTAAGAGATATTTTTGGGATGATCCCTACCTTTTCAAGAAGTGTGGGGATGGGCTCTTGAGGAGATGTGTATCAAAGGAAGAGGGGCTCGAAATTGTTGATAGGCTTCACAACTCCGCCTATGGAGGGCACTTGGCGGCTTCACGGACTATAGCCAAGGTTCTTCAAGGAGGGTTCTTTTGGCCTTCAATGTTCAAAGACATTCACGATGTTGTTAGATCTTGTGATGCTTGTCAAAGGTCGGGCAACATCGGTAAAAGGAATGAGATGCCCCTAAAAACCATCTTGGAGATTGAGTTGTTCGATTGTTGGGGGATTGACTTCATGGGACCTTTCCCCAATTCATGCGGGAATGAGTACATCTTAGTAGCCGTGGATTATGTCTCGAAATGGATTGAGGCGGTTGCCTCCCCCACCAATGACTCCAAGGTAGTGGTAAAGCTCTTCAAGACCATCATCTTTCCCCGTTTTGGTGTACCCCGAATAGTGATAAGTGACGGAGGTTCTCACTTCCGGAAACATACTTTCAAAGCCCTCCTAGCCTCCTATGGAGTGACCCACAAGGTCGCACTTGCCTACCATCCTCAAACTAGTGGGCAAGTGGAGGTTTCAAATCGTCAAGTCAAAGCTATTCTAGAGAAGGTGGTGCAAAAGAACCGGAAGGATTGGTCCCAAAAATTGAACGATGTGCTATGGGCTTTGCGGACGGCCTACAAAACTCCTATAGGAATGACCCCCTACAAGCTTGTGTACGGGAAAGCATGCCACCTCCCGGTGGAGCTTGAGCACAAGGCTTGGTGGGCCTTGAAGGAGATGAACTTCAATTTAGACATGGCCGGGGAGAAAAGGTTCTTTCAAATGAGTGAGCTCGAGGAGCTTAGATATGAAGCTTATGAGAGTTCAAAACTCTATAAGGAGCAAACGAAGAAGTGGCATGATGCCAAGCTAGTGAAGAAAGATGTGAGCGTAGGAGACCTTGTTCTCCTCTTCAATTCTAGAGTCAAGAACTTTCCCGGGAAGCTTAGATCACGGTGGTCCGGGCCCTTCAAAGTGATGGATATTTCTCCTCATGGGGCCTTTGAGCTTTGGAGTGAAGGCGGTGGCACCTTCAAAGTCAACGGGCATCGGATCAAGCGCTATTATGAAGGAGACTCCAAAGGCACCGTCGAAGTTGTTGACCTCGGGGACCCACTCCCCGAGGAGGATTAATTTCAAGGAAGTTTGATCATGAAAGGTTTGGTGGAGTCCCTCAACAACCACCGGTTGTAAGTATTAGTTCTCTTTAGTTCATCTAGTTTACATGTTAGTTTCTTTATTAGTTCGGTTTTGGTTTAATTTTTAGGTTGCATGAGATGTTTGGATATGTTTGTTGCTTGTTTGTGGAAGATTCATGAGTGTAGTCGGAGGAATATTGGCAAAACCGTTGTAGGCAAAGTTGATTTTTATGTTCAATTTAAATTATTTCTCGAAATTGTGTACAGGTACTCCCAGCCGGCCAACCGGCCGACGGTCCCATACCGGCTGGGAGGACCTGGACACATTTCTGTTTTTGATAGTTTATTTGGACAGATTTCAGATTTTGCATCCCCAGCCTGCACCTAACCGGCAGCCGGTCAACCGGCTAAGAAGGCGAGTTCCTTATTCAAAAATCAAATTGCAAGGAGAAATGATTCCCAGCCGGTAGGCCGGCAGCCGGTCCACCGGCTGAGAATCAGGAATGTGTGAAAATACTTGAAGAGAAAAGCAAGGAGAAGGGAACCCCAGCCGGTAGGCCGGCAGCCGGTCAGCCGGCTGGGAGTGTTTTTGTATGTGAAGGATCCGAAGAAAAGAAGAAGGAATTGGACTCTCAGCCGGTCGGCCGGCAGCCGGTCCGCCGGCTGGGAGTGTTTTTGTGAGTAAGAAAAGAAGAAGAGGAGTAGTGGAAATTGAAGACCTGATTTTGAGCCGGTCGGCCGGCAGCCGGTCCGCCGGCTCAGAATCAAAGCCTTTGAAAAAAATCGAAAAAATGCAAAAAAATTGAAACCCTCACTCTCAGCCGGTCCACCGTCGGCCGGTCCCAGACCGGCTGAGAGTCGCCTGTCGCGCAAATTATAACTCAATACCCCTCTTTTCTTTCTCATTTCTACCTCATTTCCCTACCATTTCCCTTCATTTCTTCTTCATCCTTCCTTATTTTCTCCCCTCCATTCATCCTTTACCCTCAAATACTCCCTCAAACTCCACCAAACTCTCTCAAATCAAAACCCCCTTTACTCCCTCATCCCTTATCCTTCAATTAACCATGTCGGGAAGAACAGAAAGGCGATCCAAATCAAGGCACGACCCAAGGGTGGAGCAAGAGTATGAAACTGTAATGGGAAGTGGCAACATTGGCCCGGATCCTTGCTTTCCCGGTCTCACATTTGCCTCAATCCAACAAAAAGGTAATTTCACTTACTTTAAGAATCGCCCCCTTCACCCAACTAGGTTCATTGATAGAGCCGGATTGAGAGAATTAGGGATTGAGAAAGTTACAGCGGCTCTTTTTGAGGGTTTAGGAATGAAAACCTTGTATGAGACAAAACCGGTTCACACTTCTCCCCGGTTAACTTGGGAATTTTTGAGTTCTTTGGTTGTGACTAAAAACCGAACTTTGGGGAAAGTTGCATTTCTTGAGTTCCGATTGATGAATAGGGAACATCGTCTCACCTTGGATGAATTTGCTTTGATTTTTGGGCTAGACGGAAAATTAGCCATTAAGCCTCCAGAGGGCTTTGATACTGAGCTTATTTGGACAGCCATAACCGGTCTTGTAAGTGATAGAAGTCGAAAGAAACCGGCTAATAGGGTGCATTTGGCACCAATTAGAATTTGGCATAGGTTCATGGGGTGGACCGTTTTCTCTAGGGATGAGCCTCACAACTTCACTACTACTGAGCTTGAAATAATTGGTTCTTACTTGGTCGGTGGCCCGAAATTGAACATTGCTCACCATATGGCCCTTCACTTGAGTAGGTTGGCATCCCAACCTCAGCTTACTACCCCCATTTGTGTTGGGGGGATGGTCACCTTGATTGCCAACAACCGTTGTCAGAGGCACTTCACGGTCGACTTTATTCAGGGCGAGAATGTGCTATCTAGCCGATACTTGCAGGATGCTTTGGGGTGGGTGCGTTATAACCCTAGTGATCGCAAGGAGTATTGGCAGATTCGGGTCGACAACAAGTTCAAGAATTCAGTTCCTTTGCCTAACACCGAGTTGATGAGAGTTGTGCCGGGGAAGACCTCTTACCTCCTTGATATTGAGGCGGACCCCGAGGATCTTCCCCCAGACCAGCGTGCCCCTAGAGTCTACACCAGAGACAGAGTCGGTGCCACTCCTTCTGACCTTCCTTTTGAGCAGTTTCAGCAGCCCCCCATTTCCATGTCCCAGTTTCAGAGTGGTCCCTCATACTTTCAGGGATCCACCTCCGCCTCCGGTCCATCTTCATCTTCATTTTCATGCCCCCAGGACCTCATTGATTTCATGGCCCGAGTTGACTTAGGCATGAAGAGTGCAGCGGATTTAGCTGACCAGCGCCAAGCCATTGCCGATGAGCGGCATAGGGATTTGACCTATAGGATGGATTACCTTTACCATGATCAAGCCTATGGGTCATTTCCGAGTTATGATCGGTCCGTCCGCGAGGGTTATCATCATCCGGATGGTGGTCGCCCATCTTACTACATGCCTCCGGATAGGGGTTATGTGCCTCCTGAGGGTCGTTTTTACGGGGAGATTAACGTCACCCCGGGTTATTTTTCAAACCCGATCTTTCCCCCCAACTTTCGGGGTAATGAGGATGCGGGCCCTCCGAGGCATTCATCCTTCCATGGCGGTTATGGTGATGCGGGAGCTAGTGGATCGCAAGCCTCCCCCTTCCGCGATTTCGTGAGCAACCCTAGCGACTTCATGGTCGTTGATGGAGGCAATGGGAATGATGAAGATGATGGTAATGAAGATGATGGTGGTGAAGGTGATGGTAATGAAGATGGCGGTGATTTTGATGATAGCTTTGATGAGTGACCACCTTTGGAGGTGGTAGATGGTGATGATTATGCTCCCCTTGCAAAATCCAAAACAAGTCAAGTAACTCCCTTAATCCAAATTTCTCTTTTAGTTTGCATTTCCTTTCCTAGCATGCATTTAGTTAGTATCTTTTAGCTTGTTATAGTTTTTAATTCGTCCTTGCATATCATTTAGCTTAGTTGCATATACTTGCATTCATTTAGATGCATTCGATTTCAATTTTGTATAATATTGTCACATGTAGTTTGCATACATGTAGTTTAGAGCATTTAGTTTGCATTTAGTCTAGTTTTTAGTTTTTCTCTTCTTTTGTTTATCTTTGTTTTTAATGCCTTCTTAAAAACCAAAAAAAAAAAAACCAAAAAAATTGAAAAACCAAAAACTTTCAAAAATATGTCCTTTATTTTCCGGTTTTCCTCCTCACATTATGCATATAAATAAGTGTGGGGAGGAAGAACCGTTTATTTCAAAAAATACAAAAAACAAGTTTTTATTTTCTCAAAAATTTCAAAAAAGCCAAAAGCATGTTGTTTTCGTTCTTTTACTTCATTTCCCCCTTTGCACTTCATTACATTGAGGACAATGTAAATCTTAAGTGTGGGGAGGGAAAATATCCACCTTGTGAATATTTGATTGCTTTTGTAAGTATGAAAAAACCTCAAAAATACCAAAAAATCGAAAAATTTGAAAAATTCAAAAACATGTTTTTTCCTTATTAGTGTAGAATTGTATATACTTGTGTTTGCTTTCCCTCCTTTCGCATAGGTAACACTCGCTTGAGCACCGCTTTGGATCTTGAAGACACCACGGTATGATCGTTCCAACCTCTATTTCACTCTCATTTTCTTCCTTTTGTTGCAAATGAGGAGGATGGGCTTGTATTTGGAGGATGTGGAGTACATTGTGGAGATTGTGTGTGGCTTGTGTGCTTTTGTGCTGTTAGGAGATGCATTAGCTCTGTTTGGCATGTAGTTTGATAGTCTCATTTGCATTAAAGCATGTCTATATTAGTTACATTCATGGCATATAGTTGCATTTAGGATAATGTTTTGAAAATGCCTAATTGAGAACTTTGACAAAATCGTTTAAGCATTTACAAATAATTCTTCTACTTGGGACTTTGTCTTTTAGAATGATTTTTAAAACACCCTAGGTCATGCTCTTCTAGTATCTTTCTGACCGTGGTCCAATACCGAGTCAAGGGTTTGCATGTGAGTCACCTTGTCCACCCCCGTGATGCGAAATGGTTTTGATTATCTTGTCTTGGTGACCTTGTTCGACTTGACGGTTTGGCAACCCAAAAAAATAACTTTCATGAATAAATTTGGAATGCTCTTGTCAATGATCATAAGAAGTGGAATCGACTTGAAAGAAAAAAAAAAAAAAAAAAAAGGGGAAGCTCAAGTGAAAAAGAAAAGAAAAAAAAAAAAAAATGGTTAATGAAAAAGAATAAGAACATGTTGTTTTGGTGGAGGCGTACCACTTCGATGTGCTTTGGAGGGTAGCCATTGAGTTGGCTTCCCACTTGGTTGTGAATTCGACCACCCAAAGACAGAGTGATTGTCACCCCGATAAGCTATTGTCTAGAGGTTAACCGGTTGCCTAATAAGCGATTGGCGAAAGCAAAGGACATTAGCACGCGTGGGACAAACCCCATCCTAACTCATGGCATGAAAAAGAAATGAAAAAAATTGAATGAGGTCAAATTTTGATTGTCATCCACCATTTTGTATTGACTTGAGCATTTCATTCCAAAAAATTTAATTTTGCCTTGCCGTTTTGTCGATCTTGGGACGACCCATGACCTTTACTTTGTGAAGAATCTAGACTTGTTGCATCTTTTGCCTTTAGCATTGCGGGGATTATCATTCCATTCCATCCGACCGCCCTTGACAAAAGTATTTGGATAACGGGTATGAAAGTAGCCTAGTTTAGCATGATTTGGCGGTGTTTTGTTGTCATCCTTCTTGCCTTAGTGACTTGTAGAATTAATATTTGTGAAGGAGTTTACGACTTTGATTTTGTTCTCTTTTAGTTGTTTTCCACCGCTTGAATGAGGCAAGCGGTTTTCTTTCTTTTCTCGATGCATGTTGCTTGCTTATATGTGTTTTGTTTTGATTTGTTTGCATCAAAAGTTTTGTAGCAAGACCTTACTTGCCTTGCAATAGGGCATTCTCCCTCATGAATGTCAAATTGTGAGTTGAAAGGGCTACGGGTGTAGCTAAACCCGATTCGGCTTCTAGTTAGCTTAGTTAGTATGTTTCTTTGTTTTTAATAAGGGTTATATAGTTACTTGATCTCTTACTCGAGGACGAGTAAGGTTTAAGTGTGGGGAATTCTGATGAGCTCCATTTTGGTCATCATTTCCTTTGAATTTTCCTTGTTTTCGGTCACGATTCGACCTCGATTCGCGTACCTTTAGGTGTTTTTACGTCCGTTGCCTCGTATATTCCTATTCTATCTAATTTTTGTAGGCATTACGGCGGGGGGCGAAGAAACGAGAGAAATCGAGGTGAATTCGGAGCGATTTATGAAGTTTTACGAAGGTTTTGTGAAGAAGCCGCTTCAGGCCCTCCCAGCCGGTCCCTTGCCGGCGGCCGGTAGGCCGGCTGGGGAGCTTGGTCTTGATTTTCGAAGCAAAAAGAAGGGAAGTTTCAGAACCATGAAAAAGGCCCCCAGCCGGTGGCCAACCGGCAGCCGGTCAGCCGGCTGGGATGGCTTTTCCATACTTAGCCAAAATTTGAAAGTTGAAGAAAATGCAAATGTTGGGCAGATTCGTGGAAAAGGGTCCCCAGCCGGTGGCCAACCGGCAGCCGGTCCACCGGCTGAGGGTACCTGTGCATTGAAGGAAAAAGAGAAAAAGTCAGATTGAAGAAACCAGCCTTCCAGCCGGTGCCAGACCGGCAGCCGGCCGGTCGGCTGAGAAGCAAGCGCACTTTGAATAATTTCGAAGAAAAGTTCAGAAGTCCAAATTTGGACTCTCAGCCGGTCACAGACCGGCAGCCGGTCGACCGGCTGAGAGGCCTTTTTCGTATTTCCGCACTCTATATAAACCCGCACTTGTGTATACTTTGAAGAACGTTACTTTTACACACTTTTCTAGGGTTTTGCACTGTTCCATTGCTCTATACTTAGACTCAAAAAACTCTCTTAATATTTCAATCTTCTTTAGATCTTAGTTAAATCTTTCAATATTAGTTAATCCTTTCTTAGTAATTCTCTTAGCTTTGTTCTTGGGCAATTTTAGAAGATTCTTATTGGGTTGTAATTTGAGGGTTTGAGAGAATCCTCCAAGTTGTAATCCAAGTTCCTTGCTTTTTCCTTATTATTGGTATTATCTTCCTAATCTCTACTTTGTCTTTGCATTTTGTTTTAGTTTTGCTTGTTCAATTATTTACTCTCATTAATTTCCACCATGTTTAGCATTAATACTTTATTTGTTCAAGTTTATTCCTTAGCCATGTGTGAGTAGTCTTATTCTAGGGTTAGGGGGTTTGCTTGGGTAGTTAGTAGCCATGAAAAATGCCTAGAGTTAGTCTTGTTTGCTTCTTTGGTTAAGTTTTCGCATCTTGCATGTTATGTGTTTGATGAAATGCCTCAACGACGGTTGGGTGTTAGTCTTCACTTTGTTTGCTTTAGACGAACGTCTTGGGGTTTCATGAGCATGCTTGTGTGTTAGGTTAGCTTGGTTTGTAGCGAAAGCTAGGACTAGACTCGACCTAAGGGTTTGTCAACTCGAGAGAAGAGACAACCCTAGACCTACCATAGAAGTGATACAAGACCGTTATCTTACGTTTGGCTCCCGACTTACCTAGGTGACCCCCGACACCCTAGTCCTCTTTATCATCAACTTCATCTAGATTTACTTGCTTTAGTAGTTAATTAGTTTTTCCAAACCAAAACCTTTTACTCCGACTCATACTAAAATTAAAGCATAACCATACAACTTCCCCACCGTCTTTTGGGTTCGACCCTAAATTATACTACTTAATTTGGGTTCTTTATAAATGTGTTTGGTGCCGGAACCGACGACAAAATCCGGCCATCAGGTATTCATCTTTCTTGTTCAATTTAATTCATTCAAGTTTTTATGCTTTTTATTTCTTGTTGTTATTTATCATCTTCAATCATGTTTTCAATCCTCTTTATTGATATTGCTATTAGATTTAATATGTGTAGCTAATTTCTTAATCTAGGATGAAGGGGATCCAAGTATATTAAGAAGGGAATGTTAATTAATTGTTAGTAAAATCACAAGGATTGTTGTTTGATTATTGTTCTTATTCTAATTAATTGATTTAGACCTGAATTGATAATTAGTGTAGCAAATTAGTTCTTTCACCGATCGGGTTAGAATTGATATAGGCTGCGATAATCAAATAGGTTGATTCTAATAATAGCGATCGCATGTTAGTTTTTGACCTAAAGAACACAATAGTATTGACCAATCTTGTGACCTTGAATAATCCGATTGAACTAGTGATTAATTAAGAATCCCAATAAAATATACTTGGTGACCCGGAATTCCTAGACTTTTAATATCTCTGTTACACATCCTTTATTTCAATTGTTTTTAGTTATTAGTCAAAACAAACAAATCAAAACCCCCATAAAACTGTTACTTTTAGACTTAATTACCATTAGCAAACCGTTTATTACCGCCTCCCTGTGGATTCGATACCTGTCTTACCACTAGCTATTCTGTTAGTATTGAGATAGTTTTACTTTGATTAAGGTGATACGATGTTGAACCATATATTCAAATATATATATAGTATATATGGTTATGTTTTGATAATGACAAGTCTAGCTATTTATATATTATATACTAGTATGTATAATCGTGTGCTAAGTGTACAGAAATTTAGTAACAAGATCTAATCAATCAAGTGTAAAAGATTCAAGCATATTAGTCAATGAGTTGACTATATCGAAGATTGATAGAAGATCACAAGCGCGCATAAAGAAGTAAAGTTATAATTATCAACTATAACTTTAGTACAAGTTTGATTCAAGTTATAGCTTGTAGCTATACCTCTACATTATGAAGAAATGATCGAAATATATATGTGGATAAATTGAAACATTGGTTTCCTTATTTGTGTCGTGTGATTTAGTGTTTAAATGGTATTCTATTTAAATATGGAATTGTTAATCTTAATAGGATTATATAAAATATCTTTTGGTTAAATAAGAAATAAATAAATATCTTATGAGATAATTATTTATTACTAAAATAAACTAAAGATTTTTATATGATTTTAATTGTCAAAAATATATAGTCTAAATATAGTTTGTTTCGATTTTGGTAAATCGTGTGATATGCCACATTACCAAAATCGTGTAGGACTTTCCTAAATAAATATTATGTATTTATTTAATGTCCTAAACAAACTAAAGATTATATTATGGTAATATATTTTATTATCTTTGACATGGTTTAGGAAGTTGATTTAATATGGATACTAATTGTTTATTATATAAAGATCTTTCCTAAATATGAATTAGGAAATTGTTTCCTTATATAATACATATAGTGTATTATTAAATCTTTCCTAAATATATTAAGATTAGATTTAAGGTAGTATTACTAAAAGACTAGTATTCTAGTTTAAGTAATATTCCTAAATCATCTAGGGTTTTAATTACCTAGATACATATTCTATATAAATAGACTAACCATGACACATTAAACAACACGAAATACACAACACACATACACGCATATCAAGAGAGAGAGCCGCCGTTCATATTCTTCAAGTTCGAGCTTTTCATTGTCATATCCGATTCAAGATTCAAGTGCTCAAGCATTGATCTTATTCATTCAAGATAGAGACACCAAGAAAACATTGAAGACTTTATCTTATTTACGTAAGATAGATTGAGTATTTAGCGGTACTCGTTGTAAGACAAATATTTAACGGTATTTGTCGTAGCTAGATATTTAACGGTATCTAGATTGAGTTGTGACTAACATCAAAGTCGCACGAGTAGGGTTGATAAAATTGTAATCCAGAGTTGGTACTAATTTTATTAATCGAGAATAGTGGACGTAGGTCTCAGAGTGTGAGACTGAACCACTTCAAAAATATCGTGCCTCTACTTTATTATTGCTCTACTCAACGATCATCATACAACCACACACACATCGAAGAAGATTTGAAAAAGAAGGCATACTCAATTCAACCCCCCCTTCTTGAGTATATTATATCAATAGACTCTTCAATTGGTATCAGAGCCTCGTGCTCTTGATCGCCTAGCCGCGTGAGTTTTGATCCTTCTATTGATTCTATATTATATACTCTTTCATCAATGGATTCCAAGCATCTCAAGTGCCCTATCTTCGATGGCAAAAACTATAGTTTATGGAAAAATATGATGACTCATTACATCAAGGGTTGTGATTGGGAATGTTGGAAGATCATCCAAACTGGACCAAAGAAGATCTTGGTCGCCGCCGCCAATGGAACAACCTATGAAAAAATGGAAAGCGATTATGTGGAAAGTGACTACAAAATTGCAGAGAAAAACTCTAAGGCTATGAGCCTCCTACAGAACGGTATGATAACCTCAGAATTCGATAGATTCTCATCCTGTAGTTCCGCTAAGGAAATATGGGATAGTCTCGAACTTGCTTATGAAGGAACATCCGCAGTCAGGAAACATCGTATAGACTTGCTCGTTCAAAGATATGAACTTTTCAATATGGAAAAGAATGAATCTATTGATAGCATGTCTGCACGATTTTCTTGTATTATTAATGAACTGCGGAACCTTGGCAAAAAGATCGATTCTGAGGATATCATTCGTAAGATTCTTAGGAGTCTCACCAAAAAGTGGCAACCTAAGGTCACGGCCATAGAGGAAGCACGTGATTTATCTAAAATCACTTACCAAGAATTGATTGGATCCTTAATGGCTCACGAGATCATACTAAATAAAAACGATGATGATCCCAAAGGAAAGGGAGTCGCTTTACAAGCCTCCACAAGCGAAGTAAGCGAAGAAGAACTTGAGGATGAAACAGTTCTATTCGCTAGACGATTTAAGAAAGCAGTTTTCAAAGGTAGATACAAAAACTCCAACAACAAAAAGGTTCTTGAGTCTAAAGTTATAGCTAATGAAGCTATAACCTCAAAACTAAAACTCAACATTAAAGAGCTTCAATCTAAAGTTACAGCTAATGAAGCTATAACTTCAGAATTAAGAAAGGTTAATGAACGGCTTAAGTCAGAATCTTCGACTATGGTCGAAGATGAGACTCATCAAGAAGAAGTTGAGATTCTCGAAAGCAAAATCATGGATCTAGAATTCAGTATATCTAAAATCAAGAAAGAACATGCCAAAATTGTGTCTGACTTCCATAAAGACATTCAAAACCTAAAAGAATCTAGCAACACTGACCATAGTGAATGTAAGAAAGAAATAGACTCTTTGAAAGACCTCCTTCTTCATGCTCGGAAAGTTCACGATAAGTGGGAAGGAAGCACTAACGTTCTAAACTTCCTAACTGAACAATCCGACAACAACATGAAGATGGGTTTAGGTCACGAATGTTATGGAAGAAGGGATCACTCAAAGTGTAAACAAAGTCCAACGGATAGAGACTTTAGAAGAAGGAAATATGCCGACCTTCCTGAGTATTTAATATGCACTTATTGTGGCCATACTGGACACCTCCGAGAAAACTGTGTGAAACATGCACAAGACTTTAAAACCGGAGTTAAGTTTGTTAAATCCTTAGGAATTCCAAGCGACACTAATTCTGTCTCTGATAGTGATGGTGACAAAACTGAGGAAAGAAACATTGACCACAGATGGTTCTATGACATGACATTTGACTACGAAGAAAAGAAAAACAGAACCAAACAGACTCCTCAAACATCTCACAAAAAATGGTCACCAAGAGTCCAAACTAAAACCTACACAAGAACATCAAAACCCAACCACTGCCAATATAGAAAGACATATGTAAGACAAGTCTGGGTTAAAAAGGAAGATGTATTTGTGATTACTAACAACAAAGGACCCAAGTATGCTTGGGTACCTAAATCCTGTCTTTAAAATTATTTGTGCAGTTTGTCGCCAAGGAAAATAACCTATGGTATCTCGACAGTGGATGCTCAAGACATATGACAGGCGACGTAAACCTATTCCAAACCCTAAAACCTTTTGACGGAGGTAAAGTCACATTCGGTGATAACAAAAAGGGAAAGATCATCGGAATTGGTAAGATAGGTATCTCATCCTCTCATGCTATAAATGATGTATACCTTGTAAGTGGTCTCAAACACAATCTTATCAGTATATCTCAATTATGTGACAAAGGAAATAAAGTGGTCTTTCATTCAGATATATGTCGTATAATCTTAGAAGGCACCAGTAAAGTGATACTTGAAGGTCACAGGATGAAAAATGTTTATATGATTGATTTAAATGTTGTACCTACTGATTCTCTATCATGCATGAAAGTTACGTTAGATGATCCATGTCTATGGCACAAGAGATTTGGTCATATTAGCTCACCTATTCTAAGTAAGCTGAAAAGATGGGACTTGGTCGAAGGTCTTCCAAAGATCAAATTTGATCAAGAAAAGATGTGTGACACTTGTGCACGATGTAAACACGTCAGATCATCCTTTAAGCCTAAAAGAGTGGTAAGCACAGAACAAGCTCTTGAACTAGTACACATGGATCTATGTGGCCCTATGAAGGTAAGAAGCAGAGGTGGTTCCAGGTACGTTTTCGTTCTAGTTGATGATTACTCTAGATTTGTTTGGCCAATCTTTCTTCACTCTAAAGACGAAACTTTCGATGAATTTGTTAGTCTCATGAAACTTGTCCAAAACAAATATAAATCAAACCTAGTAACAATCCGTACTGATCATGGAACTGAGTTCGACAATCATGCTTTTATTGAGTTCTGTAAAACCAATGGTGTTGGACATAACTTCTCGGCCCCTAGAACCCCACAACAAAATGGAGTCGTAGAACGAATGAACAGAACCCTAGAAGACATGGCTAGAACAATGCTTCTTTGTAGTGGCCTACCTAGAAACTTTTGGGCTGAGGCTATTAGTACAGCTTGCTATATTCATAACCGTGCTATGATTAGACCTATCCTTAAAAAGACTCCTTATGAACTTCTTCGAGGTCGTAAACCAAACATATCTCATTTTAGATGCTTTGGTAGTAAATGCTTTGTTCACAACAATGGTAAAAACAGATTAAGCAAATTCGACCCTAGAAGTGATGAAGCAATCTTTATAGGATATTCAGATCATAGTAAAGCCTACAAAGTTTTTAACAAACGTACTTTATGCATAGAGGAAAGTATTCATGTTATCTTTGATGAGAATAATGCCTTTGACAAGCCATTACAGGATATAGAGGAAAACCTAGACGAACCTGATTTCAGGTTATCAAGGGAAGATCCTCCTGAAATGGAAATTGAAGAAGGAGAACCTCAAGGAATTCATGATGAACTCAACTTGGGAGAAAATGGTGCGAGAGATGAAACTACAGTTGATGATACTGTAGATAACTCTCAAACCAATGACTTGGAACCCAGAGTTACAGCTAATGAAGCTGTAACTTTGAATCAAAACCAAAGGGAAGAGGCCAGAGTTATACCTGACCCTACTATAAACCCAGGTTTGGATTCAGGGGGAACAAGTCAAGATCCCGAGTCAAGTTCAGGGAATGCAAATGATCAATCAAGGAACTGGAGATATAAAGGCTCTCATCCTTTGGACAATGTCATAGGAAGCCTGACAGATGGAGTTCAAACTCGAAGGAGCTTAAATAACTTTTGCTCATTCTACTCCTTTCTCTCCACCATTGAACCCTCAAATATCAAGGAAGCTCTCGCAGAACCAGACTGGATAGTTGCCATGCAAGAAGAACTCCAGCAATTTGAAAGAAACAAAGTTTGGCATCTTGTTCCTCGACCTAAGGATAGAACTGTCATTGGAACTAGATGGGTATTCAGAAACAAATTGGATGACACTGGAGTCATTGTGCGAAACAAGGCCAGATTGGTAGTTCAAGGATACAACCAACAGGAAGGGATCGATTATGACGAAACCTTTGCTCCTGTTGCCCGTCTTGAGGCAATAAGACTACTCATTGCATTTGCAGCACACAAGGGAATGAAGCTATTTCAGATGGACGTTAAGACTGCATTTCTTAATGGCTATCTCCAAGAGGAAGTATTTGTTGAACAACCTCCTGGATTTCCTGATAGCAAACTCAAGGATCATGTATTCAAATTGGACAAAGCTCTCTATGGTCTGAAACAAGCACCTAGAGCATGGTACGACAGATTATCAAAATTCCTATTGGAGAGTGGATTCAAGAGAGGATCTGTGGATAAAACCCTATTTCTTAAAAGTGAAAACTCAGATCTACTAGTCGTTCAGATCTATGTTGACGATATTATTTTTGGCTCAACAAATAAAAAGTTGTGCAAGTACTTCTCTGAGTTGATGACTTCTGAATTCGAGATGAGTATGATGGGAGAACTAAAGTTCTTCCTTGGACTTCAAATACAACAAACTGAAGAAGGAATCAAAGTTCATCAACAAAAATACGTCAAAGAGTTACTAAAGAAATTTGGAATGGAAACCTCTCATGCAATGCCTACTCCAATGGTCACAGATAAGAAGCTAACCAAAGACGAAGATGGTAAGTCTGTAGACGAAACAACTTATCGAGGTATGATTGGCTCACTTCTTTATCTTACAGCAAGTCGTCCAGATATAATGTTTAGTGTCTGTGTCTGTGCGAGATTTCAATCTGCACCAAAAGAATCACACATGATTGCAGTTAAAAGAATATTAAGATACCTAATCGGAACCTCAAAATTATATCTATGGTATCCTATGGATTGTAACTTTAACCTAGTAGGATATTCAGATGCGGATTATGCAGGATGTTCATTAGACAGAAAAAGTACCTCGGGACTTGCTACTTTTGTAGGTCCATGTATAATATCTTGGGGATCCAAGAAACAAAATTCTGTCGCTCTCTCAACTGCTGAAGCAGAATATATTGCAGCCGCACTGGTATGTTCTCAACTTTTATGGTTAAAGCAACAGTTACATGATTATGGTGTTGATGTTGGATGTGTGCCTATATTATGTGATAATACGAGTGCTATAATTATATCTAAAAACCCAGCCCAGCACTCGAGGACCAAACATATTGAAATTAGACACCACTTTCTAAGAGACCATGTTGAAAAGAAAAATATAAAATTGGAATTTTGTAGTACGGAAAAACAGTGGGCAGATATCTTCACTAAACCATTGGCTAGAGAACGCTTTGAGACTTTGCGATTGGAAATTGGTTTAATCGGTGGCACCTAATCAAATCTTAAAAGCAAAAATAACTCAATGATTGACTACGGTTTAGATGAGATTATATGACTGTGTCCGTATACTCCGCTGCATGTGTATGTATATATTCGATGAAAAATTTTGTGATTATAGTTATATTATATGACTTACATATGAATGTGTGCACAACTAATCTCAAAAAAATATTACGTCACATATTAAAACTATCCTATAACATACATATTACGACATATACAACATAATAATACGTACATAATACAAATTACAAAACTTACCTAAAAGTTACCAACACACACAATGTGTGTGGTGGTCCCCCCATGTGCCACGTCTCCCCTAAACCTCACCCCCTAGACCTAGCCTTTGACTAATTTCACCCATCATTATTACCTCACTTACCACATTTAACCCCTTCTTCCTTATTACCATCCTATAACCACAATTCCATAAAAACAAAAATCCCCAAACACAAACCTCCATCAAACCTCCGTACAAACTCCGCCACAAAAACCACCTCCTAACAACCACCATCACCATTCTCATCATCATAAAAATGCCTCCCTCAAGAGCAACTCGTTCCCAACAAAAGAAAGCCTCACCACCCTCACCAACTCCTTCACCTCCCCCATCTCCGACTCCCATAGCCACCGCAAGTCCAACCCCAGACAACGGCAAGCGTCGAAAACTTAACCGCGTTGCCTCCTCCGTATCTGATGACATGCAAGAACTAGGGTCGAATCTCAAGAACCCGCGTCCTCTGTTTCGAGATTATTCCATTGAAGCTACCAAGGAAGGACTCGAAAGAGTCCGAATGACAAGGCATGAAGGTATGCTCATTGATCGTCTTCTTCCCTACTCCATTCATTCGGGTCGATTCTACCCAACATCTTGGGTCGAAGGGTCGAAATCTTTACTTTTCTTTAAAAAGTTTTTGGAGTTTCAAGGATGGAAGTACATTAGTAATTTTTCGGGTTTAATATTCCCTATTGAACTGGTTCAGTTCTTTGCCTCTGTGAAACCATGTGAATCTGGGATAAAGGCTGTTGTGAATGGAAGGGAGGTGGAAGTGTCTTTAGGTGATGTTTGTGAAATTTTTCGACTTGATCTTGATGGTGTCGAAATTGATACTAGTAAGGAGTGGGGAGTGGTAACCCGAGAGCAAAAGATGATTATCAAACAATATTTTGATTCTACTGCTACTGAAATTTCACCGCTCCTAACCAACTCTTTCTCCCCCAAATTAAAACTATTCGTCAACTTTCTTTGGAACACAATATTACCGAGGAGGGGAGGGCGCGATAAACTGTCAAGCATCGAAGCCATTGTTCTTTATCATTGGTTAGAGGGTAACAAAATCAATCTTGCTTTCTTGCTTTGTTCGAAAATCTGCCAAGTTTCCTCTGTTTTGGTTAAAGAAAAACCAAGTTCGACTCTAGATATTCCCTACGGAATGTGGGTCTCTGAAATCTTGTTGCAAAAGGGTGTTGTGGACGATTGTAGTTTCGGTGTTAAGCCTCGTGACCGTATGTGTGACAAATTACTCAAATTAATGGGAATTACATTTGATGGTGTTGATTTGGCTTTTGGGAAGATGGGTGAGGAGGGACCCCGTCCTAATCCATCTCCATCTTTTGTAGACTTAGAAGCCAAGATGGATCAGATTTTAGGGTTGTGTCAAATTAAGAAAGAAAAGGAGAGTTCGGGTGCCTCAGGGAGTCATGCAGGAAGTGGTCGTGCCTTTGAAGTAGAAGTAAAAGAATGGATGGAGAAGGTCGACAAGCATTTGGTGAAAATTGGGTCTGAAGTATCGGTTGTTTGTTCGGAATTGCTGGCCGTGAGTGATCGGTTGTCCTTTCTTACGACTCAAGGTGGTGCTATGGTACGGGATCATGGGTTGTTGCGCACAGATGCGAGCCACGCTCTGGAAGCCGTTAAAGCGCTTTCATTGAAGATACTCAACTTCGAGTTGGCTCTAAATGCTCAAGGAAGGAATGTCAGCAGCTGTTTCGATCGTTTGGACACCCTTGAGTTCAGGACCCGACCCGAGTACGTCAGTCCGTATGCCAAGGCTCCTGCTTCCAGCTCTCGCTCCTGATTCGACATCTCCGTCACTGTTTTGTTGGTTTGCCGTTGTTCTGTTGTTTTGCTTAAGCCCGGGGTGGACTTATAAACATTGTTAGTTTTATGGCCCAACTTATTACCTAGCCCATTAGGAATCCTATCCAGACTCTATAATTGTTTTGCTGTGGCCCAATTTCCCTTTTTATCTTTGGCCCATCTTATTTTACTCTCTTTTGCAGGCCTTGATATCCGTTTTACTTAAGCCGGCCCATTTTCTCTCTAAACATTAGCCTCTTCTCATTCGGCCCATTGGCTTAGTATTCTCGTATTGGTTGTGTATAGTTCTTTACATTCCGTATATGTGGTTATGTGATATTTTCTATGTTCATATTATTTCAACTCGTTTATATGCTTGCTTATGCTTCGTACGTATATTATTCTAGTCGTTTCATGTCTTTGTTCTCATCTTTTCGATGATGTCAAGAGGGGGAAAAATGCGACTTAGATTAGAATTTGCCTAAGCTTGCTCCTTGTCGTAATCCATTGTCTCTTAGGGTCCTTAAAGGATATGGGATAGATAGAAGATAGAAACCCTAAGTAAATCTTTGCTATGATTGACCATTATTATATTGAGGGGGAACATACACTTAGACACGAAATCTAAGAGAGACTTGCCATCATCAAAAAGGGGGAATTTGTTGAACCATATATTCAAATATATATATAGTATATATGGTTATGTTTTGATAATGACAAGTCTAGCTATTTATATATTATATACTAGTATGTATAATCGTGTGCTAAGTGTACAGAAATTTAGTAACAAGATCTAATCAATCAAGTGTAAAAGATTCAAGCATATTAGTCAATGAGTTGACTATATCGAAGATTGATAGAAGATCACAAGCGCGCATAAAGAAGTAAAGTTATAATTATCAACTATAACTTTAGTACAAGTTTGATTCAAGTTATAGCTTGTAGCTATACCTCTACATTATGAAGAAATGATCGAAATATATATGTGGATAAATTGAAACATTGGTTTCCTTATTTGTGTCGTGTGATTTAGTGTTTAAATGGTATTCTATTTAAATATGGAATTGTTAATCTTAATAGGATTATATAAAATATCTTTTGGTTAAATAAGAAATAAATAAATATCTTATGAGATAATTATTTATTACTAAAATAAACTAAAGATTTTTATATGATTTTAATTGTCAAAAATATATAGTCTAAATATAGTTTGTTTCGATTTTGGTAAATCGTGTGATATGCCACATTACCAAAATCGTGTAGGACTTTCCTAAATAAATATTATGTATTTATTTAATGTCCTAAACAAACTAAAGATTATATTATGGTAATATATTTTATTATCTTTGACATGGTTTAGGAAGTTGATTTAATATGGATACTAATTGTTTATTATATAAAGATCTTTCCTAAATATGAATTAGGAAATTGTTTCCTTATATAATACATATAGTGTATTATTAAATCTTTCCTAAATATATTAAGATTAGATTTAAGGTAGTATTACTAAAAGACTAGTATTCTAGTTTAAGTAATATTCCTAAATCATCTAGGGTTTTAATTACCTAGATACATATTCTATATAAATAGACTAACCATGACACATTAAACAACACGAAATACACAACACACATACACGCATATCAAGAGAGAGAGCCGCCGTTCATATTCTTCAAGTTCGAGCTTTTCATTGTCATATCCGATTCAAGATTCAAGTGCTCAAGCATTGATCTTATTCATTCAAGATAGAGACACCAAGAAAACATTGAAGACTTTATCTTATTTACGTAAGATAGATTGAGTATTTAGCGGTACTCGTTGTAAGACAAATATTTAACGGTATTTGTCGTAGCTAGATATTTAACGGTATCTAGATTGAGTTGTGACTAACATCAAAGTCGCACGAGTAGGGTTGATAAAATTGTAATCCAGAGTTGGTACTAATTTTATTAATCGAGAATAGTGGACGTAGGTCTCAGAGTGTGAGACTGAACCACTTCAAAAATATCGTGCCTCTACTTTATTATTGCTCTACTCAACGATCATCATACAACCACACACACATCGAAGAAGATTTGAAAAAGAAGGCATACTCAATTCAACCCCCCCTTCTTGAGTATATTATATCAATAGACTCTTCATACGACTTTAGCCTTATCATCGGTCGAGTACACACTACTCGGCGGAGTCCCGCTTACTCGGTCGAGTCTCACTTACTCGGTTGAGTAACATCTATTCGGTCGAGTTCACCCCACTCGACCGAATTACTCCTACTCGGTCGAGTCCAAGCTACTCGGCCGAGTTACTCCCCCTCGGTCGAGTTTGTCCTACTCGACTGAGCCAAACAAATCAGACAGGCTTCGTGAAGGGGAATCCCCCTTCACATATCCTACGCACCATACCTCCTATATGCATATTAATGCCAAAACCAAACAATAAACATTGAGATGTAATTCACACACTTATTTCATGTCATTATTCACCTTATATGATATATATCGTTCCGTTAACATATTACCAATCATACATGTGCAATTAACTTTGCACCACACCACAATATCACCACATTATACGACACACATAACTAGTACTCCCTAATCTACCCTTTAGTGACCAAATACAAGAATGTAAGCAACTTCGCGGTTTTGGGACGTCTCCCAAACCTTTGTGGTAGCCTTACATACTTTTACTTGGGGTTCATTTTATTTAAGACGCACCTAAGTTCATTTGAGTTCATTGGTTCAGGTTCCAAAACCGTCACTTTGATACCATTTGTAACGCCCTCATAATCCAAGGCCTTTAGGTAGGACCATCAGACTATGAAAGTATCACCATCTCAAATTCGTGAGGCATAATATCAAGATAAACAATACTGTAACCTTTATTAAAAGTGAGAACAAAGTCTAAGTATAACAATGTCTGATACAACAACCATAAAAGAAATGTCTGCGGAAGCTAAGAAACTATGACGCAGCTACTAAACTGAGTGGAATCTCATCCTTCCCGAGCTATCAGACAACAACGTCGTGTTACTTGTTAATAATCTGCTCACCATACCAATGGATCATCACAACGCATAAACCACAAGCGTCAGTTACTTTATACGCAATATCATCACTACCAAAATCAAGAACTTTATAGCAATCTCAAGGCACCGTATGCTGATATCACCAATAACCAAATCATCTCACAGTGGCGACCTGTAGTCCCACAATCAACCTCCACTTGCTCGCGGCAAGGGGTACCTAGATCATTAATGTGCACATCCCCCTCCGTGGCGGGTCCCACGAAGAGCGATCGTAGGAATGAGAGTCGTTTCTCGCAACGGTCCCACACATATGTTCGCAACTCTCATCTCGTAACCACAAGTGATATCAGTCTTACAGCACAACAATAACATCGTCACAATATATTAGGAATACCGTCACAATCACATATTAGATAAATGAGTAGGGAGAACCCTACCTCAAGGCAATTAATCACGGAATGCAAATCCAAAAAGCTTTTCCTACCAATACTCTTCTATGAAGTCTCCCCCTAAGAACATATAGGGTAATACTAACAATCATCACAATCATATTTATCTTAAAGTATGCTAACAACGAATACAACACTTACTTGATGACAACAACGCTACGCTATGGTGATCAGCGCGGCTAGACTCTGGTATGAACCCTTAAAGGTTTTAGTGTGAGAGGTTTGAGAGGAAAAGGTGAAAGACGGTAGAAGGTTTTAGGTTAAAATGAATCTAACTCATAAATTTTATTTTATAAGGAACCGCGAATGCTGAACACGGAACCGCTAACTCGGCCGAGTAACACTTACTCGGCTGAGTAGCCTTTACTCGGTCGAGTACTCTAGCAGTTCTCAGCACTGACCAGTTTTCGTAAAATAGTCATAACTCCCTCAATTCTTGGTATTTTTGGGCGTGTGACCTATCGTTAGAATCTTAAAACGACAAGCTACCACCTCCAATTATAATCACCTCAATATCATATGTACATCTCAAGTTATAACATTTTTAAGACAACCTATCTATAACCAGGCAATATACCTATACCATATTCTTTCTCCAATAACTTATATATCAACAATGTAACAGAGTCCAACCAATTTCATCGAGTAACTCATACAACAAATAGAGGGGTGTTACAGTAATACTCGTCGTTTAGAGACCCGTTGACCAACTTTTCACCATGGAGAGACCATAGAGAAAACCCTCGGTGAAAGGAATAAGGCAATAGTTTGGTATCTCTTAAATAGTGAGATACTCGACCTAGTACGAGATACTCGGTTGACCGGGTACGGTCCGGTTCCGCGAATTTTTTGTGTTAACGGAGGTTTAATCAAAATCATTTCTAATTCATTTTCATCATCACTAATAACTCTAAATAAGTTTCTCTCCCTATTCCTTCCACCTTTTACCCTCTCTAACACCTGCATGACACCATCGCAAAAGTTATGGTGTGAATGAAGAGTTCACATGTTAGATCTTGGCATCGCCGATGCTTTAGTTTTGCCGGTAAGTTACCTTTTCTAAAATTGAGTATTGACCGTACCCTTGACTTTTGGGTTAGTAATGAGTAGCAATCTATTGTAAGATGGGTGTAGGTGACAGTATGATGACTCATGGTTTGGATGTGCGGATGCTTTCTTAAGGTAGGTTATCCTACTCAGTCAGTGTGTAATTTATGTATTTGTGTGATGATGTTATGTGTCATTTAATGAGATGGATTATTAATGTTGCTGATGATATTGTGGATGCTTGGATTGAGTTATTGTGGTTACTACTGATAATGGTGCTGATGTAGTATGATGTTATGATATTGTTTGATTGGCCAACCCCATGGCCGTCCCTCGTGGCTCCTGTCGCGAGGGGGGTGTGCACATTAAGGATCAGGGTACCGCTTATATTGCGATGAGTGGGACATAGGTTGTAAGGTTGTGGTCCCTACCAGGATTTACCTACTGCGATGGGTAATCTAGCAGAGCTACACGTTGCGATCTGTAGTTGGTTACTATTATTATTAGAGTTTGGGATATTGTGCTTTCCGTTCTGTCTCATAGTATGCTTTACTTATTTTGTTGTGAACCTGTACTGACTTTGTGGTGTTTATGTTGTTTTCTCTTCTTTGGCTGTGTCTGCGGTGAATCATTTGACATTGTCGGCAAATGGTGAGCAGTCATATATGTTTCAGGTGGCGATGCTTGACTTTGTTGCTGGGTCGGATTGATGACGAGGATATGGATGATCAGTGATGGTAGTCTTTAGTTGAGAGTTTGTATAGTCATTTATGAGTATTGACGTTTTAGTTTGTAACATTGTAACATTCTATATATATAACATTATAGGTTTTTTATGGTATGTTTGATATATGCTTATATCGGGCAACCGAGATGGTAGCGCCCTTACTTGCTAAGGAAGATAGTCTAGCTAAAGCTCCTTGGTAAGCTGAGGCGTTACACCCCCACCCACCCCCCCCCCCCCCCCACACACACACACACATACACCACCACCTCTGCGCGCAATCGACCTTAGTAAGACAAAACATCATTTTTTGTGTAAATCGAAAGAACCAATTGTTGGAATGGTACAATGAATTTTTGAAATAGAGATAAAGAGGAAATAGAGTAAAGGGAAAATAGATGTTATGGTGCAGTGGGCGCTGGACAGTGGTAGTGCGAGGGGTCAGGTGGGTGGTGATTGAATGTAGGGCTGAGCAAAATCAGATATCCGATCCGATTTTGGAATCCGGATCGGATATCCGAATTTAAAAATTTCAATTTTCATGATCCATCCGAATATTTCGGATATCCAAAAATTCTGATATCCAGATATCAGAAACCACATTTTATCCGGATTTGATTATTTGTATTTTGCAGGGATATTGGGCTTATTGGGCTATTGGCCATTGGGCTTTTGCAAACTAAAACTAAAGGCAATATCGTCATATCGATTCATACCCCATTTTGAAGGGTCTTCGATGCCATAAAGCCATAAATTACAAGTCTTGATCAAATTACAATTCCTGATCAAATAAATTACAATTCCCGATCGCATAAGTTATTAAATTACAGGTCTTTTTACAAATTTTAAAACATGTCTAAAATCCACATAAACTAAAGTGAAGTGTTAAACTAAGTCCAACAACGGCATCGGGCAACCAATTTCCGCACGCACTTCAACAATCAAACAACGATCTCAGGTTGTCCCAACTCCCAACGCCAAGTCTCTTATGCCTGTCATTTTTAGATTTAAAAACACTATTAGTATAAACATAAATGAATGAATAAATATTAAATAATATTGATAGCCATATATAAATGGTGATGTCCTGATGGGCAGCAGCACAACAGGAAGCAACACAACAACATGTAGTAGCAAAACAACACAACACAGCAACAACACAGTAGCAAGCAGCATGCAACAATACATTAACATGCAACAACATATCAGTAGGCAACAGCAGGTAGTAGGCAACAAGCAACAAGCAAATGGTGATCAAAAACATGTAAAAAACTATAAGGAAAACATCTAAAAAAACATGCAGCAGTCCAACAGATCAGCAAAAAATGAGCATGAGTAGCAGTCCAATGGATCAGCACTTAGAGAACATGCATTTAAACAAAAAAAAAAGGAATAAAAACATGCAACAGTCCAGTATATCAAAATCAGAGTATAAAAACATGCAACAGTCCAGTATATCAAAGTCAACTCAGCAGTAAACAGAAATGGAACACAGTCTAGCAAACAATTAAGCAGTCAAATAAGCAATTAAAAAAATGGACTCACTATTAGAATATTAGACCCATGAGGTTACGATTAGCTGCGACGGCTATCATCTAGGGTTTATGCTAATAGGGTTTATTATAAGAAACCAACTCAACCAAAAGTTTAAGTCGATGGTTTGAGTTCCTTGATTCGTTTTATATTCTAACACTCCCCCTCACACGAAAGCCCTTTTTTCCCTTTTTTTCTTTTTGGGCTTGAAGTGTGGGTGCAGGCGGGATTCTCTTACCTGTTCTGATTATCCAATTTAGAATTGAGGGGGGTGGGATTCGAACCCGTGACCTTTGGTCACATGGCTCTGATACCATGTCCTGCAAATTCTCGTTTTCATGAATTAAAAAAAAAATCCCTTTTCTTTGAAATCCGTTTTAAAAAAAAATTCTTCTCCGTTTAAGGTGGTACTTGATTTGTTTGGAGTCCGAAAAAATTAACGTTCTCCAGATCTTTGAAATTTTAGCGGATAGTTTCCGTCTTATTGATATTTGTCAGGTTCGATAGAGTTCCTGCAAATTAACTCATTCTACCGATAAGTCCGAAAAAATTAACGTTCTTGTTCCGGAGTCTTTCTCGCGAGTCTTAATACTCGTTTATCTTACCAACCTTGCGGAGATGAAGAAAGATTTAAATGAAGGCGAAGAAGAGACGAAGATTTTGATTTTTTTTATGTTTGTTTTCCTTGTATTTCTTATGTTTTTTTTCTTTTGTTTTTTCTCCAATCGTAAAGTTCGTACAATGTACTGCCTTTACGATTGCGGGAGGGTATTAGAATATTAGGCCCATTAGGTTACGATTAGCTACGACGGCTATCATCTAGGGTTTATGCTAATAGGGTTTATTATATATAAACATTTATTTGTAAGAGAACGCCAATCAATAATACAACTATCTTCCCTTTATATTATCTAACACTCACCCTTTTCGATTGTGTCCATATCAAATAATGTATCCTCAACGCAAAGTGGGGTCCCGGAAGTACGGAGCCAATCTTGTGCACATAAAAGAGCATCCACCATTCTTGGAGCCAAACATGTACAGAATAAATCTAGAACCCGACCCCTGGTGATAAAAGCGGACTCTGAAGCAACTGTAAAGACCGGAATATCAAGTACATCCTGGGCAATCCAAGAAAGTACGGAATATCTTTTTTGGTTATCCTTCCACCATTGTAGGAAGTTAAAAGTTGATTCTCCACTTTCTCGAGGTTCATCTAAGTACTTTTCTCATTCTGTTTTTTCCCAACATCTCCATCACCAATATCTAAATCAAACTCATTACTTAAAAGTCAAAAGCGCACCAAAGTTAAAAGTATCATCTTATTTATTATCCTTAGGATGAGGGTTAGTTCTAGTGGTGTTGATGGAACTAGAAGATGAGGCATCTTCCTTTGATTGAGGAGTAGAAGTAGAATACTCCTCAATTAAGAATTTGAAGAAATATTTGATATTCAAGCTTAAAAGCTTACCCATTTCTTCACCATATGCTTTCCGCACTATCCAGTCAACACAAACCAACTTCCATCTTGGGTCAAGTATTAATGATATAAATAAAAACAAATTTAAATTATCAATTTTGCCACAATACTTGTCATACTTGATCTTCATTTTAGATGCCATTTTTTAATGTCTTCTTCTTCATGAGTGAGATGCTAATAGAGCACCTCACCAACACCAAATATCACCTCAACATAAGCATTACTAGTGACATAAAGAAAACACGACATTTTCAAAGTGGCATCATAGAAAACTTTCAAAAAGGGTAACAAATTAGACACTTGCTTCCACTCCTCGGTTGTAATGTCATCACCATGCTTGCTCGTTTCTTTTTTAAGAGTAGAGTCTTTCACACATAAAAGAGCAAATGCCTTCTTAAACGTTAAAGAAGACTCAAGCATCAAATAAGTGGAGTTCCACCTTATCTCGACATCTAACCATACACCACTTTTACTCACTTAATATTTTCTCCTCTAACACACATGCCTCAAATTTGTTCTTTCTAGCGGCTGAGGACCTTACTTGAATGGTAAGAGTGAAAGAAAGAGTGAGAGGGAGGGAGTATACAAGGGTATTTACGTCTTTTGTTTTATGAAAAGGGTCTGATTCATTATAAAACGTCGACGATATTTCGTACTAGGGTTACAAAATGGTGTAAAGAAATAAAAAATAAAAAATAGATATAGAATAATTTAACAAATTGGATGGAGATTAACCTACTCAGCAATAATGTCCACGTAGAATTGGAATTTTGGAATTTGGAGTCATTAAAAGTGAGTTTTATTAGCGAACCACCATTGGGAGTCAATAATTATCTTGTACAACCGTCTCACATATGGATATTGTGAGACGGGTCCTTTTTACCCATTTTACAAATTAAATATGTCAAATGGGTCAGAGAAATAAATGTTTGAATTGAAAGTTGTGTAAAATATTTGGTAGTTTTCGAAAAGTTCAACGCAGACAATTAGGGTCCATTAAATGCTTCCATTTTATCTTCCCTATACCTTTCCTCATTTCCTATGCCGATACACTCTATCAGATTTCTTGCTTCTATGTTCCATAGTCCTTTACTTTTCAGAAAACTCTTAACCTACTTTTCATTGAAGACCATATACTCCACTTTTACAAATTTTTCCGTCAATTTTTTTGTAATTCAAAACCACTCTTTCAATATTCCACATTTATGTTAACATTATTGAAGAAAAGATGGGGAGGAAGACAGTAGCAAGAAAAAGAACAGCAAATGAAGGTATGTTTATGTCAAATTTGTATCAAAAATTGGGTATTTTTAAACTTTTTCACAGTTTTAATTAAATTAGGCGTAATTTGATTAAGTTCCAATACGCCTATTTTAATTAGGTGTCAGAAATCCATTTTTTCGACTTGCATGTCTAATTTAATAGTTTTTATTTTCATAATTTTCCTAATGAATTATATTTTCTGTTGTTGTTAGTGGAGGAGGTCGAAGAAGAAGTTGATGACTGAATTTGGATTTTTCTTATTATTCTGCTGCTTCGTTTTGGTGACTATGTTGTAGTTACAGATGGCCATGTTATAGGTACTGGTGACCATGTTATAGCCTTATAAACCGTGATGAACTGACTGATGTTGGATTTCTTTTCTTATTCTACTTGATTTTTTGGGTGACCATGTTATAGTTACTAGTGAACATGTTATAGTTGCTGGTTACCATATTAGAGTATTTCTGAACTATATAATTCTAGCATGTAACTATCTGCGGTTGGATTTCTTGTTAGTGTTGGTGACCACTTAATTAGGTATCTTGTGTCTATATTATTGTTGTCGGTGACCACTTAATTAGTGACTATGTTGTCCTTAATACTGACCACTTACTTAGTATTATTGGTGGCTATGCTCTTTGATAGTGGACGCAATTGGTGATGACTATGTTCTACAGGTTGGTGACCACTTAATGTATCTTGTGTGCATCTTGCGGATGTTGGTAACCAATGTATCTTGTGTGTATGGTATTAATATTGGTGCCCATTTTCATCATTCTTGTTACTTTTCTGTGTATATTCTTAAAGTTTTTGTTATGTTTTCCTTTTTAACAACCATACAAAGTAGCTTGCATGTTGACTAACCGAGATATGGAGATGGTGGAAAAATTTAATGCGGTGAGATTGGAGGAGCTTCGGGTAATTGGAGTTGACAATGAGGATGAGCCTATAGTGTTGTCTCAAGTCTTGACACAAAGGCACAATTTTTCATGGACTCAAGAGTGAAAGAATCTGAAATTTCTTGCTGCATATGAAAATTTTCCTCAACAAATTGATCAGGCAGCAAGTGTTGTTGTGGAGATGCCATCTTTTGAACTTAACTTTACACAATGGTCGGAAGTTGTATAAATGGTTACTCTATATGATAAAAGTGATCACTAATTATAGTATAATGGTCCCACTGTATTAAAGAGTGACCAGTTTATTAGCCTGTATATATAATTTGTTAACTTTTATAAAATGGTCAAAAGTTGTTGTATAAATGGTCACTCTGTATTATAAAGTGGTCACAAACAAATAACGGGTATCTTTGGCCAATACATGACCAATAATTACCAATACAATAATCACATATTATTGTATAAGTGGTCACAAATTATAGTATATTGGTCACTCGGTATTAAAAGAGTGACCAGTTTGCCAAAAATGCTTTAATTTGTTATCAGTAAATTTCATTGTTAAACATTACAAAATAGTCACTCTATATGATAAAGGTGGTCACAAATTATAGTATAATGGTCACTCTGTGTCAAAGAGTGACCAGTTTGCCAAAAATGTTTTAGTTTGTTATCACTAAATTTAATTGTTAAACATTACAAAAACGGTCACTCTGAATGATAAAAGTGGTCACACATTATAGTATAATGGTCCCTCTGTACAAAAGAGTGACTAGTTTGCCAAAAATGCTTTAATTTGTCATCAGTAAATTTCATTGTTAAAAATTACAAAAATGGTCACTCTGTATGATAAAAGTGGTCATAGATTACAGTAAAATGGCCACTCTGTCTGTCTTAAAGAGTGATCAGTTTGCCAAAAATGCTTTAATTTGTTATCACTGAGTTTAAACGTTAAACATTACAAAAATGGTCACTCTGATTGATAAAAGTGGTCACCCATTATAGTCTAATGGTCACTCTGTACTAAAGAGTGACCAGTTTGCCAAAAATGCTTTAAGGAATGGACACTAGCTCAATGTCATTTGAAAAAACTACAAACATTAGTGCAATGTCATGTAAAAAGAAAAACTTAAGCGGATAAAACTACTACAAACGAGATTAAATTAACTTAGAAAATATATTATAAGAGACGAGCGATCGGAGTGTAAGGAACCGCTTCGTGTTGAACTTTGAGATGAACACACAAAATATCTCTCGTACTCGGGTGCTTCAGAACTTTTTCTTCGACAAGTCCCAACCTAATATCAAAACTCATAGCATTGGCACGAGACTCATCTGCCCAATCAATGAACGAAATAAATCTCCGCCTGAAGAATTCACACACAAAAATGGTCAACAATGTTTGTGAAATAGACTCAACTAATGTATAAAATAGTCAATAGTTGCAAATATAATGTCTCTCATTCAGACATAAGAAAATAGGTTGTAACTAGAGTTTATAAAAAAGCAAAATAAGAAAAGAAGTGTTAATCAGTCAGTTTATCAGACGGTTCATAATAATATAATATGGTCACTAATAACTATAACATGGTCATCTGTAACTACAAAATGGTCACCAAGACAAACAGTCAAACACTTCTACAAAAATATAGTACATTAGACATTTTATACTAAAAGTTTAATTGTAAACTTACTCTATGGTCTTTGTTTAGGATGGTGAGCCAATATAGACTATAGGCCTTGACACATTTTCTCAAAAGAATCTTATTCAACTAACAAATGAGTTGCTTATGATTAACCAAAAGTTAACATTTGAAATTGCAACTTGACATATATTTGAAGAAATGAATGGTTAAGACATTTTTCTGTAGAATGTTGAACTCAACACTTACGGATAAACGTACAACAAATTACGTGGGGACCTAACGCTGGTCTCCAATAATATAGAAATGGTCAATATATACTTGCAGACAAACATAAGCCTTTACTAACCGTCAATATTGTAGTCATTCTCGTATGGTGGTTGATCTCCCATATCTGTACCACCATTGGGCTTGGAAGGATCTTCATTGTTTACATCAGAAACAACTACTACTACAGATGATTCATTGTCTACCATCATTGTGATTGGAAGAATATCACTCTCCGTGATAAGTTGAAGCAAATTTTTTTTACCATCAATGAACGAAAAAGGAAGAACAACAAATTATTGTTGTGAGCATGTAGAAAATTGCAGCAATTAATAATTAGATACATGGGGAAATACTTGTTTGAGAAGAATAACAGATTGATTGTCAGGCCCTGTTCTTTCTGACTTATTTTCAGCTCATTTCAGTTCAGTTCAGCTCTATTCAGTTCAGTTCAGCTCAGTTCAGTTCAGCTCAGCTTCATTTAGTTCAGTTCAGTTCAGTTCAGTTCAGTTCAGCTCAGCTCAGCTCATCTTCATTTAATTCATTTTAGTTCAGTTCAGCTCGACTTTATTAAGTACATCCCACATTATTATTATTATTATTGTTGTTGTTGTTGTTGTTATTATTGTTTTTGTTATTGTTATTATTGTTATTATTATTATTATTATTATTATATTTATTTATTATTCTATTTATTATTATTAATTAATAATAATTATTATGATTATTATTGTTGTTTTTGTTGTAGTGTTTATTATTTATTCTTCTTATTATTTTTATTATTATTATTATTATTTTATATATATTTTTATTGTTTATAATTTTACTTTTATTATTATTATTATTAGTAGTAGTAGTAGTAGCAGCAGCAGCAGCAGCAGCAACAACAACAACAACAACAACAACAACAACAACAACAGTAGTAGTAGTTAGGGATGGCAATGGGTAGGGTCTGGGTAGGGTCCGACAAGACCCGACCCGCGGACCCTACCCAGACCCGAAGTAAAAAACTTTAGACCCATACCCGACCCATACCCTAAAGGGTCTGAAATTAATGGACCCATACCCGACCCTAATGGGTCAGGGTCCGGGTAGGGTCTACCCTAGGGTCCAATATTTCTTAACGAGTCATTCAATAAATTGTACCAAAGTCGAATTAAATTACAAAGTTTTGATTAAAGTATTACAAAGTCTTGGTTATTTGGATCATTACCCGTACCCGACCCTATATCATTTACCGTACCAAAACTCATCATTTTCATCAATATCTTCGTTTTTCTTAATGGTTATTTGGATATGCGTATAGTATATTAATGATAACTAATAAGGGTCATCTGTTTGTGTGTATTATTTGGGTTATTGACGTTCGTATGTGTGTGTTTTTTTTTTTTTTTTTTTTTAATAAATATAAGGGTCTAAGGGTCGGGTAGGGTCCCAAGACCAAGACCCGGACCCGGACCCGAAGTTTTTATATAAGACCCATACCCGACCCATACCCGAGTGGGTCTCAAAAATTTAGACCCATACCCGACCCGTTAGGGTCCGACCCTAAGGGTCTGGATTGGGTACCCGACCCATTGCCATCCCTAGTACTAGTAGTAGTAGTAAACATGAGAGAGTAGAGAAAATGTAATTGAGAAGTGAAATTTGATAACATTCGAATAATAATATTTGTTAACACAATCGAAATTCATAATCTTGAAAATATAGATATCATTAACAAAGACATCATCTATGTTGCTTCGTTATTGACTTCCGTATCATCTTGATTTGCTTCATTTCGAGGTCATTATGGACACCAATATCACACCCTATTTTTTTTGCAATTTCTTTTCGAACTTTGTCCATGAATTTCTTCCGTTCTTTATCATCCATGTTTGAACCTGTTCTACCTTGAATACTTTGATGTTGTATAACGGGAATACCAAGTTTATGCATCCGAATGAAATTATGAAGTGTAATAGCGGATACGATAATTGACATTTGATATTTCGTTGTCATTTGTGGCATGTTTTTTAACACCTTCTACCTTCTCTTCAGCTGACCAAACGCCATTTTAACCCTCATCCTCAAAGATGATGTCGATAATTAAAATGTTCAAATATTCCACTAGGAGGTGCATGCATATATTCAGGCACATGGTTTCTCACGTTTGGATGGCTAATAGGAGACAAATATCCAAGTGTATTCGGGTATCCGAATCCACCAAATAATATTTACCTACAAATGTTTATATATAAAAATAATTAATGTTTAGACGTAAAATGTTTAGATAATAAAAAAATGAAATATATGCCACATTTACCACATTTAGACGTAAAATGTTTAGATAATAAAAAAAAATAATGTTTAGACGTAAAATATTCAAATGTTGCTTTTGTTAATTTTAAAACACAAGAAAAAAAAGCAAAGTCCATTGGAGTTGACTACAAAAAAAACCTAAAAATTAATATTTTTTTAATATAATTGTTTTTTAAAAAATCACAAATTTGTATTAATCAAACATTTTTTATATTATTATTATTAGTTAGTACACTTTAATTAAACTTAAGTTATTTCTATCAATTTCAGCTTCATTCAGCTCAGCTCAGTTCAGCTCGATTAAATTCAGTTCAGTTCAGTTCAGTTCAGTTCAGTCCAGCTCAACTCAGCTCAGCTCGATTCAGTTCAGTTCAGCTCAATTCAGTTCAGCTCAACTCAGCTCAGCCTCATTCAGTTCAACTTAGTTTAGTTCAGTTCAACTCTAAAAAATTAGAAAGAATAGGGCCTTAGTAGTAAATGCACATATGGGAAAAATAAATAGTTATTAAAATATAGTAGTAAGAGTTGGGTATCCATCGTATAAAACGGGTAAAAAAGACTCATCGTATGATATCCATTTGGGCACGATCTTATAGTAGTTTTTGTGTTGGGAGTGTGAGTTCCGCCTATTAAAACTGTCATTCCCAATGGCAATTTTGTATCCAATTCATGACAAACTTAGATTTGTCGATAAGGCTTGGGAGCGGCAAATTTTGGCTATAAGAGCACACACAATAAAGGGAAAATGTTTACCTCTTATCACCTCTCACCTCTTAAGAGGTAAACCCTCTATTGTGACTACCTCTTAACTTTTCTAAGGGGAAGGGGGAGACTCTAGTTTGGGGGCAACACTCTTACGTTGGAGTGTGCACAAATCCATTTTTTTTTTTTAAATTGTTTTTGGTTCTTTTATTTATTTTGTAAATGTACTATAACTTGTTTGTGATTAATATATCAATTGTGCAACTTTTTTTTAAAAAAAAAAAAATACAAAAATATTTCATTTTCCTTCCTCTATAAATAGAGTCCAATATCAAACTATTTTTTCAAACTTCATCTTCTTACTCTTTTCTTTATTTAATTAGTTGATAGTAATAATGGATGATAGTAATCGAAATTATGGAAATAATCCATATTCTCGATTTTCAAACAATCAATGATTTGGTTGATAGTAAAAAATGATTTGGTTGAGCATGTATGGAATCATTTTCGTACGAGTACGTCAGGTTAAAAATAAACGTTCAATTATTTTTAAATTTATATGCACGTTTAATTAGTTTTAAGTTAAAATGTACGTAAGCACGTTATTAATAATAATGTACGTTTGATTAGTTTTAAGTTTATATGAAATTATTTTGTTTTTAGATGTTTATTTAAAATAAATGGTGGATGTTTTAATATGGTAGTGTCAAACTAAATGAAGAGGTTTACCCCTCTATTGTAGAAAAAATTGAGTAAAAATTAAGAGGTAATGAGAAAGTGAGTTGGATGAAAGAGAAGATGAGGTGTAAGAAATATAGAAGAAAAGAGGAAAATTGGAGGGGAAAAGGTAACTCCTCCATTGTACATGCTTTAAAGTGAGTTAAATACATCCATTGTCATTATAAAATTTCATTTTTTCTATTATTGCCATTATAGAATTTTTTTTTCTATTAGTGCCCCTCTAAAATTTGTTTTACTATACTCAATGCCATTTCATATCTGTTTTACCCGCAATAGAAGGTTGCCAAACATTATTAGACTTAATTAACTTTAGTCAGTCTTATTTGCGACAGTATATCCGTCACAAGTTTGCGACGGGTCAAATACTACTCACGTAGGTAGATAAGACCATGATTAATACTTGACCCGTCACAAACTTGCGACGGATATGCCCCTAATGATATTAAACAAAACCCCTAATGAATCAACATAAATTCTCATTGGAGATGGATACTATTCGTCACAAGCTGAAAACGAAAAGTGTCCCTCTCACAAAATGTAAGTCGGATGATCCATGAAATGTTCCATTTAGCCCCACTTGTTCTCCCACTCGCATGGTTGTGAGGGGGATATTATCCGTATTCAGTTTGTAACGGATAATATCCGTCTTCAGCAAGACTCTTTGATGAATCAATTGTTTCCTGGAGATTTTTGCGTACAATACTAAACAAAGCCCCTAACCTGCGTCAATCCCTTTTCAATTCCTAAATCAATTGATTTGTGACGGGCATATACTGTCGCAAATAAGACTTGCTGAAGTTAATTAAGTCTAATAATGCTCGGTAACCTTTTATTGCAGGTAAAACAAATATAAAATGGCACTGAGGGAAGTAAAACAAATTTTAGAGGGGCATTAATAGAAAAAAAAATCTATAATGGCAATAATAGAAAAAATGAAATTTTATAATGGCAAATAATGTATTTAACTCGCTTTAAAGTCTTCATTTTCTATGGTATTTTGCTCTCACTTTCAATCTTACCTGGACACTATAACACTAGTTAGTAATTACTTTACTTTCAAATCCAATTTGCTAAATGTTTTTTTTAATTTTAACATTAACAAAATCCAAAAAATAAAGAGGATCTAAATTACTCAAAATAATCCCCAAAAAACATTGTTATATTTACACATTTTTTATCATATTTCTTTACATTATTGTCACATTCATATTTCTTTACATTATTGTCACATCAAGAGTCCGGAGTTTCTACAAATACGACTAACTTTAAAAAATTTCGGTTATTTAAATATAAACAATTACAAAGATTTTAATTTTGTCATATTGTAATATTTTAGATCAATTAAAATAATTGACTTTTTGAAAAGAAATTTTTTTTAATAACCTTCTGGTCATGTAAATATTTCGTGAGAAACAAATTACTCCGTGGTCCGTACATCTTTATTTTTCACAATACAAAAATGCGAACTTGGTAGGACTTGGGAGTACTATTTCGGAAAATAGAACCTTTAAGACAGACTATTGGAAGATCATCAAAACTTTGGCTGCAACTTTTGCTGACCTTAAAAACCCATTTTCAAAACACAAAGTCTTGTTTTAGACGACCACTTTGATATGAAACAACAAGACGAGATTTTGTAACCATTTTATGATCAAATATAACAATGGTCCAGTCAGTGTTACAACTTATGGTAACTTGTATCCAAAAACCCAGCTTATTATTTTGAGACCAAAATGATCCGTTTGAAGGGAGCCAAACACGATCACAAAATAGTCATCAGAAGAAGAAAAGCTATAATATGAGAAGTTCAGATTGGTACATGTGATTAACTGATAACACCAATTTCACTAATGACTAACCACAATACAGAAATCTTAAATATAACCACATATTTGTAAGAGACCGTCTTCCAATGGAACACTATTTACCTGTGCATATACTCCTTAGTACAAAATAAGGAGATCGAATGTTTACCAGTACTGGTCTCACAGAGAGACGGTCTCGTACAAGTTGTAATAAAACGATGGAACTAACTAGAAGTTGTCAATTCTTTTCTGACATTTTCCTCTGTAGCAATTTCTGGAGCTTTGGGGGCAGCCGCTTTATGAAATAGAAGGGAGAGCTTGTCTAGGAAGAGCTGATGCTTCATCTGGTGCCATTCCTTCCATTCCCTTTCTAATTGGCAGTCCATTGCTTCCAATCGGCCAATCTTATCCACGATCTCTTTCATCTACATGTCAAAAGCCACTATCAATTCATATGAAGTTAACTTGAAATTGCCCATGTTGCATGCTTGGGTGTTGTATTAGATTCATGGAACAGGTTTGAGTTTGTTGAACGCTACTAATATCATATATAAAGGATTTTTGGCTACTTAGTTCATGTTGTTGTCCGAGCACAAATGACTCGGTTTGACGATTGACAGACCAAACCTTGGACTATACAACAGTGGAAATCAGTCTATGCAATAATCTACAGCCACCAACCTTAACATCAGTAATGGTTGATATTGAGTTCAAAAACTCATCCTCTTCCTGCTTCAGCTGTCGCTCTGCAACTGTAAGAGCTTCTTCAGTTGATTGAAATGAGGAATTACCTTCACCAGTTTCTGCGGACCATAGGATTTTATGAGATCAAACATGATATTTACACAATCCTTCAGCACATACATAGATAAACACCTCATTGTGGAACGAAGTATCATGGGAACACTTTTTCCATCATATGGTCATCACGAGAAGCCAATACTAAGAATGGATGTCCAAACCCGGGGCAAGAACAGGACTGAGTGACTGATCTGTAACAGGTCACAACCAGATAATTTCAAATGCAACTGAATTTGCGGCCCCAAGATTCCTCCAAGTCAAGGCCAGCATAGCTTTCATGGAATGTGAGAAGCAAGTGACGGAGTATAATTGATGAACTTTCTCAGGATAGGATTGTGTGCCTAGTGGTCAAGTAACCCTTAAGTTTTGTGTATTCTGCGTCTCTAGTTTATGGAAAGTGTCATTCAAGTATTCAACTTATAGGTCAGTAAAATCGCCACCAAAACCTTGCTCAAATGGAGTTCAATGGCAACATAACAACCACATGATAAGAATTCCTGATTATTTGAACAACACATTGTTACTACTTCACAACTCTAACCAATAGCACATGGTTCCACCTGGGAGTTGTCTATTTCAATGACAATGCTCTTCAAAAACTAAGCAAAGCCAGTTTGATTATTCCACGATATAAAAAAATTTGACTTGGAAAACTCATACACTTTAACTGCAAAACCATTAAGGTTTAACGGTTGTAACTCAAAGATACAGCAAAATGTTTTAATTGTTCCAACTTTCCACCAAGACAGCACAAAAAAAAGCATACTATAGGAAAATGATTAGTGGTGCGCCTTAAGAACATCATCGGACCCATTTATATTTTACTCAAAGGTTTATTGACTGTCCATACACAGGATCCATAGCCTACAAAATCTGGTTGTTTAAAATCAAAGAAAAAATTATGACATGAAAGTAAATACTGAGCACACAATCACATGCGCCCTGACCTAACTGCAAGCAGATGAGATTACTATATTGTCCTTTGATAAAAGAAAGCAGGTAGAAAATACCTTGCTCCATAATAGGAAGGGCTTGCGACTGACCGCTAACTCTACTTGTAAGATGACCCATGTCATATAAAGTTGCTACTGCTGCTTGAGCAGCAGCTTCTGAGACCTCAACTCCAGCCAGAGCAGACAAAAAGGCAGCCTGACAAACGCACAACAGTTTAATTGCTCCTAGTTTTAAAATAAAGGAAGATAATAAGATTAAATAAATCAAAGGTTTGGCCCTCGAAGCAAAAAACTTTAAAGATATTTGATTTATAACCTACCCACAGCAAGAATATAATACCTGGGCCATTATTGGATTGCTTGCATCAGCAAGAGGTGTGAGACGCATTTTCTTGGCATCGGGCTCAGCTCCACATTCAGCATCTGTTTGGCCCTTAATTTGACAAGCTAAGCTGTCTTCTGGATTAAGGTCCGTAGGTTCCACAAACTGCTCCCCAAAAGGAAGCTTAATAAAACGAGCAACACAATCTTTTTCGCTTCGACCAGCAACATGTTCAGCCACACGTTTCCAGTCATCACCATAATGCATTATGGCTTCTAGAAGTTGCAACGTTTCTTTGTCAGTCCATTCTGTCTTTGCTGGTTCGCTAATCTCAACCCGCCTGAATTCTGTAGAACTGACTCCAACCCTATAATTTCCACGAACGTAGCATCGTGCACAAAGCACAAGGTCATACTGCATAAAAAAGAGGAGCATAGAATTGAAGCGAGGCAACGCAATGTACTTCGAATTAAAGAGTACAGCATGCACAGAAAAAATACCAATGCAGCAAAAAAATATCTGTATACATTGCTAAGAAAATTTTCCCCTTCATAGCTACATCCTGCATATGTGCAAGTGAGACGGAATAAATTCAAATTGGTAATCCCCCCCACCCCTCTACACCCACACATACAAATTTGGTTTGTAAGAGTAAGCAGGGATTCCTAATATGATCAACAGAGGTAAGAACTATGCAGAAATGTCAAAATCTCCGAGCTATAAATAGGGGTCAGGATAGAGAATGGCTTTATCAGCTAGATTCTCTACATTCAATGCATCCATTCACAATTTAAGACAAGACAACCTCAGGGGGGGGACATAAACGCCAATAAGGTCACTATCTAGAACCAGATAATATGCACCGTTAAAAGACCCAATGAATACAATCCTACGTGGAAAATGAATTCCAAATAAGGGTAACATGAACCCCTTCAGTTTCCTTGTATAAGAAAATAAGCAAACCGGCCAAAAGAAATTAGGAGCATTCTACGAGGATACAACTATACAAGTTTCAAGAAAGATATTGCATCAAAGTACAACGTTCACAAGTTAGACCAACTCTATTCTCATCATGTCCAAAACCAGCTACTCTATTCTCATCATGTCCAAAACCAGCAACTCAATCCGGTTATAATTAGATGGCCACCTACAACATCACCTCACAGAAACATGACTCACCTAGTCACCTTCATCTGCTCATATCTCAAACAAAACGTGTTCGTAACTTAACCAAGTTTCCACCGTCAGAGCATTAATAAAATCAACTTGAACAAGAAAAACTAACACAGCGGTCAATTAATCTGTTCAGTGGTCAGATGTAAAACTACAGATGATAAATTTCAACAGCAATTGGTCTCGCTTAATTTCGATATATACCTACATGGGTTGATACTAATAACCTCCTCAAAGTCTAAACCTTTACACTGTTAGATCGTAAATTTATCACTAAAGAATTTGCGAGGCACTATTCCGTCACAAGCTAGTGACCTCTCACAAGAAGCAAGTGGGAGAGCAGGTGGGAGGGAGACTCTGAGAGGTCACAAGCAAAACATTTTTGTAACCAAACCTCAATGAAAACATAATACGAAAAACAATATACAAATGAAAGCAACTTAAACGATCACTAGATAATAAACAGATATAAAAGAGAATTACTTTATCACAAACAAAACAAGCAATGGTGCAAACAGTCTTACAACCACTACACCACTTCCTCGCTTTCTGATTCGAATTCACATTCGCTTCCATCACACCTCCATCACTGCTCCCGCCAACAGCAGCATTCGCAGCGGCATTGGCAGCAGAAATCGATTTTCCCTCCTTATCCTCAGACTTATACTGCTGTTTCCCCGTTGCCGGAGGCGGCGAGTAATTAACAAGCCCCCACGCCTCCAAAAAATCAAAAACTCGCCGAATTGATCCGACATCGCCGACAATTATACGCCTGACCTCCGTAAACGTCAATTTCCGAGATGAATTTAGCCTAAACTTCTTAACAATGGCGTTACGGTAATATTTGTAAATTGTAGGGTTTTTCGACGGAGATTTACCGTCGAAGAATTCCGTCATGTTCTTGTACTCTACCTCGTGTATGCCGTTCCATGTGAACCAACCTGTCGTTTTGAATGCAACTGTTAGTTATCTGGAGACAGAAAAGAGAGGGATTTGAAAGGAGAGGAGAGAGAAAGTACTTGAGTAGGTTGGGACGGCAACAGTGTCGGGTTCGGGTGCTGATTTTTTGGAATCGGAAAGCGGTGTAGACGGCGGAGCATCGGTGGCGACGGTGGAAACTGCGGTGGCGACGGTGGAAACCGCGGTGGCGACGGTGGAAACCGCGGTGGCGCTGGCGGCGGTGGTGGTGGTGGCGGTAGAGGGGGCAGTGGAGGGCGACACGTGGGGTATAGGAGGGTGTTGGTGTTGGTGTTGGAGTTGGTCAGACATGGTTCTTTTTCTTGCGCTTTCCGTGACTCGGGTGAGGCAATCAACTAAACACACCTTTTTAACGGTAGGTCTCTACCCGGATCAAAAACCAGTTAACTATGTCATCATTTTTACTTTTTGTTTTTTTTTTTTGACGTACTTTTTCGTATACGGATTTTACTCCTTTACATACGATTTTTACACATTGTCCTTGTCAATTTTTTATCACTACCTCAATTGATTTTATCTCTCTTCCTTCATCCCCTTAAACCAACTACTCCGTTCACCGCCCCACCGTAACCAACTCTGTTCACCTGCCCCGCACCCCCTCTCCTACGCCAACATCTCGTAATATTTGAAAAATAAAAAATCAAGAGAAAAGAAAAGAGAAATTAAAAAATAAAAAATAAAAAGTAAACCGTTTAACACAATATTTTTTAAAAAAGAAAAAAAAGGAGAGAAATTGCAAGTTTGCAACAGGCAGCAATACGCAACAACAACCCAACGGCAACACTGCAACAACACGCCAGCAATTGCCGACAACACAATAACAATTACATTAAACCCAGACGGTCGCGGAGATCAAAAACCCAAAAACGTCGACCACCACATAACCGTTACGTATATAATTTCTGTATAATAGAAACTTAATAATTTTAATAAAACGTTTTAACAATCGTTAATAAAAAATATTATTTCAATAATTGGAGAATTATAATCCATTATTTAAGTTTTTAGAGCAATTGATTCAATTTTAGGGTAAAGATTCATATATAAAAACACAAAATTGTTTTGTCTAAATTTAGGAAAGATGGTTTATGATTAGGAAAAAGGGTAGCATATGGAAATTATATGAAAAAATGCATGTGAAAGAGTAAAGTCCGTATGTAAAAAAAGTAATTCCGTTCTTTTTTGGTTATACTTTTTCACATAAGAAAATTTACTCTTTTACGTCCGCCTTTTACATTTTTGCCCTCGTCATTTTTTAAGTCTCTCATTCAGAAGTCAGAACCCAATACAATTTTACCCACGACATCGCCACCATGCATCATCTTCTATCACACTAACCACCCAGCACCCACCACTCTCCCTCACTGCCCACCTGTCCACAAGACCACAACCCCAATAACAATTGTCATTAACATTAAAAATAGTAGATGGTTCAAGTATCTTGACTAGATTGCCTTTCTGCCTATAAAAATCGATCCTCTTACAATTTATGCTTCAGCGAAATCTGGCAACTTAATTCCTCAATTAGTCAATTATAGTTTAGGATTGATTTTCTGCGATTTCCTTCCACTTAGCAGTAACATACACGATGACTTCCTCTCATACCAATTGTGAACGCAATCACTCAAAAATTCTAGAAAGTAGGCATACTAATCAAATCCTCTTTGAGTCAACATATCTAAAACCACATTCAATTCATAGTTTCATGATTTTCGTTAACCTATTTCAAGGCATGTGAAAACTTATAATAATCTACAAAAACTATAACAAATACTATTCGTAATTGATAAATAAATAAAATAATTCTTTGAAGATTGATTATTAAAGTCTTTTGGTTTTGATTAGGTTTGAGAGTACAACGGTACTAGATGGAAAATTAATGACAAAATGTATGTGAAAGAGTAAAGTTCGTATGTGAAAAAATAATTTCGTTCTTTTTTTTGTCTTACCTTTAATATTTGCTTGTTTTTGTGTTAAATAAGAAATTGTTCAGTAGAGAAAATGCAGAGGATTGGAATGGAAGTGGGGGGAGGGTCTGGTTTGGGGGAGGGAGTGGAAGTTGGTGGAGGGTCTGGTTCGGGGAAGGGAGTTACATAGGTGGAACCTATGGAAGATGGTCAGAAACAAATTCTGAAGCAGATGATGAGGGTCAGACTGTTCTTATCCCCGAGAAGGGAAAATGTATGCTTGGGAAGGACGAGGGTTGTGGAAGATTTGAGAGTGCTTCAGAGGGTCTTTATGGTTATAAGTAGTTGGTGTATTATACTGCATAATGCTAACTTTGTTACTAAGAGGAAATGCATGTAGTTCTGAGGCTGAGGAGTATATTGTTCCTGAAGGAGTTTTGGACTCGTGTGCTCGTGCTAAAAGAAATTTAGCTTCATTGGGTATGCGGAGGTGCTTGGACATTGATGAGGGGCATGGAGCTTCGGGTAACAGAACAACAGTGGAGAAGGGTGAGCCAAGCTATGGTTTTTACGTTCGTGTGGTTGATATAGTGATGGACGACTCTAGTGACCCAGAGTCAGTGAATGATGGCAAGAGAGTTGCGGAGGTTGGCCCTTCCCAACCTCCTCTTAAGAAATGATTGGTTTGATGTGGAATTGCAGGGGCTTAAATAACACACTCACCCCTATAATTCTGAAACTTAGAGCGTTACTTAGTAGTAAGACGTATGAGTTCCTTTTTCTTATGGAAACTAAGGCCCTGTTCTTTCTGGCTTATTTTCAGCTCATTTCAGTCCAGCCCAGCCCAGCTCAGTTCAGTTCAGTTCAGTTCAGTTCAGTTCAGCTCAGCTCAGCCCCATTCAGTTCAGTTTAGTTCAGTTCAGTTCAGCTTCATTCAATTCAATTCAGCCCAGTTCAGTCCAGCTCGGCTTTATTATCACAGGTAATTGCGTTATTATCGAAACACATTATATGAGTGATGGGCAGTCCATTTCTCAATTGTGTTCCGATAATAACGCAATCTGTGAATTTTCGTCTTCTCTTTGTCTCATTAAGGATCGCCAGTCGGGTCAAATCCTCCTTCAGGGTCAGCTTAAGGACGGCGTTTACGAATGCTTGCTTCCTGCTCACGCACCTCGTGCTCATCTGTCTCAAGTGACTTCTCATCTTGATTAGCATCATAAACTTGGTCACCCTTCCCTATTTTGAAGTATTTACGTACTCACTTTGATTTAGCTTTTAATTCCGTCGCAATTCACAATTGTAATGCGTGTGCTATTCACAAGAATCATAAACTTGCGTTTTCTAATAATACTATTCGCTCAAGCTCTCCGCTCGAACTTATTTATCCTGATGTTTGGTCATCTCCCATTACGTCATATGATGGATTCAAATATTATATTGTGTTTGTTGATCATTTTACCAAGTTTATTTGGCTATATCCTACGAAATTAAAGTCTGACTCAACACAAATTTTTATACGTTTTCGAGCGCTTGTCGAAAAATTCTTCAAAAAGCCTATCCTACAACTATACTCCGACAATGGTGGGGAATTGATGTGTCTTATTTTTATATGATTTTCACCCCTCTTTTAGCTCATTTTTACATGATAATTTGCACTTTATGAGGTGATTTTATGAGCTAATTCCGTGTTGTACGTGTTTTGCATGTTTTGTTGCATTTTGTAGAAAACGGTGCAAGTTATGGCCTTTTCCTATCATTTTGGCATTCACCGAGCACCACGAGGCTACTTAGAGCGAGTCTTGGCCATGAAAGGGCGTTTTGGGAAGATTCACTCATTCCCGAGGAAAAAGAAATGAAATTTGGTTGGTACTTGGGCAAAGAAAGTGAAAACTAGTAAAGAAAAGAAGAAATTACAAGGTCCCCTGATTGTTGTTCGAACCCCAGAATCTCGGGGTTGATGCGAGATAGCCATATACCTCAAATGTTGCTCCCCAGGAGTTGTTCAAACCCCAGAATCTTGGGGTTTGATACCTGAGCAATTCTTGGACAATAATGTTGCGCCCCCCAGGACTGTTTGGTCCCCGGATCTTCGGGGATTGTGCAACTGAGCAACTCTTCATTTTCCTAGCAGTTTGTGTATAAAAACTCATCACTAGAGAGCTTTTTATTCATGTTTTTCATACATTTCCCTAAATCTACAAAAACCTAGTTTCCTTTATGTTCTTAGTTTTTTTAATCATCAACATTTACGCTTTAATTCCGGATTTTATTTGAAGATTACTTTGCTCTTAATAATCAAGTTCTTGTTCTTATTTCCTTAAGTTGGTAATTTCTATCCTTGCTTTTATATTATCATTTTAATTCCAATTTATATATTGTTATCATGTTTAATTTATGTTAATCAAATCAATCCTTGTTAGTTTATATATTATCATGAGTGAGTAGTCTTATAATCTAGGGTTTAGGGAAGCCATGTTAGATTAGTAATTGATAATTGTTGAATTGGGTTTTTTTATTATCAATTTGTTGTTTCTATAACATGCTTGTTATGTATTGTTAACCTTTGATTCTTGATCACAATTATTGGTTATCTTGTTAATTCTTTTCCTAAGATCGAAAGTCGGGAATATAATTTGCCTAAGCATGTTTTGTAGTGCGACCTAGTAAGTGCGAGAGCCCGCTAGCAATCGGTCTAAGACTAGTAATAAAATCGAGAGATAATTGCTAATAAGTCTAGACAACTTTTCATCATATGTTTCCCCAATTCGACATCAATTATTGCTAATTTACATGTGTGAACCTATTTTCCTAGATCTTTTATTATCATTGTTTTACATCTCAATTTGTTATCGTTTTAATCATCAAACCAAACAATCAATCGAATCGACCTTGATAGAATTCTAACCATAGTTTGTCATATTGCATCTACCGTCTCCCTGAGATCGGCCCCTACTTCCTTATCTACATTTATTTGTTAGTTAAGCCTAGGGTATCTTTGTTAGGTACGCGATAAGCCTATCAAATTTTGGCGCCGTTGCCGGGGAGCACGGTTTTCTTGCTTTGTGATTAGTTGAATTTTATCTTGTTTTTCCTTGTCTTAAGGAACACTTGTTCCTTGAGACCGTTACTTACAATCCTCTCTAGATTGTTGTCTTATGCCCAGGTCCTCACGGATTGGGGAACTACTTCCAGTTGATCCCGAGCCCGAGAAAACCTTGCGTAGACGACAACGTTTCTTGAAGGAAATTTCCGAAGCTGCAACTCTCGCACAACTTGAAAGCGCGAGAAAATCCTATTTAGAAGACCTTCAAATACTTGAGGAAGGAGAAGTTTCCAATTCACAACCAATAAGGAAGATGGTTCGTCTATCCGATCATTCTAAGCCCGCCGCGGCTATGCTTTCTAGGGGTATTGCTACTGCCCAAATTGACGCGGCAAATTTTGAGATCAAGCCGGCCTTTATTAGCCTTGTTGAGAGAAACAATTCGGTGGAGGTCCATTGGAAGATCCAAATTTGCACATCACAATTTTTTGTGATTATTGCTCGATGATTAGGCAAACGGGTGTGACACAAGAGAAAATAAGGGAGATACTCTTCCCTTTTTCATTGAGAGACAACGCCAAGTTGTGGATTAATAGCCTTGATAGGACCGCTTTGGGGATCACCAACTGGGAAACATTGGCTCTCGCATTTTATCAAAAATATTTTCCACCGGAAAAGACCCAACAATTGAGAAGCCAAATCACGGGGTTCCGTCAAAATGGTAATGAAAGCTTGTTTGAAGCATGGGAGAGGTATAAAGAGTTACAAAGGCAATGTCCTCATCATGGGTTGGATCCTTGGTTTCTTGCAATCACATTCTACAATGGTTGTTGTGCCGAATCACGCCGAGTTTTGGACTCCGCTAACAATGAGAGATTCGACCAAATTGATACGGAACTTGCTCATGCTACCATTGAATCCATGGCGGTACATGACTCACAATACGCCAACACTCGCAACATTTCATTCAAGGCAAAGGAAGAGGACCCAAACGTGTCTCTTTTGAAAGCTCAAATAGCTCTCCTCCAGCAACAAGTTGATAGTCGGGGATCAAGTTCATCACAAACTTATGAACAAGTCATTGTTACTAGCCAAATTGTGGTGTGTGACACATGTGGTGGAGCGGGGCATGTTGCACAAGAATGTAGGAATACAGTTGAACAAGTGAATGCTTATCATAAAGTTTCAAACAAAACTTCAATCCTTACTCCAACACCTACAATGAAGCTACAAAGTATCACCCACACTTGTCTTACAAAAGCACCAATGTGCTAAATCCACAACATCAAAACCAACATGCCCCACAACAACAAAGGCAAGCTCAAGTCCCACCACCCGGTTTTCAACACCAAATTCAAAGACCCCAACGAAATTTCCAACAAAATTTTCAACAAGGATTTCAACAACCTTTTCAAAATCAACAAGTTCAAGGTCAATCATCAAATTCCCAAAAAAACAATCAACAAATGAGCAAGCTAGATGCTTTGATGACACAAGTGGTTGAGACACAAAAGAACATGGCCACCCACATTCAAAAGAGTGACCAAGCTAGGGATACAACCATCAAAATGCTTGAAACCCAGATTGCTCAACTTGCCACTTTCAATGCTCAAAGACAACAAGGTCAATTGCCACCTCAAGGTGCACAACCTCATGACACCATAAATGTCATCACATTGAGGAGCGATACCACTTATGATGCACCCCCAATGCCAAATGTTGATGATGGCCTAGTTGGTGAGAAAAGTGATGATGTTGATCATAGCAACAAGGTTGATGAATCAAGAAAGGACGAAGATGTTTCAAATAAAGTTGAGGAGCCAATAGTGGTAGGAGATGTGGAGGATACTCCTCCAAAGGTTGATGCTCAGGTCAAAGTTCCGGAAAAGGTTCAAGTGCCTTTCCTACATAGATTAAGAAAGGCTCACAAGGAAACTCAGTTTGGTAAGTTCATGGAAGTGGTGAAAACTTTACAGGTAACCGTTCCTTTTACCGAATTAATCACCTAAATCCCCTCTTATACAAAGTTCATGAAAGACATTTTAAATAAGAAGAGGACTATTGATGATGTTGAAACTATAGCATTCACCGCTGAGTGTAGTGCTCTTTTGCAAAACAAGTCCCCTCCTAAGTTAAATGATCCTGGTAATTTTTTCATTCCATGCACCATTGGCACCTACACCATTGATAAAGCTTTATGTGACCTAGGTGCTAGTGTGAGTGTGATGCCTTACACTATTTGTGAAAAGTTGAACATGGGTGTTTTGAAATGTACTAGTGTCACCAACTCACCATGCATGTAACATCCCGTATTTTCGTAAAGAACTATTTTAATAATTTAAAGTAATTTCCGGAATTTAATAATATTTTAACGATATCTCGTAATTTTATATTTTGAGAAATTCCGTTAAATCCCGTCTTAAGACTTATTTCATCTTAAGACGTCGTGTTCACTTATTAATCCCGTTCCTAAGGTTTCCGTTTCAATTAAATAGGAAACCCGACTCAAATAAAATAAGAGGGAAACTTCACTCCTCTATCCATCGACATTTCATTTCTACAAACACAAGTTCACAGTAACTCAAAGCCTTCATTTTCTCTCCTTTCTCAACTCTTTAAAAGATCATCTCAAGACCGATCTTAACTCGAATCAAGGTAAAGTTTACATATTCGGAATCCTCTCGCAATTTCCGTTCTTTCTATCACTTCTGTTTTTCGTTTCTCAAATTTCCATTTCCGGGCTGTTTTGCCCTAGAATCGTGTTTAGCCTCTTAAATGGTGTTTTTGTGCTTCAAGGTGTTGCTTGTGACAACTCGGAGGAAGAATTAGTGATCATTGAAGAGGAACTCGGAGAGCTTGTTAAGTATAGGTGACGATAATGAGTAACTCGACCTATTTTGTTATATTAGCATATTATGTGATATTGATATGTTTTTATGAAAGTTAGTATGGTTTATGATTCTTTATATCCTTATTGTGTTATACAAACTGATTCTTATGAAGAATTCATGATGAATTTGATATGGGTGTCGAATAGGGAGTATACATGTAAGACCGGTTTAATTTGGGATTTTGTTGTTAATTCATGAAATGGATGTTTGTATATATGTTCTTATGCCTATTTGATGTCATATACATGCTGGGACTGTTGAGTTGTTGTTTAGAATCATGTTTAGGATGATTTGGCGAAGTATTGAGTTGATTAGAAATGTCGAAATGGATGAATTTCACGATCAGAGACTCTGAGCCGGTCGACCAACCAGCGGCCGGCCAGCCGGCTCAGAGTCTATTTGGTGTTGTTTGGTTTTTCGCAAAAATAAGGGAAAAGGGGTCCCCAGCTGGTGGACCGGCAGCCGGCCGGCCGGCTGGGAGGCCCACTTAGTTGTTTTTGGTGCGGTTTGGTATGAGAGTAGGGACTCTCAGCCGGTGGATCGGCCGCCTGTGGCCAACCGGCTGGGAGCCCCAATCCATGATGTTTGCTTCGTAACTTTTGATTCTCAACTCGAATTTCATTGAGTCCTTTTCCGTATGCTTTATATGTGTGTTTGAGGTCCCCGGAGTTCGGGCGGCACTATATTGGGTTTGTGAATGGAGTGAGGATAGAGACCCCCAGTCGGGCAACCGAAAGGGAAATCGGCTCTCCCTCGACTTAGTTCCTGGGGTCAATTAAGTGTTGATTGAATGTTTATCGAGAATAGATCGTTTATCATTTAAGTTGTTGTAGTCCCAAGAACTGGCGACACACTTGTGTTGGGTCCGGGAGTGGATTTGAGGAGAAAGACCCCCGGTCGGGCAACCAGAAGGGAGACCGGCTCTCGCCTCAAATTAGTTTCCGAAGTCAACTAAGTGTTGAATGGATACTTTAAGTAATTGATTTTTTGATTAGTGAGAACCTCCTTTGGAGATTTGATTGTTGTACCCCTTATGGTTGGTTCGTTGTGTTAGCTTCGTGTGAACCCTTAGTGGTTGGTTTTTTCTTCGTGTGAACCCCTTAGTGGTTGGTTCTTTCTTCGTGTGAACCCCTTAGTGGTTGGTTCTAGCTTCGTGGTCGAACCCCTTCGTGGGTGGTTCTTTCTCTTTGTTGAACCCTTTCGTGGCTGGTTCCTCGTCCTGTGGTTGAACCCCTTTTGTGGTTGGTTCGTGTGTGATTTGTGTTTGGCTTGTCTGAGTCGGGGTATAGTGCTAGACATTGCTGAATGATTGTATATACTTGCCTGAGTCGGGGTATGATGTTATATACTGCTGATACGTGTTTAGATATGCCTGAGTTGCGGTATGTTACCTATTTACATGAGTATGTTAAGAAGAGTTATTGATGAATTTCTTCACATGATTATTTATGTTGGAGTATGATGCTTGTATCTATATGTTTCTGTGTTGTATGACAATAGGTGGCTATCATAGCTCTAGTCATTCTCCATTGACTGTGCCGCACATGTTGTATGTGTGTAGGTACATGAGAGCTGATGCAGGGGGTTATGTTGAGGCTAGCGAGCGATGATCCTTCATCGTCGTGACTTTACCTATTCGTTAGCTAGACCTTAGACTTATGTTTTCAGTATTTTGTGCCTGTAGGGATATGCTATCCCGAGCTGCTTTTGTATTGTACTTATATACTTGTTTATGTTTTTATCTTCCACATGTTTAGTATTGTTAAATCACCTCGCATGTTTTGTTATCTCGTCAAAAGTTTTAAATCCATGCATTTTTATGCATTTTGTATGTTTATATTTCCGCTGCCGCGAGGGGTTTTACAGTTGGTATCAGACCGTTATCGCTCTTGACGCACTCATGTAATCCCCAAACTTAACTTGACCAATAACCTGAATAATGAATGAGAGATTGGGTAGACTTAAGGACAAGTGGTAGACTGTTTGTGCTTGTTAATTGTTAAGGTAACACCGTTTTCTCTTTTGAAGGATGGTGAGACCCTCAGCCGCGGAGAATACTATAATGCAAGCACTTATGCAAGTCCTAGAGAACCAGAGGGTTCAGGCTGAAGCTGTTCCTCCTCCTCCTTCGCATGGTAACGATGCTAATAGGCCTGGTGGCTTCTCATGGATTGCCTCTCAGATGGCTAGGAGCCATGCTAAGACTTATGGTGGGGAAGTGGATCCAGTTGCCTTATCAGAGTGGTTTAGAGATATGGAGAAGAACTTCTCCATGTACTCAATTGTTAGGGAGGATAGGGTACGTTTAGCTGCTCACTTTTTGACGCATGAGGCAGACCGTTTGTGGATTCTTACTGGTCCAAGTTTCCTCCTTGATCCGTTGTTTGATTGGGACATGTTCAAAGACAAGATAGAGTCCCGCTTCTACCCAAAGGAGCTTCGTTCGCAAAGATTGAAGGAGTTCATGGATCTCAAACAAGGAAAGATGATAGTGCAAGAGTTCACATGCAGGCAAGTATAATCAGTTGGCTCACTTTGCTTCTCGGTTCGTAAGGGATGAATCCGAGAGAGTCTACTTCTACAAAGGGAAGCTAAGTCCTCGCATCGAGAGTATGGTTCGCAGAGATTATACTTCTTTCGTGGAGGTTTACAACGATGCCATTTGGGCAGAGGGATCGATTAAGGCTATAGACGAGGAGACCCAAGCCCTCTCCCTACCTAGTTCTTCACCAGCTTGCCCTCAAGGCAAGAGACCCTCTACTTCTTCACCATCTTCTCCCCGTGCAAACAAGATGCATTTGGTGCATTCTGGTGGACTTTCAACCCTAGCTACTGCTTCCAGAGGCAAAAGACCCCAGGGTACCGAACGTCGTCAAGACCATCGCTCTGGCACGAGTCGCTTTAGCGGACCGCGTTTATGCTATCATTGTAGGAAGCCCGGACATCTAGCCGTTGGATGCCCTGAGAAGGACGCTGCCAACGATGCCACTGCCGATGCCCAAAGACCGAAGACCAAGGGTGTTGTGTACGTGATGAGCCGTGCTGCGGCCGAGACTTGCCCTCAGTTGATCACTGGTATGTCTTCATCGTTGACTTTTCCCTTCTATCTTCTGAAGACCCCAAGGTCTTATCCTTATTCTTCTTGTGTACCTCCGTTCTTGAATTCTTTTCCATCGTACCTTGGAAACTACTTACATGGCTTCCTGGCTCGACCCTACTCCCGAAACTTATCCTCCCATGACTCGTGTGAGGTAACTTGCTTTTAATGGACTTTGAGGAATTCCCTTGGGATAACCGCAAACCGTGTTTGGACATGTTGATGTTTGAGGAAAACCTAGGAAGCATTGTGAGACATGTTTTAGCGATCCTAGTGTCTATATGTTTACCAATTGTGAGAGTGGAAGTGAATGATGGAATACTTACGCTAAGTGGAGTTTTATACATGGCATTCTGTGGAACTTAGATATGAGAACCCTATTGAATCCCGAGTGTTGGTAGATTTGGAAGTACCATTTGAGGATTTAAAGGATATACTTGGAGTTATAGATGAATTTAGAGGATCGTGCTTTAGATAATAATGATGTCAAATAGATGAATGAGGTAAGTTAATGATACTTAATCTTGAGGAAGTACTGGAATGCAGAGAGAACCATATATTTGAGGAACGAGAGCTATTTGTAACGGTGTGAGAGCATTGAAACCGTTACGCTTTGACTTGTGGAGTTGACTGAATGTTTGAGTTGATGTTACTTAGTGAGTCTCAGCGTTCACCTAATGAAGTACTTAATGAAATTGGATGATGCACCACTGTTAGGTGGCTAAATTGGAATAACTTGTTGGAAAACGGAAGCCCGTCGACTTAATAATGAATAGGGAATAATTCGAACTGGAATGATGGTAACTCGTGTATTTTGAGGAATCATGGCACAGTGTGACGCCTTGAGAGTATCTTAATGAGAGAGATGGTGTGCGAGTGCTACCTGAGGACTTGAAAGTTGTGACTTTTGTAGAGTTTTGCCGCGAATGTTCACGTTATGCTAGTAAGTTGAACTTGACGATGTCATTTTATCGCTGGAAATCGAGTTAGAGGTTTAGGACCGCTTATGAAAGGTTGTATGAGAAGCGATGTGATAAAGGTTCCATCATGGATAGGATAGTTTTGAATCGTTCGAGGAAGTGTCCCATCAAAACCGTAGTCAGAGTGCTTGATTTGGGAAGAGAGAGATGAGAACCTTATGAGAATCTCGAGAAACCCGAGCCTGTGGAATCATTTGTTCGAAATCATAATATCTCCCATGCACCGATTCCCTTTTTGTGCTCCTGTAAATTCGCTAAGTTGCCTTTCTTTCGGTTAATAGTAAACTTGTTGGATTTTTACAACTTTACTCTTTCTGAGGATTTGGAAATAAAAGTTTATTTTCGAAAGAGTTTTGGTTAGTGGAAATGGATAATTTTTCAACTTTGATGGATTTCAGTGATAACTTACGAGAAACCTGGTTTTAGAGGGTTACAGGTTTTGCAATTGGATTGATTTCAGCGTCGAATTGCCATTTGAACTCGTTATCGGAGACGTCTGATAACTGTTACTATGCTTATCGACACCGGATTGATCTAAATTTTTGAATTTTAGTTGATTTAATTTTGGGACTTGTCTCAGATTTGGAATGTCGGGCTCTTGAATGTACAACGAGAACTCCAACGTCCATTGACGAAGATTTGTGCCTTGGAAATTGTTTCGAAATAATCGAAAGAAACCTAAGATTTTATATATCAAAGTTCGGTGAACGTTTTGGTTGTTAACGTTGTTCTTGTAACTGCTTTTAAGTTTCGAGGACGAAAATTTTTGAAAGATGGGGTGATTGTGACATCCCGTATTTTCGTAAAGGAGTATTCTAATAATATAAAGTAATTTCCGGAATTTAATAATATTTTAACGATATCTCGTAATTTTATATTTTTGAGAAATTCCGTTAAATCTCGTCTTAAGACTTATTTCATCTTAAGACGTCGTGTTCACTTGTTAATCCCGTTCCTAAGGTTTCCGTTTCAATTAAATAGGAAACCCGACTCAAATAAAATAAGAGGACAACTTCACTCCTCTATCCATGGACATTTCATTTCTACAAACACAAGTTCACAGTAACTCAAAACCTTCATTTTCTCTCCTTTCTCAACTCTTTAAAAGATCATCTCAAGACCGATCTTAACTCGAATCAAGGTAAAGTTTACATATTCGAAATCCTCTCGCAATTTCCGTTCTTTCTATTACTTCTCTTTTTCGTTTCTCAAATTTCTATTTTCGGGCTGTTTTTGCCTTGAATCGTGTTTAGCCTCTTAAATGGTGTTTTGTGCTTCAAGGTGTTGTTTGTGACAACCCGGAGGAAGAATTAGTGATTATTGAAGAGGAACCCAGAGAGCTTGCTAAGTAAAGGGGACGATAATGAGTAACTCGACCTATTTCGTTATATTAGCATTATGTGATATTGATATGTTTTTATGAAAGTTAGTATGGTTTATGATTCTTTATATCCTTATTGTGTTATACAAACTGATTCTTATGAAAAATTCATGATGAATTTGATATGGGTGTCGAATAGGGAGTATACATGTAAGACCGGTTTAATTTGGGGTTTTGTTGTTAATTCATGAAATGGATGTTTGTATATATGTTCTTATGCCTATTTGATGTCATATACATGTTGCGACTGTTGAGTTGTTGTTTAGAATCATGTTTAGGATGATTTGTTGAAGTATTGAGTTGATTAGAAATGTCGAAATGGATGAATTTCACGATCAGAGACTCTGAGCCGGTCGACCAACCGGCGGTCGGCCAGCCGGCTCAGAGTCCATTTGGTGTTGTTTGGTTTTTCGCAAAAATAAGGGAAATGGGGTCGCCAGCCGGTGGACCAGCAGCCGGTCGGCCGGCAGGGAGGCCCACTTAGTTGTTTTTGGTGCGTTTTGGTATGAGAGTAGGGACTCTCAGCCGGTGGACCGGCCGCCTATGGCCAACCGGCTGGGAGCCCCAATCCGTGATGTTTGCTTCGTAACTTTTGATTCTCAAGTCGGATTTCGTTGAGTCCTTTTCCATATATTTTGTATGTGTGTTTGAGGTCCCCGGAGTTCGGGCGACACTATATAGGGTTCGGGAATGGAGTGAGGATAGAGACCCCCCGGTCGGGCAACCGGAGGGAAACCGGCTCTCTCTCGACTTTGTTCCTGGGGTCAATTAAGTGTTGATTGAATGTTTATCAAGAATAGATCGTTTATCATTTAAGTTATTGTAGTCCCAGGAACTGGCGACACTTACGTTGGGCTCGGGAATGGATTTGAGGAGAGAGACCCCCCGACCGGGCAATCAGAAGGGAGACCGGCTCTCGCCTCAAATTAGTTTCCGAAGTCAACTAAGTGTTGAATGGTTGCTTTAAATAATTGATTTATTGATTAGTGAGAAGCCTCCATTTGAGATTTGGTTGTTGAACCCCTTAATGGTTGGTTCGTTGTGTTAGCTTCGTGTGAACCCTTAGTGGTTGGTTTTTTCTTCGTGTGAACCCCTTAGTGGTTGGTTCTTTCTTCGTGTGAACCCCTTCGTGGTTGGTTCTAGCTTCGTGGTCGAACCCCTTCGTGGGTGGTTCTTTCTCTTTGTTCAACCCCTTCGTGGCTGGTTCCTCGTCCTATGGTTGAACCCTTTTTGTGGTTGCTTCGTGTGTGATTTGTGTTTAACTTACCTGAGTCGGGGTCTAGTGCTAGACATTGCTGAATGATTGTATATACTTGCCTGAGTCGGGGTATGGTGTTATATACTGCTGATACGTGTTTAGATATGTCTGAGTTGCGGTATGTTACCTATTTACATGAGTATGTTAAGAAGAGTTATTGATGAATTACTTCACTTGATTATTTATGTTGGAGTATGATGCTTGTATCTATATGTTTCTGTGTTGTATGACAATAGGTGGCTATGAGAGCTAGTCACTCCCCACTGACTGTGGCGCACATGTTGTATGTGTGTAGGTACATGAGGGCTGATGCAGGTGGTTATGTTGAGGCTAGCGAGCGATGATCCTTCATCGTCATGACTTTACCTATTCGTTAGTTAGACCTTAGACTTATGTTTTCAGTATTTTGTGCCTGTAGGGATATGCTATCCCGGGCTGCTTTTGTATTTTACTTATATACTTATTTATGTTTTTATCTTCCGCATGTTTAGTATTGTTAAATCACCTCACATGTTTTGTTATCTCGTCAAAAGTTTTAAATCCATGCATTTTTATGCATTTCGTATGTTTATATTTCCGCTGCCGCGAGGGGTTTTATATTGCAAATGGCGGACCGTTCTATAAAACGCCCTTTGGGTGTTTTGGAGGATGTGCCCGTTAAAGTTGGAAAATTTTGTATTCCGGTTGATTTTATTGTTCTTGACATTGTCGAAGATTCACAAATCCCAATCATTTTGGGAAGACCGTTTTTACATACCGCGGGTGCGGTCATTGATGTCAAGAATGGTAGGATAACTTTGGAAATAGGTAATGAGACGGTCACCTATAGTTTGAACAATGCCATGAAAAGTCCAATGCTAGAAGAGTCATGTTATTCCATAGAAGTCATAGATGCTATTGATGTTATAATGGATGACTCATTGCCTTCATCTTTAATTAAAGATCCTTTGGAGGCAATCTTGTTGTTGGAATCTTTTGAGGAGGAGATGAGGGAAATGATGAGTGGGATGCGGCGTGACCTCACAACCATAATGACTGACACACGTTTGGCCTTAGCTCCTATTTATTCTTACTTTGCTCGTAAGGGAATTATCCAGCCCGAAGGCCCTCACCCTTCATTTTTTACTTGACCCATGGACGGGTTTGGTGATCCTGGTGATGATTCTGCAGGTACTTCTGGTGTCCAAGAAGGCGGTGGAGCTGATGACGGGGAGACACACGATGTTGATGGTCGTGCTGACGATTACTATGCCGCTTGCGAGTGATTTGATGACACAAGTGGTTCACACACATCATACAATGTCATCTCAGAGATGTACAATAACTCAAACTCGATTGACAAACATTACATGTATAGTTCATTTCTAATCATTCATTCAACACTTAGCCGACCTCGGAAACTAATTTGAGGCGAGAGCCGGTTTCCCTTCCGGTTGCCTGGCCGGGGGGTCTTTGTCCTCAATTCCATTTCTGAACCCAATATAAGTGTCGCCCAATTTTGGGACTTCAAACAAGCATACAATTCATATTATATAACGTATATTCTTTACGGAAATCATTACGTATATAAAATAACAAAAGAATCGTAAATTAAATATATAGTTCATTCGGAAAAGAGAAACAAGAACTAATTTAACATTTCGTATTGTATCCTCATATTTTCTATATAAAATTAACATGTGAGAAATTAATATAACAAGTCGTATTTTAATTACTCGGGAAACCGATTAACTAATTAATCATTTAGACATGCTTCTTAAAATAAAACCGTAGCTCATTACTAATTCGTAACGATTTCTAACGTGTTATATTTAAACATAAGCAAGTTAGCAAGCACGTACGTAAACTAATTAATCCAAGCAGGCTAACAAGCACGTAAGTAAAATATTAATAAAATAATAATATAATAATAATAAATCATTAGTTGTTAAATTAAAACAATAAATAAGGGTAGTAGTACGTAGTAGCCAATAGTATCGTAGATATTAATAGTACTAAGTAATAGTAGTAGTAGACAAATTGTATTTTAGTAGAAATATTATGTAGTTGTAGGTTTAGCATAGCATTAGTAGGTAGTAGTAATTTTGATTAATAACCAAAGTAATGTAGTAGTAGCAGCAACAATTAATGTAGTAGAATAATAATGAACAACTAGGATTGAAGCCCGTGAATTTCACGGGATTCATTGATTTTGAGGCATTTTAGTATGGTATATTTTAATTTTTCTTATCATATGTAGTTTCAAACTCTAAGTTGTCTAAATGATCGTATAGTTACATAGGAAAATATACATCATAAAAAATTAATGGGTTGTTACGATATACTTTGCTTAGTACTTCATAGATTAATTAAAGAACGGTAGTCACTCTTCAATAAAAATCATATAATGAATACAAAGTGTTTGATGATTAGATTAAGATGAAAATTGTGAAATCTTAAAAGTAGGGTAAATGCAAATAATACATAATAAAAACAAAAGAGGTGAAGCCTCTTCCTAATGACAAACTTTATCGATTAAATTAACGTTTTTATGCGGTAATAATAAAAATTGTTTTTTGGGAACATTTTTTTCCCTTACTTGTCCTTGTAAGTCTCATACGTCTTCGAAGCCTACCAGAACCTATTGAGCTTGGTTTGGTTGGTAAGTAGATTGTTTATGTGTTCGGATACCGAGTAGTATGAGCCGTGTAGTATGGGTGGCCTGGTGGACGTAGTGTGAATAAGGGTTGGGCTTGCCTTCGGTAAATGTTTCTTCTCCTTCGCCTTTGTGATAGTATATGATTTCTTAGGGACCTGTTTGTTTTAGTTAGCCTTTTGTATGCGTCTGTATACCTCTTCACTTGATTCATGAGATCCGTGTTATAGTCCAGGGTTCTTGTCATAACATAGGTACAAAAAATAAGCAAGCAGAGATTGGCTAATGTCAATGTAAAATTACATTGGTTGTAAACGCGTGAGGCGTATACTTAAGAGCAATAAGAGGACGTTAAAGTGACCTTCCTTATTAGTGAAAAAAATGAATTTAGCATGAATTAGCTAGAGTGACGAATCAAAGTAGCCTTTGACAACATCAAATTAAACCAAACAATGCTTTGATAGTAACTACGTCTGACTTACTTGCCAAAAGATTGACTACTTCAGTTATTGTAAATCTTGAAGCACTTTTTGAAACACTTCCCAGTATTAGAATAGAACAGAACATAATCAATTCGGATTCATTATCCTTTACCACCCCTAAGTGTACCTAATTTCTAGGAACATTTCGGTGGTATTTATATACTGAAACTAACTTATGATGTATGAATGCAAAATAAATTTGTACACCAACAATAACTGCCGAATTCTTGAAATTGGTCAATATTCACATTTTGCCTAATATTAATCTCTGTATTACCAAACTGTTTCGTTCTCTTGTTCTATGAGCATACAAGTTTTACCCGATAAGCATAAGACGGGCTTAACGAACAACTAGGTAATATTGTTGTTAAAATTAGTAGATTACGGCTTAAATTACATTAATCAATCAATTTATTAAATTCATGTATTTGGTAAACGACAAATTAGTCGAAATTGGGTGCTGATTTTCGGAGTACATATTTACTCATAGCAATACACTATTGACAATTATACCCCTTTCATTTCCCCTTTATTTTCTCTGTAATGTATTCTCTCTAACTAAAAGCACCTATTTTTCGTTCATAAATTAAGTATTGTGTTCATAAATTATTTTCTTCATCGAAAATTTGTTTTTACGAAAGCAAAATTGATAATAAATATTTACCAATACATATATTTCATTCATAAACGTATTCGAGAATAAGTTAATCCATCACTAGATCTAATTAAACTAACTACTCCTACGCTACTCACCTTTCTCTTACTCATGTACATGTCTGAGTAAAAAGTGGTTTGCAAAGGGGACATGATTGTTCTAAATTGAATTTGAATATTACGTATGTTTTTGGATATATAGGTTTTCAAGCAAATGACTCTAATATCTTAGCGAATTGAATAGGAGTGGTGATTCCCAATTAATTTTAGCATAAAACTTGATTAAAAATATACAAAATTATAATAAAGTGCATTTTGATTATTAATAATGTATTATTAGTCAATTAAATACTTGTTCTATACTCGAACAATCATTCATAATTGAACAATTTTTAAGAGGATGAAGAACTTATTGAGGATTTAACAATAGAGAGAAGGTATAATAAGATTAGGTTTGTGTTTTTAGTCAAGGGTAAAGAAATGGAAGGTTTGATGGAAAATGTACTACAATGAGTAAAATATGTACTGCGAAAATAAATTATATTGTTTTATAATTTATAATTACCAAATATCATTGTTAGTTACTTAGTTCTACTAATTTAATTTAGGATTATTTCATGAGAACAATCCATCATATGGTGTCCTGCAAATATTACTCCATCATATTAATAATCCCAAATTAATTGATCTTATTCATCATTCTTCCCATAACAGCTTAATTGGAATTATTGATATGATGGATAAGAAGGATTAATTCATCCGTAGACTGTTATGAGAATAAGGGTGGATATGATGGATTTAATTAAAATTATTGATAGGATGAAGTGATATTTGCAGGACACCCATATAATGAACTATTCTCATGAAATAATCCTTAATTTGTAATCAAGCAAGTTATTCAAAATTGTTAATCATATTAAGTTAATGTTATCCACTATAAATATGCTATTATCGTTTGCCAATAAGGTCATAGTCTCGGAGGTGTTAACTAACAGGGAATTGAGAGTGTTTTAGGATTTCTTCTGAAACCTAAATTAGCAAGTGTAGGAAAGAATAAGGCCAAATTGACAAATTTGTAAATAAAGTAAAAAAGCGTTGTGGACAAATTGGTAAAAAAAGTTTCACTTGAGACAAATTGGTAAAAAAAATGAAGATTTGGACAAATACACCAAAAAGGAGTAATCATCTAATAATTAGTGTATGCTTAAAGAGAGTCCAATTTCTTAATCGCTTTTTTTTCCTTATTACATATAACTCCACTATTTTCTCCTCCAAAAATCAATATCTTTTGTAAAATATTGTAAGAACGAACGAAACTCACAAATGCGATTCGGCACAAGCCCTTTTCCGAAGATCGTGATTCGAGGACCGCCTTAATCTACATTATTGACTTTAAATGTCTCAAATATATATCGCCCACAAATTTTGGGTCAAACGCTTGTCGGATACTTGGACCATAAAACATAAGAGTATAAATTAACAAGGAACACGCATTATTCAATAATATATAAAATGGATTAAAAACTTATAAAATCATTGCAATATTAATAAAGTACTATTTATTGTATGTCTAATGGATGAAAAATATGATTAAAGTACTATTTTTATATAATATTAAATATATTAAATATTAGTTGATATTAATATAGAACTATTAGGATATTTGTACGTTTGAAATTTTTTTGATCCATATTGAATCATGGCTTAACCTTATTTCGTAGTATAAACCCTTAAAATTTGTGCATAGAGCAAAAATACACTATGATTTTGAATGGAAGAAGTATTATTTATCCGCATTTACTTTGACCTGACTTTATGATGATTGATTTCTATTGAAACAAACTTAAATACTATATACAAACCAAATTTAATATATTTAATCCTCCCAGATTCATATAAAATACTAATATTAATCACCTAAAAAATTCACTTCTCCACTTCCAATATTATATCGGCATTGCATCATCCATATGACATCAGTACACCATTTAAACACACATTAAATAACAAAAAAAAAATCTAACAGAAACATAAAATTTGGTGCTACATAAACTATGTTAGTACTACATAAATTTGGTGCTACATAAGTACTCCCTCCATTTTTATCCATGTGATACATAAGATTTTTGTACACTATTCACAAGTTAACCTTCAATTTCAATTTTCTCTCATTACGTAAGAAAAAACATATTCATGTGGGATCTTGTTTAATTCGTCTTTACGAGTAAATTGAAAATATATAATTTTTATAATTTTTACAAATACGTAGCTAAAGATATTAAGCACGTAAAACGTGCGTTGGCAAACGTGCAAAAAGAAATGTATCACATGGATAAAAATGGAGGGAGTAACTTTGTTTCTCTTTCCCTTTCTTATAAATTCCCAACCAAACCCCCCTTAGTAGTCAGTTGGTGTTACATAACATCCAAGCGGACATCAGAGCTCCATCCTTTTTTCCGGTCCAATTTTTTCCGTCAATTTTTAGATCAATGTGTTTTTTTTTATGGTGGCTTTTGGATTTTACTTGCAAAATAAAGAGGGGTTTCCGTAAAAAAAAAATAGTAGTCATGAGTCAAGATAACAACATCGAATTACCAAAAACATCGAGTTTTTTACTAGGTTGATTACTCGATAATAAATCGGTAAAAGTTGGAGTCCTTTGATTTAAATTAAATGTTGGATTGTTTGGAAATAAATATTCATCGGAGGCATAATTTGAACAGTCCGTTTTATTTAAGACGAAAGTACCCGTCGCAAGTTTGCGACGGCCGACGGGTCGGGTTTGTACGATTTAGATGTAAAAAGGTAGAGAAGTACAAGTATGTGTGTATTGTGCGACATTTATTACTGAGTGAACTCTTTGGGTATTAAAAAACAATAAAAATCTTTGCCTTCCCCAAATACTTTATTAATTAACCACACAATTCAAAGTCATAATCACTTTTTCTTTCACATTCACTTTTAACTTTCTTTACTTCTCTCACAAATTCATCTTCTCTCTCAAATTCTCTTACTTTTTCATACAAATCAACCAAAATCTAAAATATTAACATAAATATTGGTAAAACCATGATGAAAAAATCAACAACATAAAGGCAACTAACTAAGAAAAATACTAGATGAACAAATGCAATCGATGATACCAGAGGAGATATTCTCAGTTTCATTGATTTTTTTCATTCTCTTTGTCGATGGTTTTCATTTTTTTTAATAGTAGACACATGCAAGTAACATGTTGATATGCAAGAGATCCATGGTTGTTTTAGTTTATTTGTTTGTTTGTTTTTGTTTTGTTGCATTAAAAATTGGTTTATTAATTCCTACCAAAAAAAAAAAAAAAAAAAAAATTGGTTTATTAATGTTGGAGGAGGTATCTTCATTTTTATTGATATTTTTTTTCAATTTATTTGTTGGTTATATTTTGATTTTTGGTTTTAAATTGGCTTATTCACTTTGTTGTTTTTAGATCCTGAGAAAATGGTAATAAATGAGTCAATCGAGCAGTCAAATTATTTAAGCCTATAACTCTTTTTATATGTTAATGTTTGGGTATTTTTTAAGTGTGTGTTGGGTAAAGAAAAATATGGTAGATTTTGGATTAATTGTTTGATAAATCTGTCTCGTTAGTTGATTTTACGGATTTTGGGTATTGGCTTCTTTTGTATGGAATATGTTACCGTTTTTTTTTTTTTTTTCTGTTACATTTTATATGATGCTTTAATTTGGTAGTTCCAGACTTGCTGGTGTCCTATTTAGGTAAACTAGTTTTACTCCCGTGCAAAAAACATGCACGGGTCGATTTTACAACTATGATATACGGAGTATTAAGCTTATAACATGATATTCATTTTATCGACTTTTAAATTTAAAAAATATATGAACTAAAATTAAATTGGATAATTACACCGAATTTGAATTAAATTAAAATGTAATAATAATGAATTAAATACATTACTCAGCACATAAAATAGAAAAATTGCTAAAAATTTTCATTAATTATTGTTAAGATCATGGGTAGCCTCAACGTGTGGAAAAAACAAAATTGCACAACTCTTAAAAGCGTTCCATTTTATAATTTGTAGTTATTAATAGGATTTACTAAATACTTTTGATGATTTTCTTCAATTATATCGTTTTTTTAAAGTTCAGGTTCTTCTCTTGATATACATGACACCATAACCTACGTTAATATAATATTGAATTTTATAAAATAATCACCGTGATTTGATCCATTGTTCTGTATAATTAATATATTTTGGTAGGAGTGAGTTAATTACGTGCTCGTAAAAATAATTATATTTAAACTATGCAACTTACATTGGAGTTGCAAAGTAAGTAATTTGTTGGATAGTTTTTATTTAAATTTAGAATTACTTATTTAATGTGATAGAAAGTTCAATAAGCGAGATGGAGGTCTCTATCACAAAAGAAAAAAAAACATTTTAATAAATTAAGAACCAATTAAATCTCTTTCAATTCTATTTCTTTTATAATATAGAGATTTGTATCGTTGGGTTGGATTGAAAACCTTGAAGACGAAAAGGATTAGAGTGATTCTAATTGTGCTGATATATAGGATTTTTGTTTTTTACAATAAGGGATTTTTATGACGACTTTGGCGAAATATGATCATTTTGATATATATCGGACCGTTGTCTATCGTATTTTACCGTATTTCATCTTGTTTCGTATCTTAATTTATTTGATTTGATTGGAAAATATAATGTAAGTTAAATCTTGGATTGTAATTATTTTTGCTATTTGTAAATTTTGTTTTCCGAATTTCATTTTGGACGGTTAAATATTGTATTTAATTTGACCGTTGTATATTGTTATTTAAATTATCGATTAATAGTAATTTGATCATATCGTATTTTATTATGATAATGACGAAATGTAATACTGCAATCGATTTCGTACTTAGGAATAATGAGGAAAGATCAGAATACGTAATTAGGGATGAGTAAAGATCGGAATTAATTCCGAATTTAGGAGAGAGGTAAATTAAATCTGTGTAGAAGTTGTGGGCCCATGCATTCCTAATTTTAAGCAGCCAATAAGAAGGCTTTAAAATCTATTCCTTTTATAGAGATAGATTAGTAACAAAGTTAAATATTACCATTTTTTTTTGTTTAAATTGGTAAATTGCAAACAAATTTATATGAGCCTACAAATTTATTTTAAAAATTGATAACATTTTTTAATGTTATCGTTTTGATGTTGTTTGTTGCTTTTTATATGAATTTAAAATTTGATAGTTGTTCGAGACATCTCTTTACTATAAAAGGAATAACTTTTAGAGAGTTCTTATTGGTCGATCAAAATCCGGAATAGAAAAAAATTTAATTAAAGTAGGGTCCACCATGTTCATTCTACATAATTAATTATCTCCACTCAAACTTTTATCAATTTAATATTTTTACTACTTTCACTCTTTTATTAATATGAAATCTTCCGAAGTCCTAACTTCAATTTCAGCCGTGAAAATCAAATTTTTGATGATCACTGATAATGAGTTAACTAATTTTAGATAAATTAAAGGTTAAAAATTAAATATAATAATAATATGATTGAGACGCCCAAGATTAAAGAAGTTGTTAATATTAATTTAATGTGGAACAACTAACATGATTAAATTGAGTGACAATGAGTATAAAATAAAAACAAAAAGTGAATAACAAATATAATAATATATAAATTGGTGAAAATTAATGCATTCAAATACTTGAAATCTACAAATTAAAATTGTTGAGAATTGAAAATCAACGAAAATATGTAACTTTGTCTTAAATGTTTATAAAATAGATAGGTTTATATTATATGGTCGAAGTTTTTTGGTTAATTAGAGAATTCGACTCATAATAATAATTTGGGTTCATTACGATGGTTATGAACTCAGAATTTAAAACGTAAATATAATTTTAAAATTTATATATATTTTTACCGGCTATTTTCCGTCTTAAATTTAAAACGGGTCAGTATCATTCCGTATGGGTTATTGGACAAATATTTTATTTTCGCCGTGCATAATGCCTTTTCTGTCTTATTCATCCTACATATCTATATTTGATCCGTCTTAAATTTAAACCGATAGCGTCGTTCTGCATAAGAATTTGTATAATTTTATAATGTCAATCACATGCGTTGTTTTTGCTTACGTCTAAGTTAAGCGTATAAATTTTTTTTATTTTAACATCGATATACTTGCGATACTAAAATTATATTCACCTTTTTATTTTTATTTTTGCGGTTTAATAGAATTAAACCCGTGCATTTTTTGCACGGGCGTAAAACTAGTATTTAGATAAAGTAGTATCATTTAGTTGTTTGTTGTTTATTAAATTTACATAAAATAGGTGGTGCTGGACAAAGTGCAAGCAGTGTTGTATAAACTGATGAGATTGCAAGGAAGTAGTAATTCTGAAATCGGGGGCAGTTATTTTGGGAATATTTTGTGTTTGTTCAAAAACTTTAGTTATTTTGGATGTTTGTCCATGTTCAACAAATGTATCATAAACAATTACTTACTAGTCCTAAACCCGTGCAAATTGCACGGATCTACAATTTAAAAAGTTATTATTGTAAAAATGAAAAATAAGAATTGGATGATAATCATGTGTATTGTTGGGTTCTTTCATCAAACATTTAAGGGGCGTTTGTTCACCGAATATAGGTATGAAGTATGGGTTTGGAATGAACCAAACTTATACCATGTGTTTGTTTGGCGAAATAAATGTTTCATACCCATACCTCAAAGGCTCAAACCCATGAGGTATGGGTTTCTCATACCCGGGAGGGGTGGGTATGAGATTGATACCCATGGTATCAAATTAGAAATAATAAAAAGTGATAAAAATAATTATATCATACGGTAAAAAAATCCTTTATATATTTATTTGATTAAATTTTTTCTACATGATTTAATAGTATTAAAATCTATTATTAAAAATTGGATTATGTAATGAGAATACTTCAAAATATTAAGGTGGTTCTCAAAATACTCCAAACTGTAATTTAACTACCAATATAACCAACTATTCTACCCCTCCGCTTCTAATAGAACTGACCCTCTATATATTAACCTGTAGAAGCAGGTGAAAAAGCTCCACCTGTCTCATTACATTAATCTTCATCTCTTACCTTTGCTTATACTTAAAAAATATGGAAAATCAAGAATATCCAACCTCAAATAACCAAAAATTCAATAAAAACACAAAAAAAACTAATTGAATTTGTGACACTAGAATCACAAACCCATAATACCAAATTCCTATCTTAAATCAAATTAGATAAAGCTTCTACTTATGTTTGCCATTTCAAATCCAGAATACTTGCCCCTCTTTTTCTCATTCTCACTCCCCCTCCTTAAAAAAACATTAAAATTGTAACAAATGAACCATAAAAACAATGCAAACCCATAATTACGAAATCTAATACATGTAACACCAAAATTTGTTCCATTTCTTGTCATTAATTTTTCCACGCAGGAGAAGAAAATAAATCTGTTAAATATGCTGCTACCGTTTTTTTTTTAAAAAAATTTGTCGTATGATAGTGTTATTGTAGACGTTCTTGCTAAGATCACTGATGATAATGATAATAATAGGGTGAGAAGTTAGTTGCGTTGAAAAGCAATGGATTGTGATTTGTGAGTAATGTTTGTAGAAAAATTGAAGATGATATGTGTGGGTTTAAGAATGATGAAACGGGAATTGGGGATAAATGATGTTGAGGAGCGATTTGAGGTCGAGGTGGGCGATGTTCATGTGAATGAGATGGTAGAGAAGATGAATTGTAGGTGATTAATGGGGTTTGGTGCCTATAGAAGAAGCGATTAATTGGGGTTTGGTGTTAACGAGAAAGAAGAAAGAATTAACTGTGTTTTCTTAAGCTAAATAAAATTAGGTGAAGAAAGTAAGGAGAAAAATATGAAGAAATCGGTTAAGTAGGTAGTCCATCTACTTATTTTAGTAAAAGAGAATAGGCGTGAAAGTTAGGTATATTGATAGTTAAATTAAAGTTTGAAGTATTTTAAGAAGCAATCCAATAATTTAGAGTATTGTCATTAAATAACCCTTAAAAATATTGTATTTTGAAGATTTAATAGCTTTGATTGATTTCTAACCCCATATCACCCAAAATTAAAACAAACACAAAGTTTGAGGTATCTAGTTCCAACCCGATACCACTCAGGTATGATTCTCGATTCAAAACTCATACCCACGCATGAAGCAAACACCCCCTTACATGAGTGGTTGTTAACTAGAAAGTACATAATACAAAAGTAGCAAATTCATCTAACTATAAAGTGCATAATAAAAAAAGTAACAAATTCATCTAATTTATATTATACATAAATAATTGTTTTTAAAAAATACTCGGTATATGGTGAAAATTCTTAAACAATACTCGTAAGTCGTAATAGTCCCTCCTACCCAGAATTAGTGTCCCATTGTGGAGAAATGACTAAATTTATCAAATATTAGTTGTTTAATATTTTGGTTGAGTAGGGGTATGTGAAGAGAGTGTGTTATGATTTGTTTGGTTATGGGTGGGTGGGTGGGTAATAAATGGAAATAGGTAAGGGTAGGATGGCAAAAAAAAAACAAGCCTAAATTTGGACAATGAGACACTTTGACGAATAAACCGAAGTGGACAGTGGGACATTAGTTATGGGTAGGAGGGAGTATTATAAAGGATAATAGGTAACTGATAGTAGTGTTTTATGTCGGTTTTAGATTGTGATTTTATCACAATTGTGTCTTTTAATATGGGTCTTTAGTTGCATTTCCGCTAATAAATGGTATTTGGTTAACGTGTGGTATTGTGTCCATTTTACCTTTGTTTTATTTTTGATTTTTACCCTCGGGATCCGAGGGTCGCGCGAGGAGAATCGTTCCATGGTCAAGGCATGGCCCAAGAGCATCAATATCGACCATTTATCTAGCGTTGGGAAGTGAAGTATTGAAGAGTAGAAAGAATGGAAACAATGGAAGATGAGAAGAAGCAAAAGAACTAGGAAACCAAGGCAGCGAGCCCAGGCGCAGCTTGCGCTTGGATGTTGTGCAGCTGTGCCAGAAAGCAAAGAATTCACTTCGAGCCTCGGCACAGCCTGCGCTATGATGCTGCGCAGCTACGCCCGATTGCGCAGGGGCGTTTGCGCAGCCTGCACATCTCTGTTTAGCGGGTTTCTATTTTCACTGTTGGGCTTTCAACGGAGGATCAACCTAGGTTTTCGTGAAGCCTTATAAATACAGAAGTCAAAAAGAGCAGCAACTATCATCTCACATCTCATCTCTACTCTAGAATTTAGCTTTAAAACATTTAATCTTTTCTTAATTCATATTGTAATCTTCTCATTTCTTGGTGTAATCTCATCAAAGTTTCATACTTTGACATTGTTGACTCTTTCAATCCCTTTTTTTTTTATCTATTCTTATTTCCTTTGAGTTTTATTTCTTATTTTGAGTAATTAGTTGTGTGGATTGATCACCCTAACATTTTCGTTACTTGAATATTGCGAATTCTAAGGAAACGGTTTAGTTTACGTAGGATTGTTTGAAGCAAGCTTATTGTATGTTGATTTGGTTTAAAAGATGCATGCTTTAAGTAGGAAATTTCATGGCTTGTCTCACTATTATGGTTTAATGTGGTAGGATAAGTTTCTAGCTACATCTTTTGGTCTTGTGTTCAAATGCTTGGTTGAAACCCTTTTATGGTTTAATAATTTGGGTAGAAAATTGAAGGAATTGCATTTACGGTTTAGTAGTGTGATTCATTAGCTTAAGATGTTAGTTATGGATAGTTAGATTAGGGGGTTGTGTTAGAAGTCAAACTTGTCATTGTTGGTCACTAAGAGAAGGTTACACCAAGACTTTCTCCCATATTGATTTGTGCTTATTTATTGTTTGTGTTTATGTCAAACCCAACTTTTACTCCTTATTCTTCATTTAATGTTTACCAATTATTACTTTCTCATTTATGTCATCCTTGTTGTTCATTGTTAATAGTTTGGTCTGTTGATAAGTCATTAGTCATTAAGTCTTTATCGTATTTAGTTGCATGATTAGTTTTGATTAATGTGGTTTTAAACAAGTTTTAGTTTGATCCATTCTCTTGGGTTCGATCATTGACTTCCACTTTGCTATTAATGTTTAGAATTTAGTAGAGTCTAGTTTAGGTTAAATAATTTGTTTGGTAGGATAATCTATATAAAATAATAAAACACAAACAACTACCATACTACTTTTCCCGCTTATTTATCCACCTTCCAACCTTAACGCACTAAAGATATTATTATAATTAATTACAAAATCTTATTCTAACTATCTTCCTAGAATATGTATAGTCTATTATTCATAACCAACTAAAATTATATTATACATAATAACATTAAAGTATAAGATGCCTAAAATTCCTACTTTTACGTATCTAACTATTCTTCCTAAAATATAAATAGTTTATCAATTTACAAATAAACTCATAACCAACTAAAATCCATATTATACATAATAACATTAATTAATATTAATAATACTATAATAGTATATTTCCTACACTTATTTTTCTGCAACTTGTGTAGAAAGTATATTAATAAAATTTATCTAATTTTAAAAAAATTATTTGCTTTCCACAAAGCTCCTTATGTAGTTATTTTCTTGAAATTTATATTTTTTTGTCGAAAATATATTTTCTTTCACCGAGAAACCTCTACCTAAATTTAAAATTGGTATATTACTTATCTGGGTCGGTCGTATATGAAACAATGATTGAGTCTCATATGGACCTAGACAAAAATTAATAGAGTACAAGATGATCAATTTCGCATGGTACCCATATGTGACTCTCTATGGATCGATATCTACTATATCTATATCTATATATAAGTATAAAAGAAGAACCGCTATACATTAAACTTGACAAGTGTCAACCGTTGATTTTTTTTCCCGCCTAATCCAAACCTAAAGATGCATAAAATTAATTATTTTCAATATTGCTATTTTAGATTATTACCTTCCTTAAAAAAAACTATCCTATCATTCTTCAAGATTATATTTTCCCAAAATACAAATTCCTTAGCTTCTAATGTCAAACTCTCCCGTTAGTCATACATCAATTTCTGCGATTATTTTTTATTATAGTTAAATTTTGACGAAACTTTTTTGCATAACTAAGTTGATTTATACAAATATTATACATATATCATGTTATACATTTTCAACACGGTGTAAATTTTTTAAAGGTATTTGTTCATCAGAACTTTTATCAACGAATTTAATTAATATTTTTACTATTGTCATTTAATTTGGGGGTTGCGAAAGGTCGTCGGCGTTTTGCGAAAAATCGTCGGCGTTTTCTATAAAAAAGACATAGGTTGCCCTTTTCACTTTATCTCTCTACATTCTTTTCTCTGAAACTCTTTCAACAAAAACAACATAAAATCCAAAAAAAACGGTTTCAACATCGATCAACAACATTAAACAACGACAACGATTCCATGTCAAACGACGACAACGATTCATCGGTAAGTAATTAAAATCCAAAAATCTTAATTTTTTTTTTTCAATTAATTTTTGTTGAATTACATGTTTAAGCCCTTTAGTAGAAATTAGGTTGAATTAGTCGTAGAAGCCATAGAATTAGATTACGTAAACTCAATCATATTTTTGCAATAGACTTGAAAAATGGCCGTCCTCGCGTGGAGAGGACGGCCAAATCACACGTCCATGCACGGTATAGACGTGAATAGTGCACGTCCATACCATGCATGGACGTGTACTATTCACGTCCAGGCACGGTATGGACGTGCACTATTCACGTCCAGACCGTGCATGGACGTTAATCCTGGACGTCCATGCACGGTCTGGACGTGAATAGTGCACGTCCATACCGTGCCTGGACGTGAATAGTACACGTCCATGCATGGTATGGACGTGCACTATTCACGTCCATACCGTGCATGGACGTGTGGTTTACAAGACCTTTACTTTCCGTTATTTTTACTCAGTTTTTAACAAAAATTAAGTGGTTTTTAATATTTTTTAATATAATCCTTACCAATTTTGCGTATTAACAGGATTCGTTTGAGAAATTTGGTGGAAATGGGGTTGATTACAACCGATTTTTTGAGACGGATATATCTTTCGAAAGTCGGGATGAGGCGTTTGACTGGGCTCAAAAAATTGCTATGGATAATGGTTTCGCCTTAGTGAAGGCATCAAATGGGTCGAAAAATCGCAAAGAACCGGAGTTGCTTGGATCGTACTTCCGTTGTTCAAGGTACGGGCGAACCAAAAAGAAGATCGATCCTGAGAATCCGGGGAAGTCTACGAAGAGACGGTCGGCTAAGTGCGGATGTGAGTTTAGGATTCGAGCGGTGCAGAACTACGCTCATTTCGATGATGGGGATCCCACGATTGCTTGGTACGTAATTACTTCGACTGACGGGGGTATGCACAACCACGAACTAGCGACCTATAAAGATGGGGATAGACATTTTGCCCGCTTGGATGCCGAAGAGAAAGAATTTGTGAGGCAACAAGTCCGGGCTAATATTTCGCCGAGGGATATCAAGAACGCTCTTCATAAAAGGACCCCGGAAAAACCCCAACCAAGTAGCACCCAAATTTATAGCGAGTCGAACAAGGTTCGGCGCGAGATGAGAGAAAGTAGGAATCCCGCTCAACAACTGTTGGCCGTAGCAGTTGCTGCCCAATATGTGGAGTGGCACGAATCAGACCCCGATACGAAAGAGTTGACTCATGTGTTTATGTGTCATCCGGAATCCGTCAAACTATTCCGTGCTTACCCATATGTCGCTCTTATCGACGCCACCTACTCGACCAATGTTATGAAGATTGCACTTATTGAGATAGTTGGCGTTACACCGGTCGGATCCTCCTTCTTAATTGTCACCGTTCTCCTTCCGTCTGAAAATGATACATCTTATGGGTGGATGTTGCGGAGATTAGAGGAGCTGCTTCTGGGGGCGTCACCTATGCCTACTCTTGTCACTGACCGAGAGTTGGGCTTGATCCGGGCTATTGAGGACCTCTATCCGGACACTTCTCACATTTTGTGTCGTTGGCATGTGAACAAAGCCATTGAGACCAGAGTAAAAAATTCAAGAAAGATGATGATGTACAAAGACATGATATTGCATAGTAAGGAAACGGGTTGGTACCGGGTCATCAATGCAAGCACACAAAGTGAGTTCGGGAGAGCATGGGAAGCCTTTTCTGAAACTTGGGTGGATTTGTCTACTTATGTGCAGAGAACATGGGCGCATTACAAGAAGAAGTTCGTTGTCTTCTATACGAACGAATACTTTCATCTCGGTAACACGGCCACTTCCCGGGTAGAGTCGTGTCACGCCCTCCTTAAAGCTTGGTTGAAGAGTCAAAACTTAAACCTCGACACTATGTGGACTCGTATTCACGGCATGCTTGAAGCTCAACACTCCAAGATTCGACATGAGTTACAGACGTCGTTGACCAACTCTGTAAGTGCTGGACCCTTTTTCTCCTTATTGCGAAATCATGTGTCTATCAAAGCCATTAGGTTACTGGAAGATGAGTTTAGGAGAGGGATTGAGCTGGGAAACGGGCTTGAAAAGAATTGTGGATGTGCGATACAGATTACACACGGGTTGCCTTGTGCCTGCATTATGATTCTGATGCAAAGAAACCATAGGAGGCTCCACGTTGAGGATGTGCACTTGTTTTGGAGGACTTTGGTGTACGACAGTCCCGAATATAGGCCGAAGACCGATGATGATGAGTTTGATGCTCTTATAGAGCAGGCTAGAGGGGTCGATCCGGCGAAGAGACGGGTAATCATTGAGAAACTTAGAGATGGTCTCCACCCGGCAGATGAAGATATTCGTCCACCTGAGGTTCGAGAAAACCCTAAGGGGAGACCGATGGGTTCCACTACTCGGAACAAGTCCGCTTTTGAGCATGCTAACCGTAGATATGCCAAGTTTTGTTCCACCCCTTCGACAACAACTTCTGTCAGTACGGTATCTTCTTTTGGAGATGGACCTGTTGGTGCACCATTGGAGGTCGGTTACACAACCGGACCTTTGTGTTCTTGGGCAAAAAAATATGCAGTCCCCCAAGGCTTATGGGCACACTTTGATGGTTGGGCTGATGTTGTTGCTGATGGTCATTGTGGTTATAGGGTGCTATCGCATGCCGCCCGGGGTCGAGAACAGGACCATTTGGTCATGAGAGCGTGGTGCCTTAGAGAGCTTCAGGGAAACGATGTGTACAAGACAGTGTTTGATGAGTCTCCTCGCACGCCTCCGCTTTTGAGCAGATGGGATGATACCTTGAGGGCTATCGAGTTTACGGGTAGCGGGGGCTGCGGTGAACATCATTGGATGTCTTCCGAGTATTTGCCTGTCTTTGCGTCGTTGTTTAACTGGACTATTTGTTGTATCGGCCAGTACGTCCACGGAGGAGTCAGGAGTTGGAATTGTTATACATTCTTACCGCTGAGGGCCACGGGTCACGAGTTGAGGCCTTACGGTGTCATGTGGATCGTACACTACCATGACCATTGGATGAGATTGCACTACAGTGGCCCACTGAGCGAAGCACCCATGCCACCGATCGATCTTTGTTGGGCGTGGGCAAGAGAACCTGCAGTTGCTCATTATGCCGATTTGTACACGTCGAACATCGAACGATGGCATACTTTGATGGGAACAACACTTCGGACTCCTCGGCGCCGAAGACAGCCTCCCCCGGGTTGAGATTTATTTGTATTCTTTGGGTTGTAAACTTTAGGTTGTGATATATTTGTCTTATTTAGGTTGAGATTTATTTGTATTCTTTAGGTTGTAATATTCAAAATGTTACCGTTTTTCGAATGATTTTCATGTTCACTAAAATCGCGATTTCATTGTGAAACAAATTGCATAGATAAAAGTTATCAAATTAAAAACGTTCAAACAAACAAAGCGATTTAAATGTTAACTAATACAACCTATCCTTCAGACCTCATTGGCCCAAAACGAAAAATACGGAGGGATAACCCCGGTTATCTTTAAAAATATCTTCTCAAACTCCCACCAACCACGCATCTCACGATAACCGCTAACGTCGGGGTGATTCTCTTCATACATTCTAATAACATCCATAATCTTGCAATACACATGCATCGCCTGTTGAGATAAGACCGGGGGTTCAAGACGTATCATGTTTCTCGCTTCAGCAAGGCGGCGAGTGTCAGGACGTCGAGGGTACGAACTAGCAGCTTCGTTAACTAACCGGACTGCGTCACGCCTCTTGATCCAGTAGTCGCGTTGATGTTCAAGAGACTCTTTCACCATCAGGTTTTGCGCAGCAGGGCTTGCGAGATCTGTCTCAGCTTCTGCAATCCGTTGTGAAAGCCAAGTTTCATCGTTCAACGGCATGTTTGCCATTCCTGAAAACAAAAACATTAAAAGAATTAAAATTGAAAACATACGGTTAGAACGTAAAAAAAACCCTAAACCCTAACCCTAAATCCTAAACCCTAAAAACCCTAAACCCTAAACCCTAAACCCTAAACCCTAAACCCTAAACCCTAAACCCACCCCAAGCCCACGTCCATACCCACCCCCACCGTCCCAAGCCCACGTCCCAACCCACCCTACTTACCCTAAACACCACGTCCCTACCCCCCACCGACGCCTCCCTCCCACGTCCCTACCCCCCACCAACGCCTCCCTCCCACGTCCCTACCACCCACCAACGCCCCCCTCCCACGTCCCTACCACCCACCAACGTGCCCCCCCTACGTCCCTTCCACCCACCAACGTGTATCACACACGTCCCCTCCCACGTCCCTCAACTCAATTCGGTTGTTTTGGGTCTTTTGCCCTTTCGATTTAATCTCTAATGGAAATGCAACAACAACAATAGAAACAACAACAATAGAAACAACAATAGTAACAACAACACTACTAACAACAACATTAGAACTAACAAGAACAATAATACAAATTATAAATCGATTTTTGAAAAAATAACAAAACCACCAAAAACATTAACAATCAACATTACAACTAACAAATCTAACCTAATTAACATTAACAATTACTACAATGACATAATACATCTCTAATTAAGACTAACAAGTATAGTTAAAACAAAAAAAAAAAAAAAAAAAAAAAATAATTAGTCACCGGTGGTTCGTCGGTCGGCGTGGTGGGGCGGTCCTGGTGGCGCGGTCGTCGGCGTGCGGCTGCGTCGTGGGGCGGTTGCGTGGTGGTTGTAGGTGGGTGAGGGTTTGGGTGATTTTCAATTTTAGAGGTTTTGTGGTAATGGTAGGGGTAAGGTTGGTCTTTTATTTGAATTACGTCGACGATTTTTCGCAAAACGTCGACGATATTTCGCGATTCGGTTTAATTTCAAGATATAAAAAAGATAAATGTGAATTGTAGGTTTTAATATGATTTTGCCACACTATTTCGAAAAAATGAACATATATTAGATGTACTATTTCAGATCCAACTTTTAATTTTTAATTTTTAATTGAGCTTATGTGTATTTTTTGAGTTTTTGGAGTTTATAAGTTATATTTTTAAAAAAAAAATCCGTTAAAACGCAAATTTATGTAATGTTTTTTAGATATATTAATTTTTTAAAATTATTTTATGATTTAATGGTTTAAAGTTATACTTCCTCCATTCCAATCAATTCTATACATTTCACTTTTTCGTCACTATTTATAAGTCGAGTGAATTTTCGACACAACTTCGATATATAACATAAAAGATAGTCATGTGAGATCTTGTTTAAATTGTCTTACCGAGTACCTTGTGAATAACAAAGTTTTATAATTTTTATAGATATGTAACTAAAGATATTAACAAAAGAAAACGAGTATTGGCAAACGTGAATAAATCAAATGTATAGAATTGATTGGAATGGAGGAAGTATAAAATTTACTTTTAAATTAATTTTTCCATTAAAATCTTACGATTATATTTATTATTTCAAATATAATATAAAAATAATAATATTTTAATATATCTTAATTTATCTTCAAACCACCGGGTTGAACGGGTCGGTTCGAATTTCAACCACAAAATAACAGGTTATTTTGGATTCGAGTCATTTCGTGTTGCGGGTCAAGATTTACATGTCTTTGACCATGAAAATTTAAAATCGGATCAAATTGGGACAGGTTTACAGGTCGAATTATGTTTTGATACGTCTAAAGCACACATAACTTTTTTATTGGTCTTTTTAATCTTTCTTTTGTTTCCCATAAGCATCAAATTTAATAATACATTCTTAAATTATTTTTTCCAATCCTACCTCAAATGTTTTATTTGTACTCTTATTACTACAATGATAATATGAAATTGTAAAAATTCATCTATATATGCCCGTGCAACTTTGCACGGGTTCTAAACTAGTTAGTGTATATAACGACAGCTAGTTTAATCGTAGCTGTAACACTTAAACAATACACTATAAACAATTAGAAAAGATTGGTTAAGCGAACTACATATTAGCCCGACCTGTCTTTTCCAGGGTCAATGATAAAAAATCTGGACCAGTTACCCGTTTTACCAAGTGAAAAGGACCCGTTAATATTGGGTTGAAACTTAACCTGAGTAGCTAGATCTAACGAGTCGCTAGATCTAATAAGTCAAAGATAATAAGTTTATGTTATTAATTGTGAATGTTTTAAAAACATTTATGTCACAAGTAATATTAGAAACGAAAATTTGCATACGTAATAAATTGTTAATATTAGTATTTTGAATTAAAAATCAGTTATATTCATACATGGCTATATGACATGTTCAACCTGACATATACGGTGTTCTAATATTGATATTCGTTAAAATAAAGTCAGAATAGAAAACACGATTAAATTTTTTATCAAGATATTTTTAAAACTTTTGATTTGAATAGTTGTGAATAAAGAAATTGCAAACGGTAGAAACTTATGGTAAAATCTTCGATAATGATAAATTCTTGATAGAGATATTTTTGCATGAAATTTAAAAAATCCAAATGAAACCATCTTAGGATAAAAAGTAATATTTTCATTAGATTTTTGTTTTTTGTTAAAAAATGATATTTTTAGTTACAATATTCTATCATTAAATGATTACTTTATATTAAAAATCTTGATATTTATGTGTCTTAAAATGCGACCAAATACGACCGTCTTTAAAGAGACTTCCTCATAATGGCATAATGCTTTTATCCAAACTAAGTATTCTCCCTATTTTAATTAAATAATCCCAAAATATAATACTTCAGATATTAGACCCAAAATAGTCATTTGCCCAAAATATCAAATCCTTTCTTCCCCACATTTTGACATCAACCTTGCCGCCATACTCGATAAATCTCCCCTTTTGGCTCTTTCCCATTTCACTTACTATGAGCCTATGACGCTATCAGTGAAAATGATCATGTATTACTACTATTTTGACTTAAAATTTGTATATATAATGGCTAGTTGTATTTAAGATTTTAAGTCTACCTAATTTCTTAAAAGGTAACATTAATAAAAATTCTTGCTTTTTTTTTTACTTTTTATTCATCACTTGTAAGTTTTAATCATTTTTCGTGTTTCTAGTATTTTTATACTCTTTTCAAATTATGCTCTTTACTTTGTAGATCTGGACTTTTCCCAAGCCAAAATTATTATTTTTAATTAATTTCTGTTTTTCAAGTGTTTTTTAATAAGATAGTTTTAGTATTTTTTAGTTCAAATAAATTTTTATTCTTTTTAAACAATCATTTAAACTATGGAGTATTTCTCATAATTAATTTTGGTTGTTTGTAGATCTAAAAATCAAATGTTACTTTGTACTATTTGATAGAATTATCCTAATACTATTATTTAAGTTATTTGTTTCAAAAAAATATTTATTAGTCATTTTGGTGGTTATGTTTCAACAATTTTTTCACCTTTTTTTCTTTACTATTTTTAAATAAGTCTTTTGTTTTAATTTTTTAAGTTATTTAAAGAAACTAGTTTTACTCCCGTGCAATTTGCACGGGTTCATTATTAAAATTATTGTCAACTAATTTAATTAAACATGTATATTATTTCTATAAAAATAGTTCTATTCTCGTTCAAATTGCACAGATTTATATTTTAAAACATTGATATATCTAAATGTTAAATAAATTCACATATTAAGTTTTATACGAAGTAGTATGTAATAGTGTTATTTATTTCTTGGTTATAAGTTATATGTATTGCATTATGAAAATGTTATAAGATGGAATAAAATAACTACTTTTAATATGAATATGTGATACGAATGAATATTACTTGTACTTCACTTATTTGTTATATGTAAAGCTGGACAACAATGTAAGAAGTACACCATCTAACCCAACTTATTTATTTTAGTGTTTTAACTAAGGTTTTATTTGAGTTTTTTATATATATTTTTCGTCATATGAAAGTCCGTTATTTTTTGAGATATATACGGTAACATATCGAGTATTCATTTGTACTCCAGTGTACCACATTACCATCTTGAAAGTTTGGTCGAATTTTTACTTTTTACATAAAACTAATTTAAAAACTGTTTTTATTTAAAAATTTTAATAACTAAATTAAATAAGATCAGTTAATTACGTGTTTTTCTTGGTTTTTGAATTCTCACCATAAAAATTGATTTATACAAAATTTTATTTTTATATAGGATATTTTAGATCCATTTTATACTTTTAGTTCATATGAGTATGTAGTTATATTTTATTTTTAAAGTAATTAAACATTGATTTTTAAAGAATTTAGACGATCATGTTATTGTTTTTTCCTTTGAATTTGTGTTTTTAACAATATTGTTATTATATTTATTTATAGAACAATTACTTTTTTAAAAAATTATAGAGGTGAAAGTTTAAGAAAAAGAAATTAAAGACAGTTAAATGTCGAGGAAGTAATTGTAAAAAAAATTGAATAATATTGTGGGGTTTCAAAGACTGGCCCACCAGGGAAAAATGCAAAAATAAAATAAAAATTGTTGATTAATGGTGTGGCTTAATGTGGATGCATTAAATATTTATGTATTAATATAGATAAGATGCCTCTCAGATTTGTTTGGGTTTGTAATTGTTGGCCCATAATGTTTTTTCGGAGGGTTGAGGTTGTTGGTTGACCCATATTGAAATTCGAAAAGCTGGCCCTTCATTTGACGTTGGAATACTGGCCATTTTTTGAATTGACAATCGATTGAAATGACGAACAGTGTTGTCGTTCTAACGAATTTGTTGTAGCGGAATGTTCCGGTAGCCTACCATTGTCACCTTCCCGATGGAATGGCGGCTGGTAGTTAATTGCTGAAATGTTTTGCTCCAAATCAATTCTCAGTGACGATTGGCTACCATTGTTACCATTGTCACCTTCCCGTTTGAAATGACGAATAGTCTTTTGTTTTAATTTTTTAAGTTATTTAAAGAAATAATTGGTTATCATAAACAAATTACTTTTTTTTTTCTAAATTCTAACACATTTTGTCCTATAGTTATCAAATTATTGAATATTTATTAAAGTTGATGTATTTTGGATTTGATCAATTTTGTAATTGAGCAATAATACTATGAACAATTGAGAGAAAGAAAATCTCAAATGCTTTGTAATTAATTCGTACATAGATCGTTGCACTAGAAATAAAGAATGAAAAACTTTATTTTGACTGGTTGACTTTTAACCACAGAGCGACACATATATTTTGTGGTTGTTGTTTTAATAAATATGATGTTTTTACATCCACATATCATTTTTACTTATCTTAATTTAAAAATTATAATTAGAATTTAGTGAAAGTAATAAGGAGTATAATTTTATAAAATTATTATTTTAATGAAAAAATAATTTAATGTAATAAATTATAATTAATAGCTTCCTTCATTTGTGAATATACTTAAATATAGTTACTTTTCTTATTGAAGTAAGTGTATTTGGAAGGTATAAATTTAGAAATCACCTATATACAAGAGATAAGAGATTGATTCAACGAATAAGTGCAGACAAAAGTATGAATGAGTCAATCGAACCAAATCAAACGCTCTCACAAGTGAGGGGATGTGAAGATAACTTCAATTCCTAAGAAATGTGTAGATTAACATCAACGGATAAAAAGAGAATTAACTCATAAAATATTGAGCTACTCCCCTACTCAGTACCAACAATTGAGGAAGAAACTTATTTGGTTCACATTGAGATATTTCAAGTTTTGGAGCTCGTCGAGCCATATTGAGTTTGAACCCGTCATGTCAATTGATTATATACAATCGGTTAAAGTCATTTTAGAAAAGCATAAGTGTTATATTGATAAAAAAAATGATAAATGACTTGGGCATGACGAAGAGAGCATAAAATAATATTTGCTCAAATTCAAAAGATAGAAAAACATGGACCTAAAATAGTCAAACCAAACTCGTTCCCTTTGTTTCAAATGAAAATGGTCGGTTTGTTTAGAATTTGCAAAAGACTCAAAACACAGCCGCAAACAAAACATAAATGAAAGATATGCTCGCATTCGGACATACACGCTAATAGCCTAATATAGCTTACCTATTTACCTTGCATTGCCGCACCCACAAATACATACAACTCACTACTCTCTTCAACAATGGCGAACATCGGGGGCATATTTCAAATGAATAACAGATACAAGATCCTCTACACATGTCTATTGACTCTTCCAGTTCTTCTTTTAGGTATGTAATTACTTTTTAAAATTTTATGTGAAAATAAATTTTGAAATATTCTCAACGTTATTCTACAATTTTAATTGTTTTGTGTTCGTTTTAGCCTAAATTGGTCATATTTTGGTGATAGCAAAGTGAAAGATATGAACTTTAGTTAAATTAATATTGGGTAGTAACTAGTAGCTATATAACAGAGGATAATTTAAGTTTGGTGGAAGGTAAATAATAGGTATGTCCTAAAATTGTCTGTTACGAACCTTTACTAGTTATAACGCTCGTGGAATTCATAGGATTAAATATATTGTCACGCTGATTTGATGTCGTAATGAGCCCTAATGGCAAAAAAAAGCTCGTAGGAAAAAAATTATTAATTAAATACCTATATTGCCATAAAATATAGTCAACATATATATTCCACAATTTACTACATTTTTTTCACGGATTATTAGTATTTTGCCACAAATATTGTAACGTTTATTAGTGTTTTTTCACAATTATTGTAATTATTATTGTTTTTTTGTTATGTAATTAATTAAATCTAAAAGAAATTTGTCAAAAAAAAATTAATTTTTTTATTGTGAATTATAACATTGGGAGATATATTGCGCGTAATCAATTGCATAATTCGCCGTGAGTATTGAGTCGGAAGAAGGTTGTTTTTACAAGGGTAGTTATCTGCAAAAACCGAACACATTTCAATACACTATTGAAACATTCAAAATTGTTGATAGTTTTAATACCATATCTATGACCACCCCAATGACATAAGGACCACTTTGCTAACGGGAATGGTTTCAATTAAACCTCTAGCACTAAGGTTTATTTACCCTATTTTTTCCATTCCTCTTTTAAATCTTTTTAATTGTTTTGCACTAGCGGTTGAAAGAAAAGCTAGTTTCAATTTGTTGCTTTTGAATTTAGTGTTTATGTTAGATGCATGATGTCTTATGCAATACCTATGATATGCATGTGGTTTCGTCCAACCACTATCAACTTCATTCATAGCCCACAGAATGCCAACATGTTGATCACAGATAACACAAAGACCCTCTCTTTTTGTCAGATAATGTCTAATGCATCCCAAAAACCATTACCATGTATCTATACTTTCACAATCAACAATTACAAATGCTAATGGAAAGATTTGATCATTGGCATCAACAACAATAACAATTAAAAGACCCTTTTATATTTCTCATACAAATGAGTTCCATCAATTGTAATAAGTAAGTGACCTAAAATGTTGAAAACCCCTAATAGAAAGACCAAATACCCAAAAAAACCCTATCAAATTTCTCCACATTTGGATAGAGAGTTGATTTATTAACAAAGTGTACAACGGTTGCCGGATTTACATTTTTCAAAGCTTGAAAATAACGGGGAAGGTATGCATATGACTTCTCCCAATCACCATACAAGTCCGCCATAACTCGTTGTTTTACATGTCATGTTTTCATATAAGAAGGTGTGAAATTGAATTGTGTGGTCATTGATGCTCTAAGTAGAGAAATTTTGGCTCCCTAATAAGCCTTAAGAAGTGTCCATATGTGTTAGGCAATAAAAGACATGTTCAAGTTAGGATGGTAAATGAGAGGAGCATCAACTATACATGAAGCGTAGTGGGGACCTTTGTAGATGACTATAGTAAAAACATCCTTAGTCACATCTTTTTGAGAGACTCTTAAAGTCCAATTGAAGAAATGTGATTTTCTAGAACATTTGTATGTCACGGTGTGGGGTTTTTATTCCGTTGTTCTAAACAATTGATTTCTTTCAATATGATATTGACGAACCAGTTGTGTTAAGACAAAATTGGTATTAAATCTTTGGCTAATACTAAATTCTCCACCATTAACATAATGAACATCATTCTCATCACACCAACTATTAACAAAGTGTTCATTAATAGCATGAACACTATAGTAAACTCCCCACTAGGAGCGGAAGGTGTAACAAAATCTTTACCATCATCTTCCTCATCTAACTCATTTATCAAAATATCATCTTTTATCTCTTCAAACTCATCCCCATTCAATTTTTCATCGAATTCATATTGACCATCATTATTTTCAACGGAGCAAGGTATTGGAGCTAACATGAGATCATATCCTCTCATCATCATTTGACTAAAAATGTTTGAAAAACTAAAGTTACTTTCAATGGAGGAAGGTATTGGAGTAGTAGGTTGTTGGATAGGTATCAACTCAATATATAAATTCATAGAAGTCTCATTCGAATGATAAACACTAGACCACAACGCTCTCAAACCACGATCATTAATTAGCTAAAGATATCAATTTATACCCTTTCACACTAGGATACTTCATCTTAATTTTCAATACAAATTGGCTACAATCAACCTCTAACTCATCACAAATTAAATAAGTAAACTCATCAAATGTGTTGTTGCTACCAACCAATACAAAAAATTGATCACCATCCTTATATCATATGTTTTCTTCCTCCACCAATATCTCATCATTATTACAATAACAACACAAAAGGTAATTATGTTTCTCCATTACCACTTTTTATAACAAATAAACCAATTCAATCAACTAAATAACTAAAGATTAGCTAAAAATTTCAAGAACTAAACGCGAATTTAATTCTACAATGTAAAATGAGATAAATTAAAATTTCACTACTTAATGAATTTCTAATTGAAATAAACACTATTGATATAAAAAAAAACTGTAAATTATACCTTAGAGTGCTATTGAAAGAGATGATGGATTAATATGGGTTGAAATAGGGTAGAAATTAAAAGGGGCGATTTTTTTTACGGTTTTAGTTGATTTGTTTTTTGTGTGTTTTAGGTGAAGTGAAGGCAAGCCGGGAAAAGAGCGGTCTTGGATTTAAGACAAAAATCGTGACTCGTCGCTGTCCCAGACAACGATCAGTTACTGAAGTTGACATTTCTTCAACTAGCCACATGTTGCCATGCCGAATTTTTGATAATTCTGCCCGATTCTACTCATTTCATGCAATAACCGGTCGCTGTCTGGGACAACGGCATGTTTGAGAAATAAATAAAAAAAGGAAAATCAGAAATGATGACGTGAACCCCATTTTGGTAATTAGTTTCAAAAGAGCATCACTTTGTTAAGTAGTCTCGTTTGGAACACCATTTTGGCAAAATCTTAGAAAAAAGGGCTTGTGCCAAATCACATTTATGAGTTTTCTTGTTCTTACCATATTTTACGAAATATATTGCTTTTTGGAGGAGAAAACAGTGGAGTTATATGTAGTAAGGAGAAAAAGGCTATTAAACAATCAGGCTCTCTTTAAGCATACACTTATTATTAGATGATTACTCTTTTTTGGTGTATTTGTCCAAATCTTCATTTTTTTTACCAATTTGTCTCAAATGAAACTTTTTTACCAATTTGTCCACAACCATTTACTTTATTTACCAATTTGACAATTTTTGGCCGAAAGAATAAAGATGTCTAATTTGTCGCGTGAAATATTTACTATTCGACTTTCATTATAGAGAAAATAGTATGATATTGAATGAATCTTACATGTTTAATTGAGTTGGGTATTTTTGTATTTGTAGTGGAAAATGTACCGTAGTTGTGTATTTATGACCATAAGGTATGGTAACGTGACAACAATGTAATGGCTTGTAGGGTCAGATGACGCTCTCCTAGAGGTTTTCTGCTAGATCCCTCCATCCAGGGTGAAATCCAATCGAGGGTGGTGTTTAGTAAAATATTGGTTGATGACATCTGGTTAGGTGCTCAGATAAGCCAACGTCGTATGGTAAGACCCGTCTAAATTCATAGCCCAAAGAATCAATTGATCCTAAATTGAATTCAACTTGATATCCAAACAATTTATCAAATTTGAGTTAAAATGAAATTGAGATTTTTGTAATTTGCACATTTAAGATTAACACCACCAACAAAGTTTCAATCTCAATGTAGTTTGTGCTCTGTCAAAATGAATCGGTCGAATCTATTTAAACTTACATCCCACAATGGGTCAAGAGTGACTAAACAAAGTAAAAGAAAATAGAATAAGGATAAACAAGATAAGTGCATTGTGAAAATAAAATAGAGTAAAGTAAGAAAATGAAATTAAAACGGAAAAATATTTTTGTAAATAATAGGAGTTTACAAAAATGTTATTTAAGTAAAATAGTAAAAAAACAAAAAAAAGTAGGCAAAGATCTAAAACTCAAATAACATCTTACATGAATACAATTGAAATCATGAATACAAAATCAATTCTCAAATCTCAAACACTACATAATTTAATTTAGGCCTACCGTCTTCTAACAATCACTCATACGTTTCATCAACTGAAGATTCCTCGAAAACTATATGAAAATAAAGATTAAACAAAATATATCTCTTAGGGTGTGTTTAGATTGAGTTGTTTAGAAGGAAGAGAAATAGAGGAAGAGTTTGAAATTTAACATCCCTTAGCTTAGTTAGATATCAAATAGGGGGAAGGAAATAGAGGAGGAGAGATTTGGAGGGATTCATATCCTCTCTTTCAAACTTTATCAAAATTTCTCCGCAAAGGACAAAATTTTAAAAAAATTTATATCCAAGCATCCTCATCATCTCATTTACACTTCCTTTCCCTTAGACCATCCCCAAGCAGTGGTCGCGCTAACTAAGTTACGACCCGGTTTTACTGTTAATCACACCTTAATTATCTTGACCTACTTTCACCTTCTCAAGCAAAAGGTCACGACCTAGGTCATCAACCCAATCATTTTCCACTTTACATCATTCTCAATCATTTCTCACTTTCTCTACCCCACTTTTTTTTTTTTTCTCTCTCTCTCTCTCTCTCCCTATCACTTTTACAATTATTTTCCTCACATTATATATATTTAGTTTATTCCTAACATTATTTTCCTAACATTATTGCCCTAACATTTTATATATTAAATAATCCCGGTATAATTTAAAAAGGTAAAAACACGTTTTTATTGAAAACAAATAAAAATTACTAAAAACATGATTCAACACAAACTAATGTGCTTACATTAAAATAAAAAATTAAAAAAAACATTAAATACTAAGGAAAAAATGCATCTAAAATTGATTCTAGTTACGGAAGTTTTGCCAAATATGCTCAATAAAATCCTTTTTCAGAGCGTTATGAGTGACACGATCACGAATCTCGCCATGAATTTGTATGAATCGTTCTTGTGGCGATATTCCAAGGCGATGAAATTCATAAGGATCATCAGTAGTTGTAGTCGGATTATCTTCTTTGAACTCTGAGATAATATTTTCATAGTTAAGATAGGTTTCTCGTTCATCTTCGACTATCATATTATGCATAATAATGCAAGTCATGAGAACCTTCCCCATCGAAGTTGGATCCCATAGAAGACAAGGACGTTTAATGAACGCAAATCGAGCTTGTAGGACGCCGAAAGCTCGTTCGACATCTTTTCTACAACTTTCTTGACGAGTTGCAAATAACTTATCTTTTTGAATTTGTGGCGCACTAATTAATTTAATAAATGTTGCCCAACCAGGATATATATCATCAACAAGATAATATCCCATATTATACTCCTTACCATTAACGTTAAAATTAACAGCTGGGGCAGATTCTTCTAAAACGTCATTAAGGAGTGGAGAACGTTGAAGAACATTAATATCATTGAGCGAACCTGGTGTACCGAAGAAGGCATATCATATCCATAGATCATACGAAGCGTCCGCTTCCAAAATGACTGTTGGCTTCCCACTTCGCCGGCCGGCATATTGTCCCGCCCAGGCTGTGGGACAATTTTTCCACTCCCAGTGCATGCAGTCAATACTACCCAGCATACCCGAAAATCCACGAGTTTCCCCAGTATGAAGTAACCTACTTAAATCTTGTGGATTGGGCCTGCATAGATACTCATTCCCAAAGCAACTGATTACACCCTCGACAAACGATTTGAGAGAGTCTCTTACTGATGTTTCACTCATACGCAAATATACATCAACTGAATCAGTGGATGTATCATATGCTAGAACTCTTAAAGCAGTTGTGCATCTTTGCAATAGTGAGAAACTAAGTCTCTTATTACCGCCGACTCTTTGTTGGAAAAACCGATCATTGGCAGAGATAGACCATCAACTATGCGCATGAATAAATGCTTCTTCATGCGAAATCTGCGGCGGAATAGTTCTTCGAGATAGACCGGATCCATAAAATAGTCGTTGTACAATTGATTATGACCTTCTTCACGATTCCTTTCAATGTTTCTCCTACGACGTCTTTGAGGGGGAATTTGTTGACGAATTCTTCTGTTGACGTATTCATTCATACGTTGGGCTATAAGATTTTGAATTGCCTCAGATCTTTCATCGGCTTCGGCTTCCCATTGATAATCGAAAAGTCTATTTTGATCGACAACATTGTCGTTTGACAAATCAGAATTTGAGCTTGATCCCGACATTATAATAATGATGATTTTATTGTTGATTTTTATAGAAGTGTATAAGAATTTTTAGAACTTGAACCAACCAAAAATGTGAGTAATTTTGTTCAACAAGTATGAGGTATATATAAGCTTTTTGTACAACAGCTATATTTAATTGAATGGTTAAAATCAATCCAACGGTTATATTTTTAATCTTGTGGTTAAAATCAACCCAACGACAATATTTCTAATCCAATGGCTAAAATCAATCCAACGGCTATATTTCTAATCAAATGGCTAAAATCAATCCAATGAATTTAAAAGACGAATTTAAAAGACAGTTTTTATTTTAAAAAGACGTATTTTAATCGATTTTTATTTTAAAAAGACGAATTTCTTACTTACCTATGTGTTTTAAAAAGACGATTTTAAAACACGAATTTAAAAGACGATTTTTATTTTAAAAAGACGTATTTTAATCGATTTTTATTTTAAAAAGACGAATTTCTTACTTACCTATTTGTTTTAAAAAGACAATTTTTATTTTAAAAGATGAATTTAAAAGACGATTTTTATTTCAAAAAGACGTATTTTTATCAATCCAAAGACCTATGTGTTTCATTACCTACCAGTCTACCACAAATGAATAACTAACAAATCCTATTCCGCTTCATACATTCATCATCATTTATTTTCATACATTCATCATCATTTTCCTACATTCATAGTTCATAGATCTCGTTCAACATCATCATGCGTCGTTCATAGTTCATAAATTAATTACTAACAAAAACTATGTACCAAAGTATACGTTCAACATCATCATTCATCATTCACCATCATAGTTCATTCGGTAATTTGATTTTTGTTCATCATCATCATTCATCCTCATTGTTCATCATCATCATTCATCACGATCTTGTATATTCATCACGATCTTCGTATATATAATGTTAACAAATCAATGTTTTATTGTGCAAAATCTTCATCACTTCAATCATGCAGGTACATTCTCATCACGATCTTTATCTCATCAGAATCTGATCGTTCTTTTTGATGGATTTTGTTGATCGCTTTTTTTATCATTCTTCATGTTCAAAGTTTCTGATTTTGTTAACAAATCAAAGTTTCTGATTTTGTTGATCGATTTTTGTAATGTTAATAAATCAAAGTTTCTGATTTTGTTGATCGATTTTTTTCTGATAATTCTTTATCTCATATTCATCATGTTCTTCATAAATTTAATCTTAACAAATCAAAGTTTTTGATTGATTTTTTTAATCATGAAATTTCTGAGTAATTGTTGATTTTGTTGATTTTTTTAAGCATGAAGTTTTTGTTGCTGATATATTAATTGATTTTGTTGTTGATTTTTGTGAATTAAATTTCTGATCGATTGTTAATTGATTTTTGTTGTTAATTCATCATCTTATCCGAGTAAAATTGTCATAAACTAAATTTAATCGAGTAAAACATTCATATCTAGAACTTTTAATTGAGTAAAACAAATTTCATAAACTAAATATCAGACATATATTTGTTCATAAGTTTGTCCTTCATTACTTGATCTTTCGGGTTCAAAACTTGTTGTGAAAGCAATGTGTTTAGCCAACCATCTCCATTGTTTCTTTCTTACTTTTAGCTCTAATTTGTACAATTTCCAAATCTGCGGCAATCCTTCTTTGACGAAAATCAGTTTGCTCTTTCACCGTGAGTCTATTTTCATCTAAAATAGAGATATCATCTCTAGAAAACATAGACTCGAGCGCGACCACGGGTGCTTTACCATTCCGCTTTTTTTTTGCTGTCTCCCGTCCTTTGGGTCGGACGTAGTCCTCAACATTAAGACTAGACGGAGTTGAGATATTAAAACTAGACGGTGTAGGGACATTTAAACTAGACGGTGTAGGAACATTGACGCTTGATGGGCTAGAATCCATTTCCATCCTTGACCGTTTTGAACCCGACGAACTAATATTCTCACTTACATCAATTTGATTTTTTTGTAAACTCCATTTTGGATGCTTACTCATAATTTTATTATAAACATGAAATTCAACAAATTCTTTATTACCGTTTTTATCACGAAACAATTTTTGAGCTAATTTATGTCGTCTTCCTTGTTGGTACCACTTGTCGGTGGTCGAGAAACAACTTTGGAGTAGCATCCCACCCATTTATTTACTAGGAAATTGAGTCGTTTATAACGATTTCTCATTCCCTCAACACTTCTAATCCCTATTTCACCTTCATTTGATTTTCCATGCGGGTTTGTCCATATAATTCGTAAACCGAATTCCATAATGTGTTATATTTTTGATTTTTTTCAATATTGAGTTGGTGCTACACAACATCCAAGCTGACATTAGAGCCTCATCCTCCTCTTTTTCGGTCCAATTTTTCCCGTCAAGTTTTAAATCATTGTGTTTTTTTTTAGACGGGGGTTTTTGGGTTTTACTTGCACAATAAAGTGGAGTTTCCGCTAAAAAATTATTAGTGGGGAATCGAGATAACAACATCGGATTACCAAAAATATCAAATTTTTGACTAGGTTGGCTACTCGATAATAAATCGGTAAAAGATGGAGTGCCACTACTACAATTAAGCACTTGGGCCACGACTAAATTCGTGGCGCAAGTACTAATTTTCCGTGGCTAAAGCTCTTTGTCACGGAAATACCTTCCGTGGCCCAAGTGGTCGTGGCTAACAGATAGTCACGGGAAAAACATTAACGTGGCTAAAATTATATTTTTAGCCACAGATTCTCACGTGGCTAATAATTCCCGTGACCAAAAATTAATTCCCGTGACCAAAATTATTCCCGTGACAAACATAAAAATAAAAAAAAAATAAACCAAATGTAATATACTATTTTTTACGTATAATGAAAATATTTTCATTTATGGAATCTTTTTTTTTTCGGTCTAAACCGGGGTGTCCACCGTGTCGACAACGGTGTATAATCCCCTCGCCGCGGCCTCTCTCACGAAGAGGTAAATTGCTTGCCAAAGAGTTGCTCCATTCCCATGGGTAGGAGTCGAACCCCTGACCTCAGGGTTAAGGGATGAGGTGAGCGACCACCACACTATCAAACACATTTGGTTACATATGAGATTTTGTCAAGTTTTAATCCTTGCTTGGTTAGTTATCTCAACTCGTTACTTACAATCACAAGTCATTCACTTTTGCGAATCGTATATCCTCCCCATGATGTCACTCATCCCAAGACTACTCTCACCTGAGCACACTTAACAGTGGAGTTCTTATGATGAGCTACCGAAAATGAAATTTAAGCTTGTTGATATAGTTAACACTTTGAAACCTTTTTAAATTATATTCCTTTTTTCCTAAATTACCTTCACTATTATTTTTGCGAATAAATATTAAATGATTTACATATTTTTGCGAAAAAAATATTATTTTTCTCAAATTACTCGAGTTTTCAATGTTGACCTCACGACAAATGATGCTCGGGTCATTTTTTTCCCGAGTCAACAAAACCATTTTCTCCGAACTATTTAATCACATTTTCCTTATATTTTTTTCCCTAATACATTTTTTTTAATTTTTTTTCATTTGTCGGCATTTTTATTTTATTTTTCTTTTAGCCATTTTTTCATATATTTTTCCACACAAATACTATTTGTAAGATCGTCGTATTTGTAACGAAAAGTTTAATCACTTTTTACTAAGTAATGATCACTTTTGAATAATGATTACATATAGGTATCAATGACCGAGTTTTATTACTAAAATAAATGACCAAGACATTATTAACTCGAAAATTATCAGTTTTTGCCAAAAAAACACAGAAAATATCGTATAAATTTTTGTTTTCTCTAAATTGATTTCTTTTCATTATTCTTGATATTTCTTTTTGTCAACAAAATTTCACATTATTTACACATGTAAATTTATTATTTTAATTTCCATATTACTTTTCGATGTGATACGCTCATTTTCAATAATTAAAATGTTTTTCTATATTGATATTTTTATATCGGTTATTTTATCAATATGTTTTTTTCCATTTTATTCAATGATTTGTTGGAAATCATTTTGAATTTAATTTTTTAGACTACTTTTTTTTATTTAATCATATTTTAAATCTAATTGTCTTTTTTTTTTCCTTAAAAACTTCCCAATTTTTTTCCAATTTAACATCTCGAATTCAAGTTCTTGTAGAAATATTTTACAAATAAAGTTGTAAATCAATTTTCTAATGAAAAGCTTATTTAACAATATATTAGTTTCAGACTTCTCAATGATAGGTGTTAATAATTTAATTATTTAATTGGACATACTTTCTCTTTAAATGTGATGCGGTCTCTAAATAAAGTTATTCAATATTATAAATTTAACAAAAAAAGAATTATAAATATATATTTGCCATGGGTGTGACATTGTTCGTGGCGAAAATAATTATTAGTCACGACTGTAACCTAAATTGTGGTGCAATTGACTTTTTGCCACGGGAAAAATTTTCCCATGGCATAAAATATTTCTAAAATAGTGAATAAAATTTTTCCGTGGCTAAACAAAATTTAGCCACGAATTATAAATTCTCGTGGCAGAAATCGTGGCGCAAGTGTCAATTTGTTGTAGTGTTTATTGTCGGGCTTGTTGCGCAATTTAATAAATTGAGTAACTGGTAAGTAGCTTTGAAATTACAAAATTGTCATTACATAATTAAACGTATACTTAAAGTAAAGTTGCATTCAACAAAAATAAAGCAAAATAAATTGTTAAACAACAATCATTTATTCATATAATCATATTCATTTTCAAGTCAGTAGTATTAATAAGAATAATCATAATAAATTGCACAAATTCTTACTTGTGACAGACTAAATCCAATAATAAGAATAATCATAATAAGATCATTTACGTCAATAGTGAAGAACATTAAGTACGAATATTGTTCACATCTCGCAATAATACGGCACAATCATCTTGATGTCACAGTACACACCATGTTACACTAATAATTTTGTACTATTATTTGTTATCAAATCAAAAATATTAGTCACGGTAAAAATCCAGTGCGTAGCTAAGAGCAATAATTAGTCACGGGTAATTTACTTGTGACAGTAAATCACAATTAGCCACGGTAAGAATTCAGTGTGTGGCTAAGAGCAATATAGTCACGGATAATTTAGCTGTGACAATAAATCATAATTAGCCACGTTAAGAATTCAGTGTGGCTAAACACACTAATTAGTCACGGTTAACTTACATGTGACAATAAATCATAATTAGCCACGACATTGTGGCTAAAAATAATTATTAGCCACGTTCGTGACTTGATGCGTGACTAAACGCATTTGTTAGCCACGGTCATGGCTTAATTCGTGACTAAAAACAATTATTTGTCACGGATATACTTTCCCGTGACATAAATTTTTTTACCAATTAAATTTGAAGGAAGGGGACTTTTTTTCCCGTGACTAAGCAAATTTAGGTCACAAATTATGAATTCCCGTGACATAAATCATGGCGCAAGTGTCATTTTGTTGTAGTGTACTCTCATTTAAATCGAATGTTTGGTTATTTGGAGATAAATATTCGTCGGAGGCGTAATTTGAAATATCGTATTCATTTAAATCCATAATATTTAGAATATTAGAGAAAAAATTGTGTTCAAAGTATTAGTGTTTTTTTACTATAAAGGTAAAAATTTTGGGTAAAAAGTTAATTTAGTTACTACAAATTTTATATGTTTATATAAGAATTTGTTTTGAAAAAAAACTGAATGTATTTAATGTGTGTAGTTGATGACTTATGACATCATGTGTATGATGCAAGCATGATGCAGGAAGATGGTTCAAGTAAAAGACGTAAAAGGAGTTTGAAGGAGTTTGATGTAGAGAATTGAAGAAGTACTTGAGTAGAGTACATATTGTATAATCTATATATCTATATATAATATTAAAAGGCATGTTGAGTGTCTTATTGTCAAGTATTTCAATTTTCTAGCATATTATGATGCCACCTCACCTCACAAACAATTACTAAATTACCCTTCTACATATACATAGACTTTACTAAAATCTATATCTATATATAATATTAAAATGCATGTTGAGTGTCTTATTGTCAAGTATTTCAATTTTCTAGCATATTATGATGCCACCTCACCTCACAAACAATTACTAAATTACCCTTCTACATATACATAGACTTTACTAAAATTTAGTATAAAAATGTTATTATATCACCATTATTCTTAAATTAATTATGCATAATAGATATTTCATTTGTTAATGATATAATCTGTACAAATTATAATTCAAGTTTCATATTCTATATATAATATTAATAGGCATGTTGAGTGTCTTATTGTCAAGTATTTCAATTTTCTAGCATATTATGATGCCACCTCACCTCACAAACAATTACTAAACTACCCTTGAACATATACATAGACTTTTTACTAAAATTTAGTATAATAAATGTTATTATATCACCATTATTCTTAAATTAATTATGCATAATAGATATTTCATTTGTTAATGATATAATCTGTACAAATTATAATCCAAGTTTCATATTTTTTAATTAAAATTGACATTTTAGTTGATTGTTTTTGTAATAGAACATGTTAATAAATCAACTAAGGTCCTCAAAGCTAACATAAATAGGAAAAATATTATCACATGTCAACTTTATATAAGAAATTTATCTATCTATACAATATTATAAAAAAAGAAAAGCATGTTAAGCGATATTACATGCCACGTTGCACCTTTTCGACATATGATAATAATTTCACACTTTTCCTTTTGTAAATTAAAATGTCCATCTTTATCGCAAACTAATGCTTTAAATGAATGGATTTCAGTGCGGACAATCCTTCAACCTTCCGGATCTTATGTTAGTCCAATTAATTTTTTTTAGATCATTTCTCTTTTCATCCCCTTAATAACTTAAAATTTTTGAATTATTATTGTAAATAGAGTATTACTTAATTACGAGTATTTATTAGTAGTAATATTTAAACTCTTTTCGTGGATTTGAGATTGATGTTATCATGCAAAAAGAATAAGGAGTCGTTTTGTTTCATGTAGAAATTCGTATTGTCTAGGAAGTCGTAAAACACATGATTTTAGAATTTATGTGAATTAGAAAATATTGTTTGGTTGTCAGGTAGGAAATGCAATTCATGTAGGCATTACCACTTAACTAGGGGGCCTAGGTAAGTCACTTCCTCCATTATGGACGTATTGCAATTCATGGTAACTTCAAATTTATGTAAACTGGGGTAACCAAACAAAAAGTCAATTTTGCAATTCGCGTGAATTTAAATACTACGTTTTTTAGTGGGTAAACAAACGACCCTTAAGTATGACTAAACATTGTGAAAAAATCATCGATTGAGTATTACCGAATGCTAAAAATTGTTGTCGTTATTTTTTTTCCTGTCTACTTTATGATTTTGTTGATATATAGTTTCATGCGTTTTCTGACATATATTATTTTTATTTGTAGAGTTCATTCGTGTACAATTTATAAAGCATTCGTAGCACATGACAACATCATAAAATGGATGAGAGATAGTGGAAACACTAGCTAAGTATCCGTCTTTTTTGGAACTTTTGATATATTTTTGTTATAATATGAATATTTCATTGTTGAGTTTTTGATTTTCTCCAAAGTTCATTTGGTAGTTGTTGTACAGAATAATATTTCTTTTTTTTTCCTTCCATGAGATAGCAATAAGGAAAAATTATAGCGAAATATGGAATAGAGCTTGCAAATGAAAAACTCTATATGAAACATGCAGGAGCAGGCGAGTAGATGAGCTTGAAAGACAAACAATTGTGCGAAGAAATGAGTCCAAACCATTAAGTGTCTCTTTGATATTACGTAGCTCATTGCGTAGTGTTGTATTCTCTTAAGGGTGGCCTGCAAATTAGAGATAACAACAACTTTTATATTTTTTTCATGTTTAAAAAATCTCATTTGTCCCTTTGATATTACAATATCGCCCGCTTTCGTCTTTTGGTGTTCATGCGTTTTTGTCCCCGAGCTCAAAACGCATACTTTCTTCTATCTCGCCAGACATTACTTGTAATAAAAAAAAAGAAAAATGATGTTCATAACAAGCCCCCGTGATTTTCACGGGGGACAGAACTAGTTCTTTATTTAAAAACAATTGTACAACCAATAATAAAATGACACCTATTAGGTCAATAGCTAGGTTAATTTGCCATACACAAGGTCACAAATTGACCTTTTGTTGATTTTGGTCACAAATTAACCTTCAAAGGTCACACAAATAGCAAACTAATGGCATAATTAACCATGACCAAGCAAGGTCATGACCTATCTATTGACCTTGCTTGGCGATGGTCTTACCCCTTCTCTTTTTCCTCCTTCCCCCACCGGTACCTTTCCCTCCACTTTTGCTATCCACGATAGGCATCTCAAATGGTTCAATAAAAAGACTTTTTTGCATTTTTTCTAAACTAGTATGACGCATTGAGTATAAAATCATCACGAGTGGCCACAATTCTGCAAGCAATATTTTTTCACTAACCACTATACAATATCGATAAACCAAGATGAGAAGCGTCAATCAACAATAATGAATGATGCCAGTTAGAGCATCTCCAATCATGAGTAATAGACTACTTGAAAAATTAAGGAAGAGCAAAGTGGGTTGTCCAATCATGAATATACTCCATTGAAAAGTTGAGGAAATGAAAACTGCACTACAAAACAAGGAAAAAGACGCGGAAGAAAGACTCACCAAAATGAAGTTTACAGTACAAAATTGTACACTTTTTAATTGTAAATTTGTGGGGGGTTGTTTTTTCGTTTACTAATTTGTTATCCAAATTTTATTTCTTTTAATAATTGTTATGTAATTGTGTTTTTTTGAAAAAATTAATTATACCATACTTTTTATCTTGGTTTTCTCTATTAGGTAGTAATATTTGACATATTTTGACATATTTTTCCTTCTCTTCCTTCTTTGATTTTATTTACTCTATTACTTATCGTTTTTTAACGGACATAAAACTAACACGGAAATAAAAATGTAACCGTTCGAAATTAAAAATGTAACCGTTAGAAATTAAAAATATAACCGTAAAAAAGAGTAAAAAATTGTCAAGATTTGTCACAAAGTTGTCGAGCTCAATCAACAAAATTGTTGAGTTATAGTAAGAAAATATCGAGCTTATAACAATAATTCATATGCTCAAAATTTGGTGACCTCAGTTAGTGTTGTATTATTTTGTTCTTCAACGGTCTTTTAATTTATTGTATTTCCTTTATTGTTTTATTTATTCTAGTATTTAACTAAAATTATGTAATATTTGGTGTGTTTTTTAAAATATTGTATTAAATATATGAAAATTTAACAAATATAATCACAACTATCACTCTTCTTCTCAAAATAATCTCAACTCTCAATATTCCCCAATCCCAATTTTCATACCACCATTCTCAAAATAATCTCAACTATCAATATTCCTGCATTAACACTCTACTTGCCAGACTTAATAAAAAAATACTACACTATTTTGAGAAGGGTGGTATGAAAGCTGGGATTATTGCGGGAATATTTGAGGTTGAAAGCCTTAATGCTTACGTCCTCTGGAAAGATCTTGTGTTCTTGGGGCATTGCGTCGAAAGGGTCCAACTTTGTCGAGTAAAGGACCCCATCACCATATTCAATTGGCGCTAAGAGCATCTCCAACCATATACCATACTCCTCCTCATCTCACTCTTTCTTATCACTTCTTACTCATCCAACTCATTATTCCTCAACTTTTCAATTTACAACCAAAATATTCCTCCAACAATAATTTACACTTCATTAGTCATTACTCTCTTTCATCATTTATCTCTCTTACTTTAACTGACCCTACACATTTTTTACATTAAAAAATTATTTTTGTAATTTGTTCGGGTTTTCAACTCCATAGTTATTCGATTTTGATTCTATTATAGAAAACAGGAAACCGTTTTTTTCCAAGACAATTTCAAAAATATAAAAGACACAACATTTAAAACATGTAATTAAATTTATGGGACAAACCACAATTACGATATGGATGGTGTGTTGATATATGTTAATATTATTACTTATTTATAAAGAAAAAAATAAGAATTGTAAATATTTCTTATCTTATCTAATCTTATCCGTAATTTGAACAGACCAACCATAATCAAGCAGTTGAGATATCACTTATCCAATCTTATCCAATGTTATGTAACTTTAACTGAGAAAATTATTGAGCTTATTAATTATTGCTATAAGCTCGATAGCTTTTTTTTTACTATTACTCAAAAATTTGTTGATTGAGCTCTATAGTTGTGTGACAAAGTTCGACAATTATTTACTCTTTTTTACGGTTACATTTTTAATTTCTAATGGTTACATTTTTAATTTCTAACGATTACATGTTTATTTCTGTGTTAGTTTTATGTCGTTGCAATGAGTTGTAAGCTTTATTTATGTGTGCTATTTATTTTCGTCAACTTTATTTACGTGTTCCCTCTATTTTTTCGTCATTTTAGTTTAAATGTCATCGGTGCTCAGTTATCCATGTAATCATTTTTTTTTTTCAATTTTACTAGTTTTATACCTGTGCACAAAATGCACGGGTATATAAATATATACTTGTATAATAAAATAAAATTCAAAAGTATATACTTTGAACTTATATACAAATTATAATTTTTCGAACATAAGTGATTATACACAACAATTGTCATTTATTCAGATCGTCTTAGTTTAAGACGACTTTCACATATGATTAAATTAAATGTGAAAAAAAAGTAAATACGAAATAAAACATACTTGAAAACAAAAAGAGAACTATAAACATTTATTAATATTTATTAACTTAGACGATCTTAAACCAAAAATACGGTTAAAAAAATACATTTATATAAATATTTATTAATATTTTCCCGCTTGTTCTATTTTGATCATTGAAAACTGATATTCTATTTAATCTACGAAATTAGACCCCGTTAATGAATAAGTGGTAAATTTATTCAATACAGCTTGCTTACAACCGTTGTAAATTGAAACGAAAGGGTGATAATAATGAGCAAGTATATGTTTACCAAATTAGTAGAAAGGAATGATGAAAATGACAAAAAAAAATTCAACCTTCCAACTGTTTAATAATTTGACAATTTTTTGTTGTTGTAATTTTCTTTAATTTATTAATAATGTAATATTAGTATTTAAAATGTAAACTTTAAGACTATTGTTGATAGTTTGGAAATAAAATACTTGATATTAATTGGTCGGGTAGGACATAAAGAAGTTTTTATTTTTCAAAAAATTAGGAGTCAATAGCATTGCTCTAAATTCTACTGCTTTTATATATTAGAGATTGGACTGTTGTATATCGTATTTTCCATCTTTATCTTGTTTTGGTATCTTAATTTGTATTTGATTTGATTGAAAAATTGGAGAATATATGTAATTACTAGTTTTATACCCGTACAATAAATGTACGCTCTGTTTTTAAATATTTGGTTACTCATAAATATGTGACTAATTAATACAAATATAATTCAAAATAAAAATTAAGTAGATAATATATAAATTATTATAAACCATCACTTACTAAAATAGACCATTTTTTTTTCTGCTATAAAATTCGACCTATTTTATTACTAATGTAAAAGGCAAATTTTATTTGTTATGGTTTCAGAATTAAAGGATTTTTTATTAGAATTATCGATCCCGTATTTTTTTATTACCTACTTGTGTGTTCTTTTTAAATGTCAATTATTTGATTTATCAATATCATCTAAATCTCTTAGGAGTAGATGTACATGAATAAGATCTAGATAGTACGGACACTTATCGTAATGAGTCGTATTGTGTCCGACACCGACACTCCACGGACACATGCCGAAACGTGTCGGACACCTATAAACCTGTGTCTAAATTTCTACATTTATTTGGGTACGTGTCTGAGGCGTGTCCATGTTATTTGAGCCGTGTCCATCACGTGTCCACGGTATTTGGTCAACATTTGGGGTGAATGATGTTCTTCAGACGGAAAATGCGCTATCGAAAAAGATTAATTAAAATATTGGTTCGGATGGGAAGTGAAAATGAGTTATAATAAAGGGCAAGTTTTACCTTCATTTATTTAAAATTAATATCAAATACTTTTACAAAAATTAAATCAAATATTTGTAACTATAAACTGTATATTTTATTAAATTTAAATAACGTGTCTCGTGTCCTAAATTTCAGGACATGCTGTGTCACGTGTTCGTGTCGTGTCCGTGTCCATTTTGGTGCTACCTAAAAATCTAGAATAATATTAATTTGCAGTTTTTTTAGCGTAATAAAATTATAATTTTCAAATTTTTAGTTTATTTCTAGTATTTTATTCCAATATTTTATTAGTTATAGTTTTATAATTAGTATTATCATTAATCATTAATATGCAACCTTATTAGTAAACGTAATATCCTCACTTGAATAATTTTAGTTGATTTTGAGTTATTTAGGTTGGAATTCCCGTTTTGTTTATTTTTTGTGCTGATTTTCAGTTTTTTTTCTAATACACAGGATTTTTATTACGACATTGGCGAAAATGTAATAATTTTGATATATATTAGACCGTTGTATATATCGTATTTTACCGTATTTTATTTTGTTTGGTAGTTTAATTTATATTTGATTTGATTGGAAAATTAAATAACATAATGTAATTTAATTTTTTGACTGTAATTATTTTTCGTGATTCTAATTTTTTGTTTTTCGGATTTGATTTTGGACCGTTCTATATCGTATTTTATTGAAACGTTTTATACTGTTATTTATATTTTCGATGAACAATAATTTGATCGTATCGTATTTTATTATGACAATGACATCATATAATACTGCAATCAATTACGTAATTAGGAATGAGAATTCTAAGTTTAGGAGAGTGGGAAATTAAATCAAACTAAAAGTTAGTGGGTAGTTTTTTTCATTATTTCAAGCAACCAATCAAAATGAGTTAAATTCTACTCCTTTTATAGAGATAAATTTTTTGGACTATAATTTTTTGTTTTTTGGATTTAATTTTTTGACTGTTGTATATTGTATTTTATTGAACCGTTATATACTGTTATTTATATTTTCGATTAACAATAATTTGATCATATCATATTTTATTACGATAATGACGAAATTAATACTGCAATCGATTACGTAATTAGGAATGAGGAAAAATCACAATTAATTCAGAATTTTGGAGTGAGGGAAATTAAATCAGCAAAAGTTAGTGGATTTTTTTTCCTTATTTCAGGGAACCAATGAGAATGGCTTAAATTCTACTCCTTTTATAGAGATAGATTCAGTTACGAATCTTAAACGTACGTTAGAAAAAAAATATATCTAATAGAGTAAATAAAATCAAAGAAGGAAGAGAAGGAAAAATATGTCAAAATATGTCAAATATTACTACCTATTTATAGAGAAAAATAAGATAAGAATTATGGTGTAATTATTTTTTTCAAAAAATACAATTACATATCAATTATTAAAAGAAATAAAATTTACTTAACGAATTAATAAAAGAAAAAACACACTCCACAATTCATATCACAGTAGGTCTCCTGAGAGACCGTCTCTCAATAAACTTACGTACGTGCTAAATCCCGCACGCTAATTTACTTAATCCAACACTTTTTTACCCAAAATTTCCATAATTGCCCTTAGTTAAAAAAAGAATTAAAACGACTTTTAAAGAATTAAAACATTTCTCTCCCTTTAAACCTAAGCAATCTCGTATTCGTTCGACTATTATGGATCGTAATTCGCATATCTCAACGTAAGTTCGTCGTTTATCGTAATTTTTTATTAAGTTCCGTCTTTTATTCAATTTAGTTGATGTTTTTTTTTCTAAAAGAGAGTTTTTTAACAATTAGGGTTTGATCTGAACTGATATCCAATCAATCTCTGACATTGACCTGAAATCGGGAAATACAATTACAGTAAAATAAGAACCAATTGGGAAGGATTTTAGAATGTTTATATATTCTAATAACAGTAAAATCAGATTTTAGAACAACTGATGAAATCAGGAAATCCAATTGCAATAAAATCAGAGCCTGAAGTGAGTTGATTTTTGGGGATTTTTTGGGTTTCTATTTCTCTCGTTTTTTGGCGGGGATGATAAAAATGAGGAGGGTATATTCGGAATAAATGTGAAAAATGTGTAGGATTGAGTAAAATAATGTGCGGGATTTAGCACGTCCCTAAACTTATCGAGAGACTATTGTACAAATTTAAGAAAAATGGTACTAAAGGTAATATAATAGGTACAAATTATGATTAAAGATAAAATGGGTACAGTTATTATGAAAATAAGTACGAAATTACTATGGTACGATCAATGACAAAAGAATCACAAAATACAAATAAAATGGTACAAAAGAATGGTCTTTCAATAATTTATTGAGAAACTGTCTTTCTCAAGTTTTAGTGTTCATATCATCCTCATTAAAAAAACTCAATTTCTCTCTTCTCCCTTGCATTGTGTGACGCTCAATGTCTTTTTCCTCAATTTGTTGAGGATTGTTCTCTTCCTCAACAACTTGATTATCAATACTCAAGGGTGGAGACCAAACTTTTCTCTTCCTCAATTTTTGAAGGATTCTTATCTCAAGGTTGAGGATGGTCTAAAAGAGGTTTCATACTTTTTACTTGTTGATCCTTGTGTAGACACCGAAATTTTTTATTTTGGTATTTAATATATTTAGTATTTAGACATAGTTATCAAAAAAGATTGTGATAATATCTTAAGATAGTATATAATATTTATTCTATCTTGCCCTCTAAACTATTAGATTATAAATAGAACTCCGACTCTAGGATTAAGAGGAGAGCATGGGTAAAGTCTAAAAAATGACCCCGTCTTCCTACTACCGAATTTTAGGTAGGATGAAATAAGTCACAAAAAAATTACATCATCTCCCTTCGAAATTAAGTTGATAAGACCATCGTAAACTATCAAAACCATAAATTCCTTAAAGATGGAATCAAGAGAGTTACGGAAATTTTAAACCTTCAATCTATCAATAAAATAAAATCTGATTATCACATTATTTGTTCCTCTTTATTTATAATTGCAGGGTATAAAATTCTATGGGTTACAAATTGGCACGATAGGTGGGATAATTTCGCTCTTCATCTCTATTCTCCAAGGATCAAGTTTAGTAGCATGTTTCGAGACAAAGTTGCTGCTGACATCAAAGTTTCTATAACCAGTTTTGAGGGGGAATTCCTAGAGAGTAAAATTTTATATTTTAGCATCTTTTTAATATATGGAATTTTTAGTATTGGGAGATAATTATCAGAAAAAGATTGTGACAATATCTTAAGATACTACAGAATATTTATTTTATAACTTGTTTTCTAAACTACTAGACTATAAATATAGACCTCGACTTTAGGATTTAGAGAGAGTATGGATCAAATCTAAAAAAACGACCCCGTCTTCCTACTAACAAATCGTAGGTAAGATAAATTAAGTCATACAAAAGACCTCATCAACTCCCTACGAGATTAAGTCGATAAGACCCTTGTATAGGTGGAATCAAGAGAATCCCAATAATTGTATCCCACAACTTTCGATAATAAAATAAAATCTTGTTTCCATGTTATTTGTTCCTCTTTATTTATTATTGCAGATTATAAAAATATATGGTTTCCATAAAATCATGTTTCCATATTATTTGTTCCTCTTTATATATTAAAAAGCTGCTAGAATATAAAATTTTAGTGTCTGCACCTTGTTCGTAAAGCTAAGTGTTAGGTTTAGGTCTTGCTGGCACGTAATTATGAATATAAGTAGAAGTTGAATTGTTAGAGATTGTCTTGGAAACTTCTAGGTCTTTGGAGATAAGCTCGATTTTGAAGCAAGAATTACCCAGTGGAAATATTATGGGTCATCATGCGATCGACACCGATGATAATCAGTCCAACAAGAAGCATAAAACAACGAATAGATACCAGAGCATAGTGAAACAAATTGTTGATGTTATTGCTGCTATTGTCATTGACTCGTTGAGTTTTTTTACGCGATTGCCATCATTATTTATCGTCGTTGCTTTTTATTTGATGATTGCAAGGATTTGTTGCTCATCATCGGAGAGATATGAAGTTAGAAAGCAATGTAGCTTGAATTGCTTACTTGACAAATGAAATAAAGCTACAAAGTAGTATGTAGTTAGAAAGCAATGTAGCTTGAATATGTATTAACAAAACAAACTATAAAATATTATAGCTTACTATTGTGTAAATATAATATTATATCTTACTACAAAATATTTAATTAAAATAAAGCTATAAAGTGTTGTATCCAGGTGGGAGAGTATATGGTGTCAAAAGAGGAGACTGTTTCCATGGAGAAGGCAAAGGAGTATCTCCAAAGACTAGCAAAGAGGAGTTGTGTGGGAGAGGGCATCAAGGCTATTGGGGTGAGCATAGGAGGTGTGAGGTTCAAAATCAATATAGAATATATGGATTTGGATGCTTGGGACAATTCGCCTGATTCATCAGTTAATGATTATGGGATTACGTGGCTTTACGGAGGTTGGGCCGTCACAACCTTCAAGGGCACCATGAACAGTTTAGTGTGGAATTGTATGAGACTTAATAACTCCATCTCTCCTATAATTCCAAAGATAAGAACCATATTAAGTAGTAAGTCGTTTGATTTTGTTTTTTATTAGAAATTAAATGTAGTAGTCAAGCTAGTTTTAATATGTTTCGGGGTTATGGGTTTGATACTTTTAGTGGTGTTGATGCGGTGGGTGCTTCGAGAGGCTTGTGGGTCGGTTGGCGAAAATATTCTAGGATGAGCTTGTTCTTTTCATGTACCAATTTTATTATCTTTTGATTTGATAAATTATATGGCGTTTTGTGGTATTTAGTTTTTGTTTACCGGGATTCGGTCTTGAGGGCTTGAAAGCGTGTCCTAAATGACTTGGAACTTTGGTTTGACAATTTTGATACCCCGTTCATTCTAATTGACTTTAATCAAGTTTAATACGCTAATGACAAGCTTAGTTATCATCAACGATCTATAGAGGGGGCGTTTGAGTTTTCTTTATGGAAGCTAAAAAATGAACTTATCGACATTCCTTTTAAGGGGCCTAAGTTCACTTGGTGCAACAATAGAAAGAGAACTACACGGGCTTATGAGAGGCATGATAAAGCTCTTGGGTCTAAGGATTGGTTTGAAGCTTTCCCGAACTCGGGGATTAAACATTATCCGATTCAAAATTATTATCATGCTCCAATTGAGTTTAGCTTGGATTTAGCAAGGTTAAACTTAAATTTCCTTATAAACTGGACGCGTGGGCACTGGATCATGAGGATTGGCTTGGGAGGGGGGAGGTGCGAAATGTGTGGGAAAAAAGGGTTTCCGGATCGCATGCGTTTAGTTTGGCCTAGAAATTAGCTAGCGTAAGGATGGACATAAAAGTTTGGATTATAAATAAGTCGATGAGATGGAAGCGGAAATGGGAAGAACTAGATAGAATACTTGAAGAGGGATTAGAAATGGACTTTGCGGTAAAGGGTGAGTTGGAATAGACAATGAAGAGGTTAAGGAGTTTGCTTAAGCGGTTGCTTCATTCTGGAACTAACGAGCTAAGATTAAGTGGATTAATGAAGGAGATGCATATACGGGATTTTTTTAATCGGGTTAAAGGCCGGGCGGGAAAACTTTATTCATGGTCTGAGGAGGGACAAAAATGGGGTTTGGGTGTTTGGACAGGAGGAGGTAGGAAACCTTTTCCAGGATTCTTTGAAACAAATGTACCGCACTGATGAGGGTCTAGAGGATGTTAAATACGCCTTTTTTTCTCGGTTTTGCTCCAGAAGGTTGGTAAAATGGTTTCTCCCGATGATGCAGATACTCTTAACAAACCTTTAACAACTAAAGAGGTCAGGTGTGTTGTCTTTCAAATGGGCCCTTTTAAGTCGCCATGAGCAGATAGGATACATATCTGTTGGTCTCTGGTTAAGCAGCATGTAACTTAGGCTATTTTGTCTATTTTGAATTATGGGAAGGTTTTAAGGGAGCTTAACAAGACCTTTATTACTTTTGTGCCTAAGGTGGATAGCCCGAAAAGGGGGTTTCGGATTTTAGACATATTAGCATGTGCAATGTAGTGATGCGGATTGCCACTAAATGTATCTCGAACAGAATGTCCCGGATTATGAGCAAGCTGGTGGGCGAGGAACATAATGCTTTGTTCCCAGGGAGACAAATTATCGATAATATCCTTTTGGCTCATGAGCTCATCTAGAATGTGAATCATTATAAGGTCAGTAAGCATGGCAGATGCGTCCTCAAAGCTGATATGAGTAAAGCCTTTGATCGTATACGATGGGACTTCCTTGAAGCAGTTTTGGTCTAGTTTGGATTTCTAGCAAGGTTTGTTATCTTTATTATGAGCTGTCATGTGTCTCTAGTGTTAGTTATAAGGTCCTTCTTAATAGAGCTCCGTTACAACAAGTTAAGCCTAACTGTGTTCTAAGACAGGGAGACCCGGCCCTATCTCGCCTTTCTTGTTTATATTGTGTATGGAGGTCTTGGCTGAGAACTTTAAACATAATATGCTTTCTGGGAAGATTAAAGGGATTAAGCTGTGCCGAGGGTCGGGGCGGAACCGCTTTTGAATCTTTTCTTTGCAGTTGATTCCGTGTTCTCTTTTAAAAAAATGTGAGGCGGTCGTGAATCTTAACAATGTGATCACAAGATACTGTGAGGCATCAGGACAAAAGATCAATTTGGATAAATCGGGTATTCTCTTTGGTTCTAACACAACGCTGGCTTCTGTTCAGCTCTCCTAATAAGTGTTAGGCATCAGAAAGAACAGGGGCAATGGGAAGTACTTGGGACTTCCTACTGATTTTCAACAATCAAAGAAAGGAATATTCAAATCCTTAGTGGACTATGTTGCTAAGCGCATTTCCTTTTCGAATGAGATCTTCTTATTTCACCTGACCGTTTAACCTTGATTACATCCGTCCTATCAAATCTATCTAATTTCTTTCCATCAGTATTTAAAGTACCACTAAGTTTGGCAAATAAGGTAATTCACTTTTGTTGCAATTTTGGTGGGCAAAATGTCGTCTGGATCAAAAAAATATTTTTGTGCAGTAAGAAATTTCTCAAGTTTGCCAAAGTCCAATGGGGTTGGGTCTTCGTACAATTGTTTGCCTCAATAAGGCACTGCTTACAAAACATGGGTGGGGAATGATGTCAGGTGGGGATTCCTTGTTTTGCCGGTGTTTCAGAAGAAATTTTTTTGGTACAAATGAGGTTAAGTCCAGTTTAAGAGTAGTAAAGGGCGCAAGTTTCTCTTGGGGAGCCTGAAGTATCCATTACGGGGTTTGGCTAATTATGGAAAATATAAGCTGCAAGGCGTGAATAAACTTAAAACTGAATGTATAGGATATTAGGTGGGTGAATGAGGAGTCCCCAAGGCTATCTGTATGCATATGTTGGGTTGATCAAGTGGTTCATATAGAACTCAACCTCTGAGGAATTACTGGGAGCTGCCTATGTTCATTTAAGGCGTTTGGGGGTTGGTTGCGTTATTCAGTCTGATAGGGGTTGGCATTGAAGTATAGTTTGGTCTATGTTTAAGGAAGAATGAGCTAGAGGTGAATTTTGCCAATTCCTCTTTATTCATCACGGAGAGAGGATGGGGCTTTCTTGCCTCTCAGTAGTGATGGACTTTACTCTGTGAAGAGTGGGTATACTTTTGAAGTCAAAACACTTTATGGAAACTAAGTGCTCAAGGTAGGACAAAATGAGAATGAGAGCTAGGGGAAAACATTTATGTAGGAGCTCCATATGGTCTTTGCAAATTCCTAAGCATTGGGGGGTTTCCTTTGGAGGGTCTTATCCAACTCTCTCCCTTTGGGAGTGGAGTTTAGAAAGCGAGGGATTGAGGTGGATGACGTTTGTGTCATGTGTAAAGTTATTGGCTTTGTTCCGGAATCAAGGGAGCGTGTGTTTAGAGACTGTAGTGAGGCTAAACATATATGGGAATGGTCCTGGCTTTGTATTAGAATTGAAAATTGTGGTATAATAGATGTTGTTGATTGGGTTGTTTACAGTACTTTAGATGGCAAAGAGGAAAAGATTTTATTCTTTGTAGCCATCTTGTGGGGGATATGTTATCAAGGAATCTGTTGCTTTTCAAAGGTGTCTTCATACCACCTAGCGTTCTTTTCAAGATGATCGTCATACATGTCTCGGATTTTCAACACGCTACTGGTTCTAGAAAGGATGGTGTGATGGGACCGGCAAATGGTAGCTTTAGTGATGGAAGACTTGGAAATGAGGATCAAAGGCAAATAAGGGAGAGTGTCCCGTTTTCATGATAGGTACGAAAAATTCTTGCTCTACATATCATATCAAGGTGGATGCAGGTCGGGCTGACAGTATGGAAGTTGCGTTTGGTTTTATTACCTATAATGATCTGGGTATTGAAATAAGAAGACATTGTGGAAAGTTTAGAGCGGAAACGCCGATACAAGTGGAAGTTATGGTAATGTTTCAGGCTCTTCTTTTGGCGAAGGAGACTGGTATTCTACACGTGCACATCTCGTCGAATTGTCTTAAGTTGCTTCTTCAATTGGCATAAGTTGAGAGAGTTGATCACTCTGTCATGGACATCCTTGAGGATTGTACGAATCTTTTTAGCTTGTTTCACTGTTTATGTCTTAGCTTTATTCCTCGAAACCTTAACTCTATTGCGCATAGTCTAGCGAAAGTTGTCATGCGTTTGTAGAACTTTCATTTACAATTGTCAAAAAAATAATTGTGTAAATCATGGTTGATATATTTAGTACACAATTGAAAAAGTTTGATCAATTTTAATCAGATTTATATCGATTTTACTTGCTCTTTGTATGTTTGATAAGAAAAATGGGATCTCTTCGTGTCTTCAACATCGGTAAAACAAGGAGTTAAGCTCAAAGCCGCGTACTGTTGAGAATAATGCTTGGCAGTGACAAGAATGGAGGTCGACCACATTGCTGGTGCGCCTTGAGAGTTGAGATGCCCAGCCTACGAAGTTAATTAATAAGCTCCGTAATACTGTAATAGGCATGTATTAGTGTGATTCTTGGGCAAGTGACTAGTAGCAACTCGGCGAAAGTTTACCTGTTAGTCTTCGAGCCTTTTGTTTTAGCATACAATGAGCCATAAGATTAATACAACGAATTAAGTAAACCAAGCTACATGTCGGATTTCGAAAAACCAGAGATGTCCCTCAAAATAAAGTGCGGGTAACAGCAAAGAAGCCATGGTTCATTCTTTAAGCAACATGATTAAGCCAAAAACAAGCAATCATCCGGGTACACTGTAAAGAGGATTTACACGAAGACCCCAATTATTGCTCAAGCCATAAAATCAACAAACGTGGACAACTAAAAAGACCGTATTTGTCCTTATAAGATCTAGATTTTAATCTCTAATCGAGAAGTCCCAACTCCTTGTAGCTCTCCACGGAATCAATTAGCGTCTCCTCCAGTGATCTGTAGCTCCAACCTAGCCTCTGCAGTTTCTCTGAGCTGATTTTTGTTTCATCAGCCACCTCTGTGATGCTATTGCAATAAACAATTTGATACAATTAGAAGTAGGAACAAGGAAGGGGTATTGATTTGTATGTTTTATCCTAATATTATATGAAATCGACAACATTAACCCAGGTGTAGCTCACCCCCATGGCTACGCATCGTACTCTGTATAGGCTGTATTCAAGACACAGGTTGTTACGAGGCGTCCCATAAATTTTGCGTCGTGAATTTCACATCACCAGAAAATAATCTTGGTATCACTACGTGTCTACTTGAATTTAGCATACTACATGCAATTTACAAGAGATAATGAAAGACATTGACTTGGCGCCTTGGCACATTTGTGATATGGCTCAATTCTTAAAATGAGAAAATGTAATATACAGGCATACGTTCAGATGTATTAATCGACACCGAGAAGCAAGAAACAAAGACAGCATACTTACTTCTTCGGATAGTTGTAGTTAGGATAAGTCTGTTTAAGCTTGTCCACTAACTCCCTCACCCTAACCTGATGTGATGTGCATATGTATCTTCCTTCTGCCTCAGGCTTTTCATAGACCAGCAGCAAAGCAGCAACTAGATCACGCACATCAATAATCATCCGAATTTTGTTTTCCGTTGACTCGTATCCTTCTGTGATTTCATTAAAAAAAAGGATTTTTAATGCTAAGATATTTCTTATTAGAAGAGGAAGGATTTTTCTTATTACTGAAATAATTTTCTACTACCATTAAACTCAAGGTTCATAATTATTAGCCTCTCTACTTTGGGGTATACTTTAGATAAAGCAAAATGCTTCACCAAGTTATTTACGCTTCTTATGTTATGAAGTTGCCGATGTCAGCCAATTATCAGCACAATTTTCATAACACGTCATTCCAAATAACATCATTGTTGTATTTTCAAGAAACCGAGCTCGAGATCACTAGTTAAACTAAATCAAACCTTTGCCGGTTGATCTAGATCCGTCTAAGCACTCAGGGGACGCCAACCTTGATAAAAACTATCTCGCTCAAGGTTACTTTATAGGAAAAAGGCAGATTTAGAACATGCCAAAGTGGGCATGAGATTTAAGAAGTATTGGTAGGATTTGTCAGGAAGCAGAAGTCAGAAGTCTAACATAAGCTCCAAATGATCCATAGTTCTTCACACAGTCAAGTAATGAAATCGAAAATCACAAGGATGTAAAAGTTCAATACCACTAATTAACATTTTACAAACAATTATGATAAATATTACCTTTCAACAGCTTTATGAGCACCAAGCTACTTGAATTGACAGTTGATTGAATCATAGGTCCCAAGACAAGAGTCGGGCAAACTGACACAACATCAAGGCCACTTGTTTTAGCATATTCAAAAGCTTCAATCTCGGCTTCTGTTTTAGAAGCACAGTACCAATTCTGCAACAACAGTAACAGGTCAAACAATGAAATAAAGTAGTAAACAAACTAAAAGGGCAGGGCTGGTATCCTAATCCTAGGCAAGATGCCATTGTGACCTTGTGGGGTTGAAGACATTATGTGATATGGCCCGACCACAAAGTTGTGGTCATGCCATCTAGTTAGATTTGTGTTGTGATAGAACCATGGCAGCACAATAGCACATACATAAAATGTGATTACTATGGTATATCTTTACTCTTGAAAGTACTAAAACTATTGATAATACAATGATATAATAAATAAATCATATGGAGAGTTGAATTCCCTACATTAGTTCTCATGCAGTAGTCCTTGTCAGACCAGCAGCTTTCATCCATAACTTGACTAGCAGGCCAGTTAGGATTCATGCAAACAGCAGCAACAGATGAAACATACACAAGTCGCTTAACTTTGGTTTCCGAGCATGCTTTAAGTACATTGAGTGTACCCTTCACTGCTGGTTCCATTATCTGCACCTGCTCAATGACCAAACGCGAGAGAGGTAAACATCATGCCACCCAAGACTTAAACAGGCAGCTCCTAAAGGTTTAAAACGATCATATATTCATGTGGACAATAGGCAGAGAAATACTCCCTCTATCCCATTTATATTATCCCCAATTGACTCTGATGGTCAAACGAGGTCAACTTTGACAGATACTTTCTCACGATAGACTAGGCAGAAAAATTTGGAGCGTCGAAAAAGTTGCGTTTTCAAAAATCAGTTGTTATATATTTTACATGCAGCTCTAAATATATTTGGACAAAACTAATTGAAAAAATTGACCTTGGTTGACAAACAAAGTCGAGAGGGGACTAAATAAATACTCCCTCCGTTCTGGTCATTTGCTTATCTTTGGGTTTGGCACAAAAACTAAGGAGAGGGCAGGGGGGACATTTGTGGGTGGTGTTGAGTGACAGGTAGACGATAGGTTATGTAGATGATCAAATTACTCTTCAAAAATATTCTCAATATAGAAAGGTATAAACAAATAAATGAGACACCCATAATGGAATAGGTAAACAAATGAATGAGACGAACGGAGTATTTTAGAATTTGACAATATAATACTTGCATTCCACTAGGCAAAATTGCGAAAATTAGTTACATTGTTGTTGTTTTTCATAGTTCCTGATCGATACTAGGAAATGATGGGGGAAGAGAGCTTACCTCAGGATTTGGTACAGAGCTCGAAGGCACGGGACTGGCAACATGGAATACTCCAACACATCCTTTAATGGCAGCAGAAATAGAATCATAGTCTAATAAATCTGCCTTGAAAAGTTTCAAGTTCTCTGATGCATTCTCCAGTTTCCTCAAGTGATCATACTTGGCATCACCTAAACATTAACCGTCTGATATCAGCTTACGACTTTACAAGCCGAGCCAGTTACAGCAAAAAAAAAAAAAAAAAACTAAAGAGGTTTTTCACCCAATTCCTACTTTAAACAATCCAGCTAATTTAAACATCCTGGGAGTAGCATTTCAACTCTTCGGTAACCTATTCCCTAATCCGCCACAATAAGCAGCTTTAACCTAATTTCATCCTCTTTTTACTGGATTAATCCCTTCATTAAGAGTGAAACCCTAATTGATGTCATAGTCTATAGGTGTTTTTTGATTGCAATTGTGTAATTAGGAGCGCAAAATCGAGCAGAACGTGAAGGAAATGAGGCAGTGGTGGAACTAGGGGGCTAGCAAGGCCGCTCACCTAGAATTCTAATTTTCGATAATTTTCCTGATTTACCTCATTACATTACTACTTCGTCCTCGTAAACTTTTTGTGACTGACTATAAATCCCGGCTCCGTGACTAATAATTGGGGTTGAACTCTACATGCAACATTAAATTATGAAAAACCGATATAAATTAAATCCAAAACAGTTTCATCTTGATCGAAAAGATAATGATAATGAAAAACAAAGAAGAGAGAGAATTGTAACTGGGATTGCGAATGGTGCCATGGACAGTAAAACCAAGAGAAAGAAGAAGCTTGACGAGCCATGAAGCGACGTAACCTCCTGCTCCTGTAACGCAAACCAGTTGAGAATGAGTTGAAGCTTTCTCCATTGATTTGTTTTCTTCGCTAATGGCGGAACTTAGCTACTTCTTGTGGTTGAAACAGTATGAATGTGACCGTTAAAAGAGTTGTTAGCGAATTGGACACATTCACCAGTCACCGCCAAACTAGTAGTTTATGACTTTAATTTAATTGACTTGAACATATAATAATCCACAAATTCTTATTTACAACGGCACTATCCGTTGCAAGCTTGCGACGGATACCGTTTCCTCTCACAAAATACCCACTTTTTCTCTCTCTCCAACACTATTCATGTGGTCCTCTTTCTCCACTAACTCATTTTCTATCCATTTTACCTCACAAAATATCCGTCACAAATGATGACCCGTCGCAAGTAAGACTTACTAATAATAATCATAGCGTGAGATGTGTTGTTGAATAATGTTGATGATAGTTTATTGTCAACTGTCAAGCGATAGCAATGACTAAACAATCACAAACTAAATATGAATATCCGTGCAAGCTTGTGATTGTGAAATAAAATATATTTTGGGAGATAAAACAAACTAATTGTAATTCTTATATACTTTTATTTTTGTCATTTCTAAATAAATGGGCGTATTTAACCCGTCATAAACTTGTGAGGATATATCCGTCACAAAAAATACGTTCAGTGTCAAAATCTAATAAAGCGGAAAACCAGAAGTTTATGTCTTTCCTCGAGGATTGCAAATTGTAAGAATTGATACAAGTCTAGTTCAAAACCTTTTAGGGCTTTTTTGAAATCATAAATTTGGAAATGAATTTTTTTTCACTAAATAAAATTTTAAAAAAATGAAAATAATTTTAGAATTGGCCTAATTTATCTGTTTGGTAACTCGCAAAATTTTAGAATTGACCTAATTTCATACTAGACTAAAAAAACAGCTTACCCAAATCTCATTTAAATAATAGTCATTTTAAATTTCTTCACCCGTCTCTCTCTCATTTAACACATTTCTCCATTTTCATGGATGCTACTCACAAACCCTAGGATTTCAAATTTCGGGCAAAAATCCTTCAATTGTAATTTATTAGTTCGGCGTTTTTCTCAATACTTAATCGCCATATGTTTTCCCCTACAATCTTCTTCAAATTTTGCCTCTTTTATTTCTTCGTAAATTATTGAATTTTCAATTGGAATTATTAAAGGGATAATTCACACGGTACCTCCGAGGTTTGGCTTAATTGACATGGTAACCTGTGTTTAAGTTTGTGCACATGGTACCCCTTAACTTTCATTTAAGTGCACGAACTACCCTTACTTTTTCCTCCATTATAACGCTGTTAACTTATTATTTCCCCCCTTTATCTAACCTTTTTCCCCCCAATTCACTCATAAACAAATAAAAAAAGGACAACTCTCTCACTTCTCCATATATGTACACGAATCAAACAGGAAATCAACTCCCAAATCTCTTGTTGATTAAATCTTGTTCATTTGATCACATCTTCATCATCTACATTGTGGTTGACTGTTTCCAGGTATTCATCTTCATCTCAGTTATTTTTGTTTCTTTTTTTCATAAAAATTGTAACTTTTCTATATGTTTGGTGTCAATCATACCTAAATGAGTCTAGTTTGTGGACGATTTTATTTGCATGTAGTTAGTTGTCGTATGTTTTGCTTAAAATTAAGGTTTTGTTTATTTAATTTGGATGAGTATTGCCATAATTCAATAATTATGGTTATTTGTTGTTTTCCTGATTTTTTTATCCCTTTCTATGAAAACTGAATTTTCAGGACGAGATCCCTTGGTGTATGATGTTTGTGGATGATATTGTGTTGATTGATGAGACAAAAGAGGGGGTTGAGAGAAAATTGGAATTATGGAGGCATACGTTGGAGACTCGGGGGTTTAGGCTAAGTCGGAGTAAAACCGAGTATGTGAGGTGTCAATTTGCGGGGACGAGATCGACGGCGATGAGGAGCATTATTTTCGATGGAAATGTTGTTGAGGGGTCAGATTCCTTTAGATATCTCAGATCTATTATCCAAAAAGATGGAGAGTTAGACAGAGATGTGGCCCACAGAATTAAAGCGGGATGGATGAAATGGAAAAGTGCTACAGGGTTTTTGTGTGATAAGGGTATGTCCCAAAGATTAAAGGGGAAATTCTATCGTACGGCAATTAGACATGCCTTACTTTACGGCTCGGAGTGTTGGGTCGTGAAGCTGTGTCACATTCATAAGATGAGTGTGACAGAGATGCGTATGTTGAGGTGGATGTGCGGCCATACAAGGAAAGACCGGTTAAGGAATGAGGTGATTAGAGAGAAGGTAAAAGTGGCCCCAATAGAGGACAAGATGATGGAAAACCGACTAAGATGGTTTGGCCATGTGAGAAGGAGACCTACGGACGCACCGGTTAGGAGGTTGGAGACCTGGGGTGCAGAAACAGTTGCTAGGGGTAGAGGGAGACCTAAACAAACTTGGAGAAGAGTGATTGAGCACGATATGAAATTTCTCGGGCTCCAGGAGGGGATGGGGATGGAGAGGGCACTATGGAGGGATATGATACATGTGGACTTCTAACCATTGATGTTTTTATTAAGTTTTCAAAAAATTTCTTTTTGGATTTGTTACACTTTTTCCCCCAAAACTCTTATATTAAATTTTACAGCGTTTCTCAAAATCACTTTAAACTTTATTCTTGCTTTTTTTTTTGGGTTTTTATACATGTGATAATTTCGATTTAAAATCTATAAAACCCCTTTGTCTTTCATTTTTTGTTTCACTCCACTTTCGTTCTTTCTTTTTTCTCTTGTTGAGATGAGAGTTCACTCATGACGTTTCCAAAGGATTATTCATGTCAGCCGGCCCCAAAATATTTTGGGACTAAGGCTCTGATGTTGTTGTTGTTGTTGTATGAAAACTGAATTTTGAACCGATTTTTGTCAGTAATTACATAATTGAGGTATAATCAGGGTTAGGATTTGACTTGGAATGATTTCTAAGTAATGTTTGGTTTAATGGTAGGATGGAAGGTAAAAAATTTGATTATGTTGTTTATGATGTTGATTTTATACTATTAATGGATGTAATTGCTGATCTTGGGGTTGTTACTGAGAGACAACATGTTTTGTTGCCTAGTGTGTACGCTTTGTATTATAGAGGAATGAATGATGCTAAAATACAAATTAAGGATGATGGGGAGTTATTGAAGTTGTTTTGGGATTATGACATGGTTAATGAAATTGATGTGTGGATTTGAGGATACAAATAAACCAGATAAGGAGTTTGGGTTAGTGGCTAACTTGAACAAGGCAAGAATGATGGAAGAACAGAGGAAGGAGTTGGAGAAGCAGAGGGAAAAGGAAAGAATGGAGAAAAACAGAGTGAAGGGTGAAGGTTTGTTGGTTGAACCTTTGGCAATTGAAGTACCTGTTTTAGATTTGGGGACAAATGTAACTGTTTATACTAGAGTGTATGAGTCTGAGGAATTAGCTGGTCTGCCCAATAATCCACCTCTACCTCCACATCAGACAAACATCCCTCCACCCAAAACTCAACCTCTTCCCACACCTCAAACAGACAGCCTTCAACCCAAAACTCAACCTCAACCTCCACCTCAAACAAAACAACCCTCAACCCAAAACTCAACCTCCTCCTACACCTCAAACAAACAGTCCTCAACCCAAAACTCAACCTCAATCTCCACCTCCACATCAAATAAACAACCAAACTCTTGTCCCTAAAACAAACTCTTCACCAACTGACTTCACCCAAACATGTCCAAATGCTAATAGATTTAGCACAGAAAATGAAAGTGCCCATGAAAGTACCCCAAACATCTCTAAAATATTTTTAAAAAGGTCTGACCCAAAGTAAAAAATTATAAAACAACTGCGATGAGAAAAGGTATGTATGCTCATGTTTCTAAGTCAAGTGTTGTTGAGAATGTTACTAATGTAACAGAGACAAAGGTAGGGAGACTTAAGAAAAGGGGGAAGCCGATAAATTTGGGATTGGATGAGGTTGAAGATGAAGAGAGTGAGAAGTTGGATGAAGACTATTCTGTCTCTGATGAAGATAGTGAGGAAGATGAATATGACAGTAAGGATGAGCAGTCAAATGATAGAACAGTTGAAGGGGATAAGTTGCATCCATTTGACAAGACAGTGTCTGATGCAACAGAAAAGGATAAGGGGACAATGAATTTGGATAAAGCATACAAGAATGGTAAGATGTATATACCTCAAAGGTGAGGTGAGATTAAGTTGAGGCCTTGGTTATTGTTGCAAAGCAAGGTTGACTTTATTTCACTGCTTTCTGATTACTTCATTCAGGAAGGGTTCAATTTTATAGTCAACAAATCTGATAAGGTTAGGTTCACAGCTGAATGTAGTGGACAACATTGTACTTGGAAGATACATGTTTCCATTATCCCTGATAAGTTAACTAAGGCAATCAAGACATTGACTGGTGAGCATATCCAGTGCCATTTTCTGAAGTGTAATCCCGTGACAACAACTGAATGTATGGCTTCAAAATTAGAAGATGAATTGACTGCAAATCCTGGTATATATGCCAGTTTAGAGCATATCTGATCTGTTAATGGCTAAGTTTGGGATTAATGTGAAAAAGAGGACCATGTACAAGGTGATAAGTGTATGTAGTTGTTGAGAAGGTGTTTGGTGGACATGAGGAAAGTTATAATTTCCCGCCTGCTTATGCTGAGATGATCAAACTGACTAACCCTGGTTCATGGGCACTTATTACATGGCATTCCCCTTACACTGATAGGTTCACCTATTTTAAAGGGACGTTTGTTACCTTTTCTGCCTGGACCAAAGGATTTCTCACGGGTTGTAGGTCAATCATAGGAGTTGATGGTTGCCATCTGAAGGGGAGGTATAAGGGAATGTTATTGTCTGCATTATCCTTAGATGACAATAATAATCGATTTATCATTACATATGCTATTGTTGGTAAGGAGACAACTGAGTCATGGAGTTATTTCTTTAGAAATTTAAAAATGGCATTACAGCAGGAGGGTTGTACTAAGTGGGACTGGACTTTCATTAGTGACAGAATGAAAGGTGTTGAGAAGGCTCTAACTAACGTGTTCCCAACTGCCACAAGAAGGATTTGTGCTCAGCATTTGTACATAAGTTTCAAGGAGAAATGGGCAGGGCCTGCTTATCATGATCTGTTTTGGAGAGCTGCCAGTGTAACATCACCATTTGTGTTCAACAAAACAATGGCAGGTATAACTAGACTATCTAGAGAAGCTTTTGCTTACTTGTCCAATGTTCCCCAACAATGGTTCAGACATCAATTTGATCCACTTACAGCTTGTGATCATAACACCTCAAACTTTGTTGAGTCCTTTAATATTGTTATTAATGACATGAAGGCCAAACCAATTCTTTCCTTGATGGAAAAGATAAGACAATATCAGATGAACAAGATAGTTGAAAGGATTGCTATTGCTGAGGCTATGCAGCCATATGAACCCACCCCAAATGCAAAAGAAATCATTGATGCTAACTGTTCAGACTTAAGGCATTGCAGAGTAATAAAAGCTAGATGTGGAGAATTTGAGGTGGTTGAAGGTACCACAACTACATTTCCTGTAAATTTGAAGAATGGAACATGTTTGTGTGGGGCATGGCAGGTGACTGGGATACCATATAAGCATGCTTATAGGGTCATCTATCACAACAAAGAAGAACCACTGCAATACATGAGTAGCTACTTCTCTGGGATGTGCTATAAGTTAACTTATAGCAATATAATGCACCATACGCCTGATAAGAGCCAGTGACCTGAATTTCAGTTCCCTATGATTCATCCACCAATACAAACACGATCAGCAGGAAGGCCAGCTGAACAAAGAAAGAGGAAGTCTGACGAGAAAAAGAAAAAGAGAGGCAGCAGGTCCACCATCATCAGATGTTCTATTTGCAAAACAATAGGATACAATTCAATATCATGCTAAGGTGGTCCAACAACAAAAAAGAGGAGGACTGATGGTGCTTCAACTTCAGGAAGTTAACCTCCAATTTGATTCATGAGTTACTGTGGTAACTTTTTATTTTAGTTGTTGAAAACTTAAAACTTTAAATTTAACTTAACTTTTTGTAGGAGTTGTAATTGACATTATAACTGTAATTCTAATGTCAATTCCAACTTCTAACTGTTTTTGGGTAAGGTTAGCTTTGTCTAGATCACATATATTTTTGGGATGTTAAACTTTGCTCATTTGTGATCATGTGAGCTAGATCAACCATGAAAGTTTTTGGGTATAACTCTTGCTTGGGTGCTAATGATACATGATGTCGTATAATGCATGATTGTTTCAGGTTTCACAAATCTTCATTTTTGATATAATAATGGTAGTACATTTACTTCATTATAATATATATTAAAATCATATACATTAGTATCCCTAATTTGAAACTAAATTTAAGCATTTCAGATAAATATGCAATTTCTTTTTTCAAGTCATAAATGCTAGTTGTTTGTTCCTTCAATTTCTTCTTAAACTCTTGTATTGCATTAACATCATGAAATTCTGCAGCTTCCTCTCGAACCAACTCATTCATGTCTTTATTTTTTGCTTTGCACCATTGAAAACATTCACATTCATCACATTTGTAGTACAATCTTGATGGGTTTGCTGCCAAAGGTCCAGATGACCTTTTGTTGAATTTCTTCTTACATTTAGGACAATTTTTGTAACGTTCTGCGATTTGGATGAATCTTTGTGATGTTTTATGCCTTAGGTACGTTTGTGTTGTTTGTTTTCTCATCTGAGCATTGTTGAACTTCGGGACGAAGTTCATTTGAAGGGGGGAAGACTGTAATACCCCGAAAAATTTAGTTATTTGATTCGAATTTATGTTTTATTATATGTTATGTCGATGAATTTACTATGTTACGATGTTACATATGGTGTTGGTACTTGTGTCGTTTAAATGGTTAATAAGTGTAGTCGGTGGGGTTCGACCTTGTGACTATCGGACACATGAGACTTTGGTAGAGGATGGGCCTCGTTTTGTGTGAAATATACAGCCCACGAGCTAAAACCCTAAGAAAACAAAAAGAAAAACACTCAGCCTCTATGCCATCTTATATTAGGCTGCTACTCTACTTCTACCCTAATCTACACACAACCACCACCCCAAGATCTTAGCCGCCATATCAGAGAAGAGGAAGGACGCTCGGAACAGTAGGTCAGACCACCCTAGGCAACCTCGTTTTGGCCGTGAAGTAGGTAAGTCACAGTCCCTGTTTACCGTGTTGTTCCTGTGTCCTTAGTTTTGTTTTAATTCGAAGGGTGTAGGGACGTGGTTGTCAGGCGTGGTTGACATGGTGGTCTTCTCTGTAGTCAAGGTTGTGTCGTGGGGAGTAGTGTTGGTATGATTAAGTGGTGGTGGTGTTATCGATGGAGAGGGGTTTAGAGGTCTGTTCACCGCAATATAAATAAGGGTCAGGGTTTCTGGTTGTTCAGGTCAGGGAGTCGGTTTGGGGGTGGTATTACTGGCGACTCGGGGGAGGTCTAAACAGTAATACCACCGTGTGTCTACAGTGTGTTTGTCGTAGGTGGTTTTGGTAGTAGTTGTGGGCGGTGTTAGCGGTGGTAGATGGGGTCGACAGGGTCTGCTTTCAGACTGGTTAGAGTACAGGTGGGGAGTCAGACCTGAGTTGTTGGGCTCTGGTCTGACTCGCCGGCAGTTGGCGCGTGGGTTGGTGGTGTCAGGGGTGTTGTGTGGTGTCGGCTGTGTCAAGGGAGGGTGTCCGGTGGTGGTCGAAATGGTGGTGCTTGGTGGTGTAGTGGGTTGAAGTCGGGGTAAGGGTTAAGGAGTCGGGTTTCTTTTGGTTCTTGGTGTTTGGTGTTTTGTTTTATTATTATTATTTTTATTATTACTATTATTATTATTAGAGATATTATTATCATTATTATGATTATTGTTATTTATGGTAGTATGGTTTTCTTTTAGTAAAGATTTTATTTTAATAAGGAATTTATTGTGGGAGTTATTTATGGGGAAACTTATATATGGGTAGTAATGTACTTTTGAATTTCAAACCAAGTTACTATTTGTGGCAGTTGCTATTTATAGGAAGTTACTATAAATGGAATGTGTGTACGTGTTACGTGAGTAGGAAGTTTATTAATTAAGTAATATATATTTTAGGTGGCAAGTTTCGTGTGGAACACTTTTAACGCGCTTGGACGTATCTGCATTTCCTGCTATTTCAGGTAGGGGAAATACGATGCATATCATAATGATTACTCAGTTGTTAATAATGATTACCATGAATATTTTATACTAATACTTGGTTGGTATATTATGATATTTGTTTATATATATTCTGTGATACGATATGAGCTGAGGAGATAAAAGGGTCTGTGTGGCGTGGAGAAAAAAGGGTCTGTGTTTGGTGCGGAGATAAAAGGGTCTGTGTGGCGCGGAGATAAAGGGTCTGTGTTTGGTGCGGAGGAAAAGGGTCTGTGATTCGGAGTGGAGATATTCAGCTTTCTATTTATAGTAATGTTTTCTATTTATGGTTTTCCCTACTCAACCTCGTGGTTGACCCTGTGTATTCGTGATCACCTGTGATGAACCAATTATTGGGGAGCAGATTGACAGGTTAAAGACTATGGGAGCTTAGGGAAGTGAGAAGCTTGGACCCGGACCTGTTTAGAGCATAGATCACTTGAGAATAGTCTATGAGTTGTACTTTCTTTTTGATCCGAACAGTTTTATCTTTTGGTTATGTAAGAACATGTTTGAGTTTAAATTTAATTTAAAGTACTGTTTATCTTCCTTTGTATCTACTGCCTCGGGAAACCGAGATGGTAACACCTGTATTTATCTGAGGAGTCCTAGTCCAGGCCCTTAAATAAATGGGGGTGTTACAAAGTGGTATCAGAGAGAACGATCCTCAGGCCTAACTTAATGAACCCAATGAATGTAGGAGAGTCTAAATAAAATGAACCCCGGGATAGGACTGTTAGGAGCACACAAAAGGGGAAGTATGAGTCTGGGGCCCCCTCACACCGAACCATAGGCCCTATCAGTCTTACCCGGGAACCCAGAGTGCATATACGAGAGAAAAGGGTAGAATAGGAGGAGGTGAAAGTGATAGCATACTGTGAAAAGTATGTTATGAGAATTCTGATCATAAGAAACTTTTGGAAAAGCCGGAAGGGGCATGAGCATGAATGAACCTCTATTTGTTTGAATAAAAGGTATATCTTGTTGTGGTATGTTAAGTGATATGAAACATGCTAGTAATTCTTCTTTCATCATGTCTAGTGATATGCGGTTATGTGGGCCCTGAGCCATGTTATATAAGAAAAACTACTCTATATGATAAGTGTTTATAGATTTTGAATGCTTAGGGAGCATAGCCCTAAACCAAATGGGTACCCATGTACGTCGGGACTCATTCTTTTCTTGTTTTATAGTATGCCTCCGCGAAGAGAGAATGCCGTTAACATCACCCAAGAGGAGGTGGACCGTTTGATAGCTGAAAATGAGGCCCTAAAGGCCAAACGAATGGACTCCGCGAAGATGAGCACAATCATCGCAAGACACCACCCTACCCAATTCACAGGGGAGGGGGAACCTCATCTGTTAGGAGCTTGGTGCCGGGAATTCGATAACCTGTTCGAGTTGCTGGATTGCCCTGAAGAATTGAAGGTAGACCAGGCTGCCCACTATCTGAGGGGTATGGCTAGAGATTGGTGGACCGCGAATAAGGGAGAGCTCCGGGAAGCAGCTACAGAGGGTGGATCCGCGTTTGTTCCATGGGACGCATTCCAGGGGGTTCTGAACGAGGCGTTTCTACCAGAATTCCAAAAGAGCAAGCTGAGGGAGGAGTTCGACTCATTCACGATGTCGGAGGACATGACCGTAGAGGTTTACTACAGGAAATTCATCCAGCTGGTACACTATGTGAGAGATATGGGATTTGACGATGCTATGCTAGCCATGAAATTTGAGAGGGGGTTATCAATCGCCGTCAAGAAGCGACTGATTGCAGCTCCGCCCACCACAGTCCGTGACATCTATTTAAGGGCTGGGGCGGCGGAGAGGCTATCGGATATGATTAAGGCGGACAAGAAGTCCAAGTCAGAAAAGAGGAAGGCTGAACTAGTAGCTGAGGGTTCAGGATCGAAAAAGCCAAGTAATAACAAGTACAGTGGGTATTTCGGAAGTAGTGCCTCTAGTGGTGGGAGGAACCAGAGTGGGGGCAACTTCAGGAGTGGAGGTGCTGGTAGTGGTTCGGTGGGAGTGGTCTGTTTCGGCTGCGGGAAGATTGGGCACAAGCAAGCAGTATGTCGTTCTTCTGGAGGGAGTCAGTCCGGGGGTTACCGCACACCTACATCAGGATATCAGGGATCTCGCACTCAGACCTATGGCAGCAGTGGCTATCGCACACCCATGGCAAACTATGGTGGGGGTGCGAAGTCCGGAGGCAGCAGCAACTACCAGAGGAACTACAACAACAACAATCAGAACCGTTCATATCAAAATCAGTACAATGGAGGTGGGAACAGCAACAAGACGGGGACGGCAGGAAATCAGCAAGCTGGGACATCGGGTGCCAGCCAGAGTGGGGTCAAGTCCAGTGGCAACCTCTTTGCCATGGGAAAGCAGGCCGCTCAAGAGGACGCTCATGTGGTTACTGGTACTTTTCTTGTGAACTCTAAACCTACTTTCGTACTTTTCGATTCCGGTGCCACCCATTCTTTTGTGTCTAGAGACCATGTTAGAATTTTGGGGCTTGAGAGGTTCGACTGGGTCGAGGACTCAGTGACCATACCTTCAGGAGAGTCAATAGCTTGTAATAGAGTCTATGGAAGTGTACCCATCAGAATCGGGGAAGCAATGTTCTATTGTGATCTCATAGAATTTCCGCTGGGAGGTTTTGAGGTGATCCTAGGGATGGATTGGCTGGGGAAGTATAGGGCTTTTATCGACTGTCATCAAAAGAAAATTTCCTTGAAGGGACCCAAGGGAGTGAGGGTATCCTACAAGGGGTATAGAGTCAAACCAAAGATCAAATTTATATCTGTCAATACCCTGAAGTCTAGTTTGCGGAAAGGAGAAAGCCTAATTTTGTGCCAAATGTGGAATTGTGAGGCTGAGACCCCCAAGACTAGTGAGATACCTGTAGTACGGGAGTTTGAGGGAGTATTTCGAGACGACGTGCCCGGGTTACCGCCGAGGAGGGAAGTGGAATTTTCCATTGACCTAAAACCAGGGGCGGGACCAATATCTAAATCACCGTACCGTATGGGACCAAAAGAGATGGAGGAGTTGAAGAAGCAATTGGATGAGCTAGCTGAGAAAGGGTTCATCCGACCCAGTGTGTCGCCATGGGGAGCACCTGTTTTATTTGTGAAAAAGAAGGATGGGAGTTTGAGGTTGTGTGTTGACTACCGAGAACTGAATAATGTAACCATCAAGAATCGCTATCCGTTGCCGAGGATTGACGACTTGTTCGATCAGTTAAGTGGGGCTGGGGTTTTCTCCAAGATTGATTTGAGATCCGGGTATCATCAATTGAGGATAAAGGATGAAGATATTCCAAAGACCGCTTTCCGAACGAGGTATGGCCACTATGAATTTGTGGTTATGCCCTTTGGATTGACTAATGCTCCTGCTGTGTTCATGGACTTGATGAATCGAGTCTTCAGCCCGTATCTCGACAAGTTCGTGGTAGTATTTATCGATGATATCCTGGTATATTCCAAGAATGCAGAGGAGCACGAAGATCATTTGAGGAAGGTACTTCGGACTTTGGAGGAACATAAACTCAATGCTAAGTTGAGTAAGTGTGAATTCTGGTTGGAGAAAGTGGCGTTTCTGGGACATGTCATTTCCAAAGAGGGGGTATCTGTTGACCCTAGTAAAATTGAAGCTGTGACTAAGTGGCAAAGTCCGAAGAATGTGGGTGAGATCCGAAGTTTTCTGGGGTTAGCAGGTTATTACCGGAGATTCGTCAAAGACTTTTCAAAGATAGCAAAGCCGCTGACGTCGTTAATGAGGAAGGAGAACCGTTTTGTCTGGGATGAGAGTTGTAAGAAGGCCTTCCTGACTCTTAAGGAACGCCTGACAACAGCTCCTATCCTTGCTTTGCCAGTAGGGAGTGATAACTTCGAAGTTTATACTGACGCTTCCAAGCATGGGTTGGGTTGTGTGCTAATGCAGAATGGGAGAGTGATCGCGTATGCTTCTCGCCAGTTGAAGACCTACGAAGCGAATTATCCGACTCATGACTTGGAATTGGGCGCTGTGGTCTTTACACTGAAATTGTGGCGTCATTACCTTTATGGAGCCACTTTTAAGGTGTTTTCTGACCATAAGAGCCTGAAATATATCTACACCCAGAAGGAGTTGAACATGAGGCAGAGGAGGTGGATAGAGTTGATCGGGGATTATGATATGCAGATTGTCTACCACGAAGGCAAGGCAAATGTGGTAGCTGACGCTCTCAGTAGGAAGTCAATACATGCTTTGGATTGTGCCAGATCGAGAGGGAGGTTGTATGGTGAACTAAGGGAGATGGGAATATTCATGATCCGGAAAGGGGACACTCTTGGTGACTTGTCAGTGGAGCCTGAATTGTATGGGGAGATTCGGGAGTTACAGCAGAACGATGAGAGAATCCAGAAGTAGCGTTTGATGGTGGAAAATGGGAATGGTGATGGAGTATCCAAGTTCAGCATTCATACCGATGGTAGTTTGAGGTTCAGTGGGCGATGGTGTGTACCAAATGTTGAGGAGCTAAAGAAGAAGATCCTGACTGAAGCTCATGCTACTCCTTATTCCGTTCACCCAGGGGGTGATAAGCTGTATAAGGACCTTAAGAAGACGTTTTGGTGGCCAAATATGAAGAAGGAGGTCGCAGAGTTTGTCTCGAGATGTTTAACTTGTCAGAAGGTGAAAGGGGAGCATAAGAGACCTCAAGGGAAAGTTCAACCGTTAGATGTGCCAGAGTGGAAGTGGGAGAATATTTCAATGGACTTTATCGTGGGGTTGCCTCGAACTCAGAGGGGCAACAACATGATTTGGGTGATCGTGGATCGTTTGACCAAGTCAGCTCACTTTATTCCCATGAAAGATACCTGGAGTAAAGCCGAGTTGGCTAAGTCGTATGTTCAGAATGTAGTCAAACTACATGGCGTACCCAAAGATATTGTTTCTGATCGAGACTCGAGGTTTATATCCAGATTTTGGCAGGAGTTGCAGACTGCTTTGGGTACCCAATTGAAGATGAGTACAGCTTTTCATCCGGCTACTGACGGTCAGACGGAGAGAACGATCCAGACCCTAGAGGATATGTTGAGGGCTTGTGTACTTGAGTTCGGAGGATCTTGGGAGGATCGACTGGGGTTGATCGAGTTTTCTTATAATAACAGTTATCATGCAAGCATAGGCATGGCCCCTTTCGAGGCTCTCTACGGGAGGAAGTGTCGGAGCCCTGTGTGTTGGGACGATCGAGCTGATGTTGTTACTTTGGGACCAGATATGATTCAGGAGATGGTGGCGCAGGTTCAGATTATTCGTCAGAGGATGAGGGCCGCTCAAGATAGACAGAAGAGTTATGCCGATCTGAAGAGGAGCGATATTTCATTTGAGGTCGGAGAGAAGGTACTATTGAAAGTCTCTCCGATGAAGGGTGTGATGAGATTCGGCAAGCGTGGTAAATTGAGTCAGAAATTTATTGGGCCATTTGAGATCTTGGACAGAGTTGGAGAGGTGGCATATCGCTTAGCTTTGCCTCCAACCCTATCCAAGGTCCATAATGTGTTCCATGTGTCCCAGTTGAGAAAGTACGTGAGTGATCCATCACATGTGCTTCAGCATGAGGTGATTGAGGTAGATGAGCAGTTGGCATATATTGAGACTCCGAGGGAAATTCTGGACAGGAAGGTACGAAAGACTCGCAATGGGGAGACGTCCTTGGTGAAGGTCTTGTGGACAAATCATAATCAGGAGGAGGCTACGTGGGAGCCTGAGGCGTCCATGAGGGAGCGTTATCCACATTTGTTCGATTGAGGTAAGTTACGCGGACGTAACTTTTCTTTAAGGGGGGTGGAATGTAACGTTCTGCGATTTGGATGAATCTTTGTGATGTTTTATGCCTTAGGTACGTTTGTGTTGTTTGTTTTCTCATCTGAGCATTGTTGAACTTCGGGACGAAGTTCATTTGAAGGGGGGAAGACTGTAATACCCCGAAAACTTTAGTTATTTGATTCGAATTTATGTTTTATTATATGTTATGTCGATGAATTTACTATGTTACGATGTTACATATGGTGTTGGTACTTGTGTCGTTTAAATGGTTAATAAGTGTAGTCGGTGGGGTTCGACCTTGTGACTATCGGACACATGAGACTTTGGTAGAGGATGGGCCTCGTTTTGTGTGAAATATACAGCCCACGAGCTAAAACCCTAAGAAAACAAAAAGAAAAACACTCAGCCTCTATGCCACCTTATATTAGGCTGCTACTCTACTTCTACCCTAATCTACACACAACCACCACCCCAAGATCTTAGCCGCCATATCAGAGAAGAGGAAGGACGCTCGGAACAGTAGGTCAGACCACCCTAGGCAACCTCGTTTTGGCCGTGAAGTAGGTAAGTCACAGTCCCTGTTTACCGTGTTGTTCCTGTGTCCTTAGTTTTGTTTTAATTCGAAGGGTGTAGGGACGTGGTTGTCAGGCGTGGTTGACATGGTGGTCTTCTCTGTAGTCAAGGTTGTGTCGTGGGGAGTAGTGTTGGTATGATTAAGTGGTGGTGGTGTTATCGATGGAGAGGGGTTTAGAGGTCTGTTCACCGCAATATAAATAAGGGTCAGGGTTTCTGGTTGTTCAGGTCAGGGAGTCGGTTTGGGGGTGGTATTACTGGCGACTCGGGGGAGGTCTAAACAGTAATACCACCGTGTGTCTACAGTGTGTTTGTCGTAGGTGGTTTTGGTAGTAGTTGTGGGTGGTGTTAGCGGTGGTAGATGGGGTCGACAGGGTCTGCTTTCAGACTGGTTAGAGTACAGGTGGGGAGTCAGACCTGAGTTGTTGGGCTCTGGTCTGACTCGTCGGCAGTTGGCGCGTGGGTTGGTGGTGTCAGGGGTGTTGTGTGGTGTCGGCTGTGTCAAGGGAGGGTGTCCGGTGGTGGTCGAAATGGTGGTGCTTGGTGGTGTAGTGGGTTGAAGTCGGGGTAAGGGTTAAGGAGTCGGGTTTCTTTTGGTTCTTGGTGTTTGGTGTTTTGTTTTATTATTATTATTTTTATTATTACTATTATTATTATTAGAGATATTATTATCATTATTATGATTATTGTTATTTATGGTAGTATGGTTTTCTTTTAGTAAAGATTTTATTTTAATAAGGAATTTATTGTGGGAGTTATTTATGGGGAAACTTATATATGGGTAGTAATGTACTTTTGAATTTCAAACCAAGTTACTATTTGTGGCAGTTGTTATTTATAGGAAGTTACTATAAATGGAATGTGTGTACGTGTTACGTGAGTAGGAAGTTTATTAATTAAGTAATATATATTTTAGGTGGCAAGTTTCGTGTGGAACACTTTTAACGCGCTTGGACGTATCTGCATTTCCTGCTATTTCAGGTAGGGGAAATACGATGCATATCATAATGATTACTCAGTTGTTAATAATGATTACCATGAATGTTTTATACTAATACTTGGTTGGTATATTATGATATTTGTTTATATATATTCTGTGATACGATATGAGCTGAGGAGATAAAAGGGTTTGTGTGGCGTGGAGAAAAAAGGGTCTGTGTTTGGTGCGGAGATAAAAGGGTCTGTGTGGCGCGGAGATAAAGGGTCTGTGTTTGGTGCGGAGGAAAAGGGTCTGTGATTCGGAGTGGAGATATTCAGCTTTCTATTTATAGTAATGTTTTCTATTTATGGTTTTCCCTACTCAACCTCGTGGTTGACCCTGTGTATTCGTGATCACCTGTGATGAACCAATTATTGGGGAGCAGATTGACAGGTTAAAGACTATGGGAGCTTAGGGAAGTGAGAAGCTTGGACCCGGACCTGTTTAGAGCATAGATCACTTGAGAATAGTCTATGAGTTGTACTTTCTTTTTGATCCGAACAGTTTTATCTTTTGGTTATGTAAGAACATGTTTGAGTTTAAATTTAATTTAAAGTACTGTTTATCTTCCTTTGTATCTACTGCCTCGGGAAACCGAGATGGTAACACCTGTATTTATCTGAGGAGTCCTAGTCCAGACCCTTAAATAAATGGGGGTGTTACAATTTTTGTTATCAATTTGCACCCCTTTTGAATTATTAGATCTTGGGTTAGATGATGAAGACATTATTTGTAGTAGGAATATTGTATTTAACATTATAATAATAGAACAAACTAGAACAACAAAGTCTTGATGAAGGCGAACAAAAAATCTTGTTTTATACCATCGCGGGAAAAAAATATTTGGAGTCATAGATCACTACGAAAAAACTTCCTGGAGTCCCAAATTGTAATCCCTCTGTCCCGTTCATTTATTTTTCTATTCTATTTTTGGGTGTCTCAATTGTTCTGTCTGTTTTATGTTACATTTGATGGGCTATTTGAACGTTCACAATCAATTTGGCGTAATTGTCATCTTATAATTAACCACCTTATCTTTTCTTAATTTATGTGTTCAAATTAAAGGACAATTATTAACGAGACCGGGGTGTGTTTGGATAGTAAATTAGGAGAGAAAGAGAGGGAGGAGATGGAGGGAGGGAAAGCGAAAGAAAGGAAAGGGAGGGGGAATGAAGAGGGGTTGTTTGGATAACAAAAATTAAGTAGAGCGAAAAGGAGGATTTTTAGGATAATATTGTCAGTAAGACTCTGTCATATCAATTTTCCACTAACTTTTATTATTATTCTATTGTTTAGACCCACTTCAGATTCACCTCAAACCTTATAACATTATCCTCGGACAGTCGGACTCACCCCATACTCTAGTTTTCGACTACACTTTTCTTATCGGATTTTAGATAAAAAGGAAAATGAAAATACTTTAACACATGGTAGCCATTTATTAGTTGTCATTTATAAAACGGTGGGGTCAAGACTTTTGTAGAGTCTTAGTTGAGTCTTGACTCAACTTAAGACTTTGTCAAGATTTGCGTAGATTATTGAAAATCTTGAGTGAGTCATATCTCAAAACTCATGTAATCTTACCCTTAGATAGAAGAGAGTTAAGTCATATTAGAGGAATATCTGGCCCTATCATTCTTAAAAAAGTGTCCAAAGAAAGTTTCCTTCCAAATCTTGAGAATAATAAAGAAATTCTAGTTTGGTGTAAAGGAGGGAAATTGAGGGGGGGGGGGGGGTTTGGTTGGGTGGATTGGAATGGAATGAAATGAATTCTAGACATTCTAGTGTTTGGTTGAGACATTTTGGAATGGATTTAGAAACCATCGGGATTCTCATTCCACCCAACACCTTAGAATCTCATACTCACCTCCTCCCCTTGGATTCAAACTTCATTCCTTTACGTTTATTTTTCTAATGAATCAAACAAGTTTTGAAAGGTATGAAGTTGGACCCCATACCACTATGGTTTCTCATTCTAATCCATTCCATTCCGAAAGAGTGAACCAAACGACCCCTGAATCATCTCATTTCCCTCCCCCCTTTCCCTCTTCCTCTTTCCATATATTGTAACCAAACAATCCAAGTTGAATCACTCCATTTTCCTTCTCTTCCTTTCTCTCCCATTCTCTGAATCTAAACATACCCGAAAGGAATAATTTGAGTAGATGCGGTGAAGATGGAGCATAGGACGAGAAAGGCAAAGGGTAGGAAGATGGGGAAATGGGCATTTTAGATACATTGAATTTAAAGGACGACAATACGATAGTCGGTGAGTTAAGTAGACGTAAGTAAATAAAGTAGATGTAAAGCGTAGTGTAGTATGTAGTCGTAGCCCTATTCAATTTGGGACAATTTTGGATGTATACTATATTTACGATATACTCGATGGATTAATGGGACCAAGTCCAAATGCCACCGGCAGCCTCCACGTGGTCTCTCAATTTAACGTCCATTCCTGTTACTCTAACCTTTGACAACACCTCATCCCCCTAACCCCACATTTCATTACATTATTCAACTAATTTACTAGTTTTAAACCCGTGCAAATTGTACGGGTATATTTCTAGAAAAAATGTGGTGGATAATTAATATTATCGAATAGTGTCAATAATACGTAAATATTTTGCATTTAATTTCTATTATATTGATAATACGTTAAAATGCATGTTTTAAATAAAATTTAGCACATTAAATTGAGTACCCAAAAATGTAAATATTACTATAAAATCAAAACAGTTGTTCAAATGAATAACGATTACATTATCCTTCAACAAAACATTAATTACGCCATTCATGATTTAAATAAAAATCTTCGTAATGTTTCAGAATCTACGATTTTGGGCATTTATTTAGAAAACGTAGTATATTAAGCTGTTATTGTGCAGAAAAATCATCAAATATTATGCGGGATCCACCTGAGTGAATTGAAAAAAAAAATACGCCATTAACTCATAATCAGATTATAATTTGCGTGGAGGAGTTTATAATTTTTATTACGCCATTAACTCATAATCAGATTATAATTTGCGTGAAGGAGTTTATAATTTCTTTTTACTGATTGTATATTAATATTACGTTATTTTAATCTTGTTTAAGATTTTGTATGTTCGGTTTTTTATTGTTGTAAATTGTTATTAATTATAATATTCTAATCATCTAAATAAATTGTGGTCTAATTATCACAATGTCTATTTCTAATTAATTGATTTATATAAAAAAAGCTCGTAATGTTTCGTAATCTACGATTTTAGGCATTTATTTGGAATACGTAGAATATTAGGCGGTTATTGTGCAGAGAAATCATAAAGTATTGTGCGGGACCCACCTGAGTGAATTAAAAAAAAAATAATTAAAACTTGGATGAATGACGTGGCGCAACCACAACATGATAAATGTTTCAGAATTTATATAGATAAGATTATCAACTAATTTTGTATGCCGTGAAAATCACGAGATTTTTAAAAGTTTTTTTTTTATATTTTTATTATTATGATTATTCTGCGTGATTATAATAAAAAAAATTAATCATGAATTGATTAAATGATAGACATGTAGATTTTATATTTCACCTTAAAATGACTCACAAATCGAAATACATGATACAAACACAACGACCCTAAGAAAAGAATGAAAATGTAGTAACATTGCAAGATAGTTCTAATTTTTCACAATCTATTGGAGTTTACGGAACTTGATAAGAATTAAAAAAAATGATCTTAAAAAGAAAACATCATATGTATGTGAATGACAAAAAATGTAACCGGTTAATTAGTAGAGTAAACAAATATGAGACATCAAAAGCATACAACCAATATTAACAAAACAATAGGTCTCTTGAGAGAACACCTCTCAATAAGCTTATTGAGAGACTATTGTACAAATTTAAGAAAAAGTGGTACTAAAAGTAATAATATTGGTACAAATCATGATTAAAGATAAAATAAGTACATTTATCATGTAAATAGGTACGAAACTATTATGGTACAATCAATGACAAAAGGGTCAGGAAATACAAATAAAAGGGTACAAAAAAATGGTCTCTCAATAATTTACTGAAAGACCATCTCTCTCAAGTTTTAGTGTTAACAAAACAAATACCTAGAAATTTACCAACATATTAATTGTTTTTCAAATCTGCATATTATCACAATTTTCACCATAACTTCTATAAATAATTCTTAATAAAACATTAATGAAGCTCAATATCACAATTATTATGTCTCGCTCTTCCATTAACAACTTTATACATACATACATACCAATTGACTCAAAAGACGAATTATTATACAAATTGATTCAGAAACATACATACCAAATTTCCAACAAATCGTTTCAGTACAACAAATTATCGTACCAATTTATCCAAAACTCTAAAAGACAAATATTTTATCACAAAATAGCAGCAAAGTCTTCACCTAACCAATTATATTTTTTCTTTCATATTCTACCGTTTTCATTCTTTAACTTTGGATGATTTCTTCCTTTCTGTTTATTTCCCTTGTCATTTAAATTTTAATCATTTATAAACGACATATAAATATATTTTGACACTCGGTAAATTGAAAAAACAAAAAATTATGTTTAAATAAGCTCAATTCTTGAATGATTGAAGTAATAAATTTGATGAATCCCTCCCTTTAAAGACGACATAAAGCATGTCATGATTGAAACTTCCAATCTAAAACAATATTATCAAAACATGGGTAAAACAAATTAATTTAATAACAGTAATACTTAAAGAAATAAAAATTCACACCTACCTTGTTTTTAGATAAGGATGACGATAAAATTTGATTTGATTTGGAAACACGGAAAATAAAAGATCACATTATATAGGACTGATTGTAGTTATGTAGGTCATTAAAATTATGAAAAAAATGTTTTACGACTCTTTGATTTTTTTTCTTGGGAAGATTGAAGGACATGTAAATAAATATTGATTTATCTAGATTTATGTGCATTTATTCCGTATTATTAAGTAAAAATTTATTATTATTAGTTAAGTAATTGTATAAATAAGTATATATGCTAGGTGGCAAATACATACAACGTGACATGTATCACTCTAAAGAGGCTCAAGATGTCTTTTTATATTATTATATAGATATATATGAATGAATACCTGAGTTCAAAATTAGGCTAAAAGATCATTATATGAAGCCACCATATATTTTTTCATACTGCTATGTAAAAGACGAAGTAGTTACTTTTCACTTGTATGGAGTCATTTTTGTACGGCAAGTCTCCCTTATAACAGGTAAACTAGTTTTAAACCCGTGCAAAATTGCACGGGTATCCTTTAAAAGAGAAATAGTACATAAATATTATTAACAAAACATAAACGATATAATTGGGCGGAATTTTAGTATTAATTTTTGTAACTTTGCTGATGAATTTTAGTCATTTGACGGAAAAAATCTGACCACGGTAACTTTAAAATCGGAAAAAAAAATTTATACTTCTCGTAAGTATACTAAAACTCTTTTTTTTTATATAGAACTAAGACTTTTGTTATTATAAACTGTTCAAAAGTTTTCCAAAATTAATTTCTTGGAGTTAAAATATTTTGTTCTATAATTTTTTAGTTCATTTGTAGTTACATTTTAGTATTTAAATTTCTTATTCTTATCAATTGGTGTAATTTATTATTAATATTATTCTAATCAAAATACTGCGATTTCTGAAACAACATTAATATTTTCGTACGTACGAAACATAAAACGTAATTATTTACGTACCAACATAAACATAGCGGTTTTTCAGAAATTAAATTCAATTTCTTTGCTGCGGGGCCCACATTTACTTTTTTTCTTAAAAAAAAAAAACTAAATATGATGAGGTGGCTTCATGAGGATGGGTTAAATGTTTCGCTATTTATATAGATAAGATTATCAATGAGGTGAGGTGCGGGGGAGGAATAACCCGCACCCGCTCCCGCGAAATATAATGCATATCCACACCAGCCCCACAACGCCCGACGGGTTGAACTTTTCAAACCCGTCCCCGTCACGCGGGGACCCGTTGACCCGTCAAATTACCCATCTTTTCACAAAACTATTTTTAAAAATATAAATTTTGAATCTAAAACATATTAATCTCGTACTTGATTATATAAGTTTTTCGCAAAATGGTCTAACATTCAATTAATTAGTACACAAGTTTTTCAAACTACAAAATAGTTAGAGGAGTAAAATTTGTTTTTGGGTTAGTTTGTTGGGTATTTGGGTGAGTAAGAACTAGGGGTGAATGAAAGTTTTTGATAAAACCACTTAAACTTTTTATCTAAGTTATAAATTGTACGGAGTATTTTATTTCTATTTTTGTATAGTACAAATTTGTCTAGGTTATGAGTAAGGTGGGTATAAATAAAGCGGGGACATGCGGGGTGGGTATGGGGCGGGTCTCATATGATACCCGCACCCATCCCACGACCCGCGACGAATTATAATTTTGAAACTCATCCCCGCACCACGACCCATCAAATCATTACCCGTCTCCGCTGCACTTGGGCAGGGATAGGCCGAGACCCGCGAAAACCTGCCCCACTGACATCCCTAGTATGATACAAAATAAAGGTGCGGATTTTCTTAGTATGTATTTTACTCATCGCAGTATGTTATTGACAATTATGCCCTTTCATTTTCCCTTTATTTTCTCTCTATAATGTATTCTCTCTAATTAGACGCGCCTATTTTTCGTTGATAAATTAAATATTGCGTCCACAAATTATTTTCTTCATTGAAAATTTATTTTTACGAATGCTAAATTGATAAATAATATTTACAAATGCATATATTGCATTCATAAACGTATAAGAAAAGAAGTTAATGCATCACTAGATCTAATTAAACTAACTACTAGTTTTTTGCTCATATAAAAAATTGTGCGGGTTGTTTTCAAATCGTATAATTCTAAATACGTATCATCGGAATTAAATTATAAATGTTCAAAGTTTCGTTTTATATCTAACGCTTATACACTTTTTTTATCAAGATTTGATTTTGTTTTATATCTAACGTTTATACACTTTTGTTTATGACTTGATTTTCGCAAAATATCTCAATTGATGATATATTTTGGACCAACATTTTAGTCAAAATGGTGTGTGAGATATATTTTGGACCAACATCTTAGTCTTTTTATAAGTATATATTTTATTTTAAGGTTTAGTTTTAACCGTTGTATTTATGACTTGATTTTCGCAAAATTAAAATATATATTTAAAACTAAACAATTATTGGGGTATTTATAATTGCACGGGTTTAAAAATACTTGATACAATTAGTAGATATTTAGATGATGGTGATTGGAGAGAATTATTTGTTCAAGTTGATGAAGAATTGGTACATTGTATATTTGTATATAACCATTATAGGTTTGTTGTTGTGTTGTAAATAATCACTGCAATTCATTTATGTTGATTTAATTTTTGAGCATTAAATTTTAAAATAATAATATGAATTGTTTATCTAAAATTTGTGCATTAGAAATAATAATTTTTTATAATTTTTTAATTATACAATTTTATAAGTTAATTAAATATGTTATTTATTTATGTCCGTGCATTTTTGCACGGATGCTAAGCTAGTATATATATTTAAAACTAAACAATTATTGGGGTATATATAAAACGGTTATACTGTATTATATTTATTATTTTAATTTTGCAAAAATTCTATATAATGATTAATATAATATAGTATATATATTTTGGACCAACATTTTAGTCTTTTTTAAGTATATATTTCATTTTAAGGTTTAGTTTTAACCGTTTCGTTTATGACTTGAATTTCGCAAAATTAAAATATATGCTTAAAACTAAACAATTATTGGGTATTATTGGGTTTATATAAAACGGTTATACTGTATTATATTAAATATTTTAATTTTTCAAAATCAAGTCATATAATATTTTGGACCAAAATTGTAGTCTTTTTTAAAATTTCGAACTATTACCCAATAAATTGTTAATTGTTGTTGTTTCGAAGTATTATTTATTGGGTATAAATTATTATGTAATAGTTCCGGACAAAAGATATTCGAAATTATTATCAAGTCATATAATATTTTGGAGCAACATTTTAGTCTTTTTCTTAAATTCCGGACTATTATCCAATAAATTGTTAATTATTGTTGTTTATAGTCAATTATGTATTATTTATTAGGTATAAATTATTATGTAATGGTTCCGATAGACGATATTCGAAATAAGTATATTTTGTTATATGATATTTAATTTCATGTTATACACATTGATAGTTTACACAAAAATTAATGTTTACGATTATTATGTAAAGACTTTTAATATAAGTTCGTAAACATTAATTTGTACGTAAACAATTGAGTTTCAGGTAATATTTCGCATGAAAATCATCATACAACATGGAGGGTTCTACCAGAGAAATTTAGAAAAAAGAGAATGTGTTGATGACGTGGTTCAACCAGAGCCTTCTAAATATTCCTAGTAAAAATTGGTTTGAGAAGGGGACATATTGTTTCAATTCTAAATTGAATTTCAATGTCAAGTCTGTTTTTTTTTGATAACTTGGTTTTCAAACAAATGACTCTAATATCGTAGCAAATTGAATACGAGTGGTGATTTTCAATTAATTTTCGCATAAACTCTAATTGAAAAAATGCAAAATTATAATAAAGAGTTATTTTGATTATTAATTACAGTAGTTCTCTGAGAGATCGCCGTTTAATAAGCTTTTGAAAGATTATTATACAAATTTAAGAAAAAGTGGTACTAAAAGTAATAAAATTGGTACGAATCATGATTTAAGATAAAATGAGTACATTTATTATGTAAATAAGTACGAAGATACTATGGTTCGATCAATCACAAAAGAGTCACAAAATACAAATAAAGGGTACAAAAGAGTGGTCTTTCAATAGTTTATTAAAAAACCGTCTCTCTTAAATTTTAGTGTATTAATAATGTATTAGTGAATTGAATACTTGTTCTATACTCGAGCAATTATTTATAATGAACAATATTAAGGGGATGGAGAATGTTAAAGATTTAACTATAGAGAGAAGATATGTAAAGCTAGAGATTTAGGTTTGTAAAGAACACAAATTCTCTTTTAAGATAGGAGTATCCGTTTTAAGTTTAAGACGAGAATATCCGTCTTAAGCTTAAGACCTTCCAAATATAGATAAGATAAACTTCTTTTTCTTCTCTAGACATTTTCATTTAAGTGAATATTATTTGACCCGTCGACCGTCGTAATTTAAAACGGATATATCCGTCTCAAGGAATACCTATTGGGTAAAGAAATGGAAGGGTTGATGGAAAAAGTATTGTAATGAGTAAAAACTAGGTTTAAACCCGTGAAATTCACGGGGATACTTTTTTAATTTTAAATGAATATATATAGTTATAGACTCATAGCTAAGATATAATGATTTAGGGAGTAATTAATTTTGAATTATTAACTATAAATGAGTAAGACTTGCAATAAAATTAGTACGTATAATTTAAATGAGGGTAACTGTGTAATTCAAATGGTTATAAGACTTGGTTAATAAAAATAGTAATTTAAAAGTTGGGTTAATTAATAATTTACATTTGATTTTATTAGCAAAAAGATACATATGGAAAATATTTCATTCATATTCTACAATTGATTTTATTCCATATACTATCCCATTTATTTCGCATTCTTCAGTATAATTTATTTACTTTTTTTTTAAAAAAAAATGGTCATCACCTATTATAGAAAATGTCAAAATGGAATCCTATTTATTAAAGCAACAACCACAGAGCCTATGTGGCGCTCTGTGGTTCAATGTTGACTGTTCAAACGGTAGTTGGATTTGCAAAATTTTAGGACCCACTAACTATTCCGGAATTAATTGCAATTTTATTATTCCGATTAAAAACATGAGACGCGGAAAAGCACCTTACATAAGATGAGATAAAATAAGCTAGCATAATTACAAATCTATTATATATAAATTACAAATTATAACAAATAATTACAAATTACAAATATTTACAAACTATTGCTTATAACTACAAACTATTAACCTATACGGATAAAAAAAACCTGCAATATTATACTAATAAAATATATCTGTAAAAACTATACCAAAATAGAAACCTCCATCCGTATCAATCGAATCTAATGAAAATGCATGAAAAGAAGTAAACAACTTTTTGAGAGGAAAATTTTTATACACTCAAATAAATTATAACCTGTAAAAAGGCTTTATTAAATAAAGTATTTTTTATATAATCGGAATATTTGACGGAAAAGTAACACAACGTACAAATACAAGTAATATTTTTAAATAATAAATAAATCGGCAATTAAGTGATGGAAAATTAGGAACATTACAAAATTTAAAAACATATCTTTAAATGGGTTGTGTTATGCCGTACTCTTCCACCGATGTCGTAAATACTTCTAGAAATGTAACACACGTTTTCATTTAAGACGAGTTATGTAAAAACGAGTCAAGTATACATATAAGACGTAAATAAAATACATTAAGTTACTAAGATTAGTCAGTTTTATTTTTTTACAGATATATCCATTATAAGACATACTTATTCGAAATCTTGAATGTCATTTGAAATGTCATCAATTATTTGAATTTGAAACTTAGCATTTATAGGAGAGTTTTAAAGATTTTTATTAAAAGTAGTTATATTTGTTTTAAATTTAAAATGGATATATATATATCCATTTTATGAATGATTTTATCGAAATCTAGAATGTTATTTGAAACAAATAAATTAAATGAGTCAAAATATTGCATTTATATGGAAGCTTTAAATAATACGGAGTACCTGTTTAATTCAAGACCGTTATATATTTTTTATGTTTAAAATCGACAATATATGCGTTTTAAATAAGACTTACATGACATCTATAATTCTATTTGAAACGGCATCCACTAAATGAGTTTGGAGGGGTTTCAATGAAAATTTGTGTTATAGGAAAGCCTTAAAATAATAGCGATTTTTATTTGAGATGATTATATCCGTCTTAAGTTTAAAATGGGTACATTCGTCTTAATAAGAAATCTCCACTCAAAATCAAGAATGTTATTTGAAAGGTTATGAGTTAAATGAGTCTAAACATTGCATTTAACAAATACAAATTCTTATTGAAGACGAATATATACGTCTTAAGTTTAAAATAGATATATTTGTCTTAAACTTAAAACGGATCAAGTAGCATGTATAAGACAAAGTAACATGCATAGAAAAAAAACAACAAATTTATTTGTTTTATCTACGCAAGTAGCAAGATATAACTCATTGTAGTATTAAAACTATACATATAACGTTGACCAGTATAACTACATGTAAGTAAATAACAATATCTTAGAATTTTCGAGATTTTCCATTATTTGGCTACATGTATATTATGTACTACGTATATTAAAATACGTAATGGGTAATATGATTTCTTAGGAAGTAACTTTCGACCAAACGAATTGAACATTCGATCAAGCAACGAAATTATCATGCAACAAAATTAGTAAATAATAATTTGATTAGAAGCATGATTTAACATCAAGTAGGCTTATGTTAAAGAATGTATTATATTAAACAAAATATATTGGATTTTATACAGTTCTTGATAATAACAAATTTCGAAATAACAAACCCGTGCATTTCGCACGGGTTTAAGACTAGTAATGCAATAAAGTAACAACCCCGTGATTTGTTATTATATTGCATTATTCTATGATTTGTTATTGCATTATCCCGTGAACGAAAATCACTGAAAAGATTTTTCTAAAAATCTTGCAAAGCATTATTGCATTTCTATAATTATTGACTATTATTTGACTTTTCCTAAACTAAAGGAATTTCTGCAGCGCAGTAAGGAATATTATGGAATATTGCAATCTTGACTATTAGTTGCTTAAATTTGTATTTTTTTTTTGGATTTTTTTGGAAATTTTTCAGTAGCTCTGAAATCGTGCCACGTCAGACGAAGGTTGTTTTTGGTGATGTCATGTCAGCGGATTGACTTCTGCATTAGTAAAGTATATGATACTTAGTGCAAAATAAATTACTACTTCAATTTTTAAATAGCTAACTTTTGGCATGCGTTTCACGAGTAGCATTTTGTAGCATATAAATTAACTGAAATGAAATGTTACCTAATAAAGAATTTTAGATTTACCTGAACGACTAAACCCTTGAACTGATTTAATTTTCAGGTACCTGAACTTATTTAATTTTCCTATTTTACATATTTAATCAATATTAAATTAATTAATCATATTCTCTTACGTTATTTCAACAAAAATCAGCTATCTTTTTAACTAGTTTGCCAAACATTTTTTATATAATCAGTTACATTTTTTGCTCCTAATTTTGAGCTACTTTGTCAGTTACTTTATCAAGTTTCGGCTAATTTTTCACTTCAGCCAACTTATTTAATTTTAATAATCTACCTGTCAAACGCTAAAAAAAATATTTGAAATTTTGGTCAAATAAAACCAAAATAAAAGGAAGGAGACTATGATGGTACACAAGTTCTCATTGAAGACGGACGCTACACGTCACAACCTGAAGATGGATAGTGTCCATATCACATAATGCAAGTTACACTATCCTTATGATGCTTCACTTTTTCCCACTTCACAAAAACTTGTATAAGACCGTCGCACGTCCGACCAGTTGAAAAGTGACTACATTGTGACAAGTAGTGACCACTTTTGAGTAAATAGTAACCATTTTTTTTAAAAAAAAAAATGACCTATTTTTCAAAAGTGGTCACAGTTTACCACAAAATGGTCACATTTTGTAAAAAAAACTCGGATGAGACCGTCGTACAAGAGAACTACTGCTCCGACTTATATGTCCACTTGCATTTTTTTGAGAGTAAAGTATTCGTCTTCAGCTTGTGACGGATATTATCCGTTATAAGCAAGACTGTTTGATGATATTAAGTGGACATAAAAAAATATATAAAATTGAATCAACTTTAAAAAATCTATCTACTATAAAAGGATAAATAAATAAGTCATTTTTAAATAAACACATATTCTCATTAAAGATGGATATATTCGTGACAATCTGAAGACGGGTCAAGTAATACACAAGTGGTTAGATACTTAGATAAGACATAAATATAATGCTACTTTCTAAGCAATTTGCTTTTGCCTTATCTATCAACTCGCATTTTACTTAATCCATCTTCCACTTATAACGATATATCCGTCTACAAAATGGATCCATCACTCCATCAGTACGTACGTACGTACGGAGATCAAATCCATTTTGGTGTACTATGAAGTCATTTTGATTCCGTGTCAGATCATAGTAAACACATTGTACTCGCAACATTCCTCAATTAGCCAACCACAAATGTCTTGCTTATGACGTTTTACTGTCTTTCCACTTGTTATTTTGTTGACTTTCCTACCTGCCATTTTTGAGATATCGCAAATTTATAATGAAAAAGTGTAGTTAACAAATAAGAATTTGTTAAAAAAATATTCTTTAATTAGCTAGTTCGTTAGAAATTGAGTTTTATAGGTTGCCCTCTATTTGTAGTAGTGTAGTAGTGTAGTAGTGGGTTAAGGCGTTAATAAGATGATTATTTTTAGGGTGAATATAAATTTTGAAATAATTTGTTTTATTCTCAAAAATTAGGCTTATATCATTATCCGTTTGTTGTTAAAATTTACATTGTCCTAATTGATTACGTTTAAATCCTAATTTTGTCCCTCTTTATTTATAGTCAAATTTAGATTGATAAGAAAGTGTGCTCATAATCGTTATGTAACCTTGCATGATTTGGGATATGAGTAAAGTGTGGTTAATGACGCAATGATTAAATTACTCGATGATATGATTGGGCAAATAATTGCTAGAAAATAGTTGTTATTTCTGGTGGGTCATTCCGTTGTTGACATATTATCTATTCTCTGTGTTTGGATATTGATTCGTTATATGGTTTGATCTAATTCCATGTTTACTTCTATGCGTTTGTTAAGTGGTTATGCTCAGATTTCAAAATGAACTCCTGAATGGTGGTTTCATTGGGGTGGTATGATTAGTTTTAGTTGTCCGGATACTAGATAGTAAGATTCGTCAGACCGGGACGGGATAGACCAAACTTCTTAAAATTGTATGGCCAAATCACAATGTTAAGGAGATTACTTTGGAGCCTGAGTTGCTACGAGAAAACGTTGTTCTCAGTTGTTTGATCAGACATGTGAGGTTACGGGGACGTAACATGTTTCTTTTAGGGGGATAGGAGATGATCGCATTGAGTTTTAAGTTTTTTCTAATAAGTTTTATATAAGTTTCATATATGTTTTATCATCTTTGTGGTGTTTCGCACATCTTCGGGATGTGGTGAACTTATGTTGTCTTATATTTTGGTTGGCCTTGCGGAGTAAGAGTTAAAAGTAGGTGTTGGTATATCTTAGTTGTGGTATTATAAGGCATGTCTTTTTAAGTTGGTTGTGAACTTCGAGGACGAAGTTCGTTCTAAGGAGGGAAGATTGTAACAACCCTCTACGTCGTGTCCTTTCGAGTTGGTTACGTTGTGAACTTCGAGGACGAAATTCGTTCTAAGGAGGGAAGATTGTAACACCCCTTTATTTGTTGTATGAGTTACTCGATGTGATTGGTTGGCCTCGGTCGCATTGTTGATCTATAAGTTATTGGAGAAGGAATATGGTATAGTTATGTTGTCCGGTTATAGATAGGTTGTCTTAAAACTGTTATAACTTGAGATGTACATATAATATTGATGTGATTCCAATTGGAGGTGATAACTTATCCTTTTACGATTATAACGGTAGGTCACATGCCCAAGATGACCAAGTATGGAGGGAGTTATGACCGTTTTATGAAAATTGGTCAGTGCGGAGAACTGCGAGGCACTCGACCGAGTGTGGGGCACTCGACCGAGTGTGCGGCACTCGACCGAGTGTGTCGGGTCCGTGTTCAACATCATATTCTTATAGAAGATAAATCGTGAGTTAAAAATCACTTTTACCCTAAATCATAAACGCAGTAACCTAGTTCCTCTCAAACGTCTTTCCCAAAAAAAAACTTTTAAGAGATCCTTAACAACAGTTTAACGCGCCGATCATCTAGCCTAGTATCGTGTCATTAAGTAAGTATCATCCTCCTCGTTGTATGTCGTCTAGATAATAATTATACCTATGGATAGTAATCCATGTGTATGTTCTTAGGAGGAGATTTTGTAGAAGAGTATTGGTAGAAAGCTTAGATTAGCATTCCGTGATTGATTGCCTTGAGGTAGGGTTCTCCCTACTCAGTTATCTGTTATGTAATTGTGACGATGTTATTGTGATACTTAAGACTGATATCACCTATGGTGACGATATGAGATTTTAATGGTAATGTGTGGGACCGTTGCGGGGAACGGATCTCACTCCTATGATCGCTCTTCGTGGGACCCGCCACGGAGAGGATGTGCACATTAATGGTCTAGGTACCTGCTTGCCGCGGTAAGTGGGGGAATTGGTGTGGGGCTAAAGGCCGCCACTTGGTTTATGTGTCAGTGACGACAGTGATTGGTGATGTCAGCATGCAGTGACTTGGGGTTAATGTACAGTTCTTGATTTTGGTAGTGATGATATTGCATATACAGTAACTGGCGCTTGTGGTTTGTGCGCTGTGATGATCCATGTAATGGTCAGCAGATTCTCAGGTTCGTAGATGTTGATGCTTGCTGGCTTGGGAAGGATGGGACATCACAATTAGTTTTGTAGAGTCTTATGAGTCTTAGTTTCCGCTGGTGTTTTGGTTTACAATTTAGCTTGGCAGACGGTTGTGTTTCACTTTTGAACTTTTTTACTTTACTTATATAAAGCGGCTACTATTGTTTATCTTATACTATAACTCAGGTAACTGAGATTGTAATGTCCTCATAGTCTGATGGCCCTGTTTTGAAGGCCTTAGGCTATGAGGGTGTTACAATTGGTAACAGAGCGATGATCTTGGCACCTAAACCAATGAACCCAATGAACCTAGGATGTGTCTTAAATAAAATGAAATCCAAGTGTTAGGTCGTAAGGCTACCGCAAATGTTTGGGAGAAATCCCGGAACCGCGAAACTTGTTTACACCCTAACACTTGCTCACTAAGGGTAAAATAGGACGTATGCATGTGTGGTGTGTAGTTGTTAGAACCTCAAGTGTTGTGATGTATAGAATCGAAAAAGGTGAAAAGAGTTCACGAATAGTTACTGTGTTATGTGACTCGGTCGAGTGGGGAATACTCAACCGAGCGGCAGACACTCGACCAAGTAAGAGGTACTCGACCGAGCGTGAGGCACTCGACCGAGTATGTGATACTCGGTCGAGCATGTGATGATAGACCGAGCAGAATAAGTTTGGCCGAGTTAGGAGAACTCGACCGAATAGGGGAAACTCGGCCGAGTGACAGGCACTCGACCGAGTGGGTAGGACTCGGCCGAGTGCGGTGTACTCGACCGAGTGATGGAAGTCAGTAACCGTTTTCTTCTTTTTGACTTTCTGCTTTATGGCTGTAGGCTGTGTGCTTACGTTTACTTCCTTTATTCTTATTAGTATCTGATGGCCCCAAAGGAACAACTCTTCCGATGTGCTTATGTTTGGTACTATTACGTTTACAATGTTAAAGAGACACATATGTTTAACATAAATTCTCGTTTGTTGGCTACCTCCACCCCATGGTTGAACTCAATTAAACACCCATGGAGCTTCTAAAGGTAACCCATGCCAAGCTAGAGGCGGTGGGATATTCCAAGATAAGATTGGTAATTTCATTACCGCATATTATCTTTCAGGTGGATTTTATTCGTCTATAAAGGCTGAGTTATTTGCTTTATTATTTGGGTTAGAGAGGGTAAGGTCATTGCGCATGATGAAGCTGATTATTCATAGGGATAATTATTCTTGTGTTAAATTTATTAATGAAGATTAGCTGGTTAGCAATAACTTGAAGTTTATAGTCAAGCGGTGCCAAAATTTAATCATACCCAATAGACTGTCAAACTGAAGGATACGATAGAGAGGCGAACAAGACTGCTAATCTACTAGCTAATCGAGAGCTGCGTCCAATCATTTCTAAAGACATTTTTGGGTAGCTATTCCCCATCCTATCCCTCATTAGCACCAAAAAGAATAAATTCTCATTCATGCGGAACACTTTTCATCACAAGTTTATGACCTCTTACATATTACACATGAGAAAATAAGTGGGAGATGAATTGTAAAAAGTTGTAAGGTTGTGATGGTCACAACTCAAAAAAGAGATATTTAACTTTGCTAAACATTACAAATCTTCATTTTCGTAAGATTATTATCTCATCAAACATTAATAAGTGTCTCTTTAAACAGATACTCTATATCCTTTTTAAGATTAGACAGGTAAGGTAGTATGCCATTTGTATAGATAAAACAAGTTATTTACTATTATTTTGATAATTGTTTTGTTTTATCTACATGAATAACACGATATTTAACCTGTCTTAAATTTAAGAGTTCCGTGAATGGAAATTTGCAGAAAAATTCAAACCCCACCCCATTAAGAGTCAAGTGGCGTGGCGCTCTTTTCCTTTCGGCAAACAACATATCTTTTTATGATGTTTAAATATCATTTACTCCGTAATTCCGTAATTCCGTATCATATCACCATCATCATGTTCACAATTTCACATTTCGTACTAGTTAGTGGGAGTATTAATTAAATTATCCACTTTGTTAACTCTCATATTAATCTGTACCATCTCAAAAAAAAAAAGTATCAATTATTTTTGAGTTATCTTATTTTGTATTATTGATTGAGTAATAAATCGACACATATATAAAAATCGCTTTGTTATTAGTGAGATATTGACACACATATAAAACCCGCTTAGTTTTTTAAAAAAGAAACTAAATTATCTTATTGGATAAAAGTAAGAATGTGGATTAATGCAAACTAGAAGATGTTGTAGTTCACTATAAGAGCGGTATGTAGCCGAAAAACAATGTATCTTAAAAATTCCTTGTGGCAAATCATCAAGCTGCACCGTATTATGGTTGTCCACTAAAGTCACTCTAAATCTCCCACAAGACACAAAGTTAGTTCTATATATCAGAGCTAGGATTTGTACTTATTGGGCGGAAAATAATCTATATCTCATGAACAAAAAAAATACTTTAATATAAATAAGAAAAAAGTTTGCAAATCTTTAACAAAAAAACTCGAAATTTTTGTTCTCCAACAAGAATAAACGCTTCTACTACCTTCCCCGCTTCCTCTACTCAACTATATATCTTCCCATTGCACCTCCCACATGTGCCTCAAAATCTGAAATTTCCTTTATGAACCTGAAAATGCATAAATCATTCTTGCAGGTACAACATTCATATTGACCATCTTTCTCTTGCTTTTGTCCATTTTTAAACATTATACTCAATCTCTTTTTCCTTAAAAAGTCCAAAAGAGAGGCTCATTCTCATTCTCATTCTTTGGTCAAAACCTTGAACATCCCATACATTAAACTGCTAAACAACCTGCAGAAATCATCATCCTCTACTATTTCTTGGTCAACTTCATTCATAACATGACAACAACAAGTTGATGAATACAACTTTATTACAAATAAAGTCACCCAAAATAGCCGTCTTCATATATTTCCTAAATTCCTATAAGAAACAGTCCTCAATTCACCCCTAAAAAAATTGCAAAACAATCAAATTCATAAATTCCGATATATTCGCTATCCCAAATTTGAAATCCTAGATCCGCTCCTGATGATATTAGGACAGATGTCAGGGTATGAAAGAACTCATCTGATGCACCTGCAGCAGCAGTCTGCAGCTGTTGCTGCAGAGTCGCAGACAACGTCGTCTTCTCAGGAACAGGAAACTCCAAATCCTGCACAAACCAGCTCTGGTTCTGGTCCAACCAGACGACCACGAGGGCGGCCGGCTGGTTCAAAGAACAAGCCGAGGCCGCCCATAGTCGTCACAAGAGACAACCCAAATGTACTAAGATCACATATGCTCGAAATCGCGCCGAATACTGATATAATGGAATCATTAGCTAAGTATGCTAATCAAAGGGGAAGAGGAATTAGCATTGTTAGTGGAACTGGCAGTGTTCATGATGTTACTATTAAGAACCCTGCTGATACTAACACTGTTGCCACCCTCAGGGGTCGGTTCGATATACTGTCATTAACAGGAACTATCCTCCCCCCGCCTGCCCCGCCACAGGCAGGTGGGTTGTCGGTTTTTTTATCCGGCGGGTCTGGTCAGGTTGTTGGTGGAGCTGTTGTGGGTCCATTAATGACTTCAGGGCCTGTTTTGTTAATGGCAGCCTCTTTTTCAAATGCGATATTCGAGAGGCTGCCCTTGGAGCAGGAGGAGCAGGAAGATCAGCAAGTGCATTCTTCTGGCGGCGGTGGTGGTGGTGGTGGTTCGGGTTATGATTATCCGTTTCCTGGTAATACTGGTGATCATAGTCACTTGGGTTGGGGTGGGAATGTTTCATGCCCACCATTTTAGATTGTTTAATTTGTTCATAGTTTTTTTTTTTTTTTTTTTATGATTTTAAGATGTTTGATATGGTTTCTTTGTTTGATTTGTTACATTTCTTAATTGCTAATTAACCCTTTAGTTGTTCTTAGAGGTCTCTTTGATCTGATGTATCTTCCCAAATGTGTTGTTTTTGCAGATCAATTTAGGAGACATGTTGATACATTGTAATTTGTAACATTTGTTTTCAATTGCTACTTGTACTTTAATTTCTAGATTCTGGTAATTTACGCCTTCACTCGAAAATAAGAACGATTTTATTTGTAAATTTTTAGTATTACATTAGAACAAAATATCATTTTGGATCATTTAAATAATACAGGTGGCACCGGGTGATCTTTAATGTCAGTATCACCCTCTCACATGTACTCATGTAGTAGACCTATCATTTTAATAGTCCCCTATATGTTAGATGTGAGAGGGTGTTACGGAGATTTGGTAGCGTCATGCGGCATCTAATTTTCCTGAATCAAGTGGAAGCAACCCACTCAATAATTTCATCAAAATGTTTATCAGAAGAACCACCCTCATCCAAAGCCTCCTTAGCCAACACCTTCCACTTTCCGACATTCTCCCTAATCTCCTCTGCTCTCGGTCCGTTCATTATCTCCTGCAAGCAGCGAACAATCTCGTCCTGAGTAACCAACCCGTTCTCGTTCCTCTTGACCGTGATCCCCGCCCCCCAAACCTGCTCCACAAAGTGTGCATCAACAGGCTGGTCCAAAAACTGGGGCACTGACAGCATTGGCACCCCAAAGCTCAGTGCCTCAGTTATCGAGTTATAACCACAATGCGTCACAAAACACGCAATAGAGTCGTGGGTGAGGACATCAAGCTGTGGGACCCACGAGATGAGTAGGCCTTTGTCGGTGGTTTCTTCAATGAAGTTGGACGGAAGCTTCTTTTGCTCAGTGTCCCTTACTGCCCATAAGAAATTGTTGGGTTGTTGCTTTAAGGCAAGGGCTATTTCGGTCATCTGTTCAGTGCTGTAATGGACACTGCTTCCGAATGCTATGAACACAACAGAACGGGGTGGTTTGGTTTTAAGCCAGTCCATGCAAGTGTTGTTGTCGAGGTTAAACGCGTGAAAACCATAGTCCACGTCGTCTATGATTCTTTTGTCGATGTAGGATGATGGAAGAGTTGGTCCAATCGTCTTCACGTTGAAGGTTTTAGACATCCATTGAAGAACCTGTACATTACGAAAAAAAATGAGCAGAATAACATGTATCAGTATCAGTATGCTATCAAGTTGGCACATAGGCTTGGGCCACTCCCATCATCGGCATCATGGAGGATATATTGAATGTTCACGTCATAAGTTCGAGGAGTTTCATTCCAAAACCAATTGACAATAGACGAATTAGTTTGTAATGGACTCGAATCTCGATCATTATCTCCTCTTTCTTCAATATAGGAGACATTTACATGTGTTATCTTCACATGACACCGCCCTCTCACATACTCTATCTACTAAAATGACCGACCCCCTAATGAGGTGGGAAGATGGTATCGGAAGCGCGATATCATTCTCCCTAGAGTAAGGTGATTGCTCAAATTTAACGAAATCGACTAATAATTGTTTGCTCAAATTTCATAGAATTGCAAGAAGAAAAAAGAAAGTTACCTCCCCAGGCTCAACCAACTTATCAAACTGATTGAAAAGCAACATATCAGCCTTATCAAGATTAGTACATTGCCTCAACACAAACAACACAAAAGGACTATACTCCTTTCCATTTTTCACCTCCACGGCATCCGGAAACTTCATCCCGGCCACATTCGGAACATTCCTCTGTATCAACTCCAACGACGGAAATGACTCTGGCAAAGGCAACACCTCCTTCCCCTGCGTCTCCATATACAAACTATAATACGTCGCAACAGTCGCACACGACTGCGGGAAAAACGCAGCCCCACGGACACCATTCTCATGGGCAATATCCAAGGCCCAGGGCAAATTACCATCATACACAAGCAAACACTTGTTATCCGACTCCAACTTCTTCCCAACAAGAAGCTTGGCCAGGTTCGAGGCTGCAGCAGCCTCAAACCTGGCCATCCGGTCCATAAACCGGATTTGATCCTCATCAGTATCATCATAAATAGTGTCCAAGGTAATAGAACTCCCCCAGGAGTTATCAACCTTGGCCTTCATCTTATTAGTAGTAGATAATGTTGTCGCTATTGTTACTTTCACTTTTTTCCATGCAAGTCGTTTCGCGAACTGTAGCATGGTGTTCATGTGTCCTTGACCATGATATGGAAATACTATAATGTGAATATCCTTGTTTTCTTCAGCCATTCCAATGGTGGTTTTTTGGTGTTGAATTAATTTTGTTTTATTTTTGTTTTTGTTAAGGTGATGAATGGTCAAGGGATGATACTAGGATTATGGATTATAAGTAGTCATACACAACGCCACGAGGTTTGCATGGGGGATTGGAGGTCAAGTTTGCAAATAACTAAGCGAGTGACACGAGGGAAATGCAAAACAAAACTTCAATTTGTTGTTTAGCTAAACATTTGCTTTCAAGTTTCAAGTTCCAAATCAGTCCTACTGCAGATGTGAGGTAAAACTACACCGTCCCAGTTATTTGTTTACGTTTAATATTGATATATAAAGATGATAGGGGCTATTTGTGGTGATTGTTACCTACTTGTTAGTGGATGATAAGTGGACTATAATAAATGTATTATTACGAATTTCTGAAATTCAACTCGTCTGTTTAGAATTTGATTTCTAAGTGAATTAACTTGAAATCAAACTCTACCTCAACAGAAAATAACCTCCAAATTTGTTGGTATCGACTATGGACAAATGTATACATTTCACATCGAAAATTCTCCATTCCAAACCTTTGTTTAATTTAGTTAGTTCAGTCCAGAATGTAGCTCAAATTGCAAAATCTTTAAGACAGTGTGCTGAAGAGTGAAATTTACAAGGCGAAATGTGAACAACAGACAAGGATCCTCATATGTTTATTAAGTAAAAGCATTCCGAAACAACATAGCATTACCATACACAACAAAAAGGGAACCATAATAGTTAATACACCAACATATAAAAAAACAGTCAGTCGTGTACAAGACTGTCTCACTATCCCAGATAGAACCGAGGCTCAAGGGTTAACAGGGAATCGACATCGATGATGGGATTTTAAAAGCACGAGATTGTAGAGTGAGACTTCATCTTTGTCCTGGAAGCTTTGCACTTCTTAGTCATAGTGAAAGAAAGGGACATCCACATTTCACTTATCTTGGTTCCCTTTCCTCTTGGTTTTGCGGCCAGATCTTTTCTGACCGCGCTTACCAGTAGAGCTGCCTCCTGATTTAACAGGGGCAGCTTGGATCGAGGAAGCAGGCATATGTTGACCATCAACCAAACCAGGGAACCCAACAGCAGAGATTCTGTCAAAGATAAAACTCATGGTGAGACTTCAGGAAAAAACTGGCATTTAGCATATACTTACAACTTCGACATTGGCATAGAGAGTGATACACAACAAATGACAAGCTGCTCAAACAGTAAAAACATTAAAAAAATCCTCGCATAGTCAGTTTACCATGTTATCGTATTAACTATCCAATGGGAGACCTAGAATTGGGGGTGAGGTATCCCACAACATGGAATTTCGTCACTGGTGAGGGATAAAGATATCGTGAAATGTCAAGTGTACCTAGAAATTTTTCATAAAATCGAATCTGAAACAAACACAGGCAAACACCAAGATATCTCATACATTCACTAATCTTTGCAGGGATCGAGAATTTGAAGGAAAGGGAGATCACCAATTTTCATTGTTTGGATAACGAGATAGCTGGTTTTATTATTTGTCAGGGTCAAACCTTTCCACCATTTCAAATCAATGAGAAGATGAACTTGGAATACATCTTACTATAGGGAATAGACACAATCACAAAGGTCTGAGTTTTCCAATAATAATTGAGTGGTATAATGAAAAATTTAAACCACAGTGGCGATCAGTAAGTTGAAAGCAGAAAATGAAGGAAGCAGAAGAGCGAGATGAAATGAAGAGTGATAAAGCAAGCATACCCAGCAAGAGCACGGCAGACTCCGGCTTGGTGATGGGAGCACCATATGTCTGCAAGGAACAACGCAACCACTGATTCTCAACGTAACAACAGTGGAGCATCCTTTGCAGCCTCCGACATTCCTCTTCAAAATATCGACTTTTCATTTCCAAATCCTTTACTAAACTCTTTTTCCTTTCTCTTGATCTCACGGCTGCCTCTCGATTTCTCGATTGTCTAAACAACAATTATATCACATTAGAATTCAAATTATCTCTTTCCACCAATTCACCATGTTCAGTTACTTTGTTTACTTTTTATATTGTTCGTGAAAAGTATTTTAATCACTGGGACTGACGGAGTACATTTGAATGACGGAGTACATTTGAAAGCGGACAATTGTGTTGGTTGGACAAATAAGGGAAAGGGGACGATAAAATTGAAACGGAGGGAGTAATTAATTAATATACAAAATTGAAAGTAAATTAGTGATGTGTACTACCTTTTACGTTTCTTCGACAGGGGATCATCATTATCATCGACATTATCGTTATCATTATCATTAACCTCCGGCGCATCATCCGACGACTTATCATTATTCTCACCATTCGACTCAAAATTGGGACTAATTTCCATTCCCTTATCATTCATACCTTCATTTCCAATCGACGGCGACGACGCAAGCAAAAAATCACACACCTCCAAATCAAACTCCTTAATAAAATCACTGCTCGTCGTTTCACTACCACCATTATTTTTCACCTCATCGTCGTCTTTCATTAACAACTCTTCTAGCTCCCCCATCCATGACTCACCCGCCGCCACCGTCGTCCCCGCCGCATTAATCTCCTCCGGCGGAAATTCTGGAGATGCGTCGGCGAAGAAATCGAAATTTTCTACGCCGTCGTCGAAGTTTAACAATTGATTCCAGTCAATTTCGTCGTTTATCATCATCGCCGTCGTCAAAGCAAGAAATTGAAACCTTAAATAAATAAATAAAAATTTAAAAAAAAAAAAAAAAAGATTATATACAAAGAGAAAAGGAAATTAGGTAATCGATGATGTGAGATGAATTTAAAAAAAGAGGGATTTAGGGTAATTGGAGTTATATGAGTAAAACTGTTGAATAAATAGGTGGAGAAATGAAAGAGGAATTTTCCTTCGTGTGGAAGGAAAGAGGAAGGTGCTCGGTAATTAATAGGTGGAAGGTGAAGGGAGTTAGTTATGGCATCATTCAGCCAATTAGCGAGGGTTATTCAGCTGATGTGGCTTTGCTCGGTCTTGATTTTCCTCTTGCCGGGTTCGTTCTCAGACCATCCCCAAGCAAAAGGTCGATTTAATCGAGTCAATAACGTATTATCCCTTAATCTCACCTTATTGACATTGACCCTCTTTTACCCTCCCAAGCAGAAGGTCACGACCTAGGTCACTAACCCAATCATTTTCCACTTTCCAACATTTTCAATCATTTCCCACTTTCCAACATTCTCAATCATTTCCCACCTTTTCTACTCCACCAAAACATCTCTCCTTATTTTTTTTCAATTAATATTTAACATATTTACCATATGTTAAATTTTTTACTTTATAAAATAAATAGGATCACAATATGTTAAATATTAAATTTCTGGAGTACATTTTTTGAAAAAAGTAATAAATAAAAATGTTAAAATTTAAAAAATTGAAAAGATGATTTCATTGACAATAAAAGAACCGGATACATAATTTTTAAAAAAAACATGCATAAAAGAAACAATAATACATGATATTAAAATATTCAAAGTACTACGAAATATAATAGACGATCGAAACTATTCTAGTTACGGAAGTTTTGCCAAATATGTTGAATGAGATCATTTTTTAGAGCGATATGAGTGGCCCGATCACGAATCTCGCCATGAATTTCTACGAATCGTTCTTGAGGCGATCTTCTAAGATGATGATATTCATACGGATCATCATTAGCTGAGGTCGGAGTATCTTCTTGGAACTCAGCGATTTAAGATAGGTATCTCTTTCATCTTCAACTATCATGTTATGCATAATAATACATGCCATAAGGACGTTTCCCATTGAAGCTGGATCCCACAGAAGACAAGGACGCTTGATGAAAGCAAAACGAGCTTGTAAGACACCGAAAGCACGTTCGACATCTTTTCGACAACTCTCTTGTCGTCGTGCAAATAACTTATGTTGTTGAATTTGTGGCGCACTAATTGTTTTTACAAATGTTGCCCAACCCGGATATATACCATCAGCAAGATAATATCCCTTATTATACTCCGTACCATTAACCGTAAAATTAACAGGAGGAGCAGATTCTTCTAAAACGTCATTAAATAGTGGAGAACGTTGAAGAACATTAATATCATTGAGCGAACCTGGTGTACCGAATAAGGCATGCCATATCCACAAGTCGTACGAAGCGACCGCTTCCAAAACAATTGTCGGCTTTGAACTTCTCCCGGCATAATGTCCCGCCCATGCCGTGGGACAATTTTTCCACTCCCAGTGCATGCAGTCAATGCTACCCAACATACCAGGAAATCCACGAGCTTGCCCCACATATGCAGCAACCTTCCTAAATCTTGAGCGTTCGGCCTACGTAGATACTCCTCCCCAAAACAACTGATTATACCTTCGACGAACGCTTTGAGAGAGTCTCTTACTGCTGTATCGCTCATACGCAAATACTCATCTACTGAATCAGTAGACGTACCATATGCCAAAACTCTTAAAGCAGCCGTGCACCTTTGTAATGGTGAGAAACTAGCTCTCCCATTACCGCCGACTCTTTGTTGGAAGAAACGATTATTGGCGGACAGGGCATTAACTATACGCATGAATAAATGTTTTTTCATGCGAAATCTGCGGCGAAATAGCTCTTCGGGATAGACTGGATTCATGAAGTAGTCATTGTATAATTGGTTATGACCTTCTTCACGATTTCTCTCAATGTTTCTCCTACGACGTCTAGGAGGGTGACTTTGTTGACGGATTCTTCTATCCACGTGTTCATTCATACGTTGGGCTATAAGGTTTTGCATAGCCTCTGATTGTTCATCGGCTTCGGCTTCCCATTGGTAATCGGAAAGCCTGTTTTGATCGACAACATCGTCATTTGACGAATTGAAATTTGACTCGGACATTGTAATAATATTTATTGTGTTTGTATAATATTGATGAATTATTAAAGAAGGATTGTGTGAGTTATAAAACAACAACTACATCGGGTATATATAAGGTTTGAAGTGTAACGGCTATATTTTTAATCTAATGTCTACATTTATTTCAACGGCTATATTTCTAATCTAATGGCTACAATCAAACCAACGGCTATATTCCGATGTAACGGCTATATTTCTTGTGTAGGTAATTCCGTCTTAGTTTCCGTGTCCTAGAAAGTCCGTCTGAATTTACCGACACAATACAACATGTCCAATAAATTTTACTGGTATTTATTTTTTTAAACAATAGTTATATTCATAGTTATTAACCTCGATTATTTGAAAACCAATGTTCATTTATTTACGTTTCATCGATTTGCTTCAACGGATGTTAATTTATTTAAGGGGTATTTATTTGAAAACCAATATTATTTGAAAACCAAATCTCAGTATTGGATTACTACAATTATTGGATTACCCAATCCCTAGTCCATTACTACAATTATTGGATTACTACAATTATTGGATTACCCAAAACTCAGTATTGGATTACCCTAAACTCCTCCAGATTGATTCCCAAGTCCCCCAAGGCCATACCCTTTCCCTACTACCTTCTATCACCCACCACAACAATCCCCTAAATCCACCATCAACATCTACCACTAACACCCGCCACCACCTCCTACATCGAAACCACCGCCAGAGGCAGCGCCAGCGGCCCCTCACTCTGGCCGGCTTGACAGATCTCTCCCCCCTTCTCCTGTCATCACTTCAGAATGTATGAGTTCAAGGTCCGTCTTCGATCTACACATGCAGGTACACATTTTAGTGGGATCTAATGGAAGTCCTGTTCATCGGAAAATGCGTGTTATTCGTAATGTTGCTTGAAATAATTTAGTTTAGTTTCCCCCCCTTCCCCTTCTGCTGTTTAATTTAGTTTTCCCCCAGAGTTAGTTTTTGGTAATGTTACTTGAAATAATTACTGATGTTTAAGCTTAATTATGCAGAGTGAAATAATTAATTACTGGGAGTACAGTAATCAACTTGGGTTGATATTATGCATTTGGGATGCCTGTTGGATACCTACTCGGCTATGTAGCGAATCTGGGAGTACAGGTCCTTAATTTACCTTTCTATTGTTGATATTTTTCTTAGTTCATCTCTGAAATATAAGCATCAATTTACCGAACAAATGTTTACACTTGAATCTTTCTGAAAATTATTTAAGCTCCACTTTGGGTATTTACTCATTATTTTATTATAAACATGAAATTCAACAAATTCATTACCGTCGTTATCCTTGCGAAATAATTGTTGAGCTAATTCAATGTCGTCTTCGATGTTAGTGCCGCTTGCGGGTGGTCTACTCAAAACTTTAGAGTAGCAACCGATCCATTTGTTGACTAACATATTGAGACGTTTAACACGGTTTTTCATTCCCTCAAGACTCCTTATCCCAATATTATTTTGATTTTGATTTTCCGTCCGAGCTTGTTCATACAACTCGTGAACCTTGCTCCATATTGTGATTGATCTTTGGTTTTTCCCAACTATTGAGTTGGTTGTATGTAAACACCAAGCGGACATAAGCGCTTCATCCTCCTTTTCGGACCAATTTTTACCCTCCCCAATTGTCGTGGACTGTTTTTTTTTAATGGTATTGATTTTTTGGTTTTTGTAGCACAAAAAATAGGGGTCTCCTCTACAAAATCTTGAGTAGGGAGTTGGGACAACAAAATCGGATTTCCAAATATATCCAAATTTTGATAATTTCGATTACCCGAAACTAATTCCGTAAACGTAGGAATTGGAGTACTTTGATTTAGATCGATATTTTGAGTGTTTTGAAATGATGTATGTTGAGGTCTCTTCCCATATGTGTGTGAGGAGCATTGTCCCACATCGGTAGAATTATAGTGAAGGGACTAGCTTATAAGTAAGTGGGCTACTCCTCCTATCACCAATTGGTTTTAGGATGGAACCTCACTTGCTTATGGGCCGGTTTCATGCACCTAATTCTATAAGCCCGCTGCGGGGGACTCAACAAGTGGTATCAGAGCCGACGGTTCGGCTTGGGACCGCAAGGTGCGATGTGGTGACGGTGCTCGAGATGACGCAGAGTAGCGTCGTGGTTGCGGAGTAGCACCACCGTTGGACTCTCTCCCTTGGTTGACCAGAGATGCAGAGTAGCATCGTGCGGAGTTGCCTGGTCGGCCCGACACGGGGTTGTGTCGGGTGCGGAGTAGCGCCAAGTGAGGGGGAGTTTCGCACACACACATGTGAAAGGGGGAGATTGTTGAGGTCTCTTCCCATATGTGTGTGAGGAGCATTGTCCCACATCGGTAGAATTATAGTGAAGGGACTAGCTTATAAGTAAGTGGGCTACTCCTCCTATCACCAATTGGTTTTAGGATGGAACCTCACTTGCTTATGGGCCGGTTTCATGCACCTAATTCTATAAGCCCGCTGCGGGGGACTCAACAATGTAGTATTGTCATTTGCATAACTTGAATAATCAAAATCATTTAAATCCATATTGTATAAAAAAATTAGAAAATATAATAAGTGTGGTTTTTTTACTTTAAGGAAATGAAGACAGTAATATTTTTTTTTGGAAAGACAATAGTTTTTGTTCAAAGACAGTGAATTTTCGTAAGACAGTAAATTTTTTTTTAAGAAAACAAGTCAGTAATTTTATTTAAGAAAAATTGATATTTTATAGTAAATTTTGTATTTAATGTTGCAGGTGGTTGAATGTTGGATTTCTACGCGTTTTCAACAGCCTGTCAAGGAGTGGCAGTGAACAGTAAACACTGAACAGAAATGGCAGGAAAAGTGAGGAAAAGTGACAGTCTTTCATGTTTTCACATATTTTAATACTTTATCTTTTCTTTTTTTTTCTTTTTTTAATTTGTAACCAATGACAATGTAACACATCATGGGTCAATAGTTGGGTCAATTTTCTCTCCCTTGGGTCACAAATTGACCCTCAACTCTCATGGGTCAATACTAATATGCTACTAATTGTAATTAACTTGACCCAAGCAAGCAATTGACCTTGCAATTGACCTTGCTTGGGGATGGTCTTAGAGTAAATTTTGGGTTCACGTGGTTAAATTTTTAAAGTGGAGTTTTTGTTGTCGGTGTTTTAGCAGGGCTAAATTGTAGTTGACGCTTTTATTTCAATTGATGGAAATGTTCTTGGACAAAAAAATACTCCAATTCTCTCTCTAATTTTTCTGTAATATTCTCCAGAAAATTGAATAAATTAAAAAAAAAAAAACGAAATCTATAATTTGCAAATTTTACATGTCGGAATCCAATTCATCATATTCTCCTTTAAGTTAACAAGTTAATGACATTCTAATCTATTTATATCTTGTTAGCCATGAAAGGATGATGAAATTCATCCTTCTATCCATGAATGTACATCGAGTTACAATGCGTGACCATGGAACTTTTAATATTTTGTCTTCTGTTTAACGTAATTTTTTATGTTTGATTTTAAATTTTCTATGCTAACTATTATACAATTTGCATTATATATGATTCTGAAGCTGCATTGAAGAGTCGTCGTAGACATTTCGAATTCTAAAGTTGCAACGGTCGTATCGCTCGATGATTTATGAGGTCGTTAGAATTTTAAAATGTTACCGTTATAATTGCAAAATGTAATTGTTCTAATTATTTGGATTTTAATTTTCGTTCGGTATCGTTCTAATTACGTTGTATTTTCATTTTCGTTTAGTACCGTTCTAATTTTTAGCTATTATAATTTTCGTTGATTACCGTACTAAAATTAAAATAACAAAGTATCTCGGTTACATGAAGACAAATAAAATATCCTTTAAAAAACTAAAAAAAATACAAATACATAAAAATTCTTACTCATCCTCGCGATCGTAGTAAAGACGCATCTCAGTGAACAACACCTCTTGACGAAGTCTACTCCTCGCTCGATTGTTGGTAGATGGTTCTAAAATGACGACTAAGGCTTAAGGCAACTTCCGGCTTCTCGTGCATAGGAAGTAGGGCTGAGCAAAAAAACTGATGCGAATTTTTAAACCGCATCCGAACCGAAAACCGCAAAAAAAAACCGGAAATTCGGTTTTTTACGAAACCAGTATCCGAACCGCATTTTTTAGTGTTAAACTGAAGCGGATGTGGATCTCATTTATTCAAAATCAGACCCCGGTTTTTAAACCGGTTTAATAAAAAATGCTAAAATATATTCTAACTTTCTAAGTCTAAGACCTGTCTAACTAAGTCTAAAGTAAAATCTAAAACATTTAATACTAACTATACCAATATAATAGTATAATACCATTACCATATGCCCATATAGTCTATTACCAATTACCATACGTCTAAACTCTAAATTAATCTAAAACCTAAACTTAAAAATTAACCAAACCCTAAAAGTAAACAAACAGGCACGCCGCTCGCAGCTTCTCATTTTCTCAATTCTCACTATCTCAGTCCTCTCCGTCTAATCTTCTTCAACTCTTCGTCTTGATCTACCGTCTTCTTATCAAAATTTCGATATATTAGCAAATAAGGTTTGTTTATTCATTCTTTTATACTCCCTCCTATTCGTAATAACTGTCCCATTATCGGTTTGGCAGAAGAATTAAGGAATTCATTTGTTTATTGTAAAATAATGTCTGGTGTAAGAAGATTGGAGAGAGGTAAGATATTGGGACATTAACAAAAATAGACAATGGGACATTTTGGTGAATAGACGGAAATGGACAATGGGACAGTTATTACGAATAGGAGGGAGTACATTTTATAGATATATTTCGATCTTTGTTCATTAATGAGATATTTCATTCGTATTTTATAGATATATTTCGATCTTTCTGTTTTTGTTCAGTGTTTCGTTTATAAATTTTTTTGAAATTTTCCAAAGTTGTATATTTTTATACCAACACAAACACAAAGCGTTGCTTTGATTTTTTTTTTCCAGGAAATCATTTTCCAAATTCTATTGTAATTTATTACAAGAGCTCCTACAAGGAAAACATGGCTTTCGTGGTTTTGTGAAACCGGTTTCAAAACCGGTGAGGTTAAACCAGATTTTCGGATTCGGTTTCCATTTTCGAAAAAAAACGGTATACCGAATAAATCCGGTGCGGTAGCGGTATCATGAAATGAAAATTGTGAAAAATCGGATACCAGTTTTTAAAGCAAAACCGGTGCGGTATACCGCTTTTGCTCAGCCCTAATAGGAAGTGAGTGAAGCTGGACTCTATGTGGGGGGGGATGAAAGTACGAGTGAGCTATGTCCCTAATCCATTTCATGTACCCTCTTTCAACTTCGAATGGCAACAACTTTGGACTAGAACGATGATGAAAAGTGATGTTCGATTCAGGGAATCCCCACATCCTATCGGGATCTTCACCGAACTCACTTAGAAGGAATCTGCATCGGAGACGGAATTACTTGACGATACTTGGTCTGTTTAAGTGGCGATATATAGAGCATAACTTAAGTTGAAATTTTGTTTGTCACCATTTTAAAACTGTTTCTAAACATATTTTTTAGGAAAGTCAAATTACTAAATAATTTTATGCTAATTTATTTTAACGGTTACATATTAAGTTACAATGAGGACATTTATTATGTTAAAAAACTTGTGTTCTTTGTTACCATTTTACACACTAAGTTAAATTATAAACCTAATGATGAGAATTGCCAAGTTTTGTGTTATATAAGATGTTCCTAAATATGAAATGTTTGTAACATTTACATAAACTACTGACTAAAGGATAATGGTAAAGTAATATATTAAACTAAAGTTGTGACATATTAATTCTAAAATGGATACATATTAAATAATAATATTGACATAGTTGATTATGGGTATTTGTTTGCAGCTGATGGATGTTGAAAAAAAGGTATTAATTTTAAATGGCAAGCTCAACAAGCGTTAGACTTACACTAGAGTCGCGAAGAGAAACGGTGTCGTAGGCGATGATGGTATTGGAGCCACAAAGGGAGATGGTGAAGCCAAGAAGCATTGAAGAAGTGTGTTGTTTACTTATTTGTATTGAAAAATGTAGAATCTTATTATCATGCATTCATGCCATATATGAATCAAAATGTTTAAATGTGACTATGTGTAATGTTACTGCCTTAGTTAGTATATGTAATCATTTTAGACAACTATAAAGAGAAAACGCATTTAGAGTTTATGTAGAAAATCATTTTAGTCGAAGATATGACGTTCTTTACATTACATTTGATTTTTTTTAAAAAGAATCCTAGAATGATAACATGTCTAAATTAAAATAGTGACATAAAATATTTGAAAGAAATGTTACCATCTTAGATAAAACGGATTTTCTAACATGTGCCCTAAGGGCACATGATAAGGAGCTAAGTAAGGAAATATTGTTGAGAATATACCATGATAAATTAGACTTAAAATTCATATTTACCATAATAAGTGAAATCATCTTGAAGATCTTTCCTTACTTGACTTCTTATCATGTGCCCTTAGGGCACATGTTAGAAAAACCCTAGATAAAAATATGTGAATAAAAATGGATCTTATCATCAAAATTCAAAACACATATGAATAAATATAGTGACATATTAGATAAAAACGATATATCTAATATTATACTCCCTCCGTCTCAACGGTTTCTTTACATCCACTTTTTGTGCGGATTTTAAGAAAAGCAAGTAAAAAAAAAGTAGGGGTATTTAGCTATGCAATAGCCTATACAATAGATATAATTAATGGCCCACTTGGTTATTAATTTTTCTATGTACTGTAATTTAATTTTACAAATTCCAAGTAAATTTAATTAATTACAAAGTCCTAGCAAACAACTCAAAGCTGTAGTACGTATTTAATGATTTGGTGGGAAATTTTAATTTTCCCACCAAATTAAACATAGCTACTTCTGAAAAATTCAACTTACATTTAGGCGCAACTTCTGAAAATTTCGGCTTTCATTTAGGCGCAAATTCTGAAAATTTCAGCTTTCATTTAGGCGCAATTCAACATGGGATAGCTAATTCTAAAAATTTCAGTTTTCCTATATAAGGTGAAAGAGTACAACACAACTCAATATAAAAAAAATGTTCCCTGCTAACTTTCCTTATGCCAACCCCCATTCAGGCCACCTAGATTAATAAGTACTCCTACTCAAGAACAAAGTAACGAACGAAATGTCAGCAGCCATCAAGAACAAAATGACAGCAACCATATGGAACAAAATGACAGCAACCAAGGAGTTCCAGAACTGCAATTGTCTCTCTCCTTCACACCTGCATCAAGCCCAATAGTTCCCAAATTAAGACTCACAAACAAACAACGAAGGGAAATAGCACAAAGATTGCAGTTAAGTTACACAGATAGGAAACTTGAAAGTGGCGTAATTAAAAAAATTGCACAAGAGTACAATGTTTCTAGAGTCACAATCAATACATTATGGAGAGGAATAAAAGAAGATATTGAAGCAGGAAAGTTGATCAACTCAGATAGAAAATTCAGAGGAGGAATACCAAGACTACACATTGATTTGGAAAAGGTTAGGTCTATCCCTATTCGTCAAAGAGGTTCAATAAGAAAATTAGCAAAAAAAAAATGGAATTACACCCCTCCACAATTGGAAGATTAGTAAAAAAAGGAGTATTAAGAAGCCACACAAATGCAATAAAACCTTCTTTAACTAAAGCAAACAAGATAGCTAGGATAAAATGGTGTTTAGGAAAAATTGTGGCAAATAGCTTACATAATGGTCAAGTATTTAAAGATATGTATAATGTCGTGCATTTTGATGAAAAATGGTTTTTTATGTCAAATGTCACCGACAAATACTACATACTACAAGGTGAAACAGAGCCCCATAGGACATGTAAATCAAAAGGGTTTATTACTAAAATCATGTTTATGGCAGCGGTAGCAAGACCGGTATTTTCAAATGAGGGCTCTTTGTTATTTGATGGAAAAATTGGTATCTTTCCTTTCACTTGTGAAGAGCCTGCTAGAAGAGCTAGTAGGAATCGAGCAAGGGGAACAATGGAAATAAAACCAATTCAAAGCATAACAAAAGAAGTGACCAAGGAATATATAATCTCAAAAGTAATTCCAGCAATAAAATCTAAATGGCCAGAGGGTGTAAGTAGACGGATTTACATACAACAGGATAATGTGAAACCACATATTATGGGAGATGATCCTGATTTTTTACAAGCTGCAAAATCTGATGGTTTTGATATAAGACTAATAAGTCAACCCCCCAATAGCCCTAATTTAAATGTCTTAGACTTGGGTTTTTTGATTCCGATCAATTCAGTCTCTTCAAAATGAAATAACCACCACTACCGTGTCTGAGCTAGTTGACGCGGTAATTACTGCATACGATCAAATTGAACCACAGAAATTAAAATATGTTTGGCTGTCATTACAGTATTGTATGAATGAGATTTTAGGAGTTTTGGGAAACAATAACTACAAACTACCACACAATGGAAAACAAAGATTGGACCGATTGGGTTTATTGCCAGATCAAGTGACACTAAATGAGGAGTATGTAGCAAAATCATTGGAACACGTAATTGAGCATCAACAATTGCATCACATGGCTGGGCATCAAGGAGGGAGTAATGAATACAGAGCATGAAGAATTGTGGTATTTTGGTCAGTTATGAGTCATTCATTTTAAGTCGGTCATTTTGGTCAGTTATGAGTCAATCATTTTGAGTCGGTCTTTTTGTGTTCCTCCGATGAGTCGGACATTTTGTGTTACTCGGACGAGTCGGACATTTTGTGTTACTCCGACGAGTCGGACATTTTGTGTTACTTCGACGAGTCGGACATTTTGTGTTACTCCGTATGTTAGTCATTTTGGCCAGTGATTATTTTCAATCAGACACATTTTGGTGAAAATCAATTATACTCATATGCATCGGCTAATAAAATTTACCTAATAAAATTTGCAAAGAAAATTAATACATGTAATTAACCCTATCAATAATTTAGAGAGTACCTCAGATTTTGGGTTTTGATGAAATCGTTTTTGTCGGAGTCGTATAACAAGAGGATATCTCAGATGTACTATCCTCATCCACTCCAAGTCCCCAATTAGGATCAGTTTCAGAGGTGCTATAATACGGACTGACGTCTTCTGCCGTCCCGAGAGAGGAGGACGACTCAAGATTGTCGACTTCTGATCCCGAATCCTTAAATACTTCGTCAGGGTCCAGATCTGGATTATACTCATCATGAACCTCAAAATTTTCAACAACAAGTCGGGTTTCTCTGGGGAACCCTCAACTACTTCAGCCACCAAGTCGGATTTTTTCGGAGTTTCATTTTTTTTGTCCATAATGGAGTGATTTTATATAGAAGAAAAGGGAGGAGTGATTTTATATGGAAAAAAAAGATGAATGATTTTTATATGAATAAAAAGATGAATGAAAAAATGGAGAAGTAGAAAAGGGAGGACAAAAAAATGAAAATGGAGTAGGTAAGAAATGGAAATGAAAATGGAGTAGGTAAGAAATGAAAATGAAAAGAGTATGAAGTGGTGGCTACGGATAGATAGAGGAGTATGGTTTGATGGAGTGACTTTATAAATCAAAGAATTTGTTACCGTTTGATTTTGTAATCTGGAGTATAAATCTAAATTTTTGTTACCGTTTCATTTGGAAAAATGGAGTATTAATGTGATTTTATGGGATTTGTTGAATAATTAATTTCAGTCAATAGTACAACTTTCAAGGATTAAAATAACATAAAGTTGAGGGTAGAATAGTAATTTAATTAAAAAAAGTTGTGCAGAAAAAGTAAGGTAAAGAATCAGTTGAAACGGCTCAAAAAGGAAAACGTAAAGAAACCGTTGAGACGGAGGGAGTATTAGATATAAACCATTTTACATTATATTTGATTTGATTTCAATGAATCTTATCGTCATAATATATGTGCATAAAAATGGTGACATATTAGACAAAAATAAAATTGCCTAATATGTCACCATTTTTATTCATAGGCCGCAACAAAATCAAGCTAAATACAAGTTACAGTTCATATTACAAGATATGTACTTTATCGTTAAATATGTGACCAATTTAAAAATGGTGACATTTTGTTGAATGATATAAACATACAGTTGCATTAGAGAAACTTAATAAACATCGCAACATGTTCATAAATTATTCAATATGTCACCCTATGTTGCCATTTCACACAATACCATTAGAATATACAAATGAAAACAATTATCCTTAATATGGTCATATATTATATTTTGGAACGTGTTTATCTAAATTTTATCATGTGACAATTTGAAGAGCATAAGTTATTATTTTCAGTTAATTAATATGTGTGAGGTAAATAGAATACACCCTGTTAAATATGGTCCCAAATATTAGGAAATTGAAACGTGGTCTCAGCCTCAGACTCACTACTACAGATATGAGCTTTAACAACGGTTATTAACCGTTGTAATATAAAAAAGCGGACGTTGTTAAAGCCTCCGTTGTTAAAGGTTTTAACAACGGTCCCTAATTATTACCATAATTGTTGTTAAAAGTATTAACAATGGCTCATCACCGTTGTTATTAGGTTCTTGTTGTTGTGGAAGGTGTCAATGATTTTTGGTGGGAAAGTTATCACAACGGCTATTTGTCTCAAACCCGTTGCTATAGTTTTGCCGGGAAATTTATAACAGCGAGTAAGTTTTAAGAAATCGTTGTGAAAAGCTTTTAACAACGGGTAAAAACCGTTGTTATTAGGTTCATGCCGTTGTGGAAGGTGTCAATGATTTTTGGTGGGAAAGTTATCACAACGGCTATGTGTCTCAAACCCGTTGTAAGTAGTTTTGCCGGGAAATTTATAACAACGGGTAAGTTTCAAGGAACCGTTGTTAAAATCTTTTAACAACGGGTAAAAACCGTTGTTATTAGGTTCCTGCGTTGTTGAAGGTGTCAATGATTTTTGGTGGGAAAGTTATCACAACGGCTATTTGTCTTAAACCTGTTGCTATAGTTTTGCCGGGAAATTTATAACAACGGGTATGATTAGGGTTTAGGGTTTGGGGTTTAGGGTTTTAGGTGGGAAAGTTATCACAACGGTTATGTGCTTGAAACCCGTTGTTATTGGTTTTGGTGGGAAAGATTTATCAACGGTTATGTGTAGTGAAACTGTTATTTCTATCTATTCTTTTTCGCTCTTCATCTCTGAAACTGTTTCTGGAAGAAGTAGCACATATTTGATTAATCATAAAATTTGTGTAGAAGGTGTTTATTTTCCAGAAAAAAAATTAGGGACAATGAAGGGGTCATTTATTTTCCAGAAACGTTTGTAGACGTCTGATATGCCTCTCCCCCTATAGTACCCCCTTCTTCCTCCTTGTACTCCTCCCCTCTTCCCAACACCATTGTGTGATTAGACGTCTCCATGTTTAAATAGTGTGATTATGTGAGTAGATTAACAGAGAAATAAAAAGAGAAAGAAGGGTTAGAAATTTATTTACTTACTTAGCAGGTAGCCTCATATATTTTAATAAAAGCGAAGGAGAGCATTAGTTAGTTATATTAGTAGTTAAAATAGAGTATATAGTATTTTGAGAATGGCACACATAGTTCATAGTATTCTTATCAATTAATCCGAATATATAAACAAGTGAACTCGATACGATGATATTGTAATCTATTATTTAATTTAATAAAAATAATCAAATATAACAATCGTAGGAAAAGAAAATGAACCAAAAATGTAACAATCAGGCTAAAACTAGCAACAATTGCCAACAAAATTTCAACCGTATCAATTAAAAGTAAAATGTAAAAAAATATCAATCTAAAAAGGGTCATAATTATGGAATTTGTTAAAACTTTTGATAAAAAATAAATAAATCACAACATGACAAGATCTTGATTATATCAACAAAAAATTATACTCCAAACAAGTCTAAGGGTAACATTATTGGTCGGACTGACCAAAGTCTTAAAACTCTGCCACATTAGCTTTCCACTAACTTTTATTATTTCTTTATTGTTCAGACTCACCTCATACTCACCCAAAACTTTATACATTATCCGTCAGACTCACCTCAAAGTCTACTTTTTCGATCATTTCACTCTTTCTTTTTACATACTTATTAAAATCTTCTAGTTTGTAGTTAAACATTATTAATCAAAATCATAAACTTAACTATCATTATATAGCACGCTAAAAAGATTAGTGCATAAACTTGTATAAAAACGTAAACCACAAACTATGCTAATTATAAACTTAATAGTTAAAACATTGCATATTAAACATAATTAAACATGACATAATCTTCTAGTTAGTGCCTCCTCCAAAATGAGCCCAATGTGTTCCACCAAATCGTGCTGCAATTGATGATGTCTTGATCGGTAGCAAAGTCGTGTATGATTTTCAAAGAACCTATCTCGGTTAGCATAGTACTTTGGAAGTAAACCGTATTCAAATTCAGGCACTGCTCGTGAATTATCGCTTACATCAAATTGAACATTGTTGACAAGATTATTGTCAGCCCTCTCATCTTTTATAATCATATTATGGTGTGTTTGGGAACCAAGATTGTATTTTCAAATTTGGATTTGGATAACTTTGCTTGTTTGGCAAACTCATTAGATTTGGATTTAGAAATCCAACCAAATTCAAGTAAGGCTAAAATAACCACATTTGAAATCCACCCTCTAACCCCCCTCATTTCCAAATCCTCATTTCACTTTGCAAAACTTCAAATGACACATTTCAAATTAAATTCATGTTGCCAAACACTCTCTTAAGTAAGATGATACATGCTTCCATTATATCCCCTACTTCATATTTCTTCCACAAGCGAACTGGGGAAGCTATAATCCAAATCTTTTTTTTTTAAAACCCCAAATGCCTGTTCAATATCCTTTCTTGCACTTTCTTGATATCGAGCAAATACTTTTCTTTTTTCAGACAATAAATCAGATCTATGGATGGTTTTAACAAAAACCGGCCACTCGGGATATATTCCATCTCCAAGTTAGTAGCCATTGTACAAAGTACCATTTATTGAAAACTGAACATATGGATTTTGACCTTCTAAAAACTCAATGAATACAGGGGAACGATCAAGCACGTTTATATCGTTGTTAGACCCCGCAACTCCAAAATAGGCATTCTAAATCTACAAATCGTAAGAAGCAACCACTTTAAGTATGATCATTGGCACAACTTAATCACCTCTTATGTATTGCCCGTGCCAAGCCACTAGACACTTTCCCCACGACCAACGCATACAATCAATACTTTCAATCATCCCCGGGAAACCACGTGCTTCATTTACTTGTAGTATTCGTTGGATGTCATCGACTGTTGGCCTTCTTAAGTACTCGTCTCCAAAGATCTCAATTATGCCACGGATAAATTTCTTCAAGCACTCAAGCGTCGTTGTTTCAGCAAGCCTCACATATTCATCTACGGCATCACCAGCTATTCCGTAAGCTAATATTTGCGTTGATGCGGTACACTTTTGAATCGAAGATAATGGGTCTCTTCCAGTAGCATCGATCATATCCAGGATGAAAATAAGAATAACGATTATTAAGAACATTCACTATACGAAGGAATAAGGGCCTTCCCATCCTAAATCTTCGCCGGAATTGAGCATCTGAGTATACTCGATTTGTAGAAAAGTAATCATCCCATAAGCGAGAATAACCTTCTTCACGCTTTATGTCTATGTACGTACGTATTTACGCGTTTTTTCTTGAGTAGCTTGTACGGTATTGTCTACTAAGTTCATAGTGACATTATCATGCAAATATGAATCATAAATTACATTATATAAATCATCAAAAGTTAGGGGGAGATCACTAATATCAGACATATTTTGTTTGTTGGACGTGTTAGAGTTGAAAGAGGAGTTTATGTGTTCAAAGTTCAAACTGGTGAGGAGTTTAGAGTGAGTAGTTGCACAACAATAATACACCAACTACTACCCAACGACTTTACTACACTTCATTGTTGTTCAAAGATGTTAACCACGCAGTTGAGGCATTTACATTACTGCCCAATGACTTCACTACACTTCATTAAATAGAGTTCTACTACATTACTGCCAATGACTTTACTACATTTGATAACAAAAGAGTTGTGTTTCAGCTATTGAATGCAAATTTTTACAACAATACTGCCACAAGCATTTAATACAAATGATAAATAACTATTGCTTATTGATTACTCATTAAGATCCCAACCATATATTTTTTAGCTATTAAATGCAATTTCTTCTTATGGATTAGCTTTTGTAATGGAGTCATCTTACTAACATCAGCACAAAGGAGTTGTGTTTCAAGCTCTTGCTCTTTCAAATCCGCTAAGCGAGTTGTTGAATGTAACCGTGTTTCTTCAATGCTCTTAGCAACAAAGAGGACATCTTGGTCACTTGCTTTGATTTTTCCCTTCCTTTTACCATTTTCTAATCGTTTTGCAGCTTGTTGTCCCATAGGGCGCACCTCGTCACCTTCTTCGGCGGATATGTCAACATATCCACCTAATGATGTATACTCCCCCATCTACGAGATTTTGTTTCGCTTGGATGAATCATGTTCATCAATATTTTTATGATTGCTTCCTTGATCAAGCCATTTTTATTGTTTACAAACAACTTCCTTGACATGAAGATATGAGAATTTAGACTGATAATTATTTTCAAATAGTTGACAAGCGTCGGATAACTTGAAAACATTATCAAACCCGCTTATTTTCACATACTGAGTATAACAACCTTTGAATTTGTTTACTGCTGCATTTAGAGTCCACCAATGTTATTTACACTAATTTGCTTCTCTTTCAGCTTGATCAAAATCTCTATTTTCTTTATAAAAAGATGCTATTTTGCTATAATATACATCGGATGTTTGTCCGGTACCCACTATCTTATCATTTGTAGTGTTTAGCCAAGCTACAACAAGAAGCTTATCATCCTTTACCGTCCATGCATGGTACCACTTTTTTTTTTGGTGCAATATTCTATTTCTTACGACACCATGAGTAATGTTAGCGGAATTCGGAACAGAAATATTAATGTTGTCCAAGCCTTGAGAATTTGTTGGCTGAAATAGTGGACTCTCAGACCTTGATCCAATACTAATTGGTGTGACAGGGGATTATTGCGTATTCAGAGTGGCAAGATTAATAGAGCTCGGGTTTTGGGAAGGTTGTAAATTAGTATTTTGTGAGGATAAAACATGTTGAAATTGTGGATTTTGAACTAAATTTAAAATGAAATTTAAATCAAAATTTTGATTAAGATCCATACCCAGAAGTAGCCAATGGTGTTTGAAGAAATTTAGCCTGAGAGAAATGGTTGAGATAAACATGTTTATTTATAGAAACAATTAAGAGAAAATTAGGCTTTAAAACAAAAAAAAACAAAAAAAAGGCGGGGTCAGGACCCACCAACGTCTTAAGGAGAGTCTTGGATTTCCAAGACTCGACTTAAGACTTCCTCAAGACTCGAGTAGATTATTGATATAATTGAGAGAGTCTTGTCTTAAGACTTACCAAAGTCTTGTCTCAAGACCGCCAATAATCTTACCCTAATAATTAAACAATTGGTAAAGTCTTCCTTGTCGCTGATTTCTTTCTCACATTTATAATAAAAGTGATATTATTGTGATTTTTTGTTAAATTGTAAAGATGAAGATGACGAGTTTGAGTGTTTGATTTAAGTTTTTGGAAAATTAGGTTGTATTGCTCTTCAAATTGATGATGATTGATATTTTCAGAGAGAAAATGGATGTTGAAGAGAGTATTTTAGAGAAATGAAATAATGAATATTGAAGATAAATGTTGAAGAATGAGTGTTGAAGTTGTGTTCAAGACCAGCATGGGATTTATTTGACATTTATGTCTAATCATTTGCATTAAACAATGCAAGCATTTAACGCACAACACAAGTTTACAATAAAAAAATTGGCAAGAGTACAATGTGCATTTAATGCACGGTCGCACATCAACTCAAAATGTCAGCCCACTTATCAAAACAAACACATTGATGATTTTCACCAATTCTCATCAAAAGGGTGAAAATGATAATAATATATAAAATTGAAAAAATTGGTCCACTACATTAATTCAAGAGTTTTTTGTCAGATAACAACGATCATTTACACTGTCTGTTGAAATAGTACCTAAATTTTTTTTTGCCCAAAAGCACCTAACCTTTTATATTTTTTTGTCAAATAACACCAAAATCAATTTTCCATCAAAAAATGTCAAAATTCCGTCTTGACTAACGGTAGACTCAATTTGACCCTACTTCTTCCTTCTTTCCTTCTTTTATCTGTTCCATTTGAAATTTCCTTCTTTTTTTCCTTCTTTCTTTCATTCTTTCCCAAAACTCACTCCATCAACCTACAACAAATTAATAAAGTATTTGCACTAACCCATATAATTAATCAATCTCCAACAAATTAATAAAGTAGTTGACATCTCTCACAAGAAAGCCAAGTGTCCTCCATGATTTGTACAGTAGATCTCTACATCATTATCCCATGGTTTGCGTTTTTGTATATACTGGAAGCATTTAGTGTTGTTTGGACTGAGAATCCAATTAGTTTGGCAATGTCGTAGAAAGACAACAAAAATTGGGGTATGAAGATGATAAGAGGGTAAAATAAAATGAAGTAGTGTTTTGATATTCAGAGGGAATGGAGCGAAATGAAGAAGACGGATTGACAGTGATTGGTTATGATGTTGGGTATGTAGTAAGTGGTGAGTTATACTATAGTTTATGTAGAATATCATTAATCTGGAGACGTTGGGCATGTAAACCGGAGCGTCACTGTATATCGGGTACTCAAGAACTATTCAAAACACAGGTGATTGAACATTCAGATCAATTAGCAGTGCTCTGTATACTAGCACCAGGCCCAAACAGAATCCCCAAGCAGACACACGTTATTGAAAGAATTTTTTCAACCGACAACGCAATTGACTTGCTATCACAAATGCGTCTAATACGAATATTACTCACATACCCTACTACTAATACTCCAGTATAGGTTTGTTCCTTAAGAAAGCCATCCTAAGCTTGCATATTGCAATCCGTAGTATTTTAGCAGACTGTGATTCATTCATGATTAAAAGTTGCATTGTCATTCATTCATGATTAGATAAGTACATCCAAATTTACAACTCCATCAACCATTGTTTTTACTTCAAAATTCCAAAAAAAAGAAACCGATGTACTGATCGCAAACAACTAAGTTACTAATCATAATAGCACTAATAAGCTACTGATCAGAGGATTCTTACAAACTGAACACAACAACTACTAAGCTACTAATCCTTGTCAACTTTTTTATTATATAGGCACTGGTGAAGAACCAATTTCAGATTGGCTTGTAGAAGGACAACTTAGTGTTAGATTCATCTCTCAACTGATTCTGCTACATTCCTTCTTTGTTGTGTCCCTTTTCTAGGTTGAGCAACTGTAGGATTCTTACAGCTCTTCTTATTGTGACCTAACTGGCAATAGTTGCCACATTTCTTCCTTGTGTTCCTTTTTTGACAAGATGCCTCTCCTCATTCTCTCCCACTTCTTTCCTCCTTTTCTTGCTGCTGGGTCTACCTAGCATCTTTCTATATGTTGGGGGTGCTGGCTGAACATGTTTAGTGTGTTCCCATTGTTTTGGTCCAGGGAGAGCCTTAACTATATTGTTATATGCCTTCAAATAAGTTTCTCTTGTGTATGATTAGTGACAATAGTCCTCTTGCTCAAGTCTCTTCTTATTGAGGCATGCAAAGGCATGTGGACAAGGGATACTTGTTATGTCCCACTTCTTACAACCACGTGTCTTAGCGTTTAGATTTACAGTAAATCTTTCTTGATGGTACTCAACCTCAAAGTAATGTGGCAAAAATTGATAAAGCTTACAAAGTGTACTAAGCTTTTTAGTTATATCCAACTGTTTGATTATAACAGACATCACCTTTCTTTGATGTTTATCCACCCCCTCTTTCTTTTGAAACATCATTTTCATAAAATATCTCCTCATCCACTCCATTAGGCTCAATATTGGTTTATCCCTGCACTTTCTTAGTACATTATTAAAACTTTCACAATAGTTGTTCAATAACATACCAGAGGTACAATTTGTTGTAAATGCATGCCTACACCAACTAGTGGAAAGGATTGATGTGAGGTAAGCATGAGCTTCAACAGACATGCTCTTCATAAACCCCATATGCACCTCATGGTCCTCCTATATTGGGCAGTTTGTAAGTTATTTGAGATAGACATTTTGTAGTGGATAAGTGAAAAAATGGACTGAGGTTAGTTAGTGTTGGAGCTTGTGTCCTCCACATGTAGTGTGATAACGTCATTGCACATACTCTTGTACGGACAAGTGAAAGATTGTTGGGGCTGGTGTCCTTGACAATTAAGTACAATGACTTATTAAATCTCTTTAAGGATCACAAGGGCATACTTCAGTATTATTATCAGTTGATCCACGTTTATCAATAACAGTTGGCTTGCTAGATAAGTTTGACGTTATTGTCATACGGATGGCGGTGATCAACTGGTCCCTATACGTCACACCTATAGGACACGTTTGAGAGATGTGAAGGTATGAAAATACAGTCACATTTATGCCGGATACGACTAAACAGTTAGTCAGAGGTATTGACTATTAAATTAGGCAATGAGATGTTGAGATTATTATTTAATACGGATTAAATAATTTTAGCTAATACGGATTACATGTTTAATTCGTAAAATTAAATATAAGCAGTTATATTTAATTAAATATTGATTTCGCGTATTAATATAAACGGTTATATTAATTTGGGTAATTATACAATATCGTAATTTTATCAGACCATTATTAATACATCGGCTGCATTAATATCTGATAACATGTATACGATTTATAATAAATACCCGTGAATTATATTTTAGCAATTGGGTCGAATCACGCATTGGAATAAGGTAAGAGTGGAAAGCCCACTCCTACCCAATATCCAATTCGGCCGACCAGGGCTACATAAGGAGAGTCCTTCTCCTTATGTCAGGGACTCTTGGTTTTTGAACTGGTAATTTATAATTCTCATAATTAGGGTTTTTGAGAGCATTCTTCTCCCAAAAACTCAGATCTCACATCTAAAACCTCAATAGCTTTCCCCATATTGTAAGGCAATTGGAGAGTATTTTCTAGCACACGCGGCATCATCTCAAACAAAGTCTTGGGTGCAAGTTATAGGAGGGAATTTACTTTAATTCCTGTTCTTAGGCCTATTCAAGCAAGGACCCAAGGTTGTATTCTTTTTCATGTTTTTTTTATCTTATGACAATATTCACAACTGTAATTTTCATTATAATCCTGCAAGTTTAGGGCGAATACATGCTTTATTCCCCACAGTTAGTAAGTACCTTTGTATATGCTCTTGCAGCATTCCTAAAAACATTGTTTGAATGCCTGACCTGGCCATGACTTCTTGAAATAATTGGCCCATATGTGTCTACAACAGTATCTTGACTCGGCATTAGGAACCATCTTGTTCAGTGCCTCCAATAGTCCTTACCAATGTCAATTAACAATAAGAATTAGTATGTTACTCCTGTAAGTTACTGCTTGTTTTTTTACGTTATACTGGCTGTAAATGACAAGTTACAACTGCAAGTTACAACTTGAAAAAAAAGTGGTTTACCTTTTGTTTATCTGACATGAAAGTCATCTTGCCCCATGTGTCTACGTCTTTCATCAAAAGTTCCAGAAACCACACCCATGTATCCGTGTTTTCTACTTCAACCACGGCCCAAGCCACAGGAAACATGTTACAATTATCATCCTTTCCCACTGCTATCAAGAGTTGACCTGGGCGATTTCCTTTAAGATGACACTCATCTATCCCTATTAGTGGTCTGCACCCTTCAACAAACCCCATTTTTCATGCATCCAAACACATGTACATCCTCTCAAACACAGGTGGTGATCTCTCAATACTTCATAACTTAACATAAACTAAACTACCTCTTATGTAACTTCATCATTGTGGCTGCATAGTCCCAAACTCTTTTATACACATCAGAGTCAACACCAAAGATCAAATGTAAGGCCCTAAATTTTGCATAATATGCTTTGTAGTATCCAATCTCCACCCCAATATCCAGCAATACCCTCTTCTGAAAAAAAAAAATCAATCTTCCACTCAGGATCAATTCTAAAATAGTCCAAGTACCTCTCAGCTAAGTATTCAGCAGACAACTTAGGATTTATATCATTTCATCCAAATGTTATATGCTCCAACCTTAATCTCATAATTTGAAAAGTCTCTTCACTGAGAACTTTTGTAGCATTCAGTCTATACCTACACTTTTTCACTGACTTATATATCACACTTGCACTTACCAAACCTTGCCCTTCCTTTCAACCATGGACACTTACATCTATGCCTACAATAAATGGAAACTCTCCTCCTATTATTGTGGCAGCAAAAATAGTCGTAGCCATTTTTAATGATGGCATGGTGTCTGACAGCTTTTCTAAGGACAATGTTTAAGGGAAATTTAAGACCTAATGTTAACTTAATTGGTCTTTGGAAATCAGATAGAGGATTAAAAGTTGGATACTGAATTTTTACCTCTGCTTCTCCATCAAATCCATTGTCACTGTTAAGCTCATCTTCATCAAGCTCTATTTCTTCACGGCGACTGTCTTCAAACTCAGTATCACAATCTTCTTCCTCTCTACCACTAACTTCATTCTCTCTACCACCATCTCCATCTTCACTAACAGTACACTCCTATTCAAAATTCTCTCATCTGAAATATCTTCATCCACATTCTCAAAGAAGAGATCATCATCCTCTTTATCATCAAAATCATCCTCACTCAACACAACATCCTCATCTGATTCATCCTCAATGTCTTCTTCTTCTTCTTCACCCTGGTTGTCCACTATCTCAGGTATTTCTTTTTCTTTTTGTCTTGTTTTTGTTTGACTACCTCCTGCCATTTCTTCTTATAATCCCTTTGTTCTTAAGGTTTTATGGGCTCTCACAAATGGTATTTTAGATGTGAAGGATTTATTAAGAGGGATGTAGGATGGTGGTGCGGAAGTAGGCTCTTTTATTGTTAAAGAGTGAGTGGACTCAATAATTTAATTCCTTCCAACGGTATTTACTACCTCATGTCCCTCTCTTTCTTTTTGACCATGGACCACATATAAGTTGATAAATTCGTCTTTATCCTTTGTAGCCATCAATGCCTCAATATCCTTGTCATCATTCAACTTCCTCTTACCCGCAAATAAACTAAGTCCATGCCTCTTAAACATATCTCACCATCATCAATTTTTAATTCATTCTTCACTATATGCATCAAATCAAAATAACATATCTCCCTTTCATCAAATGTCATCAGCAAAGCCCCGTTAACATATTCTGTTTTGTTTGTATGTTTTTAATCACAAAATACTCATCATGATAGATTCTTACGTTAACCCCAAAGTTGTGAGCATGCATAACCTTTATTGTTCTTGAAAGTACTCATCCTATGTGAAATTAGCAATAATAATGCATCAATACAGATTAGGTGACAATAAACAGTAGTTAAAATGAATAACCCTAAAAAAATTAGTGCTATAACACATCAATTAAATCACAGTAAAACATCAATAAGCAGAGACAAATTAATAAAAAAGATTAGGGTTATTCAGATTTAATTAATCACAAATTATTAAAGTATTACGATTTGAAAGAATCAATGCAAATACTTTATTAACTTGAAAGGAGTAAACAATTACATACCTTTGATTATTCAGATGTCAATTACTTTATTAATTTGTTGGAGATTGATTAATTATATGGGGTTAGTGCAAATACTTTATTAATTTGTTGTAGATTGATGAAGTGAGTTTTGTGAAAGAAGGAAAGAAAGAATGAAGTTTGAAATGGAATAGAGAAAAGAAGGAAAGAAGGAAGAAGTAAGGTTAAATTGAGTCTACCGTTAGTCAAGACAGAATGTTGACATTTTTTGACGGAAAATTATTTTTGGCGTTATTTGACAAAAAATATAAAATGTTAGGTGTTTTGGGCAAAAAAAAAACTTTAGGTACGGTTTCTACAGACAGTGTAAATGTTAGGTGTTATCTAACAAAAAACTCAATGAGAGAAACAAGCGAAAATTTCCGCTTGTGCGAAAATGTTGTGAGCAAACCAAATGGGGCCCACTTGCAGCTTTGTAACAAGTAATTCGAAAATCCAACGGAACTATGTACAATTTAACAACATATTTTGCACAAAAAAACATAATTTATATTTTTTTTCCTCCTCTATAAAAGGAGTCAATATCAATATATTTCATCACACTTCTTCTATTTTCTATCTAATTATTTATCAAATTACATATAATTATTAATTATTTACACAAATATGAATCATAATAATATGAATTCAAATATAAATAATAATTTGAATCCTTCTAATCTGAATCGAAATGAAAAAAATCCTAATAATATGAATTATATGAATCATAATATTAATTAATTATAGTAATTATCATCCTTCTCAATATTCTTATCAAATGCTACCGTCTTATCCATTCTTATATAATTATACTAATTATAATCATAATCATACTTATTCTCAACCAATTAGGCCTATTGCTACGTCATTTTTCCCATATACGTAACCCATTAATCAAACAATAGATCCCTCGCAAATTCCACCAAGTAACCATAATTCAAATGATACTGAAGTTAAAATTTGTGTTGCTTCATACACTAATGAGAGTTACAAACTCACTCAAAGTCGATTTGTTGGCAACGATGGAAGTAATAGTAGTGAGAAAAGAGTACGCAATGAGGGTGAAGAGTACTCTACGCCCATCTCTCTTGATAGTGAAAGTATAGGTATCATACGACCCGAAGGTGTTAATGCTGCAGAGAAAAATAGAGGGAAGAAGAAGGTTTATGACAGTACTTCTGGAGTTGATTCGAATAATCAAGCTTGGATATGGTCAATCTAAACGTCGTCAAAGAGCTTGACATTCAACAACGTAGGCTGCAAGTTGAGGAAGCGAGGATTCAGTTACATCGAGAAATGATGGAGTTTACTCAACAAAGAGAAACAAGAATGAAAAAGGAAAATGATCTTAATACGCTTCAACAATTACTTAAGTAGCCTAATTTACCCCCTGAAATTGAAGATTATATGCAAGAATTGCTACAATCATTTAGGCGTCCTTAATTATGATTAATAGTTTATTTATTTGTGAGCCAGTTTTAGTTATGTTAATTTTATTTTTAATTGTTCAATGTTTTAGTTAAGTTATAATTTAATTATTGTATGATTTAATTTTTATATGTTTTAATTGTTGTAAGTTTTTTAATTGTTTTTATTGGTACAAATGAGCGTACTAAGTCGCGGGTGGGAATCGAACCCCCAACTTCAAGGTTGAAGTAAGAGCGCTTTTAATTGTAACTAGTTCTGTCCCCCGTGAAAATCACGGGCTTGTTACAGACATCATTTTTTTTCTTTTTTTATTAAAAGTAATGTCTGGCGAGATAGGAGAAATGATACCTTTTGAGCTCGGAGACAAAAACGCATGAACACCATAAGGTGAAAGCGGGCGATATTGTAATATCAAAGGGACAAATGAGATTTTTTAAAAATGAAAAAAATATAAAAATTGTTGCTATCTCTAATTTGCATGCCACCCTTAAGAGAATACTACACTAAGCAATGAGTTACGTAATATCAAAGAGACACTTGATGGTTTGGACTCGCTTCTTCGCATAATTGTTTATCTTCCAAACTCATCTACTCGCCTGCTCCTGCATGTTTCATACAAGTTTTTCATTTGCAAGCTCTATTCCATATTACGCTATAATTTTTTCCTTATTGCTACCTCATGGAAAGGGAAAAAAAGAAATATTGTTTTGTACATACAACAACTACCAAATGAAATTTGGAGAAAATTAAAAACTCAACAATGAAATATTCATATTATAACAAAAATATATCAAAAGTTTCAAGAAAGACGGATACTTAGCTAGTGTTTCGACAATCTCACATCCATTTTATGATGTTGTCATGTGCTATGAATACTTTATAAATTGTACACGAATGAACCCTACAAATAAAAATACTATATGTCAAAAAACGCATAAAATTATATGTCAACAAAAATCATAAAGTAGACGGGAAAAAAATAACAACAACAACTTTGAGCATTTGGTAATTTTCAATCGATTTTAATTTACAAAAGGAAAAGTGTGGAATTATTTATCATATGTCGAAAAGGTGCAACTTGGCATGTAGTATCCCTTAACATGCATTTCTTTTTTTTTTATAATATTGTATAGATAGATTGATTTCTTATATAAGGTTGACATGTGATAATATTTGTCCTATTTATGTTACCTTTTAGGACCTTAATTGATTTATTAACATGCTCTATTACAAAAACAATCAACTAAAATATCAATTTTAATTAAAAAAATATGAAACTTGGATTAGAATTTGAAAATATTAGATCATTAACTAATGAAATATATATTATATGCACAATTAATTTAAGAATAATGATGATATAATAACATTTATTGTACTAAATTTGTACTAAATTTTAGTAAAATCTATGTATATGTAGAAGGGTAGTTTAGTAATTGGTTGTGAGATGAGGTGGCATCATAACATGCTAGAAAATTGAAATACTTGACAAGAAGGTACTCAACATGCCTTTTAATATTATATATAGATTTGTTACTATTAATGAATGAAAGATATCTATTTAATATATTCATCTAACAAATTTTATCTATTAATTTATCAAATCTCTTATTCTTATTTTTTTTATCTCTTACACGCAATCTTATCTAACGGCCAAGATTAAATAGCTGAGATATCCTTATCCAATCTCTTATCCTTATCTTTTATCTCTTAAACACAATCGTATCCAATGGTCAAGATTAAATAGCTAAGATATCCTCATCCAATCTTTTATCCTTATCTTTTATCTCTTAAACGCAATCTTATCCAAGACCAAGATTAAATAACTGAGATATTGATCCAACGACTAAAATGGAAAATATCATCAATAAATAGAACAATACTTCAACACTTACTATAATTTGAATATGAATTCTAATAATTTTAATAATATGAATTTAGATAATTTTTATTATATGAACACAAATAAATATAATAATGTAGATCCTAGTATGGATCCTAACAATTTTAATAACATAAATTCAGATAATTATGATGATTTTAATTCTTGCTTGTCTTCAAATTATTCCCCGGACGAGCGTTTTGATAGACGTTCAGACGAAAGAAATATTCTAGTTAATCAAATTTTACAATCACAAAATCAACCAACTCAAATTCGTCAAAGACGGCCTCAACGAAAAAGAAGGTATATTTAGAGGAATCGTGAAGATGGTCATCAACGATTATAAAACGACTACTTCGCTCCTAACCTAGTGTACACATATAAGATGTTTTGACGCAGATTTCGGATGCGTAGAAATTGGTTTGTGAGAGTGGTCAATGGTGTTAAATCCGCTAATGACTACTTTCAAGATGGCCCTGATGCAACAGGTAGGGACAGTTTCACTTCGTTGTAGAAATGCACTATGACAATTATTAGAATGCTTGCTTATGGAGACTCCGCCTACATGATCGACGAGTACTTAAGAGTTGGTGAATCAACCGCGCGAGAGTGTTTCCAATATTTTACTGATGCAATCATTTCTCACTTTGGAAATGAGTACTTGGAGCAATAGCAATAGTTGTTTTTTGTCTGAGGTTTGTCAACAAAAACTCAAAAAAAGTTCTTCTATTGCAACTCAAAGGTTGTTCTTAATTTTAAGAACTCAGTTCTAAAATAAGAACTGAGTTTGTATGTATATTGGAATTTGCAGAGTAATTAATATGTCCTTGGAAAGTGATAAAATCAATTTAAATTTAAATAATTTTTGTTTTCAATAACTTTATATCAGTAATTTTTTCCAATTATTAAAATAAAAAATAACAATTCATTAATTATGCTTATTTAATGAAAAATAGGATAGTGTGAAGTGAGCTCCATTTAAGAACTTTATTAAGATTGCCTGTTGTAGACAAAAGTTCTTAAATGTTGGAACTAGTAAAAATGACATGGCATAATAAGAACTTTATATAAAGTTCTTCTATTGCTATTGCTTTTAAGGATTTCAACCGTAGAAGACACTCAAAGGTTACTTCAAATCGGGGCATATAGAGATTTTCCAGGAATGTTGGGGAGCATAGACTGTATGCATTGGAAATGGAAGAGCTGCCCAAAAGCTTGGCAAGGACACTTTCAAGGGCATAACTCAAGTCCGACTGTAATTTTGGAAGCTATTGTCTCCCAAGATCTATGGGTTTGGCTGACATTCCTACTTTGGTACTCCAGGTTCGACAAATGATTTAAATGTTTTACATCGTTCTCCAGTTTCCGATGCCTTATTAAACGGGCATGTATCACACGTTAATTATATGGTAAATGACAATCAATATGATTGTGGTTATTACTTAAAAGATGATATTTACCCAAAAGGGCTACGTTCATTCAATCGGTAAGACTTCCTAAAACACCTAAAGATAGGTTATTTGCAACTAAACAAGAAAGTGTTAGAAATGATGTTGAACGTGCTTTTGGCGTATTACAAGTTCGATTTGCAGTTATATGTAACCCAACACGTTATTGAAGTAAATAATTTCTTTAGAAAGTAATGACATCTTGCATCATATTGCATAATATGATTGTTGAAGATGAGCGAAAGTCATACATTGGTTATGACAATATAGAAGAGTACATTGATACACAAAAAGACGAAAAATTTAGTGTTGATGCCCCCGCTTATGAAACATGAATGTTATGCAAGACCAAAGAAGGCATTAAGCTCTAAAAAAAGACTTAATTGAACATATTTGGGAACCAATTTGTAGTTGATGTAATTTGATCTTATTATTAGGTTAATTAATTGTTTTATGCTTTAACTAAGTTATGTTTTAATTGTTGTATTTTTTAATTGTCTTTTTTATTTGTTATTTGTTATTAATGAATGCAATCTTTTTTTATTTGTTTTTTATTATTTGTTGTTTTATCCTTATTCTTATCTATTAAACAAAATCTTATCCTTATCTTTTATCATGTACACACAATCTTATCCTACGACCAAGATCAAAAAACTGAAATAAAAAAAATCACTCGAGATTAAAGACGGTAGGACAAACCATAGAAACGTGTGAAAATTAAAAATCTATCTTAATTTATATGCAAAAGAACCGTTAAAATAAATAAATTTGAATTTACAATAATATCAATAAAAATAATAAATTACAAAATCCAAAAATTGATATGATTACTAATAATTATAATGAAATAAAAATAAATATAAGTATTTTTTTTCGCAACGGTAAAGAAAGTGATTACAAAGTAGCTTATTACACACTAGTAACCCGACTCTTTGAGTCGGATTTTATTAATACATTATTTGAATAAGAAGCTAAACTAAAAATGGGGCTCACAAACGAAGTAGGCTTTTTGATGGGACGATCGGAGTTAACCAATTGTACATACATTTCTTTTCTCTTTTTAATCAACTGAGTTTCAGAGGAGTACCTGCAACAAGACACACTTACGCCACGAGGACGTAGAAATTTATGGGGGGAGGATCTACTTGTAGAGAAAGTAGATACATTGTGTCTTGGAGATTCATCCCCTTGGCTATGATTCTTCTTCGGAATAGTAATTCTCCTTCTCTCATTCATGCGATGATTAAAGGGGTACATGCAAAGCATAAACGTAGCTGGGGCACACGATAGATTAACGGATGAAGAGATCTTACAGGACAAGCTGAAAAGATAAAAGGTCGAAGGTCATTAGGATCGGAGGTGACATTTTCGGTCACTAGAGGATCGACCAAGCTTGGGTCATGCGCCATAATCTTCATATTTTCGTGGCAGTTTTGGGTAACGGGGGCAGAAAAGTTGTCACCAACAGAGGCTACACTCGAACTTATGGAACAACCAGAGGATATACTTCAACTAATACTATGAGTACCATGGTTAACCTCGACAGTATCCACAGGACTTACATTTTTGACCATGTTAACCGTTTTAGATTTCCGCTTTTTAGAGTACCTCCTCCTCCTCCTCCTCTTTTTCTTAGAGCATTCTCTTGTAGCCTTTCTCTCCTTAGTTGCCTCAACATCAAGGATCCGAATTGTCATAATGGACAAATCCCTTTTATGGTAAAAGCTTACCTTTTTACCTTCAAGGAGCTTTTGATAAGATTGTCCGGGGATCCTTAGTTGGGAATTTCCTCCACCCTTTTTGATAAACGCAATAACTGACTTATTAGAAATATGTTCATTCTCTTCTAGGTTAGGGTGCAAATCTAAACCACTTCTACAAGTGGTTTGAGCATCCCCACCTTCGTATCCACGTTCTCAATATCCTTCATACCAATATCACTTTGATCTTCCATCACCTCCATGGCCACACTTTCACTAACATTTTTACTCATTCCAGCTTCTAAAACCAAGACATGCTTCTTACAATTCTCATCCATACCACAAACGTGAGTAACGTCCAAAACTCTTTTACCATTTTCCTTGATAAGAAGATGACCTTTTACAACATCTAATTCTCTTAAAACATCCTTATTCCTAGCCTCCTAAGTTCCGCCACCAAAGCTTCAACCAAATCTAGTTCAGCTTGCAAAAACCTCTTCAACTTCATAAATGTTACCGCCCTCCGGACACGCTCCTTGACATTACGAGGGAATGTTTCCAATATCATAGAGCACAAATCAACAGAAGCTCCGTATTCCTGAAGTTTAAGGGCACAAGCAGTGAGATTAGAGTTAAGGGAAACAACAAGTTCAAATAGAGGGTGAATATCTTCCTTTCCAAAATCTTCCAAACTCAACCCCATAAGTTTACAAGCTTCGTCGTAACAAGCTGCGGCCCTATAAAAAAAGTTTTGCCTAAAAAAATTATTTCCCTTATCTTTAAGCTCATTCACCTTGCATAAAGGGATCCATGAATAGTATGAAAGGAAAGAAAAGTTGATGTGTATATTATAGGGTATAATAAAGTATGAAAAAAAAAATTGAGTATTTGTTGACGTAGGTGTTTTTGTGAAGTATTTTGGTGAATTTTGGTGGTGAGTGGAAATGTGAGGTGAATGGTGAGTTGGGGAGAGAAAAGCTGAATTCACTGATGCGAATGGTCTCACTCACCCAGGTACGGGTACCACATGAAGATATATGATATGTATTCGGCTCGTCGCAAGATTGCAATGGATAATGTCGTTGCAAATAAGAATATGTGGTAAATGTAATGGAGATCCATTTGCTCATAGGATCCGTATAAAAGAAGCCGCCTCTTCCAAGGCTCCAACGGCTCATTTCCAGAAATTTGAAATTACAGCATCTCCCTCCCAACAAATTCACGCCCCCAAGTCTCCATTTCCAACGGCTCCAAATCTCCCAAATCCTCTCTCTAACCTCGTACTTCTCCCTCCCTTCCACTGCCTCTTCTACGACGACTAACTCAGTCTCACCCGTCTCCTTCTCTGTTACAATGTCGGCACCCGAAACACTTGATCCCGAATCCCAATTCCTACTCCAAATGCGACTCGATTCCAAGAAAAGACCCACTTCTGATTGCGACGATGAATTCGGGTGGGACATTTACAAGGAGAATGTCAAACCATTGAAGCGCGGCCGCAATGTCAATATCTTGAATCACGCCCTTAATTCTCACTCTAATCCTCCACTCAAACACTCTCTTCTCGTTACTCGAAGGTTTTTCCACTCTTGTTACATCTATAATTACTTTTTTTCTTAATCACTTGTTTACCTTCTTTGTCGTATTTTTGGTAACATGTATTTTAATCAATGTAAATAAATGATTGAGACGGAGGAAGTACTACGTTTCTCTCAAGTTTGATTGCTAAGTATGATTATCTTTGTTTCAGAAAGTTAATCGGGGCCATCAATGAATACCAAGGGGATGATCCTCTTCAACCTTGGCTTCGGTATGCTACTCGCTTCACTAATTCTTCCTTCTTCTCTTTTACTGTACTACGATAAATTGGAAGACCTGGACGGCATTTGTTTGTCAATTGATTTAAGTTCTTAATGCGAAGATTGGTTTAAGAAGAACCTCCGCAAATGAGGCGGTATTTAGTAAATGTGCATTTGAAGAATCAACATCAGAAATGCTCCCTTCATTCCAATCATTTCTTTACCTTTGATTATATAAACCCGAAAAATAATATAAGATGACATTATATTAGAAAGTTTGACAAAGTATTTTTGTAGATATGGCCGCCATCTCATTTGTATTGTCCTTAATTGACTTTAACGACCAATTGATGTAATATTTTATTATTTTTTTACGTTTAATGGAACCAACCAAACAACTATTTGCATTTTACCAATGGTTACGAAGTTGTGGCCTATGGCATATCATAAATTTTCCAATCCTGAACCCTGACGTCCTTCGGTCCTTCGATCCCTAAAGCCGGATGGAGTACAATATAAATGGGATAAAGCCTAAAGGAGTAATATTCTCGGGGTTTTGGAGCATTGGTGATATATGAAATAAAACTAAATGACTCGCTAAACTATTTCCGCTCCTTACATTATGGGTCACTTGACGCAATTTCTAATATATGTCATCCCACAACCATGTCTGTGTTTTTTTTCACATGGTTGATGTTTGTGTATGTTTAACCCTCGTTCAAGCGTTGGGGGTGATACTAATTTTGTATGAACTTGTATAAATGGTCATCTAAAGGTGTATCGAGTGGGTTCAAGAAGCGTTTCCAGCCGGTGGTGATTCCTCTGGACTGGTACTTATTTATGAACAATGTGTTCGTACATTTTGGCATGAAGATCGCTATAAGGAAGATGTTCGGTACCTTAAAGTCTGGCTCGCATACGTAAGTTTGTTTATGCTTGGTTGCTCATTTGGAGTTGTGGCCTTTGCTAATTTGTTGGACCTGATCCTTAATGGAAACTTGATTTCAGGCAGAAAGCTGTGCTGATGCTGAATTAATATACAGATTTCTGGATGCCAACAAGATAGGGCAGTCTCATTCTGCATATTATATATCATATGCTTTGCATTTGGAAACCAAATACAAGACTAAAACAGCTAATGAGATTTTCAATCGCGGAGTATCCATGTAAGGGCTAGCCTTCATTATATTCCCTGTCATACCGTTTCCACAATATTGCATTTGACTTGACTGTTATAATGTGCTTAAACTGGTTTCCTCATCTGTTAAAATGCTTATCAAAGGCATTGAATTGTGTATATACGGTGTATTTATACTTAGGGCCTCGATTGGTGTATATACCTGGCATTATGGTTGGCTTGTGGTTCGAGTATTCAGTACTGCGGTAGTCACCTTATCAGCTCCCACGGAGTACATAATGACAGAGAATACAGACCTTCCTTTTTTCTGTTTAACTTGACATAGCCTGTTTCTTTGCTAATAAAATCGTTCCAAGTATAAAGAAGAAATTAGGCCGATGAAGAAGCCAAGAAGCTTTGGTAGCTAGGAGGCGGGAGATATATACAGTTTTTAAGCGCTTTCTTAGATAAGACTGAATATCAAGCTTGAATCTCTTATGTTTACAATTAATCTTGTTCTAGTTTGTGGTTTGCCTCTATTGGGGTGCTGAGTAAGGTGTAGGTGCAATCACCAACTTGATAGATATTTTCATGTCCGGGTACAAAAGCCGGTGAATCCAACTAGAGTTTTGTTGCATAGGCTCATTTTCTATTGTCTGAAGTATGCAAAAATGACTTTTCTTGTCATGGATTCTGCCTTTTTTTTTTTATATATATTTGGCTCTCTCTTCCACTACTGAATTTCAAAAATAGTAGGATCTTCTATATTTGCTTTGACTCTGAATATGATTTATGCTCCAAATTTTTCTGATCGGTCTTCTCCAATGTGAAGAAATGCTCAACCACTCCAAAAGCTAGAAGCGGCTTACAGGAAGTTTATTGCTCGCTCAATGGCAAGGCCTAAAAACACCTCTGATGTATGCATCTTACGCCATCAGTCTATGTTCAGTTTCATCATTTTCACGAATGTTTGTCTTGATCGTTTTTCTTTTCCAATTCTTCAGGAAGATGGAACAGAAAATGGCCAATCAGTTCGAAGCTTTGGCACTGTGCTTTCTAAAGGAGAAAATAGTATGTTCTCCATGTTGCTTCAGGGATGCATATATTCATACCCATCTATTAATCATTCATGTACTAAAACTTTCTTTTGGTGGTCCAGGAATAAACCTAATCGAAGCTTCAGATGTTGCCAAGAAGAACCTCAAGGGAAATAGGTATGCTAAGAGAATTCTTATGAGCTGATCAGAAGTAAGCAGACGTTATGTACTACAGAATAAATAAAGAACTAACTCGATCTCATAACTAAGTGCAGGGGCAAGCACACTCCTTTTTCTGTCTATAAGGACACAAATACCGAGAATAATTCCGGGAATCAGGGCGATTCATCAAAACTAGGATTAAGATCTTGGGACAGTCTTCCCACTCACAGAGATAGGAATAAAGAGAACACAACAATCCCATCCAAGTGGACATCATTTAAGGTCATTTTCTTAAATGGTGCTGATTATGTCTTTAATTGCTAGAAACAGTGATTGGGAAACTAATAGCCATGCTAACACAGTCTACTACTTCAGGTTCCACAGAGACCAGGCTCTAGAATTGCAGCACCTACTGCTGCAGCGATTGAGGTGTTTGTTGATGAGCCTTCTTCAGAGTAAGTTGCAGCAACACTAGAGAATTTCATTAAAGATTGTGATATCTTAGCAATTGAGGTTTCATTCTTAAACTCTACTTGGAAAAGCTTCATAGATTATTATGATTATTGCAGGTTGCATCAGACTAGCAATGAGGCGGAAAACACGACAAATTTACAACTGAAAGAGAGGGACGAACATGAACTCAAAAGGTACAGGCCATATGGAATAAACAAGTGCAATTGTGCAGGGAATCTGAATTATGCTACATTGGTCTCATTTGGTCAATTTACATTTCCAGTTTTTTTATGTAAAATAAACAAGTGCAATTGTGCAGGGAATCTGAATTACTCAAGGAAAATCCACTCCGCAACTTCCCCATCAGCAGCTTTCCTCGATGAGACTAGACACGCCATTGTAATGCTAAATTCTTTGTGTCGTTCCACACATTCAACTACAGCAGGAATGGATGAACCTGACGATCCAATTTCCATGCGTTTTCTTAGCGCTCAATTCATTTACTATATGTTGTTTCTACTGATTGTAATTTGCAACCAACTTACTTGCTGGTTGTAATGAAATACTGTGTGTATGATTTGTTTTACTTGCTGGTTGTAATGAAATATTATTGTTTCATGGGCATCAAAACCAACCTTGCAATTTACATATGTTAGAAAAGCCTATCATAAATAACCTTAAAATATATTATTGTTTCATTTCTCCTCTTAGAAAACTCTCTTCTTCCCTAAAATTGCGTAAATTTATTATTTTCATTTTAGAACATAAGCAACTTTGTAATAAACTAATTAATACGAAGAACGGCTATATCATAAACCATGACATCTTTTACGGAGTAATAATTTATGTGAGTAACGTGACCATTACTGATTTTAAGTGAGATCAACCCATATTTAAAACATCTAAAATACGGAACCAGGTTAAATGAGTTAGTTTTATGGTTGTGGTTTGTCAAGTGAGCTAAGAAGAAAGACGGTCATCAGAATTCCATGGCGTTGGTTATTCACCAATATACTATATCTTTTTCTTCTTCATCTTCATCTTCATCCCTAATTTCACAAAAACATCATCATTTTTCGCCAAAACTTCCATTAAAGAAGCTTCATCACCACAATTTCAACAAGCATTACTCCATTTGCCGACCTAAAGCTTCTTTGCAAGAGGTAAATATTTCATAATAATTTCATCATTTTGATGCAATTGAAAAAGACTCGTATTTTTACTATGATTAAAGTCGATTCATTATGTAAAAGCTTGCAGGAGTGTTGATATTCTCTGCAATTCCGTTTACTGCGGTGAAACTTATCGCTAATAGTCCGCTTGGTGAAAGACTTCAAAAGCGATTGCAGGAGCAGAAAGTTACTGCTGTTAAACTTTCTGTTGAGCGTTCTAAGTTAGCGGAAATTGCGCGTAATCAGAGGTATTCCTAATTTTGAACAAACGTATGGAAATGAAATGAATGGACGGAGCGAGCATTAGTTGTGGATATGCATTAGCATTTAGTGATTAATGTTTGAGTATGTAATATATTATTCGTGTGGCCTATGTGTCTTCAGGGTTAAGTGTAAATATTAAGTTCATAATTTCATATTATGTGACAGGAATTAGGATTTTAATATAATAGACGACACTGTGATGGACAGGTCTCGATTAGTGAACTTATATATCGATTCCTGGACTGATGTCGAAATCATTCAATCGTCTTACAGTTAAGTCTTCATTATTTGTTTGATCAGTTTCATGGATGATGATGTTTATTGTGGATTTGGGGGTAGGATATGTCCAACAATTGTAGAAATGCAGGTTTACTGAAAATTTTGGTTGGCACACTTTGTTCAAGTCTAGATTCGGGCAGGGAGGACCACAAGGGTGGCAAAGCTTGCATTTTTGGGTTTGAAGATTGCTGCACTTTAGAGAATTGAACACGGATGTTACTAGTTGATTTAAGTGCTTAGGGGTTTTTAGTGAACGATTTTGGGACGGGGTATTTTGTTGATATGTGGATTGGTTTTGAGACTGGGTGTTGCGTAATGGACCAATGGTGTTTCATTTTACAAACTGAACCAGCTAACATCCATAGGGAAAAAAACTAAGCAAAAGATTACATTACATGTTAGTCGGGCTATAAGTTCATGGCTATGTTACTTAGACTTAGTTGTAGTATCTTGCTCAAGTGCATGTCCAAACACGATAATTTGATTGAGAAATTGAAGTTGTTGGCTAAATATGAAGTGTTGAAAGTGTATCGTGGATGCGTGAGAGAAATAAAACAGAGCAACATACATGCATGATACAGTTTTGAGGCCTGCATGCGAAGTCTGATATCAAATACTAATGTGGAACAACTTTACCTAATGGAGACATAAAATGTCATTGATGCACGGCATCCATTTGAAGTATCTTGTTGAGTGTCAGATATTATCTTGGAGAAATGAATGTGTATTCATCAGTGGTGTAGAATTGGTAGAACTTGAAGCTTAACCTTGGGTGTCAAGTTAACATGGTATACTGGTGTAGAATTGGTACAACTTGAAGCTTACTCTTGGATGTCAATTTTTGGCGACAGTATGTGCGTCTTCATCGTGGCATATTGCAGTCTGATGTTGAAATTCACTGGAACTGGGTAGGGCTCCAGCCAACTCCAGGCATGTTAATGCTTTATATTTTTCTCCAACAGATGAGACATATGGACTGAAGGAAGCAATGAAGCATGGTGAAATGGATTTTATATGTGGGTCTAGATGTTTAGTAGGATGAAGATCCCATTTAGTTTTTTGGGGACACATTCACTCTGCACTTGTTTTCGGGGATGAGTGGTTCATATACTTCTGTCTAGGGAAAAGCTGTAGCCTGTAGGTTTATGAATGATGTGGTTCATATTCTTGTTGCCTGTGACATATTTGGAATGATGTGTACTTTGTATTTTGATGGACTCCTTGTCCTATATTGTTCTTTGGTTCCTTTGGTGAATAAAGTTGTTCTCTTTATATAGGGTGGTCAATTTAGCCACTAATGGGATGGGCAGTTCATACAACATGATTTCCCTGATTGTGGTTACCAAGATGTATAGTCAACTTGATTCACAACTGTCCAAAGTTTCTTATTACTGGATCTTTAGTGATACGGTGACCTTTGCGATGTTTGTGCTAATATGGTGTATTTTGTGTTCTTATACTGTGGCCTGTTTCTGAAATGTACTGTCGTTATTTAGTTTGGGATATAAATTGCATGTAGGAATAAGTTAGTACTATGCGAAGTTTGTGGTCCTTGAACCTCAGAATGACAATATACATGACATTCCATGTTTCTGATATCCTCAACTTTTTTTTTTGACTTTTTTACCCGCTTACCCATAGAGCTAGCTTTTTTCGAGATGCTAAGCAGCAATGCCTTCAAATCTTGCTTAAAATAGTGGAATGATGCTCTGGGGTTGCTATTTTGGTACCCGCACTTATAGTGGTATTTCTATTTGCTTCTTATGATGTATCTCATTTTATGTAGTCGTTGGTATGGGGAAAATCGTCCTCTATGGCTCGGCCCACTACCCTTTGAGTATCCATCACATCTAAGAGGCCAACTGCCTGGGGACTATGGCTTTGATGTTGCAGGTTTGGCAAAGGATCCTAGTTCCCTGCAAAATTATTACAAGTATGCTTCTTTGCATATTCTGTTGTTGAATCCGTTTTCATTGCAGGCCCGCCTGTGCAATGTTTGTATAATATACTCCCTCCCATTCACCGGTTTAATACCATTTGAATTAAGTACTCCTCACATATATTCAACTAATTGTATGAATCCAGTGAGTGAGAGGGAGTAGTATTGTAGTGTGATGTCGAGTGTGAAACCCTATGATCTGCTTACTAGGCTGTCTATGCAAAAGCTTAAATCTCAAGTTATTATTTTATGTTGCTCATTTATCAATAGAACATTTTTTTGGCAATGGCTTGAGATTTGGGTGTCAATATTAACTCATTTGTGTACGTATCGAAAGTGCAAGGTGTAGACATATGGATCTGAAGAATGATAGTGTCTGGTCGTTGCTCTAAATGCAATGTGATAGGACATAGGCTACCATCTTTTGTTCATGTTTCTTTTAAATCAACATCAAGGATACAAGGTAGTCTAACTGCTCGATCATCAATCTTAGGTTTGGTACATTGGCAGATCCACGTTATAATACTATGGGGTACTCGGCCACCAGAGAACACAATATGTTTTTGTGGATATTACATTATTACCTAAGTTTATTTCAATGAAATTTAGAAGCTATATTTTTGTGTACTATGGAACAGTTTTCTAAATATATCCGGGAACAAAAACTTTAGGGCCCACTACTGGGTGGGCATGGTAGTGATGATACTGTTAATGAGATTACTCTCTATCTTAAGGATATGAATGTTGAGGGTAGAGCCAAAAAATTCTCACATTTGTAACCAAAGTCGCCTGACATGGCCATGAGGGTGGGCATTACCTGCTTACAGACAGCTCCATGGTCCGTCTTAGGTCACTCCATTCCTTCCTCATTTTCCAGTTAGCTTTTTGTCACTATAGGGGCGGGCATTTTAGAAACTTAAAAGGTATTACCCTGAAAAAGCTTACTTTCTACAATTCTAGTTCAGCCATCCCTGTTTTTCTCATGAATATCTTTTGTCAAAAACTTGGTCACTGGAAATTTGTGGGCAGGTACAGATTTGATTTGAAATATAATATCTATGAAAACCCTATCATTTCAACATTAACTAGAATATAGCAGTCCTCTTCTTGGAGCATTCTTGAAAGTAGTTTGTTGTCACAGGAGTTTCTTTCTCCGATCGATAAACCATCTATTGTTACGTGCAGCTTTGAGATACTTCATGCGCGGTGGGCTATGCTTGGTGCGTTTGGTGCTCTAATTCCGGAAATATTAGATGTCAGTGGAACAGTTCACTTTGCTGAACCTATCTGGTGGCGAGTAGGTTATTCAAAACTTAAGGCAAGTGTTCTCCTATCACGTACACCCTGTTGTATAAAAATATCACATTGGATTGTTTTTTTATATTCTTGTACTCTCTTCTGTTCACTCGTGATCTAATTTGAAGAAACATGTATTTTAAACACTTCCATTTCACATTGTTGGGAAAAACAAGTATTCCTCATGTGAAATTATGATAGAGATTAAAACTTGCAATTAAAAATGGACAAACCAGACACAATAACTTTGGTTGTGTCTAACCACCCAGTCTAATATGATAGTAAGATTACAAGACCTCACCCAAGATAGTTGGATTACAAAATTTACAATATTTCTCTCTTTCTCTTTTACGGACTTCCTCACGCTACAAATTTTGGATGACTGAATTGGATTGGAGGACAACCCCCTCTAAGGCTCACGTAACTGTAGATGGCCAAAAGAGCCACCTCAATCACGTTCACTTGTTACACGAACCTTTACACTCTTAAGTTGCTATCATAAGCCTTCAGTTATTTTATGCACTTCGAGTCTGATAGATAGGATGTTGTTGTTTCAGAATTGGTTTGTTTTAGTTGTTATCGAAAAATTCTGTATGAATCAATTTATGTCAGGTCATTTCCGGTTGGAAGGTTAGTTATTTAGGGTCGGTTTTAAGTTAGTCGAGTTATTCAATGTCATTAGGTCTTAGTCTTGTGTTATGCTGATAATATCAGTTGTTTCTTCGAATCGGTCTATTATGAGTTGGATTCATTTGAGATCGGTCATTATCCAATCGTGTGGTTTCGGGTGAAACTTGCAAAGATTTGGTCAATATTGTATCAATATTTTATCCATCAGAGCAGGCTTGCTACGATCTGCACTCAATTATGGCTTGGGGTCATTTTTTTTGTTATTCAAGGCCTAAACAGATCTTGTGTCAGGCTTATTTGGCTTGGATCAGTTTTGTTATGTGTGTAGTCTTGAGTATGCTAGATTAATCTGATCTTGTTGCTCTGCTGCTTTTCAGGGAGATACACTTGACTATCTTGGAATTCCAGGATTCCACCTCGCAGGAAGTCAAGGAATAATTGTTATAGCTATTTGCCAATTCCTTCTCATGGTAAATTTTCTTGTTTGAGAAATGTTGTTTTGTCAAATGCTGGAACTCTTATATCGTTGGATGGTGACACTGTTGAAGGCTCCAATTTCTATTTGTTATTTTACCACCTCTAGCTTTCATTAACGTACATTGTGCTCAGGATGAGCAAGTTAAGTGCCCTTCATGAAAATTGTTTAGATTTTGGATTCTTGTTTGAGACCAGTTTCTCACTTTCTCCTCCTTGCATGACGTTTGTTTGGTTGTGTTTCTTCCTTCTTCCTTTTTCAGTATGATGTTGGAGTGAAAAATGATATATACGGGGATAATTAGGTTGATCTTTGTTGGTCAAACTAATTAACTTCATAGAAAACACTGTTATGCTTATGCCACATTAACTAGCTTGGATTAGTTGGCTTTTCATTTAGGTTTATTATCTCTGTAAGCTCTGCAACCGTCATAACTCCAACCTCCAAGCCTAACTCTTCATTGTTATGCATTTGTTTCATAGTTATGAGTTTATGACCTAACCAAACTTGAGCAGGTGGGACCAGAGTATGCACGATACTGTGGAATTGAAGCTTTGGAACCCCTGGGAATTTTCTTACCTGGTGATATTAATTATCCAGGAGGAATTCTTTTTGATCCCTTGAATCTAGCTAATGATCCCGTTGCTTTCGAAGAACTAAAAGTGAAGGAGATGAAGAATGGCCGATTAGCTATGGTAGCTTGGTTAGGTTTTTATATCCAAGCGGCATTGACCGGTAAAGGACCCATACAAAACCTTGTCGACCACATCTCTGATCCATTGCACAACAACCTGCTGTCACTCATCAAGTCTATGTGATTATCTGTTATTATTGCTGTATATCCATCATATCTTCCCTTTCTGTAATCTTCATTAATCATAGTAGTCCTTGTTCATTGAATCCTCCACTCTTGTATATTTCTCGCCTGAGTTGTCTGATCACGAAAGAAATGGCACATAAGTGTCCTTGCCCTTTTAGCTGAATGTCGACGCATATATTGTTCAAATACCTCTTATAATGTGTACTCACAGGTGAGTGTCACACTCCAGTATGCTGAGAGACTTTATCACCTTCATTTGCCAATCAGTTTGGGGATGAAACATGTTACTTCGACTTAGCTGTGCAAGTGTAGGATGCAATGCGAGACACTATTTTTGTGTAAAATTTAATCAATGATTTGGGTAAAATAAGTGTTTAAGCGGCATGTTCCGTCTTAGTTTAGGATATGTGTCTTGTTACCAAATTGAAGTATTGAATGTAGAATGAAACATCTTTTGTGCTTATGAAGTAGTTTTTTTTTCCTCCGTAGTGGATGTGGGACAGATCAGTTTTATGAATCACTTATGTTCGAAGTCCATTATCTCGTCAAATGAAAACTTCCGAGGCATTGTAGTAATGTTATTTTAGTGTATGTCTAGTGGATTGCAAATATTGGATTAGCAATACAGGGCACACGGTAAAAGAACTTCTACATAAAATTGGAGCATGTAATACGAGGCAGTTTTGGCATGTTGCAATGGAAGGTGGCATTTGAGCCTTGGAGATTGTTGCATTGTTCGCTGGAGACTTTGATGGATGTTCTGTTCTTTGTAGCTTCATTTAAGTGCTCAGCTCAAAATGTCTGGTCTGGAACTCGCAGGGACCTGAGGTACTCGCTGATTCGACCCCTTTTTTCTTAAGTTTTTCTTTTCTTGAGTTTTCAAACTGTTGCATTCCTAATAAATCGAACTTGAGTCTTTATGCCTACAGTTAAGCTTTCTTTTGGGCATCATTTCAAGTTTTTTTAATGATTTTGGTGAATACATGATTTATTCATATGTATAAGATGTTTGATAGCACACCCCCACACCACATGCCTGTAAAAAAATCTAGGACATGTCAATGTTATCAGGCCGACAATTCTCATTGGGTCTTTGAGACACGGACATGGAGGGTGGCATTGTTATGGCCCAACATGGCAACTAGGCCATGGCTGATGGCCCCATCCGGATCCTTATACTTCTATTTTTCGCTCTATACTGCAGTATGTAATTAAAAAGCTAACCAGGATATAGCCTTAAGACCCGCGGCACATCCCAGCTCCCCAAATATCTCATCCGTTAGGCTTCCTGCATGAGCTATTGAGCTTGTATGTGATGGTTGAAATTAGTTGGGAACACTCATGAAGTTAAAAATAAAAATACAAATAAACCCATTTGAGAGTGTTATATGCGTGAAATAAACTGTTATAAATGATAAACAACCCGGATTATGACTCTTCTGCTTCTGAATATAATCTGGACTCTTTTCTCTAGGAAGGGTTGAGAGTAATTCGTAGCAAAATCACAACCAATGTACATTACATTAATTCAGACATGGGACTGCAATATACACATTTCTATACAGATTTAGGCAAATAAGACTGGTAAGAAGAAGCATGTATCAAGCCACCACTTGAACAAAGCTAATACGTCATCTTAACTGACATTGAAATTCAAACATGATTTATATCATCTCGGCAGACTTTCATCTTTTAGCCTAGAACTTGCAAAATAGACCCAATCGCCTGGTCTGTTTTGATTGAAAGGTACCCGAACAGAATAATTAAGTCACTTGACCGGTCAACTTTTGCCAAGCTAATTACCAGGATATAGTGATTTTCTAGTACTATTACATCTTCCTTTGACAAAGTTCTGAGAAAGAGCTTCACCCAACCCTTCACCTAGACCTTCAATGAGTCCTCCCATGAACCCAACGACTACATGAGACGCTATCTTGGCAGCCACGCCAAGCACGCTCGGCTTGTCGAGACCCTTGATCCCATTCTCATGGAGCCCATTGACCATGTTCTTGGCACAGGCAGCATGAAGATAATAGTCACACACTGTGCACCGGTACACCTGCCCTGACCTCTTCCTCTTGCACTCGGCGCAGGGTAGCTCACCTGGGTCACCACTTAGGAGAGAGTTAGTAGAGGCTGGTAAGATGAGTAGAGGGTGAGGGTGTGTTGGGAATTTCATCTTGTTTGATAGCATGGCACAACTTGGGTGTAATTGGTAGCTGCAAGCACTGCAGTGGAATAAGTACCCCCTTGTTGGCTTCCCACATACATCACACTTTGATCTTAATATCCCTCCTTTACCTACAAATGAACTTAGTGCTTTAATTTCACGATCTGGTGTTAGAACAGACAATTTCGAAAATGCTAGTTTGGTTACCAAAGTGGAATCAATGAGATATCTTGGGCAAAGTGTAATTAGCTCAAATTTCAGGGAAAAAGAATGGGAATAATCAGTGAAAACGTTCTTGGATTAAGAATAAACTTTAAAAAAGTTCTCGATACGATATATCTTGTAGGGGGCTTATTTTTGCCTCTTAAATGACCCCTTTTTTCGCCTCTTTATTGGCTATTGATAAAGATATACTGTATTTTTAACTTTATGCATAATCATGCACAATTGCTCACTAAATCAAAGTGGTTTTTCTTAAATCAGCCTCGTTGTGTGTACAGCGTAGCGAGGGTGTGTCCGTAACCCACTTACCCCACCATAGATAGGACCCTTTTGAGGCCAAGGATACTTTTTACAAAGGAAGGTTTCGTCTAAGAAAAATTGACTGACAAATCTATGCAGAATTAAATTCCCAAGCATTCTAGTGCAAAATTTGCAAATCAAGTTGGTAGCTTGTTAAGGAATAATTATAAGCTTTTTAGCTGTGTTTGAGTTCTAATTTATCAAATAAGAGTGATTAGAAGTGTATTTGTTGATGTGAAGTAACCTGGTTTGGGATTGAAAAGGAGCTGGTGCTGCGAGTGGAGAGGATGAGCCTTGAGAACACGAGGGGCCAAAGCACAGAAGTCGTGAAGTTCAAAGTTGCATTGTTGACAGGTGAACCGTGGGCCTGCACCATACTCCTTGCAACCCATACAAGTGAAGGGGTTTGGAAGATTCAAATGAACCATCTTATGTTGTGGGTGGTTCGCGTTTGTGATCCCTTCACCAACCACCAGTTCATCAAGCTCAGGAGATACCGGGAATTCTATGATAGGTACAAGGGGTTTCTTTGGTAATTTCAATTGTGAGCTATGGCCGTAGTCATGGTGACCTACACTAGTGGTTCTCTGTGGGAGTTTGGCTGATTGGGTGCGAGGAAATGGTTCTAGGTCTTGACCATACTTTTGGTGGCCGATACTATTCGCTTTTTGTGTCACTTTGGCTGATTGAGTGCGAGCTAGTGGTTGTAAGTCATGACCATGGTCTTGATGACCGATGCTATTGGTTCTCTGTGCAAAATTGGTTGATTGGACACCATGTCCATATCCTTGAGAACCAATATTATTGGTTGTTGGTGTAACTTTGGTTGATTGAGTGTGCGGCAATGGTTGTAGGTGACCATGACCATATTCTTGGTGACCGACACTATCTGTTACTTTGGTTGATTGAGTGCCAGACAATGGATAATGGCCATGACTGTAATCTCGTTGGCCAATACTAGTGGTTTTTTCTATAAACTTGGTTGATTGAGTGCGAGATAGTGGTTGTAGGTCACGACCATATTCGTGGTAGCCAACGCTATTGGTTCTCAGTGTAAGCTTGTTTGGTTGAGGTTGGGGCAAAGACTGAAAGTCATGAGCATATCCTTGATGCCTAAAATCATCAGGTTTTTGAGTAAGTTTGGTTAACTGAGATTGAGGCAGTGATGTTGGAACGGCGGTTGTGGTAGTCGCTGTATCCGTTGGTTTTGGAGTAGCATCTGATTTTTTAATAACAGGGCATGTCTGGTTTTTGAAGGATGATCTTCTGCTCAACATCCTTGATTGGTTAGAGCCTTGGAGGATTTAGGTAAGTTGCTAAATGATTGTGGTGACTAGTGTAGAAATGACATTTGCATTTGGGAATATTTATATAGTAAGTCTTGCTTGCGACGGGTCGTTATTTGTGACGGATATTTTGTGAGATAAAATGGGTAGAATATGAGTTAGTGGAAAAAGGGGACCACATGAATAGGGTTGGAGAGAGAGAAAAAGTGGGTATTTTGTGAGAGGAAACAGTATCCGTTACAAGCTTGCGACGGATAGTGCCGTTGCAAATAAGAATTTGTGATATTTATAATGCTATTTTGAAAGTTTTGTTCGGGAAAAGAATGCTGGGCCAACAGAAGTGAAACTAACTTGTACTCCTTATCTAATTGCCAATTATGCCATCAATCATGATGCTAAAATCGAAGAGGATTTAGCTTAGTGGGACGGAATGACGGATATACTGCGAGTAATAGGTCTAATTTAAGGTTTGAATCCCCCATCCTTGTAAATTGCAATGCTTAATCCCCATCCTTGTTAATGTCAGGTATCACAAGACATTTTAATTCAAGATCACTTTTTTTTTTTTAAACCGAGGTGTCAACTGTCGACAACAATGTATAATCCCCTCGTCGTGGGTAATCTCACGAAGAGGTAAACGACTGGCCAAAGTGTTGCTCCATTCAAAATCACGAATTAAGATCTTGTATTTTACAAAGTTTTTTTTCTTTTTTTTGACAGCTGTATTTTACAAAGTTATACGTGAGTTTAGTTTATATACAACTTAATAACTTATAGATCAACGAATTTGAATCAGTTTAAATTTCAAAATCTCTCATATCTTTCTCATTACACTACAAATTTTACGTCTTCTCATAGAAATTCCATAATGTGAGTATTAACCAAAAAATATTTTGTATCATTTTTATTATTTGGTTCCAATTACGAATCCTGGCACCCTTGAAAGTCGAGACTCTTTTTCCCTACGTTCACCCTCGAAGCAAGCATATAATTTAGATTCAACATCAACAGCAACAGCCAATGTTATTCGATTCTAAATTACATGGCAAACAGAGAAAAAGGCCCCCTTATTTTTATTCTTACACTCTTTATTGTTTCTTTTTTTTTTTTTTTGAACGGTACTCTTTATTGTTTCTTAATATACTTGTTTTACTCTCTAGCCTCTTATCACTACTACTAAGATAATGAGTGTTTTATCCAATTTAATCAATGAAAGATTATGACTTTCGAATATACGTCTAAAACATTAACTTCTTTTGTTGGTTAAAGTGCATTTACAATTGTTTATAGCGGATTTGTTGCTTGCTCTTTGATCGTTTTTCAAGGAGAATCTAATGTTAATTGTGTGTCGACTTTATGGCCCTCTTAACTTAAATTTAGGTACATCAATAACTTCCTTGCTTAGAACGGGTTAAATATTACCAACTGGAGGTAATGAAGATAAAAAAAAAATTATCATTTTCTAGGTGATGACCGATAAGTGGGTGATTTGATATGATTGACCCGTCATACGCTTAAGACGAATAATAACCGTTTAAAATAAGAATTTGTATAACTTTTTTGTTGGTTAAGTTTATTTACAAATGTTTATAGTGGATTGTTGCTTGCTCTTGTATCGTTTTTCAAGGAGAATCTAAACTTAATATGACGGTAGACCAATTAATTTACAATCTTTTTGACTTTTATTGATTCCCTCTTCATGATTGTGATCCTTATTTTACAAATATCCAAAAGCTTTAAGAGAGTTTTTCAGTATGTTATTGATTACATATTTTTTTCGTATCATTTTATTTGTTTTTCTAGTCAATTTATTGTTGTTCGCTTGCAATATTTTATTCGTTTTTCTAATCAATTTGTTGTTGAATGTAGTCGGGAATAACTCTTTAATCAATCACCCCCCGCCCGTGTGATGTCCCACAAAGTCCATGCAAGCACCACGAAGCAAGGCAAGGAAGGTTAGAAGACGGTTTTGATGAAAATGGCGTATCTCCCTCCAAGAGAAGCGCATTCCCTTAAGAGAAGATAAGATATCCCTTACTTTGAAATCGGTCCGAATTCTCTCCATTATTTCAAAAGAAATGGACCTCTAAACTCCTTAAAAAGGGAGAAAAAGTAATGGAGAGGATCCAAACTCCTTAGAAATTGGTCGCTTCTCCTTCCTAAAGGGATCGTTCCTCCCCTCAATTGAATAAGGAGAAGAGGAAACATGTCGACAGACCAACCCGTTGGTGTAATAATACTCGATCGGAACCGCACCTGTATAAAACCCGACCCGACCGAAAAGATGTACCCAGGCCAAAAAAATATCCTCTTGTGTAACATTTGAGGAAACGAAACCCTAGATCTGAACTTTCATCTATCTACTAGTTTTAAACCCGTGCAAATTGCACGGGTTGTTGTTCATTCAAATGTTATTTTCAAAGGAACTAAATAATAATGATTGAGTTTTGAAAAGATTTATATTTAAGATTTTTGATTGACATACAATATATGATTGACGTACTAAATATATAACAATATTAACAAAACGGTTTATATCCACAATATATCAAAATATGATGAACTTTTTTGAAAAAAAACATAATCAAGTCACATTATACAATCATATGACACTCTTACTAAAAAACATGATAAATTTATACACATGTTATTATTCGTTTTATAAATATAGGCATTTATCATTGTGAAAAATCAGAGCTTTTAACCCATTTTCACTTCTGAGTTGTGACCTATTAATAACAAAAGTTAAGGTTGAATACGGAGTATGTTTGAAAAACTAAACACTATTTTGTAAAATATAGACCAACATGCAGCAAGCATGAATTTTCATTGAAGATGAAAATATTCGTGGATCAAATAATAATTCATTTGCATAGATAGGACAAACATCTAACTCTTTCTTAAACTTTTTTTTTATTTTTGTTTTATCCATACAAATGAATACCCCTTCACATTTTTTTTGTCATTGCAAAATATTGAGCCACTTAAAATTATTTTTATCAAAATTAGAGAAAAGTTTTAACACCTCTTAGGTAGTCAAACAAATGGCCGTATATTTCTTCAGTGAAGACTGTATATTGTTAATTTGAAAAGGTTAAAACACTTGTGCTCCAAAACACGATGCATATTTATCACATTTATAGGGCAAAATAATTATTTTATTAGGCAAGATTAAATATCGATTTCAATAATATTTAATTTTAGAAAGTATGAGGTTCGGGGGGAAGAATGGTAAAATAAAAAGAGTATAATTTTGTTGGCATGTATCCTGACCGTGACTAAACAAAGACCCCTATAACCCGACTTATATTCTAAACCGACCTGTATGATCTTGCCAAAGACCCATCTGCACCCGTTTGAAAGTCGACGTTGGGCTTACCTACAATAAACCAAACGTGGGTTGATATGCTTTAGATCCCTTAGCTTGTGTAATTAAGTTGTGTCATGTGCTGCATGTATATACTCCGAAGTTTACTTATTTGCTAAAATACTCACATACATACACTAATACACATATAAAATATTAATTTGATGTACCAATTTAGCGCATTTGCAGAGTGTCTTTGTACATCTTTCACTTTATCTATCACAGTAAGTCTGTAATCGGCAAATCGCACACACATGCCCTAAACTTACCCCATATAAGCCATCGCTTGGATCTCACATCTCATTTTGATTATCTCCTCCATCGTGTTTTTCTCAAGTCTCGACAAACCATTGAGGTTAATGCTTAAAGTATAGGTTGATAATCGACATGTCTAGTCGATATTATTGTATATGTGAATCTTCCATAAATACTTTCTTTCCCAGTGTTATGTACCTATGAAATTATTATAATGTATTTGGTAATTTTTTTCCCAGTTTTAACACATTTATTAAATTATTTTTACATTTTTTTAAAAAATTATTTGAAATTTAATCATAAGTTTTTTTTATTAAAAATACAATCCATGATATTATTAATTTTAATGATTAGTGGTAAAATCAGATCATTCATCATGTTATGAATACTTCATACTTCATATTCCATAAATTAATAAATTGATGATTGAACATGGGTGGGCCCTATATTTTAAAAAATAAAAATAAAAATAAAAACTATGCAATTAACCATAGGCTGACACATCAGCACTGTGGTTGTTGCTTTAATAAATAGGATTTTAAATTTAATATTTCTTAATCTTTCCTTAACTACAATTAATCTAACATTTAATCTAGTTAAGTTGTTTAATCTTAGGTGGTACCGAATGTTTGAAGACTTCTTTTAATCCAAGATTCTTTCACATGGTAGTTTGGTATAAATCATTCTCCTTTTATTATGGGATATATTTTTTCACATACAGATATTAGAATATTTACATAGAATATTTACAATTTTAGCCTTGTCATTTTTTTGACACTCAACCTAATACAAGTACAACCCCTATTTAACCACTTCCATTTCACCCTTACCCTTACCCTTACCCTTACTCTAAATCTCTGTCCCCTAGCCCCATCTCCCCCACCAATCTTGTAGTTAAGAGCATCCACATTGAAGAGTTTATTCATTCTCTTAGATAAGAGAGAGTGTGCTAAGAGGATGTCCTATTCAATGTGGAACCGATTTTGAACATCCTCTTCGAAGGAGGAAGAGGAAAACTTCCTCTATTTTTAGAGGAAGTACAACATTGGCTCTTGTGCCCAACACCCTATAAAATTGATGCATGTAATTTTTATTTTACATAATTTTTATTAAAATAAATGTATAAAATTTGCAAGTGGAATAATTTTACGTTTTTCGTATATTGTACGGTAATAATTTTGTGCCCAACAGTGCCAACACCCCCACTTACATTTCGTATATATTGTGCCCAAATCCTTCATTTGCATGCATTTCGTGTATATTGTGCCCAAGACCACCCCTTACTTTGCATGCATGACTAACTTTTTTAGTATATATTGTATGTAGGCAATAATTTTACATGTATTAAATGCAAATTCTCAACTAATTCTATTCAAGTTTACATTTTTTTTCTTCTTTAAATAAGCACCCATTTTCATCCCATATTATGTCAAAAAATTATTTCTTATTTTGTTTTCATTAGGCAAGAAAAATCTTAATTATGAATCATAATAATCCAAATTGTAGAAATACTAACTCAAATTTTCATTTAAACTATCAAGTTAATCCGAGAATTCCTATTGATCTGAATCTTCCTTATCATCCTCAATTTCAATTAATATATCACAATCCACAAAGCACTCATTATCAAACTAATAATCCTCAAAATTCTCTCCAACAAATTTTCTTTGATGGCAATATTTCTCATAACTCACCCCAGTTTCTCATGTCTCAACATATTTGTGAACAAGTTGAACATTCACCAAGAGATGGTAGCTCTAATGCAACTCCTACTACAGAAATAAGAGGACCTCATCTTGAAGAAATTGACGAGGACATTGCGGTTCAATTATTTCTGGAAGAAAATCATGTCAACAATAACCCGGTGCTAAGCACCGAGGAAGCAGCAAACAAACTTGGTTTGGTCTATATCAAAAGATATTGCACTTGTATCCGGCTACATTAATGCCGGAGGAGAGGTAGAAGATGGAACAAATCAAACATTTAAAAAATTGTGGAGTAATATTATAGAGCCGCAGACATTCATCGTCTCCTTTCTGAAGGAGACCGTCGTAGTTTTCCTGGCCTAATGGAAAGCATTGATTGTATACATTGGCAATAGAAAAATTGTCAAATGGATGGAAAAGGGATGTACCAAGGGAGATCACGAACTACCACTATAACTTTAGAAGTTGTTGCTTCTAAGGATCTATGAATCTGGTATGCATTTTGTCGGGACACCCGGGTCAAATAATGATATCAATGTACTACAACGCCCTCCTGTATTCGATGATATTTTAAATGGTCGAGCACCATAAGTTACTTGCAAAGTGAATAGAAATACCTACCATACAGGGTATTATCTAACAGATGGAATCTATCCAAAATGGGCAACATTCATCGGTGCTATAACTGCTCCACAAACCCCTAAACAAAAGTTGTTCACTAAACGTCAAGAGAGTACTAGAAAAGACGTTGAGCGAGCCTTTGTAGTATTACAAGCTCGATTGGCGATCATACGACAACCAGCTTTAGCATGGAGTGTTGATTTATTGTGGAAAATCATGATGGCGTGTATAATTATGCACAATATGATCGTGGAAGACGAACGAGATGGGTATTTAAACTATAACGATCCGCACGAATTTGTTGAAGAACAACTTGGAAATTGCGTTGAATCATCTAACAATGTTAGAGAATCATTTATCGTTACACCTGGCACATATGAGGAGCGAAATTTACACGATTTTATGTCTATGAGTGAAGCACTACATGACAAACAAATGCACACATCTTTGAAAAACAATTTGGTTGAACATATATGGACGATGTTTCAAGACTCAAATTAAGATTTAAAATATGTATCATAACTAATGACATTTACTTTTATTTCATTTGATGTATTTTTTTTAATCGGTTTGTAATTTATTTGTAACGTATTTTATTTGATAACGTCATCAATTTTTTTAGTATGAATCTTATTAATTTGTAAAAAAATGATTCAAAAGAAATAAAACATATCAATTAATATTAAAAAGATATTAAAATATGAAAGAGGAATGAAAGAGCATCCTCTTTGATGTGAAGAAAAAAAATAAAAGAGGAGAAGGAAGGGGATGAATATAGTAGAAAATGATTTGGATGAAAGAGAATGTTAGGTGTCAAAAAAGTAGTGAAAAAGAGAAAAAATAAGAGGATGAAATCATCATCTTCAATGTACATGCTCTAAGCCTGAAAAAAGACGCACTATATAGCTTCAAAGGATATTAACGAAAAGGCGAACAATTTAAGTAAGATATGAAGTAGTTGTTATATCTTGTATTTCCATGATTACTTACATGTCAATTGCGAGATTATGTTCCCAGACAAAATGCAAGGCATATTAGTGGGATTTCAGAAGCACAACCCCCAATAGGTAACTTAGTGATTCTCAACATCATTAGAGAATTAAATTACATTAAACAGTTCTTAATAATTACTAGAAAATAGCAACAGGTGATATCAGTAATATTTAATAAATAGTTAAATTGTTTTATTGATTAATGAGTCAAGATTCAGTTCTTAGAGTAATTAAACTAGGTTTTAGGAAAAAGTTAGAAATAAGAATTAATATAATTAGGTTTAGGTTAGAAGAGTATCAATAAAAATTTAATGAACAAATATATGTGAAGGAGTAATATTTGCTTTAATAATTTGGTTTGTCTTACCGTGTTTTTGGTAACGATGATAAATAGTTAAGAGCAAATGCAATGGTTTAGCTTAGGGATCAAGCTAGTAACCCCATTAAGCTACTAGCTCAAATGCATTTATAGCTTGAAACCATTGTATGTAATTGTAGCCTAAAATGATGTCGCTCAAAAAATATGATATGTCAACTCAAGCTAATGGTGCATTAGCTCACCATTGTACTTGCTCTTAGATCTCTTAGCTTGGTATAAATCTCTCACTTTTATTATTTGCTTTAACAATAGGTCTCTTGTGACGGGTATATACGTCACAAGCTTGCGACGGGTCAAATACATCCACTTGTTTGGATAAGACAAAAATAAAAGTGCATGGAGAATCATAAATGGTTTGTCTTTAATTTTGACTGTTATCTCCCCAAATGAGTTTTATTTGACCCGTCACGAACTTGCGACGGATATCGCCGTCACAAATGAGAATTTGTGTTGCTCTAATTAATTTCGTTTGTCTGAGTTTTTTTTGGGTAATTAAGGGCAAGATTATTTCAAATCTTAAGACAATACTTTAGCAAGTCTTAAGATAAGACTCGCTCAAAACTACCAATAATCACCAAAGTCTTAACAAAGTCTTAAGTTGAGTCTTGGAAATCCAAGACTCAAATTAAGACTTTGGGTGAGTCTTGATCTCACTTTTTATAGAAATTATCCAATGAGCGGATGCCATTTGTCATTTCTTTTTGTAAAAAAAAAGAGGTAATGTAAAAAAAAGTAGAGTCTGAGATGAGTCTGACGGATAATGTATAAAGTTTGGGATGAGTCTGAACAATAAAAAATAATAAAAGTTAGTGGAAAGCCGATGTGGCACAGTCTTAAGATTTTGGAGAGTCTTAGGAATAATCTTACCCTAATTTGATTATTGATTTACGTACTTACCCTAATTTGATTATTGATTTACGTACTTACTCATTCATGTACGAATTTTACTCATTTATGTACTTTTTTCATTTTTTTTTTCATTCTACACCTTTTGCCTAAAAAAACTCTCTAATTCTCTCCCTCACAAAGTTAATCAAGTTTATCAAATCCGTCAAAATTACACAACTATTGGAAGCTAGTTCTCGTATCGATCAAGTAATAATTCTAATTTCTATCTTTATTAATTATATTATATGAAATTAAGGAATTGATTTAGACTAATTATATCATTAGGGTTTGTTTAAACCATCTTCTGTTTTGTTTTTTTCCTCCTTATTCTTCTTTTTTTTATTGTTATTTAGACTAGATTTTGTCACAATAGGATTAGATTTGTAGGATGTTCAATGATTAATGACAGAGTTACTCTTCCGACTAAAAAATATACTACTTGAATTAACTGTTTGGGATGAGAGTGGAGCATATATTGCACGGGTTACATATTTCCAATTAATCATATCATATACAAACACTCAATTAATAGCTTTACATGGCGAGTAATTTCTTAAAAAAATAATGCTAATTAGAGATTGAGCATAATTAATTGTGCATTTTTGTGAATTATGATCAAATTATGCTCATATTAATTTTGCACGGGTTACATAAGATACTGCAACTGCAGAGCTAACACAAACAATGAGAGTGGAGCAGGGGACAACGCTGATGGTTGTGGATGGTAACTACCTAGCTAGGTCGGGCATTAGTGTGGTGGGCATCGTTTGTCAAGGAAGGGAGGGAAGGAAGCGGTGGTTGGCGACTGAGGCCGGGGAGGGCAGTAACACGGTGATGGCAGGAGTGGAAGAGGCAAGTTGTGGAACTCAAGAGAACTGAATATAAAGAGAGAAAATAAAAATTGGGCAGACGAATTAAAGGGGTAAAATGGTGATTTATATCCATGAATGAACACCACCAATGAATAAAGCATTCAAAAGTAGAATTAGTAAACAAGTGACCAAAAGAGAGGAAATACTATGTTATCAACTAGCACTCGAAAAAAGAGGAAGACAAATTAACCATAGTTGTCTAGTTGGTGTTCACGTGTTCTTTAGTTTTTGTCCTAAATTGTTCATGTTTATCACTTTTTTGCCTTAAACTGTTCAAGTGTTGAACACTTTTTATTATGAGATAGAGATTGATAAGATATGGAAAACGATTATTATTATTAACTTCTTTTGTATACAATACAATCCTTATATATATATATATGTGTGTGTGTGTGTGTGTGTGTGTGTGTATGTGTGTGTATATATATATATATATACACATTCGTGGAATCTTTATATTACGGAAACAATTAACCAACAGCTATAATATTCACAAATATGGTATGGAATGATTCTGAGAGATTGTATCCTTATTTGGAGAGGATTTGCAGCTGATTGCAGGCAACGGTAATATGTGACGGTAACGGCTAGTTTTCCTGTTGTCTGTACTCTATTGTAATACCCCCCTCAAGTTGGAGCGGAGGGATTTAAGATGCCCAACTTGGACAAAAGGTCCTCGAACGAAGTGCGTCCAAGCGCCTTTGTGAAAATGTCAGCCAATTGTGTTTTCGTATGGACATACTTTGTTGTGATGACTCCTTTTTGTATCTCATCCCATATAAAATGACAATCAACTTCGATGTGCTTTGTACGTTCATGAAAAACTGGGTTGCGAGCAATATATAAAGCGGATTGATTATCACAATGCAATTCAATGGGATGGTCGTGAGAAATTCCAAGTGTGCCAAGTAGTCCTTTAAGCCATTTGAGCTCGCATGTGGTGTATGCCATGGCTCGATATTCGGATTCGGAGGAGGATTTTGATACCGTGTTTTGCTTCTTAGTCTTCCAAGATATGGGAGAAGGTCAGAAGACCCAAGAAAAACAATATATGCCGTTATGGAACGCCTACTTGTGGGGCAGCTAGCATAATCAGCGTCACAATAGGCATGAAGACGAAGATCACAGTCGGCCTTTAGAAGTATACCCTGGCCAGGCGAGTTCTTTAAGTATTTTACGACTTGTAAGGCCGCATTCCAGTGGTCTTGGGTTGGTGCATACATGAATTGAGCCAATATATGAACCGAATAAATGAGTTTGGGGTGGGTAATAGACAAGTACACGAGACGGCCCACCAAGCGACGATAGGGTTGTGGGTCGGGTAGGATAGTGGTGGTAGATAGACCCAACTTGTGGTTTGGTTCCATTGGTATAGATGCGGGTTTTGACCCGAGTAGGCCAGCTTCAGAGAGGATGTCAAGTGCATATTTCCTCTGTGAAACAAATATTCCTGTTTTGTTGCGAGCAATTTCGAGGCCTAGAAAATATTTCAAGTCACATAGGTCCTTCATGTGAAAGCATGAGCTTAGGTAATTTTTGAATTTTGTAATCATGTCGATGTTGTTGCCACAGATAACAAGGTCATCAACGTAGACTAAAACATGGACTTCGGTAGTTGTGGTGGTGATGGAGAAAAGTGAATGGTCATATGGACATTGTTTAAAACCATAAGCAAAAAGTGCGGAAACAAGTTTAGAATACCAATGGCGAGGAGCATGTCGTAGGCCATAAAGTGATTTGCGGAGGCGGCAGACGCGGCTGCCAGTTGAAGACGAAAACCCGGGTGGAGGTTTCATGTACACCTCTTCATGTAGGTCTCCGTGAAGAAATGCATTGTGAACATCTATTTGGTGTAAACTCCATTTTTTGGCTGCGGCATCGGCAAGTAGAGTTCGAACAGTGACTAATTTGATTGTTGGAGCAAAAGTTTCATTGTAATCGACCCCCTCAACCTGACGATTACCCATTACAACTAAACGAGCTTTATACCGTTCAATAGTACCATCGGCATTGTGCTTGATTTTGTATGCCCATTTGGAACCAATTGCCTTCTTGGAAGGAGAAAGAGGCTCAAGAGTCCATGTATTATTTTTTTTCGAGCACGTCAATTTCGAGTTTCATTCCATTTTGCCATTCTGGGACCTGATGCGTTGCTTCATTAAAACAACTAGGCTCGTAATTGTTAGTCACGGCTGATAAAAAAAATTATGGGTAGAGGAAAATTTAGCATAATTAATGTAATGAGAAATAGGAAATTTGGTACTTGAAGATGATGACGGAGCATGGAGAAAGTGAGATGATGAAGGGCGACGAGACGGTTGCACAAAATCTTTGAGATTAGAGTTCGGGAATCGTAATCGATGGCCCCGACCCATATCAAGTGGCGCATCGGTGTTAGTAGTTTCAGTTTGTGTAGGAGTGGAAGTTGTGTTAATCATGAGATTGGGTGAGCCAAGTGATTATGGAGATGTTGCTTGATGGGTGGGAGAGTTTGAGGGAGACGAGGGGGTTGGGGAAATGGAGTCAGGGGTATGGGAAACAGGGGAATTGGGTAACTTAAGTAAAACAATTTGATCAATGGGTGTTAATGTATCCCGTAAAAATGAGGTTGAAGTGTCCGTATTGTCATGAATATTAAGCGATTTATACGGAAAATCATGTTCAATAAAAACAACGTCACGAGATTCAAAATAGGACCCATTGTCTAAGTCATAAACGCGCCAACCCTTTTTACCAAACGGATACCCAATAAAAATACACTTTCGACTTCGAGATGCGAATTTGTCCCGAGTGCGATTAAGACTTTTTGCGTAACAAAGACATCCAAAAATGCGAATATTTTCCATGGGAGGAGGTTTGTTAAAAAAAATTTCGTATGGTGTTTTTCCATGAAGAATAGATGATGGGGTACGCTTTATTAAATGAACAGCGGCTAAAACACATTCTCCCCAAAATAAAATTGGTAGGCTAGCTTGAAATAATAGAGCACGGGCGACATTTAAATGTGTCGGTGTTTACGTTCGACCCGGCCATTTTGTTGAGGAGTATCAACATTAGAGGTTTGAAAAATAATGCCATTGGTATTGAAAAAATTTGTAAGACATGTAAATTCAGTACCGTTATCACTTCGTAAAAATTTTATCTTTTTATGAAATTGTCGCTCAACCATAGCAAAAAATTGAGTAACGTTTGTTGGACGACACTTTTATGACGAAGTAAATAGACCCAAGTGGAGCGAGAAAAATCGTCAACTATAGTTAAAAAATATTTAGACCCACAAGAGCCATTTTCAGAGTATTGACCCCATAGGTCACAATGTATTAAGTCAAAAATAGAGTCCGCTTTATTAGAACTTAAAGAAAAACGTTCGCACGTTTGTTTTACACGGAGACAAATGTCACAAGTTTTACTATGAAAATGAGAAATTGAGCAAGAATGTTTCGAAATAAATGGTAAATAAGTAGAAATATTGGAGGATGGGTGCCCCAACCTTCGGTGCCATAATTCCACAGGATCAATGGAACTAACAGCAAAAACTTTAGCCTTTTCATCTCGAACCCCCGTCAAGTAATACAGCCCCTCACGTTGCTCACAAGCTCTAATCACCGTCTTCGAGTTCGAGGAACGGTCCTGTATTAGACACAATTTATGTGAAAATTGAATAGTGAGCGTGGTGTCTAGTAAAGGGTTGAAACAGAAATTAAATGACAATGTAATTTATCAGCATATAAAACATTCTTGAGAATTAAGCGAGACGACAAATATATATCACCCATTTGGGTGGCAGTGGTGACTTCTCCATTTGGCAGTCCCACGGCCAAAGGTGCAATATGACGGAGGTTAGAAAAATGTGATATACAACCTGACATATGATGGGAAGCTCCCGTATCAACAATCCAAGAAGATAAAGGAACGGAATGAATATTACCATGAAGACGATCACTGGGAGCAGCTTTATGTTGTTGCCATACCCGAGATAATTCAGCAAGTTCGGATAGGTTAAGAGCATTCAGATCAATATTGTCTAGATGAGACAAGGAAGAAGACGAGGATGCACTACGTGTGGTAGTAGGAGCATTTGAACCACTCGCCATATGTGCTCGTGGAGCATTTCCAGGAGCCGGTTGCGAATTGCGAGGTTGCTGACCCCGTCCGCGTTCATCAGGAACAAAAACGACATTACTAAGATCAGTGTCAGTGGGGTTTATAATAATGCGATTGCGAGGAAGAGTACCACACCATTCCGGAAACTTGTCTGTAACGTGATAGCAATATTGGAGCGAGTGCCCCGATGTTTGACACGCAACACAGTATTATTTGGAAGGGGTTTGAGAAGACTCTGTATTCGACGCACGAGACTTATGATCTCTTCCCCCGCCCCCAGCACTACGGGAACTGGTACGCGCCGCGAAGGCCATAACATCGGGTTTGGGTTCGACATTAAAGTGAGACAGATTACGTACCCCTTCCTCTTGTAAAAGACGATTATACATCATATCTAAAGTGGGAAAAGGAGTAGTACCGAGAATTTGGGATCTAGCATTGTCATATCTATATATCATTAAGACCAATTAAAAAATTCCGTACCCGTTTCTTGTCTCGCTGAGTATCCATCTTTGTCACCTAATCACATGGGCAGACGGAGCAAGAACACGGTGGTAGAGGCTCATATTCCAAGAGCTCATCCCACAAAGCTGTAATCCTGCCATAATAATCGAGGAGAGATTCAGTAGTACCTTGACGACAAGCAAGTAACTCTGCCTCGAGACGATACACTCGTGCATCATTCCCTTGGCAGAAGCGATTCTTGATGTCGGTCCATATTTTTTTTGCTTATGGGCGCATTGAGATTGCTTTTCGAAGCGAAGATGTGATGGAGTTATAAATCCAGGCAGTGACCAATGCGTTTGTGGACTGCCAGGCTTCGAAACCAGAGGAAGTAGCCGCCGGTCTTGTGACAGTACCGTTGATGTATCACATCTTGCTTTTTGCAAGCAAGGCGAGTTTGAATGATCGAGACCATTCATCATAGTTTTTGTCATTAAATAGAACTTGAGTGATGTTGCCGCTTGGAATCTCAACATGAACTGTTTGATAAGACTGATTTTTTGTCGAGTCGATGGTTTTGCAATCAGAATTTGTCATGATTGATAAACTAAAATAAGATCAGAGATTGATTAGGAGGAATATTAGATGAGAAAGAAACCAGTGACGTCTGATACCATATTATGAGATAGAGATTGATAAGATATGGAAAACGATTATTATTATTAACTTATTTTGTATACAATACTATCCTTATCTATATATATACATTCGTGGAATCTTTATACTACGGAAACAATTAACCAACAGCTATAATATTCACAAGTATGGTATGGAATGATTCTGAGAGATTGTATCCTTATTTGGAGAGGATTTGCAGCCGATTGCATTGTAGGCAACGGTAATATGTGACGGTAACGGCTAGTTTGCCTGTTGTCTATTGTAATACTTTTTGTCTTAAATTGTCCAGATGTAGTTCATCAGTTTCTTTCTGTAATGAAACCAATTGTGGTTCATTATTAAGGGTTCTTTTTGTAATGAACACTAATTGATGGTTGGAATTTCAATGTTCATTCTCCTTATTTGTGTAATTTTTCATTCATCTCATTTCTGACACTATTGCTAGCATTGACAATGTCGACAATTTCTGGAAAACCATGCATACACTTCAAATTTCTGGAAAACAATTCATTAATCCTTGACAAATAAAATTTCTGGAAATTCATAAAAATTCATACTATATTGTAAATTTCTGGAAATTTTCACTACTTCATAACAGTGACTAATATAAACAAAACAAAAAAAATATAAGCTACACTTGAAACAAAACTTCATCTTTCTTCTTGACAAACCTAAAATCTCTTCCTTTAAACCTAGAACTTGATCCTTCATCACATTTCCACTTGTGCTTCATCAGCTTCATCTTCATATGCTATATTCAACCCTTTTGTTATCGTCAAATGATTTTCAGTCAACCACATCACAAAATTATTGTAATCTAAACATTTAAGCTTTCTTTGGATTATTAATTGACCCGGATATCTTGATGATAATTCCACATCAATTGCAAGCTTGATTCTTAAAATTAAGGCCTTCAATTGGGTGGTTACGCACATTGAAGATGATATCGGCATAATTAGAGAGGATGAAGAAATTTGAAAGAACAAATTTAGGGATATTTTGCAAGTGAAAATGATGTTAATGAGGTTTAAAAGAAATTTGGGGAAAATCAAAGGCAAAGTGGAAGGAAAATAAAGGGTCGTACTTTTTCACATACAAATTTTACTCTTTACATACGCTTTTACAATTTTACCCTTATTATTTTTTTCTCTCTCAGTCAATTGATTTTTTTGGTCTCCCTTCTTTTCGCCTCCCTACCGGCTATGGCAATCTGCTCCATCCAATTTACTCCAATCGACTCGTGCTCTGGCTGGCCATGCTCCGGCTAGATGATAACCATGATGTCGCAATCCACACTGACGAGGAAAAAGATAAAGAAACAAATCTCATTGCCGAGATAATTGTTGGAGACTTGGTGATAAATTGGGCTGCTTCCATTGCCGCATTCGAGGTAGATGTGCAACAACATCACCTATTTGATAAAATCAAGCCTCTCAATTAAATGGATCACACCTCTCCTGCATTTGCACGCCTTTACGAACAAAACAAATTAAATGGATCCAATCATAATAATTGATAAACAATCAAACTGATTAATTTCAGTAATTGACAAACCCTAATAATTTTAACAACAATATATTATTAATTAATAAACAATTAAATTAGTGCACTAATCCGAAAGTTGTGATCTATCGTTCAAATTTTTGGAGCAAATAGATTCGATTATAGGGAAAAAGTACAAATAAAAGTCAATTTGTTTAGTTTCAGTCGTTTAGGAAAAGGGTATGATATGGAAAATTAATGAAAAAGTGTACGTGAAAGATTAAGGCGCGGTTTGTAAACAACATATTGAAAGAAATTAGTAGATTCCGACATAATTAGTAGGTTGACCGATCAATCTATTATTTTCATGTGTTTGGTAAACAACATATTCTGATAGCATATTGATTGGAATCTACTATTTTTGAATATGCTGCTAATAGCAGCATATTGTATTAACATATTCAATTTATACATGAAACCGTTCTAATTATCCTGTAATCTGCTATTTACCAAACACCCTTATTTAATCTACTAATTTAATCTAATAGTCAAACCTGCTATTAAAATTTACTGAGCGTATTATGCTAACATTATCTGCTATTACAAATCTGCTTATGTCGTTTGCCAAACAGGGCCTAAAGTTCGTATGTGGAAAAAAAATATTCCGAAAATAAAAGGAGGAATGAAGGGAAATAAATTGCGAACAAAGCAACCATGTAGGAAGTTTGACGAAGTACTTTACGCCTAATCTTTATTTGATCACGGTTTATAATAATTAATCAAGTTCAGGGTATTAATGAGGGGTCAAAAAAACGCAGCGGTATAAAATAGAAAATTAAAAAACAGAGGGGTATAGAAGAGAAAAACCCTTTAAATATTACCATTTCTAATAGCAAGAATAACAAAAATAACAATTAATATCAGTTAATAGCTTTACCTGTATTGACTAAATCAATAATCTCGCATGCACAAGCTAGACCATGAATTGTCTTTAACGCACAATTGTTATAATTTACTCTTTCAGTGTATCAAGAATTCTAATCGCATTGTGAGTCACATGCATTATGCGTTAATCTTTGATAAACATACATAGCTTGAGTAAGATGAAGATGAATATTCATTGAACATGCAAACTCTTGTTTTATCTCATGATATTGAGGGTTCACAACATGATGAATTGTTTTAAATACATTGTCGAATCCAGTCCACCAACTGAAGTTTGTAACAAGAGTTTAGGTGATGCATGCCATGCATGTGCGCCCTCAACCCCTTGACCATCAACGATATAAATAAGATACCAATAATCACAAAACCAAATAAAAACACATATAATGTAAATAATATTACATGTTTTAGTAACATTGCCAAAGTGCAACACTTTGTAGGTCCAAGCTGATACAAAATTCTCTTTATATTTATTGATCCACGTGTCTTCGCAATATTGTTCCAGACCCGGAACAAATTTGTATATCTTGTACATCTTCTCCTCATTTTCAAAAAATTGTTTCTCACTAGTAGAACTTACCATTCGTGTGCATCTCCCTTTTGCTAATGTTTCACCGACTGAACCTAAATTTTTTTTATCATGGTTCTTTTCACACATGCTTCGACATCTTTCTTTGTGTTACGTTTACATAATAAATGCTTAGCATATGGAAAGTTCTTCCTAATAAAATCAATTAAAGCTAACTGACACTCGGTCAAAAAAATCGTATTTTCACCTGATCCTATTACTTCCCTCGTACATTTTAGAGCCCAGTTATATGCCAATTTTCTCTCATTCTCCAAAATTGCAAAGAATATAGAGAAGTTTCTACCAAGGACGTAACACCTATAACTTCTAATAATGACATCTTATACATCTTAGTGTTGTAGGTACTATCAACAACAAGTACAAATGGGTAAAGTTTCAAAAGATTGAGTGAATCGGAATGTATAAATAGAACATTTGTGAGCACTCTCTCACCTTTTTGTTTCCCAGGTTTTGGATATCCATGATCATCAACAAGTTTAAACAATTGTTATGTAGTTGGTGATCTCCTTTAGAGCTTTTTTTCTCTCTTGCACGAATATTGTACATATGTTTGGAAATAACATGTATATCCTTCTTTCTCAACTCAATTAGTATGTTAGCCACAAAATTTTTACTTACTGTCATGGACAAAATCAACTCTTTTGTCTCGGCAGTCAAAACATTATCCTTTTTTTATGACGAGGGGGTTGAATTCCCCCGGGCCCATGCATTCCCGTACCACCACATGGACCATGTAAGCCACCCCCTAGGGGCTGCAGTGGCCAAGTGGTCATCGCTCAGCTGGTAGTCGAACCTGAGACCTCTCAACTCCTGCATTTCTGCAAGTTTCAAGGTTTAACCCAGCTACCACTGGACTAACACCACCTGGTTAAAACATTATCCTTTACTCCAATGAAGTGGTTGTGAAATCTATTATGTACATCTAACCTCCATGTGCCGTCAAATTTTCCAACTACCTTGAGCTTAAAAAGGCACCAACATTTTTTAGTTCCCGTATTCGATTTTGTGGAGGGAACTTAAAATTCTCTCGAAACTGATAAGGTCTAGACTATCAATCGTCATACATAAGCCAATGCTCACCATAACCGCGACATAAGTGATAAGTATCTAGTCGCACGTGTATATCATTCAAAAGTCCAATTTTTCTAACTTCTGCTATCAAATCATCGTGATTCCTGAATTTTTTTTCCGAGATTGAAAATATGTCCGGTAGGCGGTATTTATAATTTTGTCAGGAAATTCCTCATACTCATTCGGCTCTAAGTCCGAGTCCTAAAATAAAAATAAAGATCTAGATATGTTCAATATTAGGGCGCCAATATGTTCATCGAAAGCAATATTGCTTGGTTTACATGCTTCAAAAATTTAGAAAACAATTAATAGCATTATTATTCATTTGAAAGACTTGTCTCTCTCTGGCTAAAGAAATACATATTTAGGTCCTGTTTTTTCGGCTGAAATGAATTAAATGAAGTAGAGTTTAATTGATTTAAATTGAGTGAAATTGAGGTGAAGTGAGTTTAGTTGAATTAAAAATCAATTTTGAAGAGATTAGGTAAACATAATTGATTGAACGTAAATAAAATTTAACGGAATACAATTTAGCAAAACTGAAATGAGCTGAAATTAAGCCAGAAAGAACAAAGTCCTAGCGTCTTTCTAATGATTTCAGGATCTCACAAAACAACATTTGGGCAAAGTCAAGACCGTCTAACTATTTTCGAGAAATCATAACGGAATACGCTTTCTTTATTTGTGATATCAACTTATTGACGTTATTGTCATACACTGACAAGAGATCTACATCTTAAACATTAATTATTCATCTGCAAGTATTGCAGCTAACCAGCTATACCTTCTTGCTCGATGCACAAAATGGGAGTAACAATAGTCAATTTAAGTTTTTATCTGATTTACATGAAAACATCCCAATAATAAAAACAAGAACTAAGTTTTTGTCCATGTTGTTTCAAATAATAGCAAAACGGCGGTCAATTTAAGTAGTCGGAAGAGTATATTCATCATTAATCATTGAACATCCTACAAATCTTGAAATGAATCAAGTTTTAGTTCAAATCTAATACTTTTGTGAGAGGATCTAATCCAAATAAGTGTCAAAGATATATCTCAAGATAATTCTTTATGCACTTAATCTTCTATTGTCGGTATATATTTTCTAGCATCAATTAGTTATCATTATGTAATCATATTCCATAATTCTTGGCCGTCAATCTCGCTAATTTAGGATAATAATGAAGCCTTTGTCTCCTCTTTATTGTATATATATATATAAAGCCTCTAATGTAAACTTGTATATGCAATTCTAATAACATAAAACCTTTCATCTAATTCTAATATCATATCAGAGCCTTGTGCTCTTGACAGAGGATTAGAGGGTAACACCTCGGAGTAGATCTCTATGCCAAACCACCCACCCAAAACCCAATTTCGCTTAGCCTACCTACACTACTCCCCTTCCGCTGCCACCACATCCATCCAGAATTGCATCCAAGTGATCCAACCAAAACCGAACATTTATGATTTCGAACAAACATTGAAACTTCGACCACCATTTAACAAACACCTTGATCACAACCAAAAGTACCAGTATTAAACATTATATACGAACCATTAATTGCACATATTCACGTAATAAAACACCCTTACCCCTTTTCTTTTTTTCTCCATATATAGCAAATCGAGCCACCGCCTCACGCGTAAACACCACGAAACAGGCCCTGTTTTCGTGAAAACAAAGGTTCTGACTAGCGGCCTTCTCGACCGTTTTTGGCACCACTTAGGACCATATAATACCCCAAATCTTCTCATATTCCCAAAATTCGTAGTCTCACAATTTTGACACATCGAAGAACTTCAATTTTCGTTATCATTTGACCCTCCAACAATCTTAGCAAAGATCGTCTCAAACAAACACTTTATTTTCAAACAAAAAACGTCCTCCTTCCCCGACGGCTGCCAAGTGCCAACACCCTGCATTACATCAAACGTATACTTAACCATCAAAACTCGGCCAACGCCTTCTCGAAAACCACACACGAGAAAAAATCTTACCACCAAATTCCACGCAGCTGCAACTCAACAAACCTCAATTTCATGCCACCACGAGCCTCCTCTGCACCAGTCCAGAATCCGACACCAACATCACTTGCCTCAATGCACTTTAAAACCCGTGTCCACCTCATTCATTCACAATTTCCATCAGCACCTACGCACCATAGCTACCACCGCCACCATATTCATTACCATTTACGAATCCCCATCGTTTTGCCCACCATTCATTCACCGTGCTCACTACTGTCATCTTCAAAACCCACCCTTTGACTACGCCGGACCAGTGACTACCATCAACTCCATCACAAATTTAACCCACCAACCCATCCCCGTTCAGCATCAGTCGCCAGTAGCATCACCCTTCCATCAATTGAATTTGAATTTGAAGTGAAGAATAAGAAGGAAGAAGGAAACGAGATTAATGTCGTCGATGTCAAGAATATTTCCTCAAGCTTACTTCCATAGTTATGTAATTTTGTCGGATTTGATAAATATGATTAATTTTGTGAGGGCGAGAATTAGAGATTTTGTTGTTTTTTGTTTTAGGCAAATGGTATAAAAAGGAAAAAAATAATGAAAAAAATCGATAAATGAGTAAAACCGTACCTAAATGAGCAACTGTGGAAAAAGGAAAAAAAAAAAAAAAAAAAAAACAAAAAGTAAACAAATATGCTTTGTAGTTCGGACTGAAGAAGCATACCTTCTGAGTTCTGAGTTCTCACTCGACACTTTTATCAACGTACAAAACCTTTGCCGGTCACTCACAATTTACAAATTCCCAAATTTGGTAATATTTTGAATAACAAAGTAATTAGGGTTTTTGGCGGGCTGTAATTGATTGTTTCATTATGGAACTCACTGTAATTTCCAATCCCTAATTCTTCCTTCTTTTCTTCTTCAATCGATTTAAAGTTTGTAATTTCACTCTTTCTACTCTGATTTTATACTTACATTTGATAATTGTTTTTTCAGGAAGAAGACAATCAAAATTCGTTAGAATTTAATCCAGATGATCCTTCTCACCAATTCGACCTTGTAATTCTGTCTTTTACATGCATCTTGTTATCTTATTTTACGCAAATTGTACTGCTCAAAGTTATTTATGGTGGATTGTATTAGAAATTGCTATGCTTTTGGATAAATTATGATAGTTATTACTCACTCCGTTTCGTTTTATTAGTCGTTTTTAGTATATTGCACACGAATGAAATAAGAAAGTGTTGTAACTGTTGTGGACTTGTGGTTTTTGTTAACTTTTTCCCACCGAATCAGGGGCTTACAATACCACTTTTTATCCTAGTTATTGTTCTGCAGTGTTTTCGGAAATGTAGAGAATGTATAATATGTGGAGAAATTTAAATGACTATAAAAAGAAAATTTTGTTTTTTCCTAAAACAACTTCGAATATGACACAAAGGGAGTATAACTTAAATTTTGTAGGGGTACTTAAATGGTGTATCGTATTACGATAAAACTTGTGTCAGGCGGCCTTACACACGAATTTTGTTTACGGTTATGGAGGGTTTTGACTCGGTGGTTGTATTACATATCATGATAGTTACTATAACTTCTGTTTTTGCAAGAGTATGTAATGGCATGCTGTTTCACCGTAAAGCTTGTGTGAGTTGTGTCACATCACCTTGGAGAAGAATTTGTGTTAGGGTTATAGGGGTTTTTGACCTGGTTGTTGTGGTTGTTTCAGGGGAAGCTATTGTGGGAAAGAGGGGTAGAATGGAGAGAGAAAGCAGCCGAGCACTTCTTGAAGGCAGCAAAGTTGAATCCGCAAAATGGGGAAGCTTTTAAATACTTAGGTCATTATTACGGGAATGTAGATATCCAGAGAGCTGTCAAGTGTTATCAACGGGCTGTTTCACTTAACCCCGATGATTCTGATGCTGGGGTATGGTCTGCCTTTTGAAATTTGTCCGTTTAATGTAGACGATTTATATTACATGTTGTAGTAGTATTGTTGTTGATTGGTATCATTATCAGGAAGCATTGTGTAATTTGTTGGACAAAGACGGGAAGGAGAGTTTGGAGGTTGCTTTGTGTAAGGAGGCCTCGTCTAAGTCGCCTCGTGCATTCTGGGCGTTTTCCAGGCTGGGTTGCCTATTGGTATGCTTCTTGCTACTGTCTATTAAACATGTTGCATACAATGTTACGCCGACTTTTCACATTACCTAACATAGTATGACCCAAAAAAAGTCAAACTAGGAAGATAATAATGGGATGGAGGGAGTAGTATTCCCCCCATAAAATACCCACTTGGACATGCACCTGTGACCTGTGTCATATCTAGCTGATGTTGAGTAACATAACTTGCGTACTCATATAGTCATATCTTATTCTGGAACACGATAAACTTAGAAATTGGTTTGCGATCCCTTGCATATAGGTCCATCAAAAGAAGTGGTCTGAGGCTGTTCAGAGTCTACAGCATGCTATTCGAGGCTATCCATCTAGTGCGGATCTCTGGGAGGTCTGCACCATCTTTTCATAGTGAAGCTTTGTACTTTTTCCACACCTTATTCTGAGAATTACTGAATTTTTGTTCTTTGTTTCACATTGAATAATTTTTCTTCAGGCTTTAGGCCTTTCTTATCAACGACTTGGTATGTATACTGCTGCCATCAAGGTACTGACCTCTTTTTTAAAATTTGGTTTAGTTTGTTGCTTTTGTCAAATGAACAGTTCCCCGATTCTTTTGTTTCTGCTTTGTCCCTTTTCATGTATCAATGCTTAGACAATATTTTCGAGTTAGGTATTTTTGCTATGAGTGGATTTCAAAATTTGGAGTCATGATGAGCCCTGAGTCCTCTGACCCCTGGAATTATTGGAAATGTATCTGTATCCAACACTCCAACAGCCACACACAAGTCTGAGAAACATAAACGACATAACTTAAAATCTGAGTCTCTGAGATTCGTCTGATAAACATCGTAGGGAAGCTATCATCTGTCTAGACTTTGTTGTGATTTTGCTAAAGCTTCAAGTTTTTATCATTAATTTGTCACCATAGATCTTCTAGTCAAGTGTTTCATGTCGTTGTATCTGCAGTCATATGGACGAGCCATGGAGTTGGAAAGTTCAAGAACCTTTGCTATGGTTGAGAGTGGAAATATTTACCTAATGCTTGGTTGGTATAGAAAGGTGTGTTTGTATTTGAATGCATGTACAGTTGCTCTCTTAATTTAAAGACTTGTGTGAATCCATTCTATTAAAGAAAGAGTCACCTGTGTTGTAGAATCTTAGTTCTTGGACCGCATTTGTTGTTGAAAATTTATTAATTAACTCCAAAACAATTTAGCATAGAAAACTTTATCAACATTCTGGCCTGCATTTGAAACAACACAGACCAAAGTAGCTTGAGACGAAATACTACTTTAAGAGCTACTCTCTACCTCTAAAACAAGTTAGCGGGAAGGAGTACTTGTTTGCACTCTTGATATTCTGGAGTTGATCTGTCAAGTTTTACTTTATTATCCGAAATCAAGTTTTTATTTGGACATAGATTACTAGGCAGGTCAAAATTGAATGCAGGGAGGTTACATTGAAACTTTGGTATCCAGAAATATTTTGTCAGTAGGGAACCAGGGAGGTGACTTATGGGATTCTCTTTTGAGCTCGATGCTTAATCTTGTCAATGCAGGTTCAGACTTTAGACTTTAGAGGAACAGCCGATGTTCAGTTTGTAAAAAAATTATGGAAGAGGTTATGTCTTTTTATACGTACAAGGAACCCCTTGTATCTTTTGAGTTGTTTAGAGTGGCTGATAAAAAATATTATGGAAGAGGTTATTTATTCTTCTACTTGTGAGAGTGACCTTCGAGTATCACAACAAAGATTATTGCGAATCAGTACCATTTCATCATCATAATTTTGGCTCTCTGTTTTCCTCATGTATATATCATCTCTTCTCATTCATTTCTATTCTTAAACTGTCCTCAGGGAATAGATCAGTTTCGAGATGCTCTTGATTTACGCCCCCAATGTACATCTGGTCAGTATGGACTTGCTTTTGGGCTCCTTGCTTTGTCGAAAGAATGCATCAAGCAGGGTGCATATTCATGGGCCTCGTCTATGTTGGAGGTTCTTCTCTTCCTTTCTCAAACTTGTCATTGTATTCTGTTCCTTCTGTCATTGAAATCCGTTGTGTTGCAGGAAGCATCTAAAGTTGCAGAAGCAAGCACCTATTTGGCTAGCAATATGTCATGTTTGTGGAAGCTGCACGCTGATATCAAGGTATTTCATATCTGTGTTTTATACTGTATACTCCCTCCTATCCAATCTACAAGTAACATTTACTTTTTGGAGGTCGACTGTTGAAAACTTTGACCGTAAACGTAATAATAAGTACTTCCTCCCCTCCACTTTGACATCCCATTTACTTTTTAACGGTCTTGTTGAGACCATACGTTGACCATGTTTTATTATACTTTATATTAATTTTTTTTTAAAATATAGTTTTGTAAAAGATTTTTCGATAACAAATGTAATTATGTAAAAATTATGTTATGAAAATTTATACGGTAATTTTTAGTGTAATTAACGTCAACAAAGTTTTCAAACTTTGACCCTCAAAAAGTAAATGGGACCATCAAAGTGGAGGGGAGGAAGTATTAGACATTGTTTTTTGAAAAAAAACATATTTAGATTGTTACGAAAACGTCTTACGTAAAATAAAAAATGATGTTAAAAAAGTTGTGTTTACTGAGGAAAACGGGGAAATGGCAAATAAGCCCCATACGTTTGTCACTATGTGCATATTAGCCTCGTACCTTTCTAATAGTGCAAATTAACCCCACTACTTACACTGAATGTGCAATTAAACCTAATTGAATAAATTTAAGTTAATTTCTCGCCGGGAAAAAAAGATGTGGCACTGGAAAGATGACTAGTATTAGACTAAATAACTAATAAAGAAAAAAAAGCATACGTTGAATACATACCCTTCGACTCTCTTCCACCATTTTCTACTCTCTTTCTCGTCTCTCGTTTTAACCCTGTCTCCACTTGTCATTATTTCTTCTCCCTCTCCTTCTCTTTCCCCTTATCTTCAAGGTTATCATTTTTATTTCTTACTTTTTTACTTAACTATTCTGCTTCTTATTCTGACTACTACTACCAATTAATCCCAATTTACAGTGTTAATCCTGTTTTTTTTAAAATTATTTAACCAATCTTAGTCATCTTTCCGGTGCCACATCATTTTTTTCCGGCGAGAAATTAACCTATATTTATTCAATTGGGTTTAAATGCACATTCAGTGTAAGTAGTGGGGTTAATTTGCACTATTAGAAAGGTATGGGGCTAATATGCACATAGTGACAAACGTATAGGGCTTATTTGCCACTTCCCCGCATGAAGAAAATCATGGTCAATGTGTCGCCTCGAAGACCACCCAAAAGTAGATGTTACCTTTGGATTGGATTGGAGGGAGTATAATTGTACTAAGTGTGTTGATGATTTATTGCTAATGTTCGGATTTTGCTTTAGATTGTATTGACTGTCGATGACATGCCAAACTTAGTTAATTTATTTCTGAATAGAGATGCTGTAGGCAGGATGTTCTACTGAGGGAAACAGAGGTCGCATATGATAACACGGAAGGTGTGGGATAGTATGATGAAGTTAATTATTGTTCTTTCTATCACCTTAGAACTTAGAAGTATGACCGGCTACACTAGAGGCCTAATTCATATTTTCGCTTTAATCTCATGTCGAAAATTTAGGGAATGTTGGTGATGGAGTGGGGGAGAAAATAGGTTCTATGCACAACAGAGGTAGGTTCATGTGAAGGGCTATATGTGGGAACACCTAACTAACATGTGTTTTTTTATATATATATTGAGTGTTATTTAATGTTAAAATTGATGCATTAAAGCCCACATTTGACGTTCTTATTTCTGCCGGATGGATGAGTATCTAATCTCTATAGCTTCCATGACCCTGGGAAATAATTGAAACTTGAAGGGAAGATTGTTAGTTTTGACTGACTCTAGATAACTTACTGGAACATTTTTATAATATAGTATTAGTCGTTGCGAGTTTTAAATTCAAGTAGGCGACTTTTTTCTAAGGTTCTGTGTGGATTATTGTGGAGTTTGCAAGGTATACATAGTGGAAGAAATTGCAGGATATGTAACCTCAGTAAAATTGGCACACCGAAACACTTTATGTTCTGGCTCGTAGAAACTCTTGTGGGTCTTTGCTAAATGTTTGATAAACACAATGGTTAATACTCCCTCCTATTCTATATTTTCTTCCCCTTTCCTTTTTACACAAGAAATAAGAGTAAATTTTTGACCACACAAAACACACTACTCCACATGCCATTAAATTTGGGCCGCACAAATTATCCCAAAAAAAGGAAATATGGAAGAAAACTCGAATAACCGAATAAGGAAATAGGGAAGAAAATATAGAATAGGAGGGAGTATTAAAAAGGGTACATCATACATGGACCTTTCATTCAATTTAACAATAGAGTATTAGCATGCATTTAAGAAGGAATATTACTGGTTTGTTGACAGTGCGCTTGATAGTTTAAGTATGATCTTTAAAATGGGATGAAATAAAGTGTAGGCCAGTATTTTTATCGAGGGGTGGATGAAATATGTTTGTTAGGTACACGTCATTCTTGAGTCCTTACTGCAAAGTGCCTGGCGTGTGATGTTCACTGAAACTTTCTTATTTCCTTTGTCAGCTTACATATGCCAAATCATTTCCATGGACAGGAGAGGATCAGAAGGACGAGGTAGCCTTTTCGAACTCGCTCCTCTCTTGGAAAGAAACTCGCTATTCTGCAGCAATGTCTGCCAAACGTTCCTATCAGCGTGCTCTCCACTTAGCTCCATGGCAAGCAAATATTTATATGGATATTGCTGTGGCCATAAATCTTATTAGTTCTTTAGAAGGGAGTCAACAAGATGATCTGGACACCTGGTAAGTTTTTTTTTTTTTTTTCTTTTTTTTTTTTCTCTCTCTGCTTTCTGGACTTGACTTGTTAGATTTCACGTTGTTAATTTATGGTTGCATCACCAGGAATCTGGCTGAGAAGATGCTGTTAGGAAGCTTATTACTTGAGAGTGACAATTATGAATTTTGGATGGCATTGGGGTGCGTGTCTGGTCATAAAGCGTTGAGACAGCATTCCTTCATCCTGGGATTGAAATTGGATGTATCTCTTGCTGCTGCTTGGGCATATCTTGGAAAGGTAGTTCCTAGTCTTTTGGTTTCATGTTTAATGTGTTTATTTAGTGATACCATTTAATTCTAGTGGCTGCTGGCGAGGCATGACTGGGAAACGAAATCGACATTCTTACAAGTAAATGGAAACCAAACAAAAGCGTAAAAGTTCTTTATATTCTGACCTCTTAGCATAGAGGTCATACTGTTATAGGAATGAGATTGCGAACAATGGCTTAGTATTTGTTTATGTTCGTAAAGAGGAAACTTGAATATTTTTACTTGATATGAATGGGGGCTTCTTGTAGTTATACATCAAACTCCTGAGTAGACATGACTAGTGCCATAATTTTATGTCTTCTATTTGGATCTCAAATTTTTTTAAATTGAAATATTCATGTAACTTAAATGAAGTAAACAACGCAATTTAAGTTTAAGGTGTAGTTCACATTTTCCAGGAAGCCTTGCGGGCTTGCGGCCCATGCCTGACATTGTACCCCTTGTAATTAAGATTGGAATTGAAGATTCACCACTCTTTCTAGAGTAAAACCGGGTCTCAAGCTATTCATCTAATTTTTTATCTATGGCGGATCTATGGTTTAGAGGCTCTCTCCTGTTCCTTCTCATCAGATTTAGAAACTACGATTTAACACTGAATTCATCCGTGATGTAACTTGCATCATTGACCGCAGAATCACACATATAACCGTCAGCTGAAGTCATGACATCATATGATCTACACTCCAAAAACTCTCATCCTTTGCAACGCTTGCCCTGAACCTATGACAGCCTATTTCTTTGATACTGTACACAAGCAAATCCATTCACCATCTAACTTTCAAGTAGTCACTCTGTTTACAATGAAGGACAAGCAATGGCGACGGAAGTGTCATTAGCAAACAGGATTAAGATTTTATTCGAACTGAGCTGAATAGTTGAGTGTTTGGGTTTTGGTCATGTACTGATGATCGAGAGCTTGGTCTACTCCATTGTTACCTGTGCTTGGCTTGTTAGTTGATCGAGCCAACCTCGAGTGAAGCTCTTGATCAAACAAAGTAGTTGGGCAAGAATATGATACAGACTAGATAAGTTTGGAGTACATGCGTGAGCTTTTACCGCATTCGTCTTTAGCCCTTAGCGAAGTGCTTGTGTTCACTTCTCGCACCTTCTTAGCCCAGATGTTGCCGAAGGTTTCAAAATCAGCTGTATCGGTCTACTAGCCCCGTTTACAGTGACGGCCTTGAAACAGAGCAGTCCACATCTTTCAATACCATTGGGATTAAATTTGCCGCCACTTCAAATCTAATTGAATGTTTTGTGGAGACAAATCTTGTCTTAATCCAAACTTGGAACTCACTAATCACTATGCCTCACTTCCTGTTGCTGGCCATTCAGAAAAAAAGTGGAATTTTAGTCCCTTTTATTGGTATCCCTGGTGAACCTTCTCAGAAAGGGAGAGGTTACATATTATTTCATGGCAAAAAAAATCACCCATTCAGAGATGCATTCAGAGATGGGAAAGAGGGGTAAAGAAGTATTTTTGAGGACATTACAAAGCCTTCGACAACCCCCTTGTTACCTGTCTTGATATGATAATCTGCTCACACTTCACGAGCATCTTAAGTTACCTTATTGAAGGTAAGTTGCATTAACAATATAGTTGCAAAGAAAATATCTAGGACACAACAAAAACACTCTAAAGTGTTACAGCTGCCACGAAACCTATGCTTCTCAGATGCATTATGTCAATATGGTTATGAGGAACAGCAGACGAGTTAACATATGTATACTCACTTGCTTATGTTTGTTTTGTTATGGCTTAAAATGCTTATAAAGCAGCCTATTTTTTGTTGATACTCATAGTGCAACGAAGTCTAAATTTCTCCTGTTTTATCATCTAATTTTGTATTGTTACTGTTGTATGAAGCTCAAACCCAGTAAATTGAAAAAATAAGTTATACTTGAACAATTTTTCGTGTTGGGTACTTGTTTTTGTAGACAAGCTGAGCTCAGCAGAATGTCGAATGTGAGCTCTGTCTTTGACTATGGACACTTGTTTCTATTCCGGCTTCCCATTCTTGGAGCGGTGATGGTTTATCAGATCTAATGTATTTTTGTAACTTTGCATGACAGCTATACAGAGAAGAGGGTGAAAGCCAATTGGGCAGACAAGCATTTGACAGGGCACGTAGTATAGATCCTTCCCTTGCGTTGCCGTGGGCTGGCATGTCAGCTGAAATGATTACTAGGTAAGAAGTCGAGTTAGTGTTGCTGGTTATTTCTCAAGTTTTGTGGCATTTCCAACTGATACATTCTCATGGTATGCACATGATGTTGAAGTGAGTCTTCGTCAGATGAGGCTTATGATAGTTGCTTGCGCGCTGTTCAAATACTGCCTGTAAGTCTGATCTTTTGCTCTCTGTCATCTATACCTACTGGCACATACTTACTTTAGGATTTTATCTCTGGTCATACTCTTGTCATATCTGTCTATGGATATCATGTGGTGTGCATGTCTGTTTGAAGTGAGGTCTTAGACAGACTATCCCAACTTCCCAAGTCAGTGGCTTCATATTTTGCTCAAACCCCAACAATGTATGCAACATTGTATACATCTCATATGTCAACTTCAGACTTCTGATTTTTGAATTGTAAATATGAGGTGAAAAGGTGGCTTGCATATTATTTTTGAAAGTCATTATGAGTCTAACTCAGTCGACGAAAGTAGATAGTCTAAGTTTATTAAAAAAGAAAAATACTACCCTCCTTAGTGAATTGTTTACGTATTTCTTTTTAGGGTATCTCGAAAATTGTTTTACATATTTCTAGTTAGTTTTTGGCTTTTAATGTAAGACTTTGGTTTATGAAATGACAATTATACCTTACAGAAAAATGCTGCTCCTTACTCTATCACCAGCCTGTCACTCCCTTGAACTCATCCGAAGCCCAAACATCTCCACTGCTAACCATTTTAACTACCCCCAGTCCCCCACAGTAAGCATTAACCACCTTTGCAGCCCCGTGATCGGCTCTAATCACACCATGACTACTCTAAAACACCAAATGACGACAACCACCACAACGAGACCGCCAACCATCAGCTTATTAGACCACGCGAGCGCAACCTTAGATGTTTCCGACCAACACCGTCTCCATTCTGGAAATCCGCAGCCTCCACTTATCCCCAATCTACAATTTTTAGAGGGAGAGAGGGCATGTTTGTCCCTTTGTCCTTTATGCTGGTCTTTATCTTGGGTTTAGGGGTAAGCTAATCTTAAATATATGTAGGTGTGATACTGTTTGTGATGGCTGGTTTATTTTGTTGCTTAATATTATATTTTTTATGAAAACAATATGTTGCCCTATGTGTTTTTTTTTGTTATTGATATGCAAAATTCACATAATGCTATGATAATTTATTTGTTCATGTTTACGTGCTCGACAGCTTGCTGAATTTCAAATTGGTCTTGCCAAGCTTGCAAGAATTTCTGGTCACCTATTATCTTCAGAGGTACAGTGAAATTCTGGAGTGCCGAGTCATGCTTGACGTGAAGCTATACTACTGGGAGCTTGACTTGTTGATTTCAATTTATCAAAGAGCTATACTACTGGGAGCTTGACTAGTTGATTTTAACATCTAATCTGTCTTATTATTATTTAGGTTTTTGGAGCTATCAGGCAAGCTGTGCAGTGTGCACCGTCTTATCCCGAGTCTCATAATATATGTGGGCTGGTTTATGAAGGGCGGCATGATTATGAGTCTGCTGTTACTTCTTATCAACTAGCACGTTGTGCATGGAAGATTTCTGCATTTCCTTTACCTCAGTCTGATTTTGCTGATATATCTGTGAATCTGGCTAGAGCTCTATGCAAGGTGTGTGTCGATGTATAGGCTTCATTCCACATTTGATCATAATGTGGTTATCACTTCTTACTATTTGTTTAGGGTAAATTGATAATTTATACCTTTGTGTAACATCGTTTTTCAGAACTTATACCTATGATAACTTTTTTTTACACTTTACCAAAAATCCTATTTTCCTCCAAGCTTAATACCAAATCTTAAAAAAGAACATGAATTGACGGTTTTACCTTTACTAATTAAACACAACCACCGTTGCTCCACCCCATTAAACCCCTTAACCCACGTCCCACACATCTAGCATTACCATCACCAAGAACCACCTCTGCCCCCACCGATGCTAGCTCCACGGGTCCATTGTTGTCCTATTGCTGACACCCCATCCTAGCTCCACCCCCAACCTGTTGAACATCACAACGCTCCAAACCCTAACCCCTATCCAACGCACATACTTCTTCATATCTTAATAAATCAACCCACCATTGTCGCTACTATCACCTTTCCACTGCCGCTGCCACTACCACCACTCCATTACAAAACACACCTTGTGGGTCACACCCCTCTCGCACCGCCTTACACGTCATCGTCTGAACACGTAGTTGTTGTGCTAGAGGACGATACTAAGTCCGTGGGATGCGGGAGCATAAGGCTTTCAGGTCGTGGGAGTTCAACGGGATAGGGGTGGCACTGGAAGCAGTCGCCAACATGATTTCATGTGAGGCAGTGGCGGCGCCGACAACGATGGAGGTGATGGTGCTGGGGAGAAGAGATGGGGGTGACGTTTATGTGATGGATTTGGGATTTAATGAGTTAATTTGGTGGAGAAAGGGTGGATTGGTTAATTGGTAAGGGCAAAACGGTCAATGTGTGTCGTTTTCTGAGATTTAATATTAAATTTAGAAAAAAGTAGGATTTGTGGTATAAGTTTTGAAAAAATGTTATCTTAGGTATAAGTTTTGATAAGTCATGTTATACAAGGTATAAGCTATAAATTTACCCATTTATTTATTTGTAAAAAAGCGTAATATAGCTTCAGGAAGGTCAAAACTGGAACTTCACAGACTTTGTTTTCGTGATTCAAACTATTTCATATGCTCTCTTTTCTGGTGGTATTAAATCAACACTGATTCTATAATCTAGTAATATTAAAAAATCTAACATAATCTTGTAAAAATATTATTGAAGCGAACAAGATTCTCATTTACTATTATATATTGATAAATTAACATGATATGTATTTATGATAAGAGACTCTATTTTAACTTGTTATTCGTATGTTTTGCTTTTGATAACTTGATGTTGCTGTATTATTCATAACTGGGCTAGAAGGGTCTGATGCGCACTTGTCAAGTCTTACAGTGTTGGTCACAAATATGTTATGAAAATGCGTTATTATTTTGGTCTAAAATGGAGTGTCGAATGTGTTATCTCGGAATGTCGGAGTTTCAGACATGCCATACACAGACGAAGTAACAAGAGAAACATGGAGCTGTAATTGTTGGAGGACTTGTCTTGTGTGGTCGTTTCTTCGATTCTAGTGGCCACTTGCTTTTATGGGGTTCATCTCTGGGGACATCCCTTGATCCTAGTTTGTTAATGGACAGCCCAAAACGAAAAAGCAGGACCTTTCTTGGTGGACAAGGGAAATAGTTTGTTTTTGTACTATATACTCTTTGTAATGTGTGCAAAATTTTCCAGTAATGTGTATTCACCTTCTTTGTTTGTTGCAGGCTGGGAATGTGCTGGCTGCTGTGCGAGAATTGGAACATTTGAGGGAAAGAGGTCTGTTTTCTCAAAGTGCTACTTAGCGTTTTTGTGGGTAGCTAACTTGTTCCTCTTTCTATGTTTGGAAGTATGTCGATCAATGAACTAATGTCTTCGTTTTCCATTTGTTGACAAATTCCTCTTCAGCTCGAATAACTGCGTTATTTTTTCGAATTTGGACTATTGAAAGTGAGGAAATTGGACGCTGATGATTTTTGAATGTTATAGGTTTACTTAATGTTGAAGGCCTACAAGTATATGCTGTAGCATTATGGAACCTTGGCAAGAATGATCTGGCCTTGTCTGCCGCGATAGATCTTGCTAAATGCGTTTCTACCATCAATATGTCTTCAGCAGCTGCAGCCATATGTCTAGTTTGTGCTCTTTTGTACTCCATTTCCGGGGCAGGATCAGCTATTAATTGTATTTTAAAAATGCCTAGAGAGCTGCTCCAGAATGCAAAAGTTAGCTTTGTTGTTTCTGCAGTAGATGTCGTCGATCAGACTAATCAACTACAGGCTGTTGTCTCGTGGAGTCGTGGTTCCCTTCTATCACAAGAAGAGATAATTGAAATGCATCTTTTGGTTGCACTTAGTAAACTAGTATGTTTTTCTATATAAGTTGCTTTTGCTTTTTGCGATATCAATTTGCTGAGATGTTTTTAGTCAGCTAGCTTGTAGCAGGGTTAATATCTGAAATTGCTGCATCAATGTAGATCAGAAATGGATCAGGGCGTAACCTCAGTATACAAAGAGGGATTGACCACCTCAGAAAGGCGTTGCATATGTACCCCAATGGTAGTTCTTTAAGGTATGCTTATTTTGCTTTTGATGATGCACCCTAAATTCATCACCAAAGAGCTTACCAAGTATTTAGCCCTTTTTTCTGTCCATGGTATTATTATTATTGCTACTCGTATTCAATTTTCTAAATTCTTGTTTTTTCAAAAAGAAGAAAAAGATTTCCACGTTTTTATGAGTTCCTTGGCTTTATTTGGATATTGACTATTTTTATTGTGTGTTTTTTTTTCTTTTGCCGGTTTCAAATGATGATTCTTGTTAACTGATGCCAAATCAGTTTGGGGCCGGGAGACCATTATTATTGTTATCCATTTTAGGTTCTTCGTGCTCTTTGTTTCCCTGTTACCAGTTTATCTAAATAACAGCCTCTTGCAGAAACATGCTGGGATATCTTTTGTTATCTCGTGAACAATGGGATAACAACCATGTTATAAGGAGGTGTTGTTCTGTTGGTCGTTTTGAGTCTCTTGACTCTATGAAGCAGGATTTCAGATCTGCACGCGAAGTTATTGGCGCTGAAATGGTTGCTTGTGATGCGACTACCTGCTGCAAAACAGAATACTCTCTTTCCACTTGTAAATACCAGAGCCCCCAGAATCCATCTGCAGTGGGAATAATGCAGAGGTATACTGCTCCTTTATGATAATTCGTAGTTTATGCAGGGTTGGTGTTTGCTACGTTTTCTCCATCATTATTTTAAAGCTACGTTACTCTCACTGGCTGCAAGTGTTGGGCGCTAGATCTTAGTTGGCTAGAATAACAACTATCATGTCAATAATCTCTGACAAAATCTCAACATGATCGTAAGTTTATTTATTGCTTAGGCTTGTTGATCCTAGCCATTTGATTTACTGAAATTTTGGCCGAGTAAGCTAATGTACATCTCTTGTTCATCATGAGATTGTTCCCTAGTTAATACTCCATCATTATCTTTTGAAGACCTTTAATTTGTAGCTAGGTTTGATCTGATCTAGCTCTTTGAAGGTCTTCATATTATTTTCAAGCACTTTCAGAAAAAGGGACTCATGCTTCCATCTCCTCTTTAGATTGTCTATTGCTAATTCCTTTTGCTTCTTCCAATAAAGGGCTTTCCTCTCAGAAAAGTAATACTCATCCAACAAAGTTAAATCCACATTTGGTCTGTCTATTGTCTTTTTGACACTCGTAAATAGACAGGAAAAATTCTCCTTTTGAAGTAGACCCTTTGTATTACTTACCTCTAAAGCATATGACAATTTCTAAGTCAATTAATTACCTGTTGTAAATAGTATATTTGTTCTCGACTTTTGATCTGCTACACAATGTCATCTTCACGTCTTCGTAGTTATCTGATCGTCATTTATTTTTTTTGTAGATGGTTTCGGCAGGAGCCATGGAACCCTAATGCTAGATACTTCCTAGTACTTGCCCTTTTTCAAAAATCACGACGAACAAAATTTCCTCGACACCTTATCGATGTGGTCAAGCGGATGATTTCTATTGCTCTGATAAATCAGTTATGTTTAGAGAACATATTCAACAGATATATGAAGTTCCAGCTGCTTCTATGTTCCTCAGAACTTGCTTTTCGTGATGGAGATATTCCTGGCTGTATTTCTTATGCAAAGGAAGCATCAACTCTTTCACTTCCTGATGGCTATACCTTTTTCGCCCATTTGCAATTGTGTCGGGCTCATATCGCCGAAAATAATCATATAAGTCTCAGTGAAGAGTTTATGGAGTGTTTGAAGCTTAAAACCCATCATCCTATTGGTTGGATAACTCTTAAAGTTATTGAATCACAAAATAGACCCCAGAATAGCTTGTCTAATTTAGATTTAGGATTCAGAGATGGTGTCATAGAGTCCAAGGGATCATGGAACTCATGGTGTGCTGTCTACAATTTCTTGTGTGGATTAATTTCTCAAGAGGCTCAGAACTTCCAGCCTGCAGAAGAATTCCTGGCTGAAGCTTGTTCATTAGTGACGTCTGAGAGCTGTTTCTTTTTGTGCCACGGTATAGTTCATTGATTTCACAAGTATGCAATAATATTAATTCTCAATTTCATAATCTCCATTTATTACGTTAATCTTGCTGTGTCCACCCACTGTCTAGTTGTATTCGATTTTGTTCCGAATTACACTGCCTTTTTTGTTTCGTAAATAATGTATTGTGATTCCAGGTATCATCTGCTTGGAGCTTGCAAAAATACAACACGAACCTCAGTATATAAATCTTGGTATAAGGAGTTATAAAAAAGCACTAGAGCTTTCATCGACCAGATTGCCATTCATTAATTATTTGATTGCTCAAGCAGAGGCAAGCCTTGGATCAAAGGCGAAGTGGGAAAGAAGTCTTTGCTATGAATGGTCCTCTTGGCCACCAGGTATCAGTTTTTTAATCATGCCTTTTTTTTCAATCTATTATGATTCGTCTTTGTCAGTGTCCTGTTTTGAGGTCTGAAGGTCTGTGGGCTCTCTGGGCTGTATTCTGTTGGGAGTTGTGAGATGTACCGTATGAATAAGGTATCCTTAATCCTTAATCTGGGATTTATTAGTGTATTATTGCCAAGTAAGGCTTTAGTTATTGACTTTTCATTCAAGCGATAGAAACAGACGCATTACAAATGCAATGGTAAGTTGCAATTCATATGGGTCCCTCACTGCCCTATTACATCGTAGGCAGGAGTATAGATGAAGAGAGTAGTATCTTGACATCGCTTTAGTGTTGGACCCGTGGACTTATTATCAAGGAGAAATGGGGGGAGAATCCGGGGAGGTGGAGAGGCTGATGTGAGTTGGGCAGACCCTCACTCCAATTTTTTTCGATGATGCAAGGAAGTAGTATCACTCAGTTTGTTGATTGTAAGTTCTAAGTCTTTAAATGTCATTTTTACAGAGATGAGGCCTGCAGAACTTTATTTCCAAATGCATTTGCTTGGGCAACATGGGTCTGAACCCAGTTCTGGCAGGGATGCTTATGGTGACCCACGGGATTGGATTCTTCGATCTATTCACCTGAATCCTTCTTGCTCAAGGTATTGGAAAATTCTGTTGAAATATGTGGACTAATTTTCTTGCTAATTGAAACCTTTTTAGAAGACCTTACTGTCTTTTTGTATCATCAATGCAAATTTGCTTCAATTGTCTCAAGTATAGGAATTTGTAAAATGTATCGCTCCAAATTTTATGATGCGATGTACTTTTGTTGCTGGTTTATCATTGTAAAGATGCACTAATTTAGTGATCAATCTATACATTCTGTGTTAAAATTATGGTTTACACATTCGTTACTCACGCGGCTGCAAGTTTCAGACACAATACTATGTAAGACTATCAAATGCGGAGTATCAATACACTTTGAATGTTGGGCAGGCGACCCAAGTGAGGTGTCCAAGTGATAAAGGGTTTGGTTGGGCCTAGGGTTGCTATCTTTCTTATACAGTTCGTCTTGCTTAAATCGCTCTTAACTTAAAGACCTCTCTGTGTTGTTATCCTTCACTTTTACGTCTAAAGTATTTTGTTCGAATATGAGAAGGTTGACAACTTTTGCCGACAGTTTTACGGATGGATGTGATCAGAGTTGGTCTAGGAATTTCACATGTTCAAATTCATTTATGCCAACTTTCTCCCGAGGCAAATGATTTCACTGTAGAAGGAAGGCAACAATGTTACATGGCATTTGATCCGGTCTTGCTCACCATATTGCTAGTAAAGTTTCTTACAACTAAACAGGATGCGAACTTCAAGCTAAGAAATTTTCATCAAATACCATAATAGAGAATAGTACTATATATAATGGAGTTCATAGTATATCCGACACCCGCCAATGATCCCAACTATTTTTCAAATATGAACAATTTTAACCTTCATGCATCTTACATCACACTGCAATCAACCCGAGTGTAGATCAGAATTTCCTACACCAAGGAACTAGAGCTAAGGACAAGCCTAATGAGTAATGCCACATCAACAACCCAACAAGGCGAACCCAAACCAAAACAGAAACTGAGAGAAAAAGAACGGACACCCTGACTCGAGAGGAATGATACAGCAACTCACAAAGCCAGAGCAATAGCTATAGACAATGAGTACCATCAAGTCAGCTATCTGAGTTATGGTTAGACCACTCTACCTGTAACATGAAAGCTCAAGCCAATGTCATTCAAGGGTTAGGGAATTTGAAGGCTTGGCCCCACCAGGAGAGCCATATGTCAATTACAAATAATTAATGCCATGAGAGATCTCCTCTACATTCACGTAAGCTCCGACCTCGCCTGTACTCAATCTCAGCATCTGAGCAGGATTGACCCTTTTGAAACTTGCGGTTTTTTCTTGATTTCCCTATGCCAGAAAATATGTCTTCATCATCTGTGAGGTTCCTTGGGGTACTTTGGCTAGAGATATTTCCATGACGCTCATCTGTTGAATCAGTGAAAGAATGTTAACTAACACGGCAACAACAATACAAATAAGATAACAGATGGATTAATAATCGGTTTCTGCACTTGTAAGTGAAGTGTAAGAAACAAGTACGACAAAGCAACTAACTAATGATGTGATTGTTGAGTCTAAACTCGCACAATGTACATATGGAGGAGCACGTGAAGAACCCTTTGTTTAGATTCAAAAAATTGGAGGGAAAGGAATGGGAGGAGGAAACAAGGAAGGAAAAGAGGAAGGAAGAGAGTTTTCCCGCTATAATATGCCTTGGGGGGAAAAATGGAAGGATCCATTTTCCCTCCCCTCCAAATCCCCCACCTCTATTTTGTTCTCCAAATAAAGGAAATTGTCTCCCTCCGAATCCCTTCGCCTCCATTCCCTCCAAATTCACTTATCCAAAAGAAGGATATGTGAGGGTATTTTCCTTTTCTAATCCAAACAAAAAACGTACAAAAGACCAAAGGAAAGTGAGGAAGTTTTTATGAGGAACAAGGCTAAAATTTTAAAATTCAACTGAAGAGCTCCTCGCATTTAAGTTACAAATTTGCCTATTAGATGCGACGTAGCCACTTTCAAAATCCATGCAAAAAGATGGATTCAAGCAATTACTGATTTACCAATCACCATTTCTAGAAGCCTTTTGCAAAGAAGTGCTATCGAAATGGACAATGATGGAGGAGATAAACCGAAGTTGCATATTGGAGAAATGTGGGAAGGGAAGGGGATTATTTCCTTTGAAATCTTCATGTTAGAAAGATTTCAGTTCAGCAAGGAAAAACTTAATGGATATCTCCGTTCCCTTCCCAACATTTCGTTCCAAACTAACTTACAAACAATGGAAATTACCTTCTCCCCGTCCCTTTAAATCCTTTTAAACAAACAAACCTTTAAGATTTCCTTTTCTCATACAAAAGCACTTTGGACCAGAAATATAAAATAACAGGCCATAGACTAACACAAAATACCAAGCACAGGTCTTGAGGAGCCATATACCACAAAGTAAATCAAATCACTATCTCAAGTATCTCGAGTCTCGACAGATATACAACACCCTATTCAACTAAAGAGAGTAATCCTAGTATTTCTTTTCCCAATCTATCCAGCGTGTGAAGAACAATGTGCACGAAAAATGGATGCCTTAACTAATAATCGAGAAGTTCAAACAATAATTACTTACTCGTTGATCACCACTATCTGTTTATTGCAATAAAAGTAACTATTTGCTATTAGAAGTCAACTTTCCAGTATTTACTTATATCAGTAATTACAAGACTGAGTAATTGTTAAGAATTTAGGTTCTTACCTTCCTGATCATCATAATAGCGACTAAAAAAGTAATGAGGGGAGGGGAGGAAAGCATGTTTGCAACTTGAAGTGTTACGTAGTAAAGGTTCTTATGCTGTGTTACGAAGTTTATAATAAAAGCATCATAACAAGGATTATAATAAAATCATTATTTGCCAAAGACAGTGTTACGAAGTAAAGGTTCCTATGCTGACACTTTGAAGTTTGAAAGGGTCACGTTCGACAATAGTGAACTGCATAGCACTTACAGGTCGTTTATCCGCCTGTGTTGTATTACTTGTATACTCCTATTAAATATGTGATCACGTCAGTTTCTTCTTTGAAAAAAAATAAAACAGATAGATTGCAGCTTCAACCCCAGTGCTCAACCCGGATAAACCCGATGTTTGTACGGCCATTAACAGACAATTTGCAACAGGAAATGTAATATGGAATACAACTATTAATAGTAAGCCAGAGTGATTAACCTTCAGACGGAATGGATGAGCTAGGTCTCTGTAAATTGATGCGACTGATATTAGATCCTGATTTTGCATAATTTTCAGCAGGTGAGCTGCTTCCCGACTTCCTTGACCTTGATCCTCCATGCCCCCATCCCAGTAATGCAGTTTCTTCACTTTGCGGCTCAGTTGAAGTGCAGGGATTAATTGAAAATGAATCGTCCATAACATCAGAAATGTCCACATATTGAGCAGTAACAATCATTTCGTCTGCACTGAACCCAAAGGAAGCTCTATAGGCTTCAACTTCCTCAACATCATGCTTGCTATTCTTGCTCGGCTTGCTTTGATTAACAGTTGCACCGTTTGGATGAACATCTGAATCCTTGGAAACACTAAGTCGTCCGACCGAGTGTGGTTGGTCCAAATAAAACTGTGCAAATGTTGCAGGGCAAAAAAAGTTGGAATCGTGTGATTTTGACCCGTTTGTAGTTTTTGGAGAATGAGAAGAGTCCCACGGAGAAGCACAGGCTCGCGGGGTCTGTGAAACGGGTGATATGAGACAGCTGGCAGGACTTCCAGGCGAATACGGATATGTCGCTTGAAGATCACCTGAACCCATATAACCCATCTTCCCACCACGTTTAAGGTCTGCTGAAGATGAAAGGAATTGCGCAAATGGGACATCGGGAGAAGAGGGTGTGGTCAAGTGAGCCAATTCGGGTGGAGGGGTCAAAGGAGCAGTGGATGGTTGTGTTGTGTATGTCGAAAAGACAGGTGGGGTAACAAGCTGGGTCTCATGAGCGTAGGGACCAGTTGCATACATAGTAGAGGAAGGTCCACCAGGAGAGTTGGCAGACAATGAAAGATGACAATTAGGTGATGGAGCTGTAGAAGGAAGAGCAGAATTGCTGAAGGATGCAGGAGAAGACGGTGGGGCTAGAAGGTGTGGAGGCAGTGAAGTTGCTTGGTTTGCCACACCCTGCGCTCCATTAGGCAGATTTGAAGCTGTGTTACCATCTGGTGCACGAGATGCCGGCACAATCCGTTTGCTAGTCTTCTGCACTCTAAAGCAAGGAAGTCCGCCCCAACATCCACTCCATTTCTTCTGTAGACCATTAAATTAGGAATCACAATTCAGAATCTAGTTCACACTTTTACAACAATACTGCATCATCAATATTACAGTAAAGTCACCTTGAGAAGCTATCTCATGCTATTTTCGTGTGAAACCAACCCATTTAACCAAACAAAATCCACTCATTTACCCACTAACTCGAGCAAACTAAAAAAAAGAGTACTCCGTAACAATCACTCTACTATACGCGTTGGTCTCAGTACAAACTTATCATAAGGCCTCTCACGAATTTCCTCGATTCTTCCAAAAAAAATTTAGAAACACTTAAAAAGAAATCTTGTATACAAAACTACCCATTTTCTTTGCTTTCTCGTTCTACTCCTACTCCAGGCAGGAATGAATGGGGTAGTTGTGTCATTTTTCTATTAAAAAAAGGGGACCAAATATAGTCTTGGAAGATATTAAATTAAAGAATCCAAGGGAGTGACAATGAAATATACTCCAATAAACTTCCCAAAAATTGTTCCTAAAAACATCCCAAAAATATTGGAAAGTGACCTAGATCTTTGATTGCTAAAGTCAGATTAAGAGTTTAACAACTACAATTATTAAAAATCATTCCTTTTATCACCAAAATTTATCCTAATTTCACCGTTTATCTTAAGCATAAGACGGATATACCCGACTTATATACCCGTCTAAAATAAGAACTTGTGGAAAAATAGTCATACTCGTTTGAATTTTTATGGAGTGATGTGATTTCTTCCCCCTTTATATGTCCTAATTACATCATCATCCTAATTTTGGCAAACAGTCACATCATTATCTACTTAAAATTAATTAAAGCACTTCCCAGTTCCCACTCCACACCCATCAATCTCAGATCATATGATAAAACAATTTAGATGTTGACAAATGACAACCCTCATTTACATACATTTTGCAAAATCACATAAAGGAGGTACGGGAAAAAGTGGTCTCTCCATAACTTAGTGAGAAACTGTCTTTATTAACAAATACCCAGTAATTAAAACACACAAAAATAGATAATCAAACTGCAAAACAGCAAATGTAATGAAAAAATTGAGGAAAGATAAGAGATGGGTGTGAAGAAAAATGTAAAAAAGTGACAGATCTAAGTGTAATAAAAAGAAAGAGTAGAGATTTATACCCTTTCAGACTGTGGAAATCTATTTTGCTCTGAACCCATTTATATTATACTCTGATCTATGTAAATAATAATATACGGAGTAGTCACTACTCAATCTATAGAAGAAGAAGAAAATTGCTTTTTATCAGCAAGCAGCTCACAGAATTCAGAGAGTTGCAGCTTTTTTACTTGTTATTGCAATGTGATTTAAGAGAAAGAGAGAGATAAAGAGAAGAGAAAGAGGGTGTTGAGTGAACAAAGAGAGACTACTTGTAGTCTTGTAGTGTACTACTAACTTGTAACTGTCCTATTTAACTATGCCATCTTAATTCTTAATTAAGTCTCAACAGTCTAATTCTACTGCTAATTAACTTCTATTTCACTGTCAATACCAATAAATCTTACACAATCCCGTTTTATTATTTCAGATCAAAATGACTCGTTAAAACTATGTTGTATACTCAATAAGTTATTTACTTTGATTATCTTACCTCCTCCATTTCGATCAATTCTATACGTTTGTTTTATTCACGTTTATCAATACCCGTTTTCTTTTGTTAATATCTTTAGTTACATATCGTTAAAAATTATAAAACTTTGATATTCACAATATACTCGGTAGGACAATTTAAACAAGATCTCACATGTCTATCATTTATGTTATGTATTAGAAGTTGTGTCGAAGATTCACCCAACTTATGAATAGTATCCAAAAAGTAAAATAAATACGTAGAATTGATTGGAATGGAGGAAGTATTGATATGACGGTATTAACTATTTTATGTATAGTATTATACAACAGTTTTATACAGTATAAAATGGGTTATTTAATTTGTTGAATGACTTTTTTTATTGTAACAAAAATGTCACCTATACAATATTCGACTTCGTTCTTGTTATTGAAAATTATTTAACACATGGTAGAATTCTGTGTAACCGACATACCTACGCGACTTGGTCGTTATTAGGGGGAGTCCTTGTGAAAATTATTATTGTTGTTTATATTTTAGCTTTGTTATCTAAGAGCGTAAGAAATATTAGCAAAAACACCAAATTACATATTATTGTCCAAATTTAAGGTATTATGGAGTACAAGATTTCGTTTATTCCTAATTTAGACATCATACTTTCATAATACTTGGTATGAACAAGTAATTTTCAAGTGTTATTGGGGTAAATTTCATTGTACTTTTATCTCTTACCGACTAAATTTTATTGCATATTTAGAAAAATAAACTAATATGATTGTAGCAAGAATACCTGAAGAAATTATTACCAAAAAAAAGAGCTCAAGGGATAGGGAAGCAAGCAAGTAGTGTAATGAGGGAGGAAAAAAGTTAATCAAAAGAAGGGAAAAAAAAGGGTGAAAAAGAAAAGTATAAAGGAAAAGTATAAAGGAAAACGTGAATGTATATAATGAAAATAAAATCAAAGGCATATCTCTTCCAATTAGAGGATTATACAACCAGATCTAATAGTATAGATTTTGAGCTTTATAACAAATAATTTGAGATTGTGTATATATTTTACGAGTTTTATTGAAAAGAATTTGAGCGTCTTTATAAAAAAAAAATTGTAAATCAAAACATTATATTGAAACTCAAAAATAATACATATAAAACTCAAAATTTTTAATCTTAACACTAAAAATTATAGTGTAAGAAAAAATTGCTAAAAACTCGAAAAAAAATTACATATAAACTCAATTAGATTTGTATTAGATGTACGATACTCATATACATCTAAATGTGAAGTCCTATTTGTGTATCTCTTCCCACATCAAGTTTCTCTATGCATCCCAGACTTACGAGTTGCGACTGATTAAATATTAATCTATCTCTATAAAAGAAGTAGAATTTAACTCATTCTGATTGGTTCATTGAAATAAGAAAAAAAAACTAACCACTAACTTTTAGTTTGATTTAATTTCCCTCTCTCCTAAATTCAGAATTCTCATTCCTACTTACGTAATTGATTGCAGTATTACATTTCGTCATTGTCATAATAAAATACGATACGATCAAATTATTGTTCATCGAAAATATAAATAACAGTATACAACGTTGCAATAAAATACGATATAGAACGGTCCAAAAATCAAATCCGAAAAACAAAAAATTACAAACACGAAAAATAATTACAGTCCAAAAATTAAATTACATTATATTCTCTAATTTTCCAATCAAATCAAATATAAATTAAGATACTAAACAAAATAAAATACGGTAAAATACGATATACAACGGTCCAATATATATCAAAATTATTACGTTTTCGCCAATGTCGTAATAAAAATCCTGTATATTAGAAAAAAAATGAAAATCAGCACGAAAAATAAACAAAACGGGAATTCCAACCAAAATAACTCCAAGTCAACTAAAAATTATTCAGGCGGGGATATTACGTTTATTAATCAGGTTGCATGTTAATGATTAATGATAATACTAATTATGGTACTAATACTAATAAAATACTGGAAATAAACTGAAAATCTATAATTTTATTATGCTAAAAAAAACTGCAAATTAATCCTATTTATGTAGATCTACTTCTAAGAGATTGAGACGATATTGATAATAATCAAATAATTGACAGTTATAAAGAACACACAAGTAGGTAATAAAAAACACGGGATCAATATTTCTAATAAAAAATCCGTTAATTATGAAACCATACCAAATAAAATTTGCCTTTTACATTAGCAATGAAATAGGTCGGATTTTATCGCAAAAAAAAAGCTTATTTCAGTAATTCATGATTTATAATAATTTTTATATTATCTACTTAATTTTTATTTTGAATTATATTTGTATTAATTAGTCACATATTTATGAGTAACCAATATTTAAAAACAGAACCGTACCTTTGTTGTACGGGCATAAAACTAGTTAAGTGGATAAACAGATAAAATAGTTGTTTCTTTCTAAATACCTTGCTTTTATCTTATATTCTGATCTATTTTATTTATATAGTATTTGATCTGTTATAAAATTGTGACGTATATATCGTTACCTTTCATATGGATGATGTAGTGTATGTGTATCATCTGTTTCTCTACTCGCACGTTAATAAATGTGACGATAGCTAATTTTGTTTACAGAAAAATTGCATTACTCTGAATATCCAGACACTTTTAATGTGATCCATGAATTTAATTTTGTTCACATGATATTCATGTGTTTGTTGTCACTTGTCACCCTCTTACAATAAGTACTTTCATAGTATATTTTAAATAAATTCTGCGCATATAATATCTTACTATTTCTTTCTTTGTTTTTAAGTTTTGCTGAATTTAAATCGGTCATGTCGGGTCGGGTTATTTTCGACTCTATTATTATAAATTATTTATGGAAAATAGATTATCTATAACAATAAACATTTGGACGGAGTAAATCGGATCACGTCTCAATCTCAGATCCTTAGTTTCAGGTGTCAATCGAGTTATTTGGTTCACGTTAGTTTTGCCATGTCTACTTGCAAAACCCCGATACAATCATGTTCAACTTAAGAGAAGTAATCTCGTAATTAACAAATGAAAATTGAATGTTCGAAAGTAGATTATAGTTTAATAATATAAAAGTAAGTGAGATAATTAGAAGATAGGCAAGTCTTGGAAAATTAGCTTGTATTTGTAGGTAATATTCTAAAGTTACATAGTCTATCTGCGGAAAAAAAGCTCTGCCTTCTCTCCTCTTTCTCTCTCTACAAAAACCCAAATAAATTACCCTTGTAGTTGTTGTCTCTCCCTCACCGATCACTCCCCCGTTTATCTGCCCGGTCTCTCACCGGAGTTTGGGTCTTTCCTTGGCCCGACTCCGGCGAAAAATGCACTCCTTCTCTTACCTTTTATTTGTTTTATTAATCGCTTCTTCAATAAGATCGATCTTTACCTTTCGTTAGTCTCGTTTTGGTTCTGTTTTCGATCGTCATCTGTGACGATCGTGTCAGCGCTGATCCTTTTGGTGGTTGTTGGTTTTGTATAAGACGATCGGAGCTCTCCTTTCTTGTCTCCCATTTCTCTCCGTCTGATTTTGAAGCGTGGGCCAGATTGTGATTCTTCGGCCGATCGGGGAGCGGTGTGTAATTGTTTGCATGTAAGTAGGCGAGCATGCAGCCAAGAAAAGGCCCTTGGCACGAAGTGGTATCCAGCTTTTTTAAAAGTAAAAGTCGAAGGTAGTCAATCTCAGTCCGTCAGGGGGTTTTGTTAGTTTGACTCTCCTTGCATGCAATCTTTGGGAGTATGTTCTTCCTACCCATCGGAAAAAAAATGTCTTCATGTGTATTTGATTTTCCATTTTGCTGGGTTTTGATCCTTACTTTCGTCGTCGTCCCTCCGGTACCTTGTCCTGTCACCATTGTTGTTTTTTCCTTCCCAGGGGTGATCCCCCCACTTCCCCCACCCCTGGTTAGTCTGTAGTCGTGTCAATGAGTATAGCTCATTCTATCGTTTTGTCTTACGTGGTCGGGTTTTGTGTCCGATACGGTGATCCCCCCATTTCCCCCACCTATCGGTCTCGTTTCCTGCGTGTTCGTCTGGTTGTTTGTATGTTGGTGGTCCTGGGAGGTATTGTCTGGTGAAACAGTTCCGGTTGGTAGGTGTATGTAATTCGCCGGATGGTTTTTTTGTTCGGTTGTCTACTCCCGTTTTTTTGGGGTTGCATGCATGTGTCTTTGTTTTTCGGAGTCAGTTACGGTCTGTTTCTTTGGGAGGGTTGATATGTGGGTGCTCTTGTTTGTGTTTGTCTTTGGTTTTGTGTTGTCGAGACTCTTGTTTTGGTTAATCGGTCGAAGTGTGGTTTCCTTGTCTAGTTTGTGAGGGGTCATTGAGGAGTGCCCCGGGTCAGCTCTTGGGGTGTTGGTTGTGATATTGGTTTGGGTCAGAGGTGGTGGTTTCACCTCCCTTGTTAACTTATGACCTTTAGTACTATAATATCTTTTGTTTTAATAAATCTCTTTAAAGAGACCATGTTTTTTTGTTTGTCTTTTGTGTCTTATGTGTCCTTCAAAGGCGATGTTGGTAGTAATTGGTGGAAGGTTGGTCGGGAGGAGATTTCTGGCCTTTTCTATCACTTTACTGACTTTCTTGGGTCGTTGGTCTTTGGACTGTTGCGGTCGACCACCACGGTGTAGGAGATCCCTCTCCACTGAAGACAAACTTTTTCGGCTCGTTCTTCCCCCTATATTTCTACGCACTTGTGGCGTAAGTGCACCTGGCTCGTCTCTTTGGCTCATTGAAGTTCTTAGTATTGCTGATAATTTGGACGAAGTTGCCCGTGGCCTATCTACATCATCTTACCAGCTTGTTTGTAGTCGTCTCTTTTACTACGAGATGATAATTGTCTTAGTAGTTTTATGGTTTGTTTTATTCTTTGATAATGTTCAATGTAATAGTATTAATAGGTCGGCTCATGCTATTGCAAAAACAATGGTATGAATCAGCCGTAATCATCTGTCAAAAAAAAAAATATTCTAAAGTTACATGATAGGCCTAAGCCCAAACGGTAAAATTAGAGCAAAAACTGACTTGGTTATTGGTCTCGTAGGCTCCATTTCCGTCAACGACTGACCAATAAAAAAAGCATTTCAGATTCATTATAGTTGGATCGAGTGCTTCGTTGATCGAAATGGATTCCCTTTGGCCCTTTGCTAGCTTAGGTTGAGCTTGAGAAAGAGTCTTTCTTAGTATTTTTTCACTCTTTAACATATGCCCTTGAAATTTATTACAAGTCATAAAAAGCGCTATTAAATCCATTTTTAACAAGAACTTCAATTAAACACACAAAATACTCCAAAATTAGAGGAAAATGTTGGTCTTTGTATGAGCGTAAATGAATCTAAATAGAGCTGTTCATGGGTGGTACTGTCCGAAAATCCGGCCCATTCGGCCTAAATTTTTACCGGGTTTGGACATCATTTTTCTGAAAAAATGGGCCAGGGGCTAACCCGGCCCAACCCATTTTAGTAAATGGGCCGAACACGGACAAGAAAAATGTAAAACGGGTTAACAAATCCGACCCGCTAAAGTAATATGAGCAATTAGTATATAACTAATTTTTTACTCTTGTTTGGATTTTGAACTTATATTTGATGCGCGAGATTAAGTCGTCAGTTCTCACGATCAAACAAATTTATAAACCCGATATAAAATAGTATAATAGGGTTATCGTTCGCAAGGATGGTGGGGATAATTGCGTAGTTATGTTCTAGTCTAAGTCTAAGTCGGGGGTAATAGGTTTTGTGAAATGATTAACAACTCAGGAGCAAGAAATAAAGCTAGGATGCAAATTCAATTAAAGGTAAACTAGGGTGTCGGGGGTCACTGAGATGGGTAGATGAAATATGCTAGAAAGTCAACTAGATGGTCTCAAGCAAATGGTCTCGGTAAGTCTCTTCTCTCGAGTCGACTAAACCTAGGTCGAAATACCCTAACTTTCGCTACAAATACATACAACCAACCCTAAAACATGCCAAGACAAACCCTCAACCGTCGCTAAAGGCAAGACACACTAAAATCAAAGCCCAACTTTCGTTGAAGCAAATCATCAAACACCTAGCATGCAATGAGTGAATAACCTTTTACTCAAGAACAACTAATTTATAAATTAGCATAATATTATCATCTAACAACACCCAAGTTCCCCCTAACCATAGGTATAAGTCTACTCACTCATGGCTAAGAAAAACATGTGAACAAATGATAAACAAGTGCTAAACATAATGAAATATACAAAGGTAAACAATTGAATAAAGAGAACTTAAAGTAGATGTAATAACTGAGTAAAGAAGAAAAAGATTATACCAACTAATTGCATAAAGGCAAGGACTTTGATTACAAAAGAAAGATTTTTCTCAAACCCTTCAAGCTACAACCAAAATCCTCTTGAACAAATACTAAAAAGAACTACTAAGGATTAACTAAGGAAAGATTGTGATTAACTACAAGATTAAATGAAGAACTAAGAACGGATTAAGATTTTTAGGAGAGTTTTTGAAGCTAAGAGTATCTCAATGGAATAGTAAAAACCCTAGAAAAGGAAATAAAATTGCGTAAAAGTTGCGTCAAAAAAATAAATGACACAAGTGCGGGTTTATATAGAGTGCGAATTTCTGAGAAATGACTCTCAGCCGGTTAACCAGCTGCCGGTCTAGGACCGGCTAAGAGTCAAAATACGAACTTCTGAACTTTTGAAACTTGATAGCCTCCTCCCAAGCCGGTGGACCGGCTGCCGGTCGGCCACCGGCTGAGGGCCTTGATAGCTGCTACTGACTTCTTGAGGTTGAGAAAAGTTGTTAAGTGTTGAGAGGGGGTCACAGCCGGTCCACCGGCTGCCTGTCGGCCACTGGTGAGGACCCAAAAGCAAACTTCAGATTTTTTTTCTTCTTATGCCCAGGTGGAGGGGCTCCCAGCCGGCGGACCGGCTGCCGGCCGACCGACTGAGGATCCCACTATGCTATTTCTTCGTCTTTTCTCCTCTTTTTCCTTTGATTTCGCTTCGTTTGTTCCCGTTTCTTCATTCCCGCCTCAAGTCCTACAAAATGGCAACCAAATACGAATAGTCGAGGCAATGGGCACGAAATCGAGCAAAGGCACGCAAAACGAGGTCGAAACGGGACCAAAAATGAAGAAAAGATAAAGAAAATCACGACCAAAATGTGACTCATCTATATTCAGATGACCAATTTAGTCATCCTTATATTTTGTGTATTAATGTTAAGAATTTAAAACTTAATTCAATATCGGTTTTGCAAGTTTATCACGTTGTTAATTACTTAATTAATTAATTCTCAAAAGTTAACAGAAAAATATGAGTCAGACAGCACATGGGTTGCCCGAATTTAGCAGTTGAGCGGGTAAGGGCAAGGAGAAGTAGCCCGCTATTTTGGCCCAACACGCCCGCTATAGTCTTATAGGGCACTTTTCCCTTTCAGCCCAGCCCATGTCCGGCCCAAACCCGCATTTGGACAGCTCTAAATCAAAGTAAGAGGTGAGCCAGAGTACTAAACACAATAAACTAAGTTGTTAACACTTAGGCTTTGTTCTTTCTGACTTTTTAGAGCTGAACTAAACTGAATGGAGCTAAACTGAACTGAATTTAATCGAGTTGAACTGAATTGAATGAAGCTGAAATTAATAAAAGTGAATGAAGTTTAAGTAATTGAACTAACTAACTAACTAACTAACTAAATAATAATAAAAGTAATATTAATAATAATAATAATAATAATAAAAGTTTTGTTTGATTAATAAAATAACTTATTAATAATTTCTTTCGGATGCATTAACTTGGTATACCAGTTATACAACATCAAAGTACTCAAGAAAGAACAGTTTCAAACATGGATGATAAAGAACAGAAAAAACTCATAGATAAAAAACTCATAGATAAAGTTCGAAAAATTAAGGCGTGTTCTTGGTGTCCATAATGACTGTGATAATGAAGCACATCAAGATGATATGGAAGTGATGTATTTTGTGTTAATGATATCAATATTTTCAAGATTATGATTTTCGATTGTCTTGACAAATACGAGTATTACTATTTGAATGCTATTAAATTTTACTTCTAAAGTACAATTTTATCAACTCCCCACGTTTCACTAATAATAATAATAATAAATATATATAAAATAATAAATATATATACAATAATAATAAAAAAAATAAACAACAACAACAACAATTAATAATAAAAAAAATAGAAAAATAAATAAATATAATAATAGTAAAAATAAATAATAATAATAATAATAATAATAATAATAATAATAATAATAATAATAATAATAATAATAATAATAATAATAATAATAATAATAATAATGTGAGATGAACTTAATAAAACCGATATGAACTTAACTGAGTTGAATTAAACTGAACTGAACTGAATGAAGCTGATTTGAATTGAACTAAACAGAGCCAAGCTGAATCAAAACGAGTTACAAATAAGGTAGAAAGAACATGGTCCTACTCTTCCCATCTAAAGCAACCACACATCCTTTTACCCCATCGAGGTCTCATTACTCTATTCGCATCAAAGTTTTCATTCCACTTTTGCCGAACACGAACTCGATTAATGCTTCTGAAGTTTTCACTATGTAAGCTGAAAAATGACACCAACAAACACCCTCACTAAATTTATAATGTTCTCCATCCGATTCTTTGTATCCTCTTTCCATTTTTTTTATCAATAATTGAGATTAGTTTGGACTAATATGGTTTCTCTCAATTTTTTTTTCTCTCTCTCTTTTCTCTCGTATACATCATCTTTTAATATATTTTCTCTCGCTATTGATTAAACATTATTTTTAGGAAATATGGCAAATTACTACCTAATAAGTAGGGATGACAATGGATGATAGATCCGGGCCAGATCCGTAAGACCCGACCCTGATGGACCGGATCTGGATCCTATTTTTTCAGACCCGTTGGATCCGGGTCGAATCTGGATCCACTACTTTTAAAATGGATCTGGATCTAGATCCTCTTACGCAGACCCTGAACGATCCATATCCGATCCTGGACCCGGTCCAGATCCGACCCGTTGCCAGCTCTACTAATAAGTTTAAAAAATTGTATATTCCTACATAATATAATTAATTATGCATCTTACTACCTAAAATCACACCTAATTAATCAGTTTGTTACTTTTTGGACGAAAACCGAACTTAAGTTAGTTTTTAAATGGTCGGAGTAAGTTAAATGGCGGTTGTACCCCTTATTATTCCCCTCTCCCTACTTCTTAAGTCTTAACTAGTGTATCTCACGATTAACCGCTTAACTCCCTCCCTCCCATTAATCTTCCTGCCGCCATTTTTATCACGGTTGTTGTTATGATGTTGGTGGTTGTGGTGGCTATCAAGGCAGTGACTGATAACTACGTTATCAACCTATTTCTCGTCACTATTTCCCTCTACTTTGTCCAATTTTTATGTCGGTTCTCCCATATTTATTCCCTTTTATCCTTAAATAACATTTCATGCTATTTTCATGCGAATTTTATGTTTTTTTGTAGCATCGTTGTGTTATTATAGGTGTTTCGGGATCTTTACGGAAGTTCCGGGAAGCCTACAAGTCGAGAAACCAAGTTTTGAACCATTCCGGGTGTTCCTAGTTCCAAGTCGGGTGTAACCTGGGCAGTCAGGTGTTCCTACACCCACCTAAAAACCCAAGTCAGGTGTAACTCAGGCAGTCAGGTGTTGGAACACCTGACTGGAGGAGTTACACCCAAGAAGAGCAAAGAACAAGACAAAGCAAGCAAGCCGGGTGTAACTAGCCCCCATCCGGTGTACCTAGACCACGGCCGGTGTAGGGAACACCGGATGGGCCTTCTTTTCGCATGGTTTTGTCTTTCTTAAGTGGGCTTTCACCCCCACTTAAGCATTTGTATATATACTCTAATTTGGAGATATTTTGGATAACAAGCAACTACACATTACAAGCTTAGAATTCATCTTCATTTTACCTTAGTATTTTTAAGTAGAAACAATTTTCTAGGGTTTGGGTTTTTGAAGGAGATTGTTCATCCTTTTTCCGATCATTCCTTGTTCTTAATCTTTGGTATTGTAATCTTTACCTTAATCTTTCTTTCAATCTTATTAGTTGTTTTAATTTCATTTCTTTGCCATTCTCACATCTCTCCTCTTGCATGCTAGTTGTTCTCATAAATAGTTTTAATTGATTGATCGTATGTTATTAGCATCTATAATCATCAAAAACATGTGTGTCATCATTAGATCGCCTTTATTCATTAGTCTCGAATCCCTAATCATGATTAGTGAGTAGACCCCCCTTCTAGGGGGTGATTTGACCTTAAAACATGTTGACTTCCTAAGATAGGTGTTTGTTGGGTTGTAAAGGGTGAAGGAGTTGAGGTTTGTCAAGGGGTTTGACTTGTTAAAATGTTTGGCTTGGGCTTTTGAATCGGGAGACTTTTAACCCTCGACCATCAACGAGAGTTGACTAGGTTAGAAGTTGACCACCCTAGTTAGGCTAGTTATCGACCTAGATTGAACCCGAGAGGGGGAATTTGGGTTGGGTACCCTTGATATACGGTTGGAAAACGAACCTTGAGAGAGGAAGTGGGAAGACCGGGTTTAGGCTTGTTTTGATCCTTCGGCCTAGGAAGGAGGGGGTTGGGGTTTGGCCAATCTTAATCACCTTAATCCTAGAACCCGGAGTAGTCCGACTCATAAACCCGAGAGGGGCATGGGGAGGCAATTCTAGTGTTACCTAGTGAGCCCGAGAGGGAGTCTTGGTACGAATAAGAGGAGTCACCTCTCAACCCCGCTACCTAAAACAACCGAATAAGCATCTATCACGGGAAGTCACGTGTGAATGGTTGAATCACCTCCTAGTCCCTTCTAAATTTGAGTAAACCGCTTTATTCTTAATCTAGTTTGTTTTCTTTAGCTTTTGTTACTTTTAGTCCTTAGTCTTAGTTCTTTAATCTCAACCAACTCAAGATTTATTCGACTTAGCTAAGCAAAAAGATAAAACGAGAGGTACTCAACGAACTACTCCCTGTGGACCGACCCTCGATATTTGCTACGACTATTCGTACACTTGCGAGGCAATATTTTAAAGCTATCAAGTTTTTGGCGCCGTTGCCGGGGAGTAACGTATTGATATCTTATTGTTTAATCTTAGTTTAGCCTAGGTCACTTTATGTTACTAATCCTTGAATCGAGTGTGTAGGTGTTGCATGAGTAGAAGAACTCGCAAGGTCCAACCACAGTATCCTATAGACCTTGAGATAGAAGCTACCGCAAGACGCCTCAACGCCTTGAAAAGAAGAGGATTGATTGAAGTCCCAATTGAGGAGGTAACATCATTTGGAGAGAATTCTCAACCTTCAAATTTTGAGAACCCTTTCCACATTTCCGAGGAAGATATAATGGGAGACCCCGAACCCGTCGCCATGAGAGACCGTTTAGCCCCAAAAACGGTTGTAAACCCAAGCATAGTGAAACCTCCAATCCAAGCCAACAACTTTGAGTTAAAGGCAACTTTGTTACAACTTGTACAAGGGAATCAATTTGGTGGAGGAGCCACCGAAAATCCGAACGAGCACATTAACGACTTTCTCGATAGTTGTGAGATGTATAAGGCCAATGGTGTGAGTGATGATGCTCTTCGTCTAAGGCTCTTTCCGCATTCCTTGAGGGGAAGTGCCAAGGAATGGCTTAAGAGTTGTGAACCGGAGTCATTGAAGACTTGGGATGATGTCTCAAAGGCCTTTCTCAATAAGTACTTTCCACCTCAACGAACCGCAAGGATCAAAAGTGAACTTCAAGGCTTCACTCAATTAGAGGATGAGACGCTTTACGAGGCGTGGGAGAGGTATAAAGCTTTGCAAAGGTTGTGCCCACACCACGGAATCGGAGAAGATGAGCTCATAAACAACTTCTATGAAGGACTCAACAATGAGATGAAGATGAACCTTGATTCGGGTTCCGGAAAGGGAGCATTAGATAAGATAGATCACAAGACCGCCAAGGGATTGATTGAAGAGATGGCTTCTAGAACCTTTCATTGGAGTCATGATAGGCATAAGAGAAAAGGAAAGTCGAGTGTGGAGACGGCGAGTAACCTTGAGGTAAAAGGGTTGATAGACGAATTGAAGCAACAAGTCGCCTTGTTGAGTGTTAACAAGAACCAAGCTCACACTCCAAACAATTCATGCTCAAGCCGTCAACAAGTTTACTATTGTGATTTTTGTGGAGACCAAGGGCACTCACCCAATGAGTGTCACTTGGTCGGAGGAGATGGAAGTGGTATGGAGCAAGTTAACGGGTTGTGGGAGTCAACCCCGGCCCAAAGAGCCTTTAATAATAATCAATACCATCCGGGCTTGAGAAACCACCCAAACTTTTCATACAATTCCAACAATGCTCAAAATTCAAATTTCCAATCGAAACCACCACAAAATCCAAATTTTCAAGCACAAAAAACAAATCCAACTTTCAATAATGCACCACCGGGTTTCCAAGGAAAAACCTTTACTCCTAGACCACCTTTCCAATCAAACAACCAACCTTTCCAACAAAACCAACAATTCCCTCAACCACAACAACAATCCTTCCAACAACCCTTTCCACAACAACAAACACAACCAAAAACCAATCTTGAATCTATGATGGAGCAACTCATGACCAACCAAAATCAATTCATAACCACCTCCAACCAAAGGCAAGATGACACTACCACTTCCATTAACCAATTGAGAAGCCAAATGCAAGCTTCTCAAAGAATAACCGACAACCAAATCAACCAATTGGCCACTCAAGTGAGTAACATGCAAGGTCCCAACGGAAGATTTCCGGGAAAGACCGAAGAGAACCCAAAGACCGTGAACTCCATTCACTTGAGAAGCGGGAGAGAATTGGATGATCGGGTACCGGTAAAGAAGAGAAAGAGTAGTGTTGACAAACAAGAGAAGGTGGTTGTTGAGACTAGCAAGGAGCCGGAAGAAGACCTTGTAGAAATAGTGGTGGAAACACCAATGGTAATTGATGAGTCAAAGAAGGGGGTTGAAGACCCAAAGCCGAGTGTTGTGAAACCTTTTGTGCCTCAAATTCCATTCCCACAAAGGTTGGCGAGAGCGAAGCTTGAACAAAAGTATGGGAAGTTCATAGACTTGATGAAAGACGTGAACATTACAATTCCATTTCTTGATGCCATTAAGGAGATCCCGACTTATGGTAAATTCTTGAAGGATTTGGTGTCTAACAAGAACTCCCTAAATGCTTTTCAAACGGTGAATGTGTCAAAGGAGTGTAGTGCCATACTAATGAATGGAGCTCCCGCCAAGCTTGAGGACCCCGGGAGTTTTTCTATCCCATGCCTAGTTGGTGATGTCCGAGTTGAGAGAGCTCTATGCGATTTGGGGGCAAGTATTAGCCTTATGCCTTTAAAAATTTTCAAGAAGTTGAAGGGCTTTGAGCTCTCTCCAACAAGAGTCTCTCTCCAACTAGCGGATAGATCGGTAAGGTACCCAATGGGGCTAGTGGAGGATGTGCCGCTCAAAGTAGGAAAGATAATCATCCCATGTGACTTTTATGTCATGGATATGCCCGAGGACACTAATGTACCAATCATTTTGGGACGCCCATGCCTTGCCACGGGAGGAGCCCTCATTGATGTTAAAAACGGGAAGCTATCTTTACAAGTTGGGGATGACAAGGTGGAGTTTTCTCTAGATAAAGCTTTGAGTGAGCCCTCGGAGGGAAAGGCATGCTACATGGTGGATATCCTTGAAGATTGTGTGGAAAAGAAAACCAATAAAGGAGATACTAGCTTGCAAAGGTTCCTAGAAGGAGAGGTGAGGGATTGCAAGGAGCATAGGGAATATGTCATGGCTATGGAGGCAACTCCCTTGGAGGAGCCAAACAAGAGATTTGAAAGCTTGAAGAGGGATGGTAAAGAAGAGGAGAGATCTACGCCTCCTCAAGTGGAGTTGAAACCTCTTCCTTCTTCTCTTAGACATGTTTTTCTTGGGCCTAATGACTCTTATCCCATTATTGTTAATAGTGCACTTAATGACATCGAACTTGAGAAATTGCTTGTAGTTGTAAGAAAATACAAAGATGTCATTGGGTACACCATTAACGATATCAAGGGTATTAGTCCCTCCTTTTGCACTCACCGCATCCATCTAGAGCATGAGGATTCATCATCCATAGAGCCTCAACGCCGCCTTAACCCCACCATGAAGGAGGTGGTTAGAAAGGAGGTGTTGAAGCTTTATGATGCTAGCATAATTTACCCAATCTCCGATAGTGCATGGGTTAGCCCGGTTCATGTTGTACCCAAGAAGGGTGGTGTCACGGTAGTGACAAATGAGAACAATGAGTTGATCCCAACAAGAGTCACAACGGGGTGGAGGATGTGTATCGACTATAGGCGCCTCAATAAGGCAACTAGGAAAGACCATTTCCCCCTTCCTTTTATTGATCAAATGTTGGAGAGACTTGCCCAACACTCTCATTTTTGCTATCTTGATGGATTTTCGGGATTTTTCCAAATCCCAATCCACCCCAACGACCAAGAGAAAACCACATTCACATGTCCATTTGGTACATTTGCATATAGGCGCATGCCCTTTGGGCTATGTAATGCGCCGGCCACATTTCAAAGATGCATGTTAGCTATTTTCTCGGAGTATGTGGAGGATATCATGGAAGTGTTTATGGACGATTTCTCGGTTGTAGGTACATCTTTTGATGGGTGTCTAACAAATTTGTCAAAGGTCTTGAAAAGGTGCCAAGAAACCGGTCTAGTGTTGAATTGGGAGAAATGTCACTTCATGGTGACATCCGGGGTGGTTTTAGGTCATGTTGTGTCAAGTAAAGGCTTGGAAGTTGATCAAGCCAAGATTGAGGTTATTAAGACTTTGCCCCCTCCCACTAGTGTCAAGGGTATTCGTAGTTTTTTGGGTCATGCCGGGTTTTACCGGCGGTTTATCAAGGATTTCTCCTTGATTGCCCGACCTTTGACACTTTTGCTTGGGAAGGATGTGCCATTTGTTTTCTCTAATGAGTGTTTGCTTGCTTTCAATAGGCTCAAGGAAGCTTTGGTCTCCGCTCCGATTATGCAACCGCCAATTTGGGGTGAGCCGTTCGAGTTGATGTGTGATGCGAGTGATGTGGCGGTAGGTGCGGTTCTTGGCCAAAAGAAGGATGGCAAGCTTCATGCCATTTACTATGCAAGCAAAACTTTGGATGATACACAAACCAACTACAACACCACCGAAAAAGAGCTTCTAGCGGTTATATTTGCCATGAACAAGTTCCGTTCTTATTTGGTGGGTTCTAAGGTGATAGTCCACACGGATCATTCGGCTCTCAAGCATTTGTTGTTGAAGAAAGATACCAAACCAAGGTTAATCCGGTGGATTCTACTTCTTCAAGAATTCGACATGGAGATTAAAGACAAGAAGGGAACGGAGAACTTGGTAGCGGATCATCTTTCACGTCTTGAGAATGGAAGCTTGGATGAAGCCATACCAATCGATGATTCATTTTCCGATGACCAATTATTTGCAATTGCACTTGTGGAAGCCCCTTGGTATGCGGACTTTGTGAATTACCTTGTTTCGGGAATCATCCCACATGACTATGATTCGCACAAGAAGAAGAAGTTCTTCCATGATGTCAAGCAATTCTTTTGGGAAGAACCATGTCTCTACAAGTCATGTGCCGATGGGATGATTCGGAGGTGTATACCTTATGAAGAAGTGGAATCAATTATCAACCATTGTCATGGTATGCCGAGTGGAGGGCATGGAAGTGCTAGAAAAACCGCTTCAAGAATCCTTCAATGCGGTTTTTATTGGCCAACATTGTTCCATGATGTTGCCTTACATGTGAAGGGTTGTGACAAGTGTCAAAGAAGCGGTAATATAACGAGGAGGCACGAGATGCCGATGAATTTCATTCTTGAAGTAGAAGTCTTTGATGTGTGGGGCATCGACTACCAAGGCCCTTTTCCATCCTCCTATGGGAATGAGTATATCCTTGTGGCGGTGGATTATGTAAGCAAGTGGGTGGAGGCAATCCCAACCAAGACTTGTGATTCAAAATCCGTCACTAAGCTTTTACAAACCATCATCTTCCCAAGGTTTGGAGTGCCGAGAATTTTGATAAGTGATAGAGGAAGTCACTTCAAGGAGAGGACCTTGGATGCTCTTCTCAAAAAGCATGGGGTGCAACATAGGAGGAGCCTTGCCTATCACCCCCAAGCCAATGGTCAAGCCGAAATTTCTAATCGAGAGCTCAAGGTTATCTTAGAGAAAACGGTGAGCCGATCTAGGAAGGATTGGGCCATCAAGCTTCATGATGCATTGTGGGCTTATCGCACGGCTTTTAAAACACCGATCGGGGCATCACCTTACCGATTAGTGTACGGAAAGTCGTGCCATCTTCCGGTTGAAATGGAACACAAGGCCCATTGGGCTATTCGACAATTGAATTTTGATTTGAAGAGTGCGGGGGAGAAGAGGCTCCTCGATATTAACGAGCTTGAAGAGTTCCGTTTAGAAGCCTACGAAAGTTCCCGGCTCTACAAAGAGAAGACGAAGAGATTCCATGATAAGGCCATTATCCGGAGGGAGTTTAAAGAGGGAGACCTTGTTCTCTTGTTTAATTCGAGGTTTAAGTTGTTTGCGGGGAAATTGAAATCAAAGTGGTCGGGACCATTTGTTGTGACCCGCGTCTTTCCTTATGGAGCGGTTGAAATCAAAAGTGAAGAGGAGACTTTCAAGGTAAATGGTAACCGCCTTAAGCACTACATAGCCGGAACACCATTTACAAGGGAGGTAGCCTCTTTCCAAACAAATCTCATTGTCTAATTTCAAACTCATTTGGTTGTGTAACATTCGGCCCATATGGCTTACTTGAACTTTTGTGTTGCTTTTATCTTTTCGGTTTGATGATTTTGTGAATATTGTTTAACATTCGGCCCTTTGGCATTTTAATTGACTTTGGTCGAGCCAACGACGTTAAACAAAGGCGCTTCTTGGGAGGCAACCCATGTCTTTTGTGTTTTTGTAGGAATCGGAGCTTATTTTGGATTTTTAGTATTTTCGGAGGTATTTTTCGGAGTGGTTGAGTCGATTCGGGATGAAAAAGATGAGAAATTTTGGACTTGGGGTTGTTTTTTTTATGGTTTTATTGTGTTTTTAAAGGTATTTGGGTGCCTCCGGGTGTAACTTGGCCAAGTCGGGTGTTGAAACACCTGACTGGGAAAGTTACACCCACGAAAAATTTTGAAGTTAGGTGTAAAAGGGGCAGTCGGGTGTTCCTACACCCGACTTTGGGGTTGCAACACCGGATGAGGGATTACTTTCGAAAAAATTGATTTTTTAAGGCTGTCCGGTGTAACTTAGGCCCATCCGGTGTAGCTCGGACGCGGCCGGTGTTCGCTACACCGGACGAGGCTTCTATCACGCGCAATTTGTTTTTTTTTCAGCCTTTCTTTTTCAATTTTTCTCCTTTCTCCTTCATTCCAACGCCCCCTTTCAACCTCAAGAACACCCAAGCTCCAAATTTTCGACACCCAAAAATCCCCTTTGCTCCTTCATTTCTCAATCTTTTTCAATTCCGTCTTCGCAACCGTTCTCCTCTAGTCCCGATCTACATTTTCTAGGTAATACTTTCTTCATTTGCTTCAATTTTTTTGCATTTCACCATTAAAGGAGGATTGGGTAAGTTGGTGTTTCACCATTTTTGAGCAAGTAACTTCATTCTATTTGCTTTACTTTACCTATTTCCGAATTTAATTGTTCTTTTTGCAGATTTTTGGAGCATTCACGTTTTTCAAGGCCACCATCGATATGTCGAAGCGTCAACGGAGTGACCCTACGCCTCTAGCCGTGGTATGCCCATCATCATCTTCTTCATCACCTTTTATTCCTACTGTGCCCTATTCGACTTTTAGATTTTATAATGAAATTAGGCAAGTAGGTTTCCCAAAAAAATCCGAACTAGAAAAATTCGATAAGTTGGTGGGAAAGAAGTGGGAAACCACTAGGTGGGCGGACCCGATAGCTATGAGGGATATGGGCATAGAAGAGGATGTTCGGACCCTTTGTGATACCATAGGAATCCGAGCATTTTATGACTCTAATGAATATACCTATGTCGGTCTCACTAGCGAGTTCCTCGCTACGTGGAAATCCGACTTGACTACTTCTCCCCCTTATTGCTCATTCCAACTTAGGGGAACTAGACATAACTTAACCATTCCCCAATTCGGTGCGTTACTTGGTTTACCCACGGTGATAGAAGGGAGTCATAAGCCTTCTAAGGGGGGTGGCTACAGAGATATACGGGAGAATTTGTGGAAGAAGTTGACTTGTCTTCACACACCTTTTGTGGCGGGGCATGCGTACAACCGGAGTTTGAGGAACCCGGCAATCCGGTACTTTGCCAGGATCCTCTCCAACTCCCTTTTCCCCTCAAAGGAAACCCACTATAATGTAGGCGCCCTAACCCTTGAACTCCTCCACCAAGCCCTTTACCGCACCCACGCTAGAATTGACTTGCCATCGGCTTTAGCCCACCATTTTGGGAAGATTGCGGATACCCCTCCGGGGCATATTGCTTGTGGGGGAGTGGTGACTATGATAGCCCGTGCACTAAACCATGACCTTTCGGGCCTTCCCTGTTTCTGTGACCGTAATTTATTGAGCGGGGTTTATCTTAGGATGTTGTTTAAAGATAATAACCTCAACCTTTGTCACATAACGGACCTTAGGGCCATGGTGGTGCCTAACACCGCTTGGACTTCCATTTCTGACCAAACCAATTGGGGAATGCCACTTCGTTCGGGGGAGTATAGGAAACGGTTTAGGGATAGCGACGATAATCAAGGGTATTGGGACATTGCTTACTATGCCATAGGGGAGGGTGTGATACAATATCACACCGACCCCGACTCTGAGGATGAAGCCCGTGCCCCAAAGCAAACGCCCCCTACCCAAGACCAAGGTGCCGGGAGTTCCTCCCAAGGGCACCAATGCTTCATGGACGACCCTACCTTCCGAACCCAGTGGGATGACATGTATCAAAGGACCCAAAACATTGAGACTTTGGCCCAACAAGCTTTTGACACCGCTCACCTCGCCCATGGAGCGGCCTTGCATGCCAAGAACATTGGGTTGGCTAACCAAGAGCTCATTCGGGCGGGGGTTCGTAGGCAAGATGATTTAGAGGACCAAATGCGGCGTATGCAAATAGACTATCTAAACCCCATGTTCACCAATTCCATGGGGTATGCTCCTTCGGGTTATAACCCACACCAACCCACCTACATGCCGCCTCCGGATTTTGACCCGTACCATCCGGTACATTACCCACCTCATCCGGAGGGGCCGTTCTACCCCTATCCTTATGACCCTTCTCGTTACCCCCCCTTACCCACCTCCTTCTTGAGGTAGACCTTAGTGTGGGGAGGGTACTAGGTGTTGTAGATAGTGGAGACTTAGTGTGGGGAGGTTGCTTCGGTGATAGTCGCTATTTGCATTCCCTTTCCTAGCATCTTTTCTTGCCTATTGTGTGAGCTTGTTGGCCTTGTGTTTGGTGTTTTTGCCCTTGATATGTGGTTGTTAAGTTGGTGTTTTTATCTTGACCTTTCGATCCTTTGATGCTTTGCCTCGAAAAACTTGAAATTGTTTGATGAAGTTTTTGTCTTCCTTGAGTTGTAGGTCGGTGATGCCATTCTCCGGGTGATGTGATTACACCCCTTTTGGAGATGGCCATGATTGTTCCCACTTGGAAAAATCCAAATTGCCCCAACTCCTCCTTAAATCCAAATTTATTTTGTTTTACTTGTTTTTCTTAACCTTAGCTTAATTTAAGTTTTTCTTAGTTTTTCTTACTTAGTTTTTGTTGTTTTTCTTTTCCTAGCCTCCTCTTTATACCTTGTCCATATAGTCGGTATAAAGGGGAGGCCCCAAAAAAAAAAAAACCAAAAACATGTCCTTCCTTTTCAAAAATTTGAAAACCCAAAAATATTTTTCTTCTTTTTGTATTTTCCTTCCATGCACTTGTCTCATCGAGGACGATGAGATTTTAGTGTGGGGAGGGGAAATATATTCTTTGTATATATTTCTTTTTGAGGAAAAATTTCAGAAAATATAAAAAAATTGAAAAATTTGAAAATTCCAAAAATATTGCATTGTACATATTTTTGTGTTTTGTTTATCTTAACCATCTTTGTAGGTCACACACAAGATTACATCGGAGAAGAAGTTGGTAAAATTGCTCTTCCTCTTTCTTCTTATCCCTTCCTTTTCATTTTTGTTATCTATATATGGAGGAGGATGGGATTACTTGATGATGGGTGTTCCCTTGAGGAACCGTTTTGGAGCTTGGTGTTGTGTGCCTATGTGTTGGTAGGATAATTGCATTAGTTTTGCTTTGACATTTAGTCTTATAGTTGCATATGCATTATAACATGTGAATATGTAGTTGCATTTCATGGCATGTAGTTTCCTTTAGTTAATTTTGTTTTTGAAAACCCCTAAGGGGGAATTATGGCAAAAATACCTAGGCCTTTACAAATTTTCTTTCGGCTCGTAACTTTATTTATTTAGAATAGTTTTAAATCACCCTACTTAGTGCCCCTCTAGTATCTTTCATGACATTTTCCTCTACTAAGTCAAGGGTTTGCATGTGAGTCACCATGTTCAACCCCATCTTGTTAAGGAGTGTCGATTAGGTGGTCTTGGTGACCTCGGTAGTCTAGGGCGGATGGCAAATCCTTAAAAGTTTTTGATTTTTTTTTATGCTCATTTCACTTATCTTGGTTTTGGAAATCTTGATTTTGAAAAAAAAAAAAAAAAAAAAAAAAGAAACCTCAAAGAAAAATGTGTGTTTGATTTAAGTCTCTTGGTTTGGATATAGGCTAACACTTCTATGTGCTTTGGGGGGAATGCCAATACCTTGGTTTCCCGCTTGGTCGTGAATTCGACCTCCCCGAAGACAGAGTGGATGTCCTCCGACAAGCTAACATGTAGAGTTTAACCGGTTGCCTAATAAGCGATTGGCGAAAACAAAGGGTGTTAGCACGCGTTGGACAAGCCCTATCCGAACCATTTGAGAGCAAAAGAAAAAAAAAAGAGAAAAAAGAAGAAAAAAAAAAAAAAAGAGAAATGTAATAAGAGGTCGCATTTCGAGTTTATCCAACCTTTATAAAATGAATTGAGCATTTTACTTCAAAATTCTTTTTGCTTTTGCCATCCCCTCTAGATGAACTTGGAACGAACCATGGCTCTTGCTTGACAAGAGTCTAGACCGTCTAATTTTTCACTTCTAGGCATATTGGGGATTCCCTTCCATTTTCATCCGATCGCCTTTGACAAAGTAGTTGGAAGATGCACTTGAAAGTAGCCTAGACTTGCACTATTTTAGGGGGTGATTTATTGCTATCCTTGTAAATTTAGTCACTTGTCGAATTAAAATTTGTAAGGAGTATGTATCTTTGCTTGATTTTCCACTAGGTAGTGACCGCCACCTTGATGAGGAAGGTGGCATTTCTTTGTGATTGATGCATCCACTTTCTTCTACCTTGTGCTTAAGATTTGGATGCATCACAATTTTGTGCAAGACCCTACTTGCCTTGCGAGTTGTGCTTTACCTCATGAGCACAATTACGTGAGTTGAAGGGGCGTTGAGTGCGCTAATACTCATGCGGCTAGTTAATTTAGTAGTATTACTTTGACTTGTTTAGTTTTCCTTTTCCTTTTTGTTTTGTTCTTGTATGTTCCCCTCTTTTGCCCTTTTTCTTGGCTTGGTTTAGTGCTTACTCGAGGACGAGTAAGGGTTTAGTGTGGGGAGATTTGATAACTACGTTATCGACCTATTTCTCGTCACTATTTCCCTCTACTTTGTCCAATTTTTATGTCGGTTCTCCCATATTTATTCCCTTTTATCCTTAAATAACATTTCATGCTATTTTCATGCGAATTTTATGTTTTTTTGTAGCATCGTTGTGTTATTATAGGTGTTTCGGGATCTTTACGGAAGTTCCGGGAAGCCTACAAGTCGAGAAACCAAGTTTTGAACCATTCCGGGTGTTCCTAGTTCCAAGTCGGGTGTAACCTGGGCAGTCAGGTGTTCCTACACCCACCTAAAAACCCAAGTCAGGTGTAACTCAGGCAGTCAGGTGTTGGAACACCTGACTGGAGGAGTTACACCCAAGAAGAGCAAAGAACAAGACAAAGCAAGCAAGCCGGGTGTAACTAGCCCCCATCCGGTGTACCTAGACCACGGCCGGTGTAGGGAACACCGGATGGGCCTTCTTTTCGCATGGTTTTGTCTTTCTTAAGTGGGCTTTCACCCCCACTTAAGCATTTGTATATATACTCTAATTTGGAGATATTTTGGATAACAAGCAACTACACATTACAAGCTTAGAATTCATCTTCATTTTACCTTAGTATTTTTAAGTAGAAACAATTTTCTAGGGTTTGGGTTTTTGAAGGAGATTGTTCATCCTTTTTCCGATCATTCCTTGTTCTTAATCTTTGGTATTGTAATCTTTACCTTAATCTTTCTTTCAATCTTATTAGTTGTTTTAATTTCATTTCTTTGCCATTCTCACATCTCTCCTCTTGCATGCTAGTTGTTCTCATAAATAGTTTTAATTGATTGATCGTATGTTATTAGCATCTATAATCATCAAAAACATGTGTGTCATCATTAGATCGCCTTTATTCATTAGTCTCGAATCCCTAATCATGATTAGTGAGTAGACCCCCCTTCTAGGGGGTGATTTGACCTTAAAACATGTTGACTTCCTAAGATAGGTGTTTGTTGGGTTGTAAAGGGTGAAGGAGTTGAGGTTTGTCAAGGGGTTTGACTTGTTAAAATGTTTGGCTTGGGCTTTTGAATCGGGAGACTTTTAACCCTCGACCATCAACGAGAGTTGACTAGGTTAGAAGTTGACCACCCTAGTTAGGCTAGTTATCGACCTAGATTGAACCCGAGAGGGGGAATTTGGGTTGGGTACCCTTGATATACGGTTGGAAAACGAACCTTGAGAGAGGAAGTGGGAAGACCGGGTTTAGGCTTGTTTTGATCCTTCGGCCTAGGAAGGAGGGGGTTGGGGTTTGGCCAATCTTAATCACCTTAATCCTAGAACCCGGAGTAGTCCGACTCATAAACCCGAGAGGGGCATGGGGAGGCAATTCTAGTGTTACCTAGTGAGCCCGAGAGGGAGTCTTGGTACGAATAAGAGGAGTCACCTCTCAACCCCGCTACCTAAAACAACCGAATAAGCATCTATCACGGGAAGTCACGTGTGAATGGTTGAATCACCTCCTAGTCCCTTCTAAATTTGAGTAAACCGCTTTATTCTTAATCTAGTTTGTTTTCTTTAGCTTTTGTTACTTTTAGTCCTTAGTCTTAGTTCTTTAATCTCAACCAACTCAAGATTTATTCGACTTAGCTAAGCAAAAAGATAAAACGAGAGGTACTCAACGAACTACTCCCTGTGGACCGACCCTCGATATTTGCTACGACTATTCGTACACTTGCGAGGCAATATTTTAAAGCTATCAGTGACATATTTTTTCTTCCTCCAAACCATCCACTGAAGATACACACTTAATGCTATCAATGTTCATTTTTTTTACAATTATCAACAAACCCTAACAAATTCAATCACATGGCCAGGGCCCAGGAATACCTACAAATCCAATTGAAAACCCCAATACAAATTGAATTGCAAAAACCAATTCTCGGAATCTAAAATCTTGCAATATTCCAAATTCAATGAGGAATGAGGAGATGAAAATGGAGGAAGTAGATGGAAATTTGGAATGATAGAAATTGAATTTTGGAATGATAAAAACGGAAGGAGATGAAAATGAAGGAAGTATAGGGGTTTTAATGGAGGAATGAGAGGGAAATGGGTTTTAAAGGAGGGAGGAGAGGGAAAGCGGTAAGATGGATATTAATTTGGGTTTAAAATTAAAAAAAAAGAACGAAACACACTGACTTCCGTCATGGTTGTAGTAATCGTGAATCATGTAAGATTTTACACATTCTGGGTTGTTATTTGAATAATTCAACATATTAGGTGTAATATGCAAAATTTTAAACTGGTAGTAATATGCTAAATAACCTTATTTTTATCAAACACTTTTAACCATTAGATCGTCATAAAGTTTAATTCCACCATTTATAAGAAATGAAACTCCTTTCTCTCAAAAAATGGAGAAAATCCAAACTAAATTTTGGTCACATTTTCTTTCCAAAGTTTTCTAATTTTCTCAAAAACACAAATCACTAGTGCCTTCATACCTACATCACAATATTATTACGTATTTACTAAATCCCGTACTTAGTTTTACTAAATCTCGCACAGTTTAATTCAATTTTCCAATCTCACCCTTCATCTTGACCACAAACTAAAAAATACCCCCTTTTCCGGAGAAAAAGCAATATACATCCGAGGCAGTCCCTCCAATTTTTTTTATTTTTTGTGCATATATGTATTTTTTTTAGCTTATTACCTCAAACTTTATTTGTTTATGAGCAAATGTGTATTTTTTTTAGCATATTAAAGTTTAGATTTTAGTTTTTTTTCGTCATAACTCAAATTTAACTAAACTTATATGTAATACTTTTGAGTTTTATTGTGATTTTTTAGAGTTTAATGTTTAGATAAATAAACTCAGAAACTTAATAGGAAAACTCATAATTTCTAAAGCAAAACTCAAAAACTTGACTATAATGCTCAGAAACTATAAATTTGGAGGTAATACATCGAATTTACCGTCCACTTATTGCATTTCCCCCTCTCAAAATCTAACTAATTCAATCATTATTGTTTCTGGATCATAATCAACCATATCACAAAGAATCTTGCCGTTTTGTCAACAATGTTAATACACATTGTTTAATTGATAGATTGAATGTTTTTTTTTATTGTTTTTCACAATTTGAGTTTGGATTTTGGGAAAAGAAATACAAGTTTAGTAGGTGTAGGTGGTGATAGGCGTTGTGAGGGGCGAGGGGATGGGATGGTTGGTGTTGGGAGCGGGCTGTAGAGGGTGGTATTGGCCGGTGAGGCAGTAGATCTGAGTTTTATTTATTTATTTTTATTTGCCTTAATTGTGTGTGAAAAGTGAAAGCAGAAAACAGAATAAAACTGTGTATTGAAAACTTAAAATAAACAAAATCGTGTGCGAGATTTAGCATATACTTTGTACCTTTTATTATTCTAATTTATCCCAAACTAATCTGATTGGAGTCAAATCTTATTTAACTATCAACTACGCAACTCTTAGAGTAATAACAATAGTAGAACTTTATATAAAGTTCTTTTTATTTCCAAATTATTTCCACAAATTACTAAGTTTAAGAATTTCGCATCACAATAAAACAACTTTATTTACTCGGTAGTTCTTAATTAGGACCCACTATTAATTATCTTATCTTCATAAAACTTTTTTTATTGAAACCAACAAAGAACTTGATTCTTAAATAAGAATCAATTTGACAAAGCCAATGTGATCCACAATGAAAGAACTTTATTTTTGAGGTTCTTATTGACAAACTCAAGAATAAAAACTTCTATTTCTATTACTCTTAGACCATCCCCAAGTAAGGTTAATTGTTAGGTCAATTGCTTGCTTGAGTTAAGTTAATTACAATTAATAGAAAATTAGGATTGACTCATCTATTGACCCCTTATGTGGCAAATTCTCATTGGTTACAATTTAAAAAAAGAAAAAAAAGAAAAGAAAAACTATGTTATTGACTCGATTAAATCGACCTTTTGCTTAAAAGGGTAGAAGAGGGTCACTGTCAATAAAGTGAGATTAATATGTGATTAACTCGATTAAATCGACCTTTTACTTGGGGATGATTATCTATTAACAACCCGATAATAAAATATCAAAATTAAACCAAAATCTGAGATAATCGTAATTACCATTCCTACAGCGGTCCAGGCGTACAGCCTATCTCGACCCAACCTGAAGACAAACATATTTACAGTAGAAAATCAAACAAATTACAGATTTACCGTTATTAAATTACGAGTAAATGTCCCTTGTCTCTCTCTTACACCACGTCCAACTTTCCACATCCTGATGCAACCGAGTTCACCGAGTTCAAAAACCTTATATACAATTACACGGAAACTAATTAGGGCACCGATTTCCTCTTTAATCTCATTTCAATCACTTTCTGCAATTACGATTGAAAGAAATCTAACTATATTTTACTGTTTAACGCATAGTTTCCACGTTTTTTTACAACTGATCAAATCATTCATGCGCCAATCGGAGGTGAGCTACACTATTACGCTACTCAATTTCTTTGTTTTTTGTTTTTTCATCTTAATTATGCTTAATTCCTCATATTGATTAGGTTTGATTAGTATTCCCGAACTATCTGATCAATTTTTTTGATAGTGGAATTTGATTTCAATGCCTTGAGCTTATTGCATTGTATTTCGTTTACGGTTTGGTTTGGAATTTAGAGGGAGCTTTGATGGTTGTTGATAAGCGCACTCGTTTCCGGTATTATAATGTAAGAATGTTTGTGTATGCATTGGTTTAAGATTTAAGAATAATGAGAATGTCTGATATCGGGCCTGAGAGTTCAAGAAAAAGAAGAAGAAGAAGAAGAAGAAGCTAATAGAAAGTTAGCTCAATCTCGAGTAGGAGTAGTTGATAAACCTCGAGTAAATGAGTCGATACTACTAGCGGAATTGTATTGATAGGGATTTTGGTGTCAAAGGAGCTACGAGGGTCCTGCAATTCAATAGGGTGTGGGTGGGGGTGGGGTGGGGATGGGGGATTCATATTTTGAACCTATCATCCGTAGTACCTTTGTTTTAACCACTAGATTGAGATTTGTATGGGAGATGCTATTGAAAGTGACAATGTAGTTGTTGTGAGTAAAAATGTTGTAATCTTCGATGAAGAGCATACTTCTTATGAATTTGCTTCATATTTGCGACGTATCATCCGTAGTACTCCTGTTTTAACTTTTAACGTCTAGATTGAGACTAGAGATGGCAATGGGTAGGATCTGGACAGGATCCTAGAGGATCCAGATCCAGATCCATTTTAAAATGGTATATCCAGATCCTACCCTTATCCTCAGGGTCCGAAATTTCTAGATCCATATCCGCATCCTAAGGATCTGGATAAAATCCAGATCCGTCAATATTCAACGATACATTCAAATGAAACCGCACCAAGTCACTATTATACACTATTTCACTTTTACTTGTCAATTAGAGACGATGTTTTTGTCGAATTACCCTCTATTAACTTCACTAGTTTAAAAATCATAGTCTAAAAGAAATAAAGAGTGTATAAAGTATTAAAAAGTCATAGAAACTTACAAATAAGGTTTACAAACCACAAAATAATTATAATTCCAACAATTCATAATAAAACAAATTGTCAAAACAAAATAAACACTAATACTTCATTGCTTGTTTCCATGATCTACCTCTGAAGGGTCGAATCTATCCAAAAATTACCCTTATAAAAATTAAAAGAGGGTCCAAGGGTAGGATCTGGATCTTAGTGGTGGGATCCAGATCCGACCCTCGTACTCGTATAAGGATATGGGTCCGATCCAGATCCTAAGGATCTAAAATAATGAGATCCATATCCTACCCTTGGGTATAGGGTCTGGTGGATCTGGGTAGGATCCGGGATCCATTGCCATCTCTAATTGAGACATGCACATTAGATTGCTATTGATAGTGACAATGTAGTTGCTGTGAATGAAAATGTTGTAAACTTCGATGACGGCAATACTTCTTATGAATTTGCTTCATATGCGCGACCTTTGTCCTTACTCCTTAGTACCTCTGTGTTAATTACTAGATTGAGACATGTACACTAGATTGCTACTGATAGTGACTATGCAGTATTGCGAATGAAAATGTTGTAAACTTCGATGAAGAGGATACTTCTTATATAACTGCTTCAAGTCAAGGGAGGAGAATGTCTCCTTTCAAATAAAAACTAGGAGTATAGAATATAGATAACATCGATAATTTTAGATGTCTCACGTTGAAGTTGACAGTGACTGAAAAATTCAGTTTTAGTTTTCATTTTCCAGGTTTTGTACTAGTAATTGATATGAGTAGTGAAGAGCAAAGTAGAACTAGGGAAGATGATAAAGGGGGAAAAAAAGAAGAAGCATCGATGTCGGGTGATGTTGAAGAGACAGACCCTGATTTGTTGAGGAATACACCGTCGAATATTCGAAGATTGGAGGATGAGATAGAACAGTTTGAGGGAAGGCACAAGTATCTTGCTCATACTACAAGTCCTTCTGATGGTGGCGATGTTCGTTGGTACTTTTGCAAGGTTCCTTTATCGCTTAATCGTGAGCTTTCGTGTTCCTCCTCTTTTCACTTTTATTTGTGTCAATTTCCTTAAGCTGCATCATGAAAGAGTATTTGGTTTTATTTCGGCAAGTATAACGTACTGTTGAATGACTAAGGTCTAAAGTTTTTGGCAGGGATTTGTTTTTATGCTGCACTGATGACTAGTGTTGATAATTTCTTATTACACATGGTCTTAGGAATTAGGATAATAGAGTTGCCTGGAATTGGGTATGATATCACATTGTGTTTTGTGATCAAAGAAACAAAGTTAGTCATATGGTCTTACTCTTCTCATCGGGAATTGACATATCCACGAAGTCACAGTATAATTAAATGATTCAAGAAACATGGTTTTTTTTTTCTATTTGAAAAGTACTTTACGTAGCCATTAGCTACTTTAAATACCGTCATACTTTGTTTATTTTTTATTAGATTTTTTAAACTTCTATTGCATTTTCATTGTTTTAATAGTAGAAAAATGCATTAAAAATGTGAAAATATACTCCGTAATAAAATAAATTGAATAAGATTGGACCCCTTGGTTTGAAATGTTGAATCCATCGGATTCGGGTTGATTTGGGTCCACCATGTATGGCACGGGTCTTTATGCATGTTCTATTTTGATTTCTTTTGTTTTTCTTAATGTGACATGGTGAATATATTTCTTAGGTATTCCTGTCTTTTTAATGTTATTACATTAATGCACATGTATTTTGATCCCAAGCCAAAAACTTTCTGATGCGTAATGCTTGTGCAGAGTTGGCCGCCTCTATCCCACGTGGAGAGGTAGTTGGTAAAGGGGAGTATTTCCGTTTTGGTATGAGGGATTCTCTTGCTATAGAGGCATCTTTCTTGCAGGTCAGTCTTCAACTTTGTATACTTGATTTGCTTTACATAACTGTGAGGCACCATTAGCTAGTAATGTTTCTGCTAAGCAAGTGGCTTCGACTATACAAACTATCCTAGGAAGCAGATTGAGAAATATTGTATTTTCTGATGGAGCTTGTGTCCTTAAAGTTTTTGATTTTCGGTCCTTTTTTTAGCTGAAAATATATCTAGGCTCACATGTCTGATTAGCTATTTCTGAAATTAGTGTCTTTTTGTTCCCTTTTCCACAACAGAGAGAGGACGAACTGTTATCTCAGTGGTGGAAGGAATATGCAGAATGTAGTGAAGGTCCTCGAAGGCGAAGTAGCTCTACTAGTCAGACAGAGTCACCACTAATCTCTCAAAAATCTGAAGTCTTCATTGTTGAGGAGGAGAGAGTCGGAGTTCCTGTTAAGGGTGGCCTCTATGAGGTATCGACTTTCATTTATTCATGATTTAATCGTGGAGTTTATTCATTTATCTGGAAGATTGTCCTACAGCTTGGCTGTTAGTGCATTGAGTCACTCTCTGAGATGTTTTGACACCGTTTACGCTGGCTGATGACAGAATATAATGGTCCTTCCATTTATCCCATAATGAAGTTGATTTAGGTGTCACAATTCATGAAGTTAACTGGTTCATATTCTTCTGAAAATTTTACCAAAAGTTAGGTTTAAAGTTCGTGCTGCGACGTGAAAGATTTTGATTTTACGAATTTGATGCTACTACAATTAGTTAGATACCGCTTTGTTATCTATTTCTCAATTAGCTCATATTCCATACAGACTTAGAAGAGCCGCGGCCTGTGGGTAGGATATTTAGATTTGCCAAAAGTGGAAATTATGTTGAAGGAAATTTGTCGACTAGTTGAGGCTATCATGTGAAATTAAAACGGAAATAAATGGGGGAGGGGTCAGGGGTGGTGGACAGAAAAAGAGTAGAGACTGCAATGTGAAACATTATGATTTACAAAGTTGATACTAGAGTGAATAGAATTGACATTGCTACCCATTTAGCTCTATATCTCTATCTATAGAGAATCGGAAGTGCTGTGGCCTGTGGCTAGGTTTATTTTAGTGAGAGGTGACAATTATTTTTAAGCAAATTGGTTGAACTTAATTTTGAAGCCAGTCTGAACACTGCAGAGATCCAGATTTTTTTTCATGGTTTGTAGAACATTCAAGTCAAATATTACTGAAGAATATAATACTTCCTCCATTCCACTTTTATTGTCCTACTTTCCATTTTGGGAGGATTTAAGATGTATGGGTAAATTTACAATTTTATCCCTTTAATCATGAAGAATGGGAAACAATGTGTTTTGACAAGGATAGTGATAATTAAAATATTAGGGGTAATATTGAAAGCTCACTAATTAACTATGCTAAATATAGAGGTAGGACAATTAATTTGGAGTGAAATTTGGGGAAAAAGTGGACAATAAAAGTGGAATGGAGGGAGTATTATTGATACATTTAAGCCTTCACAAGCGTGACATTGCTTGGTCTTGTTGTGGCTTTACTGATTTATATTGAAGGCCATGAAAGCGATACAAGGTGGTGGCTTGGAAACCAAATAGAATTTCCTATATTAGCAATGTTTTAACATCCAAACGTAGAGTTGGATGTCGTATCGTATATGTGAAGACAAGTGGGCTATTGCTCACAATGACTGTCAAATTGTTATTTTTTTGAAGATTCATATAGGTTAAGCTTGTTTAGTTACTTGGTTCAGGTAGATTTGGCGAAAAGACATTGCTTTCCTGTGTATTGGAACGGGGAAAATAGGCGTGTTTTAAGAGGTCATTGGTTTGCACAAAGTGGAGGCCTTGATTGGCTTCCTCTTCGGGAAGATGTTGCTGAGCAACTGGAAATTGCTTACCGTAGACAGGTATTTGCAAGTTTCAGTATGGACTTAATTTAGGCATTCAAATTGTCTCAAATGCTATCTTAGTATCTTGTACCTACAGGACTACAGTGAGTACAGTCTCTGCCTTTTAATTTATACAGTTGTCTTCTGCTGAATGCTTCTACAATTTAAATTTTTGTGATCGTAAATGTGCTTGCTTTCTGCTGATTGATAATATATCTTCAGTTTCTGCAATAAGTTCCTATAAGGCTATAACAACCGCTGGCTTGTAAAATCATTTAAATTTAAGGCAGGTTGCAATTAGAAATTTAATTGACATGAGGAACAAGATATATTATAGTCCTTTCTACTTCTGTACATTTTATTTATTATAGTTTAATCTTAACAATGTGCTCATTTTGTAAATGATGGAGCTTTGTGTTGAACTTCTAGTCTCCACAAAACTTGATTGTTGAAATATGACAAAAACATTGGGTTCTCTATTTATTTATTTTATTATTCCATTTTTTTATTGAAGAGCAGTGAAAATCTTTATATAGTTCATTTATCAAACACTACCTTCTCGTCCATTCTGATAAGAGTGCCATTAGAAAAGTTCCGTAATAGGATAAATTTATATTTCAAAAGAGTTCAAATGAGCTATGAGGGTTGCATAGAGATCTGATTTTCTTATACCTATTCAGCTCATTTTAGTCAGTTCACTTCGAGTCAATCATTTTGGTACACATTCAGCTGTAATTTAAAGGGCTTCACGAATAATCCAAGGTTACCATTGCTGAACAAATTGTTCTCTTCTAACAGATTGTAGAAAGATAAATAGGAAGTTGTAGATGAATATTAGAGAGTAGGATCCATGAGGGTGGTGGCTAAGTCTAAATTAAGATTACTTTGAATGTTTGGCTGCATGTACAGTCCTTAAACATCCATTCCACATCATAATTTCGAGACTGACATGATTGATGTTTCTTTTTAGATTTGGCACCGGAGGACTTTTCAACCATCTGGACTCTTTGCAGCTAGAGTAGATTTACAAGGATCTACACAAGTAAGATATTGCACTGCCGGAAATAGAGATCTTGTATCTTGAACTGGATATTAATTTATTTATTTCCCTTGTGCGTTCATCTCTATGCAGGGACTTCATGCCCTCTTTACTGGAGAGGATCCTACTTGGGAGGCGTGGCTGAATGTTGATGCTTCTGGCTTCTCTGGCATCGTTAATTTAGGAGGAAATGGTATTAAACTTAGGCGAGGATATGCTGCATCTCCGTCTCCAAAGCCAACACAGGTTCATTCCTCTTAACTTTATAGCGTGCTTTGATGGACGTTGAAATGAGCATCACTTACTGAACAGCATGCCAACATCCTTATATAATCTTTGTCATCGTTCTCATAAATACTCCCTCTGTGCGTTTACCTATTATTTGGGGGTTGGGACAATGCCACATGCATTAAGGAAATCATAATGGGAGAGCAAAATGAATGAATTAGCTTTTAAGTATCACTTTGTGACTGCTATTTTGTTTGCTATTCCTGATCATTTTATGTAACTATTCCTTTGCTGTAGGATGAATTGCGTCAGCAGAAAGAAGAGGAAATGGATGACTACTGCTCACAGGTTTATCCCCTTGCTCCCGTGCGGTCCCTCTAGTGTTCTTTTATCGTACAACCTTTTAGTTCCTTTTTTCACTCATGAGGTCAGATAACCATCATACTTATTTTAGATGCTAAAATCTCTAACAAAGTGAAAAAGAAGCATACCTTCCCAATTACTGGTGAATTTAGATAAACGGATCCCGTTTGTATCGAATCTCAGTTGAGAGTTGAGGCGTGGTATCGAAATTGATTGTTGCGATTTGCGCTCATCCCGATCTCAGCTTAACCCCATCAGGCATCATTTTAGATACCGAAATCTAACAATGTGAAAAATAACAAGCCTTTCTTCCCAACCATTGGAAATCTGAGATAAAGTGATCCACTCAGTCTCAAATCTTAATCCAGTGCCTTTTATGCGGTTCCATTACCAGATCCTGAATGATATCACCCTGAAGGCACTTAAGAAGACGAGCAAAATGCGGATTGAAGATGCAACACTTTACTCACTCCACTTTGTTAGAAGAGAGGATGTTTTTGCTCTACTAACCGGATGTTCTTCACTACGTTTTCTTATAAAAAATATGTTTGCTATGTTTTTATTTATCATCGTCATTTTTGCAATTATTTTTACAAATGACATTTATCAATCAAGTGTGATGTGGACATGTGGTGAATGGACCTACTTGCCTTTAGGGGTTTACATGTTGATAAGTAGATTAGAAGGGGAAGAGTGATGAGACTACCCATGTTTGGCTTGGAAGTGATTAATTGACTTGACCAAATGAAAACCTGTCATTGAATCTGTCGTGGACGACAAAAATTCATTTAACAAGGTTTGTGAGCCACGAACTTATGAGTGAATAACAGAATAAGGCAGGTGGTAGATTGGCAATCTAGCCAAAATACTCTTTATAGATCTATGTTTTTCAACCGATGCTTAGATTCCCATCTTCTCTGGCTCAGGTAGTCTGGTGTATTTTCACTTCTCTAGTCGTATATAAATTTGAACTTCACGTATCTCAGCTGCAGGCCCTAATGTTTGATACAGTAAAGCATGATTTGTATTTATTGTGAAGGTTTGCATAATCTAATTGAGAATATTTTTTGCCCCAGAAATTTTTTGAGCCTACACTTTTTGTCATCCAAAAACATGTGTGGATGTAATAAGATTATCTTGTTGGAGCTGTTGGCCCTGTTGCCATTTTCCTACCCTCGGCCGTAATGATTGTAGAGTTCAATATGTTATTAGCTTCTTGTGACTGTTATACTGTACATTTCCAGGTTCCAGTTCGTCATTTGGTGTTTATGGTGCATGGTATTGGTCAGAGATTGGAGAAATCAAATCTGGTAGATGATGTGACAAATTTTCGTCATATTACCTCTAGCCTAGCTGAGAAACACTTGACTTCATATCAACGTGGCATTCAGAGAGTACTCTACATCCCATGTCAGGTAATCTTTTTGCAGTGCGTCTTCTGATCACCTGTTTCTTGTTTTCCACTCAAACAAGGTACCGTTAATAATTTTCCATTCCCAATGGAGCCAACGTTGATATTTTATGGTTTTGGATTGTGATGGAATAAAGCAAATTGGCTGATTAAAGTGGTGGCACTTCTTTTAATCGTGAAGTAGTCATTTGATGCAATTATCATTGCAATTTTCATTATGGGTCATTCAAGACAATCTCGATCTGTTGTTAAATACACGTCTATGTTTGTGTATGCCAGATCCCCCTCACCTTGCAACTTGTGGTTGTAATTGAGGCACTAGGGAGTTTAACTTCCCTATCCTTTCTTCCCTTCCAAGACAAGAGGGGCTGGGGGGCAACATTGTACATTTGACCCCAAATATTGACGTGGTTACTGGTGGCTGTTATCTTCCTATTGTTATCTGTGTCTAAATGTCGATTTTGTGGAGTTGTAACACAGGAACAGATATTCTATCAGTTATTTAATCTTTAGCATTGTAGCGCTTATTTCAGTGCATGCCCTATTTTATTGATAAATATCACAACGTAATTTTTTTTAAATGTTTCTTAGAGAGCAAAACATTGCAATTTTAATGAATCAATGAAAATATAAGGAGTAAAGATAAAACTTCGTTGTACAAGAGCTAATTCCAGTACGTTCCAAGTTTGTCGTAATCTTGCTGCACGGATCCCAATAAAAAATTGGCTCCTTTACCCATGATGAGATCAAGTAAATAACCTCATCAAGGAACTCTATAGTAGGAGACAATCTAGAGAAGACAAGATATCTCCTCTCTACTTCCTCTGCAACCGAATAACCCAATCATTCAGACAATAGTCATAAAGCACAGCACGGATAAACTCCGTTTTCATTCCTTCATAGCTCGACATACTAAGGTTGCAGGTGGTCCATGGTTCCAAATCGATATGCCTGACTCTCCCCTTTGACTTTTAAGAGTTGTATCCATAATGATCAAGCAACATCATAGGGTAAAAAATAGGCGTGATGTACGCTTACAGTTGCAACACCACATCATGCATATATAAAGGTAGCTCGTGGGCTGTCTCCATTGCAACATGTCATATGAATCTTAGCAATGCCATAATCCAAGCAAAAGGAGATTTCAACCCTGAATGAAATTGGCAATGATATAAGGTGGATATCAAGTAAGCATTCTAATGTATTTAAGGAAGGATTTACAAATAACTAGGGAAGGATTTTGTTTTGACACTAGCCCACACCAGAACCCTATAGTATTATTAAAGATGTAAGCTCTCCCATCATCCTTTATTGAAGGCTTCAAGTTTCTGCATCAATGGAGGTCGTAAGAGTTGATTATGTTTAGGTTGAACATTGAAACATGATTTCATACAATACAAAAAGTAGATATATTTGTATACGAGGAAACATAGTATTAGCGGAAGAGTCATCTCTAAGCCCAAACTCCATCGTACTTCGACATATGAGTATTTTTATCTTACTCTTTTCATTCATCCTTTCTTTGCTCATCTTCCTTTTCCCCCATTCACTTTTAAACCCCTTTCTATTGGATAAAGCTTAATATTATCTCAGGAGGATGTGATTTGGCCTTGTGTAAGTTTTCTTAGCTGTTATTCACGCTTTAGCTCCCTGGAATATGAGAAGATGAACCTGTAAGTAACTGAATGAAAACTAAGTGAACACACTATGAAAAGGTATCCATGGGTACACGATTTTAGCTTGTTAGGGATACAACAGTGGAAATTTCTATCTTCAGTAGCATTCAAATGCTACTTAAGGTGTAGGGTCTTATGTTATGTGCAGGAAAGTTGTCTACATATGTGAGTTTTCTCTTATGTTTTCCAGTGGAGAAAGGGCTTGAAGTTCAGTGGAGAATCTGCAGTTGAGAAGATAACTTTAGATGGTGTGCGAGGTTTGCGAACAACGCTAAGTGCAACTGTTCATGATGTCTTGTACTACATGAGCCCAATTTACTGCCAGGAGATCATTGATTCGGTATGTAACTGAGTAACTCTGTTGTCTTATTTGATATTCGAATCTTGGCGGTTACTCGTGGGCAAGATTGTCATAGATTAATTAGTCAGTTAATAGTTAATGTCACTTTCCTTTTCTGACAAGTATCATTAGTTTAACTCTTCTAATATATAGAGGCAGTAACCTAGCTGTTGATGTGTGGTTTCTCCTCTGTGCTATTTTCTTATCTTATTTTAGCTGTCTGTGGGGTGTGTGTGGTATGGCTTTATATGTATTGCCAGCTTGTGCATGAAGATTTGTATTTTGGTATTCAGGGAAATTCTATTGACACTAACTTGTAAGTTCTGACGTCCAGTACAAGTATCAAACCAGTAGAGAAATAAAATTAAATATGCCAAATTTTTGTGCTACCAATATTCTGTGCTCCGTAGAATGTCTTTTGAACTAGTGATGCTCATTTTATCAATAAAGTTGTATTTGCATCTGGAGCTGTTACAGCTAGGACACTTATTGTGGTGGACACAGCTGATATCTGTAGAACATATTCGGTATGATGAAGGTCATGGAGCTAAAAGTTCCTCTTTTATTCATCCTCCATGCATACAAATTGATGAAGTGTTGCAATGTCTTCATTTTTTTTGTCGATTTTTAAATTTCGTTATAATTATGTTGGTACCTTAAGGAGAACTTTGTGTGTTATAGACAGTCTTGCTCTTTATTATGCCATGAAAGCTGAATATCTGAAGTTCAAGCACATTTTTAGGCTTGTTACCCTGGGTGACTGAATCTGTCAAAAGTAATGTTACGTGACTTTATGAGAAATCAACATCTCCATATTTTCAATGAAGATGCAACATTGAAAGAGCAGTTTTGGGTCAATGTTGTATTGTCTTTGCATTTGTTTTCTGGGTTTGGGTGTAGAACATGAAAGAGGAAATTTTTCATGAGCGTGTGTTGCTTTTTCTGGTGCATTTGGTTAGAGTTGAAGAAGATTGCTTGCTTGTTTGGGCGCTTAATATTTTAGCATTGAGGAAAAAATGTCTTTCTTGCTTCTCTTTTGGCGTATGCCACTGGTATTTCTTAGAGATTACTGGGAACGGGTGATTATAATTTTCACAATTTGTTCCTGATGCTCTATTAAAAGAACATACTTTGTCTAAAAAAGATTACCTCTTTCTGTGGCGTGGTTGCGTGGGGGAACTAGAAGGAGGAGATTTTTAAGGTGGTGAACCATTGTCAGTTGTACACCACAAAACATACACTTGTTTCTTAATGAAGATTCATGGGAGATCGTCGTTTTTTTATTCCCCTTCAGTGTTCATTATGTACTAATTATTTCTTTGTTTAATAGGTGTGGCAAGCGACCAAGCTATTATAAGTTATTGACGTGCTACTGTTCCTAGTAAAGAGACTCAAATGATAAATGTCTCCCTTTGCAGGTCTCAAATCAGTTGAATCGGTTGTACTTGAAGTTTCTAAAGAGGAATCCAGGCTATGATGGAAAGGTAGAGGTTAATATGAATAATTAGGGTGATTTTATTTCTTTTTGTTCCTCCATCTAGTTCTGAATTCAATTTGAAAAGGTAGCCCTAAGAATGAATCCTAACTTTTTCAGGTTTCTTTATATGGTCATTCCCTTGGAAGTGTTCTTTCATATGATATCCTTTGTCACCAAGAAAAGTTGTCATCTCCATTTCCAATGGATTGTTTATTTAGAAAACCAGTGAAAGACGAGGAGCGAATTGGGAACGTCTCCAAGCTATCTTCTCAAGCCGGGGATTGTGAATCTAAAACGTTGCAGGAAAGTCAGCACGTTCCAGCTACTTTTGAAGATGAAGATGCTAAAACTTCTCACCCAATTATCGACGTCTGTAATTCCTCCATTTCTTCATCTGGAGTTACATCTTTTGGTGAAGTCCCCAATAATACTCGAGACACTTTGGAGAATACACCTAATGTGGATGGTCTCTTACAATCTAATGTTTCCGAGAATACACCTAATGTGGATGGTCTCTTACAATCTAGTGTTTCCGAGAATGTGGCTGGGGATAAGAGTTTATCACATACAGGAGATAAAGACATGGATATCATCGCTCTTAAGTCAAAGGTGGGTTCCACACCTATGGTTTTATTTGAATACACTGATAGGATGAAACAATATCTATCATTTTCCTTTTAAATCTTTCATATGCTAGAAGCATTTTAATGTGAAACTTGTTGGAGGGCAGATGAGTCCCTCTGTTAGAACATGCAACGGGCCTGGGCCTTACCTGAATGGAGTAGAGATGGACCACTTGACAAATATGAGGGAGTCTGCATCCTAAAACCAATTGGCAATAGGAGTAGCAGCCCCCTTGGTTTATTAAGTGGTACAATCTCTCTTCTCCAAGCAATGTGGGACGCTCACATGTGGGTTTATATTCCAACACCCTCCAGTCCAATTGGCTAACCAAACTCGGTATATCGGCCCATCCTTGTGCTTTTCAGGTTGCCCCCGCTCCGTCTAAATTCATTCATCCAAACAAAGGGTAAACGTGTGTTTCTCTTATACGATTTAAATGATTTTCTTTTGTTAAATGATTGTAGCTTGGATATCTTGAAGGGCGGGTGATGGAATTGGAAGCACAACTTGGTAGGACTAATACTCATGGTAAGTAGTGCAGTGAAGAAAAACAATACTCTGTATTTGGGGGTGTAGTACATCTTTTAAGATATGCATTAGAGTGCTAATTATACGCTATGGGTTTGGCCATATTGGTGTAGGAAGTGATGACGTACATCCAAATGTTTTAGATCAAGATAAATCCATGAAGATTCAGGCAGGGTTAGATGATTCACCTATGGGCTATAGACCTTTTATCAAATACACAAAGCTTGAATTTAAGGTGGTTCCCTACATTGTTGTACTCGCTTCTATGTGTTATCTATGATGCTGGTCTTTTACCTATGTCTTGTTATTCAACAGGTTGATACATTTTTTGCTGTTGGTTCTCCTCTTGGTGTCTTCCTTGCCATCCGAAATGTACGCATTGGGATTGGTAAGTGTCTTAGTCCTTAGTTGTCTTATAACTTCGTTGTTTTTGTTGATATCAGCTTATTTTTGCGCTTCCATTACTAGTTATCCTTGCATCACGTTAAAATTGCATCGATTATTATGGGTGTATTCTTCTGTGAGTGTCTTTCATGAAGAAGAACTAGTTGATCACTTCGTGAAATGAGGACTTCCTCAGTTCCTCTCATAGCTAATTAGTTTCGGTATGAAACCTTCTTTGAGCATATGAAATAGACTCCCTCGTTCCTTTGCAAGTGTGGTCTAACCAGTTTTAAATTGACTGTCACACATCAGAAAGAATTTGACACAAGTTACTCTTTTGGTTGTGGGTATTCTTTTGGATATTCTCTCTCCCTTCAAATCCAAGTTCCCCGATCACACTGTTTTTGTGAAAGGCATTCTGAATTTAGACGGCGCTTCGATTTGAAGTGTGCATCTTTTTCTATTATTTTTTTTATTTTACCTTCTCCGCGATGCAATTAGAGTTCCCCTCAACTCAAAATCATTTGGGACTATGGCCTGTTGTTGATGATGATGTTGTGTTGCATTTTCTGCCAGATTTTCATGCTTATGAATGATTATTTCTGCTTGTGTAGGTGAAGGTGGGGAATACTGGGGAGAGGAAAATGTAAATGAAGAAATGCCTGCTTGTCAGCGAATGTTCAATATCTTTCATCCTTTTGATCCTGTCGCATATAGGTAAGTGCCGCCCTAATAACTGTATTATATTTTACTTCCTTGTAGCTATAGTTATTGTAGGAATTATAGCACTTATTCTTGGGACGCACATATATGGAAAGACACCGTGGGGAATTCCATGGTGTGTGAGTGGGGGGACATGAGCATGAAACTCTCCCTTCATACTGGTTTTGTTGTACTGTAAAACCAATATCTGTTTGTGCAACAAATAATATAAAATTATTTCTGTTTACCTCAGAATAGAGCCACTGGTATGTAAAGAATATGTTAGCAAACGCCCTGTCATTGTTCCATACCACAGAGGAGGCAAGCGGTTGCATATCGGATTTCAGGTATGGCTTTAATAAAACATTGCCTGCCATGTACACACGTTAATTGATGTGGTTACTTGCTTTTTTGTTCCTGACTTCAAAATGTGCTGCAGGATTTTGCAGAAGATTTAGCATCACGATCTCAGTCAATTGTGAACCATTGGAACTCTGTCAGAGTGAGTTCTGCTTATTATATGATATTTTAAATATTATTGACTTATTCCCAATACTTTACTCACTTTATTATCCTCTTTAAGTCTGTAACTCCTTGTGTTTGGGATTATGCTCTACCTTTTAGAAAGGGTCCTGAAGTTTGGTTAAGATCTCAGCTATTTGAGACAACTTATGATGAAACGGTTGCTCGTACCCCTATAGAAAAATAAAACACCATTTTGCTGACAAATTAAGAGATGAAGAGTGGTTTGTTACCTGATACTCCCTCATATTCTTCATTTTCTTTCCTATTTCTTTAAGTGGATTATTCAGGTTTTCTTCCCTATTTCTTTTTTTGGGTTGATTTATGTTGTCCAAATTCAATAGCATGTGGGGTAATGTGTTTTGTGTGGTCGAAAAATCAATTTCTTATTTCTTTGCAAAAAGGAAAGGGGAAGAAAATGATGAATAGGAGGGAGTATATATTTAATCTACAAAGAGCCTTATCAAAAAGGGACTCTTGGTACCCCTGTTCTCAGAAGTATCTTGGTTCAGCTTAGGGAATAAGATACTTGCTGGCTTAAATTCCCTAAGAGTCTACGACAGATATTCGTGGCTTGAGCGTGAATCAGAAGCATTTCAACATCTACTAAGTTAGGATCCCCGATCAAGTTTATGGGACGTAGATGACCCATGTTACTCAGACTCGTTTAGAAGTACCCGACACGGGTACGCGTCCAAGTGTCGGACTCGGCTATTTTATTGAAAAATATGCACATTTTGGTCTAAAATGAGGTGTCCAATGTCCATGTGTCATACCCATGTCCGAGTGTCGAGTGTCGGACACGGGTACGCGAGGAAATTAGAAGAGTCGGAGTAACATTGTAGATGACTAGATGTTAAGAAACAAAAGTGCAACATCAAACATTGTGAAGTGATCTGGATTTTTCCTTGTGAAGCAACATATTTGTTTTCGTTCATCTTCACCGAAAAATATTATTTACTTTGAACAACATATGACTCTATAGTCAGCAACCTGCCGACCTCAGCGTCTGCCACCTCATTTGTTAGTATTAATTAATGGAATTGTACTTTCATATCCATTAATTTATGATCTCACTCGTGACATCTAGAATTTGCTTCTGAAAAAGGCATCGGTTTTAAAAAAGCATTTTTATTTTTTATAGGTTCAAGTGCTAACCGTTTGTCAATCAAGAAAGCAAGATAGGCTTGAAGGTATGTGTAGATAGCCAATTGCTTACAATGGTAAAAACATACAAAGTTTAGTGAAGTGTTTTTTCGCTTATTGTCCATTGTTGCATAACTTGAGTTACTTTGCAGAACCAGAAGAAGATGAGTCTGATAACAAACGCTCTTATGGTTCCTACATGATAGAAAGACTAACTGGAAGTGAAGAAGAGCGTATTGATCATGTTCTTCAGGTATGTACGGAGTTTTTTCTATCTATCTTTTCTTTGTAGTATTCTACTGGGCTTACTTCTATCATTTTATGTTGGCATGGTGAATCTGTTTAACTTTCGAATCAGTTTCTGTTGCACATTGCATACATGATATTTTAAGTTCTACGACATTGTGACTTGAGCTTCACTTGCTAGAAATGCTATTTTTTTGCCCGAGGAAAATAAAGGTTCAGCGACAATGTAATATGAGATTCCTTGAAACGAGCAGTCGTTATCATAGGGACTGTTGTACTTGAAGATTTATAAAGCATTGAATAATATTAATCTTGGAAATCAAATTGGGTCGAAAATCTACTGAAACAATAAACCAGCGCTACACCTACTTAACATGTTTATCTAGGCACACCTGTAACTTCTGCATATATTCAGATCAGAAGAGTGCACCTTCTGGATTTCAGTATCTCTGGATCTTAGAGCTGTTCAAAACTACGCACTGACTAGCTACTGGATCGATCCGGGCAGTTCAGACTTGTGGCTTACCCAACGGGTCTTTAGTTTTAGGATTATCTGTTTTCGGGTCCCTGGTATGTTGCATACCGCTGATCTGGTTAAACCCTGTCAGGACCAAAGACCAGCTAAATACAATTTTGTTCGTTGAAGGAGTGCATGAGTGGGTCAGATTAACTTTCTCCAACACCACACACCGTTTTCAGTTTCTTTGCTTTTGTCCAAATTTCATCTTTTGTGTAATTTCAATGAACTGCTTGTTGCTTCAAATTAACACTGCTTTCTAGCGCCGTGAAATCACTGACGAAACAATTTACTTAAACTCGTGTAAAAAAGTTGTCCTTAATATCGAAGTACTAAGAAAGATTCAGTTGGCCTTATTCATTACAATATCCATATCTCCATTTGGCATCGTTACTCTCTTGTACTTCTCTATTATAATCTTCTGTTTGCTTATTGTAGGATAAAACTTTCCAGCATTCGTATATATCAGCTATCGGAGCACACACGTAAGTTCATAGTCATGACTCTATTCTTGTTTCCCGGATAGTGTTTTAGAAGACGTAAAATGCCATTGGATATTTGAGTATAAATCCAAAACAAGCGTCCTATGCTTCCCGGCCCAAATAGTGTTTGTATTTTCACAAATGTAGTGATCGACCCCCCCTTAGTTATGGTAAAATCAAATAAATTAAAGTTTCCATAGTAATTGACACCTTTTATAGTTTTATTTGCAGTAAAAATGAAATCCAACTTTTATTCTTTTTCACATTTGTGGGCTTCATACCTTTTGTTAAGTACTCTACACATTTGTGCAGAAACTATTGGCGCGACCTGGATACAGCTCTCTTTATGCTTAAACACTTGTACCGGGACATTCCTGATGATCCTGAACAGCCAAATATGTACAGAAGAGAATCGAAGGAAGTTGCTGTTTCTGCCAGTTGGTCAGACAGTAAACTCATTGAGGAAGAACTTCCTTTGACATTCTCTGGGAATTCCCCAAAGATCACCAAGAATGCTATCAAGAATTTCTGGTGAACTTTGTCGTACGCGCTCAAAAGTCTAGCACTGTTGTACAGTCTAACAGCTAAAACCAAGGATGTTGTATACGTCTGAAGCCGAGTTATTTATCTAGTGTAGGCTCTGTTATCTTTTGTACTAGCCAAATACGCAGTAGGTGGAGATCATATATGATACTCCGTAGAACTTTGTTCTAATGTACATTGTGTACAGTGCGATAGAATCATACCAGTATGATGTAGAGAGACTCCAACGTTGAAATAAATCTACGTGCTAAATTGAAGCACGATATAATCATGTGAAATTGTGAACCGTTTTATGACACACAAATTACTTTAATACATGTGCAAAATGAGAAAAATGAACATATATCGGATGTATTAACTCGTTTTGTTTGTTTTTAAACATGCGTCTTTTTTTCGAGTTTATTATCTTATGTTTTATTTGTGTTTGAACATGTGTATTTTTTTGAGCTTATTAAAGTTTATAAGGTAGGTCTTAATTTTTTTTCCGTCGAAACTTAAATTTAGTTTAAACTTATATGTAATGTTTTTGAGTTTTATTGAAAAAAAATTTAGCTTTATGTTGAAGTGAATGAATTCCAAAAAAATTATAGTAAAACTTATAAATTCTGAAAAAAAAAAACTCAAATTTTATTTTAATGCTCAAAATCTACAAAAGTGGTGTAATATATTGGATATAATTCACTTATAGGTGCAAAATGGTGAATTCTGTTCGTCATAGACATTAAACACCAAAAATACTATGGAATACCCTTACCCAAACCTTGGGCGAAGACGGTTACTCATGGTACCTCGTCATATTGTGTACATGGTACACCAAAAATACTATGGAATACCCTTACCCAAACATTGGGCGAAGACGGTTACTCATGGTACCTCGTCATATTGTGTACTTGGTCCTCAAGTCAACACGGATCCTTTTCTGTGCATTTTGTCCCAGAGCCCTAAGACCACTCTCAAGTAGCGGTGTGCAAAATCCGGTCCGATCTTCGGTCCACCATTTTTAAAAATTCTGGATTCCGGACCGGTTTGGACCGGATTTTATGTTTTTCTATTATTTTCCTCGAAAATATATTAAAATCCTATCCAAGTCGATCTAACTGATTCATAATATTCAAATTCCGATCCATAATACATAAATTTGTCGGTCCATAATATTCAAACTCCGGTCTGGTCCGGTCTTGGACCGGAATTTTATAAGTCCATTCCCGGTCCGTAATTTTTATATTCCGGTCCGGTACCGGTCCTTCATTTTTGTCTATTCCGTTTCCGACCCGGTTTTGGACCGATGCCCACCCCGACTCTCAAGCATTGGTTGCTTAACTACTATATCACGGACTTTGAGATTAAAAGTGCACTTTGTTGATGTGAAAATCTTTCATCCTCTTTTAATGCTAGTAATCATTTAGGGTGGTGCTCATTCATGAACGAGTTTTACTCTTTTATGGACAACAATGACTATTTTACCCTTTTGTTTCCCCCAATTTTCAATCTTCTCTATATTCAATTCTCCTTGAATTCCACTCTCCGACATCCGACAAACCACCCTCCGACGACCCACGCACCTGGCACCTGGCGATTATGAATGTGTTGAATGTTTAAGTGTTTTATGCACCATTCTTATAGCATGAATTTTGATTCTTCTGCAATTATGATGAATTTTGATTCTCTGCTATTGTCAGACCATTGTTGGCTAGTTGTATCATAGATTCATAGTGCATGGTGTAATATGTTAGTATGTTACAAATCCATACCCTATAATGCTCAAATTCAACATGTACGTGTAATCAAAAATCAAAAAAGTAATATACAATATAATTTGGGATAAAAATATTACCACGGGGAGAATGGTTCGTCGACGGCATCCGGCAATAAAGTAAATAATTACCAGCAAGCAGCAATGCAGCGGCCGACACCACTACCGACGGACCACCCATCACCCTCAATTCGCCGACGCGTCACCATCCTCCAACCTTAACGCCGACGACAGTTTAAACAAACCCTAATTTAATTTGTCTAAATCATTTCCTTAATTTTATATAATATAATAAATAAAGTTACAAATTACAATTATTACTTGATCGATATGAGAAACATCTGTAGTTGTGTAATTTTGACGAATTTGATAAATTTGATTAATTTTGTGAGAAAAAAAAATTAGAGAGAGATTTTTTTCCTTTTTATTGGCAAAGGGCATAGAATGGAAAAATAATGAAAAAAAAGTACATGAATGAGTAAAACGCGTACATGAATGAGCAACTACGATCATTTAAGCTTATTAATTGCACAAATTCTTATTTGCAACGACACTATCCGTCGCAAGTTTGCGACGGATACCATTTTCTCTCACAAAATACTCATTTTTTCTCTCTCTCCAACACTATTCATGTGGTCCCCTTTCTCCACTAACTCATTTTCTACCCATTTTATCTCACAAAATATCCGTCACAAATAACGACTCGTCGCAAGCAAGACTTACTATATTAATTGACCTCTTCTTTTTTACATGAGGTGTTATACTAAACTCGGTGTATAAAATCCTTTATACTTAATAAAATATATGCATAATGAATAATAACGCAAATTTGTACACAGGAGAATCCCTTGTTGCATTTAATATTTGTATAACCATTGAGGGCAGGATCATTTTCAAATATGAAAAATCAAAATGGAGTGGTTAACTAAAATTTGAAAGTTTATTGGTCTTCTTAGACCATCTCCAATCATACACCATACTCCTCCTCATCTCACTCTCACACTCCTTACTCCTTCATCTCATTATTCCTCAACTTTTCAATTTACCACCAAAATATTCCTCCAATAATAATTTACACTTATTCCTCATTACTCTCTTTCATCATTTATCTCTCTTACTTTAACCTACCACACACATTTTTTACATCAAACAATTATTTTTGTAATTTGTTCGGATTTTCAACTCGATAGTTATTCAATTTGGATTTTTTCTCAAGACAATTAATTTTACGGGTGATGCGCGAGATTAAGTCGTCAGTTCTCACGATCAAACAAATTTATAAACCCGATATAAAGTAGTATAATAAGGTTATCGTTCGCAAGGATGGTAGGGATAATTGCTTAGTTATGTTCTAGTCTAAGTCTAAGTCTAAGTCGGGGGTAATAGGTTTTGTGAAATGATTAACAACTAATGAGCAAGCAATAAAGCTAGGATGCAAATTCAATTAAAGGTAAACTAGGGTGTCGGGAGTCACTAAGATGGGTAGATGAAATATACTAAAAAGTCAACTAGAAGGTCTCAAGCAAATGGTCTCGGTAAGTCTCGTCTCTCGAGTCGACTAAACCTGGGTCGGAATACCCTAGCTTTCGCTACAAATACACACAACCAACCCTAAAACATGCCAAGACAAACCCTCAACCGTCGCTAAAGGCAAGACACACTAAAATCAAAGCCCAACTTTCGTTGAAGCAAATCATCAAACACCTAGCATGCAATGAGTGAATAACCTTTTACTCAAGAACAACTAATTTATAAATTAGCATAATATTATCATCTAACAACACCCAAGTTCCCCCTAACCATAGGTATAAGTCTACTCACTCATGGCTAAGAAAAACATGTGAACAAATGATAAACAAGTGCTAAACATAATGAAATAAACAAAGGTAAACAATTGAATAAAGAGAACTTAAAGTAGATGTAATAACTAAGTAAAGAAGAAGAAGATTATACCAACTAATTGCATAAAGGCAAGAACTTTGATTACAAAGGAAGGATCTTCTCAAACCCTTCGAATTACAACCAAAATCCTCTTGAACAAATACTAAAGAGAACTACTAAGGATTAACTAAGGAAAGATTGTGATTAACTACAAGATTAGATGAAGAACTAAGGAAAGATTAAGATTTTTATGTAAGTTTTTGAAGCTAAGAGTATCTCAATGGAACAGTAAAAACCTTAGAAAAGGAAATAAAATTGCGTAAATGTTGCGTTCAAGTTGCGTTCAAATAAATGACACAAGTGCGGGTTTATATAGAGTGCGAAATTCTGAGAAATGACTCTCAGCCGGTCAACCGGCGGCTGCCAGTCTAGGACCGGCTAAGAGTCAAAATACGAACTTCTGAACTTTTGCAAGTTGATAGCCTCCTCCCCAGCTGGTGGACCGGCTGCTGGTCGGCCACCGGTTGAGGGTCTTGATAGCTGCTACTGCTTTCTTGAGGTTGAGAAAAGTTGTAAAGTGTTGAGAGGGGGTCCCAGCCGGTCGACTGGCTGCCGGCTGGCCACCGGCTGAGGACCCCAAAGCAAGCTTCTGAAAAATTCCTCGCAAAGTATAGGGTGTAGGGGCTCCCAACCGGCGGACCGGCTGCCGGCCGACCGGCTGAGGACCCCACTATGTCATTTCTTCACTTTTTCTCCTCTTTTTGCCTTGATTCCGCCTCATTTGTTCTCGTTCCTTCATTCCCGCCTCAAGTCCTACAAAATGGCAACCAAATACGTAGAATAGAGATACGAGCATACAAGGAGCAATAGCATGTAAAACGGGGACGAAACGGAATCGAAATGAGAGGAAAAGAAAGGAAAATAATGACCAAAATCAGGCTAATCAACGGGACAAACCACAATTACGAAAATTAAAACGTTCTAGGAGTACTTTTAATAAGCAAATTATTCAATAATGACCTAAACAAAACACGAAGTACGACCGTTACAATAAAAGGAAACATTAGTACACAACAACGACAGAGTACATAAACATATTGCTGTCGGTGAGAATTATCGTCATCAGATGTCATAATCAGAATCATCACCAGATGAAACATTATCGTTAGAAGAGTAATTAAGGCGGTCTGCTGATAAGTTTTGGTCGTGTAAATATTCGAGCTCTTCTTCCATGATAACCTCATTGTATACGTGATAATAATGGAGACGCTCACGTGGAATGAAAAATCTTCCATCTCCAGATAGTAGATCCAATAGAGTTTCCGGATTCATGACGTTGAACAAACGTCGAATAATTTTGACGACTTCTTTCCTTAATTTGCGATGTTTTCGCCTTTCGAAAGATAAGTATCTGAAAAAACGCAATACAAAATATGTTGGATTTTATGTAAAATACAATTTAACTTTCTTGGTAGAATTAATTAAAATAGCAATAACATTACCTATTGTTGCATTGTTCAAACAGGTGGACTCAGCATAGTATCTGGGTTTCCGGATATGATTGAGATCAACATTGTTATTGGTGGTGAAGAATGTAACATATTCATGTATATCGTTTCTGGCATGACTAGATTCAAACGAGCAACAAAGTTAGGAGCATGATCTTTTAACATGTCTATGTCTCTTTGAAACTCCTTAACTTTATCATCCCAGTAAGTTATTTTCGGGTAATTTGAATTTGATACAGCAGATTAATAAAAGAGTGAGAATGTCGAAAATTGTTGGATGTGAGAAATTGTGAATTGAAAATATCAATTTAAATAGAGAGCTGAGGACAATATAGCCGTTGGTAATAGTGACAATATAGCCGTTGGTAATTTAAATACAGAAATTGTGAATTCAAAATACTACATAATAATGACTCGGTCAATTTAATCAAACGGCTACATTCGAATATTACATAAATTTAATTAAATACGAAAATACATAAAACGATAAAGGAAATACAATAAATTAAAAACCGTTGAAAAACATAATAATACAACATTAATTGAGGTCGCCAAATTTTTGCCAAATGTTTTCAATTAGATCTGCTCTTAACACTTGATGTGCCCTTTCATTTCTTATACGATTTCTATTTTGAATATACACAGTTATAGGAGTTTTATATCCTACTTCATACTCGGGATCATCAACATTAAGATGGCCTTCTTCATTCCCGTTATTGTCGAACTCAGTAGGGTCAGAGTAGTTAGCATATGTATCTTTTTCATCTTCCACAATCATGTTATGTATTACTATGCAACATTTTAAAATTTTGCGCATCAGTTGCTTGCTCCAAGTAAGTGCTAGTTTACGAACGCTTGCAAACCTAGCTTGTAGTACGTCGTATGCCCGCTCAACATCTTTACGAACCGCTTCTTGGTGCTCTGCAAATAATCTATCTTTGGGTGTTTGTGGGAGTGGAATTGATTGTATGAAAGTCGACCATTGTGGATAGATCCCATCGGTTAGATAATACCCTGTGTTATAAAGATGACCATTAACCACATAGTTAACACGAGGTGCTCGCCATTCATCATATCATCAAAAATAGGAGAACGATGAAGTACGGTCAAGTCGTTACAAGACCCTGGACTCCCAAAAAAAGAATGTCATATCCACAGGTCTTGTGAGGCAACGACTTCAAGAATGACAGTTGCCCTACCACTCCGCCCCTGGTATATCCCCCTCCAACCAACCGAGCAATTCTTCCATTGCCAATCTTATCCGTAATCTGAATAGACCAAGCATAATCAAGCAGTTGAGATATCATTTATTCAATCTTATCCAATGTTATGTAATTGTAACTGAGAAAATTACAGAGCTCGACAATTATTTACTCTTTTTTACGGCTACATTTTTAATTTCTAATGGTTACATTTTTAATTTCTAACGATTACATTTTATTTCTGTGTTAGTTTTATGTCGTTGTAATGAGTTGTAAGCTTTATTTATGTGTTACATTTATTTTCGTAAGTTTTATTTACGTGTTCGGTTTATTTTTTTCGACATTTTAATTTAAATGTTGTCAATTATGAGTTATCAATGTACTCATTTTTTTAAATGTTATTCAATTATGAATCTTAAATGTCAATTAGAAAACGAATACGGAAGAGAAGGAAAAATCTGTCAAATATTACTATCTAATTGTAGAGAAAAAAAAATAGAAATTATGGTGTAATTATTTTTGTCAAAAAAATCAATTACGTATCAGTCATTTAAGCAAATAAAATTTACTTAACAAAATGATAACTAAATAAATATATCTATACACCATGACATCATCAAACATCATCAAAATTGGAAAAAAAACCCAATTTTCCTCTCCTTCCCTCCTTCTCACGCACAACGTCTTCTTCCTCATATTTTCACGTAGTGTTCTCTTCCTCATCTACTTGAGGATCAATCCTCATGGTTGGAGCCCGTACTTTACTCTTCCTCACATTTTCAAGTAGAGTAATCCTCATGGTTGAGGATGCTCTTAAAATGACTATTTCTCAAACAAAAAATCACTCAAAAAGTTTTCTTGGGAGACGTATATAAGAATTTGAATTACCGTGCCTTAAAATTAAAATGCATTAAGAATCTCTTACAAAAAATTGTATGCGTGCAAACTAAGAATTTACTTAGTTAACTAAACTTCGCTGTACGATGGCCGCTCAACTTAAATTCAGTAATTATTATTAACCAGAATCAAAAGATATCACCAATATCTTTTGATTATTCCTTATCACCCACAATATCAGCAAACAAAGCAAGTAAATAAATATATTATGTATATCATATCTTTTCAATGTAATTATAGCTACAAAATTATCCTATGTAAACTAACCTAGATCTATCCTAGTTAGTATATAAGTTTTGTATAGGCTCCAATCAATGTACACTTTCTAACCTTAATAAAATACAAATCTCATATGGTATCAAGGAGCTCTAAGAGATCCTTCAACAACCCTCTCTCACCACGCCAACAAACCTCGTTCAAACGTACCTCCGTTGCCTCCACTTCCGCCACCCATTCACCCACCATGACAGTCACTGAGAACACTATACCTAACCCTGCCAACCCCGAAACACCTTTTGTCGCACTCAACTTTGCAAACTGCGTCAAACTCACACCCATGAACTATGTGTCGTGGCGCTTCCAGTTGATGACCATTTTATTCGGGTACAACTATTCGGCTTCCTCGATGGAACCAACACCGCTCCACCACCCACCATCACTGGTGCAGACGGTAAAACCACACCCAACCCAGCCAATGTAACTTGGCTAAAACAGGATGGTCTCGTCCTTGGCGCCCTAATGGGCACTCTGACCGACACAGTGCAATCACTGATTGTTAGTGCAACCTCCGCAAAAGAAGCGTGGGACATCCTCGCAAGCAGTTATGCAAACCCATCGAGGGCACATGTCCTACAACTAAAAGATCGACTCAACTCGATCGTCAAAACCTCTGACCAATCAATAAGTGAGTACATGAATTCTTTTAAAGCATGTCTCAACCAACTAGCACTCATCGGCAAAACCGTTGATCCCGACGATGTCGTATCGAAGATCCTCAAAGGTCTCGATTATAACCTCTATAAACCTGTAATGGACACCGTACGTTCCCGCGATAACCCGATCTCATTTGAACTGCTTCATGAAAGCTCCTGCATCATGAAGATTTACTCAAACAACAACCCTCAACCGACTTATTTCAACCTTCTGTCAATTATGCCCAACGAAACAACAATAACCGTGGCAATAATCGCCACCACAACCACTCACACAACCAGAACAACAACTCCTCCTATGTCCCTGCCGCCACCAACAATTCAACCCCTCGCCCCTTCAAGGGTAGATGTCAGTGGTGTAGACAAGTAGGGCATGTGATTGCTAATTGCCCATATTTTCGAAAACTGTACCCCACCATAACCTTCCCTGCTCCAACCCGTAACACCTATGATGCACCCAAGCCCATACCGCAACCGCATCGAACAACCTCGGGCCGCATACCAACTACCTTCTGGATAGTGGTGCCTCACACCACCTCACCCAAGATCTCGACACTCTTGTCATGCACTCACCGTACCTTGGCCCTGACAACCTCTTCATTGGCGACGGCTCGTCACTCGAATTTGCAAATATAGGTAAACTATACTTACCTCTGTCAAACCTTCAATTCAATAATGTATTTAATATGCCACGTATTTCTCGAAAGATATTATCAATTTCTCAATTATGTCGCGAAAACAACGCATATGTTATTTTCTCATCAAATTCGTTTTTTGTTAAGGCAATTTCGACGGGAGCAACACTACTTCAAGGCAAAGCTAAAGACGGCATTTATGAGTTGGGACCGTCGCAACCAAGCATCTATTTCACCAAGAAAACCTCAACTCCAATTTCATGGCATCATAAATTTGGTCACCCCACTTTTGATGTAATGAAAGTTATCAATAAACAAGCATCTTTTCCTTTATCAGATTATTTATTTTGCAATTCCTGTCATATTAGTAAAAGCACAAAGCTACCATTCGCGACCTCGACTTTTACTACGACTGCACCTCTTGAATTAATATACTCGGACCTATGGACAAGCCCAGTCCTTTCACGCGAACGTTACAAGTACTATGTTATCTTTGTTGACCACTTTACTAAATACATTTGGCTATTTCCGCTCAAACAAAAATTCGAGACAACCCAAGTATTTCTCCGATTTAAAGCATTAGTCGAAAAACATTTCAATAAAGTCGTTAAACACTTTTTCTCTGATAATGGTGGCGAATTTCAAACTCTCACACCACTATTATTCGATATGGGGATTCGACACTCAACCTCGTCACCCACACCCCCGAACATAATGGCTACGCCGAAAGACGGCATCGCCATATTGTCGAAACCGACCTCGCATTACTATCACACGCCAACTTACCCACCACATTATGGCCTTTTGCCTTCAACACAGCCACTTATTTAATTAACCGACTACCTACTAAAACACTCCAAAACCAAACGCCATATTTTAAATTACACAATGTCGCACCCAACTATTCTAAATTACACAACTTCACAACTTCGGTTGTCTATGTTACCCGTAGCTAAGGCTGTACACCAAAAATAAACTCGACTATCGATCTACACCATGCATCTTCATTGGATACTCCTCGACTCAAAGCGCCTACCATTGTTTGGAACCCAAAACGAATCGCATTTACACATCAAGACATGTTAAGTTTATTGAAGACGAATTTCCGTATCATAACATACTCAATTCAAAGCCCAACGACTCACCCACCACCACCACCGATGACTGGTGTCATCTCAACATCCCTGTTCTTGCTCCAAGTCGTGGCACCTCCAACAACCCACCCATCGATCCCAAAACTCGACCACCTATTTTATCATGTTTACTCACGTAGAACTCAGCCACCACCCGACTTAGACACTATCAAAGGCGCTGTCCAGACACCCACTACCACCACGACAACCCCTCACTCACCCCTCACATCATCCTCTACTCCAGCTACTGTCGACACCCTTGTCGACATAGCCTCCACCTCACCAACGCCAAATTCGACTACTTTGAACCCTCATCCTCGCAACATTGTCATACGTCTCGCTAATAATATTCGAAAACCAAATCCTAAGTACGCCAATCTGGCTCTCACAACCAACACCAACAACGTCCTTCCAACCAATGTTAAACGTGCACTCCTTCTTCCTGAATGGCGTAATGCCATGCAAGATGAGTTCGACGCTCTCGTTCGAAACAAAACATGGACTCTTGTTCCTCAACAACCAAACCACAATGTTATAGGATGTAAATGAGTTTACCGTATCAAATACAATCCCGACGGTACACTCAAACAACACAAAGCCCGACTCGTTGCCAAAGGGTTTTACCAACGTCTCGGGATTTATTATACTGAAACATTTAGCCCAGTCATAAAACCTACCACAGTTCGACTCATTCTCTTGCCGTTACCCAAAAATGGTCCCTACGACAATTTGATGTTAACAACGCGTTCTTGCAAGGCACTCTAACTGACCATGTTTTCATGACCCAACCACAAGGCTTCGTTGACACCACTCACCCAACACATGTATGCAAACTTAACAAAGCCATATACAGGCTCAAGCAAGCCCCTCGCGCTTGGTACAACGAACTAAAAACCTACCTCATCAACTATGGATTGAAACAATCCATATCCGACCCGTCACTATTTCTTTTGGGAAATCTTGTACAAAGAACTCACACTCTAACTCTAGAGCAAGCCTTTCAATATGATGGAAAGTGTTAACTCTTAAGGATAATATATTAAAGAAACTTTTTCACTTTGAATGAGCGGAGACTTTCATGTGGATCAAAAGAAGAGTTAATCTAAACAATTTCAGCAGAACTTTCTTAATTGAAAGTCTGTCACCATATAAAGTATATTAACTCGATACTAGCGATATTAGTAATGTCTTTTGTGACATTCTTTTTACAAAATTCCAACATTTCTTGTAGGGAGCTCATATATCCGGCATATGAATATCGTATTTACAACAAAAAGACTCTCACTTTCGTCACTAAATCATTTCAACCATTTTCTCTTATATTTTGAAACTTGTCTTTTGTAATTGATAGAAAACTTTAGAGTATCGATATATCGAGATTTTTCCTTTACAAAGCTTGACAAAAGAAGTCGATAATCCTCACCGCATACCATGCATTATAGCAAGTAATATCAAACATTTTTCATAGGTTTGCCTATCGCTTATACTTCGTATTTTGTCAACTATATTTATATCAAGTTCATAATAATTGTTTGTGATATGTGTAACTCCATAAAACTTTTTTTATATCATTTTTTTAGTTAATTAAATATTCTAGTTTTTTTCTCTTTAAAAATGGTAATAAAAAGATCTAGAAAACAATTTTCAACCCATATTCTGAGCTTTCCGTGATCGATATAATCCGACCCGTATGACTATGGATGTCAAGGCGGGGCGGGTGCGGAGGGGGGTCAACCCCCCCGCCCCGCGAACTATAAATGCGCACTCGCGTCCGCCCCGCGGCAGATTGAACCTTTCAAAATCGTACCGCCATGCGGGGACCCGTTGACCCGCTTATCTCCTCAAGAAATCTAAATCGTAAATCTAAAATATACTAGTCATACTACTTATACAAAAAAACTTTTCGCAAAATGCCAACATTCAAGTAACTAGAGTTCGTTGAGCCATGAAACAGTTTTACATACAAATATACCACGAAACACATGCACAAACCGGGAGAGGACCGAAGTGGCCTATCACCGTGCAAGAACGTTGGAACAGACTGCTTTATCTGGATCTAGTTCGAAACGATGCCAAAAGTAAATGGAGTAGATTAAATACAGGTACAAAATCTTACGTTTTGAGCCAAAGAAAACTACTAATCATTGGAATTAAGTGCAAATTCCGACAGAGTACTAAAAGAGTAAACAAAACTACAAAACAAATGAACACTATTGAGTTATTCATCTTTAGTTCTTCAGCTCCGTTTACCGTTTTAAATTATATTTTTTATCTATTTATATTACTATTAGATATTATTATTTATTAGGTGGGTATAAACGGGGGGACATGTGGGGCGGGGCGAGCGGGGTGGGTGTGGGGCGGGGTGGGTATGAGGCGGGTCTTATGTACTACCTGCACCGCCCCGCGACCTGCGACAAATGATGCTTTTGAAATTCATCTCCGCCCCACGACCCACCAAATCATTATCCATACCCGCCTCACATGGAGCGGGTGCAGGGCGAAACCCGTCAAAACCCGTACCATTGACATCCCTAGATCTGAAGTTGGAGAGTTGGAGCGTGATGTTCACCGTACTTTTGAGGGACATCCAATTTTATTGGGGGGAGGATGTTGGCATTTTGTGTTCAAAGCGAAGTGTCTACGCCACTCTTAAACTAAAAACCTAGAACCTTCGGTTTCTTCTTGACAGTTAGTTACCCCCCAAACAAATAAACAATTCTTGTATTTAGGGTTTTTGATTTGATTTAGGGTTTTAGCGTTTTAGCGTTTTAGCGTTTTGCGCATCTCTCCCTGATTTTCTTTTTCTCCTGGTTAGTTCCTCGATTTACTCCCTTACTCATTTCCTCGATTGCTATCATGCTCGTTAATCCTTTCTTAATTCTTTTCCGATATAATTATGATTTCTAATTAATTGGGATTTTCATTTGAATTTGCTGAAATCATGAATTTTGTTTGCGGTATTCGGCATTTTCATTTGCATTTGTTTTGATTTCATTTGATTTTAGTTTCTAGAAGCTCGAGAAGATGTACTCAAGGCGGGCGGCGCAACGATTATTGCAGTTCCGTCATGTTATCTGCCAGTCGCCTCAGGTAGAACTTGTGTAATTTGTTTGATTTGTAGTAATTGTATTGAAAAATTATAATTTGAAGACAATGAAATTTATTGGTTGATTGTTGTTGTCAGGCTTGTCGATCCTTCTGTACTGTTTTCAACTATGTAAGCTTCTAATTCGCTCATTTTTCGACATGTCTTTCGCTAATTCTCTCTTAAAGCAGCTGCATTCGTCTTGCCTTGTGATTTTTTCATGCGGATTCATTTGTTAATACACGGTGATAGATATCAAATACTCAGAGGGTTCCTGTGAGGAGTGGCTGTCCAGGGATTTTAGGCGATAAAGGTACCTTCCCTATTCTCATACGATTATTCACCTGGTTATCAGCTTGGCTAGTTTTAATATCTTTACTCTCCTTGATTGTAGCTTCTGACAGTTGGTTCCGGCTTGGAGCTCTACATGGAAAGTTGGGAGCTTTGAGACAATTTCATGGCACATGTATGGGAATGTGCTCTATTTGATTTAATTATTTTAACTCTGTTTGTTATAGAGGGAATGTGTCTCCTATTATATACTCAAATTAATAGGATGATTCAGTTTCTTTTTTTTCAGAAAAAAGATCACACTTTCAAATGTGTACTGATTACGGTCTTTGATCTTTTGTTGTTAGCTGCTCTGTCAAAAGATTTTTACGAGATCCTTGGTGTGAACAGAAATGCATCTCAACCTGAGCTCAAGAAGGCTTTTTATGGGGTATGGTTTCAGTAGACAGATTTTTTTGTGCGATAGTCAGATGCTAGTATTACATTTTTTTATCAGAAGATGATATCATCAATTCATCTCATTTCTCTGGGTCACTCCCTCACCATGCAAAGCAAGCAAGAATTGGGTTGCTTTGCGAAATGCTACATTTTATTTTCCAATTTATCGATTTTTTGGATGAATATGGGCTACAGCTAGCAAAAAAACATCATCCGGATATGAATAAAGATGATCCTGATGCCGAGAAAAAATTCCAGGAGATAAATAAGGCATATGAGGTATGTACATAGTCTCCAACTCTCCAGTGGGACCAATTTCTTCCAGTGAACAGATTTTATTCAGAGATATAATTTGTTCTATTATTTGGTAGGTTTTGAAAGATGAACAAGAGCGTGCAGCATATGATCAGGTTAGTAGTGCTTAATTATGGTTATGACAAAAGCTCATAATGTTATAGGCAAAGGAATGTTGAGGTTCATCTAGGGAAAAGATTCATTACAAACTTAAGTGATTGCAATATTGGTTCTGTGATTCTGAATGGATTAGGCCAACAGGGTTTAATCATTTTGAGCCTGGGAGTTTATATTTGATGTACAGATTACAGATACTTTGGGAGTACACAACGCAAAGTGGAAACCAATAGCATAAGAAAGAAATCTAATTTTTGGCTAATGCAGTGCTGGCGTTTTCTTGATTACCCTTGTTGGCACCTTATTATATATAAGAAATAGCAAATGTACAACTTTTTGTCACAAGTTCAATATGCTTGATATGAAGGGCTTTTGCGGCTGTATCTCAGTTACTGTACGATGATGTTAATTTGTATGAAGAGCTTTCCCATGAAGAGCATAGGTGCTCGAGTTATCCTCTGTGCTTGAGACATGTCTTACTGCACAGTCCTTGGGACATTTTGGTAGCTCTCCTTTCCAGGCTCTGGACTCGCATGGCTTTGTCTGTACTTCCCTATTTGAACATAGCCCCATGACCAAAATTAGTCCAAAGCTATGATGGACAAATTGTTACACTTATTTTCTTCTATTGTTGTTCTCATCCAAGTGTGCCTAATTTACCCCCTCTAATATGCCTTGAAGTTATAGTCAGATAGGCTCTTCTCAATGTCATCTCTTTTGAAATAATAATTTTTGCTTAGGAGCTCTCAAGGCATTGGGGTTAATGTTAATGTTGCTGTTAGTTGAAAGCAAGTCGCTTATGTTTATCTAATGTATGCCGAGTACTAATGATTTTTGTTTTTTCTTATTGTGTTCAATAGCTGGGTCATGATCAATATGTGCTTGGGAAAGAATCTGGTGGTGGTGGTGGTGGATTTCAGAATGGTTTTGGAAGTTGGGAAGATATTTTTGGATTTCAAGGAGCAAAAGACCCTTTTGATGTAAGAAGCCCTTTCTGCTCGAGTTGAATTGTTTTGCATATTGTGTATCCGCGTTTGTTGTATTAATGTATTCAAATTTCACCTGTCCTTTATATTTTTTGTCCGGAAATTGGTGATTTATGTTGTAGTCTTGGGAAATCAATCTGTCAAATCCCTGTAGGAGCATCTTGGCATTATTAGCCTAAACAACACTATTAGAGCTACTCACACACAAGATTGAACTGTGTGCCTGCACACCTGAACTGTTCACTTGAAGCTGCATTTGGTTATTGTTTGTGGAATATACTAGCTCTCTTGTATATTTGTGAATTTGTGATCTTCTTACCTTCTAGGTGAAAAGGTATTGATGTAAATATCAGAAGTAGCTGAGTTTGGTTGCTAGTTTTTATTTTTTCAATATAGTTGGCTGTCATGTTTTTGGTTCCTGTGGTAATGTTTTAAATTATCAGGGCTTGGGCATTTTTTGTAGCGCCCTTTAGTGTTCAGTGTGAAACTAGTGCATGCGGTACCCTTACAGGTTGTAGGCAGCTATAGATGAATCCATGGCTTCAATCGTAAATACTGCAATTAATATATTATGCAAGACTTTGTGAGGATGTGTAGCTTTTTCTTTAGATGGCATCTTAAGATAATTGCCTCTTTTATTTCCTTACTAAAGATGGTTGACATTGTTGTTGAGTGCAGATATTTGGAAATGTGTTCTCACAGAGAAAGGGCGAAGATGTCAAGGTGGCAATAGAATTATCATTCATGGAAGCTGTTCAGGGATGCACTAAAACAGTGTCATTCAAGACGTCTTTGCCTTGTGAATCTTGTGGTATGTTGTCCGTTGCTAGGTGCTAAATGTATCTATTTTCTGCCGAGTTATTAGGTGTTTCTTCTCAACTTGCAGTTTTAGCTCCTGTTAGTGTTGTTTGTGGAGCTGCCTCTTGCTTGTACTCCTGTACATACTGACATATTGGTTTTGTGTGAATAATCCAGGTGGAACAGGAGTTCCTCCTGGGACCAAACCAGAGACGTGTAGACGCTGTAAAGGGAAAGGCATGGTCTGTGAATACTGCCTTATTTTAATTTCTATCGTGTTCAATATCTTGGAAGTGTGGGCCCCGTTCTGATTTTCATTCCTGAATTTTCAGATATTTATGCAAAGAGGCCCAATTGCCATGCAGACCAATTGTATGAGCTGTGGTGGAACTGGGAAACTTTATACGGTATGGCCCCATTTCTCTTTTCCTTCTGTAGTGAGGATGTACGTGAATATTTGTTTGGTGTTATATCGATAATTGAGTGGGCTCAAGCAGTGGATCTTCGTAGTATTAGGTCGTGTGCACTTACATAGCTTTTTAAGTCTAAACTGCTGAATTCATTTGTACTATTGATTTTCGTGACTGCTTTTTTGTTTAGGCCATTCGGTAATTGGTTGCAAACCTTTCCTTGACCATTTCTATGCACTAGTTTTAACACTCCATTAAAAGCATTTTAGGTTTATTGTTATTATCATATGCTTGAAAAATTCTCGACAAGTTCCATCCTTGTTACTTGAAATGATAGATGTCCTGGGACTATTGATTAATGTATTAAACAACAATGTTTCCAAAATGGTTTGTTACCCGCTAGAATTAATCATTCATTTGCAATCATTAATAAGAGCCTTTAAGAGGTAAAACAATAAACAACAGAAACAAGGATAAAGGGAAAACACGATAAGAGAGAATTAGAAGATAAAGACATAAAACACAGAAAACCTTTTGAAGGAGAGTTAAATATAGGGATTGTGCCGATAAATTGCGACATCAAAACGCGGAAACGTTTTTACTTCATTTTGAATTTTGAATTTGTAAAGCTTTTAGTATTTTTCTATAATTATTTTGTTACCTTGTAATTTCACGAAAAGTGACAATATTTTGCTGCATCTATGTTGTTGGGAATGTTGTAACTTTAATCTTAATGCATAGTCATTTAGTATAGACTGGCCAGAAATTTGTTTATTTGTTAACTTTTGTCTGAACTATGCTAAGAGACTTTCTTCCTAGTTGTGCGGCATCACTTTGTTTCTGGTGTATATATATTCCTGAAGTCGCTTTGCTGTCGAAAATTTCTCTGATCACAAATGTTAATTCTTGTCTTGAAATTTAATCTGAATATTTTACACTTGCTTTTTTTTTTTTTTTTTTAATCTTTGTATGGAGTTATTTTTGCCTAATTTTAACGTAAAATGGTGTACGAGGATAGGCTTTTAATAGTGATGGTGTTTATCCCCACTGAAAGAAATATCTTGGGACCATCATCTGCATGTACCAGTAGCTGATGTATAAAGTTGGCCACTATGGATGATTTTGAAGCTTGGATATTAGTTCTGCACTTGCACTACCACGCAAAACTTCCGTTAAGAATTTAATTGACATTTTTCTTTTGAAGCACTGTACGTAGTTCTTTCGTGGTAGATCTTATTGAGCTTTGCTTTAACCAATAGTGTTCATTTTGTGCTAGTAACATTTGGAGGCAGTCCGTTCCCATTTTCCCTCACGATAACTATTGTAATAATGTGGCTAGTTCCAGTTTCCTTGCTTAGTACAGCAATCAATTCTCAGTTTTTCATCGGTTTAAGGATATGCAAGGACTAAGGACAATTTGATGCTGATGGGTTTTGATCCTGAATCTCAATGACGTTACCAGCTAGCTTAGCTGCCATTTACCTACTTGTACATTGCCTGGCGAATAATAATCTGTGTGTTTTTCATTGTGTATATGAGCTGACATTGTACAAAATAAATCTGATTTTGTCTATTCTAATCTGTGGCATGCAGGTACACTGCAAATCATGTAATGGTCATCGAGTGGTGCAGGGGTCGAAGTCCGTTAGACTGGATATTATTCCCGGTAAAAGCTTTCTCTGCTTAGCAGATTTTTCTGTGGATACTTGCGACTTTTTTCACTCATTTTGGAATTGTTCTATCTCTTGTGGGTCTCTTTGCTTAGTTTCCTTGAGGTAACTGTTGTTGCGTCCATAATATCTGTAGGTGTTGCTAATGAGGAAACCATCAAAGTATCCAGAAGTGGCGGAGCCGATCCCGATGGATATGGACCAGGAGATCTGTATGTCGTCATCAGGGTTAGGGAAGACCCAGTTTTCAGAAGGGAAGGCTCCGACATCCATGTTGATGCAATTTTGAGTGTTACCCAGGTGCGATTTCTTCTCTTATTATCTGTCATTCATGACACCCCTTCAGCATTTCTCTTGCCGTGTTGTGCTTCAGCAAAATATTTCTACATATTCGAGGATTTTCAATATTCCATCATTTGAGCTAAAAAAACTCCCTATTTTTGGCCTTGGGATGTGGTAGCAGAAAGCAAACTAGCTCACTAAATTTCCTGATAGAAATTCAAATATGTGATCTGCTGAGTAGTCTCTGTTTTGATATCTCAATGCTGTATTAACACATGTCCAATATAGGCCTCATTCTATGGAGGCCTTTCAGGCATCAGGGTTATGTTACAGTATTGGAGGGTTTTTGGACCTTAGAACCTGTCAGAATAATGCAGGCAGGAGTCTTTGAGGCCCTGTAAGGATCATGTTGCTGTACAGGTGTTTTGGGCTTTGTGATCTATTAGCATAATGTATAATGTAAAGGCGTGGTGGGTAGAATGTAAAGGCCTAGAGTTTTAACCACATTAAAACTCCATACAGGAGAGTTTATAACCTTCGTTGTGTTTCCGGCTTTAAATATATACTAAATACTAAATTTGATGGTGCAAACCATAGTTGCCAAGATCAAGCCTTATAAGACCATAAAAGAATGTGGGAAGTTGTTTAGGATCCTGTGTCTCTAATTCTAGGTATTTATTCTTTAGTCTGAAGAACGTGATCAAAGTGCAATGCAAACCCGAATGAAATCTTTTGTGCTTGAAAACTTCTGCTTGGTGATGTTTATCTGTGGGGTCAAATGTCCATTACCACCTCTTTGTAGTTCTGATGTGCAATTCTAGCTCTTTTTTTCTTCTATTAATTAAATTAGTAAGTGGAACTTTCTAAAACAAGAGATAAAAATTGGCCCTTGATTGCTACTGCAGCGTACCAGGGACTTTTTATTGATTTCATTGTTGGTTAGTATGTAGCATCATCTTGTGATATGTAATGATATGATGCTTTAATGCAGGCAATTTTGGGTGGTACCATCCAGGTCCCAACTCTCACTGGAGATGTTGTACTTAAGGTTTGTTTAGATTTTCGTTCATGTTTTGTTCTCTACTTCTCTCTAATTTCGTGATTGCAGAGATTCATGTTCCGTTACTCTTTTCCTTCAAGGTTCGACCTGGGACCCAGCCTGGTCAAAAAGTCGTGCTGAAGAAGAAAGGTGAGCTGAAGGCACTGTTGTGCAACATTAGTCCTCAGATTTCTTTTTCCTATCAGAGAGTTGGGTTTGGTAGATGGGATCACTTTTTTGTCTACCCTTTTCAGTAGGAGTTTGATTGATTAGGAGCATGAAATGCATTCCATAATTAGTCTCGGCAATAACTATACAGCAATTTTGAAGGACTGCCTCTCTTAGTGTTGCGTTGTTACTTTTTATCAGCCAATGTTGAGCTATTCATATACTCTGTCCTTTCAACATCATTATTTCTTCTATTTTCCTTCGCGTTAGTCCCCCAAAAGTTCAATCTTGATCTTTCTAAGTCTTGATTTTCTTTAAACCAAGGTGGTTCTGTTTCCTTCCTTTGGTTCTGGTTAACTGGTTATCTGGTTATCGCTTTTGCAGTACACCACTTTATTTGAAAATATTTGAAAATTGAGACGTTTCTTTATTTTTATCCAGGAATTAAAGCAAGGGGCGCTTCTGCATTTGGTGATCAGTTTGTGCACTTCAATGTCACCATTCCAGCGTAAGTTTTCCCTTTAATTGATGAATCTAACCTCTAATATGTTTTACACTTTCGAAATGAACTACTGTGGGGATTTGCAAGTGTAGATCTGTTGATTCAGTCTCAACTTGTATTCAACATAATAAACAGGAACAAGACTTGGAGTGTGTTGTATCTGATAATGACCCAATATAATTATAATGACCCAATCTGACCATAATGACCCATGTACTGAATCTGTTTGTAAGCGTCCTAGAGTCTCGTGTTTGGGTTGATACTCTGTCTCCTACCCTCCTGATCCCTCATCAATATTTGGCAGGACTTTAACCCCACGGCAACGGGAACTCATAGAAGAATTTGCTAAAGAAGAGCAAGGAGACTATGATAAGCGTGCTGCAGCCGGTGCATCTCGATAAATTGAATCATCCAAGTTGAGAGTAGCAAATTCTATCCCCATCAATATGTCTACAGACAGCTGAACTTCAAAATTCACGAGGACTGCTTATCACGAAAAACAGGTTCTTGTTTTCCTTTCGTTACTAGGGAGGGAGAAATTTTTGTGAACAAATGTTAAATTTCGTGGAAATGGATATTACAAATGTTTACTCTGGATGGGAGTTACTTAGGACTAGAAGGTTCCGATCAAATAAATCGTGTACATAGTATGACTGGCTGTTTTATTAATTGCCCTGTTTGATTATTAACATTGAAATATTTTAGGTCTATGTATCACACTTTCTTTATCTATCATATTCTGAACACAAAAATTTCCATTCACCCGGGACAGCATTAAACAGTATTATCACTGATCAGTCAGTTATCTGTCGGAAAGGCTCGTCGATGTAGGGGCTTTTGGATTTCATGATATTTTACCATAACTAGTGATCTTTACTATAAACAAGTATCTGTAAGAGTGTACGGTTTTTGATAAATATTTTGTGGGTGTTTGAATTCACTAAAAATATAGCTGGCTTTGATCGTGATAGAAGAACGCGAGATTGCAACCTGAAACAGGGTTTCAGACAGGACCTTTACGAGTTCACGGCGAGGTCGTGAAGTGACTATTTAACTGCAATTCTCGTATCAATCGATCCTAATGAATAGAAGCCGAGGACATTTCACCCAGTATAGGGAAGGGTCAATCTTAAATAACTACTCTCTTCGTATTAATTTTTGTATACTTGTTTCAAAATTGTGAGGGGGTATTTTTGATCAAATGTAAACAAATACTAATTGGGACGGAAGTAACATAACGAAAAAAGAAACTTGGGTAATTCCTGCGTACCGTCGACAATAAAATACTTTTTAATGATGTAATTTTTTATCTACTATTGTAGAATTTTAGTTCTCACGAGTAATTTACTATGAAAGCATTGATTTTTCACAAATTCTGACTTATGAAAATCTATGTTTTGCTAGTTTGCGACCAGTCAAATAATTCCCGTACGGATAGATAAGATATAACCATTGTGCTTAAGAAGTAGCAATTTGTTTTTTTTATTATCTATTCATATAGTAGTACTTGACCCGTTACAAACTTGTGATGGATATACCCGTCACAAGGGAGACTTGTCGGGTATGACTCTTACAACAGTGGAAGGGCTGAAAGCGTGTGTTGGTGGACCAACTTTGGGATGGAAAATGATAAACACCCAAAAGAAGTAGGTATGTTGCTTCATTCTGGGAAATCATTGCCGTCCAATGATTTACAACCGCAAGTACTACTATGTACGTACTAATACTATGTGCAATTGTGCACCAATTTGAAGGTCACTATCCACGCCACCATTGCTAAATATTGGCACCATTTGCCCTACTTTGAAGGTCACTATCCCGTCTAGCAAGGGAAAATATGGCACAATCAAATTCTCATATTGTGCAATTGTCCAATATGTCATACAAAATTGTGTATCGTAAATTCGTAATATATTGCTGTCAAAAACAAAAAAATCGTAATATATGTCTGTAGAATTGTGAAATTGATGAAAATACAAGAGAATATTTTTCGAGTTTTATTTTAAACGGGCTTTGTTGATCTTTTTTGTGATAATGCATATACAAGGGTTGAATGTCTATTTATATCACCAACATTTCTTAATTCCCAAGATCATTATAATAGTGACTCAGTAACAGGACAAACTGACCAACTTGCTTGTGTAGTAGTTGGTGACTCCGTGGTCCTATATATATATATTTTGTGTCTTCCTACATTGTTTGCCAGTCAGTGCTGTAATTGTCTGTAGTGGCTATTTGTTGCACCATTAATTTCAGCTTTACCATGCTCCTTATTCTTTGCTGCATTACCCATCATCTTTCCATATCTCTTCCTCAAAGAAAAAAAATGCTGGTTTTCACTGAGTGGTTTGGTCATTAAATCCACAAGTTGAAGTGAAGACTTAATGTTTTGAGTTTGAATAAAACCTGATTGAACATTGTCCCTTACATAATATTATAATAACAGTCCAACTTAAGGTGTTTAGTTTTTTTCATGGAACATCGGTAATTCTGCTATATATTGAGCATCTTTGTTATCACAATGAAGCTGGATGGGTAATGGAACATGAATGTGATGATCAGATAATAATCCTTCAAGCCGCATCGACTCACTTGTCGTTTGGGATATACTTCAATACTCAGATTCAACTGATGACTTTTAAACAACCTTTTGTTTCTTAGTTTTTCAAGATATTAGTGAATCCCCATAGAATGCGCAAAACCATGTCAAGGATCTGCCACTAAAGGCACACGACCCCCTATATGCATTACAATATCCTATGTGCAGTGATTTTGACTTTGATGAATAAAACAACCCCATATCCATAGTCCCCTTTAAGTATCTCAGGATGTGTATAACTGCTTGAAAATGAGGTTCCTTAGGCACACATATGAATTGACTTAATTGTTGGACAACATGGAATAGGTCTGTTTTTGTTAGATTGAGATATAACAATTTCCCAATTACCCTCCTGTATCTTTCAGGCTTCTCAAGAACTCCATCTTGATCTATAGACAATTTTAACCCCTTTGGTAATGGAAATTTTGCTAGTTTGCAGTGTATCATCACGTGTTAGTGAGGATGTCTTAGATGTATTTTTTTAATTGAGAATTATTTCATCTTCATTTCCCGCGTCTTTCTATCCCAAGAAATATCTCATATAACCAAGATCTTTGATGGTGTAAGCCTCGCGCAAAGCATCTTTGGTATTCTTAATTTGCATCTCATTATTCCCTGTTATAATCAAATCATCAACATAGACCAGAATTATGATGATTAGACCAGTTGTGTTTATCAGTAAACATAGAATAGTCACGTTTTGACTGAACATAGCCGTGACAGAAATTTAGACAATTCCACATTTTATTGCCTTGATGCTTGTTTCAAGCCATAAGTTTATGTCCTTGACTTCATAGCCTTCTAGAGCCGTTATGTAGACTTCTACTTCCAAGAAGCCATGAAGAAAAGCATTTTCTAACTGATGCAATGCCTAATTCTTTGAAGCCGCCACACTCATGAGAGCTCTTACAATGGCAAATTTGACCACATGAGAAGGTGTGTTTGTAGTCCTTTCCTTTTATTTGGTTGTACCCTTTGGTAACCAACCTGACTTTAAATCTCTCAACCTCACCATTAGGTCTGGATTTTACTTTGTAAATCCACTTAGATCGTATAACATTTTCCCCTGGTGGTAGTCCCATTATCTCCCGTGTGTGGTTTCCTTCTAGTGCCCTTACTTCATCTTCCATGGCCTTTCTCCATTTGGAATCTAATTGTTTTTCGATGAGCTTCTCAAAAGGGGGTTTTCAATCAATCACCTTACTTGACAACAAGCTAATGACACGTGTTGTTGCCAAAATACATTCTCCCCAAATTTTATCTGATAAATTAACATGTAATATCTTGGCCCTAGTAGTTTCTAGTAGAGGTCTTTGCTTTCTTTCTACCCTATCATTTTGTTGAGGGTTATTACCAGGTAAGGATTTTTGGTGCACAAGCCATTTGTCTAAATATATTGAGCATTCATGATGGAACATTTCAATTCCATTGTCAGTTGTAATGTGTTTGATCATACTGCTAAACTGGTTTTTAGCATATGATAGAAAAGATGAAACAATCTCCTCAACTTGTTTATTTTGAAGCAAGCAAGTCCATGTTATTCTAGTATGATCATCAAACACAACAAAAAAATGCGAGGCTCCTGGAATTCTAGGGGTGTGATATGAACCCAATAAATTCATGTGGACAAGCGTGAAAGGTTTATTAGTTATGTTTTCAATCAATGAAAAGGGTAATTTGTGATCTTTTGTTAAAGAACAAACATTGCAAGGAAACACATAAAGATTTGCAACCACAAACATAAATGTATTTCATTTTGCTCAAAGATGTGTGTCCAAGTCTGGTATGCATTACATGAAGGTCTGGTTGCCTTATTTCAATATTACTACAACTACTACTACTAAATACTCTTCTACATTTATTTGAAAACAGAAAACTGCTAGCATTTTTCTCCAAAAATTTATTTCCTATTCTCAATCTATAAAGCCATTGTATATCTTTCTCCCATAAATCACTACTTTTTAGTCACTGGTCCTAAAATATACATTCCATATCAGTTTGATTTCTAAATTAGAATCATGTAACAATTGTCCCACAAATAAAAGGTTATGTTCAAAAATCTTTACACATAGTACATTATGTAAGTTAATGCCTTATTAACTTTGACAGCCCCTGTTTAATCTAACAATTTCATTATTTCATTAGGCAAACTAATGAATATAATTTCATTTCATTTCCTCATGTTAGTAAATGCAGATAAATTTGTGCAGTTATGATCATTCAAAATATCAGTGGTTTGTACCAGGGAGATGTTGTGCATATACCTACAAAGTTCATGTTCACGTTGGAGCTATTGTTGTTCTCGTACATAGGTTATTTTCCCTTACAAAGTATGGCCAACTCTTGTGAAACTGCCTAAACAAGGTTGTTGTCTCCTTGAAATTGTAAATGACTACCAGAGGAACCACCAATGTGATGACCTGGCTCATGGTTGCTGGCTTCAATATACTCCAAAAGGTTATCCTGTATATGTGTTCTGATTTTTTGTATTCTAAGACACTTGCAACATATTTGACCCTGACACAGGCTATCGCATACCTATGCAACGATAAATTCCCTAGCACAACCAAATGTAGTATGAAGGGGTTGAATCCACAGAGAAAAACGGTATTGTATACAAATCGTTAGTTATAATGAGTAAATTTCTATTCTAGTCGTTTTATATCTTTGTTTGTTTTGGATTGATTGATAGCAAATCTAAAAATGATGTAAATATATACAGGGCCGTTCAATGGATTCAAGGGGCCCTGTTCTAAAATGCAAAAGTGAGGCCCCAAATTGGGTCTTTTTAAAAAAGAATTGGGAGTCATGCAATGATGGAACTCAGTACGGGAGTTTGTATCACTAAATAACGTAATTTTCAAATTTTAGTCAAATTTTTGATGAGTTTATTTTATGACATTACTGTCCTAACCTCCATAGAAAACATTTCCCCCATAAAAAATTAGTAAAATCTATTTTGTTATTAATTGATTATTCATGTATCAAATATCAAATAAGGACCTACATATAGTAATATACCGTGATTTTTTCTTGACGCAAAAATATATTGCATTTCAATTAACTTTATTTGTAAAATGAAATGTTAAATGTTAAATTAAACAAGTAAAAACTACATACGTAACCACTATTTCCAACAAAATGGCATAATAAAACACAATATATAATACATTAAGTGTGGGGCCCACTCTATACATTAATGTAAAAAATGAATGTTATGGTGAGGTTTGATCCTTCGTGGACTGTGAGGAACAATTAGGTCTTTACCGCTGCGTCATAAACTCTTATACATAATTTTGTAGATTGAAATTATAAAATATGGGCCCTTTGTCTTTTGGGCCCCGGTTCTAGGAACCGGTTGAACGCCCTATTGGACGGCCCTGAATATATATAATTAAAAGGAGTCTAGGGGTTCGGGTCACACATGCATAAAAATACAATTATAGATATTAAGATAAATGATGCAAATAGAATTGCTAGATGTTTAGGCATAAAGGCAACCATCTCTCGACCTTATTGCCAACCATAGACCGGGTTCTAACCACTTCTCAAATTTTGCTAGATCGTCCTACTAACACATATTCAGTCTAATTCATATCCGTACCTCTCGACTTATAGAATAAATTAACAAATTTAATCTAAGTTTGTGATCAATATACAAATGTACTCCCTCTGAGTCGGAGTGTTGGTTCCTGTTTTCCTTTTGATGCGAGTTTAGTGATGGTTCCTCTTTCCCTTTTTAGTAACTTTTTTGTGATCCAAAATCAATTCAAAGTGGAGTAGGGGGTTTTATGTGGTATAGAATCATTTCCTTATTTTTTTGTGCAAAAAACAAAAAGAACCAACACTATGCCTCAGAGAGAGTATTTATATTAACATTGTAAACTATAATCTAATGCATGGCTCCCTTTTCCATAAACAAATGCAACTACTCACTCATACTAGTGAAAGAAAATGCAATGTAAGAATAAATAGACATGATTAAAACTATAACTAAATAATAAAAATAATTAATAAAATATGAAACTAAATCTAAGAACAACGAAATGCTAAATAAGATAAACGAAATAAGAATTACCGTATGAAAATGAACCTTGATATGAAGAACACAAATGAAGAATAAAAGTTTGAATAAAACTTGTAACTAAAGGATTATATTGAGATTATGAATATAAATAAAAAAAAGAATTACAAAGTAAACTAATAAAAAGAAAGTAAACTAATGTAAAAAAGATAGAAAAAGGCAATCAAAGAGAATATCTAAGATCCTTTAAAAGGTTGGAGTAAGCCCTCCTTTTATACTAGTTAAAAAGTGAAACGTAAGAAGCAAAAAGAATCCAAGGTGCGGCAACCCCGATCGGGACACCTAACCCCATCGGGGTCGTAGTGATGTGAATTTATTTCTCTAAATCCCCGAGTTAATGCTCGGGGAATCCAAAGATTTTGTCTAATGGCGCCGTAAATCACCCGGTAAAAGTCTTTAATTTTGAGCATAAAATATCTTGAAGGATCCAATGTTGGATTAAGAAATCTTATGCACCAAGTCTTCATTACTTCAATTGTTTACACTTTGACTTGATTTGCATGGTTGACTTGATTATTGATGATAATTTCTCATGCACATGCAAACTAACATTTCTTCATCAAATAGTTAGTCTTGTTGCATGCTTGTGTTGGAGGAAGTGTCCTCGACAATAGTGTGTTGACATAATTAAAACTCATTTGAATGAAACACAACTGGGAGTGTTACTCTTTTAAAGTCAACTGATCAACATTTATCGATAATGATTGGCTGTCTAGAGTTTGACATTATCGTCATATGATGGTGGTGATCAGTTGATCCCTTAAGGTCATATCTTTAGGGAATTCCGTCTCAATGGAATAATTAATTAATATTGTATTGGATACAAATTAATTAATAACTGGAAATTTTGGAAATAATTTTATATGACGAATATTTTTATAATGGGATTATAATAATAATTAAAGTCAAAGTAATAAAATTGTTTTATTACTCAGTTTTATTTATTCGTTTAGGAAACGATTAAATTGAGAATGAACACGGTTGATCATAAAATTACAAAGAGTTGTAGTTAAATTATGACATTACATTTTTGTACAAAAATAATTTCGAATTATTATTGTAATTATTTAAATGTAATAAATTTGTAAATTATGAATTTTAATAGTTAAAATTGCACAATTAACAAATTGGGTCATGTGTTATGAAACATGTGTGACATATTAACACAATTGACAAAGATAAAATGGAGTCCATTTTGCACTCTTTTAACCGTATAATGTGGCTTAGTGAGGTAGTGTGTTGTTGTGATATTGTAAGCTACTCTTACACATTATGAAAAAGCTTACATACCTAGCCTTAGGTGTAAGGCATATTGTATGCTTTTGTGTAAGAGTAAGAGGCATGCATTGGCTCTATTTTGAAGGCACTTGGCCGGCCAAAGCATGAAAGAAGAGCTCATTTTTGCTCTTATATATTCAACACTACATACTACATTACAATGTAAGTTTTTGGCTAAGTAGTAGTTGTTGGTTAATGCTTGCTCATTCTCACAATACTACAACATCCATTCTCATCTCAACTTAGTAAAATAGTTTTCTAAGAAAAATAATTATTTCCCATACTAATAATATTATGAGTAATATTATTATCATCTCTAGTTAACTAATACATTTTTCTAGTAACAAAATTGTGTTGGTTTGAGATCGGGTCCTTGATACGCACCTTTAGGAGACGATTTTTGTTAGATCGTTTAAGGGTAATTTCGGTGGCTTGAAGACTCAATTAATAGGTGATTATTGAGTATAAACCTTCTAAAACCAATGTAAGGACCATTACATCTTATGATATCATCATGCATGCATAAGATCTATTTAAGTTTTATGACCTAAACTTAAAGAAACAAAACTCACATTAGATATGAGTATAAAATAAGGAACCTTGGTTCCCAACAGCTTGATCATTCTAGCTCCCACTTAGCTCATTTGTTCTTGATATTTTCATATTTGACGGTAACATAGCTAAAATAACTACATTTTCTACAAAACACACTTAAATGCACAATATATCTAAAACAAACAATTAACTCAGAAAAACACTAGTAAAAGTGCAAAGCATGGGCCACTGCAGCCGCCGAAGGGGGTGGCTTACATGGTCAATGTGGTGGTGCGGGAATGCATGGGCCCGGGGGGATTCAACCCCCTCGTCATAAAAAAGTACAAATAGCATGTAAAACCGAGCTAAATATAGGATTACGTATATAAAAAGTACTTATCAGACCTGCGCCCCTGACTTCCCCCCTTTCTTCATCTTGGTATTGTTGTTAGGATACCCATGAATGTCATATCAGGGCTTGATAGTGTGTTCTCCTTTGCCACAAGAAGAACAAATGATGCATGGACCAGTCCTTCGTATCTGTTGCAAAATTTTTTTTGCCTTTCCTCTTTATCAAACTTTTTTTTTTTTTTGTAATTGTACTCTTCTTTAGGCTTTAATTTTTTACTTTAATTTCTCCAAAACTTGAATTGGCTTATTGAGAACAAATTCCCTCACTTGTTGAGTCATTAAGGAAAAAAGTTGTATTTTGTTGTTCACTTAAAGCATCATGGAGAAGGCTTTGTTTAGTAGCAACATTGGCTACATGGACAAAAGATTCCCAATAAGAGTATCTTACCCATCGTTGACACCCATGCAAAAATTGAATGGTTTTGTTTCTTGTTTATGTATCCACCGATCTTTTGAGGATGATGCAACTACATGTGCAGTCAGGCATACCTTCAATGTCTTCAATTTTATCCCATAAACTCTTGAGTTTTGTGTAATACTTTGCCACAAGTAGATTAATCTGTGTAGTGTTTGCAAGCTCTTTCTTGAGTTGATATACAAGAACCTCATTATCTTGGTTATACCTTCCAACCACTTTATCCCACATAACCTTTCACCCTATCCTTTTGGGGCCAGTTCGATTGTTTCTGATGTTAGAAGTGTCCAGGTTTATTTCTAGATTCATTGCGTACAGTGTCTAGGTGCAACCAAAACGTCTGTTAATCAGTGGCTGATTAATGGCAAAAATTCTTGTTGACTACGACATTACTGCTCCTTAATACGGGAAACTAATGACGTTATAGTGTAATATTCCTTTTCTGGGCTATAAAAGGGCACTTTAAGCAGTCTGTTGAAGACACACAAAACACAATCTTCACTCTTTTCTCTCTTTCTCCAATACATATCCTTGGGCAAAGTAATAAGAAATTTTGTCATTTCAAAGCTCTCGTATCTTGAGGGGGCAAGTTCGAAAGTTGTAGTGTTAATCATTAGGGGACTACAGGCAACTGTTGATCGCCACATCGGTCGTGTGAAAATAGTTTTCAAGACAGTGGCTCACATACCACCTCACTACCAATTCGGTCCTGTCTTCTTTCTCTCTTTTATTTTTCGTTGTTACTGCTTTACCGTACCAAAAATTTGAAAACTATTTGTTAATTGTTGTAACAATGACCGGTATGTCGAAACTAGTTCTTGATTTGTCGAAAGTTGAACCTTTAGACAGTCTAAATTATAAGAGATGGTCCAATAAATTGTTAATGTTTTTTGAACAACTAAATATTGACTATGTTCTATTTTATAACCCACCATCTCTTGTTGTCGCCACTAGTGCCGAGACTACCCCACATTCGTCTGCTAATGTTAAGTCAAATGAGGAGTCTAATAAGAAACGTGATAAGGATAATAAAGCGGCTATGTGTCACCTCCTTAACCATATGACTAATAACTTTTTTGACTTATTTATTGTCCATAAATCTGCTAGGACCATTTGGGAGTCGCTAGACAAAAAAATATGGGGTTGATGATGTGGGTAAAAAAAATATGTCGTCGGGTAGTGGCTTGAGTTTCAAATGGTAGATGACAAGTCTCTTATGGAGCAAGTTCATGTCTATTAAAACTTTTGCGCCGATGTCACTAATTAGGGAATAAAACTGGATAAAGTATTTTTGGCTAATGTTTTGCTAGAAATATTATCCCATTCCTCGAGTGAGTATAAGAACTATTTGAAACATAAGAAAAAGAATTTGTCCATACTAGAGCTGATAGGATACATGAGGACTAAGGAAGCTAACCGTCGTAAAGATAAGTCAGTCCAACTATCTCTTACAACTGTGAAAGCCAATCTTGTTAAAACGGATGGGTCTTCAAATGAAGATAAGTTCCGGGGAAAGGGAAAGGCTAAAACTGGTCAAAGTCAAGCTAAGGGTCAAAATGCTAAGAGTAATTGACCAGGAAAACATAGTGTTGTGAATTTGTGCCTTGAATTTGTGTCGAAGACGGATTAAGCTAAGTGTCTTATTAAGACTTGGTTTGTTAGCTTATTTATGGTAGGAGAATTTGAATTAGATTAGGAAACTATAGTATTAGTTTCCTAATAGTCTTTGGTTTTTAATTAGGTTAGATATTTTATCTTGGGTGGAATAGCTATATAAAGACTCAAGTATTATTCTAGGTTAATTAGAAGAGACAAAGATGTGAGAGATTTGAGAGCACAATAAAGAGGGTCAATTTGTGAGATTCCTTCTGGAGAAGAAAACTCAGTTTGTCTCAGGGCTCTATATTATTGGTGTTCGTCTGTCTCGTTTGTCTTTGAATATTGGAGGAGTTTGTTTAGATCTTGGTTGGCCTCAAGATAATTTGTCCTCCCTCTTATTTGGGTAGTCTCTTTTGTCTCTTTGAGACTACCATATTTGTTGGTAGAATATGGTATACTTTTGGCTCATATTGAGTGCGTGTGTACCGGTCTACCGTTGTACTATTTTCTCCATTATAATGAAGCTTGATCTCCTTGAAGGGTGGACGTAGCCAGTTATTTTACTGGTGAACCACGTAATTCTTTGTGTCAACTTTATTTACATTCGTTATTTATTGTTCTTATCACCTTATCAATTAACTATTTGGGTAACGGGACGCCTCCGTTACAACAATTGGTATCAAAGCTAAGGTTCTGATTTGGGATTTGCTTCCGCGTTAGTTGTCTTTTAGGCATTATTTGGGTTTCTTGATTTTTGGGTGAAAAGATGTCGGAAACGAATGTTTTGAATGTTGAAGAGTTCACTGGGAGAAATAGTTTTTAGGTTTGGATAACTTTAGTGAGAATGGTGGTGTTGACAGTAAGGTGGAGTCTATTCCGGTATAGGTCAAACTACAAGGTTCTCAAGATAAGCTATCAACTTTTGTCTCGTCGCCTCAATGAGGTGATCTGCGCCCCATAAGGTTGGCGGTTTGGGGCTCCGGGTAGAGCTATTGTGACTCTTGAAAGAGAGCCGTTGGGATCTCGTAAGGGGTCATTTGAAACTTCGACGGGAGTTTATTCTTTGGAGCTTTTGGGTTGGACTTGCTAGTCTAACAATTTGTACCTTTGATGGAGGTAATTTGTGCTCACTTAGAATGTTTGGTTTCGACTTGAGTATTGTTGCCTTGGTATAGGCATATTTCTGGTGGTCATGACACCTAGTTTACTCAAGTGAGACATCTGTTTTGTTCGTGGCGTTTGTGTTCCTTTTGGGACAGTTTGGTACGACGGTACATTTAGCCACGTTATTTGAAGGAGAAGTTGTTTTGAAGTCTTGTGTGTGTTGGTTTTGGTACACCGTTCCATCATTAGTGACATTGGGTATCTCATATATTTGTGTTGGCGTTTGGTAGCTTTTGGTCTCTTTGGAGTTTGCTACGTTTGGCCTTCCTGTTAGTATGAAGATATATTGGGTACTTAGTACATTCGGTAGTTTCAGCTTACTACATTGGGTACTTCGTATATTAGTCACGTTTGTCGCACACTTGGTTCGTTTGTCCATTTTTGGGAGTTGTGTTCAAGTCAGAATGGAGACTATCGGGACAGATAGTGACTTGAGGATCGATTCCGCTGAAGCTGGTCTGGATTTGGTTCTTCTATGTTGGGTTCGTTTTTGGGTAATTCAAGTCAAGGTGGAGATTGTTGTGAATTTGTGCCTTGAATTTGTGTCGAAGAAGGATTAAGCTAAGTGTCTTATTAAGACTTGGTTTGCACTACTACAAATATAGGCTTAGGGACGGGGCTTAAGGAACGAAATTTTGCGGAACCGTCTTAATGTGTCACATAAATTGCGCGCGTGTTTTTGAAATAGCAATAGAAGACGGTTCAATTTAGAACCCGTCTTTAAAGGTTAAAAAAAACAAAGAGAACGGTTTAGAGGCTTAACCGTCCTCTTTGTTTTTAATATACAATTTAACCAAGACGGTTGTTTTTCAACCGTCCTCTTAGTTCTTCATAATAACTAAACCAAGACGGTTCCTTGTTCAACCGTCCTCTTTGTTCTTCATAATAACTAAACAAAGACGGTTCCTTGTTCAACCGTTCTCTTTGTCCTTTATAATAACAAAACAAAACATAGTATACAGTAGTAGACAGTTTTCGAAACCCTCAAAACAAAGACGACTGCTTCGTTATGCTTGTTCTGCGAATTTTCGAATTTTCGTTCTGCATGTTCTGCCATAGCTTCTCCTTCACCATAATTCGTACGCCCTCTTTCTCCTTTACTCTTGTTTTCTTATTTTTCCTCAATTGAATTACCAATTGTTTGAATTACCAATTAGGGCTTAAAAAATTCTATTGTAATTTATAATTGCTGCTGGAATTACCAATTGTTTGAATTACGAATTGTTTGAATTTCCAATTGTTGCGTGTTCATAGTCTTTTCCCGCTGTTGTTAATATGTGTTTGTACAGGGTGTCGTGGGTGGTGTATATTGTCGAGGTTAGTGAAAGGCGGAGGTTAGGGCGGTGTTAGTTGGTGGTTGAAGACGCACGTACAGGGTAGGGAAGACATAGGTATAGGGGCTGCTGTGTCGTGGGTGAGGGGCTGGTTGTGCGTGTTGGAGTTGGAGCCTGTTTATGCGTGTTTCATTTGTTAGTATCAATTTGTTATTGCGTTTTCATGTTGTGTATTATTATTATCCTTGTGTTAGAAGTTTGCGCTTCCTGGGTCCATTCTAGTCCAATTCCACCAAACTATCACCATTCTTGCAAATGCAACAGCGCTGATGCATCATCAGACCCCACTGCTACCTCATTGCATACAAACCTGCGCTTGCCAGATTCCTTTATCAAATTGATACCCTGCAGCACTACTGAAAGCCACTGCAAGCCCACAATAATATTAACTTCTTTCAATCCCCAGAAGATGCCGAAACTCATTATGCAACAATTCAGGGCCGTCTCCGAGATTTTGGTGGCCCTGTGCGAAGTTTAGAATGGGCCCCTTCTTTATAGTTTTTTCGTTTGAATGTAAAATCGTTATTAAGAACGGTATTATGCATTTTAAACAATAAAAAATTATTTAAAGTTAAAATTTAAGATTAAACTGCCAAAAAAATGAATATATATATTTGTTTGTCAAATGGATATTTTTGACTAATTTAAATGGATGAAATATATGCAATAATATAAATAAAACTACTTTTATGTGATATGCGAGAAAAATAAAAGGATCCGATAACTTTTAAAGGTGTAAAACTCGAGGTGATTTTAACATAAAGGCTTAATAAAAAGAAAATTAAAAAAGTGGCTGCCTGGGATTTGAACCTGCAATGTTTTACACAAATGTATGTTTTTAACCACTAAACTAGTGTCAATATGCTACTTTTTGGTCACACTTCTACCTATATGTACAATATAACGCGTTATTGGGCCCTTCAAAATTGGGGGCCATGTGCCGCCGCACGGGCTGCACAGCCTTAAAGACGGGCATGTGCAACATCCCCACTCTCTGATTCTTCCATATTAGACCAAAATAGCCTGCATCTTATGTTATTATTTATTCTTACCTAACACACACCATCAGGGCCTAATCCTGCTCATCCCTGACTTTGTACTTATTCAAAACCCGACTCTTTAGTTCTATTCCTGCTACTTCAGAGCTTGCAGCAGTAGAACCCTGCACTCAACAGGTCCTTCAGTGCCCAACAACATTATTATCATTTGCTAGTATCAATTTGTTATTGCCTTGTCATGTTGAGAAATGTAAGACTAAAGTATCAGCCCTGTAAACTCAACAGCTATTATGAATTGTTGATTGCTAAAGTATCAGCCAGTATACATGAGAGACCCATGTTCAGCAACATTCACGCATTGCTCAAAAAGGAGATAAAAAACACCGCATTCCAGTAGCCATTCCTACTACCGATCTATACCTCAGACCCTACCAAAAGTGCTGAACAACATTCCAGTCTGAACTGAAGATACCCTAAAGCCAAACTTACCCAATTCCTCACTAACTAGCGCCAGTCCCCGCAGACTGTACTGTATTGACCACTGTTTTTATTAATATTACTGCTAGTATTATTGTTGTTACTAATATTGGTGCCTCTCACATTACACTCTTTATGAGGTTCGGTCTCTTTGTTTAAGCTGCCCCTTTGCAATCCCATTAGTATATACTCCCTCCATTCAAGACTACACTACCACTATGCATTTTACACACTATTCACAAACGATCATTCAAATCCGATTTTCTCTCGATACGTAAATGAAATTATATCCATGTGGGATCTTGTTTGATTCGTCTTTACGAGTATATTATTAATATCTAACTTTTATAATTTTTGAAAATACGTAGCTAACAATATTTACCGTATAAAATACGCGTTAGCAAACGTGTAAAAAGAAAGTGGTAGTGTGGACTTGAATGGAGGGAGTATCTGATATTCTGTGATAATTTGCTTGCTGACCCTATTGTCCCAATACTTCTCTTACTGGCCTGTCTACTGCTCTATATTCTGTGAGGAGCCACTATATACTATTGCACCTACTGCACACTACTGTTACTGCCACTACACTTGCTGCTAGCTCACTGCCACTGCATTACTCTACTGCATAACTCTACTTTAATTTCTGAACTGCTGTTACTGCACCTACTGCACACTACTGTTGCTGCTAGTTCACTGCCACTGCATTACTACTTCACTGCACTGCCACTGTATATTTGCTACTACCCTACACACGACTATCTGCTACTTGTCACTTCTCACTGCTACTGCACACTGTGTTCAGTCCTTTGTGATAGTATATCCAACTAATGAACGCATGTTTAGGTGGGCGTGTCTTCAGGTTAACATTAGGTGAATTTAAATAAAAGGTTGTATTATCTATAGTATTTCACTAGCTCAAATAGTCCCAAAGCAGATTCTTGTCGTGCTAGCCATTGTTTTTACGTGAATTTAAATAAAAGGTTGCGTTATTTTCTTTGCCTTTCAATATTTATTTTGTGGGCTCTGATAAAGGTTAAAACTTTTCATGAAAACAGTTGATTAAATGTTATGAAATTCTTGAATATATGACCTTCAAAGGTTGAGTTATCATAGTTGTCTTATGCTTCTCTGTTCCATATTATCTGATGTCGTGACTTTTTGTGATATGACGTAGGATAAGGAGAGTTTTTTTTTACCAAATTGGAAATTGTGATTTATTAATTGATGGTCTTAATGTCACTGGCTATGAAGCGTAGCTGCAGATGACTTCAAAATTCCTAGATAAGTAAGAAAAAACTTCTTTGTGGGATAAAACTCTAACACAACAACATTATATAGTTATCTCTAGTATGTTAACTTTTTTGTGTGGAGTGGAGATGTTTCTGTAATTCAATTTGAGGTTTTAATGTTGCTGCAAATGTGAAAAGTTTTCTTCAAATTTTATTTAAATGTTATATTTTGTGGTTAACGTGCAGCATGTGCAAAGACCTATGCTGTGCTTTGAACCTAAAGCTTCTGTTAACCTGAAGACACGCCTTGGTTTGTGTACAACGTTCATGAATTCTTGCCTTAGAGTGATCTTGCCGATAATATGAATGCCACTCCACATTAGAAGTCTGCATCAAAATCGTCTGCATCAAAGTTCATTTCTTATTGTTGTAGGTATTTGAGTGATCTTGCCGACAATATGCAAACTACTAGTTACTATGGATTCTTGTGCCTAGAGATAATGTCCTCACAATCCATTGCTCGGGATGAAAATTATCGATCCGATTATGTTGTTAAGGCAATGACATGTACCGAATGTGGAAAAGGTCGGAAACTTATATATATTTGCTCCATATGTCGAGGGGTAATTATAAACTTCTTTTCATAGTATTATTATTGATGATTTGATTAATTATTTTATTATTTTTTGTCAATAATTAAGTTGATATCTTTGTTGTATTTTTCTATAACTCGTAGTCAGCATTGGATGTTGGGCGTGATCAATCCAGCTCAAAGTACAGTTTATTGGTGTGATCCTGCCAGATATGCAGAGCCTCGTCAATTTTTCGTGGATACAATTACCCATTATGTTCAACGTATAAATGATCTTTTTATTTTGCCTTCATATACCTCCCGTTACTCCCCTGCATTTGCCTTAAAATGTTTCTGTAGGCTAGGAACAAAAGTTAAGCCACCCAAAAGCCATCAATCATAGATCTTAGCTTGTGTGACGACCTTGTTTTTCTATTATACTTGAAATTAACGCTTCATTATTAACTAAAACTGAATAAATATATAAACCTGGCTATCTATATATACATGGCCTTTGAGAAAAGGAACTCTATCGATTCACTTGCCAAATATGAGGCCAAAGACGTTATTTGGAAAATGATTAAGGTACTTCTTGTATATATAGTATATACTTATCTTAACATATTGTTTCTCTTGCTTAGTAAGTATAGTGCATGTGAAATATTTATTTATAATATGAGCTCCCCTTTCAGGCCCCTATGCAGCCTTTTGGTACCGTTTTATGTGGATATTATATTTGTCGATACATGTTGGAGATCGTCAGAGGAAGATATGTTACTATTACTCCAAATGTATGTTTTTGGTTTTTTAGTTCATCTACTTACTTACCTCTATCATTTTACTTATGTAGGAGTCTTGGATAGAATTTTTTTAACTTATTTTTGAAAATTTGTTTGTAGTTCATGCTTAGATCCCCATTGACATATTCGCATGAGCAAATTGACGAGGTGGGAGATATATGGGCTAACTTTGCGCTCCAGTTTAAGCCAGTCATGTGCGATGATGAAGTTTAGCTTAAGTAGCTAGAAGTTTAGCTTAAGTACGTAGCTAGAATTTGTGGATCGGAAAGTATGCTGATATGAATGATGTAGTATTTGGAGATTTTTCTTTATATATGGCTAATTTTGGACATGAATATAGTTTTTGGAGCAATGTTATTGTACGCTATTAGCTATGTAGCTTATTTGCAGGAAGAATTATAATAGGCCGGAAGAAATATAAATTAATTTATTAAAAAAAATAGCAGGTACAAAGAGAACGGTTATGTTCTCAAGCGTGCTCATCTATTAATTCAAAAATATAGCGGGAAGTTTGAACACAGTTTGAACAAAGAAGACGGTTATATTGTAAATAGAGGTCGGGAAAAGAGAACGGTTCCTTTTTTAACCGTGCTGCAAAATGGACACATAAGAGGACGGTTAGTGTACATAGAGAACGGGCAAAGAGAACGGTTCCTTTTTTAACCGGGCTGCAAAGTTAAGGCAAAGAGAATGGTTCCTTTTTTAACCGTGCTGCAAAGTGGAAACATAAGAGGACAGTTGAACCGTTCTCTTAGGTAAAGAGGACGGCCAGGGGGAGCACGGTTCCGCCCCTCATAGGAGAACGGTTTTTAACCGTCTTCGTACCTATATTTTGTAGTAGTGTTGTTAGCTTATTTATGGTAGGAGAATTTGAATTAGATTAGGAAACTATAGTATTAGTTTCCTAATAGTCTTTGGTTTCTAATTAGGTTAGATATTTTATCTTGGGTGGAATAACTATATAAAGACTCAAGTATTATTCTAGGTTAATTAGAAGAGACAAAGATGTGAGAGATTTGAGAGCACAATAAAGAGGGTCAATTTGTGAGGTTCCTTCTGGAGAAGAAAACTCAGTTTGTCTCAGGGCTCTATATTATTGGTGTTCGTCTGTCTCGTTTGTCTTTGAAGATTGGAGGAGTTTGTTTAGATCTTGGTTGGCCTCAAGATAATTTGTCCTCCGTCTTATTTGGGTAGTCTCTTTGAGACTACCATATTTGTTGGTAGAATAGGGTATACTTTTGGCTCATATTGAGTGCGTGTGTACCGGTCTACTGTTGTACTATTTTCTCCATTATAATGAAGCTTGATCTCCTTGAAGGGTGGACGTAGCCAGTTATTTTACTGGTGAACCACGTAATTCTTTGTGTCAACTTTATTTACATTTGTTATTTATTGTTCTTATCACCTTATCAATTAACTATTTGGGTAACGGGACGCCTCCGTTACAACACATAACAAGCTAGTTGCAAAGATCCAAAAACCAAAGGGTCCCATCACTTGTTATGTCTGTGGAAAAATTGGTAAAAAGCCTACCAATGCTCTGAAAGGAAATCGACTGAAGCCAATATTGCTGTAACTAATGACGTTATTGTTGTTGTGGTTGTTGAAGTGAATCTGGTGAGTAATGTTGTTGAATGGATCTTGGATACTGGTGCCTCAAGATATCTCTGTGTTGATAATGGGTTATTTAATGAGTCTAAGGAGGTAGCTGATGGGGAATGCGTCTAAATGGGTAATTATTCACTCGCAATGATCACAAGCAAATGCAAGATCTTTCTCAAACTCACCTCACTCTAAACAATGTTCTTTATGTACCCTTATTACGTTGAAACCTCGTGTCTGGTGCCTTATGAAACAAAGATGGTTTGAAACTTGTTTTTGAGACTGAAAAGGTTGTAATGTCGCGTAATGGGGAATTTGTGGGTATGGGTTATCTTTATGGGGGTATTTATTTGTTTTTAAATCTGATTCAGTTTCTAATAATATTGCATTTAATTCTGCATATCGCTGAGTCTCTTGATGTTTGGCATAATAGATTAGGTCATATGAATGTCGATTACATTAAAAATCTTAGAAGTATGAGTTTAATTCCAAGTTTAACGAGTCAAAAATTTTCTGTGTGTGCTAGTTGCGTTGAAGCTAAATTCACAAAGAAAGCTAGTAGACCGGTTAACACTAGGAAACAAGTTTTCTTGAATTGATTCACATAGACCTAGCTAACTTCAAAAATGTTGCAAGTAGAGGCAGAAAAATTTATTATGTGACTTTTATAGACGATTGTTCGAGATATACTACAAGTTTTTTGCTTAAAACCAAAGATAAAGCAGAACAACCGTTTATATTTTTAAAATGAAGTCGAAAATCAACTCGACAGGAAAATAAAATTAGTAAGGTCTTATAGAGGAGGCGAGTATAAATTTGTCTATTAATCGGTTTTTGTACGAAAAACGGTTTATTCATGAGACTAGTTCATCGTATTTACCGCAATTAAATGGAGTAGTTGAATAGAAAAATAGAACCTTAATAGAAATGATGAATACTATGCTTTTAAGTTCTGACCTATATGACGATATGTGGGGGAAACGATTTTATCGGCTTGTCATATTCTTAATCGTGTACCTCATAAGCAAATTTACTAAACATCCTACAATATTTGGAAGGGTTATCCTTCTAAGCTGAGCTTCCTAAGGGTATGGGGGTGTTTGGATAAAGTGGGTTGACCTGAATTTAGGAGACCTACCATTGGACCGAAAACCTATGATTTTTTTTATTGGGTATGCTCAAAATAGCCCTGTCTATCGATTCATGTCTTTGATTGATCGTTTTATATCTGAAGATTCGGATGCCGTATTTTTTAAGCATGTTTTTTCATTACAGAAGAATGTTGTATTTTCTCCTAGTTTACCTGTTGCATTTAATGATATGTCTCACATGCTAGTATTAGCTCTTCTATTAATCATTTTGTTGAACCTAAAAAAGTAAAAGACATAGAATTGCAAAGAACTCTGGTGATGATTTCACTTTACTATCTGAACATGGATACACTGTTTGTGCTAGTGATGAATTTGTCTCAACTTTTTTAATAAAAGATGGCCTAATAACATGTGGTGAGACAATGAAATTCATTGATGCTAAATTTTGGAAAGATAATATTAAAAGTGAACTTGATTCTATTGTGTTTAATCAGGCTTGGGAGTTGACTGATTTACCTTAAGGTAGTAAACCCATTACAAGTAAATGAATCTTTAAAAAGAAAATGAGACCTGACGGTATAATAGAAAGGTTAAAAGCTAGACTTGTGGTTAGAGGCTTTGGACAAAATAAATTGATTATACTTATTCTCCTGTGACTAAAATTTTCACAATAAGAACTTTTGTCGCCTTAGCCTTCATTCATAATCTTATCATACATCAGATGGATGTTAAAACTGCATTTTTGAATGGTGAACTAAGGGAACAAATCTATATGTCGCAACCCGAAGGCTTTATTGTATAAAGGTCAGGAGAATAAAGTGTATAAACTAAACAAATTACTATATTGTAACAACCCGACCCGCCACCGTCGTAACACAAACCCAATAAGATGGGTGTGCACTTTTCGGCCTGTTATTTGTCCTCACTTAAGCCCAAAAGTACAAGGCCTTGTTACTAAGTGATGGGTGAGAGCTATTATAAACATATCACAAGCCTCACATTCTACCAATGTGGGACAAATCTCCACACAAACTCATATTTTTCCCATGTGGGACAACTTTCATCTCCTATTCGTGGGGTGTTACAAACTCCCTCACTTAAAGAGCACGACATCCTGTTGTGCCTTAAACCTGACCACAACCAGGGCCAAAATCGTCCCCCCGCTAGGTGTGTGAGCCGGGTACCCCCGACCACAAGCTCACCACACGGTCGCAGGATCGCTCTGATACCATTTGTAACAATCCGACCCGCCACCATCGTAACACAAACCCAATAAGATGGGTGTGCACTTTTGGGTCTGTTATTTGTCCTCACTTAAGCCCAAAAGCACAAGGCCTTATTACTAAGTGGTGGGTGGGAGCTATTATAAACATATCACAAGCCTCACATTCTACCAATGTGGGACGAATCTCCATACAAACTCATATTTTTCTCATGTGGGACAACTTTCATCTCATATTCATGGGGTGTTACATATATATGGTCTAAAACAAGCACCTAAATATTAGTATGCGAAATTCAACAACACTTTGGTAAGTAATGGCTATTTGGTTAACAATTTTGATTCATGTGTGTATTACAAAGTGGTAGAATCTGGTTGTGTTATTATATGCCTCTATGTTGATAACATATTAATTCTTAGTAATGATTTAGAGCTAATAATTAAAACCAAAAGTTTTTATCACTATTTGAGATGAAAGACTTAGGATAAGCTGACGTGATACTCGGGGTTAAGCTCATTCGAAACTCTAAAGGAATTGTTTTGAGGCAATATCATTATGTGAAAAAAGTATTGAAAAAATTTAATGATGAAGTGCCTGCTACAACAACCTACGATGCTAGTATACATTTATGTAAGAACTTGAGTAAAAGTGTCTCCTAAGAAGAATACGCTAAAATACTAGGTAGTGTGATGTTTCTTATGAACTTTACTCGACCAGCTATAGCTTATGTTGTTAGTAGACTGAGTCGCTATACACATAACCCTAGCTATGAACATTGGAATGCTCTTCGTCGTTTACTAAAATACCTAAAAGGTAAAATTGATCAATGTTTGCATTATAGTAATTTTCCTATTGTTTTAGAAGGATATTGTGATGCAAATTGGGTTTCAGGTAACGAAGAAGTTTGTTCTACTGGTGGTTATGTCTTCACTATGGGTGGAGGTGCTATATCGTAGAAGTCTTCCAAACAGACTTGTATAACACACTCTACCATGAAATTGGAGTTCATAGCTCTTGAGTTGACATAACATGAGGATGATTGGCTAAAAAACCCTACTAGCAGATGTACAAGTGTGGAGAGAACGACAAACACCAGTCTCGTTAAACTGTGACCCACAAGCTGCAATTGGTGTTACTAAGAATAATGTCTATAATGAAAAAAATGACATATTCAAATCAGGCACGCTGCAGCTAAACAATTTCTTGAGAATGGAGTGACCGCTTTGGACAATGTGAAGTTTGAAAGAATCTTACTGACCCCCTTACTAAGGGATTGACTAGGAGACTAGTCGCTGAAACGTCTAGGGGGACGAAGCTTAAGTCCTTAATCAAGAGTGACTAGGTCTAAAGTCTCTATTTCTATGGCGTTGTGTGATTCATAGCCCTTAAAAAAAATGGTTCTTTCGAGACGCACTTGATGAATTATACATCAGGTTAGACTTCTGTTCTTAATAGCTCATGGAAGAAGTGTTATTGAGACGCACTTGAGTCATCTACGTAAGTGTGATGTTCATAAGACTATGTGAAGTCTTTTGAATGCACTTATTAGTACCAAGGTGAAACGCATTACTCTATAAGATCATGTTGCACTTTGAAATTGTGGAACAGTTTTTTTTTTCTGAAGGTATGATATGTGTTGTGGGGGTTATCAGCCGAAACTCAGTTAAGAATTCAAATCGCAAGATATTCTTTGACAGTAAGTAAGTTGTTACTTCTTTTCACTAAAGTGTCGATTCAAATCGTAAGATATTGATACCTAAGTATCCAATCATCCCTTTATCCAGGAATTATCTTACTCTGTCTATGGCGCCCCTAGTCGGGATTGTTGGAAACAGAGGCTTTTTTAGCCAAGTCTTATTCCATTTGTCCCACGGGTGTTTTGTTTGTTTATATATTTTTTTACATTTTACACTATCATTAGTGGGTCAATGAAGCCATTTGTGTGAGCTTGTGAGGTGCTTAACTCAGCTTGCACAGGCGCGCGTACGCATGCCAACGCCAGTGCCCATGCCCGATCCCGGCCCGGATCCATATCCATGACCCATTATCCGTGATTTGGGAATTGGGAATTGGGAATCGTATGCGACGGGATATGCCTATCTTTTTTAAGCCAGTTCGATTGTTTCTGATGCTTGAAGTGTTCATGTTCATTGCTTACACTGTCTAAGTGCAGCCAAAACGTCTGTTAATCAATGGGTGATTAATGGCGAATATTTTGGTTGACTGCGACATTACTGCTATTTATTAAGGGGCACTAATGACGTTGCAGTTTAACAATCCTCTTTTAGGTTATAAAAGGACACTCTTAGCAGTCTGTTGAAGACACGCAAAACACAATCTTCTCTCTTTTTTCTCTTACTCCAATACATATTCTTGGGAAACATAATAAGAAATTATGTTATTCTAAAGCTCTCGAATCTTGAGTGGGCAAGCTCAAAAACTGTAGTGTTAATCTTTGGGGGACTTCCGACAATGTTGATCGCCATATCAGTCGTGCCGAAATAATATTCAAGACATCGACTCTCATACCACTTTATTACGAATTTTGTTCTGTCTTCTTGCTCTCTCTTATTTTTCATTGTTATTGATATATTGTTGTACTAATAGTTTTAAGTAACACTGTGTCCAGGGACGAAGCTAGAGCGATATTCTAACCCGGGCCGCATATTATGTTCGTAAGTGTCTCAAAATTAAATTGGATAAAATAATGCTCAAAGTAAGATATTGTGATAGATAAATTAGAGAAATTATATTCTTCTTAGCCATATTTATTGTTTATAGAAAATACTTGAATGAGCATTAAATATAGTAAGAACTATAATTAAGGTAATAATTATTATGAAATTTATTTGTTTACCTATTAAATCATAGGCATTTCCTTTCATATATATGAAAAATTTAGTGTAGTAATTAACTTCAATTAATATGTTTTCTTTTATTCTGTGCATAATTTTTTAGGTCGGCCGGGCCATGGCCCCTAGGACCCGTGTCTAACTTCGTCATTGACTGTGTCAACTGAGATTTAAGTTGAACACGGATACTTTTCTCTCACAATAAACCAAGTTGACATGTACGTGGGAGAAAATGGAGCAATTTATGAATAATGCAACCTGCATTATGTGAGAGAGACACTATCTGTTTTCAGTTTGAGAGAGATAATGTCCGTCTTGAGTAGTGTCGGAGAGAGAGAAAAAATGGGTATTTTGTGTGAAAAAATGGTATCCGTCATAAGCTTTTGATGGATACCGCCGTCACAAATGAGAATTTGTTTTAAAGCAAAAATGCATTTTTATGTGTTCAACGTTCATCAAATTCATTCTTGAATTTATTTAACCAAGTAATTTAGAAACAGTTGTTCGTATGTACTTTCAAGATATATATTAGTGAATTACATACTTTCTACATTTTCCTATTTTCTTCCCATTTTCTTTCTAAAGGTCAAAGTTTACGAACTTTAACCGTAAATAAGTTGGAAAATAATAAATTTTGAGTTATGAAATTAGAATATTTACAATTATTGTTATGCCCTAAAAATGACATTTTTACAAGCTAACACGTGGCACCGTCTAAGTGGATGAAGCGTGTACATGTGGCACCTAAAGTCAAAGGAAAAGCGAGAAGGAAAGTCATATGGGAAGAAGATTGCACAAGAAGGAAACGAACGCTGGAAACGAGAAAGAAGAAGAGGACGAAATACCTGGGCTCGAGGATTGCCCGAAATGGCCACACACACAAGGAAGGCCAGAAAAAGCAACTAGAGAAAAGAAGCCAAAATGGGATAAAAGAAGAAGAAGGATCCGTTGGATAGGAAGAGCATCCAACGGTCCATACAAGCATCTATATATAAGTATAAAAGAACAACCACTAGACACGTGTCAACTCCACGTTTACTCTCACAAATTGTTTTTCCCGCCAAACTATCCTCCCTATTTATAGAAATATTCTATTGACTAAATGTATCCTCCATATTTATAAAAATATTCTATTGACTAAATGTGTTAACATATGATATCAATGACTAAATATAGATGATACAAAATTTTGTAAATCATTCTTTGGATATTCTTTAATAATTAGTCAATAAAATTCAGTAAAAAATCGGCAACTAAATATGATGAATTTCCTTTTCCTTCCCATCTATATTAACTTTCGAAAAAAAGTATTTAGTTAATTATTAATAAAATACACGACAACTAATCTGGTGAATTTCATTTTTCTTCCAATCTATATTAACTAAAAGAATACCCTTGGAAAAAACGACAACTAATCTTGAAATAATCAATCAAAGAAATATACTCGAAAAAAGGGCAAATATATTTATTTAAAGAACCAACCAATAAAAGATAAACAATCTTGAGTCAATCTTTTATGAACAACAATGTTTTTATAATCGTCCAATATACGGGATAAAATCCTTTATAAAGTATATTATTATTATTCGTAAAAAGCTATTGAATAGATATAACACTATTAAGAAAAGTTGTATCATATATTTTATGGACATTATTATCAGATTATAATTATAAAAAAACTAACTACTGAATAAATCATAAATATAACATATGATATCAATGACTAAATATAGATGATACAAAATTTTGTAAATCATTCTTTGGATATTCTTTAATAATTAGTCAATAAAATTCAGTAAAAAATCGGCAACTAAATATGATGAATTTCCTTTTCCTTCCCATCTATATTAACTTTCGAAAAAAAGTATTTAGTTAATTATTAATAAAATACACGACAACTAATCTGGTGAATTTCATTTTTCTTCCAATCTATATTAACTAAAAGAATACCCTTGGAAAAAACGACAACTAATCTTGAAATAATCAATCAAAGAAATATACTCGAAAAAAGGGCAAATATATTTATTTAAAGAACCAACCAATAAAAGATAAACAATCTTGAGTCAATCTTTTATGAACAACAATGTTTTTATAATCGTCCAATATACGGGATAAAATCCTTTATAAAGTATATTATTATTATTCGTAAAAAGCTATTGAATAGATATAACACTATTAAGAAAAGTTGTATCATATATTTTATGGACATTATTATCAGATTATAATTATAAAAAAACTAACTACTGAATAAATCATAAATATAACAATACTAAACTTTATAGACGGAGTATACCCAGCCATGCTCTTCAATAATCAAAGAATAAAAGACAAACAAATTATTGAGAATTATACTACATTACAATTATGGTAAAACGGGTGTACAATTTGATACAATAAATTATACTATTTCATAGTATTATTTGTGTATATTATTATGCAAGAGTATCATACTTATAGTTTGTGGGAATTTTTTTTAATAAGGGTATATATAATTAGCCTGTAATTAGCCAATTATTTATGTATGTTTTTCAACATCATAAACATGTTACTAAGGGTGTTGGGTAAAAAGTTTATATTAATTTAGTTTAAAAAGGTGTTCAAAAAATCTATATACCCTCACTAAAAATATGGGTAGTAACGAGTTTTATCCTTTAACTATTTAAAATTCTATTAGGCGAAGCAAGAGAATTTATAATAACGAATAAGATTAACAATTGTTTAGCAAAATTAAACTAACAAATTAGGGAAAAAAAATAATTAGCAGATTATATAAATTTTTTATTATTTTCATATTTTTAAAATTATAAAAATTATTCTTTCATATGGCCCATTTCTACCATGTTTTTTTTAATTAAACTTCATACGATTCATAACGTACTATGTCATTAAAAATCACACGGAGATTGTTGTGTAGTGTTAAAAATATAAGGAAACAATGATCCGTAAACATCATATGTATACCTCTTATGCAATGCAATACTTATTTTATATGTGTACATTATAATTATAATTATTTGGATTATGTATATTGTGATTATTACTAAAATATAAAGATGTTAGTTGTACAGGTACAACCCCGATGGGGCGAGTATGGGTAGAGCATTTGAAGAGGGGTACGGGTACACATATTTCACCCGTAAATCCGTGATGGGTAATGGGACGGGATACACACCTACACATCAAATATGTTTGCATTTTTCATGATTTAAGAATTAATGATATTTTTTAACTAATGATTTATAAAAGTTATGGGACAAGTGTATTATTTCGTTTACTCTCGAAGTTATCATCGATATGAATTTATGAAATAAGATATGAGTATAATTAAGCATATGAGATTGTAAATACTTGGGCGAAGATATCACACACGTGCATACAAAATTTTGACCGATTAGTATACCGATTATATATGAATTTTATCCGAATGTTAAGAAAATTATAAATGTAAATCCCAATTCAATATTGTACTTTAATTTGAATGTGAAAAATGTTTTACATTCATACTATAATATTGAATAAAAGTATAGCTATAAATTTCAAATGACTATTTATATATTTTTTATGCATGCCCGTGCAATTTTGCACGGGTTCTAAGCTAGTAATTGTATATATATGTTAACCTTGTATCATTAGTTCATTCATTCATTATCATACTTAGCATACATAACACTAAGAAAAACTCAACAAATACTTGTAATCGCACACACACTCTGAAAGAGAATTCTAGTGGAACTTGGAAGAACTCTTCTTCCCGCAGTTTTTCCCCAAGGGGCTTCCTGCGTCATCAACCTTCTTGCCTCTCATACTTCTCCTTTTTACTCTTCTAAACATTTACTTTGTCTAAATACATCACTTAATAGGCTTGGAATCACTATAACCTCCTAAAAGAACATTAGGTAAATTTTGACCTAAACATTTTGGCGCCCACCGTGGGGCTGTAGTGATTATTCAACCTAAAAACATAAAATCCTGAAAATCCCTCGAAAATCTTTCAAAATGGCAAACCCAGCTTCTCAAACAACCTCACAACCCATCCCAGTGGCAACAGAAACTTCTTCCATCCCCGTTGTGGTCAGCACTCCCGTGGTTGCCAGCCCTCCCGTGGTTGTCAGCACTCCCGTGGTCGTCAGCACCCCCCTTGCTGCTAGCACTCCCCAGGCGCAGTCAGGCGTCACCAGCAGCGATGCAGCAGCTAGCTCAAGCCCGGCGGATGCTCCCACCCCAGCCATGTGGAAGACGATGATGGAAGGGATATTTACCCTCCATCAAGCAGTCGACGGCTTGAGGAAGGACAACCAGGAGCTCAGGAAGTTAGCAACGGCTCAGAATCAAGCTCCACGCGTCAGCGGGAATCCAGGCGCAGAGGCAGGAATCCCAAGACCTCCCGGGAGCAGGGGCGAAGCCAGGGCCATTCCCAACGAGATAGTCACCAGACTGGACCTCTCCGGGACTGCACCTCCAGGAAGAGTCACTCCGACAGGCTTGGGTTAACTTTCCATCAACCTAGATTCACCGCCACCTCAAACGGGGGCCCCGGGTAACGAATCTGTAAGGCTACCTATTAGCACTAACCAACATGGTAATGCAGGACCTTTTTTCACCCCGACCTCAGTCTGGACACAAGGAGAGGGGTCATCAGCAAGGCAACCACCTCAGCTGGGGGCTGGCCCATCGGGATATTCCATCCAGCAGACGCCATCAATAGTGCACACCGTGCCGATGAGTCCTCAGACACTCTGCCAGCCCATGGTCGGCCAGACCCCAGGAGCGCCAGGGTATGCACCACTCACTCATACCACCCCTTGGAATTTCGCTAACCCTCTTGCAGGACCGAACCCATGGGAGCACCAGTACAAGGAGCTGTGGGACTTAGTCAGCCGCATACCAGGAATGCCAAGGCCCCTGGAGAAAGCGGCCCCAGACAGCTACGCAGACTCGCCGTTCACCCACAACATCGTCTCGGTAGATGTGCCCAAAGGATTCACTCCGCCAAATATGACCAGCTACGACGGAACGGCTGATCCGATAGACCACATCAACCAATACAAGCAAAAGATGATGGTAATCACGGCCTCAGGCTCCCTGAAGGAGGCATGCATGTGTAAAGGGTTCGGATCCACTCTCTCCGGAGCTGCCCTCCAGTGGTTCGTCACCCTGCCCAACTCCAGCATTTCCAGCTTTGCGGACCTGGTGAATGCGTTCAACCAGCAATTCGCCAGCAGTAGGCGGCCAGAAAAGCAGAGCAGCGACCTATACGAGATCCAGCAAGGCGATGGAGAATCCACCAGAGACTACCTAGCCCGATTCAACAAAGAGATGGTGTCAATACCCCATTGCGAGGAAAAAGCCGCCATCCACGCCTTTCGCTGGGGGCTACCACAGGCCTCCGACCTATACAAGGAGCTCACCAAGTGGCCGTGCACGGCTTATGCTCAGGTTCAGCAAAAGGCGTTGGATGCCATCCGACTGGAAGAAGATGCAGGGCCCAAAAGGATTAGTTGCGGCTCCGCTTCCACCAGCAGGAAGGCACCAGCAGCAGACAGGCAGGAGAAATCCAAACCTTACAACAGGCCGGTGCATAAGGTTTCTGGAGGAAAAAACTGGAAGAATGACCCAAATCTGCCGCCAAAGGTACAAGAGTATGGTTTCACTGTTAATCTTGCAGGACAAATCAAAGCACTAAAGGAGTTGGGAGAAAAGGTGAAGTGGCCCAAGAAGCGGGCAGAAGAAAGAAGCAAGGACGGAAGGGACACCAACCTAAGGTGTGACTTCCACAACGAAGACATCGGGCATACAACCGAAGATTGCATCACCCTCAGAAAAGAAGTCCGGTACCAGTACGAGCAGGGTAATCTGAACCACATCTTGCCAAAAGGAACCACGGTGAACGCAACTCGCCAGGTAGCACCCTCTAGCCCACCTCTCTGCACTAGAACTATTAACGTGATAACAGGGGGCTCGGAGCTGTGCGGGCTCACCTATTCCGCAGCCAAAAGGCACGCCACCCGAGTTAAAGGAGACAAGCTAGAGTCCTCGTGCAGGATCAGCGCCCAGGATCTGCCGGTCGTCAGCTTCGACGAGACGGATGTAGGAGAGGGTGCTGAGTACCATGATGACGCCCTGATCATCACTCTATCCATAGGGAATTGTAGGGTGAAGAAGATTCTGGTAGATACGGGGAGCTCAGTCAATATCATCATGTTGGAGACGCTGAAAAGTATGGGATTTGGGGAAGCAGACCTAACCAAAAAGGCGGTTCCACTGGTGGGATTCAGCGGAGAAACGAAGCATTCGCTCGGAGAAATCATGATCCCGACCTACGCCGGAGGAATCAACAAGCAAGTAAGGTACCTGGTAATTGACGGTCCCTCCACCTACAACGTCATCCTGGGCAGGCCATGGATACATGATATGAAAGCCATCCCGTCTTCATACCACCAGTGCCTCAAATTCCCTACGCCGTGGGGAGTCCAGACCATAAAGGGAAACCAGGAAGAAGCAAGGAGCTGCTACAAAGTGGCACTCAAGCCCACAGCCACCCCTCCTCCAGCATAGCAATCACAGGCAAAGCAGGTCAGGGGAACCTACGAAGAGCCTCCCCAAGTGGAGGTAGAGGAAATTCCCCTGGACCCGCTGCACCCAGAGAGGAAGGTACTGGTGGGAGCAGAGTGTACAGGTACCGTTCGTTCAGAACTGTTAAATTTGTTAAAGGCTAACATTGACTGCTTTGCGTGGTCCCACGAGGACATGGTGGGGATAGACCCAAACGTAATTTCACACAGGTTGAGTGTAAGCCCCGGCTACAAGCCGGTCCAGCAAAAGAGAAGAAAATTTGCCGCAGAAAGAAACCAGGTGATAAACCAGGAGGTGGACGACCTCCTGGCCGCAGGGAAGATCAGGGAAGTAGCCTATCCGGAATGGCTATCCAACGTGGTAGTGGTCCCCAAAAAGAACGAAAAGTGGAGGGTGTGTGTAGACTTCACCGACCTCAACAAGGCGTGCCCTAAGGACCCGTTCCCTCTACCGCACATAGACGCAATGGTGGATGCAACCGCAGGCCATGAAATGCTCACATTCCTGGACGCCTGGAGCGGATACAACCAGATCAAAATGCATCCGGAAGACCAGGAAAAAACGGCATTCAGGTCTGAAAGAGGTATCTACTGTTATAACGTTATGCCATTCGGTTTAAAAAATACAGGATCCACATATCAGAGGCTGGTGAACATGATGTTCAAAGATCAAATTGGCAAAACCATGGAAGTCTACATAGACGACATGGTTGTCAAATCCAAAGCAGCCAGCCAACACGCCCAACACCTGGAAGAAACCTTCAGCATCTTGAGGAAGTACCAGATGAAGCTAAACCCCTCCAAATGCACGTTCGGAGTCTCCAGTGGGAAGTTCCTGGGGTACATGGTCACGCAAAGGGGAATCGAGGCAAGTAGCGAGCAGATTAAAGCGCTCCTGCAGCTGCAATCCCCCCAAAAGCCGAAAGACGTGCAGAAACTGACCGGCAGGGTGGCAACTCTGAATAGGTTCATCTCCAGATCCTCCGACAGATGCCGACTGTTTTATGACATACTACGGAAAAGCAAGAGATTCGAGTGGACAGAAGAGCACGAAAAGGCGTTCACAAAATTAAAGAAGTACCTCAGCACCCCACCGCTCCTATCCAAACCGGAGCAGGGGGAGCCGTTGTACTTATACCTGTCAGTAACCGAGGTAGCGGTAAGTGCAGTGCTGGTGCAGGAGCACGAAGGGACCCAGCATCCAGTCTACTACATCAGTAAGTCTCTGCTACCTGCAGAGACCAGGTACACTGCTCCTGAAAAACTCGTCCTTGCTTTAGTTACAGCTTCGTACAAACTGAGACCTTACTTTGAGTCTCACTCTATATCCGTCTTGACTAGCTACCCCCTGAGACCCATATTGAGTAAACCAGAACTTTCTGGAAGAATGTCCAAATGGTCAGTCCACCTGAGCGGCTACGACCTGAAATTTGAAACAAGGTCCGCGATAAAATCACAAGCCCTTGCAGACTTTGTCTCTGATTTTAGCCCAGGAATGGAAAAAGAAGCAGCCAAAGAAATCCTACCCCCAGAAATGGACTCCGAAGAAAACTGCTGGACGCTGCACGTGGACGGAGCCTCTAACAGTCGAGGAGCGGGGGTAGGAATGGTGCTCAGATCCCCTCAGGGTGATATGATCGTGCAGGCAGTCCGATGCGAGTTCCAAGCAACCAACAATGTAGCAGAATATGAGGCCTTGATCCAGGGGCTCCAGCTGGCCCTGGACCTCAAGGTCAGATATCTGCAGGCGTTCAGCGACTCACAGCTCATAGTAAATCATATCAACGGTGAGTATGAAGCTAAAGACCCCAGGATGGCAGCCTACCTGGAGGTAGTCAAAGACAAGCAGACAAGGTTCATCACCTTCAAAATAGAACAAATCCCCAGGGAGCAGAACGCAGAAGCAGATGCGCTGGCTAACCTGGGGGCAACATTCAAGCCCGGAGACATCTCCTCAATCCCCATCACCCATGTGCTGGAACCTTCAACTTCCCAGGAAGACCGAGAAGTTGAAAATTCTAGCACCCAGTGGGAGGCCGGATTAGGCGTCCTCAGCAACACCGCGGAGCAGCCAGAGGACTGGAGGTCACCTTGTCAAGAGTGGCTGAAAGACGGAACCCTGCCAGCTGACAAGAAAGAGGTAAGGGGATTCAAAATGAAAGCTTCCAGATTCATACTAATAGATGGTGTATTGTTCAGGAAATCGCTCGCAGGACCCTACCTGAGGTGTCTGGGCGACGAAGAGGCACAGACAGTCTTGCACGATCTCCACAGCGGAGACTGCGGAAATCATGCAGGGGGCAAGAGCTTATCCAACAAAGCAATCAGAATGGGGTACTTCTGGCCGACGATAAGAAGAGATGCAGTGGAGCTGGCCAAAAGGTGCGAGGCCTGCCAGAAACACGCCCCTGTCACGCATCAGCCCGCTGAACCCTTGCATCCAATCATATCACCCTGGCCTTTCATGAAATGGGGAATGGACATAGTGGGACCGCTGCCCAGAGCACCTGGGAACAGAACCTACATGCTCGCGCTAACAGACTACTTCTCCAAATGGATAGAAGCAGAGGCTTTCCCCCAGGTTACAGAAAATCAGGTGATATCTTTCCTTAAACGAAACATAATCTGCAGATTCGGTATACCCTCTGAAATAGTGTGCGACAACGGCTCACAGTTCATATCTAACAAAACCGAAGCATTTTGTGCTAGTTGGAATATCACCCTACTAAAAGCTGCTCCCAGGTACCCGCAGACGAATGGCCAGGCAGAATCCAGCAACAGGATAGTTATGGACAACATGAAAAGGAGACTGGAGGAAGCTGGAGGAAAATGGGCAGACGAGTTGCCTTTGGTTCTATGGTCTGACAGGACCACCCCAAAGACAGCAACGGGTCAAACCCCCTTCAGCCTAGTGTTCGGAGCAGAAGCTGTCATCCCAGCAGAGGTGAAAGTACCAACACAGAGATACGGCTGCCTAACGGAAGAGCGCAATCAAACAGAAATGGCCAGCAGCCTGGACACGATAAATGAGCTCAGAACCAGCGCTGCTATCAGAATGGCCGCCTATAAACAAATGGTGGCACGGAGTTACAACAAAAACGTGAAGATCAGGACCCTCCAGGTAGGAGACTTAGTCCTCAAAAAAGTGTTCCAGAACACAAAGAATACAAGTGCCGGAAAGTTTGCCTACAATTGGGAGGGGCCTTATCAGGTGGAAAGCACAACGGGAAGCGGGTCCTACAGGCTGATGGACATGGAAGGGAACATGGTGCCCAGACCTTGGAATATCCTCCACCTAAAGAAGTATCACGTATAAGGAAGCATACCGAGATGTTCTTTCAGAATCCGCGCCCAGGATCTACATCCTAATCCTAGGGTATTCACTTACTTATTCTATGTTTAAACATTTCGTATTTTAATCATCCACAAGTGTACCCCCCCAGGATCCAGTTATCCTGAGGGAATTATTTGAAAAACAAAACCAATTTGGTGATCAATGAGAATATATTTGAGGTATTTTTTATCATAAATACTTGCAATATGTTGTCACTAGAAAAACGAGCTTGAGTCAAATCACACTCAAAATACGAAACATTGCGTGAGTATGGCGAAGTACAAGCAACTGGGACACTGTCGCCCACGATACCTAGCACTCACGAAAGCCTGGCAGCCTCTGACTGAGATGGGTATACCCTGAAGCCAGCACCCACACATGGCCAAAAATACACGAGCATGCGCAAACAAAAACGAAACACACAAAGCATAAAAAGCGTCCACAGACGCATACTTAAAAAGCAGCACAAACGGCTGCTGAAGATTCCTGGGACCACCCAGTAAAAAGTTCAAACATACCAGAAAAAAAGCAAGAGCAAAATAAAGGCCCGCCACGCAGGGCCCAGGGCACAGAAATATTCAGGGCACTCGCCCAACCAACAAAACAAGCAAAACAAAAGCAACTAAGTCTGGATGCCACTGAGGGCGCAGAAGTTAAACGTCGACGGCTCCCTCCACAGCCTGCTCGCCGACCGGACGATGGGAAGACAAAGAACCTTCTTCAGCAGGAGTCTCAACAACCTGATCCCGGAAGACGCCGACAGGAGAACCTGGGGGAGCACTCTGGACCTCCGGAGAGCCTGAAAGTGGGGAGCGGAAAGATCCATCGGGGTTGAGGTCAGAGAAATCAGGGAGCACGGGATGTATGGGGAACATCTCCTTTATCAACTTCTTCTCCTCCTCCAGGTCCCACTTACTATGCTCTCCCGCCTGGAACTCCTCCATGCAGGTTATCCTCGCCTCCAAGGAGGAAAAGGGAGCTATGTCATACAGAACTTTCTCCAGGACCTTCTTCTTGTTCTTCGCAGCTTTCAAGAGCGCTTCCTGCTCCCTACGCCCGGCAAGGGCCTCATCCTTCTCCCTGCGCACTTCGGTAAGAGCCTCTTCCAACTCCTTCACCTGGGCTTGACAGCATATCAGCTCCTCAGACTTCCGCGTCCGGATTCCCCTCTCTGCCTCCAGTCCGGCCTGCAGAGTCCGCATCTCCTGGGACATGGCCTCCGCCTTGCTGCACCCCATCAATATTTTTTGAAAGCCCTGGGGAAGAAATTCAGAAGAACGCTTCAATTACCAAAAGCAAAAACATGGGTGCCGCAAGAGACAAGGGAAAGAGGAGAGAAGAAACTCACCGAAAAGACATCCTCCGCTGCCTGCCGCCGCAACGGCACGGCAGGTTGATCCTTCAGCAACGCCTTGGAGCCAGGGGTCAGCAGGCGACCCATAGCGGACCAAGGATCCTCCTCCAGCTGGCAGCTAAAACCCTCCGGTAAGCGAATAACATCCTCACTAAGGTCCTCTATAATTGGGACAGTAGACTTCTTGACCACAGCGGTCGAAGTCGAAGCCTTGTGACGGGTCCTGGAGGAAACGGCAGAAGGAGGAGGGCAGAAAGGAGTAACAGAAGGAGACGATTCGGCAGGCAGAGCGGCTTTCTTAGAAGCAGGCAGGGGCTCACCCGGCTCTAGCTTCCTTTTCGACAGAGGCTTGACTGATGAAACTATCATCATCTTTCTACGCTCAGCGAGCATCTCCGCGGGCGTTTTCTTCGTCTGGGCCGAGCTAGTAGACATCTCAGCAGGCTCCTCTTGGGCAAATAGGGTATTGAAGCAGCGGGCGTCAACGTCCAACCCGAATAGCTTGTTGTAAGTCTCAGTGGGGTTGGCTGAGGGAGTCAATTCTTTCACACCTGCACGAGAAAAAGTGTAAGGGCGTGAGTGGTAACAAGAACAGAAAACAGAAGAAGGGACTCACGGTACCTTTACTATCTGTGATAGGGTCCTGGAAGATGTAATCAGCAGGCGCAGGAAGCGAGTCCACTCGTACGAAGACGAACTGGGTGGACCAGCCAGCATCCTTGGCCTTTTTCGGGAGGATAATGGGAAGGTCAATCTTGGAGTGGGCCCGAAGGGTAAACTGGGCATCACCCAGGCCTCTGACCGCATAAAAATGGGCTAAATCCCCTAAAGATATATCAATAGAGTGGCGGTTGCTCAACGAGGACAGAGAAAGGAGAATCCTCCAGGCATGGGGGTTTATTTGCCAAAGAGGGAGTTTCGAGTGGCGAAGAAACTCCTGTACCAAAGGGGGAAACGGGAAAGACAGGCCCAAAGAAAAGAGATACAGGTAAAAAGTAGTCCATCCTGGGCAATGCGCATCAGGCGCTTGCCCAGGACGGGGAACGACCATGTCAACACTCTCGTCGAAGGGGAAGAAATCCCTAACCACCGAGGGGTCTATCAGAGTAAAGCAGGAGTCAATGCGGTATTTGCTCTCCAACAGAGGACGCTCAGAAAAGGTGTTCGAAGAAGCCATTGAAAATACTGAAAAAAGGAGTCACGAAGAATCGTACCTCGGTGAAGAAAAGAAGCAGAAACGGTTGGAAAGATCGGAAGTTGAAGAAGTTTAGAGAGAAAAGGGGCAAAATTAAAAAGAAGGAAGATGAAAGATAAATGGTAAAAGTAAGAAGGGTAAAGGAAGGTTTAAATAGGGGAGGTAAATTTAAAATTCGAATTAATGGTGGACAGTTGGCGGGCGGTTGGCATGCATTAAAGGGGGCACTTGTTGAAACTGGCACACGTCACGTCGAAGTCTCCTCAACTGTCAATCCTACCCGATATTTCTGCGGGAAGTCCGCATCAAAGTCCTGGACCTGATTTCTGCAGGAGTTCTTGCACAAATATATTTCCACAAGAACTGGGGGCTAATGTTATGCCCTAAAAATGACATTTTTACAAGCTAACACGTGGCACCGTCTAAGTGGATGAAGCGTGTACATGTGGCACCTAAAGTCAAAGGAAAAGCGAGAAGGAAAGTCATATGGGAAGAAGATTGCACAAGAAGGAAACGAACGCTGGAAACGAGAAAGAAGAAGAGGACGAAATACCTGGGCTCGAGGATTGCCCGAAATGGCCACACACACAAGGAAGGCCAGAAAAAGCAACTAGAGAAAAGAAGCCAAAATGGGATAAAAGAAGAAGAAGGATCCGTTGGATAGGAAGAGCATCCAACGGTCCATACAAGCATAATTGTATATATATGTTAACCTTGTATCATTAGTTCATTCATTCATTATCATACTTAGCATACATAACACTAAGAAAAACTCAACAAATACTTGTAATCGCACACACACTCTGAAAGAGAATTCTAGTGGAACTTGGAAGAACTCTTCTTCCCGCAGTTTTTCCCCAAGGGGCTTCCTGCGTCATCAACCTTCTTGCCTCTCATACTTCTCCTTTTTACTCTTCTAAACATTTACTTTGTCTAAATACATCACTTAATAGGCTTGGAATCACTATAACCTCCTAAAAGAACATTAGGTAAATTTTGACCTAAACAATTATTATCAAAAAGTTTTTGAGGAAAAAAAATTCAATAGAAAAAAATAACGTATAGGCGTCGAAAAAGACGGTCAAAAGTGCATCTTGGAGACCGCAATAAAGCAAATGAGAACAAAACAAATAAACGGAGGAAGTATATAATATAGTCGCTAACTATAAAATAACATTTTTTTCAAACCCTCCATAAAATTGATTATGTCCTATTGATATGTGTAATCATCATCACTATGTCTTGGTACTCTGTATTTATCTTTAAGGTTCTAGTATGATCATTTCAATTAAACTGTTAATGAGTTGGTCCAAATTATCAGAAACTAGTTAACTTCTGCTTCTGAAGATTAAAGAAATCTGAAATCGCTTAATCTTTAGTAAATAATCCATAAGAAATAAAAAGCATATTATAACTTCGAATCCATGACCCTCGCGAGCCTCGTCCCCAGCATTGAATCAAGCAGAATATCCATCTTATTCATCAAATTCTTCACATTTATTTTTAATGTGAAATTATAAGAGCTACCTACATATTTATGCTCAAAAGAAAAGAAAACATAAACAATCTGATTAATGAGAGGGAATAGTGTCAAAGGTGCATCAATACAGCTCAATGAACCTTAAATCAGGGACTAAATTACTTACTTAAATACTTAAATAAAATAAAAACAAAAAAATAAAGTTGGTCCATTCATAGTTGTTATAGTACTACGGAAATGTTGTTAAAAATCAGGTAATAGAAACTTTAGTTTTACCAACCCATTGCCAACTTTTCTTGTATTATTATTCGTTAATGTAACCGCCGAAACGTAGAACAAAACAGTAATTCTCCTGTACGACCGTCTCACCCGTGTTTTTTTACAAAATGTGACCATTTTGTGGTAAAATGTGACCACTTATTGATAAACAGTGACCACTTTTGAAAAATAGGTCATTTTTTTCTTAAAAAAAGTGGTCACTATTTACTCAAAAGTGGTCACTACTTATCACAATATGGTCACTTTTCAACTGGTCGCACGTGCGACGGTCTTATACAAGTTTTAATAAAAATAAAGTCGTACGAGTAGTCATCTTTTACACAAATTCTTATTTGCAACCGCACTATCCGTCGCAAGCTTGTGACGGATACCGTTTCCTCTCACAAAATAACCACTTTTTCTCTTTCTCCAACATTATTCATGTGGTCCCCTTTCTCCACTAACTCATTTTCTATCTATTTTATCTCATAAAATATCCGTCACAAATAGCGTCGCAAGCAAGACTTACTACATCTTTTTATGTACTGCCCGTAGAGTCGTAGACAACTAGCAAACTGCAACTAAAGTTATCCTTTACTTTTTGCGTCTCAAAAATTAGGAAGATGCAACAGCCTGCTACTTGCATGCTATGTACGAAGTATAAATTTAAAGAGTCACCCTTCTAATAAATAATACTCCGTATATGTTATAAATCGAAAACAGACACTTTATTTTCACAATAAAGCAGGTGAATATATAGGAAATAAAACATTTTATAGAATATCACTTGTATTTTGTTAGAGGGGCACTCTTGTCTTCAATTTATGACGGATAGTGTTCATTTTCAATGAGAATTTGTGATATAAATTTGGCTTCTCTTGGCTACTCTTGGTTATACGACTGAGGTTTAAGTCGGGCCGCCACTTCAGAGTTCTCCTTAATTTTGGGTTAATTTGGATTGGGTCGGGTCATTTTGGACTTGGGGTATATTTGGATTTATTTTGGGGCAAATGGGTCAGGTTATAATAAAAGAGAAAAAGTCATTTCAAGTCCTTTAGATTCAATTAGAGTCATGTTTTCTTAGATTATTTTTGGGTTTGTGGTCTCAAATTAGATCATTTTTGGGCCGCGTCAGTTATGGATCAAAAAAACTCGGATCATGTTTGGGTTGAGTTTTTGGTAACATTCGGGTCAATTTTCGGTATCAGCCATAGCTTTTGAATCGGGATGCTTTTGTCAAGTCTAGTTATACTATACTTGTAGTTGTGGCTGTTCATAAGTCTCGTATGTTATTGTTGATATTAGAATTGAACTCTCTTCGTTTAAAGAAGTAAAAATTACGCATTGTTTTCGTGAGGCTAATAAAGTCTCCCACTTTATGGCTTGTTTGGAAGATTGGAACATTCATGTTATATTCTTTCGAGATGGGTTAACAATCAATGACTTTCATACTCCTTCACCCAAAAGGATGAGATATGTTGATCTTATTTTTAAAGAATCTAACTAGTTTTTTTCCTTATTAAAAATCCTTTTTATTATAAAAGGGATAGAATTTCTTGCAATCCTATTGGTCCATAATTTTTAAAAAGAAAAAAAAAATATTTTCATTTTTGTAGGGTCCTCCATATTCTTTGTCTGAATTAATTAGTTGCTCCATTTTTTCCTTTTAATTAATTTCTCATAAGTTTAAATTTAAAAATACAAGAGACCTTTATTTTGTAAGATTTATGCTAAGTTGTTAACTACTATTAAAATCAACATCTAAAAAAAGTCATGAAAATTAAATCAACCTCCATTCAAAACAAGATATATCTATTTTAAAAAATCATTGATAAAACCATTATTAAACTAAGAAATTAAAATATAATAATATCATCAATTAACTAAACAAATCTAAAAAAAATTTATAAATTCACATCAACTACATGTATACGTTAGAATACAGGTGAAGAGTCTTTATGCGAGACTGATTTGTGTGTTAATGTGACCAGATTCCAAACTTAAGGGGCTAATCACCACTCACACGATAAATAAGAAACAATAATTATTCAATAAAATCAGCATGAAAAGTCGTTTAAATTTTTTTACTAACAAATGATTAATGAGTAAACACGTGCAATTATGCACGAGTATAAAACTAGTTTTATATATTAAAGCAACAACTACAGTGTTGACGTGTCAACCTGTGGTTGAAAGTCAATTTTTCAAAGTAAAATTTCAGTGGGCCATTTATGTTCAATGAATGATTTAATTGTTTTGGTACGTATGCGGATTAAATTGTTTGATATAAATTGCATTCCTCTATAATGTATTCTAAATTATTATTATATGAACAATATTTCTATATTTTTAACAATAACCTTATTAATTAGAAGCACACTGAAAATATTAAACTAATAATTACTAATATAAAAGAATTGACTTAAAACACCCAAAAAAGGGAAAAATGGCAAACGAAAAACTATAACAATTTTTTTTTAAAAAAAAAATATATAGATAGCTTCTTCAATCATCAATTGTTACTCAAGAGTAATGGGTAAAACTCGCACATAAAAAGATTCTGAAAAAATAAATAAAAACAATATAATAAATTGTTAAAATTGCATTAAAAAGAAATATTTTTATTAAAGATTAAAAGCTATTAGAATTTTTAAAAAAAGCAAACAATAATCAGAGATTAATACAAGTGAGAAAAAAACAAAATGTGTAAATGGACATTCGCATATATAAATATACAATACTATCAATTATTGTATGTAATCAATTAATTCTTTTTTTTACCCTCCATGAATGAATCTCAATCGTTCAACGAAAGACCATTGACAATGAAAAGAACTTGTCTTATACGAAGGATTGAGAGACAAAAATGTGAGATATATACGACAGCCTAAATTTAGGATTGTATTTATATAATGTGAGATTTGTATGGTGGTGTATATTTAGACAATTTGAGAATGTGAAGTGAGATAGGGACCCTGTAGAATTGTGAGCTAAATTGCTAGATCATATTGTTACAAATTAGATACGTAAGTTTTTAAATGACTTTGTAGAAGATTATCTGGATAAATTTATGCAAAACAGTTATGTGTTAGTTCTATTCGTGATGCCAATCATGCCTAATAAAAAAATATTCATAACTACGTCTATATTCTAGCATATGTTAAGTCTGCATTGTGTTTTTGGTCCATAAGTTTTTTAACTTTTCTTTTATTCATAGTATTTGACCAATTTAAAATTGAGACAAGTAATCCATCTTTAATGACAATTTACCATCATAAGGCGATTTATCTTACTACCTATGTCAAGGTTAGACAAAAGACAATATTTAGTTCCTTCTCACTTTGACGGAAAAAAAATCTTCGTAATTTTATGTTTTGCAATGACAATAAATGAACTGATTGGGAGTCAATTTTTATCTTCAAGGTCGGTGTTTATAAATGATCAAATTCTGTTTTGCTATTTTAAGGGTCACAAATGTAAATGGATTGAAATTTTGATTTGTGACAATGATATGCACATATCTAATAAAACAAATAATATAGTCTAAAGAAATATTTGAGAAATTGTAGTACCATTTACTTAAGATTGTATAATATATTTTCTTCCATTTTTTATATCTACTATGTTCACATGTGATATATTTTTGAATATTAATTGTATTGTTTATTTTTTTGGGTTACATAATTGTATTGTTTATATTAACATATCTTTATGACAACTTGGAGAATGAAATCATAATACAAATTAAAAATATTAACTAATACATTAATCATAATTGAATCATCACTTTTTATATTCTCTGGCAACAAGTTAATAACCACATTTAAAATAACAAACTCATGTAATTTACACGGGTTTAAGACTAATAAAATAACAAATAAATAAATCATGTCCAAACATCTTACCAAGCTAGGGTTATTCGTTAGCACGGTTCAAAAGTGGATTAGACCGGACCAAATGGATGTCATTTTATACTAAAACTAGAATTTGGACCGAGTTAGATGCACAAATAGATTGGATTAGCATTTAGACCAGATTAAATAGATTGAATGCGGAATAATTGATACTTTTTAAAATAATTATTATTTATGTTACTAACTAAATATGTGTAGATTATGAAGTATATAATTAAGTTTGTAAAATTGAGACATACCTTGTATTTAATTTCTTGACTATAATTTGAATATTTTTTTCTAAAATGGGGTTGAAAAAGAAAGTTATTGCCTTGTTGGTGACATCTTATAAGAAATGTTTTCGATTAAAGGCTTATTCCACTCTCCGCACAGTCCATTTAATTTGGTCCACAACAATCAAGCGAAAGAGCTAATCATAACATATTGACTTTAAACACAAAGTTTGGTGCGATACTTTGATTCGATCCGTATAGTATTTCGTATTGCAGTTTGATCCTTAAACCAAACCACTTAATAATTAGAAAAATGCTTGATTCAATAAAGAAAGATACAAACTTTCTATTCTCGTAAAACGCAATTTACAATGGTAGAGTTAGAATTCTAACTTAGGGGGGCGATTTTTTTAAAAAGGGCAAAAGGCTAATTATATAAAATATACTAGGTACTTCCATTTTTGGAAATATAATTAAAATTTTATGAAAATTTCATCCGTCGAGGAGGCGAGGGCTCTTGCTAACCCCCTCTCCTAGATCCTTAACTGCGATACTTCCATTTTGGCGCAATTATGTGAAAAGCAATAAAACGGTTATTCCTTTAAAACCGTTGTTAATAGTTGAAGGGGAGATCAACGGTTGTTCCTTTAAAACCTCTTGTTCTTATAAACACCACAATACCACGCAAATACAAACACAAACACAAACACAGGCAGTAAGCACAAACACAAACACCCTCCCATGTCGTCGTCTATTGTCGTCGTCTCTTTCTCATTGTCTCTGTCACTTCCGTCACCGTCGTCGTCGTCTCTTTATCACTATCTCTGTCTCTTTATCAGGTATGTATATCTATCTCTTAATATTTTATATGATTTTTGTATTTTTGTTTTGGTTTGTTTGATGTTGTTGATGATTTTATTCAGTATTTGTTTTTGTTTGTTTTTCCTCTTTAGAGTTTTAGGATTTATGATGTTCCTATCAAAGTCTATGCATGCCTTTAGAATTTTAGCCTACGTTTAGGGTTTAGGATCTCTCTCAGTTTTGTCGTTGTCTTTATCTCTTTTTCATTGTCTATGTTACTTTCGTTGTCGTCGTCGTCTCTTTATCAGTATCTATGTAATACCTCGAAAATTTTGTTATGATATTTACTTTTATATTTGTCGTGTCGATTGTTTTTAAACGTTATTAGTATTCGATAAATAAATTATCGAATGGTATCTTTTAACGCTACTAGTGGGGTTTGATCTCGAGACCTTTGGCACAACTTTGGGCCTCGAATTATGTGCTTTTACAAGTCAGCCCATACTTTCTACAAACCCTCAAACCTCACGTTCAACATCTCTATACCGCCTTATATCACCCTTTTGTTCTGACCTAATTTACCCTAATTCTACCTTAGTCTACACACAACCAACACCAACCTTTTGCAGCCGCCACCTCAGAGATGGGAGAGGAGTTTTGTACGACGGGTTTAGACCGGGCTAGGGCGGTTAGTTTTGATCGTAAATCAGGTATGTCAAACTCGTTGTCTTTGTGTTTTGCGTAGTGTTGCAGTCGGATTCGAAGGGGTAGTTCGTCCTTAGTCTCGGTCTATGCTAGCACGACTTTACTGGGGTGGTTAGGGTAGGAGTAGGGTGGTGGTTACAGTGGTGTACAACCGGTAGGGTAGTTGTCAAAGGGACGTTTGTTTCCCTGTGATATCGCGGAATTAGTGTTTTGGGGGTGGTATCACCATTGACTCGGGGGAGGTCGACACGGTGGTATCACCATTGCTTAAGGGACTGATGTCAGGGGCAGTTTGGACGGTGGTTTCAGGTGGTATCGGAGTTGGTAGTAATGTCGACAGCGGGTTTAGTGCAGACGGGTTTTGGGTGTTTGGGTGAGGAACCAGACCTGGTTGGGGCCTTGGTTCACCTCGCCGGAGGTTGTCGTGGAGTGGCTGGTTGTCGGTGTTGGAACAGGTGTAGTGGGTACTGGGTATGGTGGTTGTCGGCGGTGATAGCGGTGTTACACGATTTTGGTGAGGTCTATTTTATGCGTGTTGATGGGGTCGGTTTTATGCGTGTTGGTGGGGTCGTGGAAGAGTAGTGTGTTCATGTCTTTTCATATTTCTTTTTGTCCTTCTTATTATTCTTAGTAGTATTAATATTATTATTAATATTTATTATCCTTGTTATTATAATTATTCTATTACTAATTTTATTAGTGTGTTGGTGGTAATAGTAATAAGTTAGTAATTTACTAAATTATATTAGTTGGAGGTTTTACGAGTCGGGAAGTGTCCTTTTTAAGAAAGTTGCTATTTTGGGAAAGTTTCCATTTTGGAAAACTTTCCACTTTTAGAAGGTTGCTATTTATATTAAGTATACTTTCTGATATGGGGGTTTTGGGTAGTTTATTAATTGTTACGTAATATATGTTTAGGTGACGGTTTCTGCGTGGAACATTTCTAGCTGCTGCGTGGTTATCATTTCTGTTCCGCAAGTTGAGGTAGGGGAATATTTGTGAAGTTAATTATGACATGAGATGTGTTGTTAATTATTGTGAGTTTTGTATTATTGTTCAGATGCTAATATCCTGATGTTCTTAATTGTATATATATATATTTGTATGTGATATGGAGCGGAGATAATGGGTTTTGTGATATGAAGCGGAGATAATGGGTCTTGTGATATGGAGCGGAGATAATGGGTCTTGTGATATAGAGCGGAGATAATGGATCTTGTGATATGGTGTGGAGATACTGGGTCTTGTGATATGGTGTGGTGTGATACTGGGTCTTGTGATATGGTGTGGGGTGATATTGGGTCTTATGATATGGAGACGGAGTGGTGATCTGATCTATTATAATTTATGTTTTATTAATGTTTTCCTACTCAACCTCGTGGTTGACCCTGTTTATTCATGATCACCTGTGATGAACCAAATTATTGGGGAGCAGATTGACAGGTACATGAGACTATGGGAGCTGAAAGGGAAGGGACAACTTGGATCCGGACCAGACTAGAGTCTAGATCACCATAGTTATTCTTTTATGAGTTGTTTGAACTTTTCACTTATGTTTACGAAATAGTTGTAAGAACGTTAGTTGACTGTTTATATTTAATAAAGTACTGTGTTCTTTTCCTTTGTTATCTACTACCTCGGTATTCCGAAATGGTATCACCCTTAATTATCTAGGGTGTCTTAGTTCAGGCCCCTGAATAAATGGGGGTGTTACAATCTATGTCTCTTTATCGAGTATATATCTATTTCTTAATATTTTCTATGATTTTTTACTTTTGTTTTGGTTGTTTGATGTTGCTGATGATTTTATTCATTAGTTGTTTTTGTTTGTTATTCCTCTTTAGGATTTAAGGAATTATGATGTTGTTATCAAAGTTTTTGCATGCCTTTTGAGTAGTAATCCTTATACTTAGGAAAAGTATAGGGTTAGTTATCTCAACGTTAAGTACTCTGCACAAACTGACTTAGCATGCATTTGCGTAGCAAAGGAAATATATGTTCTTGTAATCGTCAAGTGGGTGACCTTTATTGCCAATTAGCCTCCTGTAAATATCTTATCTTATAATTGTTACGTATATTTACTTCGTTGTTTATGACCAAAAGAACTCCGAGACTCCTATGTTTGTCCAAATTCTTTTATCATGTGTATGGTGTATTTCTTCTGAGATACAAAAATTATCCCTTGACCATATAATTAAAGAATATATGACTATTATAATATTATGAATCACAATATGAAAATATTGTGATGGTTTCAAAATAAACTATAGATCACAATATAATCTTTAGATATTCTATTAGTTACAGTTTTCTATATTATTATGTCAAATATATCTTTAAGATATTCAAGTTAGATTATGTTTCTAATTATCGTCTTTTGTAATTGTTATATTAGCATCACCTGTAATTAACTTATTTAATTGTTTATCATTATTATTCATACAAAAAATTATGGGAAATTGGTGCAAAGGTATTATAGTGAATGATCTCGAGGTAGATACATAACTCTTCATTGCAGATTATGTCGAAAGAAGAACAGATGCAGCCAACCCCAACATGGATTGGATTCGTCAACATAAAGAAGTCGAGTTCAATGACAACTGCAACCAATCCCAAAATGTGGTTTTAAATAGTCAAGATCTCATTACAAACATCTTTGGCCATCTTCATAGTTGTGCGGATAAGTCAAAGTTGGTCGTGGTATGCAAATCTTGAATAAATTGTTTTTTATCCGAATTGATCACTTAGTGTTATGCTTAAGTACTTCCATCCTTACGTTACACAGAAATGATGTCAATGGCGTGAAAATAATGCATACGAATGGTAAGATAGCTTCCAAAATAAAAGCTACAAGTGCTTTATGACAGATCGATGATCAGACGGTCAGATTTCTCCTGCATTTTCAGCAACAACTAAATATATACCATTGTGAACATCTTAATCCTCTCAATGATGTTCAAAAGAAGCAAATAAATGATATGTGGCTGGATATGCCACCCACGACATATGTAGAAACGAAACAAATTGTTGCACATTTACCAGCTCGATCGAGTAGCTTTCCATTTAGCTGAACAAGTTGATTTGGAATAAGAATGTAATTTATGTAAATATGCTTTATTAAAAACTTAATTAATGTATGTCTATTTGGTTAGAAACTTAATTATATGTAAATATGGTTTAATATTATTGTTGATCATCTATTGTTATTGCTGCTTCGATCATCTGCTACTATTGCGTTAGCTGATGTTTTGTTGATGCATGTTGCTACTGTTGTTGTTGATGTATATAAAGATGAATGTAATGTAAATATGGTTTAATATAGGGTTGTATAAATGTTTCTAATGAATTTACAATTTAAGAAAGTATAAACAATAACGGTTGTATAGATTAAACATGTTGTTATTAATTTCCTACCAAAAACAAATTGGCGCCATATACATATTTACAACGGATAACCTATAGTGGTTATTTACCGTTGTTAAAGCTTCAACAACGGTTGTATACAAATATTTAACCGTTGTTAAAACTTTTAACAACGGAGGTTATTTCATTCAACAACGCCCGTGTTGTCTTTTAGTAACGGTTAATAGCTGTTGTTGTAGACTGTTTTTGTAGTACTGTAAGCTCAAATAATTCATTGTAAAGCTCATATTCTATTTTATATAACCAATTCAACTGCTTTTATAATCAACTTATAATTTTCTCTTTTTAATAAATGATTACTACTTTTTGCATGCAATTAAATGACTTTTACTAATCCATAAGTTTATGGAAAAATTACGATATTAAAAGTTTATATGGCAAACTAAATAACTCTGTATAATTAACAAGCGCATTTGAGCTCCTTACTGTTTTTTATTTGGGACAATTTGAGAGGTATTTTTTTACTTGCCGAACTAATTTTGCTTAAAATAATATTATCCGTTTTAAACTGAAAACTACCTCATATGTGTATTTAGGATGAACCCGAATACATTTTAGTTTTGTCTTAGTCATCTCACATGACTATTTCTAAATTTAAGGCGGGTATGGTTTCTATATTAAAGACCACAATTTGTGTTTCTTTTAGCAGCTTCTTTTGAAACAGTTACAAGTTTGTGATCTCTCACATTTTTCTCTATTTATTCTCCACCTTTTCTTTGTCTTATGCTATAAGTTTGTAACAAATTTTGTCCGCTAAAGAAGAGAATTGTGTTATTTTAGAAGCTCTAGAAGGTTTGGAGGTCGACTCCATGCATTTCAAGTTTAGAAATGGGTCCCTTTGGACAATTGGCCAACATTAAATAGTCTGTATAACACAACAAATAAAATTCTCTTTGCTTTTCTCAAGACATGTCTCATTCAAATGAGATCCTATCTTTATTACTCCCTGGACCCGACCCTGCATAATAAATAATAATAATCGAAAATATTATTTAATTTAGCCGTTGATTTATTTTGGGTATTTTCCTCATTATTAAGACGAGGAAAAAACAAAGGGAATATGAAAGAATAGAAGGAGATAAATAATGTTAAATGAAGATTATGTGCAGATTTTGTGGTGCGGCAGTATGTGTATACACTAAAGCTGATCATGTGGTTTGTCAGGAGAGTTGTGATTGGTTTAATTTACACAATTTGGAGTTTGTATTTATGTGTTGAGATTATTTTCTAATGATTTGGGAAATTAATGTACATTTCTATGATTTGTATCTTTAAACCTCTGACAAGTATAGTGCGGCACTTCATCTCATGAGTGACCATTTATGATTATTTATGTTCCAAGGTTTTATATGATTTGGCCATGCAAAGGGAAGAAGGGGATGTATTTCTGATTTTTTGTATTTTTTTTGTATTAGATAGATCCCAAAAATTTATGAAAAACCGTATTTTGTTAAATATGGACTAAAAGTTGTCTACTTGATAAATGGGAATTGGAAAATCGGTTTAATATCTAAATTGGTATTTAGATAGAAAACTTGATACTAATTAACAGAGATGGATTGTCAGAAAAATGAAATGAAGGCCAACTTATTTTAATGTAAATTAATTGGAGAAAATGAAAAAGATTGATTGATTGGTAAAAGCTCTCTCAATATAAAAATTGGATCATTGATTATTAACGAAAAAATTAAATATTACACACATTATACTCTTAAATAAATATGTATATGGAGTTATGGTCCTTATGGACTATGACCATATTCTTTTGAACTGAAATTATTTGTACTGAACTGAATTTATTTTTGAATGTTATTTTACCATTTGATTTATACTTTTATGTACATTTTGTCCATTCTAATTTAAGAAACTTTAGCTGGCCAAAAAAAATTAAGAAAGTTTCATGTATAACTCGATTTTTCATTATAAAAAACCTTAGACACCTCCATCAACCAAATCGTAGACATGCATGCCTCTGCTCTATCTATCATAATTCATAGGTTGACAAATGACAACATAGAACAGTTAATTTTATAATTTGGACGTTAATAGACATACGAAAGACGAGATTAAACTTAGTAGATGCAAAGCATGCGGCGACTTAATTGACAAACTTAGTACATGCATCATGCATGAATGCATGATGCATGGTAGTCCGTTTTCGTTTTGTGTTGCAACCGTATGGAAAATATGTTGGTCTTTAATTAAGATGGACAGAATCACAGAAATGATGATATTAATCTTTGGCTGACTAAATAAGTACACACATTTATTTGGTAAGTCAACTAATTGGAATCTGAATCAATTTGCAGGAATATTACACTACAGCAGCTGCACTATACATGTTCACACAATTTTTATTTTTTTTTTCCTTCTTACGACGAGGGGGCGGAATCCTCGGGTCCATGCATTCCCGCACCACCACATGGACCATATAAGCCATGTTTTTGGGGACTGCAGTGGCCAAGTGGTCATCGCCCAAGTTAGGAGTCGAACCCAGAACTTCTCAACTCATGCATTTCAAATTTTAAGGTTTAACCTCAACTACAACTGGACTAACACCAGTTGATTATGTTCACGCTTTTTACACTTAATAAAATTAAGATTCAAAGTGCAATAGTGCATGAACGTAGGAGTATCAGATATTTTAATGCATTGTAAGTTACCACGTTCTTCGTATATGACTTCATTGAATCATCGCCGCTGCTGTTTGTCCGAGGAAATAAAGCGGTTAACTAATGTAACAAGGTTGGGAGTCAAACTAAGGACTTCCGGGTCACCAGACTCTGATACAATGAGAAAAAACATCTCAATAAATAAAATATTAAGATTATAGTGGATGTTCAACCAACGATTGTTGTACTTGCACCTTAACACGATAGTTTACTTGACTGCCTTTGGCTCTTAAAATTGGATAACTAATATTTATGCCCTCTTATGAGTGAGAAGATCGACTAAAACCTAACAATTCCGATTATCTTAAAGATTGGATAATTAATATACATGCCTTGTTACCAGGTCCCAATGATTTGTATACCTTAACAATTCTTATATCGCATATAAGGGTCTTACGGAAAATCTTATCCTCTTAACCAAAGACGTATGGTAGTTCAAAAAATAATTAAGACATAGCACCTGCACTTTGGCTATGTACTCATAAAGTAGTTGAATAATTTCATGAAATTCAGTGCAGAAATAATGTAGGAAGATAGAAGGCAGGATGGATGAAAGATTTGAGGCAATACTACTCGTGTTTATTAATAGCAACTTGTTTACTTACAAATTATTCGATCTTATAATACAATGGAAATGATATACATGCATGATGCATGCTGTCTGTCTGACTACATGAAACTAGTATAGACTATCGAGTAAGTCATTTATATTGGAACGTTGTATGTTCCCCTAATTCACTTGTGTTGCCTACATCTCTACATCAACTTGCCCTACTCTACTTCTCAAACTAGCCCGATACCGTGAGAATATGAATGTAATGTAAAATATATGAGAATAATATAATTGTATTGGATGATTATGGAACTTTACATAAGGTAGTATATATACAAAGTTACATAGCCTTAAAGGAAACTAATATGGAAAATATCCCATGATTATAGGAGTAACGTACGGTAGTGTTAATGCTATTCAAAACTATTCAAATGTGAATATTGACTAAGTAATAATCAATGTTTGATTGCTTCCTTATTTGTTGGAGAGGATGATTGTTTCCTTATTTGTTGGAGAGGAATCTTTGGACTGTTGACTTTCGGTTTTTGTAATCTTAACATTCCTGCTTAAGATAGACGGGCGATAGCGGAGTCCAATCTTGGATGAGAGCAAGACAAACCGTGGCTTGTGAAGCGGTTTTGTGAGTGTGTCCGCAAGTTGGTCTGCCCCATGAATATGCTGAACGCGGACATGGCCGTGGCATATGTGTTCCTTGACAAAGTGAAAGGCGAGCGCCACGTGTTTCATTCGTGAATGAAAGACGGGGTTTGCGGAGTAATGGGTAGTGCTTAGGTTATCACAGTAGATGGTAGGTGGTTGGTCCGTAGAGATGCCTAGTTCGTGCATTAGCGTTTGTAGCCATATCAATTCTGTCGTGGTGCTAGCAATTGCTCGAAACTCGGCTTCGGTGGATGAGCATGACACGGCTTTCTGCTTTTTGGCAGACCAGGAAATTGGGGTTCGGCCTAGGTAGATTATGTATCCAGTGGTTGAGAGATAGTCTTGTGGGTCACCACCCCAATCCGCATCGCAAAAGGCATGGAGTCGGAGTGGGGTGTCGTTGGTGAGATGTATACCGAGATTAAGGGTGCCATTTAAGTAATGGAGCAGGCGCTTTAGAGCAGTCCAATGAGTGTGGGTCGGATGGGTGAGAAATTGGGCTAGTTTGTTGACGGAGAAGGCAATATCGGGTCTAGTTAGGGCTAGGTATTGGAGGCTTCCGACGATGGACCGATAGTCCGTTTCGTTTTCAGCAGGAACGGTTGTATCTTTGAGTAAAGGTGGGTGGGGCAACATTGGTGTTGTTGCTGGTTTGGAATTTAGCATATGAAATTTGTTTAATAGGTCATAGAGATATTTTGTTTGGTTTAGATGGATGCCATTTTTTGTAGGTGTAACTTCAATACCAAGAAAATAAGATAGTGGCCCAAGGTCTTTGAGTGAGATTTGTGTAATAAAATTGGTAATGTGGTTTTTGTTCGGCCCGGTGACAATTATATCGTCAACATAGACCAAAACAAATAAGGTAGTAATGGTTGTATTAAGAATAAACAATGAGGGATCCGAGAGGGAATTTCGAAAATCGGATGTGGTAAGGTATGTTTTTAGAGCGTTGTACCATGCCCGGGGCGCTTGTTTGAGTCCGTAAATAGCTTTATTTAACCTGCAAACAAATGATGGGTTAGTGGTGTCTTCGAAACCTGCGGGTTGAGCCATATAGACCGTTTCCGTAAGTTTGCCCTGTAAAAACGCATTGTTAATATCAATTTGATGTAAGTGCCATTGTTTGGTGAGGCAAGAGTTAGAATAAAACGGATTGTAACTGGTTTGACAACCGGACTAAAAGTTTCCGAGTAATCGATGCCCGGTCTTTGATGAAACCCTTTTGCGACGAGTCGAGCCTTATGTTGTTTGAGGCTACCGTCGGGATTGTACTTGATACGATATACCCATTTGCAACCAACAATGTTGGGGGCTAGGTTTGATGGGACAAGTGACCAAGTATTGTTGCGGGTTAGGGCAGCATATTCTTCCTCCATTGCAAGACGCCACTGAGGATGGTGTAGTGCTTGCTTAGTGGTGTTTGGAGTAGTATAGGTTCGGGGAAGAGTAGTTGTATTCGCGAATTTGTCAGGGTCATAATATTTGGGGTTTGGTTTGGGAATACGGGTAGAGAGGCGTGGGGTGGGTACTGGGGGGGTGGAGGAGGGGGTTGGGTGGTGGAGGCTGACAGAGAGGACGAAGAAGGAGAGCTCGTGGGGGAAGTTTGGGCAGAAGGTGAGGTGTAGGGAACATGGGTGGACACGGGAGTAGTGGAGGGGGTGTGGGTATCGGTGGAGGAGGCTGGGGGGGTACTGGGAGGTGTGTTAGGGGGGTAGGAATGGAAGGCGTGGGTGGTGGGGTTGCTGGAACGAGAGGGAGGGACAGGAGACACCACTGGTTGGGTGTCGTGGTGTGTTCAAGGGGCTGGTTGGCTGGTTTTAGGTAAGGGAAAGCATGTTCAACAAAGCGCACATGTCGAGATGTGTATAGTTTGTGAGTCGTAGGGTCGAGACATAAGTAAGCGCTTTGAGTATTTGAGTAGCCAACAAAGACACATGGTGTGGATTTGGGGTCGAGTTTATGACTTGTATATGGTTTTAGCCATGGGTATCAGAGACATCCAAATGGTCTTAGCTTTTGATAGTTGGGTTCTTGTCCAAAGAGCATAGAATAAGGGGATTTATTTGCTAGTGTAGAGGAGGGTAGTCTATTTATAAGATAGACTGCTGTTGAAAAAGCATGAGGCCACAACGTAGTCGGGATTTGGGCTTCTGTGAGAAGAGTTAGTCCAGTCTCGACTATGTGACGGTGTCGCCTTTCCGCAAATCCATTGTGCTCGGGTGTGTGCGAAGGGGAGGTAAGATGAGTGACCCCATTATCAAGTAATGTTGGTGTTAATTTTGTAAGTTCGCCACCATTATCAGAATAAAATTGACGAATGGGTTTATTAAAGAATTTTTCAATGATGACTTTAAAACGGTTGAATGTTTGGTATGTGTCGGACTTGTTTTTTAATGGGTATAACCAAATATAATGTGTGAAATGATCGACAAATATAACATAGTATTTGTATGAGTCGGGTGACGTGATGGGTGAAGTCCATACGTCAGAATAGACAAGGTCGAAAGGAGCGGTTGATTTGAGCGTGTTTTGAGCAAACGGTAATTTGTGACTTTTGTTTATCAAGCACGAGTTACAATGCGTAAGTTCAGAAATGCTAAATTTAAATTTGGAACTTAATAAACTTAAAACAGAATTGGAAGGATGTCCCAAGCGAGTGTGCCACAATTGACTCGAGGACTTATTTGCTAGATGTGCTTGAGGCGAGATGGTGTGTGGGTTCCAGTGGTACGACCCGTTTACGAATGGCCCTTCAAGTAGTGTTTCCGCCGTCGTGAGTTCCTTAAAACAAAAAGAGGTAGAGGAGAAAACAACGTAAGCATGGTTATCAAGACAAAATTGAGAAACAGAAAGTAGAGGACGAGATATTTGTGGTACGAGTAGAACATTATTAAAACATAAATTATGAGAGGCATGAGAAATAGTGAAAGAGCCAATATGTGAGATAGGTAAAGACGAACCATCCCCTATAACAAGGTCGTCCGGGCCATCGTACGGGGTGTGAAAGGAGAGGGTAGCAAGGTCATTAGTTATATGGTGAGAGGCTCCACTATCGACGAGGTAAGACGAAGTAGGAGCGACAGTGGTTGTGGCTGTGTTGGCCGTGGGTCTGGGCTGTCGAATTGGGGGTGGAGGGAACACAACGTTTGGGTAGTCGCGCTTGAAGTCTGGACAGTCATTGATGACGTGTCCAGTGGCACGGCAGTACTGGCATCGACCTCTAAAAGGGTTCGGGTATGGGCTGTTTGGAGCCGAGCCACGGTTCTGACCAGATTGGTTGTGGTACTGGTTACGGGAATTATTATTTGAATATCGTTGGTTGTTATTATAGTGGTGATTCGGTCGGGAATTTGCAGCGTGTGCCGATGGGCTGAAAAGAGTGGTTTGGGTCGTTGGTGGGTTGTTTTTGATGGTTAGTTCATGATGAATTAATTTCTCATAAAAGAGTTCAAAGGAGATTGGTACATCACGTGCTCGTACGGCATCAATGACGGGTTTATAAAGATTGTAGTCGAGGCCATTGATTATTTGTGTGGTTATGTCCTCGGCATCCATAGGTTTGCCAAGTTGGGCTAATTGATTGGTGCAAGTTTTTATAGCAAACATGTATTCGGATATGGTTTTACCGGTGTGGGTAATGGTGCGAAGGCGGTCTTTGAGTTGAAGGATGTGGCCACGAGACGGGTTGGCGTAGGTGGTGGCAAGGGTAGTCCAGGCTTGGTGGGAGGTGACGGCATCGAGAAGGACCGGGGCAACCGCGTCATCCAAAGTGTCGGCAAGAGCACCTAAGATAAGTTGATCTTGACGGAACCAGGTTTGGTAAGCGGGGTTTGGGATGGGGTCAGGTGACGGGTTGGTGGTAGTGGCGGCTGGGGTGGTAGTTTGAGGAGGGGCCGCGGTGGTGCCGTCAAGATACGAGAACAACCCGTATCCATGAAAGAGGCGGCTGATCTGAAAATGCCACGCGCGGTAGTTAGTCGGGGTTAGTTTGGTACACGTGGGGAATGATACGGAAATAAGAGGTTTGGTTGGTTCAGCCGAGTTGGGAATTTGGTTGTTGGTGGTAGCCATGGATATATCGTATGTAGCAGCTGAAAGGGTGAGTAGTATTAGGATCGATATGAAACCTGATACCATGTAAAATATATGAGAATAATATAATTGTATTGGATGATTATGGAACTTTACATAAGGTAGTATATATACAAAGTTACATAGCCCTAAAGGAAACTAATATGGAAAATATCCCATGATTATAGGAGTAACGTATGGTAGTGTTAATGCTATTCAAAACTATTCAAATGTGAATATTGACTAAGTAATCAATGTTTGATTGCTTCCTTATTTGTTGGAGAGGAATTGATTGTTTCCTTATTTGTTGGAGATGAATCTTTGGACTGTTGACTTTCGGTTTTTGTAATCTTAACATGTAAGATGCTTTATATGCCAAGATATTCAATCATTTTAAATGAGATTTTATACTTATATGTTAAATTTTATCGGTAACACTTTACTGAGTTTACTCTCTCTATCTAGTTATTTGTTTGCTTTTGGTTTTGACATAAAGATCGAAAAATGAAAAGAAGGCCAATCATTTACTGACAAATGAAAATTAGTCGATTAAATTGTTCATCAAAAGCATTATTTTTATTGACTGAGACAGAAAGTATATTTAATCAAAATAATCCAACTATCTAATTAAATAAGAATAATGATATTACATACCTACATCTTACTCCCTCCATTTTTAGCCAAATGATATATTTGCTTTATGATGTTTACCAGGACGCGTTTTACGTGGTGAATATCTTTGAATACGTATTTACAAAAATAAAAAAGTTATATATTTTCAATGTACTCGTAAAGGCGAATAAAAAAAGACCTTACATGAATATATTTTTTCTTATGTATTAAGAGAAAATTGAAGTTAAAGGTTCACTTGTTAATAGTGTACAAAATATAAACATATCATTTAGATAAAAATAAAGGGAGTACATTGCAGTGTATCGTTAATAATAGGCATTTTTACACTAAGGAAAACTCTAAATCTCAAGTATAATTACATTAACAATATTACAATAGCGTGTATACAGAGGTTGAGAATAAAATATAAAAACGAGAGTTAAAATAGATATAATAGTGTTTCGAGTTTGTAATTAAAAAGCTGTGTAAAGATGAGTTTTTATAGTAATCCCAAATATATCATCACGGAGGATGCTTCTAAAATCACTATAGGGAGAATCTAAATAGATCGGGATAATACTTGCATTATTTCCGTTATTGGCAAATAAGTCCATAGCCTTGTTTGTTTTGCGGTAGGTATGCTCCAGCTTCATACTCCAAGAGTTGTTCCGAATTAAATGTCGGCACCTCTCCACATTAAACTTCAAGTTGTTTCTGATATGATGATCATTGTTGATAATTATTGACGCAAGATAGATGATCCATATGGATTAGGAGTTTCGAAAGACGCACAAATTTAGCTTTCTCCAAACCAGCTCGAAGAGCAAGAATTTCCGCCTTCATGGACATGAAGATTCAACATGAGAAGAGTTAAGCGGTAATGAAATTCCCTGTATTATCGTCGCGAAAGATTCCTCCTCCTCTTGATTTCCCTGGATCACCCTTAGATACCCTGTCTGTATTTAACTGAAATTCCTTGTATCGTCGCGAAAGATTCCTTTTATTCTAATTAGCGCATATATTAACTCTAGTTACAAATGAGCTACTTGCTCCACTCAACTTCACTCTACCACTTTATATTTTGTATACTATTCATAGGTAAACATTTAATTTCAACTTTTTTTCAATATTAAGTGAAAATATATACATGTTGGATCCTTGTTTAATTCGTCTTTATTTACGAATACATTAAAAATATCTAAACTTTATAATTGTTGCAAATATGTAGCTAACGATATTTAACACGTAAACACGTATTGAAAAACGTGAAAAAACAATTATTTTTATGTGTGATGGCACAAGTTTATCAATTAGTGGACATTACAACCAGTTCATGTACACATCTGCTATTATAAATTTGGGGTTTTTTAACAAAGACTTTGAGCATACATGTATATTTTACGAGATTCATTGAAAATAATATGAACGCCTTTATAAAAAAAAATTAATTCAGAATATTGTATATTTGTATTGAAACTCAAAATTTATACATATAAACTCAATACGATTTTAATTTTAATAACTAAAAAATTATAATGTAAGTCACAAATTTTAAAAGCTAATTTTTTTTGCATATAGACTCAATTAAATTTGTATTAATGTACAATGCTCACATATATGTAAATGTATAGTCACTACTACATATATTGCTAACAACAACGGTTAAAAATCGTTGTTATTAAATAAAGCGGACATTGCCATAGTGTTCGTTGCTATTACTTACAAGTTACAACAGCGGTTAAAATTTGTAGACTAACCGTTGTTGTAACATATGACAATGGTTAAAACCCGTTGTTGCGTAAGCCACACACCATTGTTAAAAAAAGTCCCTTAAGTGTAAAAGTTTTTGGAGGGAAACTAATAACAACGGTTTCTTTGAAAAAAAATTGTTGTTAATAATCTAAGTCATTTACGCGTCAATTTAATTTCTAGGATAAAAGGTTTTAACATCAGTTTGTCTACAAACCCGTCGTTAATAGAATCAATGACAACGGTTGTTTTCCTAATAACCGTTGTTATTAGTTTCTTTCTTTAAAAAAAGGGAATTATGTTACATTAACATAAGCAATATTATAGCAACAATATTAGGTTCACCAAGAACAACAACAACAATAGCAACAACAGAATTATATTACGAAATAAACCAAGAAACAATAACAACAATACTAAATTCCCATGTCAAAAAAAAAAAACAATACTAAATTCATGAAGAATAACAACAATATTTATATAATCTATATCTATATAATAACATAAAAAGCCTAGATTGAGTAGTTAGTTGAACGACACATGGCGAGCTATTGAGTAGGTAGTTGAACGACATGTGGCGATCTACAATTTTATGCTAAATCAAAATATTAAAATAAAGAACAAATAAAAAACGAAAAGCTAAAATAATAATCAATGTAGAAACGACCTATTCCTTTGTCTACCAAACATTACTCAACTTCATAATGACAATTTATATCTCTTGAATGCCAAACTTTTCGTATTTTACATTTATGAAACCAATTTAACTAATTTTACCTATAAAATAAGATCTATATAATAATATAAAAAGTCTAGATTGAGTAGTTAGTTGAACGACACGTGGCGAGCTGTTGAGTAGGTAGTTGAATGACATTTGGCGATCTACAATTTTATACTAAATCAAAATATTAAAATAAAGAACAAATAAAAAACGAAAAGCTAAAATAGTAATCAATGTAGAAACGACCTATTCCTTTGTCTACCAAACATTACTCAACTTCATAATGACAATTTATATCTCTTGAATGCCAAACTTTTCGTATTTTACATTTATGAAACCAATTTAACTAATTTTACCTATAAAATAAGATCAAATGATAAAAATTCTAACACATTATTAGCAAAAATAAAATATAAAAAAAATCACGGGTAAGTTTATTCCTTTTCGCCTATATTTTCTAATAGCCTATTTAATTTCATTTGATTGATTATTTAAAACTTTTCATATTTTTATTTTTGTAGTGAGTTGGAATCAATTGAGAGTGAAATGAATAAGTAAAATGAAGCTAGAAGAAAAGAGAAGAATCTAACAAGCATTTGTATCATATCCTTTGTTTGTGGCATTGTCGAATGTTGATGAAGACACTTTATATTATTAATTATCGAATATATTAAAACCTTAGTTTTATAGTCTCATATTTTATTATTGATATAATGTTTTGGGAAATTTTTAATGTATTTATTAATTGATAATGTGTAGTGAACTTGTTGAAATTGACATTAACAACTTTATGTATGGCCATGGCGTGTTTAGTATAACTAAGTATAACATTTTTTATGAAGTCAACAATATATTTTTCTTGTACTTTGAGTAACAAAGAGGAACATATATATCGTTTAATTAGTAATTTTAAATTTTTAATGAGAGAATATCGCATGATTATCGATGTTATTGTTTTTATCTATTGCACCCTTATTTAAACTATGTTTTATTTGATTAAACATTACATGATTATTAATGTTCTATTTAAGAGAAATTGAGTTAGAATATTATAATTCTTAAATATTGTTATTATATTCATACTTAAAAAAATATAATCATTTAACTAAGGTTAATACTACTTACTACTTTCATAATATTATTTTAATAAAGTTTTAAACTAGGAAAAATGTTATTTAAATGTCCAATAAAAACGATCATTCAGCTACAAAGGTCATATGAGAATAATCTAACTAAATTGCAATATAAAAAAAACATGATTTTTTTAATGAAGAATAAAAAAAATCCCGTGGTAGAAGATAAAATTAGAGATTTTTTCTCTAGGCAAATGGCGTGCTATAGAAAAATAATGAAAAAAGAAATACATGAATGAGTAACTACGTTTTTTTATTCAACTCACGCAGAATAATCAGAAGGAAAAATGACAAAATACTACCTAATATAGTTAATTTTTTTCATTTTACTACATATTATGCTTAATTATGCAAACTACTACCTAAAAAGTTGCAAAAATTCTCAGTTTACTACCTATTCGACAAAAAACAGAACTTAAACAACGAAACTCACCCGAGATGTACCGAAATCCCTTTTTTTGCAAAATATCAATTGATTTATACCTATACTACCCCTTAATAATAGGGTTATTTCATGGGAATAATCTAACCTATGTCTCATCTTCTCATATTAATCCAAACTAACGATTAACTAAGAAAAATCAAACCTATAACCTCATTTAACTTTCATTGAACTTTGACTATTTTTAAACTCTTATTATCGGTAGGTTAGCACGTCACCTTCACTTAATTTTTGTCCAGGAAGAAGGAAAAACAAAAAGTAAGTCAAGGTGACGTGCTTTCTTATCGAAAATAAGAGTTCAAAAATAGACAAAGTTCAATGAAAGATAATTGAGGTCATAGGTTGGATTTTCTCAGTTAATCGTTAGTAGGGATTAATATGAGAAGATGAGGTATAGGTTGGATTATTCCTATGAAATAACCCCTTAATAATAACCCAGGTAATCAAGCTTTCCTCTCCCTCCATTATCAACGTTAATCAACCCAAATTTTCCTTCCTCCATTGGATTGATTAATTATACATCAATCATCTATGTATAAATCAAACACAATAAAACACAAATTTAGGCCATTTATCATCAAGCAACAAAACCCCCAAAATTTTACCAATAATACTGGTGATTATAAAGCTAGGGTTTAAAATTCCGGACATTAGCAAAAATAACAAGGTAAACAAGTAAGAAATAGAAGTAGCTGATCCGAATCTACGATGTGAAGATGATCCAGGATGATGACGATGATGAAAAGCGTTGAATTTGGTGATTATTGACTGTAATTTTGATTTACAGTGATAGTTTAGGTTAAAAGTAAATGTGAGGGAGTGAAAGTGGACAATGGTTAGAGTGTATTAGTTGGGGTAGAATAGTCTTAACATAAGCTCTTGTGACTTATTAGTTGCAAACTCTCATTTTCCGTCTAATTAGTAATAATTTATATTTAGTTGTAGGATTTTAGGTTATATTTTGCAGAAATAGACTTATTAGGTAGTAATTTGAAAGTTTCTAACTTTAATAGGTAGTAGTATGCAAATCGCCCTCATCATAATAGTAAAATATAAATATAAAAAAGTCTAAAAAACCTGTGATTTTTACGGGATACAAAACTAGTTATTAATTAAAAAACAACAATATTATTATTTAAACCATGAGAGGCCAGAGAGCACAACAACAACAATATTGCATTAAAAAAACGAAATAACAAAAAATAAAACTCGACAATAGGAGGCAGATCCGCACTTCAGTGAGTATGAGCATAAAACACAACTACGAAACTGTCAAAAGGGTTATAAATTTCTGCATCAGCAATGACATGAGCATTACGCTGCAGGTCTGCAGAAACCTTAACATAATAATTAACCGTGTCGCGAAAATGATGGTTGTCACGGCGTGTTGCCACTCACAGATTGGCTTATTTCCTACATTATTAAATCTTCTTTAAAGCCAATCAGGTTTGCCATGGTTCCTCGGTTCAAACATTTTTCGCAATTTAAACGCAGATTCACAATCTTCATCTCTTATCCCAAACTCAACTAAAGCTACCCCACGAAATTCTCTGGTGACCACAAAGACTTGAATTTAGATACCCTGTAACCTAGAGCATGAAACCTATCTTTCACCACCAAAAAGCTCTTAGCAACATAATGTCCCCCTCGTAATGGGCATACATGTTGTCCATCACACAACAGTAGAGATGTACATACTTCACAATTCCGCTGATCGACATTCTGATTTATAGTAGGAAAAAGGGAATTTTAGATGGTAATTAGGGTTTTGATAAAATAGTTTTAGGATAGTAGGGATGATTGGGACTGAATTTCTCTTTAGATAAATATTTATAGTAGAAAAAAGTTATTATTTCAACGAGAAATAAGAAACAAACCCTAAAACCTATTGACAATAAGTCAATAACCATTGTTGTCATTTACAATAACTTTTGTTGACCACAAACTTTAACATCATAAAGGAGAAACAGACCTTTTGTTGACCACAGCTTTATACGGAATGAATCTGGCACCAAAAGGCCTGAAAATGACACCACCATTGTTCATATTAGAAAACGCTTTATCAAAATTAGCAAAATTCAACTGTTTTCAACAATGGCAACGGTGATAACGGAGATTGGTACCTAGTATATAAATGCCAAAGGAGATAACAGAGTGACGACGATGGATGTTGACGGATTAAAATGGTCGTGTTGACGGAATAAAATGGTATAAATGGCAAAGGAGGTACCTGCTTTGTGTGTTTATAATTCTAGTAATAGGAATAAAATGGTTGTGTTGTAGATTTTTCAGTGATTTTTTGTTTATTAAAACAATTCACAACGGGTATGAAAGTATAATCGTTGTCTTAACTAACTTATAAGAACGGTTCAAGAAATAATAATTGTTGTCATTAGTGTTAACAACGGATTTTTTTTGATGACGAGGGGGTTGAATCCCCCCGGGCCCATGCATTCCTGCACTACCACATACATGGACCATGTAAACTACCCATTTGGGGACTGCAGTGGCCAAGTGGTCATCTCCCCACCTGGGAGTTGACCCTGTGACCTCTCAACTCCTACATTTCTGCAAGCTTCAAGGTTTAACCCAGCTACCACTAGACTAACACCACTTGGTTAACGGATTTTATTATATACCTTGTAATTATTTTTAACTAAGCTGGCCCAAAGTAAATTTATATATAACAACGTCTCTATTTATTTTACCCGTTGTTAATACGGTAGATTTTGACAACGGTTACAGAGTAAAACCGTTGTTATTGTTAATAACAACGGTAAACAAATTAGAATCGTTGTTATTACAAGAACTTATTTGCGTTGATGTAAACTTATTTAATTTACAACGTGTTTATATATTATATGTTAATATTCTGACAAGATGATAAAGGGAGAATAACATATGGGATAAAATATTATTGATTTGTGTTGTTTTACATTGATATGTGATGATGTATTTATAATATATCGCCACTTCATAAAACCCTAGGACATAGAAACCCTAATGATATATGGGCTTGCCTAGTATAGGCCCAATATCTTAATACCCTCCCGCAATCGTAAAGGCAGTACGTAGTGCGAACTTTACGATTGGAGAAAATACAAAAGAAAAACAAAAAACATAATTAACATAAAAAAAAGAACGTCTTCGTCTCTTCATCTTGAGATTTCTTCAAGACATTTATCATAAATCTTCTTCCTTTTTCACAAGTCAGTGGTGGGTAAGGGTGCGTATAAGACTCGCCAGACAAATTTTGGTGCGTATGGGACTCGTCAGACAAATTTTGGTGCGTAACTCGCCAGTTTTTTTTCAGTGCGTAACTCGCCAGTTTTTTCAATGCGTAACTCGCCAGTTTTTTTTTCATTGTGTAACTCGCCAGTTTTTTTTTTTTAAATACCACCTTGATTAAAGAATATTTCTTAGATCTGTCATTGAATCGAAAAAGAGGAAATACCTTTTTGTTGGTTTAAAAAAATAAAATACATATTATCCTGAAATCCAGCCGGAGGGCACCATAATTAATTAGTCCCTCCGGCAGGGCAGCGAAATGTCGTTTTTAGGCCTCAAGAGCGTGAGGCTCTGATACCATGACAAGGTGATAAAGGGAGAATAACATATGGGATAAAATATTATTGATTTGTGTTGTTTTACATTGATATGTGACGATGTATTTATAATACATCGTCACTTCATAAAACCCTAGGATATAGAAACCCTAATGATATATGGGTTTGCCTAGTATAAGCCCAATATCCTAATATATTCGTTGTTAAAAGTGTACTAGTGTAATACCCGTGAAAAATCACGGGGTTGCGTACACTTACTTTTAAAGATGACATATATAAATTTTACTTATTATATAGCAATTCTATTTATTCGAACAATTGTACTTTTTAAAAATAAAAAAGAAATAATAATATCATTGTATATATTAAAATATATATACGGAAATTATAACATTCAAGTTTGAGAACTTTAAGTTATGTAAGTACACATAATGTTTATAAGAGTAACAATTGTAAGACATGTTTAAAATGAAACAATTAAGACTTAGTTAAAAAAGGAAATTATAACAAACAAATTTAAGTAATTTAAGATATTTAAATTATAAAAAAAAAACAAAAACTAAGATAATTAAGTTTTATATATTACAAAAAATGAAAATAATATAAAAATCGATTCTAACAAATCTTTTCATAATGAATATGTAAATAAAACAATAAAACAAAATAATAGATTCTTGATCGTCCTTAGAGGTCTGCGAAAATGATAACGTCCTAACAAATTGATTTTTTTAGAAAATAGGCAGCCCAACCCATTATTTTTTTATATCTGTCATCAAATGATATTATATTTTAAGTGTGTTTGAACATAATATTGCAAGATTTACAATATTCACGGTTTTTGTATATCTTAACCGTGATTCAATTGTAGAATATTAGTATATAAATTAATTGTAGAATATTCACGGTTTTGATTAAATATAGAATCAAATATTATTAATTATATAAACGTGATTCAATCATATCTTTTTGTAAACGGTTTCCTATAACAATGAATTGATTTTTTCCAAAACTAATCTTTCTGTTAGAATATCATAAAATTTAGAATAAAAATCATATCTTTTTGTATACGGTTTTTGTAAATCTTAACCGTGATTCAATTTTAGAATATTAGTATATAAACTAATTGTAGAATATTTACGGTATTGATTAAATATAGAATAGAATCAAATATTAATTGTAGAATATTCACAATTTTCTTTTTTTATTTGATTAAGTCGGTTAAAAATTTATGAAAAATTTGACTTGGCAAGTTTCAAATCTTTTGATTGGTTGACGAAAAATTAATTTGTGAGGGTAATGTGAGGGCTTGAAAGAGTGAACGCTGAAACGATATTGCGCCATGTAAGCAAATTTACATTTTTCTTTTATAGTAATAATGATTCTAGGAGGAAAATTATAAATAAATTATTAATTTAATTATCTATTTTCTACTTTTCTAATTCTCATAGAAAAATTGTAAATAATTTATTATTTTTTTATTTTCTAATTTTAATAGGAAAATTATAAATAAATTATTATTTATAAATATAATGTTTTGTGAAAGTTCGAAACTGTCACGTGCTTAGGAGAAAACATTTTTAGTTATATGAACTTGTCTCATTGAAGATGGGTACTATCCGTCACTAGTTGAAGACATATATTAGTCAAGTACCACCTTTCCGGATTTTATTTGTTTTATATCATAAAATTCCTATGTTCAGTGAGAAGATTAATCTTCGTAAATTAATAAGTTTTTTAGACTGAGATATGATTTGACTAAGCTTATCTTGAGTATATATAGTTTAGTATTCACTAAAATTTGAGAGAGACTTCCTTTCAATAAATTATTGAGAGAGCATTTATGTGTACTCTTTTATTTGTATTTTGTGACCCTTTTTATTGTTGATTGTGACATAGTGAATTCGTACCTATGTACATGATAAATCCGTACTCGATTTCGTACCTATTTACATGATAAATATATTAATTTTATTTTTAATCCTGATGTGTACCTATCTTATTAGGTTCAATATGATTTTTTCTTAAATTTGTATAATAATTTCTCAATAAGATTTTGAAAAAGCACTATTATAAAATTGCATGTTATATTTGAAATAATGTTTAATAACATGTTAATTGTAACACAATTTTTATATATATTTTTCATAACCAGTTATACATTTTCATAACGTACTTATTTTATTGTTGACGGTGAATATTCTTATCGATTAATAATATCATCATTTGATAAACTCATTGAGTGGCAACTGTCAAATCTTATGCTCAATTGTATGTACCTCTTAATCTGAAAACGCGTCAAATATCCAACTTATTTATCATATTACAAAAAAAAAAGCAATTTAAGTTAATCTTGAACTTAGGGTGGGTTTCCATGCCCACGAAAAAACAAATGTCTATAGTACTAACCAAATACAACATGCTCTTATGAAAAGATATGAAAAGAGCATTACTGCATTAATTAAACACTCTCTAGATAAATAAATAAATGTTGATGTATATGAATCCTTATCGTATTTGATTATGGCATGATACACAAAACACTCTGATCCGTAGGTAAAATATTTTTACGGAGTAGTATAAGTCTTGGTTTCCAAACAGTTGCGAGACCTTAGACAAAGGCAAAACTGTAACATCCCAATATTTCGGGACTTGGAAGTTTAATGATTTTAAGTTCAAGTTCGAGAATTAATTTATATTTCGTAATTTTTGGAATTTCTTCTAAATAACTAATTAATTTATGTGATAATATTTTAAAGGATTTAAAATAAGGTTTCATTTAATTTCATAATTTACGTCTTAACAATTTAATTTCATAGTCCGGAAATATTTATATCATCTTAAGTTTATAGTTACCTTAAGTCGGTGTTTTTAGTTTAAACCGTCTTAAAACTTGTCTTATGGGCCTAATTTGTTAATGGACCCATTTCCCCTCTTTTTACTCACAAAACCCTAACCCCACCACCTTCTACCTCCCTCCTCCAATTCATTTTTCAGATTTGCAAACAACAACAAACACCATTTTTATAAATTTCTCCTTCAATCTTAAAATGCTCATAGAATCTTCGTTTCTTATCCGATTGAGACGATTTTCGCGGCCACGGATTCCTCTTCTCGCCCTCCTTCTTTCTAGGTAAGTTTTATCTCATAATCATTCCGTCAAAATTTCGGCCTGCTCTTGTAATTTCGAAATTCGTGATTTTCTTCGATGTTTGTGTTGTTTTAGACGGTGTTGGTGTTAACCCGGAAGAAGGCTTGGTGATTATTGAAGACGATCTCGAAGATTTCAAAGATTTCGCTAAGTAAAGGTGACGATAATGAGAAACTCGGCCTTTTTGTTAAAATAGCAAGTTTGTTTGTGTTCTCGTTGTTATTTCTGATTTTTGTTTAAGATTGATGATTATGGACTTAGTAATATGTTAGGAATAACCTTACTTGAAGATTATATGCTTGCTTGATGTTTCATATGAATAATGACTTAATTTCTGAATTTTATGTTTTGCGACGGATACAAAGTATAATCATTTTGAGGATTGTTATGGGTTTAATTGCTGATAGATAGTGTTATTGGTTGGTTTGTGATAAGAATTATTGTTGTTGTAAATTTAGAAGTTTGATATCGATTCATTGAAGTATTGAGTTTACTGAAAAATGCGTTTTTGCGAAACAGGCTCTCTGAGCAGGTCGACCGACCGGCCGCCGGTCGACCGGCTGGGAGTGTCTTTGGCGGGTTTTAAGTTTATAGACTTTGAGCTGCCAGCCGGTGGGCCGGCTGCCTGCCGACCGGTTGGTAGCGTGGACCGGCCGCCTGCCGATCGGCTGGGAACCCTTTGACCTTTGTTTCGTGGGTTTTGGGAAAGAAATAGAGAATGAGTTCCCAGCCGGTAGGCCGGCTGCCTGCCGACCGGCTGGGGACCCCTGATGATTTTTTTACTTTGAATTCGTAATTCGTTCATAACTTTGAAACGGTTGATCGGTTTTGATTGAAACTCGTTCCTTGTATCTTTGATATGTGTTTGAGGTCCCCGGAGGATGGGCGACACTATATTGGGTTCGGGAATGGAGTGAGGATAGAGACCCCCGGTCGGGTAACCGAAAGGGAAACCGGCTCTCCCTCAACTTAGTTCCCGGGGTCAATTGAGTGTTGTTTAGTGGTTTAAGAAGTTAGAACTATAGGTTAGTTTCTATCTTTGGATGCTAATGATTGAGTTGTATGTCGCGTGGTGGGATATGTGTTAAGTTCACCTCTGGACCCACTACGTGTTTTGTATGTCGCGTGATAGGATATGTGTTAAGCTCACCTCTGGACCCATTACATGTTTTGCTTGTGGCGTGTCAGGATATGTGTTAAGCTCACCTCTGGACCTGACACGTGATCGGTTGTCGTACACGGGATATGTGTTAAGCTCACCTCTGGACCCGTTGTGCGATAGTTGTGTATTGGGATATGTGTTAAGTTCACCTCTGGACCCAATACTTGTTTGTAGCATTGGGATATGTGTTAAGCTCACCTCTGGACCCTTTGCTTTTGGATGTATGTTGGGATATGTGTTAAGTTCACCTCTGGACCCGACATTTGTTTGTAGTGGGATATGTGTTAAGCTCACCTCTGGACCCATTACTGAATTGTGATTAGGGATATGTGTTAAGTTCACCTCTGGACCCTTTTCTTGAATTGTGTGTATAGGGATATGTGTTAAGTTCACCTCTGGACCCTTTACTTGAATTGCATGTTGGGATATGTGTTAAGTTCACCTCTGGACCCGACATTATTTCGTAGTGGGATATGTGTTAAGTTCACTTCTGGACCCATTGCTAGTGTTTGTTTATATCTGCTTGCCTTGAGATTGGTACAGTGTCGGATATGCATGATGAAGTTAATGATTGTTTTACTTGAGTTATAGTTTGTTCATCCAAGGCATTGGATGACTCTTTGATCGGTTTCATAAATAGTTGGACTGAAAGACCCCCCGACTGGGTAACCAGTAGGGAAATCGGCTCTCCTTCCTAACGGTTTATGAAGTTGGTTGAGAGCCGTGCATTAGTGATTGCATGATAGTTGATGATCAGTTATTGAGATACTTTTATACTTCACATGTTTATATATGCTGGATTATTCTGTTTGTATTTATGTGTTACGTGTCGTTACAAAAGGTGGCTAGGAGAACTCTAGTCACTCCCCACTGAATGTGGCGTACATGTTTACATGTATGTAGGTACATGACAGGTGGTTGGCAGAGGGTTGCATGGAGCTAGCGAGCGATGATCCTAATCATCGATTGACTTACACGTTTACGTTAGCTAGACTTAGTTTACATTTCAGTTTTGAGTGCCTGTAGGGATGTGCCATCCCAGGCTGATTGTATATATATATTTTACTTTCAGTTTCAGTTTTAATTCACCTCGCATGTTAGTTATGTTAAAAAGTTTTAATTCCGCTGCATTTTTAGTATTTTGTATGTTTTATATTTCCGCTTTCGCGAGGGGTTTTACAAAAACTACTATCATGACACTTAATTAGATTGTTACTTGTTAGCAACAAATCAAACGAAATAGTATCATTAAAATTAATACAAAGAATAGAAAAGATATATAAATAATTTAGAGGAAGGAAGTATTAAATGAAAAATAAAAATGAGTACGGAGAACTAAATTTCAGTTTTATTCATGACTTAGAAAGTCATGAATTAATACCGAGTATAAAATTACCTTGAAAGAAATTTGTTGAAGCTTGTAATGACTTTCAATCGGGCAATCCACTTCTCTGCACAAATATAATATAGGTAGTTCATCAATTTTTTTTTTGAAAATACGGTTGTTAACGAAATAAAAATTTATACATAAAATCCATGCATACCACGTTACTATAAAACGTGGTACCGCAATAAACATATTTAACATGCTAAAATATACAGTATACTCTAATTTAATACTCCCTCCTACCCATTATAAGTGTCCCGTTCTTCGTTTTATTTTATTCGTCAAAGTGTCCCGTTGTGTACTATTTGGGCTGTTTTATTACCTTTTTACTTTTCCCTATTTCTATATATTACCCTACCACCCACCCCTATCCCAATATAATTACTTACACTACCCAATCTAAATACCCCTACACTACCCAAAATATTAAACAATTAGTATTCCTTAAATGTTCTACTCACTCCTAAATGAGACACTTATTACCCAAAATATTAAACAATTAGTATTCCTTAAATGTTCTACTCACTCCTAAATGGGACACTTATAATGGGTAGGAGAGAGTATATACGTTTCATGAAGATTGAAGAACATAGTGTACCTGCATGCAAACAATAAGCTATATAAGACTCTTTGGAGGAGTTAGGTAGAAAAACAAAATCAACAAAACTTAATTATAAGATGCTAATAACTAACCGAGCAAGGATGTGAACAAAGCAAATTAAACTCAATATATTTATAGGTCATCCTTTTGTAGAGTTTTAGTTAGGTTAGAATAGTGCACCGTATACATTATCTTCTATATTTTTATTTTATTTTAACAAATTTATATTATCATGTATTAATATAATTATTTAGGTATTTTAGAGAATTTGGAGACTACCAGGTGCTTAGAAAAAAGTTTCCTTTAATTATATATATTGATATTGATTAATTGATGATCATTGTAAATTTATAATGGTAATCAATTTGATTTTAGACTAATGATTCTTAAATTTCTAAAGAGTTTAAGATCGGAAATTATGGAGGAAATTAAAACTTAGTGTTATATTTTTGTGAATTGTGATTGAGTGAGTGTGAATTGGGATTATTAGTTGACGACTGTATTTATTTAATTTTTATAGGGTAATTTTTGAGAAAATGTTAAACAATGATTCTAGAGATAATTTAAAATTTGAAATTAATGATTCTTTAATCTTCATGATTTTAGAGAAATAACAAACTTATTCGTTTTTCGTGTATTTTCATAAGTATGTTTAGCCGTGTATTTTTGATATTTAGGATTTGTTATATATGGTAAACGATTCTGATTGGTTGTATATGGTAAAGAATTTTGATTCTGATTATTTAAATGAGTTTATGGAATGTTTAATTTGGAATAAAATTTGCAATTTACACGGTTGTATTTTATGGAATTATTCTGACTGTATTTGCAATTTACACGTTTGTAAAGGAAGTAATAGTTTTATGGAATGGGATATTTAGCTTAAATTAGGGGTTTAATTAGCTTAAATATTTATTATGGAATATTTAGGGAATATTTAGTGGAATATTTATGGAATGTTTTCAATTACCTATTTATTATATTGGTAGAATATTTTATGATAGACGACATTATTGGTAGAATATTTATGGAATATTGCATGGATATTTAGGATTAGTATATGGTAAACGATTCTGATAGAATATTTAGTATATGCTACACGTTTTTTCTGCGGTTGGAATATTGACTTGCCATATCACAATCAAATTAGCATATTTAATATGGAATAAATCATAGATATGAAGTACACAATTGTCACGATTGATTTTTATTGACGGTTATCAGAATTAAATTAGTACACGATTTTATCATTTATAGAATATTTTTTTTTATTCGATTTTGTTATTAAATTAATCATAGAATATGATTTATGGAATATGCCTTAAGATAATATGGAATCAATTTAGCATATTTAATATATTGAATAAATATATTAGATGCTACACGTTTTTTTATGGAAAAATGAAATATTTTGTTTTTTATTCGATTTAATTATTAAATAAATCATAGAATATATGATGTGGCATAAATCAGACATCCTGATTGGTCTACGAAACATAAATTTGTGAGGGTGAATGTGAGGGCGAGAAATACTAAACGCTGAAACGGATATTGCGCCACGTCAGCTAAAATACATTTTGCTTTTATAGTAATAATGATTATTATTGCCTATTTTTATAGTAGCAAGTGCTATTTGTGAAACGAGAATTTGCGAGAATATGAAGCCAATTGGCGAGGTGAGTAGTAGGTTATTCCACATGATTACATGCTAGATCGAGTAGGTAAATAATGTTTAACAAATATAGTCAAAACTCAAAAGTGGTTTAATTGTCAATGCATAAGATTATTTCAAAGAGAGTAGAAGATCGAGTAGGAGTATATGTATTAATGTATGACATTGACTAGCCGCGCAAGTTTGATTTGGGGGGTAGGTCCCTTTCAAATGATTGGGCGTTGTTATTTTTAGAGGCATCGATCTAGAATCTAATATAAGATCACCAAATTTTGATCACCGTTAATGTTTTGCAATTATAAGTACAACGATAGATCATAGATGCATGTATTAACTTACAAGTTGTAATTAAATTGTAAATTGTAAATTGTACTAAGGTGTAGTACCACCGCACCAATAATTCTTAAAATTAATGGCAATGATCAAAATGGCAAAAAAATTACATATTAGCATTTGTACGAAAATAGTAAATGAACCCGTGACTCTTACAAATAACATTATACCTCAATCCTCAAGTAATATAATAACATCGTAAAACCAACTTATATGTAACTGAACTTATCTGTAATTTTGATGAGCTTCTTTGAAATTTATTCTTATTATGTTTAAATAGGCGAGTTCAAATAATTTATAGTATGATATAGATTATGTAGAATAAAATTTGAAAACTTTATTATAAAGTTCGGATTTCGCAGCACCGGTTGTACTACAACTGGTTGTAGGCCTAACTTTGTGATGAGATTAAGCTTCGTAATTTATAAATATAGTGATTATGTTCCATAAGTTTGACAATAAGTGAAATCAAATTCAATTCCTATTTTCAACCTAAATTGCATTACTATTAGTCATTATATATCTAACTTCATCATAGACTATATATAATCATATATTTATGTACAATTTTAAAATTCTATAAATAATTTATTTAACATAACTTTAAGAATATGTTTATTATTCTAGTTTGTACCAATTTGAATATAATTTATATACATATATGTGAAAAACCTTTTATCAAAAAATTTCAATTATGTGTAAGTCATGCAAATACTTTTTCTTATTACATGTAAAACAAATCACAGACTAATTTTGTAAATTTAATATAGCACTATTATGTGCTAATAAATTACATAAATGCGTATTAAACCAAGTTATTTATTTTTTAATTTTATAATTTTGGCTAAATAATATTTGGGTGCATTTTACTTTTGCTCAAAGTTATGAGACCAAATTATTGTAGAGCCGATTATCAACCATCAATTTGGTGGTGATAAGTTCCAAATTTGTTTTCGAAACACTTAGTTTAATTTATATTGTTGTGCGGAAGTGTGAATATCTTGTGTTGGGTCTCTGCTGCACCGGTGTCCAAATCCTCCCCTCAAACCAAGAACCATCACTTTAACTCGGACCTTGACCTCCATGGAGAACTCCCACACTCTACAACCCCAACTTCTAGACACCCGAAACACCACCAAGTCTTGATAACCTCCCCTTAACCGACACACCATGCCATCACGAGTCATGTTTTGCACCACATGTCACTACCTGGTCAAGTGGGCGCCCCTACATGCTCCTATATCAACATGTCCATGTGCCCCTTCTTGGGGATTTGCTACACATGCATATCTTATTTCAGAAGTTCTAGAACACAAATGGTCTCTGACATCCAACATAACGCCTTTCATCCATCTAGGCCTGGACGGGCCGGGGCTTGCTCAAGGCCAGGGCTCACCCTGAGCAAGGAGTTTCATGCCTTACAGTGTACAACTTCAAGTCTTGAGCCTACTGATGCATCCTCGTGCCTAGCCCAAGTCAAACCTTGGGCTCTGATATCACTTGTTGTGCGGAAGCGTGAATACCTCGTGCTGCGCCGGTGTTCAATGTCTATAATAGTACGATATTGTCCGCTTTGGGCCAAACCCTCATGGATTTACGCTTTGGCTCCTTCCCAAAAGTCTCGTACTATTATATTTTCAGTTCACTTATAAAGGTGATATTTCATCTTTACGCTGTCGATGTGGGACATGGGTTTGCACCCCAACATATATTATGTATGAAAAAAAAGGTTATATTGTCCTCTCTTTAGGAGAGTTTTTTGTCATCCATCAATTGACGAGTTTCGATCTTGGATGATAATTATGGTTCGTTATAAGGTAATATGAATGTTGTTAGATCATCCATTACAATATATTTTTTTTTTTTTTGTGAATCTATTACTCCCTTCTATTCTGAATATCTGTCACATTTGGGGTTGGGTACGAGAATTAAGGAATTCATTTGTTTAATGTAAAGTATGTGTGGGGTACGAGTATTGATTATTATTGTGAGTAGAGGTGATTAAAATAAGTAGTGTTGTGGGGTAAGGTGGGGTATTATTGTGGGTTAGAGTGAATAAAATAAGTATAAACAATGTTCCAAAATGGAATATGTGACATTTACGTGACTAGACAAAAACGGCAAATGTGACAGTTATTCAGAATAGGAGGGAGTACAATATATCGGGTTCAATAAAATCAGTCCTTTTCAAAACAAAGGCAGATTCAAAGACCTTCCATACCTAAAGACTGCATAATAAACCAACGTTATTGGTGTGCAAAAGTTGAGCAAATCAAGTTTGGAGATCGTTGTTTTAATGAAAATTTGAGTTATTTAATTTTTATAGATTTGTATCTGCACAAATTTAACTTATTTTGCGAGCGTTGTATAACTTTTTATTAATGAAATGATCATCGGTTACTAACAACTTCTTCCGTTTCGACATTTAATTATCTTTTCCATTTCAAAATATCTCGATTATTTATTTACCTATAAAGTCTCAAGTTTAAATCGTCAAATCCTAGCATCATTAATATCACCCCACGACATTTATTAATTTGCATTAAGATGCGATGGTCTCGCAAGATCTACTATGAGAAAACATAATCACCCAATTAACAAAACATCAATTAGGAGCGTATTCCACTATTAACGGATACAATGAAACGAAATGGCGCAGTTGAGAATAAAACAAAGAGGAAATCAAAGGAAATGACAAGATTCATGTGGATTATGGTTGGGTGTGTAAGGTGAAGGGACAAATATTAATTGTGTTTATCAATTATGAATTTTATGATAGAGGATTAGAGGTTGATTTTGGATTAACAACATTACGAGATTTTGGCAATTAAAATGACGTGATCCTTAAATCCTAGCAAGTGGGACATACATACACTTTATATTCATTTCAGCACTTTGGTTTGAAGGACACTAATTATGGTGAAAGGGGATGTACCATGAACCACACGTGGGACCATTAAGCTCTATCACTAACTTAATATCATGTTCTTTGACTTAACAATTCAACACTAATTGAATGCTTTTATGAAATATAAATTAAATTATAGTTTACTTTGTACTCTGAATAGTCTCATGTATTAATCTTTAGTTTTGACATAAAAACTAAGAAAAGAAGATAGGTTAATTATAAGATAAGAAGTGTAGTAAATTGAGTATAAAGTAGAGTAGGCATTTTGACTTGGGCCAAGGCGGGGCAAGAATGCAGCATGGACACGGTGAAGAGAACGAGGTGGGTAGGGTCCGACACGAGCTCGACACAATTTGCACGGGCCAAGGGGAGGGGCACGGTGAGAGGGGTTGAGAAATGCGAACTTGCATGACAGATTTAAAAGCACGATTGCTCGGGCCTCGGCTGGGCCAAAATTTTGGTTAGGCACGACGGGTGCGGACCCGGGTGGGCACAATACGACCCATTGCCTACTCTAGTGTAGAGGATCAAATTGTCTTCCAAGGACATTCCCAAAATAAAAAGGTAAAAAATTAACTAATGCACTCCAATAAACAGATAATATGTCATGATAATATGTTTGTGTAATTAACTTATTTATTGATGTTGGAAATAAGTCTAGCTAGTGTTAGCATTATATTTCTATTTAACAAATAATAAGGAATATAATGTTTGGAATCACTAAAAAATGCACATACTCTGAAATAAGGCTCTGTTTTTTCTGGCTTTTTAAAGCTCAATTGAACTAAACTGAATAAATTAAAGCCGAACTGAACTAAACTGAATCGAGCTGAACTGAACTGAACTGAGCTAAGCTGAGCTGAACTGAACTGAACTGAACTGAACTGAACTGAGCTAAGCTGAACTGAACTGAACTGAAGTGCATAATGAAGCTGAAATTGATAGAAATGAATGGAGTTTAATTAAATTGAACTAACTAACTAAATAATAATAATAACAATAATGATAATAATAATAAAAGTATTGTTTGAATAATAAAAGTTTGCGGTTTTAAAAAAACTAAAATAATAATAATAAAAAAAAAAGTTATTAACAATTTCATTCGGATGCATAAACTTGGTATACCAATTATACAACATCAAAGTACTCAAGGAACAGCAGATTCAAACATGGATGATAAAGAACAGAAGAAACTGATGGTTAAAGTTCGAAAAAATAGGGCGTATTATTGGAGTCCATAACGACCACGATAATGAAGCACATCAAGATGATATGAAAGGCAATAACGAAGCAACATAAATGATGTATTTTGTGTTAATGATATCTATATTTTTAAGATTATGATTTTCGATTGTGTTAACTGTAACACCCCTCCCTTGTAGATGCTGAGTTGTGACTCAACTCGGCCTACTCGACGAGCAGGTCAAACTCGGCCGAATATCTGTTACTCGGTCGAGTAAGTGCAACTCGGCCGAGTGGGTCTTACTCGGTCGATTGTGTCTTTCCAAAAAGTCGGACCGTGGTTAATTATATAAACAATCCGAGAACCTAAATCACTTTTAACCTAAATCAAAAACAGTAATCAGTCTCCTTCTTCATTCCCTTCCTCCCAAACCTTCCCTAAGGTCTTAACAAGATTCTAGGAGCGTCGATCATCTAGCCTAGCCGTACTTTATCAAGTAAGTGTAACCCTATCGTATTCTTATCATAGATTATGGTTGTTTAGTGTATAATCGATATGTATATAATCCTTAGGAGGAGGATTCGTAAAAGAGCGTTGGTAGAACGGTGGTGGATTTCATCCTTCTGTGCTTGCTTTTGACGTAGAGTTTCTCTACTCAGTTTCTGTGTGATTTGATTGTGATAGTATTGTGACGGTTGTATTCTGATATCACTGTATTGTTATTGAGATCTAATTTGGGAACTAATGTGTGGGACCGTTACGGGAAACGACTCTCACTCCTACGGTCACTCTTCGTGGGACCCACTACGGAGAGGATGCGCACATTAAGGACCTAGGTACCCCTTGTCGCGAGCAAGTGGGGGATTTATGTGGGGCTTGAGGCCGCCACCGGTGTTGTTGTGACATTGATAGTGATATCAGTTGCGGTGATTGTATCAAATTGCGACATTGTTGTTGATTGTGTTGTTACCGTCTTATCTATCAGTTCTGACGCTTGTGGTTTGTGCGATGTGATGATCCATTGGTATGGTGAGCAGTTTCTTAGCAGGTACTTCGATGTTGGTTGATGATGCGTGCTAATTTAGGGAGGAGGGTTCGTCACAAAATCGTTTTGATCTTGTAGTTTTGTTTTAGCTTCTGCAGACATTTCTTTACTTTGAGTTGTTTTGGAAGACACTTGTAATTTATTCATTGTTACTTTAATAAAGGTTGCGTTCAGTTTGTTTATCTTGATATTGTACCTCAGAAAACTGAGATCTTAATGCTTTCATAGTCTGATGGTCCTACTTAAAGGCCTTGGATTATGAGGGTGTTACATTAACAAATATTACTATATGAATGTTATCAAATTTACTTCTCAAATACCTTTTTCTCTACTCTCCCATATTTCAATAATAATAATAATAATAATAATCGAATAGAGAGAGAGAGGAGCGTGCGATTTTGCGAACGTTAGGGTACGTTAGGGTTCCGCTAGGGTTTTCGAGTGTGTCAGCGCCTGTCGTCATCTTCAACCAATCGTCGGTGGTCCAGGGTCTCCGGCTTCAAATCGTCGGTGCTCTGTCTCTGTCGTCGGTCGTCGGAGTTGCGGCAGGCTTTCGCGTGAGTGTGAGAGCAGCGTGTATTGCACCATCCCCACCGTCGGTGACCTCACGTCGCCGGTGTCCACCCTTCATCACGTCGTCGGCGACCAAATTGTGGCTGGTGGTGTGCCTGAGTGTGTGCGAGAGAGAGAGGGAATACGTTTTTAAGCAGCGGTTTTTGTCGGCGCCGGCGTGGTTGTGTCGCCCCTTCGTTGTTATCATCGTCAAGGTGGTTGTGGTGGTGATTAGGGTTCCGCTACGATTTCTGCGAAAGGAGGGAGTTGTGTTTTCGGGTTTCGTTGCGGTTTCGGATTTGGCGTTTGCTGCTCGCTGGCTGGGGTTACGGAGTTGGGTTTTCGGAGTTTACGTCGTCGGAGTTTCTGGGTGGTTATCGTGAGGACCACACATTGCAGCGCTTGGTTTTGCTTTCTTTCCTTATTTCGAATTATCTTGAATTTGGAACGTAATTTGCTTCTCCATTTCAGCTGCGTGTGTGCTTGCTTGCTCCGTTGCGTTGGTGAACAGGTTGAAGGGGCAGTTGTTGTTTCGTGGAGGTTTTGGTGCGTGGGTGTCATGACCGATATCGCTCGCTTTCATTGTCCTTTTGTCGGTCTTTCTGGTTGTCAGGATGGTCGTGGCAATGGTCTCAAGAAAGCTCCCATGCTCACCCATTTGCGTGATCGGCACTGCACCGGTGATGCTCAGGTTATTACTAGACAATCTCTTACATCTTTGTCTATTTTTGTCGAGGCTGAGACTACCTTTAGTCGCATGGGCATTTGGCTTGGTGGGGTTTGTTTTAAAACGCATGCACATCGTAAGCGGTGTCTATATGGGGATGGGTCTGTTATTGAGGCACCGGATACGGGTGATGGGGTTGTCCCTTTCGTTCTTTATGATTTCCCTAGGCCAACTGCTCCCGACCCTACCTTGCTTTCTGGTGGTGATGATGTTGTTCCGGAGGTTGGGGGTGGGTTCACTGTTTCATCACTTGATTGTTTGTTGTCTAAGGGATTGAGAACCGTGAAGTCCATCCCTCCTCGGTGTCGTCTTGGTTTCTCTCGGGTTCTTAAAGGGGCCCTTGATGCTGTGATACGTTCTCCTTCTGATCTCTCATCTTGGGTTGCCTTGCTCGTTTTACCCCTTTGTATTCTCAAGACTTTCTCTCCACGGAGTAGTCGTGAGTGTCGTGCTGCTGTCCGGCGTCAGCGGCAGGAGGAGAGCATCTCTAGTGCCATTTGTACTTGGGGAGTGCCAGGTGGCATGGCGCAGGTCCTTCGGGATACCTTAGTTGTGTCTTCTCCTTCTTTTCGGTTTGATGAGGAGATGGAACTGGGTGAGGTTAATGTTAAGCAGTGTCGGCGGAAGATTTGTGATGGTCATTACACTGCTGCTGTTCGTGTGCTATCATCTTCTGGCGTTGCCCCTTATAGTACGGCTACTCTTGCGGCTTTGGCAGATAAGCACCCCATTGTCCCTTCACCTACTTTGCTTTCTCGGTCTGCGGGTCATCCTACTCTTGTTGCCCCTGTCTCGGCTGTCCTGAGTATGATTCGGGGGTTTCCGCGTGATACATCTTGTGGGAGGGACGGTTTTCGGGCTCAGCATCTTCTGGATTGTTTGAGTGGTGTTGCGGCTGCCGTTTCTGATGAGTTGCTGACGTCTATCACCGGGGTAGTTAATCTCTTTCTTGAGGGACAGTGCCCGCTGGTTCTTAGTGAGTATATCGCCAGTGCACCGCTGACCTCGCTTGTTAAGCCGGGTGGTGGGATACGTCCTATTGCCGTGGGTACGATTTGGAGGCGCCTTGTATCCAAGATCGGTGCTTTTTTGGTGGGTCCATCTTTGAGTGGTTATTTTGATGGTCTTCAGTTTGGGGTTGGAGTTTCAGGTGGGGGCGAGGCTATCCTGCATGCCTTGAACCGGTTGGTGGAGAGCCGGGGTGATGAGGTGGGTTTTTCTATGCTGTTGGTTGATTTCCGGAACGCTTTTAACATGGTTGATAGGGAGGTCATGTTGCGTGAGGTGCGTAGTCAGTGTCCCGCTCTTTCTTGTTGGGTGGAGTTTTGTTATTCCCGGCCCGCTCGTTTATATTATGGGGAGCACAGCTTATGGTCTTGTCAGGGTGTTCAGCAGGGTGATCCTTTGGGCCCTTTGCTCTTTTCGCTGGTTTTACATCATTTGGTTTGTAAGATCCGTGACTCTTTCGACTTGAGTTTACAGGCTTGGTATTTGGATGATGGCACTATTGTCGGGGATACCGTGGTTGTGGGGAAGGTTTTGGAGATGATTATGGAGGATGGGCCGCGATCGGGTCTTCATCTTAATATTGGTAAGACCGAGGTTTTTTGGCCGGCTGAAGACCCCAGAAGCCGTGATTTGGGTGTTTTTCCTTCTGATATTGCTCGCCCTCTGCGTGGTGTCCAGGTCCTTGGTGGTCCGGTGAGTGTGTGCCCAGATTTTCGTAGTGAGGTTGTGATGAGGAGAGTGGCTCGGAATATTGGGCTCATGGACTCCGTCTCTCTGATTGATGATCCACAGTGTGAGCTTCTTTTGCTTCGGGCCTGTACTGGTATCTCGAAGCTTTACTTCGCTTTGCGTACTTGTTCCCCGGATGCTTTCGGAACCGCTGCGCCTATTTTTGACGCAGTTTTGCGTTCTCATCTAGAGCGTATCGTCACTGCTTCTAGCCCGGGTTTTGGTGACTGGAAGTGGCGACTTGCCACCCTACCATTTTCCTTTGGTGGGCTGGGTGTGTATGCTGCCAGTGACGTCCTGCACTATGCTTTCATTGCTTCTCGGTTGCAGTCTGTGGATCTACAGAATCGGCTTCTTCGGGTTTCGGGTGTCCTCGACACCGGACCTTCTTTTCAGTCAGCTCTGGGTACTTTTGCTGCCGTTACGGGATCTGATTTTCTGGGCAATCCCTCTGAAATCGCTGCCACCAAACTTATGAAAAAATTGGCAGATGTTTATTTCACGAGGGTTGTTGCCTCCGCGGGATCGGATTTCTCTTTGACTCCTCGTCAGATTGCGCTTTGGAAGTCTCAGGTGGGTGGTCACTCATCTGACTGGTTGCGTGTGGTTCCTATTTCCGGCTTGGGGCATACTATGAACAGTAGGACTTACCGGTGCGTTCTCAGTTATCGGCTGGGTGTTCCGTTGTTCTCCGTGTCCGTTCCTTGTTCTGCTTGTTCCCGGGTTTTTGAGGGGGATATCTACAGGGACCATGTTGTCTCTTGCGTTAGTGCTATTGGTGTCAAGCATCGGCATAACCTAGTTCGGGATACTCTTTCGAATATTTGTTACCGGTCGGGGATTTCTACTGGTCGGGAGGTGGATATTGGCTTGCTTGATGGTGCGGGTGGGCCTTTGCGACCTGCTGAGTTGCTGCTCTATTCTTGGGACCGGGGGCGCGATGTTTGTGTGGATTTGGTCGGGTCCTCTCCTTTGACTCAGTCGGGCATGACTGATTTTGTGCCAGGAGGGGTGGTGGTAGATGCTGCTCGGAGGAAGTGCGCCAAGTACAGGGACTTGTGTGCGGCGCATGGTTATGGCTTCTTGCCTTTCTCCTTCTCTTCGTTGGGGGAATTAGGGGAAGATGTTGTTTCCTTGCTCAAGCGGATTCAGAAGTTTTCTGTGTCCCAGGATGCCGGATCGCGGAGCGCTGCTTTTATTTTTACTCGCCTTAGTTTTGCTATTGCTAAGGGAGTGGGCGCCCAGCTAGTTTCGCGGGTGCCCACAAATTTCATGTAAATTTTCCTTTATTTTTAATAAAAGTTCCCGGTGATAAAGAAAAAAAAAATAAAAAATAATAATAATAATAATAATAATAATTCCCGCGCTTTCTTGTTGGGTGGAATTTTGCTATTCCCGGCCCGCTCGTTTGTATTATGGGGAGCATAGCTTGTTGTCCTGTCAGGGTGTTCAACAGGGTGATCCTTTAGGCCCCTTGCTCTTTTCGCTGGTTTTACATCCTTTGGGTTGTAAGATTCGTGACTCTTTCGACTTGAGTTTGCAGGCTTGGTATTTGGATGATGGCACTATTGTCGGGGATACCGTGGTTGTGGGGCAGGTTTTGGAGATGATTATGGAGGATGGGCCGCGATCGGGTCTCCATCTTAATATTGGCAAGACCGAGGTTTTCTGGCCGTCTGAAGACCCCCGTAGCCGGGTTTTGGGTGTTTTTCCTTCTGCTATTGCTCGTCCTCTTCGTGGTGTCCAGGTTCTTGGTGGTCCGGTGAGTGTGTGCCCAGACTTTCGCAGTGAGGTTGTGATGGGGAGAGTGGCTCGGACTATTGGGCTCATGGACTCCGTTTCTCTGATTGATGACCCACAGTGTGAGCTTCTTTTGCTCCGGGCCTGTACCGGTATCTCGAAGCTTTACTTCGCTTTGCGTACTTGTTCCCCTGATGCGTTCGGCTCCGCTGCGCCTATTTTTGACGCGGCTTTGCGTTCTCATCTAGAACGTATCGTCACCGCTTCTGGACCAGGTTTTGGTGACTGGCAGTGGCGGGTTGCCACACTCCCCTTTTCCTTTGGTGGGCTTGGTGTGTACGCTGTCAGTTACGTCCTGCACTATGCTTTCCTGGCTTCTCGGTTGCAGTCTGTGGATCTGCAGAATCGGCTTCTTCAGATTTCGGGTGTCGATGACCCCGGACCTTCTTTTCAGTCAGCTCTGGGTACTTTTGCTACAGTTACGGGATCTGATTTTCTGCGCAACCCTTCTGAGATCGCTGCCACCAAACTTATGAAGAAATTGACAGATGTTTATTTCACGAGGGTTGTTGCTTCGGCGGAGTCGGTTTACTCGTTGATTCCTCGTCAGGTTGCGCTTTGGAAGTCCCAGCAGGGAGGTCACTCATCTGATTGGTTGCGCGTGGTTCCTATTTCCGGTTTGGGGCAGACTATGAACAGTAGGACTTACCGGTGCGTGCTTAGCTATCGTTTGGGTGTTCCGCTGTTTCCAGTGTCCTTGCCTTGTTCGGCTTGCTCCCGGGTTTTTGATGGCAATATCTTCGGGGATCACGCTGTCTCTTGCGTTAGTGCTGTTGGTGTCAAACATCGACATAACCTTGTTCGTGATACTCTTTTGGATATTTGCTACCGGTCGGGGATCTCTACTGGTCGTGAGGTGGATATTGGGTTGCTCGATGGTGCGGGTGGACCTTTGCGGCCTGCTGATTTGCTGCTCTATTCTTGGGACCGGGGGCGCGATGTTTGTGTGGATTTGGTTGGGTCCTCTCCATTGACTCAGTCGGGCATGGCTGATTTTGTGCCAGGAGGGGTTGTGGTTGATGCTGTTAGGAGGAAGTGCGCCAAGTACAGGGACTTGTGCGTGGGGCATGGATATGGCTTCTTGCCTTTCTCCTTCTCTTCTTTGGGGGAATTAGGGGAAGATGTCGTTTCCTTGCTCAAGCGGATTCAGAAGTTTCTGTGTCCCAGGATGCCGGATCGCGGAGCGCTGCTTTTATCTTTTCTCGCCTTAGTTTTGCCATTGCTAAGGGAGTGGGCGCCCAGCTAGTTTCGCGGGTGCCCACAAATTTCATGTAATTTTTCACTAATTTTTAATAAAAGTTCCCGGTTAATAATTAAAAAATAATAATAATAATAATTAATAATAAAAAAATCAAATAGTAAATACTATATATACAATAATAATAATAGAAAAACAATATCAGTAACAACAACAATATTAATTAATAATTAATAATAAAAAATAGAAAATATAAATAAATATAAAATAATAATAATCATAATAATAATAATAATAATAACCAAGTCAAAGCTAATAGGTGGGCTAAACTTGATAAGATCCTTGTGAATTCTATTTGGAGGCAACAAGTCTCTTCTTCTGCTTGGTTCCCTAACTCTGGGGTGTCAGACCATTCTTCTGGCATTTTACACATTGAGATCACTCAGAGCCCTTTAAACAAGCCCTTTTAGATTCCTTAAATGTTGGATCCATTCTCCTTCCTACCAGAATATCGTGAAGGCTGGTTAAGGGGGTTTATGTTCATGGGGATAAAATCAGCAGGTTACTTGCAAAACTCGGGCTGCTCAAGAAGAAGTTTAAGCAGTTGCATAGTACTATGTACAAGGACATAAAGAACAGAGTTGACCAAGCTAAGCAGGACCTTCTGACTTGCCAAGTCAGACTCAATCAGGATCCCAGGAATTATTCTCTTTTACAGGATCATGCTGACCTCAAGTCACACTATGTTCATCTTAAGAGATCAGAAGCTGATATTCTTACTCAAAGGGCTAAATTGCACTCTCTAATGCTTGATGACTCCAATACTCGATACTTTTATGATCGAATAAAAGAGAGGAAGACTAGTAGTACCAGGGCCGGTCCTGAACATTTTGAGGCCCTAGGCAAAATAGCAAAACGGGGCCCTTTTAAAAATAATCTTAAATTAATTAATGTATCATTGTCTATTACATGACATTAAGAAATCATAAAAAACGCGTTCTATGAGCATTTTGTGATGCAAAGTCATTAATGATAACATCAACATCGAAGTTTTCCAAAAGTTCTTTCTCAATTGATAACATTGCAAGATCATTGTAAATAAAAATTCAAAAACCCACTTAACAATTCAATTATCAATCAATAACTAAAATAAATAAAAATTGAACAATAACCTATTGACTTAAAACTTCAATTAACAATTAACAATTTAGTGAACGATACACACAATAAGTCAATAACAACACAAACGTCCAAAACAATTAACAATCAATAACTAAAATAAATAAAAATTGAAGAACAAAAAATTATTAGGATTTAAGACTCCCTTATTTGCAGAGAGGCTAACGGAAATTAATGAAAACGAGTAGTAGATACACGGTCACACAAGTACTTTACCCCAATAGTCCTTATGGTAATCCTAATTTTAATTAATAAAATTGTTGATTTTTGTCTCTTTGAAGAACCCTATAAATTTAATAAGGAAAATTAATTTGGAAATTGGAATATTGTGGGAAAAAATGACGTTAATTAAGGAAGTAAGGGAATAGTAAAAGTCAACACAAAAATTTACCTTATTTAATACTTTACTGAAAAGTAAAATTATGTTCTATATCCCCCTTTATTCTTCTCCTAGAATTCTGCGTACAAATAATTACTCTTTTTAATTTATTTATTTATTCTTTTTTTTTTTACATTGGGCCCTATCAACTTTGGACCCTTGTCAAATGCCCACCTAAACAGGCCCTAGGGCCGGCCCTGAGTAGTACTATTGGATCCATTCTCAACAACTCTGGTCACCATAGCACAGGAAGACAGGAAGTTGCTGAAGCTTTCATAAGTTACTATACTGCTCTTCTTGGTACAACTACCTCTGTAAGTCTACTCCTGCTCATTTGTTCACTTATGATCTGTTTGGAGTTCATACTCATGCTGGTCTTATTGCTACAGTGCAAGCTACACAAATCTAAGGAGGCTATTTTTCCTATAAACCAAAACAGTAGCCCTGGCATAGATGGTTATGGTTCTGGGTTTTTCTAAAAATCTTGGGTTGTAGTTGGTGTTGACTTTTGCTCAGCCATTTCTGAATTTTTTCAGACCAGTAAATTACCCAAAGCTGCTAACAGCAATCTCATCACTTTGATTCCTAAAATTGATACTCCAAGCAGTGTCACTGACTTTAGACCCATTTCCTGTTGCACTGTTTTTTATAAGACTATTACCAAAGTGCTTGCCAATAGACTCAAAGGATTAATGGGTGATGTGGTGGGTATGGAGCAGGCTGCTTTTGTGCAGGGTAGAGATATCTTCGATAATTCCTTTCTTGCTCATGAGCTAGCTCATAACTACACAAGAGCCCATCTAACTCCTAGGTGTATTGTCAAAGTTGATATCAAAAAAGCTTTTGACTCAATGGATTGGACCTTTTTACACTCTTGTCTTACCTTGTATGGTTTGCCAAAATATTCATTAGATGGGTTATGGCTTGTGTTACCGACCCTTGGTACTCTATAAATATCAATGGCTCTGTGGAAGAGTTTTTCCCGGGTAAGAGAGGTCTCCGGCAGGGTGATCCACTGTCCCCTTACCTTTTTGTACTTTGTATGGAGGTCTTGTCTAGACAACTAAGACAATTACCCACTTATGAGGGATTTTCTTTCCACCCTAAATGTGTGAAGTTGAAGTTAAAACATTTGGTTTTTGCTGATGATTTGTTAGTTTTTGTACGATGGGATCTACCATTAGTTTTCGCAGTTTCTGATTGTCTTAATAACTTTGCTGCTTATTCTGGTTTGGTTGCCAACCCAATGAAGACATCCATCTATTTTGGGGGAGTGGCTGGTTCTATTAGGCACCAAATCCTTGTCCAAACAGGCTTCTATGCTGGTGAGTTTCCTTTTAAGTATTTAGGTTTGCCCCTATCTACTGCTAGGCTCACTCAATCAATGTTCTAACCTCTTATAAATAAAATTCATGGGCATCTCAGTAGACTATCCTTTCAGAAGCTAACCTATGCTGGCAAAGTGCAGATTATTAACTTTATAGTGTTTGGAACACAAAGTTTTTGGGGAGCTTGTGTCCTAATTCCAAAAGGTGTGGCTCAGCAAATTGATAAGGTTTGTAAGCAATTTCTCTGGCGTTCTGACAATGAAGGAAGAAGACTAGTGTACCAGAGTTGGGCAAAACTTTGTACTCCTCGTGAGGAGGGGGTATGATATAAAGGAAGTTTTGAGTTGGAATAGAGCTCAAGCAGTTAAATGGCTTTGGAAAATTGAAACTCAGCAACAATCTATCTGGGCTAAATGGGTTCACGCTTATATCTTAAACAGGGGCGATATATGGAATGCTAAACCAAACACTGCTGCCTCGTGGTTTTGGAGGAATGTTTTAGCGGTGAAGGATGACTTGATTCAGAAATTGGGTGTTAATGGGGCAAGGAACTGTCTCCATGAAATGCCTCGTTTTGATACCTCAAGGTTATATGATGTTTTTAGATCTCATGGTGCTAAGGTCACTTGGTACAAAACTTTGTATGATGTTGTGGCCTATCCGAAGCATCGGTTTATCTCCTATTTGGTCGTGCAACATGGTCTCCCTACTGTGGACCAATACTGAAAGAGAGGTTATCAGTGGATTAATAGGTGTAGTTTATGTCAATCTGCAGAAGAGACTCATACTCATCTTTTTTCCAGGTGCACAAAGTTTCAATTTCCAGACTGCTACTCATAATCTTTCTGATGTGCTGGAATGGTATAGGCATCACAACAGGGGTAAGAGTTGGGTTAAAAGACGAAGAAGGTGCATTTTACTTAGTACCATCTACTCTTTACGGCAGGAACGCAATGCTCGAATCTTCAAGGGATGCAGTAGCACGGAGGATGCGTTGATTCAGGGAATTCAGTACAAAGTCACTTATAGAATGTTTCACTGTACAAATGGTTTAGATGAAGAGTCCATTTGTAAGCAGTTATACTGCTAGTCAGTTTTTTCACATTGCTCACAACTGAACAATATTTTTCTGACAGTCAGATTCGGTCTTTGGATCAGTCTGAGTTTTTTTTCCCCATAGGGGTTTTTTAGAATAGGGGGCTACTCTGATCTCCTTTGTAGTATAGTTTTAGGGTCTTTGTACTACTTTTCTCATTTTAAGATATAAAAGATCATTTGCTTTCTGCAAAATAATAATAATAATAATAATAATAATAATAATAATAATAATGTGGGTTGAACTTAATAAAGTTGGGTTGAGCTGAACTGAACTGAATTATATGAAATTGAACTGAACTGAATGAAGCTGAGCTGAACAGAGCTGAACAGAGTTGATATGAACTAAAACGTGTTGAAATAAGTTAGAAAGAACATGACTTAGTCCATACAGTAAAACTAAGTTGCCAAAAGAAATTTAATTTAAGTAAATTATTAAGACTCTAGCTATTTAACCAAAGTAGCTTAAAAGCAAGCTAAAATATTTAACTACTATTCCTAAATTGGCTGTTAGGACAAAATTCTTGCAAGTAGGAAGAGAAAAATTGGGATAAATTGTTTTTATTATTACAAAGTTTTAAGTTTTCTCTTGAAAATGTAAGACTTAATTTAAAACTTGTAAATTAAGTCATTTTGATGTGGATAAAGATAGCCTTATAAGTTATTTCCTCCATTCCAATTAATTCTATGCAATTACTTTATTCACGTTTGTCAATATTCGTTTCTTTTGTTAATATCTTTAGTTACATATTGATAAAAATTATAAAACTTTGATATTTACAATGTTACTCGGTAACACAATTGAAACAAGATCGCACATGACTATCTTTTATCTTATATATTAGAAACTGTGTCGAAAATTCACTCGACTTATGAATAGTACCCAAAAAGTGAAATATATATATATATATATATATATAATTGATTGGAATGGAGGAAGTATATAAGTTAACTGAAAAGTTTACTAAAAGTAAAAAGTTGATAAATTAGCTGATTATATTAAAATTGATTAACTGAATTACTGAAAAGGTAGTTGTAATATGGTAATATGACATAATAATTTATATAAGTATATAACATTCTGAATTGATTGCGATGGAAAAGAAGTGAAATACAAACTAATTCATTTCTCACATACTACTACTCAAAGCATAACTCATTCTCCCATTTTCTATATTCGAGTTTTGTTGTTGTTCTATTGCATGCAATCCATGCATATATATACCATAATACCAAGTGAGTTGCGGCGCATAACTCAAACTTATTCAGGATTAAGTCTTGCTTTAATGTTATAATTCTAGTCTAGATTAAAGGATTAACCAATAATTCAAGTGAGGGCTCCCTCAATTAAAAGTGTTTGCACTTGTCCTTATTAGTACCACTTCTATCCTTTTCATTGGACACAATGTCATATTCATAGTATGAATACAAGTGGTTAGTGAAATAATAATCATAAATTAAATCCTAGCATTACTAACTAAACTATGCTTGACTTTATTAATTAATAATATCAATATAAAATCACATTAAAAGAAAAAAGAAATATCCATAATAATAACATAAACACAAAATCTTATTTGTGACAGACATATTCATTCTGAGCTTGCGTCGGTTTAATACTACCTATTTGAGTACATATGACAAAGTAAGAGTAACTAGAAAGTAGTAATTTATTTTGTCTTATTTACTTAAACATATAGTACTTAATCCGTTGTAAACTTGTCACTGATATAATTAACCGGAGAGACTTGTTATAACATAAATTATGAAGTTGAAAAGAGAGAAAAAACAAGGAGGGGCAAAGGCCAAAGAAAGGCATCCTTGCACATGGGCGTGTGGGTCAGATTACAAGGGAGAAGTTAGTCACTTGGTTTGTTTACAAAAAGAGCATCTTATTTAGCAATGGTAGTTGGATAAAGCCAATTTAGTTTCTATTTTTAAAAAAGAAATGGGATAATTAGCTTTTGACGAACCTATTAACTCGTAGTTTCATTCAAAGTCATGTATATAAATAAAGAGTTTACAATTTCTCAAACTAAAATGTAGCAAGCCCAAATCCTCCATTTTTTCGGTTAAAATGAGTTGATGAGGTGAAATAAGAGTTAATTTTGTAAAAAGATAACAAAATAAAACCGGCTAAAACTGATTAAAACTGTACTTAATAGAGTTAAACTGAACTAAAATGAGCAAAAATTAAGCTAGAAAAAATAGGGTTTAAAACATGTTACTTTATACGTAGTATCAACCTTCTAGACATCGTTGAATCACACATCAATGACCAACTATAGTGAGGAGTCGGGTAAATGAGATTAGATCGTCGTATTCTCAGATAGTTGAAAACTAAAACCAAAAACATTTCTTAAAATGAATCAAATAAAAAAAAATTGATTTGATATATTTCGCTATAGTATAATAGAACTTCGTTTTATACTTTTTAGGAAAATCACAATTCCCTACATACTAAAAGATTAACAAAGCTAAAATTTTCTCGCCTAAATTTTCTAGTAGGAGGATCATACATCCGATATACTACCACCGGTTTTATAGTTTTCGAGTATTATAATAATATTTTTGAGTTTTGTTTTAAAAACTATGAGTATTTCTATAAAGTTTCCGAGTTCTATTATTAAAACACTAAACTCAAAAAATTACAATTAAACTCAAAAATATAACATATAAACTTAGTTGAATTTTAGTTTTGGTGGTAAAAAATAAATAAATTTAACCTATAAATTTTAATAAGCTCAGAAAAAATACACATATGCTCAAATACAAATAAAGTTTAAGGTAATAAGCTCGAAAAAATACCCATATGTTCAAAACAAATAAAATTTGAGGTAATAAGCTCAAAAAAATACTCATATGTTCAAAACAAATGAAGTTTGAGATAATAAGCTCAAAAAATATGCATATGCTCAAAAATAAAGAAAGTATGAGGTAATACATCCGATTTATGTTCATTTTTCTTTAAATTTTTCACCTAACAAAACGTATGCCATCTATATTTAGTCAAATTTTTTACCATATATAAGCTTTCTCAAAAGTTTCCATAATTCTTTACTATGTTTGGGAACCTTGAATTGGAATTAAATTCCATAATTGAAATATTTGAAGTGTTTGGAAACCACTAGAATTTGGAATTGGAATTTACTCAATTCTTGATCAATTCCAAGCTAGTTAAAATTTGGGGATTTCAAATACCTACCATATGGTAGTCATTTCAATTTCACCACTTCTTACGTTTTATTTTGTTATGAAAATTTATCGCAATATTATTATTTATGATATTTTTCAGAGCACAAATATTTTTTGTGATAATATTAATTTTTTTCAAATATAAAAATTCGATGACTCGACCCATATCCATCTCGCCCGAGTACAATTCTAATCTAATTCCAATTTCAATTCCAAGGGTTTCCCAAACGCAATTTTGGAATTGAATTTAGAATTGAAATCAAACATTTGAATTTCTACTATTAAAATCATAAAACTAAAATCAATTCCATGTTTCCAAACACAACCTAAGAGTTTTTCAAAAGAAAAAGTTTTCTCTAAATTTTATTTATTTAAATAAGAAACAAATGAACATAAACCTATATTTTTTTTACATTAAAATATAACTTATTATCAAAAAAATTTAATTAAAATAAAATAAAAGTTTAAATATATATACAAATTTTTAATCTTTGTTACAAAGGATTTAACACATATTAATTTCTCTTTATAAAACTAAAACTAGTATTATTAGATTCGTAGAAAGAAAAATGTCATTAAAACAAGTTGAGAAGTTTATAAAATTAAATTATTAACTTTGTGATAAAAAAAAGTTATTAATATATAAATTTCACATTACTCAATTTTCATGATAAATTAATTATATTGCTTAGTTTTTTTCTTATATCAAACTACAATGATTTATTGACATGTAATATAAAAAATTAATAAAGCGTTAATTTAGCATGAATAAATAATACAAAAAAAATTATAAATATCGTACATATTGCGCGGGATTTATACTAGTGAATTACTAACGTAACTATTGGCTGAAACAATTTACCCCAAAACGAGTTCAAATAAGCTCTAAAAATACGGTCCATGTGTTTGCAAACTGAACTAGCCATTTTTTTATTGAGTATTTATACTAGTGAATTACTAACGTAACTATTGGCTGAAACAATTTACCCCAAAACGAGTTCAAATAAGCTCTAAAAATACGGTCCATGTGTTTGCAAACTGAACTAGCCATTTTTTTACTGAGTTATTCGTTTCTAACATTAGAAAAGTCATTTCCCGAAAAAAAAAAAAAACATTAGAAAAGTCATATTAATCTACTAGTCTTCTCGGTTGCTTTAGTCACACCTAAGGGTGACAATGGATATGGTCTGAATAAGGACCTATAAAATCCATATCCATATCCATATTATATATGTTGGATTTATATTCGACCCATATTCATAAGGTCCAAAATTTTTAGACCCATATCCAGATTCATAGGATTTGGGTATTAAATCGGTCTGATTTTTTTCAAAGTTTCTCGATAATTTCTTCCTCTTCTAAATGTACTTTCAATATTAAAATTACACATATACATTAGAATGTTTAATAGAATTGTAGATATAAAATATGTCAATATTTATCCTGATAAAGTAATAAATTACCGCGTAAGTTATTATTTGTACGATGAAAAAGTTATTTTCGGATCTATAAAAATGAGATTTATATCCGCTTTATCATGATCCGATCCAACAAATAAGGGTAATGTCTTGAATCCACTACCAAAGAGAGAAGAAAAAGAATATACACGAATCTAATTTTTTGAAACATTTTTAATCATTACTATTATTTATGAAGTATAAGGGTAAGATTATTCGTCAGACTCGCCAAAGTCATAAGACTTTGCCACATCAAATTTCCACTAACTTTTATTATTTCTTTATTATTCAGACTTAGCTGAGACTATATACATTATTCGTCGGACTTATCTCAGACTCTACCTTTCCACAACACTTTAACCCATGGTAGTCATTTGTTGGCTGTTATTATAAAAAGGTGGAGTCACGACTCTACAAAAGTCATAAATTGAATCTTGGACTTTTTAAGACTCAACTTAAAATTTTGTTAAGACTTGACTAGATTATTGGTAGTCTTGCATGAGTCTTACCTTAAAACTTACCAAAATCTTATATCAAAACTATCCATAATCATACCGGAACCATTTCATAAAAAAAAAAAGTTGATAATAATATTGCATACGAATGTATCTAAGAGAATAGATAGGGGTAGGGACGTAGGGGTCAAATGGGCATGTGGTGGGTTTAGCAAATTCGTGCGATCCAGTAATCAGTAATCACTTAATCAATCAAAAAGGGAAAGAAAGAGCGCGCACGAAGGGCTGGACAGTTAGCTCCTGGGCCCGTATCCTACCTGTGCTCTGCGGCGCCTGCCTCCCTGCCTGCCCTTTCTTTTTCTTTCCTTTAATCTAAACCAATCTTGACAAGACACTAATCTGCCAATAGCATACATGGTCAAACTCTAATATCGCCCACCCTTTGGTTATTTAGGCTTTTCTTTTAGACTTTAAATCACTTAATTTAATTTTACTTTATATTCAATATTTCAATCGATTTAGTTCAGTTCAATTCAGATGGTATAAATTCAGTTCTTATAAGTTCAGTTTAGTTTAGATCCTATAAGTTCAGTTCAGTTTAGTTCCTATAAGTTCAATTCAGTTCAGTTTCTATAAGTTCAGTTCAGTTCAGTTTTTATAAGTTTAGTTCAGTTCAATTCATCTCATATAAACTCAATTCAAAAAAGCTATATACGAAGTATTATTTTTAACAACCGATAAAAAAACATTTCGCTTTAATTATTCGATACACGTTTTTTTATCAACAAAAATCATTAATAAGTGTACCCGTTTTTACTATCTCATTAATACCAAACGATCTTACACACATTCACCCTGAAGTCATATGTCCGAATATAAGCATAGACCACCTAAAGGAATGGTAGAATACTTCAATTATATTCATACTTCAATTATATTCATTATTGAGAATGAAAGTTGAAATGACATTTGGTCCATTAAAGAAAAGATGAAAGGTGTTAAAAATCATGCCCCAAACTCATTAGTAAGCATACTTCTCAAAACTCATCTAAGTTGATGCACCATTAAATTGTGTTCGATGAATACACCTCATATAAACTCAAAGCAAAAAAAGGTGACAAATAAATAATCAAGTACAATTATTCTATTTCATAAATCGTTTTGATTTTACCAACATTCAAATATAAAAAAATTATATATGGACTGATGATCAGAGCTTTTCCATTTAACAATGTAGTAGTAATGGATAATAAAATGCAAAAATCAAGTCATTGGTTTTAAAGAACGACCCTATACTTATGCATGTATATAGCATTATACTCTTGTGTAAAACTAAACTTTATCACCTAACGGAATCAAAAACGGAATCTAGTACATATAAACATCTAAGTCAAGAAGACATGAAAAAAATTCGACTTTTGGGGACAAATCAGTAGAGACAAATACATAGTCCTATTGCCTTAAATAAAAAATTTAACGAGCAAGAAATTTTAATTTTAACTTTAGACTGTAGGCGGTATGACTATTAAATAAACAATGAATAGAATAAAATTTACAAAACTTTAGGAAATATGTCGTGGCGTGATAAAAATCATTGCCCTAAAGTTGAATTTGCCCCGCTCAATTACACACGGCCCCTTGGCAACCAACCCCAGGGTTACACGACGTCTGAGTCTAAGGTGTACGACAAAGGCTCGGAATGAGGACTACTAACAGAACGTTGCTAAAATCAGCTAAGAACCGATTTAGAGAGATTTTAGAAGAAGGGAAAATGAGAGTGAATTGTTATGTCTCAAATGACAAAAGTATGTGGTATATATAGTGGGTGTGGGAAGGATCTAGATACAATCATTAAAACATCTCGTAAATGTCATATAGTAATTTGCACAATTAGATCTGTAAATAACAAAAGTCAGTATAAAAGATTGAATTTTTACCTTAAAAAATCACAATAGTCAGAGTAGAAGACTGAGCCATTCCATTTTGAAATTTATACAAAAAACTATTATCTTTTGAACATTTACACGTCCAACAAACATCACCCAAGGAATATTTTATCTTAATTACTCACCAATAACAAAAGAAAACAAAATTGATAAAATCGATTAACAATTAAAATTAACAGTAAGTCTTGTTTAATACGGGTATTATCCGTCTAAGCTTAAAATGGGTCAAATACCACCAGGTGGGAGTAATAAAGACAAAAAAATTGTCATTTTCTCCGGAATAATTTGGTATTTATTTGACCCGTCTTACACTTAAAACAGATAATAACGTTTTGAAACGAGAATTTGTGTAAAACTCATAAATTAGTAAACATAGCATAAAAAAAAAAAAAAAAAACAAAATCCAAAATCCTAAAAGCGTAATAATGTGATAACACAAAGGGCAAATTGGACTCCTAACTCGTATATATACACCAAAACATGTCCCTCTCTTCAACTCACCCCACCATCTTCACCTCCCTTCTCAAATAGCACTCCAACAACAACAACAACAACAACAAACGACACCGTTCCACCGTACCAACACTTTCCTATTTTCGTCACTACAAAAGACGAAACAACTTCGGAGTAAAATGTCGACACCAGGTTTATCTAAATGCTGCAAAATCCGACACATTGTACGTCTCAGACAAATGCTCAAACGCTGGAGAAACAAGGCTGCGCAACGTCGTATTCCTTCCGACGTTCCTTCTGGACACGTGGCAGTCTGTGTAGGCTCCAGTGGTCGCCGGTTTGTTGTTCGGGCAACGTACCTGAACCACCCGATTATGAAGAAGTTATTGGTTCAGGCCGAGGAAGAGTTTGGGTTTGGTAACCAGACCGGACCGCTTTCGATTCCGTGTGATGAGTTCTTGTTTGAGGAGATTATTCGTTTCTTGAGCCGCTCTGAGTCGTCCCGGTTTGTTAATCTTGAGGATTTTCAAAGGAATTATTGTCATGTTGGCTTCAGAGCTTTGGCTGATTCCCGCCCGTTGCTCGAGAAGGAGGTTTGGTAGACAAATTTGGTCGAGAATGTCTTCTATTAGACGGTTTTATATCAGAAAATTAATTTGTTATTTACCAAAAATAACCTTATAGGGATTATTCCGGTAAGTAATAGGTGATTCTTTAGTAAAACCGTCTTATATAAGTATTTGTGTGGTCTCGACGAACGGACATACAATCAAGTTTAGAAAGTAGGAATTTCGATTGGGGTAAATTTCAACGTAATTTTTCTTCCAATTAGTGTAGCAATGGAATCAATTTGTATACATTATTATTTTTCATCGGGTTGGGTCGGGTTCGAGTTATGATGAGCTGAGTCAATTACGGAATTGCTCTAGGTGAGAACGAGTGGAGATGGCGGAAGAGTGGTAATGCGGATTTGATCAGTTAACCATTGAGTCATCCGGGTTCGATTCAGAGCGAGTCATGGATTTGTGGCACTATGAGGCTCTTCTAAAGCTGACCGACCTAACCGTGCGTTGATTGAAAATTTGAGAGGCGACAGTTTGTAAATTTAGAAATTCATTTTAGATTGATGAGAAAAAAAGTTTGTAGAAAATTATTCAAATGTATTCTCCATTATAATCATTGGCTTTGAATTATGAAGCTTGCAATTATTGTCATTTGTCCATTATTATTTTTTTCTAAATCATAATTATTATTGCTCATTTATAATACAATTGTACTCTTTGTGCGTTTTCCCGAGTTGAAAACTAAAGCTGTCAATTAAACGACGATGTGCGACATGCCACTACGTTCAAACAGCGTGAAAATGAGCCGCTTGAGTTTGTTGGTCATCTCATGATAAATTGATAATGCGATTAGACTATTTAAACAAAAATTAATGGGATTAGACTAATTAAACAAAAAAATTAATGGGAAAAGACTATTAGAGTAATCGAATTTGTGGTGGATTCAAAAAATAGTCAATTTGTGAGACTCATTGAAATATTTGCATATATTACTCGAAACTCATATTGTTTATATTTTTCAAGTAAATAAATGAATTAATTATAAAATATTTAAACTAAAATAATTGATTAAATTTTTTTAAAATATATGAGAGACATCTGTTTAAAAATACCGAGAATGTAAATATAGTAATTAGTTTACTTGATGAAGTTATTGAAAAATGGTATCGATATGTTGAATAGGGAAACTTGTCCTGACATTACCGTTGAGTCGTTGACATTATAACTGATGCTTGCATATATTATACGGAGTATATATTTTACAGTATCTTTTGGCACGCATTTCTATGCATTTTTTGATGATTTTATGTCACTTTATGCCCCGAACACGCTACTTTGTGTTTTTCTTGCTATTTAGTAGGAACAAGCTGGAAAGTAGTAAAAACCGAGCTGAAACCGTCCTGAGTACACACATTTAGAAGATGGAGAGTTGGAACAGAATCCACAAGCATTGGGAAGCGTGAAACCACCCAAAAGTCCAAGTGAAAAGCTATTTGAGGTGCGCAATGAAGAAAGGAAGCTAGGCGAATAAGGAAGAGCTTCTTTTTACTAGTGCCTACTTTGGAGAGCCATATCTCGAGTTCTACAACAGATAATCAGGTGATTCCAATTGGAGATGAAAGATTATCCTCTTAGCTTTCCAACGCCGTAAAAATCGTTTGATTCGCATAAGTAATTAAGAAAAGGCATCCGTTTGAAATTCATTGCGCGAAGCAGGAATTACGCACTGAGAATTACTCGATCGAGGACTTCATATGTTCGATCGATAACTATTCTTATCGATCGAGAGCTTTTGATACTAATCTTATCGATCGAGTGCTTTTGATAACTTTTCTTATTGATCGAGAGCTTTTGATAACCTTTTTATTCGATCGAGAAGTTTGTACTCTTCGATCGAGCAGATTCTCTCGAATGGGCTTTGTTTACGCAACTTAGTTTAGGCGGTTTTCGTGATATCTGACTTAATCTTCATTATAAAAAGGATTAGGTTCGACTTTTCACTCACACTTCTTTTTACTTTTCACTTAAGAACTTTTACTCTAGATCAGAAACTCTTGTTAGTTTGCTCTTCTTTGAAATTTACTTCTTGCCTCAAATTCCGAATCCTTTTGTAATCTTTCTTCTCCTTTAACTCTTATTACTTTTAGTTTAATCCTGTTTCTCTTTTATTATTGTTATTTCTTTTATCTCTCGTAATCAGTTTATCATTCAATATGATTTATTTCATTCTCATCTCTATTGTTAGTGTAGATCCCTTAGGTATGTGTAGCTAATTTTCTTATATATATGTTGGGATGATGGAATCCATGGTAGTAAAGTTGTAGGATTGACATGTTTAATTCGTTAGGTACCGTGATAATGGTTGTTTGATGGCAATTGAACTGTAAAACTAGTCAATTGAGTGTATGCAGGAGACCGGTTTATTTAGTTAAACCCGACCTAGATCGAAAGTTTGGAAGAGTGGACTTGCCTATAAAACGATGGAATATACTTGTAATAAGGGGTTGGTTATTAGAGAAAGTACTAAATTTTTTTCTTGTAGTTTACCATTTTTGCAAATGCCTCATTTAAAAAAAATTCAACCAGCAGGAATCAATTTCTTTAACTTTTTTTTGGAATTCGGGATATCGAGTGATACCGTTTACTAATTGCTATTATGTGGCTCCCTAGCTTGTAACAAAATTTAGTAACAAAGCCATATAAAAGACTAATCAAACGGATCAATAAAAGTGAAGTAAAGTAACCTTTTTAATAATGTGATATAAGATATTCCTTAATAAGTCTTGGACTAACGTCATAATGGGCATGTATTATCCGTTTTAAGTTTAAAATAGGTCTAATACATACTAAATCACACGACAAGTTTAAAAAATATTAAACAAGTTATCCTTATCATCACCAAGTGGTAGTATTTAACATGTTTTAAAATTCTCTGTTGAACAAGACTTATTTTGGCCTTTGTTGTAATATGAAAGTCAAAAGCCAACGAATCTTAGTATTTAGTAAGTAATTTTGAAAGTAAAATTCAATTAAAAATGAAGTAATTTACTTAACGGTGTATATTTCTCTAACATGGGATGTTTATAGAAAATAAACGAATCACATGCAATAATTGAGAGAGTGCCCTTTGCTTTCTATTAAATAAATCACCAACAATTTAACTAGCTAATAGAATAATAGCCAATTCTTGTTTGGTTCATAATATAAAATATAAGGACAAATTATATAGATAATTAAAAATCTAATTATTTTTAAATAACAATTCCGGCACAATATGGTTCATGTACATAAGTTGTCCTTGATCATTAAGCTTAATTAATACAGTAGCAATTAATTATTAGGCTAATGTCAAACATCATACAATTAGCATGATATAATCGATCGATCAATCAAATATTACTACAAATAATTAAATAATACTTCATAGTTGCTATTTGCTAAATGTCCCAAAATTATATACAATTAGATGACTTAAATTTTACTATAAAAAAATCCGTTATAATTATCGGGTGAAACATATAAAAGTAATCACTTTATGATATATAGTACTGCAATCATTTTACGTTAAATAATGATTACTTTAAAAAAAAATGATCATTTTATAATAATAAAAAATGTGTTTTAAATTTAAAATGGTTATATTATACGTAAAATGGTTATTTTTATCTGATCGTGTCGTACAATTATTTAGAGTATAATTTGTGTTTATCGTAGATTGAATTAATATACCGAGTACCAATCATGAGAACGTAACGATTTTGGGATTTCAATTCTCTTGATGGGCTCTGTTGATAACACCTCTACGCCTACGGCCCTACCTCTCATGGGCTAAAAGTTAAAAAAAAAGGGGTACACATGATATAAGTGAGCCTATTTTATAACCCGAAATCGGCCCAAAGTCAGGCTTTAAAGTCCGAAAATTTGGATTATTTTTTAAGACGTATTTTTTCTCATATGAATTTTTATTTTTTAGAATAAGTATATTGAAAAATTGTCCCTTCAAATTCATCGTTACTTAAATAAGAAATAAAGTATATTTTATGATAGACAATCTTATTTTATAACAAAAAGAGTTTTTTTGTTAGATAACACCTAACATTTACACTGTCTGTAGAAATAGTACCTAAAGTTATTTTTTTTGCCCAAAAATACCTAACATTTTATGTTTTTTGTCAAATAACACCAAAATCAATTTTCCGTCAAAAAATGTCAACATTCCGTCTTGACTAACGGTAGACTTCGTTTGACCTCATTTCTTCTTTCTTTCTTTTCCATTGATGCTTCTCAACACTCACCTCTCTATCTCTCACAAAACTCCCTTCATCAATCTCCAACAAATTAATAAATTATTTGCATATCCAGTTTTGTTTATACGTTTTTTGTCACAAAATACCCATCATGATAGATTCTTAAATTATCCCCAAAGTTGTGAGCATAATTTTTCTTGTTGTCGAAAATACTCATCCTATAAGAAATTAGCAATCATAATGCAACAATACAGATTCTGTGACAATAAATAGTAAGGTTATTCAAATTAATTAAATCACAGTAAAACAACAATAGATAAAGGCAAATTAATTAAAAAATTAGGGTTATTCAAATTTAATTAATCACAAATTCTTAAAGTATTATGCTTTGGAAGAATCAATACAAGTACTTTATTAATTTGATTTTTTATAATCCAAAATGAAAAGATGTATACAATTACATACCTTTGATTATTTAGATGTCAATTACTTTATTAATTTGTTAGAGATTCATTGTAACACCCCAAGAGTATGAAAGGAAAGTTGTCCCACATCGGTAGAATGTGAGGTTTGTGATATGTTTATAATAGATTCCACCCACCACTTAGTAACAAGGCCTTGTGCTTTTGGGCTTAAGTGAGGACAAATAATGGGCCCAAAGGCATACCTCCCGTCTTATTGGGGGTGTGTTACGACCGTGGTTGGTCGGGTTGTTTCAAATGGTATCAGAGCGACCCTGCGACCGTGTGGTGAGCCTGTGGTTGGGAGTACCCGGGTCACACACCTAGCGGGGGAGGATTCTGGCCCTGGTTGTGGTCAAGGTTGAGGCACAACGAGGACGTTGTGTTCTTTAAGTGGGGGGGTTTGTAACACCCCAAGAGTATGAAAGGAAAGTTGTCCCACATCGGTAGAATGTGAGGCTTGTGATATGTTTATAATAGATTCCACCCACCACTTAGTAACAAGGCCTTGTGCTTTTGGGCTTAAGTGAGGACAAATAATGGGCCCAAAGGCATACCTCCCGTCTTATTGGGGGTGTGTTACGACCGTGGTTGGTCGGGTTGTTTCATTCATTATTTATATCTAAAAATGCAAATAATTTATTAATTTATTGGAGATTGATGGAGGGAGTTTTGTGAGGGATAGAGAAGTAAGTGCTGAGATGCATCAATGGCAAAGGAAGAAGGAAGAAATAAGGTCAAACGAAGTCAACCGTTATTCAAGACGGAATGTTGACATTTTTTGACGGAAAATTGATTTTGGTGTTATTCGACAAAAAATATAAAATGTTAGGTGTTTTTGGGCAAAAAAAATAACTTTAGGTACTATTTCTACAGACAGTGTAAATGTTAGGTGTTATTTGACAAAAAACTCTAACAAAAAAGTCAATTTGGACAATTATTACTACCAAGTACGGTTGTACATGTTCTCTAAAAGAATGTGTTATAAATGTAAACTTTTTTGTAAAAAAAACGACAAATTTGTGAAGTAATGCTAATAAAACAACTTATTTGAGATTTTGTAATATTTTTATAAGATGAAACTAAAGTGAATTAAAATCTTAAATTTATATGAAGACAAAAAAATTTTAACCCTTTTTTTTTTGTTTTAAATTCTTGCTCCATTTTTGTAACTGAAGTCACGAAGGTCAAGGTGATATGTATATACCTCATAACTAAGAACAGCATACTACAAAGTCTTATCGTACTGACACGTGATACGACACCTCATGAAATTTAGGACACGGGATACGACAATTAAATATAATAAAATATAGTATATTTTATGGTTATAAGTAACGTATTATTTTATTTTTATCATGTATTTGAATCTAAATCTAAACAAGTAAATGTACAATTCGACATTTACTATAACCAATTCTCATTTTTCCACCCAAATTCGTCTTCTAATCAATACTAGTTTTATGCCCGTACAAAAAATGTACGGGTCTGCTTCTAAAAATTTCGTAAATATATTAAAAAATTAGTGCAAATATAATTCAATATGTACTTAAATGAGAAATATGTAAATTATGAATTCGGGGATGATTTTGACTCCAAATAATTGATTTACCGGTATAATTAATTTTTTTAATGATTATTATAAATTGAAATAAATAATCAAACTTTATGAAATAAATTTGAACCATATAAAATAGATAAAGAAATTGTATTGTACTTCTATATCTTACCCTTTAAATAACTTACTCTCTAAATGAGAGTAAAATGATAGAAATATTTCTAATAACAGTCTCTTAAAATCTGTAGCTTTTATAATATAAAAATTTTGTGGATGATTTTATAAAGAAAATAATAATGTATTGTTATGCCATCTTTTTACTCGATGTTAACCTACTCCCACCTACGCACAAATAATGTCCCATTGTCCATTTCTGTCTATTCAGCAAAGTGTCTCATTGTCCATATTTAGTAACTTTTTTACTTGTTTTTTTACCATTCTACCCTTACAAAATTCCATTTATTACCCACCACCCACCTCATTACCCAATAATATAACACTCTCTCCAATCTACATACCCCTACCCAACCAAAATATTAAACAACTAATATCTCATAAATTTGGTACTTTCTTAACAATGAGACAATATTTATGGGTAGGAGGGAGTAATTTTAATTGACTAATTCTCGAAGGTTATTATATATTCTCGAAAATCGTTGATTTATATTTTTTTGTTAATTTTATTGGTTGGGTTATTTGATCTTATTCAAAAATCTTTGATCTACGTTTTTTTTCATTTTTTAATCTACGTTTTTTTTGTTAATTTTTATGTCCACGTGTATTTTTTTCATTCTTTTAGATATACGTATGTTTGTTAATTTTTAACTCTTCGTATAATTTTTTTCGTTTTTTTCGTTTTTCATACCTCTAAAGATTTGTTAATTACATCTAATTATCCAACTTTTTTTAATATTGTTGAATTTTATGTTTTTGGGTAGAATTTTAGTGATTTTTTAGTTTCGAATTTGGAGTAAAGTTGTTTTTTTTATTATGGACATAAAAATTATTTGTAACTTTAGAATGTTAAATGGAGAAAAGCAAAATGAAGAAAAATTAAAACTCGTTGTGTAAGTGGTGGGACATGGTGAGAAAGAAGGTTTTTAACTTCCTAAAATTAAGCGACCAATGAAAATGCATGAAAAGTTATTCCTTTTATAGATAAGGGATTTTACCTTACGTGAAATCCTATAAGAAAAAAATAAGTAACAATTGTATTTTGATCATATTTATCCCTTAACGTAATTTCACGCTTTTTTTTAAAAAAAAATTATCTGTTATAGCTCTGGTTTCGACTATTTCAGTTGTTTGTATTTTACTAAATCACCTTACAAAAATTAAAAACATTTTAGGTTTTATCTTTTTCTATATATTATCGTTTACTATATTTATTTTGAAACCTATTATTATATTATTCAACCAATCACGTCGATCGGAAAAAGCTTCCTTTATTAATATAGATAGATAGATAGATAGATAGATTTGTATCGTTGGGTTGGATTGAAAGCCTTGAAGACGAAAAAGATCGGGGTGATTCTGGTTATGCTGATATACATGATTTTTGTTTTTTTCAATAAGAGATTTTTATGACAACTTTGGCGAAATATGATCATTTTGATATATATCGGACCTTTCTATATCGTATTTTACCGTATTTTATCTTGTTTCGTATCTTAATTTATTGATTTGATTGGAAAATTTAATGTAAGTTAAATCTTGGATTTTAATTATTTTTGTTGTTTGTAATTTTTTGTTTTTTCGGATTTAATTTTGGACCGTTAAATATTGTATTTAATTTGACCGTTGTATATTGTTATTTAAATTTTCGATTAATAGTAATTTGATCATATCGTATTTTATTATGATAATCACGAAATGTAATACCGCAATCGATTTCTTAATTAGGAATGAGGAAATATCAGAATACGTAATTAGGGAAGAGTAGAGATCGAAATTAATTCTGAATTTAGGAGAGAAGTAAATTAAATATGTGTAAAGATTGTGGGCCCATATTTTCCTAATTATAAGCAGCCAATGGGAAGACTTTAAAATCTATCCCTTTTATAGAGATAGATTTTTTTAAAATTTTATTGCTCGTCCAAACTATAATATGATTAGCAATGTGTCCAATGAGTGTCGGGTGTTCAAGTGTCGGACACGGTGTCGGACACGAGACAGCTAAATAAGAGAAGTGTCCGTGCTACCCAGACTGTTAGTATTACAAAAATTGGCTTAACATGTATATAAAATAATATAAACTGCAATTGTTAACTTCGTGGCAAACGAATCATTAAAAAAGTCAATATTGTATTTTTTGAAATGATATTATTAGTTTTGCCACTCAAAAAAAATCATTATAGCGAACATTATAAATTATCTTGGTTAGTTTTCAATTTCAAATTATTTTCTCGAATCAAAATAAAAGAATGAAAAATTAGTGACTATTTAAGTTTGTGCTACATTAAAAAGTAAAATTACACAGGGGCGGATCTGGGGGTGGATAGTGTAGGCAGGTGCCACCCCCCAACATAAAAATAAGAACTATGTTTGAGCATATATTTTACAAAAATGTGTTGGGCTTAGTGGTTAAAAGTGGCTATGGAAATATGAATTCTGTGGGGTTGGAGGTTCAAATCCCTGAAGGGACTTTTTTTAAGAAAAACATGCTTTATTTTCACCAAATTTTTTTTCTTTTTTGTTTTCCATGACATTCACAACCCTAATGACATCTTTATTCACACAATTTTCTTGGTAAATGCTTAATCTATCTAAAATTCAAATATTCTAAACAAAAATATATATGAGAGTTTTTATGGGATGAATATTTTACTACTAATTACGGAAAAAAAAATTGTGCATCCCGAAGTATATCAAATAATATAAGGGTTGGAACAATTATATATAGGCCCTCAAACTCAGGTTAAAACTCACGAGCATGATAATGAGCTTAATTTTTTTAATTCAGGTAAACTCAAAATCAGCTCGAACTCAAATTTTGTTTCATGAATACAAGTTAAGCAAGACTCTAAACTCAGTTTTGACTTGGCTCTATTTCATCCTAATGAACTCTGCAAATAAACATGGTTTTGTGAATTGGACAACAAGATAAAATTCCTATTTCAACTTTTAAGTAACGATTTACCCTAAAACGCTACTTAAAGTAGCAATTTCACCATGTTGGGTAGTGGGTATAAGTGTCTCATTTTCAGTACCAACTGATTTATGTGACTAGGGCCGATAGTGAGCGTGTCTACTCTTGAATTTTTTTCCAACAGCTTAAATTTATCACTTGTATTTTCTATAATAATTAACAGGCTTAGTTAGCTTGTCCAGCCGCGTAATAAAATAAGCGGGTTCATACATGGGCTTATAAGCTCAAAGTTTAGGGCATTTTTTTTGGGTTCAACATTGTTTTGGTGAAATTTATGTACCAAATAGTTAGCTTATTATTAAATACATTATTTTATCCATTTTAATAAAGCTGTCAAATATAAGTGAAAATAGAAAAATAATTCCGACTCATTAACATTTTTCGTAGCAGAACTCATTCATTAACACTAATCTTACAGACCTATTTTTTTTTTGTCCATGGTACATTATTTAAATATTTTCATGATCAAATTGACATTTTTAGTAGGGTGACAAAACTGGTTGAGTCATAATCGACCAACTCTAATAATGGCTTAAAGTAACACTTATATTTGGTAGGAGTACATATAAATTATCTAATAAGCGTGTAATATTTTTTCGGAGTTATTTTTTCACATGCGGACTTTGCTATTTCACATACATTTTTTCATAAAATTTGCATGTTCTAGCATTTTTTCCTAAACATAAACCCATTTCCCTAAAGATAAGCGAAACAACTTTTATATATGTATCTTTGCCTTAAAATTGAACTTAGTCATTCTAAAAAGTTAAACCATGAATTCTAATTCCAATTACTAAAGCATTGTTGTTTATTAACAACTAGTTTTCTTGTCCGTGCGTTGCACAAATTTTGAAATGTGTTGCAATTAAAGGGTTTTGTACTACTTATTTTAGTTGTGAAACATTAATTGTGCATTTAATTTTTGGTACAATATTCTTTTAGATTTCAGTCAGTTACTAATTTAACGTCATGTCAATATTGTGAAAAAGTAGAGAATATCCTCTTTAGTTGGCAAATGAGATATGGGAGAAATGGTGAAGGAATGAAATATTCCGAATAATACAACTTAAATGATATAATGTAGTTAAGTATGTTACAATCATTTTCATCAGAAAAAACCTCAATTAAAAGTCAATGATATAATATTGACATAACACATACTTCATTCGTTCTTATCCAATGTTCCAACATTCCATTTTCGCACAATTTCATGCACCATTTTTCCATATCATTCAGGTATTCTACGTACCCTTCTCACCCTTAACTAACCAACTTAACCAACAGAATAAACTGTATCCCTGAACAACCATAACCTATAGACGTTTGTTGTACAATTCAAATCACACTTAAATGTCGGAGATCAACCCTACCCCCAAAATAGTTACTTCATTCCTTCAGACCTATCTACCCTCATTCCTAAAAACAAAACAGTCCATAAATTGAAATTTGACATTTTTGGGATTTCTCTAAAGTATAACATATTTGACATTTATCTCATTTTCTTTTTCCTTAATATAATTAAATAATTTATCTCATTTCTTTCCCATAATTAAGTAAGAAAATGTATAATATTCACTTGAATAGTAATGCTACTCTTGTACCAAAAATAGTAATGTTGGTCTAAATTTGGGTGAATGTGTGATTGATCGCAAACGTTCCTTTTAAGTATAAATTTGTATATAGTTAATTACTTATTTAACTACTTTCATTATTTTAGTCCACACATTCTGAATCCAGTTGTAGGTATTCATTTTAAATTTGAAGGATCAAGTAATATAAAAAAGATAAGAATATAATACATAAGGAAAAGTAACAGATTTGTGTCCATATCCCAATGTTGAACTATTTTGGCGTATACCATTTGATTGTTTGGTTTTGTATCTAACAAAGAAATAAAATTTAGTTTATACACATGATATTTTAAACGTTTTTAGCCTATATTTATACTATTTGTCAATTCTTATTTTCATATTATACACTTTTTTTAAATAAAATTTATTTGTTTACCTTCTCCAATCAATATCTCACCGTATCCATCGTTTTCCATATTCAACCATTTCCACCCGACTAATCAACCAAACTCATCAGAATCAACCTTAACCATATTCATATCCCTAAATAACTCATCCCCACATATGAATACATTTTCCTATCTCCTAAATCACAGTGTAAATGTCAGGGAGTAATTCTACCCGTCGAGTACTATTCTCACCCACCCAACCAACTTAACCATCAAATCAAGAGTAAAATGTATTCCTAAAATACCCAGCATACCGACATTTACTTGTATTACTAAAATTACACTCTTCAACATTAGAGAGTAACTCTACCTCTCAAGACACTTACCTCCTCCCTCAAGAACCCTACCCCAAGACACTAACCTCCTCCCTCAATACATATTTACCCCTACTCATAAATAAAATAGACACATCCAATTTAAAGCCAACCCTCACCCTATAACAATTAAAATTTAATATATATATACATCTTATCTCATAGATTTTTAGCCTATTGTCACAACATGTATGTCTTTGTTATTTTCATAAAATAGAACTTTAAAATAAAATCTATCTACCTACTGTTTAGCCCAAAAATCCACTACTGGGCCCAGAAGATAAGTAAACAACCTAACGCCAGGAGCAGAGCAGGGGAAAGCAGATGCAGACCAGGCACAGCCCAGAGCAGAAAAAAGAGCTGTTAAAGGAAAGGGAATGGGTCAAAACCCTAAGAGGATATTCCCCTATATTCTCTCCCACATTTCAGCACCAAAAACCGAGTCAGTTGAGCAGCAATTCGCAGCTATAAAAAGAGAGACTAGGTCATTTCTTAGTCATTCTGTTCATACGTTGTAAATCTAATACTTGCGCATACACTTGTAATCATCATCAAGCGAAATCTTCGATCATAGTAGAAATATTGGTGGGATTCCGTTCCCCCCGCGGTTGTTTCCCTAAACGGGTTTTTCCGCGTCACCAAAAATCTCTTGCGTCATTGTTTTATCTCTTTAATTTTTGTATTCATTCTTTACGCAAATTCTTATATTGGTTGACACTTTGACCCGCATCACAATATCACGACCCGGTAGAAATTTTACCAAAACAATTTGGCGCCCACCGTGGGGCATAGTGCGCATTCCAATATATAAAACCGTCATCTCGCCACAAAAACATGTCTGGGACCAGAGCTAACCCTTCCAGTTCTCAGAGCATGCCAGCCCAGTCCAGTGGGATCAACCCTACTGTATCCGCTGGACTCACAGGACCATCCCTGGTCGTGAGTCAGACCACAGCCTCCAAAGTTGTGGTTCCACCTAGCAAACCTCCTCAGGTTCCCAGATCACCCCCTGTGTCAGCTTCTCCAAGGCAGAGCAGAGAAAGCAGCCCCAGCAGAAGTGGAGAAACCCAGATGCCAGGAGCAGGCCAGCAGCCGCAGGCTCCCCGTACAGATCCGATGCAGATGGTGGTCCAGGGAATGAGTGCTCTGCAGGAAGCCATAGAGGGCCTGAAGAAGGACAATCTGGACCTGAGAGAGCAGATCGCCGCAGTCGCACGTCCAGAGCAGCCGTTCAGAATGTTGCAGCCAGGGCCTGGGCAGACCTTCAACCCCTTCGGGAGAGCCGGGTTGAACCGGCCAATTCCCCAGGAGATCGTCACCAGGCTGGATCTAGGTGTCACCACCCCGAGCAGTGGCCCAGAGATACTGGATCTGGACTCATCCGTGTTTGGAGCACCGCAGTCCAGACCAGTTCAGCCTGCAGGTAATCCTACACCTTGTTTTCCCCCTGGGACTGACCCTTTGATTTTCTCAGGTACCCCTCCGCAGCCTGCCATCGGACGAACGCCAGAGATCTCAGCAGGAGCAGCACCCGAGAACCAGCCCAGCGTTGGAGGATGGCAAGGAGGAGCACCAGCGCAGTCAGCAGTAGGCTGGTATCCAGGACCAGGCTTCAGTTCATTCGTAGCAACCAATCAACCAGCTGCAGGTCCTTGGGGAGGAGCCCCTCCAGGCTTCTTCCCTCCGCCAGTCAACCCGACCTCAGGTCCCTGGGGAGGAGCCCCTCCAGGCTTCCTCCCTCCGCCAGTCAATCCATTCCCTGGAGTAGGCAGTCTCTCAGACCAGCGCTACCAGGAGCTGAAAGACATGATCACCAAGATACCTGGCATGCCAAGGCCCATGGAGAAAGCTTCCCAGGACAGCTATGCAGATTCACCATTCATCGACAACATTGCCCTGATCAATGTGCCCAAGGGGTTTGTGCCACCAACCATGACACTATATGATGGTACGGCGACCCTCTGGACCACATAAATCAGTATAAGCAGAAAATGATGGTGGTAACCGCAACCGGAGCACTTAAGTAGGCTTGCATGTGCAAAGGATTTGGGTCAACCCTATCCGGAGCAGCCCTGCACTGGTTTGTGGGATTGCCCAATCGCAGCATCTCCTCCTTTGCAGATCTGGTTAATGCTTTTAATCAGCAGTTTGCTAGCAGCATGAAACCAGAAAAGCAGACCAGTGATCTATACAGAATTGTTCAAGGATTCGAGGAAACCACTCGAGATTACATCACCAGGTTCAACAAGGAAAAGGTTGCCATCCCGCATTGTGATGTACCCACTGCCATTGAAGCCTTCCGCAGGGGGTTACATCACGATTCAGACCTGTACAAGCAATTGACAATGCACCCATACACTGCCTTTGCCGATGTACAGGCCCAGGCAGTTGCAGCCATGAGGCTGGAAGAGGACGCTGCCTCCAGAAGAAGTGCTTACGACACAGAACCTGTGTCTAGGAAAGCGCCAGTGGAAAAGAGGAATGAAAGATCAAAGCCCTACAGCAAGCCAGTGAGCAAAGTATCCGAGAGCACCGGTGGGAAAAACGATGCAGACCCACCTCCGAAGGTTAGTGAGTATGGATTTACCACCGGAATAGCTGGCTTGCTAAAGGCCTTGAAAGAGCTCAAAGGAGTCAGATGGCCAAAGAAGAGAGAGGAGCGGCTCAATGACCGCCGTGATACTAGCAAAAAATGTGAATTTCATGATGACATAGGTCATACCACGGACGAATGTTACACCCTCAGAAAGGAGGTCCAATTCCAGTATGACCGAGGCAACTTGGACCATCTGCTCCCAGAGAAGTCCACCGGAGTCAACGCAGCCAGCCAGGTGTAGCCTTCACCAGCTCCTCCCTGCAATAGAATTGTCAATGTCATTACTGGAGGATCAGAGCTGTGTGGGCTCACCTACTCAGCAGCCAAAAGACGTGTAACTGCAGCAAAGGGAGACAAGCCAGAATCATCATGCAGAATAGCAAGGCAGGACCTCCCAGCAGTGACCTTTGACGAAACAGACGCAGAAGCTGTACCGGAGCAGCATCATGATGCCCTGATTATCACATTGAACATTGGAAATTGTGAGGTCAGGAAGGTCATGGTAGACACAGGCAGCTCCGTCAACCTACTAATGCTGGAAGCACTAAAGAGTATGGGATTTGACGAGAAGGACCTGACAAAGAAAGCTATTCCCCTGGTCGGATTCAGTGGAGAAACAGCGCATACCCTGGGGGAAATCACCATCCCCACCTACGCCGGGGGGCTGAACAAACAGGTAAGGTACTTAGTTATTGATGGTCCATCTACTTACAATGTTATTCTTGGCAGGCCCTGGATCCACGAAATGCGAGCAATCCCGTCAACGTATCACCAGTGCCTGAAGTTTCCTACGCCGTGGGGAGTTCAGGAGATACGGGGAGACCAGGAGGAGGCCAAGGATTGTTACAAAGTAGCTCTCAAAAGGACCACCAAACCACCAGCTGCCAGAGCATAGCAACTACAGCAACTGCACATCCAGGAGGAATACATCGAGCCCCAGCAGGCAGAAATCGATGAGGTCCACCTGGATGAGCAGCACCCAGAAAGGACAGTGTACATAGGCTCAGAGTGCTCTGGAGATCTACGTCAGCAGCTCCTCCAGCTGCTCCGAAAGAACATGGACTGCTTTGCCTGGTCCCACAAGGATATGATTGGCATAGACCCAGAAATCATAACACACAAACTCAGCATAGATCCAGGATTCAGACCAGTACAGCAGAGGCGCAGGAAATTCGCAGCAGAAAGACATCAGATCATAAACCAGGAAGTGGACAACCTTCTAGAAGCAGGAAAGATCAGGGAAGTCAGGTACCCTGAGTGGCTATCTAATGTAGTGGTGGTACCAAAAAAGAACGGCAAGTGGAGGGTCTGCGTGGATTTCACAGACCTGAATAAGGCCTGCCCCAAGGACCCATTCCCCTTGCCACACATTGATGCTATGGTCGACGCCACTGCAGGCCACGAAATGTTGACTTTCCTAGATGCCTGGAGCGGGTATAACCAGATCAAAATGGACCCGGCAGACCAGGAAAAGACAGCATTCAGGTCCGAAAGAGGCATCTACTGCTACAACGTAATGCCCTTCGGCCTTAAGAATGCTGGTTCCACGTACCAGCGACTCGTCAATATGATGTTCAAAGACCAGATAGGACGCAATATGGAAGTCTACATAGATGACATGGTGGTCAAATCCAAGCAATCAGCAGACCACACCCAGCACCTGGAGGAAACATTCAACACCCTCCGGAAGTACAAAATGAAGTTAAATCCAGCTAAATGTACCTTCGGAGTTTCCAGTGGGAAATTCCTGGGGTATATGGTAACACAGAGGGGGATAGAAGCTAGCACAGAACAGATCAAAGCAGTTCTGCAGCTGGAATCACCCCAGAAACCAAAAGATGTGCAGCGTCTGACGGGAAGAGTAGCAGCCCTGAGCAGGTTTATCTCCAGATCCTCAGACCGGTGCCGATTATTCTATGATATACTTAGAAAAAGCCAGAAGTTTGATTGGACACCAGAGCACGAAAAAGCATTCCAGGAACTAAAGCAGTACCTGAGCAGCCCACCCCTGCTATCCAAGCCAGAGCAGGGGGAGGTCCCCGCCTGTACCTCTCAGTAACCGAAGCAGCAGTAAGTGCAGTTCTGGTCCGACAGCACGAAGGATCTCAGCACCCGGTGTACTACGTCAGCAAGTCATTACTACCGGCAGAAGCAAGGTATACCTCACTAGAGAAACTAGTATTGACATTGGTCACAGCATCCTATAAGCTGCGTCCGTACTTCGAGTCTCATACCATCTCAGTGGTCACCAATCACCCACTCAAGACGATTATGAGAAAGCCAGAATTATCAGGACGAATGGCTAAGTGGTCTGTGCACCTCAGTGGATATGACCTCCAGTTTGAACCACGCACAACCATAAAGTCACAAGCCCTCGCAGACTTCGTCTCCGATTTCAGCCCAGCAATCCAGACCCAAGCAGAGCAGGAAATCCTGCACCTACACCAGGGTGTCAAATCAGGCACCTGGGAGTTACGAGTAGATGGAGCTTCAAACGCCAGAGGGTCCGGAGTTGGGTTGATCCTACGATCACCAGAAGGGGATCTAATCACCCAGGCAGTCCGATGTGAGTTCAAGACCACAAATAATGTGGCTGAGTATGAAGCCCTAGTCCTGGGACTGCATCTAGCCCTGGACATGGGAATCGACCATGTCAATGTATACAGTGATTCACAACTAATTGTGAACCACGTCAATGGAACATACGAAGCAAGAGACCCCACAATGGCGGCCTACTTATGTGTAGCAAAGGAGTTAATCAGCAGATTCGTGGAATTCTGCATCCAGCAAGTACCCAGAGAGCAGAACGCAGAAGCGGATGCACTGGCAACTCTAGGCTCAACCTTCAAACCAGCCGACGTAGCCAGTATTCCAATCACCCATGTCCTCAGAACAGCCATTCCTGGACCAGACTCGGACCAGGAAGAGCTACCTATCTACAACAACAACACAGACCAGGAGTCAGAACAAGACTGGCGAAAGCCATACCTGGACTGGTTGCAGCAGGATATCCAGCCCAGCAGTAAGAAAGAAGCACGCAGTTTCAGAATGAAGGCCTCCAGATTCCTACTAATTGATGGAATCCTGTTCCGGAAATCATTAGCAGGGCCATATTTGCGATGCTTGGACCAGATTGAGGCACAGACAGTCTTGCATGACCTCCACAGCGGGGACTGTGGAAATCATGCAGGGGGAAGAAGCCTGTCCAATAGAGCCCTCAGAATGGGATACTTCTGGCCCACAATGCGCAAGGATGCGAAGGAGTATGCAAGGAAATGTGACGCCTGTCAAAGGCACGCATCTGTCAATCACCAACCAGCAGAGCCTTTGCACCCGATCATATCTCCATGGCCTTTTATGAAGTGGGGGATGGATATTGTGGGACCTCTCCCCAGAGCACTAGGAAACAAGCTATACATGCTAGCCATGACAGATTACTTTTCTAAGTGGATCGAAGCAGAATCGTTCACCCAGACCACCGAAGCACAGGTCATCTCTTTTATTAAGCGCAATATATTCACCAGATTTGGCATACCTTCAGAAATAGTATGTGACAATGGTTCCCAATTCATTGAGAAGAAAACCAAGGCTTTCTGTGCTGAGTGGAATGTATCACTCCAGAAATATACCCCCAGGAACCCCCAGTCTAATGGACAAGCTGAGTCTAGTAATAAAATCATCATTGAGAACATGAAAAAGAAACTACAAGAAATGGGAGGGAAATGGGCAGAGGAACTTCCTCTGGTCCTGTGGGCTGACAGAACTACTACGAAAGTAGCAACAGGTCAGACCCCCTTCAGCCTTGTCTTCGGAGCAGAAGCGGTAATTCCCTTTGAGGTCAAAGTCCCAACCCACAGGTACGGGCGTATAACTGAGGACCAGAACCAAGTGGAATTGGCCAGTAGCCTGGACACTGTTGATGAACTCAGGACCAGTGCCTACGTCAGAATGGCCTCGTACAAGCAGATGGTGGCTCGAAGCTACAACAAGAATGTCAGGATCAGAACCCTGCAAGTAGGAGACCTGGTCCTGAGAAAGGTGTTCCAAAACACCAAAAACCGACAAGCCGGAAAATTCGCCTACAACTGGGAGGGTCCATACCAAATCGAGAGCATAGTTGGTAATGGGGCCTACAGGCTAATGACAATGGAAGGGGAAATGATACCCAGATCATGGAATATACTTCACTTAAAAAAGTATATCGTCTAAAGGTGCCTCCACCAGACCAGAGCAGCTCCCTTAGACTCAGGTTCTATTCTGTATAAAGTTTACTCTGGTTCAGCCTAAAATTTTGTTTTGCCTTTATATTTTTTATATAAACCTGAGTTTAGAATAATATCTTGCCTTATATTTTAAGTTTAGTAATCTAAGTCTTGTAATTTCAAACCTTAGTATATTTTCAAATTTTTAAGTCTTTTTTTAAAAAAAAAAAAAAAAGGGAAAAATTTCACTACTTATTTTCTGGACCAGAATTTACTTATCCTAGTGGACTGACCTAAAGAGGAAATCTGCACTGATCGCAGGAGAACTTAAGTTAAGCCTGACACCCCAGTATAGGGATGGGTATACAAAACACCAGGCCAGCACACCAAAACAGCGATGGCCAAAACACAAACGAAACATGCATGTACAAAAGAGAAAACGCCAGAAAAACGGCAGAAAGCAACAAGATAAGAGCAAAACCCCATACAACGGGGGTCATACGATTAAAAGAAAGGTTGCCCAAAGCAGCCCCAAAACAGCATTGTTTTTACTGGTCCACCCGGACCAGCAGCAAAAAATTACAACAGCTAAGCCCACGCAGGGGCATCCAAAGTTCAAAAACAAAATATTAACGCCAATACTAGGGCCCAGCAGATAATTTTTTAAAGACCTACTCATCAGGAGTAGGCCCAGCAGCAGCTACATCAGCATCGGTGGGGTCAGAGGTCACCTTCTCTCCAACGTCTTGGGACCCCACCCCATCTTCTTCCTCATCATCGTCAGAAATCAGGTCCATGTTTAAACCCTCGGGAAAGTTTGAAGCAAAGGCCTTCTCCAAAGCTGCTAAGTCCCAGGTAGTATGGCTACCCTCCTGGAACTCCCGAACACACTTCACCCGGGTCTCAGCAGCAGTATAAGCAACAGCTTCAATTAACGCCCTCTGCAGACCAGCCTTCTTCTGCTCCAGAGCCTCCACCTTCAGCACCAGGTCCGCCTCTGAAGTCAAGGCCCTCTCCAGCTTAGAGTGAGCCGTGGCTAGCTGGTTCTGAGAAGCCTCCTCCTGAGCTTTGAGCATCTCCTGGCCCTTAGCCACATCCTGGCGAGAACGCTCAACAGCCTGCCGCAGACTTTCCCTCAAGGTCTCCTCCAATCTTAACTTCTCTGATAACTCCCGCTCCTTCTTCGGCAGGGCCTCCTGCATCCTCTCCACCTCCTGCCTCCTCCTCAGAGCCTCAGATTGAGCTGCCTTCGAGCAATGGAGTTCAGCCAGCAAGGCCTCACTCTGTCGTTTAGCACAAAGTGACAGCTCCAGGACTTGGACGTCCAGACCAGGTCAGGGAAAACAGAAGAAAGAAAAGAGAAGAGAAAAGGGAAGGAAAAAGGAGGGTTACCTCAAAGGAAACCTCCGCAGTACGCCTGATCAAGTCCTTGAAAGGACGAGTTTCCATAATAGAGGCAGAGGCGGGGAAAAGTAGTGAGTCCAAAGTAGGCCAGAGATGGGTCCTGGACCCATCAAAGTCCGCTGGGAGCTCCAGGCGCACAGAAGAAGAGGAGGATAAACCTTCTCCAGAAGGTGGCAGAGGCAGCTGCTCCAAAACTGGCTTGTAACCAGGAGTAGGAATGGAGGGAGGAATCTTGAGAGGAGAAGGATCAACATAGGGAGCCTCAGCAACAGGTTCCTGGACCAGATCAACGGTATCAACTTCAATAGGGGCAGCCTTGGACCCGGCTCCAGTAGAGCTCCCCTCCACAACGTCCATTTTTGTCTTCTTCGAGGACCCCGCGTCCCCAGAAGCCAACCTCTTTCTGCGCAGCTGCATCACCCTGCTCACATCTACTCTGGGCTTGCCTGAAAAGGTGACAGCAGAAATCAGAGTAGAATTAACGCAGGACCACCCAAAGAAAACAAAGAACACCAAAAATACCGTACCCTCCTTCTTCACCACCAGAACAGCAGCATCCCGGACCAGTTTGGAGAACGTCCTCTCCTCGGGAGGAAGGTCCAGGAGCTTGGCCTTGGAAGCAGGAGGATCAGCAGAGTCAGGGAACTTAGCCAAGCTACGACCTGCAGAGACTAACAAACCGTCAGAAACAAACGAAGAAGCAATAAAGTAAGAAAAATCGAAGGAATGCTAAAGCAAAAACCAGTACCTTCCACGGGCTGCCATGCAGAGAAAATATAGTCAGGAGAGGAAGGCAATGTGTCAATCTTGACGAAGATAAAACGGGTAAACCACTTACTATCATCCGGAGTGGTGGAAAAAATAATGGCAGAAGGCATATTATCATGACTACGAATTGTGCACTGCGAATGACCCAGAGAACGAGGAGCGAACCACTGCCCCAAGTCAGCCACACCAATGTTCAGCCCCCGTTCACGGTTCAGAGCACAAATACTGAGCAAGATTTTCCATGCATGAGGAGCAATCTGACACATAGCAAATTTAGTTAACTTCAGAAAATCTACAATCAAGTCAGGAAAAGGAAACCTGAGACCCAGACGGAAGGGATACTCATAGAGACAAGTCCATCCCTCCCTCTCAAAATCGGCCTTCTCGCCGGCAAGAGGAAAGTGATAGACCACTCCCTCCGGGAATCCGAAACGAAGCTTAATGAAAGAAGCATGAGATTCGTTGAAAGAAGAGTCGCATAAGTGCTTAGCCGCAAGTAACTTCTGCGACGGAAAAGGACCAGAATAGTCCCCCGAAGCAGAACTAGACCCAGAGGATCCCTCAGGAGCAGGAGTATTGGAAGGAGTAGCGGAAGGAGACCCAGAAGCAGACATGACGAAAGAAGTGGTAAAAGTTTTTTACTGAGAGAAGGAAAGCAAGAAAAAGCAAGAAAGAGTGGGAAAGCAAGTAAAAGGAAGTAAACTTTGGAGATGGTAAAAGTGAAAAAACCCGATGAGAGGTAATTTATAGGGGAAAGGAACGGTTAAAAGAAAGAGTAAAATTTGAATTCAAAAGTTGAAAGTAAATGCAAGTGGGAAGTTGAAATAGTTGAGGGGACATACCATCAATAGGCGGTTGAAAAAGTAGCCTAGTGGGCAGCCCACGTGAGCATCGTCAGCAAAACCTCAACTACCCGAGTAAATTCCAGAAACCAGGTTGGGAACAGGAAAATTCCAGCCCAATTAAAGCCGAAATAAGGCTGAAATTTGGGGGAAATTGTTTAGCCCAAAAATCCACTACTGGGCCCAGAAGATAAGTAAACAACCTAACGCCAGGAGCAGAGCAGGGGGAAAGCAGATGCAGACCAGGCACAGCCCAGAGCAGAAAAAAGAGCTGTTAAAGGAAAGGGAATGGGTCAAAACCCTAAGAGGATATTCCCCTATATTTTCTCCCACATTTCAGCACCAAAAACCGAGTCAGTTGAGCAGCAATTCGCAGCTACAAAAAGAGAGACTAGGTCATTTCTTAGTCATTCTGTTCATACGTTGTAAATCTAATACTTGCGCATACACTTGTAATCATCATCAAGCGAAATCTTCGATCATAGTAGAAATATTGGTGGGATTCCGTTCCCCCCGCGGTTGTTTCCCTAAACGGGTTTTTCCGCGTCACCAAAAATCTCTTGCGTCATTGTTTTATCTCTTTAATTTTCGTATTCATTCTTTACGCAAATTCTTATATTGGTTGACACTTTGACCCGCATCACAATATCACGACCCGGTAGAAATTTTACCAAAACACCTATTTTCTTAATTGTTTTAATTATTACCTTAGTACATACATATCCTTTTTCCACACCATTTAGGTATTCGCCATACCCTTCTCGACTAACTATCCAACTTGACCGGCAGAATCAACCGTGTCTCTGAACAACCTTAATTAACTATAGACATTTTCATGTACAATTCAAATCAGACTCTTATAAACGTCGGAGAGCAACCATATCCCCAAAGATACTTACCTACTCCCTCGAGACTTACTTATCGATAACCTTACAAAAATTGACACATCCAATGTAAAATCAACCCCTAGCCTATAAGACAATGTCCCGCTATAAAGAATAAGTTGAAAATATGGAGGAAAAAAAGGAATATGAACTATAATAAACTATAATATAATACTAATTAAAAAATAAATATGATCTTTTTACGGCTTAATTCATCAGTCTCGAAAACATCATTTATTTGTCATTACTTTGTTGTTTATGAATACCTTCTAGTACCCACTTACATTTAATCTCATCACCACAATTATTCTATTGAACCCACCTACATCATTATGTTCTTTATTATTTATATTTATATTGATATTTATACTCCTTAAAACGTAATTTGGTAACCCAAATAACCAACCTGATCATCAAATCATCAACTGTATCCCTGAACAACCCCAACCTATTTGCTTGTACTACTCAAATCAGTAATCACACTATTAAACGTCGGATAGTAACCTCATCCCTGAAGTCACTTACCTCTTTTCTCATAATCTATCTAACCCGTCCCCCTTAAAAAAAAAACATGTCACTCTATAACACAATATCCCATCGGTAAAGAATAAGGTGAAAATATGGCGGAACAAATATATTGTTGTTTATGAAATACATTTCAATACTTATTTAAAATACACGTCATCCACAAAATTATTCCACTTGCCCTATCAACATCATTCTTGTCTTTAATATTTATATTTACAGTCCTTAAATTGAAAATTGACATTTTTTGGATTTCTCTAAAGTATAATATATTTGACATTTATCTTATTTCCTTTTTACTTTGTTAAAGAAATTATCTCATTTCTTTCGCATAATTAAGTATGAAGGTGTATAATATTCACTTAAATAATAGTGCTACTATTGTAAAAAAAAAATAGTAGTGTTGCTCTTAATTTGGTTGAATGAGTACGCGATAGATCGCAAACATTCCTTTTAAGTAGAGATAGATTTGCATATAGTTAAATACTTAACTACTTTCATTTTAGTTCCACACATTCTGAATCCAGGCATAGGTATTCATTATAAGTTTGAAGGGCCAAGTAATATGGAAATGATAAGAACATAATACATAAGGAAAAGTAACAAATTTGTCTCCATATCCCGATGTATAGGACTAATTTTTACCCATTTTAATGTTAAGACGAAGATGAAATAAGTTAATTCTTTCTTCCGCTTTCCAATTTACATTTTTAATAGAAATATTGAAAAAAGTTAATATTCTTAATTAGTAAGTATATAAATATTAAAGAATAATATACTGAGTCGAATAGGAAAATTGTAAATAATCAATTATATTCTAATTCATTTCTCATTTTCATTTTTAATAAAAACGTTGAATAAAATTAATAATCTTAAATAGTAAACGTATAAATCTTAAAAATTAATAATGTTCTAAATCTAATAGGAAAATTGTAATAATTAACTATTTTTAAGTTTTCTAATTTTAATAGAAAAATTGTAAATAATTTATTATTTTCTTAATTTCTAATTCT